>JARQAB010000025.1:0-2400000 GCA_036172955.1 Meloidogyne arenaria
GAATAACAACCAGTGCCTTGGAATATAAACTCTGGAGGGTATATGAAAGGCCTGAACCTATGGAAGAGACTAATGTTTTAAAAAAGGGGGGTCGGTTCAGTGCAGTTGCGGCATTTTCAGTGCGGGTCATTTTTAGTGTGGACGAAAAATAGGGAAGTGACGTTTTGTCCGGGGCCGAATTGGGGAGATGACGTTTTGTCAGTGGCGAATTGGGTGGATGAACTGTTTTGTCCAGGGCGACGAAATTGGGAGGACGTTTTGTCCGGGGCGTCGTTTGGGGAGGGGAGACGTGAACGTTGTCCAGGGGCGAATGGGGAGGTGACCGTTTTGTCCGGGGCTTTTGGGGAGTACGTTTTGTAGGGGATTTTGGGGAGTTACATTTGAGTCAGACTTGGGATTGGTGGGAAGACAGGGGTCTATATACAATAGGTGTGGACAGTTAGAGCCCTTGTTGGCCCCGGGGGTGCATTATAAAGTCCCGTGGAGGGGCCCGGGGGTATCAAGAGGTCGGTTTTCGGAGATTAGTTGTAGACGGTGGCAGGGTTGTTGAAGTTGTAGGGACGGCTGGACAGAGTGTTGAAGTTGTAGGCGTTGGCAGGAGCAGTTGAAGTTGTGACGGTCTTGCATTTGCAGTGAAGTTGTCGACGGAACCGTTGCTTGAAGTGCGGAAGGGGGGGGGGGGGGGGGGGGGGGGGGGGGGGGTTCCATAATCAAATCTGAAGGTCTAAGTGCCCTATGTTCTACAACTATTGAATAAACAACACCGTGCATATTGGATATAACTCGGAGGTATGTAAAGCCTGAAACCTATGGAGGAGATATTTTTAAAAAGGGGGTCGGTTCAGTTCAGTGCGGGATTTTCAGTTCGGGTCATTTTTAGTGTGGACGAAATAGGGAGTGACGTTTTTTGTCCGGGGGCGAATTGGGTGAGTGACGTTTGGTCCGTGGCGAATTGGGTGAGTGCGTTTTGTGCCAGGGCGAATTGGGGAGTGGACGTTTTGACGGGGCGTTTTGGGGGAGTTGACGTTTTGTTCCGGGGCGAATTGGGGAGAGGGATCGTTGTGTCCGGGGCGTCCGTTTTGGGGAGGTGACGTTTCCGGGGCATTTGGGGATGTACTTTGAGGCAGGATTGGGATTGGGGGGGAAGAAGGGGGTCTTATTTCATTTATAATAGGTGTGGACCAGTGAGTCCCTTGTTTGGACCCGGGGGTGCATTTAAGTACCGTGGAGCGGGCCCGGGCGGCTTTAGAGTCGTTCAGGAGTAGTTGTAGGACGGTGGCAGGAGCTGTGGAATTGTAGGGACGGCTGGCCAGAAAGCTGTGAGTTGTAGACGTCTGGCAGGAGCAGTTGAAGTTGGTGACGATTCTGGCCATTTGCAAGTTGATGGTGTAGTTGTAGAAGGACCGGTTTGAAGTTGCGGGAAGGGGGTGGGGGGGGGGGGGGGGGGGGGGTTCTAATCAAAATTCTAAGGTCTAAGTGCCCTTAATGTCTACACCTATGAAAACAACCCGTGCCTTTGGAATAAACTCGGCAGGTATGAAAGCCTGACCCTATGGACGAGATATTTTTTAAAAAGGGGGAGGTAGGGCACGTTCAGTGCGGGATTTTCAGTGCGGGTCATTTTTAGTGTGGACGAAAATAGGGAGTGACGGTTTGTCAGGGCGAATTTTGGGGAGTGCCGGTTTTGTAAAGTGGGCGAATTGGGGAGTGGACGTTTTGTACAGGGCGAATTGGGCGAGTGACGTTGTGTAAGGGGCGTTTTGGGGAGAGTGATCGTTTTTTGTCGGGCGAATTGGGGAGCTGACGTTTGTCCGGGCGCTTTTGGGGAAGTTGACGTACGTTTGTCCGGGGCATTTGGGGGACGTAGTACATTGAGGTCAGACTGGGATTGGTGGAATGCAGGGGTCTTATAAAATAGGTGTGGACAGTAGAGTACCTTGTTGGACCGGGGGTTGCATTAAAGTACCGTGGAGTGGGCAGGGGGGCATTCGAGTTGAGTTCAGGATAGGTGTAGACGGGGCTGGCAGGAGCTGTTGACGTTGCTAGACGGTGGGCAGAAGCTGTTGGAAGTTGTAGAAGTCTGGCAGGAAGCCGTTGAAGTTTGTGAGTCGGCATTTGCAGTTGAAGTGGTAGGAATGGACCGTGAAAGTCGGGAAGGGGGGGGGGGGGGTGGGGCGTTTCAGTCAATCTTAAAGGTTAAGTTGCACCTACTGCGAACACCTATTGAATAACAACCTGCCTTTGGATAGAAATCGGAGGTCTTGAAAGCTAAACGCATTGGAGAGATATTTTTTAAAAAAGGGGGGTCGTGTACAGTGCGTGCGGGATTATTTGTCAGTGCGGGGATTTTGTGTGGACGAACAATAGGGAGTGACGTTTTGCAGGGTGACGAACTTGGGAGTGGACCGTTTGTGTCCGTTGGCGGAATTGGGGAAGTGACGTTTTGTCCAGGGCGAATTGGGGGGGGAGTGACGTTTTGTTCCGCGGGCGTGTTTGGGGAAGTGAGTTTTGTCCGGGGAGAATGGGGGATGACGATTTTGTCGGGGGCCGTTTTGGGGGAGTAGTGAGTGCACGCGTTTTGCTCCGGGGCATTTTGGGGAGGTTACATTGAGTCGATTGGGGATTGTGTTGGAAGAAAGGGGTATTCTTATAAAATAGGGCTGTGGACAGTAGAGTACCTTGTTGGCCCGGGGGTGCACTTAAAGGTTTCTACCGTGGACGGGGCCCGGGGGTATTAGAGTCGGTTCAGGAAGTAGTTGTAGCGGCTGGCAGGAGCTGTTGAAGTTGTAGAGGGTGGCAGACAGAAAAAAAAAAAAAAAAAAAAAAAAAAAGCTGTTGAAGTTGTAGACGTCTGGCAGGAGCAGTTGAAGTTGTAGACGTCGGCTTTGCAGTAGTTGAAGTTGTAGGAAGCAGGACACGTTGTTGAAAGTGGCGGGAAAGGGGGGCAGGGGGGGGGTTCGAATAAAAATCTAAGGTCTAAGTGCCCTACTGTCTACAACTATGGAATAAAACCCGTGCCTTTTGATTATAAACTCGGAGGTTGAAAGCCTGTGAAACTTATGGAGGAGATATTTTTAAAAGGGGGGGGTCGGTCAGTTCAGCCCTGCGGGATTTTCACCACAGTGCGGGCATTTTAGGTGGACGGACATAGGGAAGTGACGTTTTGTCCGTGGGCGATATGGGGACTTTACGCGAGTGACGTTTTGTCCGTGGCGCCGAATTGGGGAGTGAAGTTTTGTCCAGGGAGAAATGGGGAGTGAAGTCGGTCGTGGGCGTTTTGGGGAGAGTGCCGTTTTGTACGGGGGCGGAATGGGGAGTGACGTTTTGTACGGGGCAGTGCGTTTTGGGGAGTGACGTTTCTGTCCGGGGCATTTTGGGGAGTTACTTTGAGTCAGAATTGGGATGTGGTGGAAGAAAGGGGGTCTATAAAAATAGTTGTGGACAGTAGAGTGCCTTGTTGGACCCGGGGGGCACATTTAAAGTACCGTGGAGGGGCCACGGGGGTCATTAGAGTCGGTTCAGGAGTAGTTGTAGACGGTGGCAGGAGTGTGAAAGTTGTAGACGGCTGGAGAAGCTGTTGAAGGGTAGACGTTGGCAGCGCAGGTGTTAAGTTGTAGACGTATGGCATTTGCAGTTGCAGTTGTGTGGAAGGACCGGGAAGTGGGGAAGGGGGGGGGGGGGGGGGCGCGTGGGGGGGGGTGTTCTAATCAATCGAGGTCTAAGTGCCCACTGTCTACAATATGAACTAAAAAACCGGACTTTGGATATAAATCGGAGGTATGAAAGCCTGAACTAGGAAGAGATAGTTTTTAAAAAGGGGGGTTTCGGTCAAGTTCAGTGCGGGATTTTTCAGTGCGGGGTCATTTTTAGTGTGGATGCAAAATATGGGATGACCGTTTTGTCCAGGGGCGAATTGGGGAGTGGTTTTGGCCGGGCGAATTGGGGAGTGACGTTTTCCAGGGCGAAATTGCGGGGAGTGACGCGTTTTCGTCTCCGGGGGGGCAGCGTTTTGGGGGAGTTAGGTGACGTTTTGTCCGGGTGGAAAGCGAATTGGGGCAGTCTGAGTGACGTTTTGTACGGGGCGTCTGGGGGATGTGACGTTTTGTCCGGGGCATTTTGGGAGTTACCATTGAGTCAGACTTGGGGATTGGATGGAATACAGGGGTTTATAAAATAGTGTGACGACAGTGTAGAGTACCTTGTGGACACGGGGGGCATTAACGTACCGTGGAGGTGGCCCGGGGGTCAGTAGAGTCGGTGAGGTCAGTAGTGTAGACCGGCTGGCAGGAGCTGTTGAAGTTTGTAGACGGCTGGCAGAAGATTGAAGTTGTAGGGACCGATGGAAGCAGGAGCAGTTGTTTGACAGTTGTAGACGTCTGGCATTTGCCAGTTGAAGTATGTAGACAGGCACCGTTGAAGTGCGGGAAAAAGGGGGGGGGGGGGGGGGGGGGGGGGGGGTGGGTTGTGTGGTTATAATCAAATCTATAGGTCCTAAGGGCCATGTCTCACCTAGATAACACCCCGTGCCTTTGGAAAACTCGGAGGTATGAAAGCCGAAACCTATGGAGATTATATTTTTTAAAAAGGCGGGGTCGGGTCAGTCAGTGCCGGGGGATTTCAGTGCGGGGTCATTTTTAGTGTGGACGAAATCAGGGAGCTGACCGTTTTGTCCGGGGCGAATTGGGAGAGTAGGATGATCGTTTTGTCCCGTGGCGATTGGGGAGGACGTTTTGTCCAGGGCGGAATTGGGGAAGTGACGTTTGTCCGGAGGCGTTTTGGGGAGAGTGAGTTTTGTACGGTAGAGAAGGGGGGAGTGACGTTTTGTCCGGGGGCGTTTTGGGGAAGTGCACGTTTGTCCGGGGCCTTTTGGGGAGTTACATTTTGAGTCAGCACTTGGGATTGGTGGAGACAGGGGTCTGTATAAAATAGGTGTGGGGAAAGTTTGTAGAGTCCCGTGTTGGGACCCGCGGGGTGCATATTAAAGTACCGTGGAGGGGCCGGGGGGTCATTGAGTCGGTTCGGAGTAGTTGTAGACGGCTGGCAGGCGCTGTTGAAGTTGTAGACGGCTGGAAAGATGTGTTGAAGTGTAGACGTCTGGCAGGAGCAGTTGAAGTTGTTAGACGTCTGGCATTTGCGTGAGTGTAGAAGGACCGTTGAAGGCGGGAAGGGGGGGGGGGTCTAATCAAATCTAAGCGTCCTAAGTGCCCCTAATGTCTACACGATTGAATAACAACCCGTGCATTGGAGATCACGCGGCAGGTATGAAAGCCTGACACCTATGGCGAGAATTTTTTCCAAAGGGGGGTCGGTCAGTTCAGTGCGGGCTTTCAGTGCGGGTCCATTTAGTGTGGACGAAATAGGGAGTGACGTTTTGTCGGGCGAATTGGGGAGTGACGTTTTGTCCGTGGCGAATTGGGGAGTGCGTTTTTGTCCAGGGCGAATTGGGGGGGGAGTGACGTTTTGTCCGGGCGTTGTTTTTGGGGAAGTGACCGTTTGTCGGGGGGAATTGGGGAGTGGACGTTTTGTCCGGGGCGTTTGGGGAGTGACGTTTTGTCGGGGCATTTTGGGGAGTTACATTTGACGTCAGACTTGGGATTGGTGGAAGCCAGGGGGTATTATAAATGTGTGGACAGTAGGACCTGTTGGCCGGGGGGTGCCGAAAGTACCGTGGAGGGGCCCGGGGGTCCTTAGAGTCGGTTCCAGGAGTAGTTGTAGACGGCTGGCAGGAGCTGTTGAGTGTAGCGGCTGGCAGAAGCTGTGAATGGAAGTTGTAGACGTTGGCAGGAAGCAGTTGAAGTTGAGACGTCTGGCATTTGCAGTGCAGTGGTTAGAAGGACCGTTGAAGTGCGGGAGGGGGGGGGGGGGGGGGGTTCTAATCAATTAAGGGCTAAGTGCCCTACTGTCTACACTATTGAATTAACAACCCGTGCCTTTGGATATAACTCGGAGGTATGAAAGCCTGAACCTATGGATGAGATATTTTTTTCAAAAGGGGGAGGGGTCCGGTCATTCACAGTGCGGGATTTTCAGTGCGGGTCACTTTTTTAGTGTGTAGTGTGGACGAAATAGGGAGTGGAAGGTTTGTCCGGGGCGAATGGGGAGTGACGTTTTGTCCGTGGCGAATTGGGGCAGTGACGTTTGTCCCGGGCGAATTGGAGTGGAAGTTTTGTCCGGGGCCGTTTTGGGTGGAGTGACGTTTGTCCGGGGCGAATTGGGGCCTGACGTTTTGTACGTGGCGTTTGGGGAGTGACGTTTTTCCGGGGCATTTGGAGGAGTTACATTGAGTAAGACTGGGGATTGGTGGAAGACAGGGGTCTTATACCATGGTGGGACAGTTAGGTCATGTTGGACCCGGGGGTGCATTAAGTACCGTGGGGTGCCCGGGGGGTCATTAGAGTCGGTTTCAGGAGTAGTGGTAGACGGTGGCAGGGAGCTGTTGCCGTGTAGACGGCTGGCAGAAGCTGTTAAGTTGTAGAGTCTGGCAGGAAGCAGTTGAAGTTGTAGACGTCTGGAAATTTGCAGTGAAGTTGTAGAAGGACCGTGAAGTGCGGGAAGGGGGGGGGGGGGGGGGGGGGTTTCTAATCAATCTAAAGGTCTAAGTGCCTATGTTACACCATTGAATAAACAACCCGTGGCCTTTGGCTATAATCGGCGGATGAAGCCTGAACATAGGAGAGATAATTTTTAAAAACAAGGGGGGTCGGTCGTTCAAGTGCGGGATTTTCAGTGCGGTTCATTTTTAGTGTGGACGAAATAGGGACGTGACGTTTTGTCGGGGGCGAAAATGGGGGGAGTGGATGACGTTTTGTCCCGTGGAAGTGGCGACGAACTGGCGGAGCGACGTTGTACAGGGCGAATTGGGGGATGAGTGACGTTTTGTCGGGGCGTTTTGGGGGAGTGACGTTTTGGTCCGGGGCGAAGTGGGGAGTGACGTTCTTGGTCGGGGCGTTGCGTTTTGGGGAGGGGGACGTGTTGTCCGGGGCATTTTGGGGAGTTACATTGAGTCCGATTGGGATGGTGGGAAAGCAGGGGTCTATATACTACGGTGTGAAGTTAGAGTACATTGTTGGACACGGGGGTGCATTAAAAGTACCGTGGAGGGACCGGGGTCAGTAGAGTCAGGTTTCAGGGTAGTTTAGACGGCTGGCAGGAGCTGTGACAGTTTGTAACGGCTCGGCGCGAAGTGTTAGTTTGATGACGTCTGGCAGGGCAGTTGAAGTGTAGACGTCTGGCAATTGCAGTGAAGTTGAGAGGCGTTGACGTGCGGGAAGGGGGGGGGGGGGGGGGGGTTCTAATCAAAATCTAAGGGCTAAGTGCCCTACTGTATACACCTATTGATAACAAACCCGTGCCTTTGGATATAACGGCGGGAGTGTTATGAACGCCTGAACCATATGGAAAAGGGGGCGATATTGTTTAAAAAGGGGGGGTCGTTCAGTTCAGTGCGGATTTTCATGCGGGGTCATTTTTAGTGTGGACGAAATAGGGAGTGCCGTTTTGTCGGGCGAATTGGGGATGACGTTTCGAGACCGTGGCGAAATTGGGGAGTGACGTTTTGCTAGGGCGAATGGGGAGTGTACGTTTTGTCCGGGGGTTGTGGGGAGTGAGTTTTGTCCGGGGGGCGAATTGCGGGAGTAGTGACGTTTTGTACGGGCGTTTTGGGGAGTGACGTTTTGTCCGGGGCATTTTGGGGAGTTACATGTCGCGGACTGGGATTGGTGGAGACAGGGGTCTTATAAAATAGGTGTGGACACGTGAGTCCTTGTTGGACCGGGGGTGCATTAAGTACCGGGAGGGGCCCGGGGTCATTAGGTAGGTTTAAGGCGTAGTTGTGGACGGCTGGCAGGCAGCTGTTGAAGTGTAGACGGCTGGCAGAAGCTGTTGAAGTTGTAGACGTCTGGCAGGAGCAGTTGAGTTGTAGACGTCGGCAATTTGCAGTTGAAGTATGTAGGTAGGACTGTTGAAGGGCGGGAAGGGGGGGGGGGGGGGGGGGGTCTAATCAAAATCTAGGTCTAAGTCGCCCTACGTTACACCTATTGATTAACAACACGTGCCTTTGGATATAACTCGGAGGGTTATGAAAGCCTGAACCTATGGAGAGATATTTTTTAAAAAGGGGGGCTCCGGTCAGTCAGGCGGGATTTTCAGTGGGGTCATTTTTAGTGTGGACCCCGAATAGGGGATAGTGAGTTTGTCGGGGCGAGAATTGGGGAGTGAGTTTTGCCGTGGCGAATTGGGGGTGACGTTTTGTCCAGGGCGATGGGATGACGTTTTGTCGGGGCGTTTTGGGGAGTGACGTTTGTACGGGGCGAAATTGGGGAGTGACGTGTTGTTCCGGGGGCGTTTTTGGGAGGTGACGTGTGGCGGGGCATTTGGGGGGAGTTACATTTCGTTCAGACTTGGGATTGGTGGAAGACTGGGTCTTATTGAAAATAGGTGTGGATCAGTAGAGTACATTGTTGGACCGGGGGGCATTTAAAGTACCGGTGAAGGGGCCCGGGGTCAGTAGAGTCGGTTCAGGAGTAGTGGTAGACGGGCGGCAGAAGCTGTTGAAGTGTAGAGGCGGCAGAAAGCTGTTGAAGTTGTAGACGTTTCTGGCAGGAGCAGTTGACGGTAGAGTCTTTGCCTTGCAGTTGAAGTTGTAGAGGGACCGTTGAAGTGCGGGAAGGCGGGGGGGGGGGGGTTCTAATCAAATCTAACGGTCTAAGTTGCCTCTGTCTACTACCTATGAATAACAACCCGTGCCTTGGATATAACCGGAGGTATGAAAGCCTGACCCTATGGAGAGATATTTTTTAAAAAGGGGGTTCGGTCAGTCAGTGCGGTTTTCACGTAGGGTCATTTTTATGTGGACGAAAATAGGGAACGGAGTGACGTTTTGTCCGGGGCGAACTTGGGAGTGACTTTGTCCGTGGCGAATTGGGGAGTGACGTTTTGTTCCAGGGGCGAATTGGGAGTGACGTTTGTCCGGGAGTTTGGGGAGTGACGTTTGTCCGGGGCGAATGGGGAAGTGCCGTGGTCGGGGCGTCGTTTTGGGGTGACGTTTTTGTCCGGGGCATTTTGGGGAGTTACTTTGGTCAGGACTTGGGATTGTGGAAGGACAGGGGTCTTATAAAATAGGTTGGACAGTAGAGTACATTGTGGACCGGGGGTGGCATTAAAGTACCGTGGAGGGGAAGGGGGTCTTAGAGTCGGTTCAGGAGTATTGTAGACGCTGGCGGAGCTGTTGACGTTGTACGACGGCTGGAGAGCCTGTTGAAAGTTGTAGCGTACTGGCAGGAGCAGTTGAAGTTGTAGACGTATGCATTTGCAGTTGAAGTTGTTTAGAAGGACCGTTGAATGTGCGGGGAAGGGGGGGGGGGGGGGACGGGGGGGGGTTCTAATCAAATCTAGGTCTAAGGCCTACGTTACACCTATTGAATAACAACCGTGCTTTGCATAACTCGAGGTATGAAGCATGCAACCTAGAGAGATTTTTTTAATAAAGGCGGGGGTCGTCAGTCAGTGCGGGATTTCAGTGGGGGTCATTTTTAGTGTTGGACGAAACGGGAGTGAGTTTTGTCCGGGGCGAATTGGGGAGTGCCGTTTTGTCCGTGGCGAATTGGGAGTGACGTTTGCCAGGGCGATTGGGGTAGTGACGTTTTGTCCGGGGCGTTTTGGGAGTGACGTTTTGTCGGGGCGAATTGGGGGGGTGACGTTTTGTCGGGCGTTTGGGGAGTGACGTTTTGTCCGGGCATTTTGGGGAGTTACATTTGAGTCAGACTTGGGATTGTGGAAGGGACAGTGGGTCTTAAATAGGTGTGGACGGTGAGTCCTTGTTGGACCGGGGTGCAATTAAAGTACGTGGAGGGGCCGGGGGGTCTTAGATTCGTTTCAGGAAGTGTAGAGCTGGCAGGAGCTGTTGAAGTTGTAGACGGCTGGCAGAAGGCTGGAAGTTGTAGGACGTCTGGAAGGGCCGTTTGAAGTTGTAGACGTACTGGCATTGCAGTGAAGTTGTTAGAAGGACCGTGACGTCGGACGGGGGGGGGGGGGTTTAATAAAATCTAAGGTCTAAGTGCCCCTACTGTCTACACCTATTGAATAACAACCCGCTGCCTTTGGATATAACTCGGAGGTATATTGAAAAGGCTGAAACATTTTAGGATTTTTGAAAATTTCAGTTTGGAGTGGTTATTAAAAACTAAGTGATGCGTTTGCATTTGGAGTTTCATTATAGAAAAAGTTCGGATTGTTACATAAAAGTAGGGTCGTCAGGTCTCGATCGGTTTTGGAAAATTTTGGACTAGTGTCTGAAGATCTCGGAGCTTGGACAGAGTTGGGTGTTGGGGCAACCCGGGGTGAGGGGGGAAGCCCCAAAAGTACTGTTTAACAACAAAAAAAATAGTGTGATTAAAATTCACTTGTAAAGAAAAGGTTTTTGCTTTCCTCCTAAACGAAGCAGCAAAAATCCTTTCTTACAAGTGGCTTACTGGTGCTTTTCGTTTTCTTCGCGAATTTCGTTCTGTTTTGATACATTTTACTTGAAAAAATCCTCAAAAAATCGATTCGAAACGGAAAAGAAAAGCACTAAAAATAAAAAGAAAAAATATTTATTAAACAAATTTTTTCAGGACCTCCTTTAAATGTGGCGAAGCATCTTTGCACATTTTTTAGCTTCTCTCCATCGTTGTAATTCATCACCAATTTTGCAGTCCAATTCTCATTAAAAACACATCTCATAAAAGTCGACTTCATGTAGCTGTGATGTTAAGACCCTTGCCACACTGTATGAGGTGTGATTGTTGTGAGCACAATCGCTCATCTTTAAAACTTAAAAAATGCAAATTGAGGACATGGACTCAAAACCATTGGTACAGAAAGATTCAAAAAAAAAGGACTTCATAAATAACCAGGAGCCCTCAAGAATGTTCATAACCCATTAAACTATATATGCCCCGTATGTCATTGGACTCATAAACTAAAACCAGAGGCCTAATTCTAGTAATTAAAAATAAAAAATAAAAAAATTTAATCCACCTGTTGCCAAAGAAAGAGCGATCGAATAGGGCTATACAAACAAGCTATTTAAAAAATAATTTTTAGAAAAATTTTTAAAAATCTAAAAAAACCAGAAAAGAAAGCAATGTAAACCAGGCAATACATTTCAAGAATTTTAACAACCATGCAAAAATGCCATCATGATTTCACCATTGCTTAGCTAAAAAAGTTAAAGATAAAAGTTAAGAAAGTAGTAAATATATTGAAAATAATGCAACGTGAATTTAAATCAACAGTTTACAAAATAAAACTCGAAGAAAAATTAATCGTTTCAAGTTTTACAAAAAAAAATTGTTGAAGAACAATTTTGTAGACTTAAGTTTTTAACCTTAAAAAAGTAAAATAATTGAGTTTCAAAAAAAATAATACAGCCACCCAAATAATCGATTAAAGCAAATTTATTACGAATATAAAAGGCAAAACTGTTTGTTGATGAAAAATGCAAGATTAACCATGACTGAAAGTGATTTCTTTGTTACGTATTTGTTCGCTACATCAACACGTGCTGTAGACAGGGATTCTTGAAAGTGGTAGCAGCTGTTTATAAAGAGGTGTTGTTCTAAACAGTTTTAGTAAGACTTATAAATATAGGAAAAGTCACAATTCCCAGCGAGCGTTCAACTTGTCTCTGGAAAAATTGAAGGAACCTTTAAAAAACTTTGACTCGTAGTTATCCATGTAGGATCAATAAATCCTTTGTACATATTCGAAATTAATTTCCGATAATTATTACCGAATTAACAAAATTATTTAATCAAAACCTTTTCAAAATGTGGCAAAACTCTCGCCTTATCATATATGCACAGTAAGAAGTTTCAAAGACGCAGCATAATAAGGCCAAGCACAACAATTCCGGCAATTACGATTAGAAACAAATTAATTTAAGTCAAAGTTTCATCTTAAAGTAAAATCCCAAACCGACAGTAAAGGCAATGGGCCGGGCAATCTGTGTTCTTGCCACCCAAACTGTCTAAAGGTAGCCGAGTTATAATTGTACTTAATCCGAAAAATTCAAAAATTTAATTTCAATTACCAAATTATCCACACCAGATTAGTAGTAGAGAAAGTAAAATGTGCAACGGCGTGGAGCCACCAAACGACACTGTTCCAACTGTCAGAGTCACTTACATTCAGCTTGGTAGTCTTCAATGTGTATACCACAAATGGCATTCTTCACCTTGTCTCATTGTATGGTCCAGTTATGCCACTGCGGACCATTACACACGGTTATATTCAAACACATTTGCCTTGGGAAGTCTGATAGTAAAATAATTAAAAGAAGTCGGAAATAAAAACAAAACGGGACAAATATCGCAGTTATGGTCATGAGTAAAACGCGGACCATCTTGTTCTGTAAAACATGACACTTTTCACCAATACATTCGCCATGCCCGCAGCACACCTTCCATTGGGAGCTATCGCAAGTTTCGTGTGAGATGGGGACATCGCATGATGGAGTAATCAGGTAAACATTGACAAGTTCCACAAACACATCTCAGTCCGCACATAATAATCTCTAGTAATATTTTAATTAGTATCAAAAACTAATAAGAATACGATCATGTCGGGACAATTAAAATTTTCACACTCACAGATGACGGAAACTATCTCGTCAGGATTGCTTGGAAAGCTGACCAAACACCACATTTGCAAATTCAAACGCCCGGAACAAACCAAACCTAACAATTTATGTAAATATGCATTCCATTGTTTATAGGACCGATCATGTTGCTGTACATTTGCCTCCCAACGCTATAGCGGATCACCGCCACTCTGCACAGTCGCAATGAGTCCCTTTGAAAACTTTAGGGATACTCTCAACTCCATTACCAACATAACCCTTCGACATGACAAATGCCAAAACCTGCAAAAAAACAAAAAATAGGTCACCCAAATCATTCACGAAGAAACTAACCAAATCGCCATGATAGTTAATTCAGGGCATTATGATTATCTAAAACATCAATACTAAGTTTTTATGATCGTTTTTACCTCTCTATCACAATTCGCAGTTCACTATGCCATGTACATCAAGAAAGGCAGCACATCCTCCATTCCTGATGGGTCCAATGTGATTCAACAATCGTTGTGGAACCACAATGTAATGCTTCCAAAGTACTTCAAACTCGATCATACCAACTTTAACACCATCACAAACTTAGTCATTACATCAATGTTCGTCCGTCTATACATTTAGACGATATTGCAGTTTTAATACCAGATGGGTTTAGCATCAGCAACCGTAGATAAAAAGCCATGTTTTTGTAACTGCAAACTAACCATAATGATTTTTTCAGCGGAATTCGCCCATATTCCTCCTCAATGAGCGTCACGATGTTAGAAGAATCATTAGCCAAAACGCCACGCTGTACTAAAGTTGAGAAAACTTTCATAATAGATGTAAGAAATTTTATCACAATCACCTGACATCAGGCACGATCAATAATTTATTAAAGTAATTAATTTTTAATTGCCAACAAATTGATATACTAAACCTGCAGATAAAGTTTTTGGTTAGGCCTGCGTCACTGCAAAAATACACTTAACCTAAATGGAGAAATTAAAAACTGAATGAAATTGATCCAACTTTTTCTCCTTAATGTTGTTTATGTGACTTTTTTTGATGGAGAAGAGCAATTGATGGATAGTCCACATCCGTGGATTTCTGAAAACATCATTTTAACAAAAAATTCTATATCTTAAAACTAAACTGACGTGTAGTAACCATCAGCGTTCAAATGGCATTTCTCCGTCCATTGGCCTTAACAATACCAGCAAGCGTTAATTCTACATAGAATGCTTTGAAATAAAATAAGACCGTCATCACAGCAACATGAAATCCTGCATCAGTCGAGAAACTATCATTTTCGTGACGTTCTCTCCAACCATTGACTCGTTGCGGTTAGTGCCTTAAATAGCTATAGATTTGCAAATCGTTTTGTAAAATTAAACTGCATAACAGCATCAATCCACCCTCCGGTGAATCTAGATTTCCAGAAATTTGAGCACGGTCGACTTCTTCTGCAAAATTTCACTTTACAAAGTTTAACAAATTGATAGTTTACAGCATTAATTTTGGGCAGTGTTTGTCGAATTCTAAAAGAAATTTTTTTTCCCTCTTCTGAGAAAGAAACCTACCTTATCTGATGGCGAAACCCATAAGTTGGTGCACAACCTTTTAAAAACTAAACCACTGAAAACGGTATTGAACATCTCTTATTCATCTTATAGCCATAAAAGAAACCAACCTTCCGAACATGGTGATTCCTTTAAAAATAAGCGAGTGCAAAAATGAAAATTAATAAAGTAGAAAATTAACCGGCTTCTCCTTCGGGTCAACAAACGGCATAACCTTTTATCAATAAATAACCAAATCACAAGACGAAAAATTCTTTGTAATTGAAAGCATCTATCGTCTGAATAGTTTTATACATTAGAATAATGAATAAATTTTTAAAAAACCAAGCAATCGCCTAACGTGTAATTTCTCTTTTCTGGTATCCTCATTGAATAAGATGAGATCCATAAGATAATACAAAAATTCTCGATGCTTTTAACAAATTCTTGAATAAGCTCAACAAGCATAAAAGGATAGGTCTCTTGGTTGCCGAAAATTAACAAAGAAAAACCTGGCTCTGGATTCTGTTAAGGGAAACTTTTTAATACTTCAAAAATCTTCCCAACTTGGACGAAATAACAATCTCGACAAGCTGAGGTCTCAATTGAACAGTGGCTGTCCATACTACAATTCTTCATTGAAGACTCATCCCGCACAGTTATAAGTGAATTTTAGGGGGTCTACAATATATTCTTGAAGCACATTCCGCTCGCTAAGGTTTGAGCAGAATCGCCCAGCGAAGAATATGAGCAAGGTTATGAAAGATAGTAAGAAAATTAGACGGTGAATGGAAGTGATAAAACCTCATCCTACACAAGCATCATGTATCATGCAACTGGATACTCCGGAACAGTAAATTCTGAAAAAAAATTTGTAAACCATTTAAAAACAAACCTCATGAGGGAGCGAGAGCAGGGAATCCAGGCTCGGAAGGCAAGATATTCCTGCGGTTGCTTTAAAACCAAAAAAACAAAATAATTGAATAAAAATCAAAGCTTTTGAACCCTGTCTTTTGAGATACCACCATTTTGCTGTATGAGAAAAATTGTATTAAACCAAAAAAATATGAAAGTGAATAATTTGAAGAAGAGTCGACAACCTAATAAAGGGAACAAACCCATTTGTTTGTCGAAAGTAGCTGAAACTCAATAATTAGCCTAACAAATAACTTCGATTATTTGTTTAAAAAATGCGGCATATTTTAGGCGAGAACCGCGCCTGTTACACTCTGGGCAAAAATCAATTGTCCAAGAAAATCCATTAGAAGGCTAAGCTGCGTCAGCCTTCTGGCCGCTTTTAAGTGCCTATTGTGAGAGTGAAGAGTTTGCAGGGAAATTGGCGCTTTTGCGTAGCCAAAACAGCAGCAGTAAAGACAGCTGTAAATAAAACAAGGCACCAAAGAATAAATGCCTTCTCTGTTTCCATTCAATCGAAATTCTAAAAGGTCCAAAAAGTAACTCCCCCCCCTCAATTTTACTTTCCAAATTTTTCTTTCGATCCTATCTAGTAGAAACGATTTTACATAACATTCGAAATAGTACTTCTTCAGTTAGGAAAATACAAATGACGGTATATTTTACTAAATTTCGGAATAACCAAATCTATCAATATACCAACGGTCAAAATTACTGCCAATTTTGGACTACAGCTCATGAATTAACATACACTGAAATTTAAATAAGGACAAGCAATAATCTCAAGTTTAAAATAAGATTGGCAAATACGAGCCGCATCTCTTCCCACACAATTAATTCAACGATAGTAACCAAACTCTTCTGCTGCGGTCGGATGAATGGCCTCAAAAAACAAATAAAATTAGAACATGGATATTTATGTGAGCGCTTACAAACAATCGCAATTGTTTCTTGTAAGAACGCTTTCGAACACAAACAGCAAACCCTTGACGCATTTCCATCTGCACCATTCCCAAAATGTGATTCCGACTAACCTGTGCCAATTGTTTATTCTAACTAGAGAAAATGAAAAAAACCTTTTCGTCTGCGGACAGATCAATTTCTATGAATATATTTAGAATTAAAACATAAAAAAACAGATCAAATACATAATTAGTATTCTCATTCTAAGTCGGTCATCGAAAGTACATGTTTAGTTAAAGTTTGAGGTGTATACTTTATCATATTATCACGCCCAAAACTTACCCACGGCCTCCCTATAAAAATTATTTCGTTTATAGAGATGACAAGTAACCAACGTTCTGTCAGAACAGTTGTTCCCCGAGGCGGATGACTGAAGAAACTGTAGGAAGATTTTTTCGTAAAGGAAGACGATATTCCTTATTCCATTAAAAAGACGATGTGTAGACGACGACCAGCTGGCAATTGCAACTAGAAATGAAAAATTTAAGGTTAATCCGTCATGTAAAGGCTTAAGATTCGAACCCGGAAGTAGCTCAAAATTTAGGCGTGCAAACATCGCCAAGCGATATATTCCATGCGGAGATGTGGGTGTACTCATCCACTTTATGTAACCTTTTCGCGTTGTCTCAATTTTAATGGTGGAAAGATAAATTCAGCCGTAACGGTTTTATCAGAAATAGACCAAAGTGGTCAACCGATTATAGGAATGCATTTTTGATGGTAAAAAGTCAGTTTGCCGCTAACATGTCCTTCTCAATTTTTTAACCTTTTAATTTGGAAATTTGAAACGGGTTAAGTAAAGAAATAATGAAAACCTGTGTATGAGTCATGAGCTTTACGGAACCTTGTTTTTAGCTGTTAGTCAAAGCCTCCGAAAGTGTTTCGTTCAAATGTCGAAGAACTTTGCAAAACGGATCAAAAACAAATATGTTTCAGAAACCAAGCTCAGCCAGAATTGCTGCCAGCTCCATGCTATATATCCAGGCCAACCACAACACTTTCTAAAATCAGAGAAAAAATTTGGAAAACTATTTCGCTACTTTGGTAAATCGTCAAAACGGAAGAATCCATCCGTCCGTTCCATTACAGCACCCTCAAGTCTTTGGATTATTGGTGTGGCACCAACGGCCATAGAGTGGCGTACTATTGAAAAATAAAATACTTGTATGTTCACCACAACCCTTGCATTGTTTTTGGCCTTCACGCCTTGAACAATGACAGAACCTCTTCAGCCACCTTGGCCTTCCACGAATAATCGATTCATCCTGAAAATTAGTGCAATATGCAATCGACAACAATATCATTACCTTTTCCAGATTTGTTGATAAATAGATTGATCGTCTAATGTGACTCGTCGCGGTTTGCTTCAATTTACTAAGATTTCATCAAAAAACCTATTTGATTTTAAAGAATTAAATTGTACCCTCCCAATTGAATTTGACAGAGGAGCTTCAAACCATAATCAGCATGATCCCGCAAAATCCGCTGACACGCAGCATTATACATCCTTTTTTGGAACACAATCCAACGTTTAACCTGAAAAAGTCAACTCGTTAAAGTCACAAAATTTAATTTAACAAACAGACACATTCCCTCCACAAAACGGTCAATTCAATAAAACCAACTTTCGCCTTAAATGTCTAGCCCTGTCTAGCAGAATGCTACCCACCGGATTCCTCCTCCAAATTTACCAAATAATCAAATTGCTTCATGGTATAGTATTTGAATTTAAAATAATGAAGAGGCGTGTCAATAAATTATACTTTTTATATTTTTATCGAAAGTAGTGGTATGCGCGAAGTAAATTTAACTTGTTTGCATTCCATGAGAATACATTTGAAAAAAAAAAATAAAATTGTGTGGTGTATCTTATATGTATTTCAAAAATTAAATTGATATAAGAGGTAAAATCATCGATCTTCGCAATAGAAACAAATCTCGCGATAAAAACCACTCTGAATAAGCTAAAAAATGATCTCTTCACTGCTTTTAAGAATCATATCAATGGATTTAAAATGGAAAGTATAAATAACAAAGGTTCCTTTTTATACGTAGGGATATATTAAATTGTATGAAAATACATATCACAACTACAAAAAATCAATTAAAAATAATTATGAAATAAAGTGAGATAAGTTTGTTACCGTCAACTAGTTATTAACTGTGGGTGTTGTCCACCGAAGTTATAGCATTTTTCACTTCACTATTTTAGGTAATCTTGGGTTGAATGGGTAACAAAAGTCAAATCCCATATGAAGCAATAGGGGGTAAAAGTTTAGCTCCTATCAAACATCGATACCGCCCATCTCAAGGCAGTTAATGCTGGGCGCTTTCTCTTTTAAAGATTTAAACCCCGAACCTAGTAGCTCCGTTTTAAATACTAACCGGGTAGATTTTCTTTTAATTAAAAAACAAGTATCACCTCTTGGAAAATACAAAATAAGAAATATTTTAAAAAACTATACTTTCTACTGTGAAGCTGCTGACGATGAAATAAAGGAAATATTAAAAAATTGATCATCCAACTAACAAAAACACCTTTAAGAAAATTAACTCTTAAACTGACTCTTTCGCTACAATCATTTGTACGAGATACCCTGGAGAATTCCGTATTCATAAGAAAAAAATGCAAGCTTCACGGGCCTACGACTTACAGGAACCTATGTTAGCGATTCAGCTTCACCCCAGTATATAACTCCAAAACAAATCAAAGACCTCTGACAAATCGGCCTATTGTAAGAAAAGTATATATCGAGTGACACAACTACATTCAAAAATATAGACGATAGAAGAGTAAACCTTTTTAAGTCCTTTTGTAACATATTTAATATATAAATAAACGAATGGAAATTAGCGACTTTTTTATTGGTAGCACACAATTTTCTTCTTCATTTTCCATTCTAAAAACATCAGATTTGATTGAAAAGGTATTTTTGATTCATACATCTCTTTGATCAACACAACAAAAATTGTAGCACACTGAAATTATTGTGAAAGATTACTTGTAATACTAATTCATCATAAGTATAAATGTGAGTCAACCTCTATAGACCTGTTGACTTTGAAGACCTACAACTTCCGAAAGGGAATATCAAAAGGGGACATCGAGGGATTAAAGGGGATATCGATGGATTTGGAGTGAATGAAGGTGATATAGATCTAAAATACAGAAATGGGTACTTATCTTCAGAGAATAAGGGCATTTATCCCGCTTAATCACTTTAAACACCTCGATATTCTCTTTCAAAATTTGTAGGTATTCATAGTCAATAGACCTTCAGGTTTGACCCCAAAGATATAGCTAAAACTAGTAAATTATAAACACAATAAAAAATTTGACTTATTTTAAAATTCATTTGTTAAATATTATGTAAAAAACATGCCAAAACAAAAATATATAATTAGCATTAACGACGCTCAATCTGTTGGTTTGTTGATGATGCTAGACTCAGCCTTACTTGTTGTCTCCGTCGTTTTGACCACATTTCATGCTACAAAAAATATTTAATTTAAAAAACTCAATTTGCTATATACGCAGTCTTGATCCTGCGGTAATTTTAATGGTGGCACGAGCTCGGGTTCTACTCTAATCAACCAAGGATGATTTAGTGCATGAGAAGCAGTTGGTCGCTTTGTTGGGTCTAATTGAAGAAGTAAATCTAGTAAATCCAATGCTTGTGCAGGTAAACTAAAAAAGATTATAATGAGATAGAAAAAATATTCTTCAAGTTACAAAGAAAACTTTTCTCGCAATTTTCGAGAGCTATGACCACGCGGTCTCATAGTCGCCTGAAAAGTATTTTTTAATTAAAAAAATTAAACATAAAATAGATACCCATCCTGACAACTCAGTAACTCCAGGCCATACTTAAATAGAATGTTATTCATTAATCAGCATTTGCAATTTTCTAAACAAACCTTCTGGCAATATAGAACCGCAATATGATGTGATGACTTCAAGTTGGTGGATTTCGGTTTGGCCCTGAAATATCGGCTTTTTGATGAAAAGTTCAGCTAGTATGCATCTAAAAAAGGAAAAATACATCAAAAGTTATGAAAAAGCAAACCCTGCGCTCCAAATATCGACCCACGGTCCATAACTATAAATTAAAATCGTAACAAGTTAACTTTTTAATTTTGTACCGCTCCTCGCCAAGCAAAAGTTCAGGTGGTCTATACCAAAGCGTGATAACTCGATTAGTGTATAGTCGTTTATAATTTTCTTGATAAAGACGCGCAAGCCCAAAATCAGCTAATTTCAATTGACCACTTAAAAATAGAAATTTAAAATAACAGACGCATGAAAAAACCTTTTGCTTATCAGAATATTTGAACACTTCAAGTCGCGGTGAAGGAAACCTCTCATATGACAATAACTAAGGGCCAAAAGCAATTGTTTCATTAAAGATGCGACTTGCAACTCCGATGGATCGACAAGTTGAGAATCTAACAATCCCATCAGATCATGATCAACATACTCAAATACAAGATAGAAAGAAGAAGCAACTAAAATATTATTAAATAAAAAAAACTGATTAGAAACAAACCAGAAGACGGTAAATTGCAAAAATATGAACGCTGTTTTTGTTTAAGAATAAAATCATTTCGAATGTTTGGCGATTGTTGAGCTGGAGACTGCTCAGCACTTCCCGGTGCATTTTTGCCAGTGACAATATCAAGAAGCTTGACAATATTAGGATGGTCTAATTGACGAAGAATCTTGATCTCACGGACAGCAGTTATAGGAAACCCTTCTTTTTCATTTTCTAATCTAACTTTCTTCAGAGCAACCAACTGACAATGATTGTCTTCGCTAGCCTTATAAACCTGCCCATAAGTTCCTTCTCCTACTTGTTCAATTATTCGGTATTTATCGGCGGTTCCGACTCCCCAGCCCTCTGATATTTTTGGCAAATCACGAGGCTTCAATACACTAAAATTAATTAATAAAAAATATAATAGCAAAGGAAAAATACTATGGCCTGAAACGTTTTGGTGGAGGAACAGGTGCTGGAATGCTCAAAGGTTTAGGAGAAGCCAAAACTCCTATAATAAATTAATAAAAATGAAAAATATTTAATAAAAATGAAAAATAAAAACCTGAGGATGGCATAGCCTCAACTGGCGGAGGAGGTGGCGGTGGAGGAGGAGGTTCTATGCAAGATAAGTACGAGAATGGTAAAGGCGGTGGAAGAGGAACTGGAGGAGGCGGAGGAGGTAGAGGTTGAATGGTGATGTCATACCAAGTAGAACTTTGACCAGTAAATGACTTCAATTTAAAAAAATTAGTTGATAAGTACGCTTTAAAAACAAACCTGAGGGAAAGGAATATTAGTAGTCTGGATGATCTTTTTGGGTGAATCTTCTTTAGAATGTTCAGTATCGTCTTCTGATATATCCTGACCATTTTTTAATTCATCAGTTCTAATACAATGTGCAGTCGGTTGCTTCGACGAATCTTGCGAATCCTTAATCTTATTAATCTTCAATAGAGAAGCCAACGACTGAGATGTCTTAAAATCACAAATTTTAAAAATAATTTAAACAAAATACCCCAGCTGAATCGCTTATATCTCCATTTATGTTAGCATCTGCTAGATCATATTTTTTCTTTCTACTATGCCTCTTTCGTGAACGTTTTTCCTCACAACTTAAACTACTACTGCTGCTACTTCTATGACGTCTTTTTTCATTTCGATGTTTATATGATCCACTATGCTTCTTGCTACCATTTTTGTGTTTGCTTTCACGAGAATGCCTTTGAAAAAATTTTTAAATACATATATAAAAAATGGAATACCTATTCTCATCCAAACTTTTCTTCGATTTTGAATGTTTATGACGATGGTGATCCCGATCCATAATTATTAAAATAAATAAATGATCCTGGAAATAAAAAAATAATATGCTTGAGAAAAAAATATTTTTAGCACAATACTAAATGTAGGCAAAAAAGTGTAGGTTCAATAATTTATTCATACATGTATGTTAGATAATAAGTAATCCGCGAAAAATATGTAATTTCGCTGCTTTTACATATTTTGTGAAAATTTCGAATAATTATTTAATAACTAGACTATGTAGTCAAGAAATTTTGCATTTCCGGCCGGAATAGGAAAATTGAGTATAAGATTTACGGAGTAAATTTCCTTGGCAAATTGGACTCAAAATCACTAATTTATACGTTAAAAACAAATTTCTGTAGGTGCCACGTTCTTTCCCTCTCCCTTGCCAACATCTTCCTTATATACTCATCCAAGTACGCTAGTCCGACGACCATTGGATCAAAGACAGTTTCTTCATCCGTTTGCCAGGCTTTAGCTTTTAAAAAAAGTATCATCAGGCTTATCTAAATGGAAGAAATTATCCAATCAGGCGGGTCCACTCAATTATGTTTATTGTTTGCTGCACTTGAACTATCCGTACTTTTTGCAGTTTTTTTATTCTATATATGCATAAAGCTCTTCAAGGTTGGCCTGATTCTTTCCGGTTAAATCTCTTAAATTTCAGCCATCACTATTTTTCGGAAATGTTCAAATGAATGTTCTAAACAATCAAGAGATTGTGTCAGAATTTAATTTACCATGCTTCTACCAGTGCTTTAATTGTACCCTTTCTCCTAGGCATATTCTCAAAAACTGCTGCAAAGATAAAGTTAATATTTTTGGGTACTTGTGTAGTTTACTCCATATAAGACCGCCCCTCATCCTCTCTTTTTTATGAGGAAAAAGGTCTAAAATCAATAAAAATGGAAATATTGACCAAATGCCACTTTATAAGAAAACGGAAAAGAAAAGGGGTGGAGCTTATGGGACGTAAACTGCATACGTACATATTTTTGTTAAATTAAAAAGGCTAATTACTTAATTTCAGAAAATTCACAAATTCTTAACTTGTGAATGTATAAGACCAACAATATATGGTAACTCACGGACAATGGACTTTGTTTGCTGTATTGTTTGAAAAAATAAAAAAAACCGTTCAACAATTAAAACAATTTGTATCAAATATATTTTTATTAAATGAACTTCTACTTCGTACTCACAACTCCAACTTTAGCAGGTCTCAAAGGCCGGGTGTGCAAACAATATCCAACGTTCAAGACATGTGAAACGTGCCCAGGAGGGTGCTCCGCCTAAAATACGTTAATTTTATCGGAAATTTTTTCAGGAAAGCTGTGATCGTAAATAAACAAGTTAATGTTCTAAAGAATGAAGAAAATAAACATATAAAATAAAAACCTTGTGACGAACTAATGATTACAGGATAAACGCAGAATATAAACTCCCTAATGATCAAATGACCTTCATGGTTGGAGCCAGCTTTAGTCCCCCTTTATAGCCCAAGTATTTGGAGTTGACCTTCTTGGTGTTGACATTCTTGGGTGAACCATCTGATTATATTTAAAATCGAACCTGATCAACTGGAACTTCGTAAACTGCCTCATGAAAATTCGGGTCAAATTTTCTTCCTTCAGGTGCAATTTGAACTATGCCATGTTTTGTGAACACCTTCATAAGTGAACTTTTTGTCATGTTGATTCCTTCATACAGATTCTTTAACGAATCGTCCTTCATCTTTTCCTTCTCCATCGATTTTAAGGCCATATCCAAAACATCAGCCACCTAAAAATATTCGTTTACGTCCATATTTAGGTACTTATGTCGTTTCCCTCCCCCACCCAATTTTTCTGTTACGTATAAATTGTCTCATTTCTTCCTTGCATAGTTTCACAAAATTTCTGAGGGAAAAACACAAGTACCCTTACTAAAATAACCTCTAACAAGTCCTTGCAAAATCCTTGTATAGCAAAGGTTTTTGCTTCTTCTACTAGACGTTCACTTCGTTTTCGCATATTCTCCGTCTCTGCCAAAGCTCTTTTATATTTATCGATAAGAGATTCATTTTCTTTCTTCAACTCCTCATATTTTTCAGTTAATGCATCAAATTCCTTTAAAATTTGTTACAATTTCGAAATAATAAATAAACCTGGACATTCTGAGCAGAATTTGAATGACAAGCTCGTAAAACATTTCTTGACTGAAACAGTAAAAAATATTTTTGAAATTATCCAATCAAGTAAAATAACCTGAACTCTTGACGCAAATCGCATGAATACCGCTGAATAAATCCTATACGCACAAATCATCGATTCAATTCCTGGCAAAAGCTAATAAAAATGACCTTGAAATGCAAAAAATTATTTAAAACATAGGTAATCTACTAAATACCTAAATTTTTAAAGAAAATTTTCTTAAGGAAAAAATTTGGTTTATCATTTAACAGCCCAGTTTGTCGCTGACCACCCTACCCGACCACTTCAGTGAAAGTGCACATGTCCTAGACAACTATTTATAAAAATTCACGCCATTCTCAGAACTAATAAATTAGCTGTTTTTCAGACCTAGAATGTCTTTATTATTCAAATCAGTTTCTACATACTTCAGGCAGTACTCAAAAAATGATTGGTTCAATTACTTCGGTTCTACACGTAAATCAATTTATTACTACCTCAATCCAGTTGTAATTTTTTTCTAGATTTCTGGGGGCCTGTTGCTAATTGGGGACTTCCACTTGCTGCATTAGGAGACTTTGCTACCAAGGTATGTTCACATCTAATTTTACTTAGAAATCAACACTTATTCAGGATCCAGAGTTTATATCGGGCCAATGACGTGTGCGTTGATAATCTATTCTTCAGTGTTTATGCGATTTGCATGGAAAGTTAAGGTTTTTTGTTTCAAAATTATAACTATTAAATGTAAAATTTCTGTAAATATAGCCTCGGAATATGCTTCTTCTCGCTTGCCATGCAACAAATTTTTCAGCTCAGAATTTGCAGGTTATTCATTTCCGGAGATTTAACATTTTTAAAATTTTCAGTTAGTAAGATTTGTTAATCACAATTATCTAAAAAAAGAATAGAAGCGGGTACGAGTTCATATGAAGACAAAAGATTAGAATATTTATTATGCGATTAAATGCTTTTTTTGTAGTTTGATAATTCTATCGAGATAAATGACTAACTTTATGGTTTTCGAGTTTTAGTCCAATTTTTCTAAATTCAATAATATCAAGCCTTTGGATGTTCATATAAACTTTATTTTAATTATTTTTATGGACTTAAACCCTAGCCTATAAATTTTTGTTCTAATTTATTCTCCATTTTTTCAAGTACTGGGATAACTTGATCAAAATTTGGTCGTCTTCCTGGATCTTCGTTTAGACAAATATTGATCAACCGGAACATGTTTCTTGATATCCCCGCGGGTATTGTAACTCTCAACCCTTCCAATGCTATTTTCATTCCAGCTTCCATCGGAGAAAGTTCAGAAAAGGGCACCTGAATTTGATGGATTTAAATTTCCTTGATAACAAAAAAAACCTCGCGAGTGTTTAATTCCCAAAGAAGAATTCCAAAACTCCACATATCGGCAGATCGAGTGTTGAGATCTGAGGGTGCTCGTTGCAGTGCTGAAAATTTTTTTAATTAAAGAAAATAGATTTTCCCGTACATTCAGGTGCCATCCACGCTGTTGAATAAAGTCTTCCAATCTCTTGAAATGAAAACTTTGTATCTGAAAGCGAAATCTTGGCGTTTAGATCTTCATCGACGACAACATGCTTGGAGTTAAGATAGAAACGGAGTATTGGCTGATCTAAAGTAAAAAATTATCAAAATACGAAAGAATTGTAAAAACCTAATGAATGTAGAAATGCCATGCCTTTGGCGATGTCTAATGCAAAACGAATCGCCTGCGTGTGATCAATAACAACAGCTGAAACGATAAAAATTGCTTTAATAGAAATATTAGAAACATGATTCGCCGTGCAACACATTGTAAAGAGAGCCAAAATGCATAAATTGACTTATTAGAATCAATTTAGGTGGTTGATTCACCGCAGCCAAAACTGGGTTTATATGTGCACTTGCAAATATCCTGAAAAGAGTTGAAAAGTCCCTAACAATAAATAACTTTAGCAAACCTTAACAACGGGAATTCATTGGCAAAATCGCGCGAAATTCGCTGTGTAACTTCTGGGATATTAAGAACACGCGCGATGATTTCATTTCCTTGCCATTTTCCTCGGTAAAGAGTGCCAGAATGAGATTGAGCTATTTGTTTAGTTAAGGCAAGAGATTGCAAATCAACGCCAGTAAATCTAAAAATAATATTCAACAAACTTTTTACCAATAAAATACCTCGACCAAGTTGCTTCACGAGATCTCTTCTAAAATGGAGTAAAAAATTCAAAATATCAAAGTCAAAACCGTTTTTGTATTACGCCAGCTGTCACCATTGTATTGTATCTTTTGCTGTGGATTTTGTCCACTGCTCAAAGCAATTTCTTAAAATTATCAAAAATAAATTAATTTATTAAAAACGAAAAACCGTAGATAGATTGTCTGACTTGAGGTTGACAGACATCTAAAGGTGTTAATCCCCTTTTATTACAAATCATTGCAAGAGCGCCAGCACGAATCAAATCTTCACAGATCTGTTCGTATCCCAGAAGCATGCATAATGTAAAGGTGTCTAAATTTTTCTATGATAATTAGATTAAAATTAAATACCATCCCATGTTCATTATAAACGTTTACTTCTGCTTTCTTCGACAAAAGTTTCTGAAAAATATTGTCCAAAAACTTAAAAAAACTATAATACCACAACAACTTGTCTATGACCATGAGCAGCTGCTAAATGCAATGCCGTATCATCCCCCATATTTGTAGCATTTATTAATGTTCCTCGATTTAATAGCATTTCCACAATTGAAAGATGACCTTCCTTGGCAGCCCAATGCAATAGAGAAAATGCATGATCATCCCTTTAATATAAAAATTTCAGCATCTATGATTAAAAGGTATAAAAACGTACCCAACATTTAGATCATGCTCTGTGTCATCCAACCATACTCTAACTTGAAATGCATTTCCTTCTCGTACCCATCCAAATATATCCTATTTTAAGATAAATGTTTAGTCTGTAAAATTTTAGAAAAAAAACCTCCATAAGTATGGGAACATTTGGCTTATGAATATGGTATGTTGGTGCAATTGACATTGTAGTAAATAGACAGACAATAAATCTAAATTATAAGAATTTAAAAGTACAGAAGCAATGCAATTTTGAAGATGGACCCGCCACAGGGCATAAGTTGACGGTCTAAAAAAGAAAAACAAGTCCACCATCAAATTATGACTCAGACTCTAAAGATCCTTATTAAAAAGAAAATGAATTGTCTAACTTCTCTAGCCTGTACTATTTCCTCTATATTGATTTGGATAAATTTTCATTTATTGAAAATAAACAGAATGCCAGAAATTTAAATTTTAGACGCCGAACCGAAATAGACCCACTACACAGTCAATTATGATTGCTTTTAATTAGGGATCGTTTCGCTTACTATGGTTATTGTTGCTCATCCTTGCTCGTCCATTTTCTGCTTTTGTTGGTTGCCATCCATTGGCCAGTTGTTGCAGATCCATCCATTAATTCCAGTTAACCTGTATTGCTAAAATCTCAAAATATTTAGACGATTGAAAAATATTGAAACAAACACACAGGACAAGGACAACAAGAAATAAACAAAAGAAAGGGGAGCTCGCGCGCGTATTTTTAGCTTTTGCAATTTTTATTTAAAAATTGAAAAGAAATTTACCATGTTGAGTTGAGTAAGAGGCCACCATGTTGACGTCCGGGAGTTGCTGGAGTTACACCTGGCTGAAACTAAATCCCCTCCCACCATTAATTTTTTAATTAAAAAATCCCCCCACCAATAACCACCATAAGGCCACACAGCAGACCAACCAGCTCCATCCACGTCAGGCCACACAGCAGCAAGTCCACCAACATCCAACGTCTGGCCAAGAACAGGCCCTAAAAGGAAAAAAATCAGTATAATTAAAAAACAAAAAAAACCTTTATCCAAACCCTCCACAAGTAGCAGGTCCACCAACAGCAGGCACATCAGGCCGAGAACAGACCCTAAACAAAAAATTCAAAAAATTCTAAATACGTAAAACAAAAACCTCCATTTAAACCCTCCACCAGTAGCAGGTCCACCAGCAGCAGCGCCACCATGAAGAGGGCTATAGCCCTGAAAAATACCCCCACTCCCATTTTTTACCCCCTAAAAACAACCAAACCACTCAGCCACCACAAGAGCTGCAACCAAAGCACATCAGGCCAGAGCAGGCCTTATCCAAACAATACATGTTGACGTCCACCAGTTGCTGGAGTTGCACCTAAGGAAAAATTCATTTTGGAAACGAAGCTAAAAACCTCACCGTCCCATTTTGCCAGTGAGCCATCTTCATGTTGAGCACATCGTTGAACAAGTCCTGCAATATCATATTTTTAGAAAAATATCTTAAAAAACAAAAAAAACAAAAAAACCATAGCCACCATCAGCAGCAATGGAGTCGAGCCTACAATTTAAAAAAATTTTCAACGTCAGAAATTCAGATTTTTAATTTTTTTATTAAATTTTTCGCATGCGCAGCAGGGGAATACAAAACGAATAAAAAACATATGAAAAAAACAAAAAAACTTCAAAAACACGACCTCCGGAGGTTTTTACATTTGTAGAAAATTTTTAAGAAAAATTTACTGTTTAGTTTTGTAAGTTGCCGCTCTTGGCATAATGTTTTATTCTCTTTGAGTCTAATTGTAAGTTTCTTTCCAGCAACTGCAATCCAAATACTCAATTATTCTTTTTAAAATTTTCTTCAGGAATTTTTAAGGACGTATTTGATGAGTTTTTTTAAATTTTTTTCTCGTAAAATTTTGTATTTTTTAAGATGGACACGGTTGAAGAGAAAAGCGAGATTTCAAGAACCATAGAAATTTTGAACGCTACTAATAGTGTTACGTTAGATATACCCTTACCTTCAAATCTCGATTCAGCAAATGATGATCATACTCCTATTGATTTACAAAATAACAACAATAAATTGAATGCACATTTTTGCGAGCATATTGATCAGCTAAAAGGACAGGTTTTTTTTAACTTTTTAAGCATATAAAACTTATTTTTATTCAGTGTAAGCAACGGGCTATAAATGGCTTTGTCTATTGCATCAGGCACATACTTTTGGATCCAAGTGCTCCCTACAGGTTTTAGAAAATTTTTAAAACTAAATTTTAAAACGACTATATTATAGGCAATGTCAGCATAAAAGAAAGCCAAAAAGTTTGAATTTATAGTAATTTTATAAAATTAATTTTTCATTTATTTAGATAAACATGATCCTCCTGATGTGAGTTCCAAATTAAATTATTATTTTTAAAATAACTTGTAATTAAGATAAAATAAAATATTTAGGCCCTTTGCACTAATGCTATCCGTTCAGCATCTTCAGAGATCTATTGTTCAACCCATCTAATAATGAAAGGATTAAAGGATCCTAAATTGTCTCGGAAAGATTCAAAAGTGAACAATATTGTAAGATATATTGAAATTAAATTAGCTTATTTTTCCATTTTTCAGTCGAAAGCTTCAAGCTCTCTAGATTTAGAAGACATGTTGAATTGCCGTAAATCACAACATCCTCACAAATCTTCACAACTCTTTCACAATTGTATTATTTAATGCGAATTTTATTTTTACTTTGTTTTTTCAGCAGTCGTTGAAAATCTACAGACAAAGGATGGCGGACCTTACCGTGAAACAATTCCATGGTCAAACATATCTTTAAATCGACAACACGATTTGGAAAATATAGACAAGAGAAGGGTAAGATTCTAGCTTTTAATTATGACCTTACTGATTGACTGAACCATTTTAGTCGGATAATTTTTATCCTCTTGCGGACCGGTTACTAAAGTCACCAACTAGACAGCTTAATATGGAGCCTTCTACGTCATACGTATGTTTGCTTTGGTTTTCTAGCAAATTTTAGGATCCATTTTTCAGGGAAGTGAGAATGATAATATTAGTTGCAGGTTTATATTTTTGCCAAAATGAATTAGAATTAAAGTCGTTTTAGCCAGGATACTTCGTTTTGTATCAGTAAAACATATCCTCAACTATCTGCCAAGCTTTTACACAGGGAAGTGCACAATTCTGAAAAACAGGTTTATTTTGTATTCTTATTTCTATCAAAGCAATCCTTACTATATTTTAGAACACGCGTGACGAATGTATAATTTCTAATGGACCTAATTCAAATTTTATGACACATAAAAACATTTCTACTGAAGCCAAATTAATGAAGTCTCCAGAAAGAAAAATAGTTTCGTCGAACGAATTTGTTTCGCATTATTCGATCAACAGTTGTCAGACGGTTTTTTTAATTCTAAAAAATAATTTATCTATTTTATTAGCTTCCCGAAATAAGATCACATCAAAACCAAAATTTAACAGAATATGATTTTCCGGCATCTACATTTAGTAGCAATCTTCCTTCATCTCTTTACTTTATAAACAGTGAGAAAATACCACGGCATTATGATATAGATAGATTGGAACAAAAGTTGGCTGCTGAAACTGAGGATGAGAATGAACTAGTCAAATTTCAACGAGATTATGCAAATGATTTTGATGCTAATTTTTCAACAATGAAACGAAAACAGAAAGTAATAAAGTTGCGACAAAAAAGGCAAAAAGTGCGAATAGACGGTGTTTTCAGAAAAGTACGGGCGGTTGATACGATGTGTCGGGTTGTGGAGAGCTATGATTTTGACTGGACCGATCTTTTTCCATTGGGTAAATATTTTTCCACGATTTCTAATTAGTATATTTATTTTTAAGGACTTGAACCTTCTGATGATGAGTCCTCTTCAGATGATTCCTTTCCTTCCTTTGATGACGACCATCATGTCTCCAATTCATTGAATGATAACAAGCACTCAAGAAACAGACTTGAGCTTTATTTGCTTAAAAAGAAGCTTAGGCTTGAAAGTGCTAGACTCGTTCAAAGAGCAAAACTATGTATTCCAATTAATATGGCTGCTAAAAATTATGTTAATTATACGGGAGCAGCACTGCGAATACGGAGAGTAAACAAAGGCCGAGGAAATTTTGAGGGAAAGATACGAGAAAATCGCTTCAAAAAGTGTGCGCAGATTTTGCAGCATCAGGTTAGCAATCTTAAAAAATTTTCACAAAACAAAAATTTAGATCACTAGAGACGGTAAAAGGCATTTGTTTAATGCTCGTTGCCAAAATTTCTGTTTACCCTGGGCTGTATATTGCGCTGACCACATTGCTTATAGTGTGACACAACAACTATTTGCTTATTGCAAGTGGCGATTTTGTAATGTAGCTGTACCAGGTTTTTGGTTTTACTGAACTTGATTACACTAAATTCGAATATAGCCACTGACGCTCTACTCTTTGAGGGATTTTGCAGGCGCCATTACTTGGAAAAACAAAAGATGGCACATAATTTAAATTCTGGCCATTCTAATCAGGTAGTTGGTCTTACTTTTTTATTACATTTTCGACTTCAAGGACGCGCCCACACAATTTATGAGAAGAGAACTATCCGGATCAGTTTTAATTGCAAGAAATTCATGTGAAAATCCTACAACGGGAGTGTTCCCGGGTATAATTTTAAAATTTAACTAACCTTCACAAAATATTTAAGATGATGCATACCCATGTACAAACACGAATAGAGACGATCATCTAAATGGTATTGATATCTTTTTTTAATTTTATAACTTAAAAACTTGTTAGTTGTTGATGGTGACGTCTCGCTGGCATCAGTTGCTAAAGATCTAGGATTTGATGGTCGCGAACTCACGGATATGCTTGAGAGGTTGCCCGTCGAAGAAGCATTTGAAGGTGAAATGGAACCTGATGACGAGAATTTCCTAAGTAAGTAAAAACTCAATGCGTAATTAATTTAATTATGTTAGACGGCGTGAACAAAGATGATTCTGATGAAGTACCTCCTGGAATTAGCTTGGGACACAGTTGGGCAGACGTGGAACAATTTTTGCTGGAACAAGAACAACAGTCAATATCCGACGAGTCCACCCCTCAGTTTTGACGTCTAACAACGCACTTAAGAAATTTTTCTAGAACACAGCCGACAAAATATTGATTAATTAGCTTAAGTTTTTATCTTATGATTAGGAAAATATGGCAGATATATGGCCGAGTATATAAAAATGTAAAATATGAAATCACAAAATTATATAAATTAGGAGGTCTTTGATATGTAAAATGTCTTTATTTGAAAGTCAAGTGCGAATGGTTGCTTCCGGGTGATTGTATAGATACCAGTCGTGGACGTACATCAGAATCGCCATCGGTTGACCCAAAATAAGCGAAAGCCAAACAATAATATTTCCAGCTCTACCACCCTGGAAAGAAGTGGTGTTAATCATTCAAAGCCAAAAAATGAAAAAAACTCACTCTCACATATCGATCAGTCACTATTCCCAGCGGAAGCTACAAATGTTTCAGATTAAAAATTATATTTGAAAAATATTTACTTGTAGAAGCATGGCAGCACAAGCCCAGAGGCGAAACATTTTCAACGGGATGGATATCTACTCGTTTATCAAAAATTGTTTTATTGCTAGAAAATAATTACCAAATACTCGTGAAAGAAAGCCGATATAATAAAAACGACAAGAGCGGATATATTGCGACTTACTCCATTGCGAACGCATGGCCTTTAAAATTAAAAAGAATTTTTTCGTTTAATATACGGCTTGAAAACCTGTAAACGTGTCGGAGCGCCCAGCGATGGACAGGAATGTTCCATGTCTTCCAAAACACACTCACAGACTCCGAATTCCAAAAGTCCCTAGATTTTGAAATTATTTAAATTTAAATAAAAGTGACACTCACAAATAGAATTGTCGATCACCAAATCGCATTATTTCTGCAATTAAGTTGAGGAAAGAATGGAAGTAAAGATAAAAGAACATGAGCCATATAAGATGGTTAGGGATAGCCAGCTTTAAAACTCGTTCAATGCATCGTTTTAAGTCAAGTTGAGAAAATGGTGCCAAGCTATTTTTTACCAAAGGAATCACCCACTGCTGACAAAGAGCAACACCAACAAAAGAAAAGCAAATCAACTAGAAATAAAACTAAATAAAAATTATACTTGCAAATAACCTCTGTAATCCTTTTAATAATGAATGTCTTTCTTATTGCTGGTGTCCGTGGAAAGTTCAATTCGTAACAAAGAGTTGGTGCCATCATGTAGTAGTAGAGATTGCCCAATGTCAAATTATTTGGATATTGGAGTTGAGCAATTGTGTTATTGACATCCTTTACCGGTTTCTTAGTTTCTTCGTGTTTTAGACTCTAAAGAAATGTCAAAATATTATTATATGTTTTATACCTTTGCATGCTGAACATCATTCTCGGTACCGTTCAATGATCTTTTCTTGTCTTTTCTGATCAACCTTTGCCAATAATTAACTTGACCATAAGAGACCAATTTCAATGCCTCTATCACGACTATAATGAGAGCCCAAAACGAGTAGAGCGGGTTTCCATGCTTCTAAATTTTATTTAGACAAAACTTGTAAAAAACAAACAATTTTTAACACCGCCGCTGGAGGTATAGCAAGATGAGCACCAATAAGGAAAACATACAAAACAGCGCCGGATGCGTTATCTAGAAGTCCACGGGCTAAAAATGTGTAACATAATAATATACTATTATTAAAAAAGCTAACCAAGAAGTTTTTCAATAAAAAAGGCAGTTAATATAGAAACATTTGAGCAAAGTACAATAGTCAAATTTGGCCAACTTCCCGGCGAAGAGCTGTCGAGAATATTAAGCCACTCCAATGGAGAAATTAGTATGCCATATTTTATTAGATTTTCAAGAGCAACTCTGCCGTTCGATATAACCTGAAATTTTTCTCTATTTACTTGGTAAAAAAATTAATTTACAAGTAAAAGAAATGCATGATTGAAAAACCCGGAATAGTTAGTCCAACCCGAGCTAGTGCTGAACAAAGAATCTTGAGCAATATGTACAGGTTCTTCCATGCTATAACTTTAAAAATTGAAAAATTCAAAATAAGCAAAGTATATTAGATCTAAACAGATTCTAGAGAAACAGAAAAATTACTTTTAAGCTTTAATATAATTTAAAAAAACATAACAACGTGTAAATCTTCGTCAATTTTTCAATAGTGTTACAATCTATCAAATTAACGGCTTCGATTAACTTTAGACTTGATTTCGAGATAGTCATCGTCACCCAAATTCAGAAACAATCCATCAGATGGAAGGAAGACACGATTTGACGAATGTGCAATAGCCTTAGAAATCTTCTGAGCTGCACGAATCTTTAATAATTTTCGTAGTATAATTAGATCTAAATGTATATAACCTTGCGAAGCTTGAGAAAACCAGGATCATTTTTCATTGACTCTCCCAACTTAAAAAAATTAGGTAAAATATTTTTAATAATATTTTACCATTTTAGCAGATTGTGCCTCTCCTTCCGCCTGAACAATTTTCTCTTGTCGTTGTTGAATAGCTTTTCTACGTAGAAACTCGCACGTTGCGCCTCCTGAGCAGCAACTTGTTTTGCTTCAACAGCAGCACTATATTGCGGCGAAAATGCCAACTCAGTAAGGGCCACGTCATCAAGTATAAGGTTAAAGTCCAAAGCACGCTCGATAAGTCCCTTTCTAACTAACATAGAAACTTGTTGACGTTGCGTTATCAGTTGTGATGCATTGAACTTTGCCACCACTCCTTTGAGAACCTATAATAAAATTACTATATTTAGATAAGCTTTTTATGTTACCTCATTACAAATAGAAGGGAGTATTCGCTCCTCCCAATTAAGTCCAAGAGTTCTGTAGATTTTTGGCAATTGATTAGGATCAGGACGAGATAAGACTCTTAATCCAATGTTGACCATTTGCAAATCCTTACTTCCAGTTGGTGATCGTATTTGGTTGGGTCTTGCCCGAATGTCATAAATTATGGGATACTGAAATAGTTATATAAATAATGTTTAACAATTAACCTGAAACCAAGGAACACGAAAGTGAAGCCCTTCCTTATATATTTCATTTCCCAAGCCACCAATTCTATTAAAGATTATGGCTCGGTGACCAGCCTCAACTGAAAAAAAACTTATTAAGTTGAAAATCCATCAAAACCTGTATAAATAGAATTAACTATAGCATATGCACTAGCAGCTCCAACTGCCAAAATCCCTGCGCCCAATCCTGCACCTTTTCCTCCACCACGTTTTACAAACTTTTCAAAAAGATTCTTGCCAGATTCAGTCATGTCTTAATAAATTAATGGAAGTTATTATAAAGTCAAAAATATTGAAATGTAAAAACATCTCGAAGTGAGAAGTAAAATAGGTATGAGTTGATAAATTATAAAATTGAAAACAAACAAAGAAACAAAAATAATTCACTAAAATGAAAACAATTCGTCTACTAATCTTCTCTTTGATAGGCTAATAACTCATCATCATTCAAGTCAACTTTATCGGATTTATCTTCCTTAAGAGAATCGTCAGCAACTTCCCAAAGCTCAAAAAGTTTTGAATATTCTTTTAGCGTCTCTTTAAATGGTTTCCTATCACGAATGAGTTTTCGTGCAATTTCTTCTCCGAATCCCATGACGTTGAAAAGCAAAACTCCTTTTATTACATTTGTTATTTTGTCAGTATAGAAGACAACCGCTCGAGGCTAAAAGTTGGATATTTTAAGGAAAATTTTTCAAAAAACAACCTCATCATTAGTTGACTCCGTGTTATTCTCATCTACAGCGTATACCGTTGTAGTGTTAAATTTCTTTGCATTTGTATCCCCAATTCCACAAAAGTGTGCGTCTGGACCTAGCATCGACATGAAAGAACCCTAAATTTTATAAATAGTCTTGTAAGAAAAGAAAAACCTGCCTGATGAATGTACGTTTTATTTCCTGAAGTCATATTTTCACCAGCAATTCGTCCAGTTATTTGAGCATGAAGCCAATGAGTACAACGCCTTCTGTAGCCCAATATTCTATCGAAAAATGAACAAACATCGCCAGCAGCCCAAACATTTCCTTTAACATGCATAAATTCGTTAGCGACTATTCCACCAAGGTCCTAAATTTTTTTTAATTAATGAAGATGAGCCAATATAAAAACGCTTACATTATCCAAGTCAAGTCTAGAGTTTTTTGCCAACTCAATTGCAGGCATTGCACCAGAAGCAAGAATTAAATGATCGCACAATATTTCATCTAACCCGCCGGACGAATTCGCCAGAGAGTTTTCATTTTCTTGATTGATTTTTAGACGAACTCGGGTGCTAGATTTGTCCAAAACTGCGGAGAATGCATCAATTTTTGTGTTCAGTAAAACGTTCAGTCCTTGTGATTGAAGAGTTTGTGTGCAATAATCACTCAACGAGCTAGGTAAAATATCATCAAGAACGCCTAAAGTTTAAAAATTATCTTAGAAAAAGTTATTAATCTCAAACCTAGTTCATTAACCAACAGAAATATTCTTAACTTTGATTGCTTTCCGCGAGCATAACGCCTATTAAGCGAGTAAGCCAACTCCGTCGCAAGAATATCACCACCCAATATAACAATATTTTTGAACGATTCACTAGTCGACGCTTCATCATCTAATGAGTTTGCCAATTCGTCCAATTTGCAATGCAATCTTCGATAATCTTCAATCTATAATTGTTATGTAGTATCATAAATAAAAGAAAAACTAACGTCATATATAACTGAAATATTCGTTTTAAGTTCTGCATTTTCTTCAAGAATACTCTTATGATGCGGAATACTACCTAAATATTATGATAAAAATGCTTAAAAATGTATTCTCACCAGTTGCAATAAGACACTTTCCATATTCAATCTTCCGGCCATCCTGCAGCTGAACAAAATTATTCTCTGCATCGACCTTTTCTACTTTAGTTCCAGTCATAAGAGCAACACCTCCATGTTCCCATTTGTCGAGATCTTCGGGCAGTAAATAGAAACCATCGGCTTCGTAACAAACGTGTCGACGTTTATCACTGCTTGGACTCTGGAATGAGAGACTCGCAGGAGTTTTGTCGTCGCCATACCACCATAGTTCTTAAAGAGAAAACTTCATGCCATACGAAACACAAACCTTTGGAAAGTACAGAACGTCGGTAAGGACTCTCTTCTTCATCACTAACAATCAAAACGCGTGCATCCGGATCCCGTGCCCTAATAGTTAAAGATGCGTAGTAACTAGCTGTGCCTAAAGCAACTTGGTAAAAGTCAAATTTTAGGTTAAATAAAACCTCCACCAATAAGCAAATATGGGACCAAATTAAGACGATGTCTATTCAGCAGATGAATTTTCTGAAATAATCTTCTACAAAGATCCATCAAACCTTAAAAATTGATAAATGATTCATATTAAATAAAATACGAGTTCATTAACTAAAAATACAAAATTTTAAACGACAAATCATTTATAAATTTTTAGTTCTCCAATCAATAGAGTCAAAATTAAAATCTGATTCAATATCATCTACAGGGTCAAAATTTGGAGTGTGTTCAGATTTTGTTGAAACAAGTTCAATAACTGATTCTTTTCTTTTCTCTAGCTCATTAATAGTTTTCCATCGTTCAATCTGCTCATCAATCAAATCAATGTCATTAGCAGCAGTTGAATGTTCAAACTGAAAATCGAAATAAAATTAAACAAAGGATAAACAAAAACCATTATAGTTTGTTCATCGTCCTTTTGATCTTCTATCTCCTCAACTTCCTTGTAGAACCGCTCTAATTCGGAATTGATTTGTTTCGTTTTCTCAACAGTTTCGCGAACCTAAATCTTACAATTAGCTTAATAAAATAAATAAAAAAATAAGAAACTAACCCTGTTATTCATTCCGTCATCATCGAAAAAACCACGAGGAAGTCCTTCGATAAATTTGCCTTCTCCGTGTAAATGAGAAGCTGGCTGTTCTGTTTTGGAATTATGTACAGGCTCTCCGTTAGTGGCATTCTGATCTGAATAGAAAAGCAAGAAAAGTGGTGGCATAAACCTCTCATTTCTATTAACTATAGAGAGGAAATAAGAAACGTTATAAAATACCAATTTTTGACTTTTTACTGGGGCATGAAGTTGATGTATCTTCAACTGTGATAGATTTGTTGTCATCTAATAATTTCCGTTTTGCTGCTATCGAAGTATGTGAATCCTCCTTTGATTGTGATAAAGCCTCACGGTGCTTTCGAGAATTTAAATGTGCTGTAAGTACCTAAACTATATAAATGTAATATGAAAAACTAACTTCAATTACCTTGGTCTTAAACTGTAACGAACAAATATTGCAGTAAGAATTCCCATTTTTTAAATCCTTTATTACTTTTGAGCGCAATTGAGAACCCATAACAGCGAAAAAGATTTTTGGGACAACTATCAATAAAATCTGCAACAAAACACAAAATCAAGAAGTTCAATGCCGGTTTTTTATTTCTTGAAAGAATCATAATTAGTTGACACTTTAACATTCACTAATTTGAAATTAAAAATTTTAATTTTGGTAATCTGTTGCTAATGACAATTTGTCCCATTATAGAGAGACTATTGAGAGAGAAATAGAGTACTTTTTATTGGGGACTTTTGAGTAGGAGGAAAAGACAATCAAATACTTGGGGTGTTCTTTGATTTTGTCGATTTTCACATTTATGTTTTGTATTTATTTTGTTCTTCGTCATCCATTTTCAAAATTTTTACATTATTCTATACATTTTTTTAGGTGTACGTCATCTTCATGCCGCCGCCTCCACCTCCACCACCTCCTCCCGTACCTGCTAATTTTGCAAATCAGGTACCTAAAATGACGGAGAGTAGAACGCATTTGTTGAATGAAATACATCGTGGAGCTCGTCTTAAGAAAACTGTCACTAATGATCGATCTGCGCCGGTGATTGCAGGTTAATTTTTATAATACATGCGCAATTTTGCTTTATTTTTAAGGAAAAACGGAAGATAACAAGCCAAAAATAAATGCGGTTCCTAAAGCTGCAACAATAAACGAGAGTCTTGGGGCCTTGTTTTCAAATGGTATTCCTCGTAAACCAAGTGATGTTAAAAGTCAAAAGTCGTCCGGTTTGGTTTCTACTCCAGCATCAGATAGTCGACCTGTTATGGCAAAAATTAAATTTGTCAATGAAAAGGATGAGGTGCCTTCTGTCAAATCCTCGAACAATTGTCCTTCTTTAGCTGATCTGAAAAGCAGGTATATCTTTAACCTTTTTTCAGGTCTACTTTGTATTATTTGCTTATTTAGGAACGCATCGCAAGCAGTTTCTTCTGCTCCCTCTCTACCACCACCTCTTCCAGCAAAAGTTTTAAAGCAAAATTCGGCTGCTGAACAGCTTGATTTACAAGTATCCAGAGCGCCCATTTCTCAGAATGCTCAATTTCAAACACTGCGCCCTGCAAAAGCCCCACTAATTTCGGCGAATTCTGGACTGCGTCGAAGCTTTGAGGTTTCTTTAAATCATTATCTCTTTCACCACTTACAGGAACTCAACAAACGTACAACGAATATGCCTTCAACTATTAAACGACCTGGTGCTCCACCACCGCCTCCGCCATCTGCAAAATCGAATAATCCGCCACCACCTCCACTTGTAACAAATATTCAACATCAATCGCAAAACACGGGATATAACAATAAGGTCATTTTTTATAGTTTCTATTTCAACATTCAAAGCTTTTATTTCAGCCATCATTAGTTGCCGAGGCACCCCGACCGCCTCCTAGAGTTTCATCTTGCCAGGAGTCTCTTGAGCAAAGATTCCATTTTGTGCCGATTTCTGAATTGCCTCCACCTCCAAGGTTTTTTTTATTTAGTTTTTAGAAATAACTAAGTAAATTTTTTAGATTTATTGGATTTCCTAAAGACTATGGAATTGCAGGAAGAAAACATCAACAAATGACCTAAATTCTATTTTATATTTTATCTGGAATAAAATTTTATCTTAAAGTTTTTATTTTTTAGACTTGTTAATTTTCTTGACAATCATTCCTTGTAAAATTTTATTAACTTTAACATTTAGAAAATCAGATGAGTCTTTTGAAAAAGCAAGAAACGGAAGTTATAGCTGAAACAAGTCTTCGTTACAAGCCTCAACAGCCTCAACACTGGTATTTTTTTATTTTAGTTAGTTTTTAGTTTATTTTTACCATTTTAGGAAGCGTTGGTACTGGTTGGAGCACTCAACGAGGAATCGCTTTCTTGCGCGGCTTAGAACTTTTTGTTTTTTGGTATATCCAGTATGTTTTTATTTTGTTTGAATTGATTGCCTATCATTATTTTAAGGCGTGGGTTTTGACTCATTTGGAATATTACAAACCTGATGAAGAACGAATAAGACGTGCATTTTTAGAGACGGAGCTCAGATCTTTGCACTCTCCCTACGCAAGAATGAAGGCAATGCAGGAACGTGTAGGAGCTTGATATAAAAATATTTTTGATTATCATTTTGGATTTATATTTTTAATTGAACAGGTTTAATTTGTTTTTCCTTTAACATAATTGTGTTGACTATCCCATCGTAAACTTTACATGACCGCGAGAATTTATTTTTCTCTTTTAGTTCGTTAGGAATAGTTTAAAATCTTCAATAAGCACTCGTTTAAGTGATCAATGCGTTTGCGATCTTTGATATGGGATTTCCAAAAAAAACTTTAATATTTGAAAAATAAAAACAATTTAAGTCGATTTTAACGAGCATTTCTTGTCCTTGGGGTTTGTTAAGAAATTGGAAAGAACGGGAAAGAGGATGTGGCAATGGTGTAATTGCAATAAAAACAAGATTGCAGGTGTGTGACCTCGAGGTCCTCTAATTTTCGTTCAGTTTCCTTACAATTAAAGTTGTGATCTAGAAATGTTCTTATCTTCCAATAACCTAAAAATATTGTTTATAAACTCAAAAATTTATTTAACTTAACGGACTATTCTTTATTTTCTCCCAAAATATTCTTGCCGCCGGCGTCCCTTTCACCTCCTTTTTACGACTGTTTTTACTGGCTAGCATATGGGAAAATCTTTCTCCGAGGAAAAGAGGCATTCCGTTCCATCCCTCATTTTTTTTAACGTTGGATTTCCTCGGTGACTGCGCCCAAAAGAAATACGACGAGACGAGGAGTAGCACGTTTTATTCCTGTCCACACCTATTTTCTCTTTACTAGTTTTCCGACGCCGAATTTTCCTTATTTCCGCCGCCTGCTCGTATCAACAACACCGTATCTTATATTTCGAATGATCGGCGGCTGTCTTTTGTGTTATTTAGATTGAAACTTGGCATTATAAGGACAATGAAATAAGCTCAAATATGTTGAATCCGTGTGTAACTTTAATGGTATAAAAATGTGCAAGTCGGTAGAAAACGGCGGGGAGAGGTTCACCAACGGCTCAAGAGGTTCACCAAACGGCGGGGAAAGTTTTTATTGTGGGTACTTAATTTATGGGGTTTGAGTTTTAATTCCATCGATGTACATAAGAATGTTCAATAATGACTTAGCTTACTTAGATTTTATTCTGCGCAAATTTAGATTGGAAAAAATTGAATGTGAGGAATCGATTACAAAAAAATGAATGAATGGAGAGCAAAAAAAATTGAAAAATGTGTTTGGCCACACACAAAACCTCTTCTTGTACCAGTCCCTATCCTTAACGCCTTCCAGCTTTTATTCATTTCCACACATCAACATCAAATCTAAAGGTTCGTTCATTGCTTTTTAGTCAATTCCTTTACTCTTTCACTCATCTTTCTGCTAGGAATAATTATCTTGTGAATATTAAACATTTGCCTACTCTTCCCTTGGCTTTCCCTCAAATTAAATTGACTAAATAAATCAGTTTAGAGTTTTATCCTTTTCACACCATTAATATCAAAGCAAATGTTGAGAAATATTGCCTCGGGCCATTTTCATTTTAAACATTTATCCTTTTTATGTTTGGGGTTTTTTGAGTTACCGAATTCCTTGATTTGCGAAAAGGTGTCGGAACGAAAAAAAGTAAAAAAATCTGCATCCATTCTTTTGCCAATGTTTGTTTGTTTGGCCGTTCATAGGATTAAGAGATGAAACAAATAAAACTAAAATCGGATTAATATAAAAAATAAAGCAAAAAACACCTTTGAAGCAAAACGGTGTTTTTACCTTGAATAAGAGAAGCATACTAGATCAAATAATATGTAAATATTTTGGCTCTACTTTTGGAAATGCGTCCCATGGTCTTTTATGCGTCCCATCACTGTTTGGATAGTAAATTATAACTGTTTGGATAGTAAATTGTTAGATTTTACAAAAGGTGTTTGATTGTTTAGTGAGTTAACGCTCACATCTTCAATGGAGAATTTTTTTAATAGTGGCCAATTCTTTTCATCTTTTTTAAGGTGCGATTATATCAGAAACATACTTAATTGACTTTGAGTTGGCGCGCCAGGTCAAGCGACACATTCTTATTCTTTGTATAATTAAATGTGTCCGAAAAAGATGCTGATAAGCTATTGGAATTGTCTACATTTTTTGAGTTGGGATTTTCAATTAAATTTTTGGAGATGTTAAAAATTTCTAAGTTTGAAAGAACTTTGAAGATCCTTTGTTTGTTCCAAATGATTAATAATAAAAGGAAAACGTTAAAAAAGAAAATTGCTATTTATAAACATACATAGGTGTGAGGAGCAAGGCATTGAAGCACCTCGATCCAACTACTCAATTATCAGCCAATCATGGTTAGGGGCGTATCTTCACCTTTTTCTATCTACTCTTTTTTCATTTCACCATTTCTTCGTCCAACCACTTTTGAAGGGAGGAGTTCGAAATCAAACAGTCATCAACCCCTTTCTTTCGTCCCGTTTCCCTCATCAAAACTATCCATTTCTATTCTTTTCATAAACACCGCCGCACTTTTCCACCACTGACTGTGTTCATAAATATTCATTGTGTGCGCATCACTATTTGGGGTCATAAATACGTTAAATGTAAATCTTTCAAACAATAAAATATTGCCTAGCTTAATAAAAAAACAAGAAATTAATCTTTACGGCATTAAAAATTTAACAATCAATCGCCGCGAATCAATTAACCCCTTTCCAATCCACACATTAATTTTTTAACTACCCTCTCCACCGTTTCCCATGCATATTTTTGTTGCCCCTCCTCGGTCGTCAAAATTTATTTCCGTGCGAATTAAATAAAAGATTGTCTGTCAATTACTGGTTGCCCTCCCTCATTCTAATTCATTTCCTACATTCTTTTATCATGTTTTGCTGCTTATTTTTAGCTTCTTCGCATTCCAATGGTTTCGATAGCCTCAATGAGTCCAATTGCTTCTTCCAGTTCCCAACTTCAGACTACAGCAATTACTCATTCGACAGATCCAAATTGTCAAACAGCCTTACTGAATAGCTTCAAAACAGAATTTTCCTTACCAAATGGCAGCACTTTTCAATCTCCTGTCGCTATACCTTCAGCTCATTCTGCCTATTCAAATGTTACTAATCCATGGGCCAATCCATTAGTTGCGGCAGCCGCCCTTGGCAATCCTACGAATGAAGGTGAGTAAATTTTGGATAACAAAATAGGTTAATCACAAAAAAATCTCTGCCTCTAGATATTCGTCCACTTGTCGGCGCTCAACAAATGTTGGCTGCAGTACAACCACCTTATAATATACCGGCTACATATTATGGATTCGGCGGAATGGCTGCTGTCAATCAATGTTGGCCAAATGTTGCTGTTGATTGGATTGGTCAGCAATCGTTATCGACAGGTTTAAGCAGTTCAAATGATCTCCATGATCAACCTCAACATTCCCAGCATTATGATAACGAAGCTTCAACAAAGTTGACAGACAAAATGATGGAATGCAAACAGCTTTTACTTTTAAAATCTGATGATGGAGAACAAGCAACATCAAAATCAAAAATGGAGCCACAACTAAATATTAATTCTAGGAATGAGCCTTGTGGAAGCAGGACCATCAGTAACAATGAGTCAACTGATTTTCAGTCACCAAACACAAACATTCCTGAATACGGTGAGTTTACTCTATTTTTAGACCCTCTGGGTTTTATTAAATAAATTTACTGGTTGTGTGTAGTGTAAAGGGAAAGAGACACGATAGCGGTAACATCAAAGAGCGTAAAAAGAAAATTGGATTGGTTTTACTTAGCCTATGTAAACGTGTGTACATAAAATGATAAGAAAGTGCGATAAAGAGGAGAACATTGATCAATAAATGAAAGAAAAAGAAATGCCGTAGCGGTTTCATTCAGTTTTCTCAGTATTAAATACTGTAATGACCGATAAAATTGATAGGGGGTGAGTTAAGTGGGATTACCACTTGTTTGACAAATGGGAGGGGGCCATACCTTGCCGATTTAGTAAACTCTTAAACCTTTCTGTTAACTCGAAACTTTAGGATTTGATACATCTTCGGCCGCTGAATTCTACTCCACTCATTTAACTTCTCATGATCAAAGCCAGACTACCAATTCTATTGTTCCATCTTCAGCTGCCGTCGCTACCGCTGCCCAAACTTGGCAATACTCACAACAATGGCAACATTATGCACAACAAGTTGCAATGGCAAATGCGGCTGGTGCCGCAATTTGTGCGGCAGGTGCCGCAATGCAACAACATTATGGTGCTTCCGCCAGTTCTGGAAACGCTGACGCGATTAATGGAGTTTGTACAACGGCCAATTTATTTAATGAAGCGGAAGCTAGCACTAGCGGCACAGGTCAGATTTTTTTAATAAATTAACAAATGCTTTTATCGTTGCGAATAATTTTTATCCATTTCACAAGTTTTTTTTTTCAATTCTCTCAAATTTCTGAATCAATAACAGCCCTTAACTATTCTGTTTATTCATTGCTGATCTTAATTTCATGTTTTGCCTTTTTTTTTTATTTTTTTCGTCAAATTTTACGATCTTCATCCATAGTAGAATACAAAAGCAGACGGAGAGGGAAAGGAGGGTGCGCCCATAAACGAAAAATAAAGGGGAACCTTTTCACAATATGTGTGTACGGTCCTCTCCAAGGTTGGCATCGGGAATGAGAATAAAATGATGCATGCACATACAACAACACCCAAAGGATTGCCCCAATACCTCAATGCACTAATCCTTTCTCTCTTTTCTATTCCACCGTAACAACTTTTTTTTACTTCGCCTAAAAAATTCTCCCTTCCACTGACTCAAACCTTTTTGCTTGCCAGGCAATTTGTCCAAATCGACAGCCGAATTAGGCTCAAGGGAATATTGAGATTAATAGATTTAGGAGGACGAGAATTAATTTATATCCTTATCGGAATCGACGGTATGTACTGTTGAAATTTTTGAGAGAAAGAGATGGAAGTTATTTGAGAGAAATTGCTCTGTGTGCCGAAATTTCGTATTTTTTTGATGTCTTAATTTCATAAATTCAATATTCTCGTCTCCTTAATTTTGCAGGATCCGTTAGCTATCTAATTTAAAAATTTAAAATTATCTCATTTACATTTTAATTCTATATAACATTTTCAGTTTTTCAATCGGCAGAAAATATTCGCTCTTTACATTCTGATTTGGCTTGGGTATCAGCTTGCGGATCAAGTCAGCGAAAAAAACGAAAGCCTTATGGAAAAGGTCAAACCAATGATTTGGAAACTGTAAGTTCAATTTAACATAATTATGATAAATTATGCATCTCGAATTATGAAATTGGCATTAATAGATCATTTTTATTATTAAAGGAGTATTGCTCTAATCCTTACGTAACAAAACAAAGGCGTTATGAATTGTCGCGAAGATTGGGGTTAACTGAAAGACAAGTGAAGATTTGGTTTCAGAACAGACGGATGAAAACAAAAAAGTAAGAATGGGGAAAGAATATGAAATACCGTAAACTTTCTAATAGAAGCCCATGCTCTGTTAGAAGCCTACTCAATAAGGGTATTGAAAAATAGAAGCCCAGGGCTTCTATTAGAGATTTTACGGTAATTTATCTTTGTTGAATATTATTTTTAATAGGCTCAAGCATCGAGGCATTAATGATCACCCTCATTCGACCACTCCAACACATTGGTCAACATTACCGAACGAGGTAAATAGATAAGGGAGAGCCGAAATGATTTCTCATAACTTCAATTTTAGCAAAGAATAAATGCCCAGCAGCTCCTAGGTAGTGGTCCATTCACCCTAGGTCTGCATCAAATTCACGGAATTGGAGGAATACAAGATGAGGATTGAACAGATTTCTTTAAAAATAATTTTCCACTAATATGCATTATTTAATTTTGCATACAGATAACCCAAAAAATTTATCATATTAGATTTCAAATGTTTGTATCTTAACAGAGTTGATTCTTCTTATAAGCAGATTGAAATTTTTGGTACTCTCTAACCTCACCGACTCTTTATGATTCCCCAAAAGGAAAGATTAATTTTGAGACTCAAAAATGGTGTAGGTATGAATAAAGTACCAAAAATTTTGCGATTTTTAACTCAGTTAAAAATTTTTTTTACTATTTTCTTACATTAATATTTAAAAATTTTCGATGCAACTATATTATCTTTAATGTAATATTATGGGTAATAGTTCGGTTTAGACCCCGCACTCTTTTTTCTGACCATTTTTTCATTTTCCTTTCCCCTTTATTTTTCACGAGGCAAGTATGTATTAAAAAGGATTTTATGTATGTATATATGAATGAGAAAAGTTCTGGAAAAACTCATTTACATCATTCAACAATCAATATGGAACAACTAAAAAAATTAAACATGATTGATTTGGTAACAAACTGACATTAAGCAATACCGATCTTTCTGCGTGGCCCGAAGAGCTTGGACCTTTCATGGTAAATGAACATGTGAAGCTTGTTTGGACCGAGATACAGACCCCTGAAAATTGAAAAACCATAGGAGCGAAAAACCAAAATAACAAAAAAATAAACAGCTCGTTCGAGAGAGCCCGTCTAGCTGAGTCGAATGGTACCAAAAACCATTTATACATATTTTCCAAAAAATTGGGGGGGGGGGGGGGGGGGGGAGTAAATAACTACACTTTCTCATTCATATATACATAAATAATCCTCTTTAATACATACTTGCCTCGTGAAAAATAAAGGGGAAAGGAAAATGAAAAAATGGTCAGAAAAAAGAGTGCGGGGTCTAAACCGAACTATTACCATATTATGTAAAGGTGCATAAGTTTATTTTGCAATTGTTCTTATCTAACAAATTTCTACACGTCGATAGGCGGCTTATGGCACAATAAAGAATGAAGCAAGTCGGGTGCCAGCTTGCATTAGAATGTGGGGGTAAGTGTGTAAAGTAAAAGAGAGAACAAAATTGGCAGAGTATACACGTCGCTAAACTAATGTTTATGCCATGGAATTCTCTAGCTTTATCTTTTGGCATTAGCATTGCTTGCCTGGCTGGCATTTCTCGGTTCTTTTCAGTCAGTGTTTTCAACTTTTATGTATTTCTCTTCTGCTTCTGGGCAATCGACTCCATTTCCATCCAAATAATTCAGATATTCCTTGGGGTTCATTAAATAATTAAAAAATTTTATTACTAGAAAGTGTTTCCCAATAAAATTGAAATTATTTCTCAATTATCATTTGTCATTCGTAAACTGGCGAGAACCCCTCTCGTTTAATCCGCTCACCTCCTTTTTAAGAAGGTTTTTTGTAACGAGGTGAGCCACTCCTTTCCTAAGAGGTTATAATTTTGGTCCTTTTATTTCATAAAATTATTTTACATTTTTCTCATTTCCTATATAATTTTTCGTAAAATATTGTTAGCATTATAGGGAGACTTCATCATGAACACTCCTTCCAATATGGGACAACAACAACCAATACTTAGCAAGTCAGTGACCACAACGGTTATGCATGCTTCGCTAGGATCGCTTAGCCAAGGCAGTAGCTTTGCAAGTAGCGGTGGAAGTTGTTGTTCCTCAACGCGTACAATCTTGCCAGCAGCTTTAGATGAAAAAAGAGATTCAGGAGGAACAGAGGTATGAAAGAGAATTTTTATAAAATTTATTTTATCCCAATTAAGGAGCTATCTGATTCAGTGGCGCCCTTAAAAAGTGCTCGTCCAACAATATCTGGTCGTGGACAGCTATCTAGTAGAAATCCTCTATTGGCTATAGATTCACCTCCAAATAACGTTAATCAGAATGGCTTCTACAGAACAACAACAATTTCGGTTGTTAATGGCGCTGGATTACTAAGCTTAGGACCTGAACAGAAAAGTCGTTCCTTGAGTAATTTGGAAATTCAACAGCAAAAACAAAGGGCAGCTGACAACAAGCGTAGTACTTCTCCTTCTGTTCCAACTCGATCTTCGCATTGTACATCCTCTGTAATGCCAAAATTGCAACGGCAGCATTGGAAATATGGTAAAATAAAAATAATTTTTTTAAATTTTACAAGGGTGTTTTTTTAAAAACTAAACTAAAATGTTTAGCAATCGAGAAGCTCAAAAAGGGAAAAAGTCAGACAAATTTCGATCAATTTTGCTTGAATAAATATAATTTCCTTATTCTATTCAAATAAATATAAAACGGCGATAAATAAAAATGATCGAAGAAAAGAGTCGCGAGATTCTATTTATGTATTTTATTTTTTAGCAAAATTTTCCCAATCTAAATTTAAAAATTAAAAGGCTCCCTCCGCCATCTTCCATCGGGCGAAAACAATTCTATATTTCGTCAGGCCAGCACAACAAAAGAAGTTTATTATCCAACTGGAAGCAAACTGCCAAATGGTTTAAGGCTGGAATTAGGAGGGAGTGGAGAAGGAAAATTAACAACATCTGATTCCGGCACCAATCACATGATTAATGAACGAATTTTAGCAACAGAAAGAAGCTTTGGGCGTTCAGAAGGAAGTAATGATGGAAGTGTTCAAGAAGAAGACGAAGATTTACTAAAAGATAGTGAGGTCGCAATAGATAGTCATCGAAGACTTTTTCCACGTCAGCAAGAGATTATAGCCACAGAATCAACGGTTAGTTTTAATGATAATTTAACGAAAAGTCCAAAAACAATTGTGGGAGGGGTAAGGGTTTGGCTGCTGTTCTGCAAACAATTTCGTAATTTTAACTTCCTTTCTTCTTCTTCTACTCATCCTCCCACGCACAATCGAACAAAAGTATTGTAAGGGGTGACAATTTAATGATAGCGTCACTGATAGGACAATAAAAATGGAAGATATAAAAATAGGTTCTTTATGATCCTAGTTCCAATTTGTAACTTATCCTTGCTAATGAGACTTCTTTTCTTAATGGTGAGCAATTCTTTAACAAATTTTTGGCAATATTTTTGGGAATAAGTGTTAAATTTTGATCGATAGGGTCTGAAAATTTCAAGTGTTGTAATAATTTCGATGAGGTGCTATATGCTTGACGTCAAGTAAATAATGAAAATTGTTTTCTTTCCTCTATGCGCCCTATTATAAGAGGAACTGCAAACAAATCTTTTGAGGAAAAGGGTGGTGGAAAAATTATAAAAAATTGTGGGTGGCAAAGAAGATTTGGATGATGAAGATAAGGAATGTGTAAAAGGTAGGCGGAGAACTGATCAAGCCACCTACGCGCGCATTTCCGATTGTAATATATTTTGGAAACCCTGGGACTATAAATTCAAAGCTTCCTCCTTCAAACGAAAGCAAAATTAAAATGTTAAAGGTCTTTTCACTTAAACTTAGACGGAAACGTTTTGCCGATTCTCAGACGGCATTAAAGGTTCGAGATTAACCTTTAATCTTCATAATGTTTTCCTTGAATTTATAAAAAAATTTCAGCGTAATTCGGATATCCGTCTTCAACAATCCTTGTCTACTCCTAACTCAGCAAATGATCCGTCTGTTGCTTTGCTCAATGGAAGTAATGGGGTTGCTAGTGTTGGCAGGAAGGATTCGGAATATAGGCGATTTCGAAGTGAAGGTGAGAATTTTTTTGAATTATTTTTTGCAAAAATATTTTTTTGATAACCTTTTGAAGTTATATTCAAAGTTTATATCAAAAGTTTTTACTTTTTCTCATGAGACTTTTAACAGTTTGTGACGCAATATGTCCAAAAACTGCGCGTATTTTGGGGTAATGGACAATTTAGCGAACGTTGTTAGACTGTTAATTGTGTGATTTTTGGTTAAAATTAAAAAAAGAGAAATATAGGGGGAAACAAAGAAAAAGTTCTTTAGCGGTTGTCTTTTATTTTCCTTTTTCGTAAAATGAACGCAAATGAGGAACTTGCCTGAACGTAAATAATTACTTAAATATTTATATAAATAAATGTACATATTCAATATAAATAATAAATTATTAAAATACTTTTATTATATCAAAAAACTTAAAAGGATCAACAACAGCGCCTGCACGTACAGGTGAATTGCCTGTTGATCTTCCATTGGATTCACCGATCATTGACCCTCGTTCATCTCCTCCAAATCGGTTGAATCTTTTCCAGCAGGATACAATGGTTGGCAATGGTCCACTAACTAAACATTCACATACTGAGCAAGTTATGATGGTAATTTATATTTTCTAGACATAAAAATCACCAAAAAAAATTTTTTCTCAGATGCACACACTCAAAACAAAATTACAAAAATATCAGGGATTTGTTGATAAAGCTTTTCAACTAATTGAGCAAGGACCGGACGAGCAAGTTTTTGAGGGCTGTACTATTGCTACCAAGTTTGGGCTCTTTTCTGTTTAAATTAACAATTTTCATTCAGAGTTATGACTAAAGCTTGGGTTTTTCCAAAAATTTCACAAGATTTGGCTCATTCTTTATGCGACTATTTACGTGAACAAAATTATTTGGAAGTGTTGTTAGGGCTGTTTACACGTCCAACAATTTCTGATTCTGTCAGGCTATGTTGTGGACGAGTCCTGGAGGTTACTTTAAATTATATGAATTTTTATTAACTTACCTATTTTAAAGGAGTGTCTAACTGGGAGTAATTGTGATGCATTAATCCTGAAGGGATTTTTGAAAAAAGTAGTAACTACAGCTGAAAAGTTGAATAAAAACCAAGAACAACAACGAATGTCACTTTCATTGATGGAGGCGCTTTTTAAACATTCAACTGAAACTACCAGCAAATTAATTGAGTGAGAGAAAGGGAGGGAGGGAAAATACGTTATATTTTAATTTTCAGTATGGGTGTGATTGATCATATACTGTTAACATGTAAGAGAGCAACTGATACACCGGGAACACTTAGGCATGCGGCATTAGGTGAGAAAATAAAATAATAAATTGGAAATTTAATTTTTTATAGCTTTATCCAACCTCACTCTTTATTCTTGCCCAGAGGCTAAAAAGAAATTAATCCAGAAAAAACTGCCCGATTGGTTGTTCCTTCTAGCATCTCAGCGTGATGATATTACTCGATACTATGCTTGTTTAGCTATATGTGTGCTTGGTTCTGCTTCTACCAACTCTAAGGTGTTTAAACAAAAATCCAAATTTTGAGCATGATAATGAGTTCGTTTTTTGATTTAAGGAAATGGAATTGGCCGTTGCAAAGTCTGGCACACTCACTCTTGTTGAACCCTTTCTGATCTCTCACCAGCCAGCCATTTTCGCACAAGAAGATTATAAAAATTCGCAAGGTCGGCCTAGAGAATGGTTAGCCAGACTATTACCATTACTTGGATCTCGATGTAGAGAGGCTAAAAGCATGTAAGTAACTGAAAGGTTAATTCTAAATATTTTGAAAATATTTTAAGGGCATCTTTTCATCTTTGTGTGGAAGCAATTACAAAAAAAGAACAACAAAAATTGGAGGTGCTTGCCGAAATTGGTGCGATTCAGGCACTTAAGGAATGTGCCTCTAGCCCAGATGAGTTGCCTGCCAAATTCGCAAGTGAAGCACTTACTGTTATTGGAGAACAAGTGCCTTATAAACTCTCACAACAAGTTCCATGCTGGTCAATTAAAGACGTTCAATATTGGGTGGAAAAGGTTTGACGAGGTTCCTGTGACATATTATTTTTATTTTCAGATTGGTTTTGGCACTTTTAGCCAAGCTTTTGCAGCTCACATGGTGGACGGAGATTTGTTGTTACTTTTAACAGAAAAGGAGTTGGAGGAGGACTTGGGAATGCGTTCTGGTCTTCTTAGAAAAAGATTTATGCGTGAGCTGGAAAGCTTGAAAATAGCAGCAGACTATGGGTTAGTAATTCTAATTTATTTTTAGGTGAATGGATTTATTTTTTAAATTTTAGGAGTGTCGATGAGAGTCATTTGGATCAGTTTTTAATGTCGCTCAGTCCAGAGGTATAAATTAAACAATTTCTGTTAAAATTTAATCAAATTTAGCTTTCTGTCTACACTTATCAAATGTTGGGAATGGGCCTTAATAGAAACTTACTTCCCCAACTAACTAACGAGTAAGTTACTTCCCCAACTAATTAATGAGTACATTCTTTAGTATGATGAAATCTGTTTGTGGCATCAACAATCCAATTCATAGATTAAAATTAAGGCAAGCTCTTCAAGGTATTTTTTACTTAAAAATGATGCCTAATATCGTTAATTTTGATCTGCGCAGACAGTAAGCACATTGACGACATTGAAGTAGCTATACTTTCAAAACAAATCGACGTCTTTATCAGGCAATCATTCAAGAAATTTTTTTAAATTTATTCTCGATTTTTAGCTATCGTCGTTCAACAGGAAATCAATTAGCCAGTTTAATAAAAGTTCTGCTCCAATTAAGAGGCTACAAAGTTTTTATTGATGTTGATAAACTTTATGCGGGCAAATTCGATTCTCACCTTCTCAAAAATATTCAAGCAGCAAAACATTTCATTTTGGTCCTAACTCCTCATTCACTAGACAGATTGCTCAATGATACAAATTGTGAGGATTGGATCCATAAAGAATTACATTGTGCATTTGAACATGGAAAAAATGTTATTCCAATCTTTGATCAACAAGTAAAAATAACAGATTTTTTTAAACTTTTAATATGAATATTTCTTTATTTTAGTTTGAATTCCCAGCTGTAGAAAGTGAATTGCCGGATGATATAAGGCAGATAACCAGGTTCAATGGTGTCAGATGGGTACATGATTATCAAGAAGCTTGTATAGATAAAGTGGGAATAGTTTTCCTTTTAAATCAATCTTCCTTCTTTTTAAGGTGGAAAGGTTTATCAAAGGAGAACTGAACAGAGTGCCGTCACAATCAGTCTGTTTTTTAAGTTGAAAAATATTTTTTAAATTCAAATTTTTTCAGCTAGCCTGTTCCAAAACCCCTGTTAATGGTGGAGGTACTGTTTCCATTGTCAACCGACGTCCATACAAATTAGCTGGGCCATCTTCTACAACAACAACTGTCAATCCCGGTAGTAGACGTTGCTCACCTACTCCGCCAAACAATGTTGTTAATAATGTACCTCCCAAAATGCCACTTAGGACGGGAGGAGAAAAGGGTGAATTGAACAACATTGGAGCTAATTCAGGTTATTCTAGATTGTTTAAAAAAATTTTAAATAATTTTTTCTTCTTTAAGTTCGTTCAGTTCCTACTGAAAGAAGAAGGCCGAAATTATTCTCTTCTATCAGTACTGTCGAAATTGAGCGTTGAAATCAGCAATAGATTTTTGTACAAAAATTTTTTATTATCATTTTATCATTCTCATGTTTATAGCAATTTTTATATATCACCACCTCTTTCTTTGTGCCCGCATAGTGCCGTCTCTTCCCCCTTAACTGCCCTTTCTCCCAATTTTTCACCCGGTTTTTTTCTTGTTTTCTCCTTCTCTTTCCCACACAGCTTTATCAGTTAATTAAGAAAAGAATAAATTAAAATGATTTGACCTCGGTATTGGAAAGAAAAAAAAGTAACAAGCTTTTTAATCTTCAAAGAGTTTACCGCCTTTTTTTCTTCTCTCGACTGAAACTGCGTAATAAACTCGCATTGTGTCATACCAATTAAAAAATATACCTATTGACTAGGAGTGTGAAAAAACAGATTTTAAAAAGCGAAAGGCGAAACACCAAAAAAGGGCCCTGCTATGGACCAGGGATCCTGCCGTTCCGATTGCCTGAAATCGGAAATTTTGATTTTTTGTTGGCATATGGGGACCTCCATGAGACTTGTTCTCTTGTTTATTAAATAACGCCTCAAGGTAACTTAATGTGAGATAAAATTTATGTTTAAGAAGTTCAAAATGTGTGTGAATTTTATTTTCTGCGCAGATTCTGGTTCATTACAATATTTTTTAATTTATTTTTATATTTCATTGTTTAACAAAGATGAATTTTATTAATTAGAAAGAAATATCCTTTATTTAATTATACGACTTTTTTTAGTTTAAAAATAAATTCGCCTACCCTATTTCCTATTTTTATTGCTTTTTCGATGCAAATGCAGAGTTTTTTGATGGTTCCCATTCAATTGCTGTTTTTTGGGACGCGGCCTCCTTTACACTGCAAACGGGGAATGCCGTAAAATGTTCTTTATTTGAATACAAAAACATCTACACAAACAATTCTGCCATTCTTCCATCTGTCCTGCCCCTTTTCTGATTTATTGCGCATCGCTTCTTCTTTGTACTATCGGCTGGTAGCCATATAAATATGGTTGTTGGATAGAAGAAACCCTGGACATTTTCGTTTGTAACGTCATTTTGCCTAATATTTTTTGATCAATATAACAACAAATACTCTTGACTTTTGTTTTCCCGTTATCAGTAATTTGGCTATTTTATTTCATAATTATTTTCTTCCTTCCCCAAATGTATTTTGAAATTTCCATTATTAAAAATAGGCACCATTTTATCAAAGAATGTTCAGCCACTCTTATTTAATCTTTCTAAAACTCACTTTTAATCTAAATTCTTATTATATTTAAAGCCGATAACTAAGAATTAGTTTTTGGTAGTGAAAAACTACAGATTCTCTGAAATGGTAATTCTGAATTGGCTATGAAACCTCCTTATCGAATATTCCGCAACGGACGAGTTGAGTGCCGAATGTTAAGTGCCAATCAGATTTAATCGGCCATAACTTTTTTATGCCTGATCCAATCCGAATGAATCTTATATCATTCGAAAGCCCTTGATAGGCGGTATCTTTTTCTTAATTGGATGGATCAAGTCTGATCAATCTTAAGGAAGTTATAACCCGATAAATGAGAAAAACACCAAATAATTGCATTTATCGGCGTGTAACTTTTTAATGGGTAATCAGACTTGATCCATCTAGTTGGAAAAAAGATACCCCTTATCGAGGGCTTTCGAATGATATAAAAATCATTTGGATTGTATCAAGCACAAAAAATTATAGCCGATCAAAGCTGGCTGGCACTATAATGTTGGCACTCTAATGGCCCATCTGGTAGTTAGCGGTAAAGCCCGTTTCAGTATAGACGTTTCAGAATTGGTTGCCGTTAAATACTGTTTTTTAGCGTTTTATTTTAGCTTAATTCTATTCTCACAATTTAATTCTTGATTTGGTCCCAAATGAATATATTCTCATCACCTGATCCCGCTGTTAAAAAGCTATTAGGCTGGAAATTGGGAGATGAAGAGGATCGATGGGCTTTGAAAGCTGTAGACTCTTTGGTTAAGAAAATGCGGAAACGGAAGAATCATTGCTATGGCACAGTTGAAGACTTGGTGGGTTCATTATATCTAACTTTCATTATATCAAACTTGTATTTAAAGGAATATGCGTTAGCAAATCCCGGTTCTCGTAGCAGGTTTTTTTACTAATCCAAGAAATATTTGAGCATCCCACAGATGTGTGACTATCCCTCGCTCTCTAGACGGACGCTTACAAGTCTCTCACAGGAAAGGATTGCCACACGTGATATACTGCCGTGTTTGGAGGTGGCCTAACCTGCAATCACACCAGGTTTTAAATTTTATAGTTAATATTTTGGACAAGCAATTTTAAGGAGCTCAAACCCAGTGAAGATTGTCTATTTCCATATGATGCACGAAGTGAACAGGTTGGTATAATATTGAAGATTACGGGTTGAATCCAGGTCTTCTCTTCCGTCTTATGTCCCTGACCCCAGTAAATTCATCTTAATTTGTCCTTATGGGGGCTGACTTTCTGGGTTGATCCCTAAGATTACTATCATAAATACTTTAGATATGTATTAATCCCTACCATTATCATCGAGTGGATCAACCAAATGCAGGAAAACTAGAAATGGCCAACAAAATGTCCCTGCTCTCCAGCACTCCTCAACTTCCTCCCCCAAATTCGCTTTCATCTTTGCTAGGATCAAAAAGTGCTGTATGTGGGTGTGCTTCATCCTCTTCCTGCTCTTCCTCTTCTTCGTATTCATCATCCTTTTCATCTTCATTCTCTACAGGACAGCCTAATTCTGCCTTACAAAATCACCAACAGGGAGGGCATTTGCAACAAATTGGTCATTTCCATCTCTCGCCTTCGGCACTCAGCGATGACGATGACTATTTATCCCAATTAGTGCCTACAATATCCTCACATTCTATAATCGCTAAAAATACTTATTCTCGTCCACAACCTGTTTATTGGTGCTCCATTTGTTACTATGAACTAAATACAAGAGTAGGGGAACCGTTCAAGGTCAGAAAATAGAAATTTCTTGTAAAATATATTTAAAAATATTACAGGTCTCCGTTAATTCGGTTGTAATTGATGGATTTACTGATCCTTCAAGTGAATCGCGTTAGTTCTTTTATTTTATTATCAATAAACTGGGATCAACCCTAGAGGTCAACAGACCCTGAAGGTTGTGTGGCCCAATGATAAAAAAGGATTTGGGTGGATTAAGGAGGGTATCAATAGAGTTGGGCGGATTAAAGGGGATTAGGGAATAGAAGACTGAAATTCTTTGTGCAACAAATGAAGCATGGCAGCGTACTGCTTGATCCTATCTTTTTTTTCTGTCCAAATATTTGGAGTTGATCATTAGGGTGTTGATTTCTAGGGGTGGAACTAAACTTACCTGAATATTCTCAGGCATTTGTCTCGGTCTTCTTTCCAATGTCAATAGAAACTTCACGATTGAGAATACACGTCGTCATATTGGAATGGGTTGGTTAAACAATAGTTATGATTAAATCTACTTCTAAAGATTTCAGGAATTCGGCTTAGTTGTACCGAAAATGGAGTATTACTGGTTGGTTTTTAAAAAAGTAAATCTAATCAGGAAATTTAAAGTTTAATCAATCCGATTCGGCCGTATTTGTACAATCGAGGAATGCAAATTTCAAGTACGGCTTGCAGGCGACGGCAGTTTGTCGAGTGCCTCCAGGCGGGGCATCAATGGTATTGAAGAGATAATGCTTAGAAAATTTTTTTCTAAATTTTAAAGTTGATATTCGATTATTTGATCTTTGGGGGTGTAAGTTTTTTTTGAAAATGCTGTAAATGACCTGATATAAGCCCGGCTCTAACGGAAGTCCAATTCTAATATAGGCCCACTCAAGGTGATCTATTGAGAAGGCCGCTCTTTAAGCTAGAAGACCATATCCTATTTAAACTCAGTCAAAGAGATTTGAAAAAATAAGCTCAGGGCTTATATTAGAACAAGTACGGTATTTTAATTTAAAATATCAGATGCTAGAAAAGGCAAAAAGTGATGGATATCAACACGTTTATGAATTACAGAAAATGTGCTTTGTAAGACTTTCGTTTGTAAAGGGTTGGGGTGCAGATTATCACAGGCAGGTTGGGGAGATTTTTTAATTTCTCTTTTTAAATCTCCCACAATTAGGACGTTACATCGACTCCTTGTTGGCTTGAATTACAATTACATCAACCAATGGCGGTAATTTCAAGAATTCCTCTTAAAATTTTAAATTAAATTTCAAGTGGGTTGATATGGCATTGTCGGATTTGGAACCGCCAGATCATAGAGGGATTACTTCTGTCTCTTGATTTAATTTGAGAGGATCAAAATAAATGAACGATGTACTCAATACTTAAGTGCAGATAACTTCAATACATATTCATTTTGAATAAAATTTTACAATAAGAGCATACATTTAATAGTATGTATAAAGTATAATTTGATCTTACGATGTTGATCTTTTTAAATTTAAAATTTTAATGAAGTCGTAACGGTCTTTTATTGCACCGGTCTTTTAATTAATCGGTCTTTTAACTTCTTTCGGCCGTCCGGTCTTTTATTGCAACGGTCTTTTAATTATCGGTCTCTTAACTCATTCAGCCGTTCCGGTCTTTTAATGCATCAGTCATTTAATTAATCGGTCTCTTAACTCATTCGGCGTTCCGGTCTTTTAATGCACCAGTCATTTAATTGCTCGGTCTTTTAACCAAATGTTGTTTCCGGTCTTTTAATGCCCCGATCTTTTTATAACAGGGATTTTTGTAAAGGCGGTTATGTGCTGAATATTCAGTGCGCAATAGTTACTGTATAAATTTCTCGACAATAGCAACTGTAAAATCTATAAATCCCATCTTTCCTTGATTAACTTTGATTATTGGACATGTTTAAATAAAGCTGTGTTTTCAATTACTTATCGAACAAATTAAGACGTTTTTATTCGAATACAATAGCTTTTCCCTCTCAGAAATTGGCACTCAACCGACCTTGACAGCTCTTATTCTCTAACCACTTATTTTCTTTTTATTCTTCTCTAAACTAAGGGACAAAGTGTCATTTATTTAAAATTTACATCTCTAATCCCACACTATCTTCAATATTCATTTCTCTACTTAATACATCCCAACTTTACTAGATTTGACGAAAAAACTATAATGGGAATACTAGAGTCCTAATATCTAAAAAATTATCACCTCACTTAAATCGACGTAATAGAACAAAAGTGAAAATAATTGGAAAATATATATTTAACGAAATATAATTGATAAAATAAAAACGGCCGCAATATGTTTAGAAGCACTAGCGACGTGAAATCTCAACGGCTTATAATTTAACAAAATAAGATGGAAAAATGAGTCTTTGCAGTTTTACTACTTTGATTGGGACAAAAGTTCAAAGAAACTTCTGCAGAATTTCATCGGTCTGATTGCGAGTAGAAAATAAAAAAAGGAACGAAGTACTAGCAAACCTGTAAGATATCAAAAAAGAACTTCTTACTTTCTAGGAAGATGGATCAATCATAAAAAAATTAGGAGACACTAAACAAACTTTTTCACGTTTCGCTATCAGCTAATTAAAAAAATACCATCTTCTTTTAAATTACAATTTAAAACACAAATAAATAAAACAAGAATAAAAAAAGTTTATCTCTAAAAAATCAAACAAAAACAAATAAATAATTAACCCGTTTTCCCCCTTTTAAAGAACCCTTTTCCCCGTTTTAAGACTCCTATCCGAAATTGCAAATCCACCATCAACAATGAGACGAACCATTGAGTAACGATGAGAAAATCTAACCGTTGAAACGATGATGAGTCCCCGTTGAATCGTTGAGGAAACAACCGAAGTTGTTTCGACACCAAAACAACTCTGAGACCCGACACCGAACAACGATGAGACTACTCACCGTTTAAACAACGACGCGCCCACCGCCCTCAACAATGAGACCCACCATTGAGTAACGATGAGAAAATCTAACCGTTGAAACGATGATGAGTCCCCGTTGAATCGTTGAGGAAACAACCGAAGTTGTTTCGACACCAAAACAACTCTGAGACCCGACACCGAACAACGATGAGACTACTCACCGTTTAAACAACGACGCGACTCACCGTTGAGTTACCCAAGACTTGCAATCTCGGAGATAACCTTACCTAAACCCCCTCCCCAAGTAGGAAGGAAAAGTGGGCCCTTAAGGTTAAAATCCTCCCAAAATTTTCAAAAAAACCTTAATTAAATCAGCTCCAGACCCTCTCCAAGGTTTATCTTCCATTGTAGCCAAATCCAAATCATAAATCGGCGTTCCATCTTTCAATGCCGGATTTGTGTCCAAATCAATTGTTCCATTAGTCACTCTACTTTTGAAAAGGAACATTTGCTTTATCATCTCCAATTGTTACAACACATTCATCATCTTCGCTGTCATCTTCGTTTAAATAATCAAGTTGTCTTGGAGGTTCAGCATATCATTATTGACTACTGAAAAAATAAAAGGTAATATTGAACCTGACAGACCCCTCTTTGTCAGGTTCAATATTACAAAATAAACATAAATCACCCCAAAAAGTAGAAAACCCAAAAAGAATTTGCAGGAACAAAAAATAAAAAACAAAGGAATGTTCCGGAAAATAAAACAATTTTTCTCTTTTTCTCTATACACATTATTTTCTTAAGTTGTACGGTAATTTATTTTCGTTTCGATAAACAGGGCACTAGAGTCTCAAACAATGTTAACGAATAAATTAAATAAAATTGAGCCAGTCTTAAAGTATTAACATATTCAAACTTTGGAACCGATTTACAGGACGAAGTGCCGAAAATGTCGAGTAAAATGTCTCGTTGTTAAAGAAACAACGTTTAGGTTTTGTCCCAGATTAAAAAAAACTTCAAAGGATCTGTGTAAAAGGGGGTAGCCCGCGGAAAATATGACAAGAAATTCCCCAAACCTACAAAAAAACTTTAAAAAACCTTGGCTCAACGAAAAGCTGTTTTGTCCAATTGATTCCAAGAACAATCAACTACGGTCAAACCTTTGGACAAAATTGTTTTGGAGTCTGAAGGAGATAATGTTGAGGTGGCTGTTGGTGTTAACAAAATTCCAGGAAAGCGTTGTCCAATTTTTTGTTGTCGAATAAATCCAAGCCTGCATAGTTTACGTCCAGAACATCTTTTTGGATCACATTGACCAAAATCAAACATTGCAAGAAAAACTAGAAAAAAATAAAACTTTGAAATTAGAAAAGCGTTGTTGTTAGGTAATTAAAAAGGAAAGCAAAAAAAGCAAGTCTTGCCCGCAAATCATTACTACCCCCACCCCTCAAAAGGTTAATCCCAAAAAAAGGAAAAGCTATGGTCTCTGTTGTAGAACATCTTTGCTAAAGATGGACAACAGAGAACACTAGATGAGTCATTAAAAATCGATTATTGATTTTTGGGATGAAGTGTCATTTATTCTTAATGTTATGCATAATGCCAAATATCGCAGATTTTTAAATTCTGAAACAAATATTCTTATATGGTAAAACGATATTGAACGCCAAACAACCATGTCTAATCATCAACCACCAGCGAGAACTCACCGCCGAATCCACACGACTTGCAAATGTCGAAAATAACCTAACCTAAAACCTCCCCCCAAGTAGGTAAGAAAAGTTTTTTTAACCTGTCGGTCTTTTGTACCGACACGTTATGGAGAAAAAAATAGAGAACGTGTCAAGAGAAACAAAGAAACAATCATACAGTGGAATTGTAATTCAGGGTACAGCCCATTACGGCGCGGGCCAAAACGGCGCGACCGAAACGGCGCGACCGAAACGACGCAGGCCGAAACGGCGCAAGGCCAAAACGGCGCACGGCCAAAACGGCGCAAAAATTTCCCATAATGGCAATTGTTACGTGATGTTCAGGTTTAGCTCGAATAGTGATCGTGTCTTTTGGCGATGTAAACAAAAAATAACAGATGTAAAGGTCGCATTTGTACAACATCTAGTGATAACAAAGTGATAACAAAAACTAATAGTGATGACAAGACTATTTAGATCATATACGTACTAGTAAGTATAACTGCGAGAAATAACTGCAGGATTCAGATAGTTCCAATATAACTATATCACTAGTTAGTTTTCCCTATAACTACTTAAATTACTAGTTAGTTCCCCCTAGAACTATATAGTTGTCCCGTATTATTACTGTAACCATTTAGACTTTAGTTATTTTTATTCTGGTTGTTGATGTCGGAACAACCTTCAACGTTGCTGGAACACTTTTCTCAATGTTGGAACGATCTTCCACATTGTTAGAACAATTTCCCCGTACTGCGCAAAACCTTATTGAGAATTGAATAATAATTCGAAGGATCAGTGTACGCTAGCGATTTTTGATCGATCACTAAGGTCGGATCGATCACAATCAGGTCAATCACTCGAGATCAAGTGATCACTCTCATGGTTTATCACACGATTAATCACACTATCACTGTGAAGTTTTGGGGTTGCGCCGTTTTGGCCGTGCGCCGTTTTGGCCGTGCGCCGTTTTGGCCGTGCGCCGTTTTGGCCTTGCGCCGTTTCGGCCTGCGTCGTTTCGGTCGCGCCGTTTCGGTCGCGCCGTTTTGGACCGCGCCGTTTCGGGCGTGTCCCTGTAATTCACTATATATATTTCTAATTTTTAGTGACTTAATGGCGACGCAGCAAGGATTTGGAGTTGTGAGTAGTTTTCCAAATTTCTTTTTAATTTTTATATTTAGGAGGAAATTTACCGTGGTGTAATCAGTGATGTTGTCAGTCAGGTTAGAGAAGCATTTTTGGACGAAGGCATTGATATTGAAGTTTTGCAGCAATTAAAAAAGGTTCTTTTCATTTTTTATTTAATTGAGACAAATTTAAGGCTTGGGAAACCAAAATACAAGCGAGTGGAGCAGTCGATTTGGATGCCCGTCCGCCACCACCTCCAGCACAGCCGCCTCCAACAAAGCAATCCAGGCATCATACTACACAAAACGTTTATTTTTTTAATATTTTAAAAACTATTTTCTAACCTCAGACTTCTACACAACGTCCATCCACTTCTGATCAAACGCCTGGGACTTCTCAGCGTCCAAGTTCATCTGAGCAAGTGCAGGGTACATCAACAGCAGCTTCCCAACAACAAAAAACTTTGGCAGTTTCGGCGCAGCAACAACAGAGTCTACCCCAACTACCTGCTCCACTTCAGGTTTTTTCTCAAGAGTTATTTTTTAATGAAGAATTTTAGAACCCTGTGCAGTTATTAAATTTGCCTACACAAATGCTCAATGCAGCAGTGCAATTTCCGCCAGGCATATTGCCACCTGGATCTCAATGTGCGATTATTGAAGGACCTAATGGTCCTTCAATAAAAACCACACGACTTGCAAAAGCAAGTCTTGCCCGCAAATCATTACTACCCCCACCCCTCAAAAGGTTAATCCCAAAAAAAGGAAAAGCTATGGTCTCTGTTGTAGAACATCTTTGCTAAAGATGGACAACAGAGAACACTAGATGAGTCATTAAAAATCGATTATTGATTTTTGGGATGAAGTGTCATTTATTCTTAATGTTATGCATAATGCCAAATATCGCAGATTTTTAAATTCTGAAACAAATATTCTTATATGGTAAAACGATATTGAACGCCAAACAACCATGTCTAATCATCAACCACCAGCGAGAACTCACCGCCGAATCCACACGACTTGCAAATGTCGAAAATAACCTAACCTAAAACCTCCCCCCAAGTAGGTAAGAAAAGTTTTTTTAACCTGTCGGTCTTTTGTACCGACACGTTATGGAGAAAAAAATAGAGAACGTGTCAAGAGAAACAAAGAAACAATCATACAGTGGAATTGTAATTCAGGGTACAGCCCATTACGGCGCGGGCCAAAACGGCGCGACCGAAACGGCGCGACCGAAACGACGCAGGCCGAAACGGCGCAAGGCCAAAACGGCGCACGGCCAAAACGGCGCAAAAATTTCCCATAATGGCAATTGTTACGTGATGTTCAGGTTTAGCTCGAATAGTGATCGTGTCTTTTGGCGATGTAAACAAAAAATAACAGATGTAAAGGTCGCATTTGTACAACATCTAGTGATAACAAAGTGATAACAAAAACTAATAGTGATGACAAGACTATTTAGATCATATACGTACTAGTAAGTATAACTGCGAGAAATAACTGCAGGATTCAGATAGTTCCAATATAACTATATCACTAGTTAGTTTTCCCTATAACTACTTAAATTACTAGTTAGTTCCCCCTAGAACTATATAGTTGTCCCGTATTATTACTGTAACCATTTAGACTTTAGTTATTTTTATTCTGGTTGTTGATGTCGGAACAACCTTCAACGTTGCTGGAACACTTTTCTCAATGTTGGAACGATCTTCCACATTGTTAGAACAATTTCCCCGTACTGCGCAAAACCTTATTGAGAATTGAATAATAATTCGAAGGATCAGTGTACGCTAGCGATTTTTGATCGATCACTAAGGTCGGATCGATCACAATCAGGTCAATCACTCGAGATCAAGTGATCACTCTCATGGTTTATCACACGATTAATCACACTATCACTGTGAAGTTTTGGGGTTGCGCCGTTTTGGCCGTGCGCCGTTTTGGCCGTGCGCCGTTTTGGCCGTGCGCCGTTTTGGCCTTGCGCCGTTTCGGCCTGCGTCGTTTCGGTCGCGCCGTTTCGGTCGCGCCGTTTTGGACCGCGCCGTTTCGGGCGTGTCCCTGTAATTCACTATATATATTTCTAATTTTTAGTGACTTAATGGCGACGCAGCAAGGATTTGGAGTTGTGAGTAGTTTTCCAAATTTCTTTTTAATTTTTATATTTAGGAGGAAATTTACCGTGGTGTAATCAGTGATGTTGTCAGTCAGGTTAGAGAAGCATTTTTGGACGAAGGCATTGATATTGAAGTTTTGCAGCAATTAAAAAAGGTTCTTTTCATTTTTTATTTAATTGAGACAAATTTAAGGCTTGGGAAACCAAAATACAAGCGAGTGGAGCAGTCGATTTGGATGCCCGTCCGCCACCACCTCCAGCACAGCCGCCTCCAACAAAGCAATCCAGGCATCATACTACACAAAACGTTTATTTTTTTAATATTTTAAAAACTATTTTCTAACCTCAGACTTCTACACAACGTCCATCCACTTCTGATCAAACGCCTGGGACTTCTCAGCGTCCAAGTTCATCTGAGCAAGTGCAGGGTACATCAACAGCAGCTTCCCAACAACAAAAAACTTTGGCAGTTTCGGCGCAGCAACAACAGAGTCTACCCCAACTACCTGCTCCACTTCAGGTTTTTTCTCAAGAGTTATTTTTTAATGAAGAATTTTAGAACCCTGTGCAGTTATTAAATTTGCCTACACAAATGCTCAATGCAGCAGTGCAATTTCCGCCAGGCATATTGCCACCTGGATCTCAATGTGCGATTATTGAAGGACCTAATGGTCCTAATTTTGTTCTGCTTAATCCACAAATGCAACTTAGTCTGGATAGCCAAGCTCAATTAATTTTACAACAGAATGCAGGAAACCCAAGTTTTCGAAGACCTGTACAAGAAATTGCAACAAAGAAGGAAAATTCAAATCAACATGTACCCCAACTTGATGGTGGAGGACCAGGCATGACTGACAGGTTTTTTTTATTTATTAATTTTGGGTTAGTTTTAATGAATTTATTTAGTTCATCCGAGGAAGAACAGGAAGACGATCCATTGAAGAGATATGCTGGCTTGGAAGATGAAACAGCACAGCAAGAAAGTCCAGCGGAAGAAGAGGTACCTCTAAATTCAGATGATGACCAGAGCGACGACGAGGATTTGGATACACTCTTTGATGCTGACAATGTTGTTGTTTGCCAATTTGAAAAGGTTTTCTTAAACTAAAATAACCTTTTAAAATTAATTTAAAGGTCCACCGAGCAAGAAATAAATGGAAATTCATTCTAAAAGATGGAGTAAGTATCTTAGAAAGAACCCCAAATTTAATAAATTTTTAGGTCATGCAAATAAAAGGCAAAGACTATTGTTTTCATAAAAGTAATGGCGAGGCAGAGTGGTGATTATTGTACGATTTTTAACGTTAAAAATATTGATATTATTGCATATCTATGTACTTTTACACAGGTTTTTTCTAGATTCGTATTATTGAAGATTTTCTAATTAAAAAATGACCAGTTATTCTACGAAAATTTTAAGTAGATTTTTTATATGTATTATTTTCACGTTTTGAGCAAAATATAAATCTTAAATTGAAAAAAAACTAATTAAAGGGATATGCAAAATTTTATGTTCAGCAGCAAAACATGAACTAACTTATAAACTTTAGACAAAAGCAAAACAAAATAATGTCTAACAATTAATAATCCCGCTACTTAAAAAACAGGCTATTTAAAATATATAAAGGAATGAAAAAATACTCAAAATAAAAAATAGCCCTAAAATATTTTTTGGCGAGGTCATTCACAGGTTGCAGGATATGGCAAGCTGTGGGTAAAGTTAAAATTTGTAGTCATTAAAAAAAATAAAACCATCACGTATCCAGAGTTACCCCCCCCCCCCCAGGTATCCGACGAGAGGGAAAAAATTAAACAAACTAGTAAACCTGGAATTTTTCCGAATTTGAATTTTTTGGTTACGTGTTGGCAGTTACATAACATGTTTAAGAGAATGACTACATGCTCCAAATGTCATTAAACCCGTTGCGCTACATGAACGTCTTCTATGCTTGACTCTAAATCTACAATTCCTGTGTCTGACGGTTCTCGAGCACCCATTGCATTCGCAATCTGCCGTTCAATGTCTTTACTGCCTGGTAACTCAAGAATCAAATGCCGAAGAACATCCGAAAGTGAGATTATGCCAACAGCTCTGTTTTCATCATCAACAGCCACTAACCGATGTACTTCTGCTTTCACCAGAATATCTTGAAAGATATTATTAAAAAAATAAAATTAAAAGAAAAGTTCATACCAATCACTCGATTTAACGAATCTTTATCAGAGCACCTTCGAACACCCTCGAACCACTAAAAAATAAAATATTTGCTAAAAAATTTTTTTCAAAAAACCTCAGAACGTTGTTTAAGCGCCTCATAAACAGTAACGTCTAATTTGTCATAAGTCTTGTCGGCCGCGAGATTTATGACATCGAACTTGGCGTAAATGTCAACCACCTGAAATAAAAATAATTAAAATTAAAAGAGAAATTAAAAAATACTTTTCCATCCGAATCTATTAAAGGAAGAGCAGAAACCCTCTTCGAGAGGAAAGTCTTCATTGCTTCTATAAGTGGCGTAGATTTGTCTATTGTAAGAATATTTTCCCACGATCCAATGCCAAGTTCTTTTGGTGTTTTATCCATAAAGGCAGGCTTAGGCAAGTCACTTATCTTAAAAAGATGAAGCAAATCTTTAAAACTTTAACAACTTACATATAAATGAAGAAATTTAATAAGTCGTTTATGTGTCAAAATGTACAAAATGTTGCCTGTTGAGTGCTCCATCACGGGAAGCCGATGAATTTTATGTTCACAAAGGAGCTGAACAGCTCGATAAAGACTAAAAATGAGAATAATAGAAAAAAGAGAATCACAAATAAAACCTTTCAGTAGGATCAACCGTGATAAATGGCCTGAGATTACAGTCAGCTTTGAAGATATCACGCCAAGTTGAAATTTTGTGCTCCTCCAGCTTTACCCCTTCTTCCATTTGGTCGTTTTTATAATATCTTAAAAATAGATTATTTGGAAAAAAGTTAACATTAATAATACCTATGCAAAATTTGAATAAAGTCAGTAATAGTAAGCATGCCAACAAATTCCTGAGTACTGCTGTCCCAAAGAGGAGCTGCGCGGACCCTTTAATAGTTAAATTTAAATTAAAAAATTAAATACAAAAACAAACCCATTGTAAACAAGTGCAAAGAAAGCTTTGCTGACCGGCAACTGTGTGTCAAAAACAACCAGTTTTGAACTTGTAGGCACTAAAAAAATAAAGTAAAAAATATAAAAAAATAAAATAATCAAACCAATGTCATAGCATTTATGGGCTTTCATAAAGAGTGAATAAACTGCCTCCTGACTTTCTGAATTAAAAAAAATTTTACAAAAAATAGAAAAATAAAAAAAGGAATTTCTAACCAAATAAAATTTTATTGATTTCGGGCATGCTGTCACCCATATTTGAATAGGAATCCTAAAATAATAAATTCTCACGTTTATCAAGCGAAGTGTGCCAGTCCTCAAAATCGAAAACTGTTGGATGATCAAGGCGTGTGGCCAGAAAAATGTTGGGACCCGTTGCTGATTTAGGTCGCATTGAATAGAACGAATTATTGAGACTGGATCTATGTTGGAGAGTTGGGCGTGCACTGAGTGGCGCTCCCGCAGTTCGTTCCATTTCTGGTGAGATTAATAGAAGAGTTAGAGAAAACGCACGCGTGGAAAGAAAAAACACCATCACATCCACCTCGTGGATAATGGAAAAATAAAAAGGGAAAGATAATGAGAAAAAACTGACTATTTCCCAATGGGATCAGAAGCGGTGCTGGTGAATTTGTTGCCAAAAGAGAAGCTTTTCCGGTAGTATTTACATATTTTGGCGAATCACTTATGCTTCTATAATGCTGCTGATGGCATGGAACCCTAGTCATTTGGTGACCATTATTTAACTGTTTTGGATGTAGAAACAAATTCTGCCGTTCTACTGTTGCCTCAGGTGCTGATGAAGAGGGAGGGATTGCGTTATCACTGAAAGGAATATTCATCCCAGAAGCATTTTCTAAAAAAGGAGTAAAGATCAGCAAGTGAAAAAAGGAGCCTCGACACGTTAAAAACAAATATTACCATCACTAGCGATTGCTGCCGGTGAAGAAACTGCGAGAGTTCCAACCATTGACAAATTATTTGCAGCGGCAACGTTTGCCCCTGATGGGCTGCTAAATGTAAACGAAGGAGGGCGCGGCTTTGGTTCTTGTTGACAGCCTCGATCTGTTGTTGAAATGGATGTATTTTCGTTCGCACTAGTATTTGGCCGAGCTAGTTGTTTGTAAATAGCTTTTCGGATCGAACCTTTGCCTTTTCCCGAGTTGTTACCAAACATGTAGTAAAGCACCCAAACACCAAAGGCGACTTATTCTCTTTTTTGACTTCTGCTGATTAAAAGTACTGGTGATTGTTTGTGTAAATCTCACTTGCGAAGTTGAAAAAATTAAAAGGAGTAACAAATAAAACACACTATTCAATTTGTCGTTTAAAAAATGATCAACAAGAAATAAGATATTTTGAAGCGGTTGTCTTTCTGATAAATTATCATCCAATGTTCAAAAAAAAAGAAGAGATATGAGGAGGAAACGAAATTTTGAAAAATGGGCCGAATTGTGGGAGTTTTTCCAAAACTAAACCCCCGTCAGGTCCAGAGGTCACATGTGCGGAGCATAAAAGAAATAAAAAAGAGAATAAGAGGAAAAAAAAGATGAAAGGTGAGGGCAACGCCGACGGGTGAATATTGCTGCTTTCTTTTTGTAGATTGCCGAGAGGGGAGGAAAAGTAAAGCAGCGAGAGCGGAATGAATAGATGAAATATAGAGGAGTGAAATGCCAAGGACAACAACAACAACGCGTGAGCAGTGACGATTCTCAACTGGCGAGAAAAGAAGGGTGGGGGTCGGGAGTTGTCGGGAGTGCAGAGATATAAAATAAAAGAATGTGAAAATACGAGTACGAGAATGGGCGCTATTATATTTAAAAATCGGTAAGTAAAGGAAAAAAACATGTCATCTTGGAAACTTTTCTTAAAACAAAACAGCTGGTCGAAGAAAAAATTGCTGACATGCTAATATAAGTAATTCTACTCATTGTATCAAGTGATAACTGAAATTCAATTTTTTTCCAATCTTTCTTATTATGAAATAATGCTGAAACTAAAGAGAAGATGACAAGCTTTTTACCCAACTAAAAATTAATCCAAAAAAATATTTCCAGCTTCTTACCGAAACGAAAAATAACGATTTGAAACAACAGCCGAAGAATATAAGGCCAACGGCCAACCTAGGCCAAATGTTATTGATCGACAGAGGAAATGAGGACCGCATTCGCACGCACATGGGAAGAAAAAAATGGATGAGGGATAGCGTAGATTTAATAAAAAAATATTTTTTTGCCTTATTTTGTAGCTATATTTGTTTACAATAATATTATACAAAAAAGTTTACTTAGCGGAGGGAACTTTTTTACACGCAAAATAATTTTTCTGGCCCCAACACCTCTCTGAAAACACGCAATCATACATTTTTTAAAAAAATATTTTCACTTTTTAGGACTGACACCCCTCTAAATTTATTAAAAAATACCTCATTTTTAATCAAAAGAGCAGTCTTACATCCAGCAGCATTTTCAGTTGTTGGTGGAATTAACACAATTCTTGATCCAAAAGAACTAGGTCCAAAATCACTTATTGATTTAGACTGCTGGGCATGCATAACATTTGTCATTGATGGACGTGCTGAAGTGGAAAAATCAAATGGGGAGTGTTTACCTTAAAAAATAAAAAAATTTGCATAAAATTCTTTAAAAATAAATAAACCTCCATAATGGCCCTTATGTAAAGCCTGATGTTGAGTAACTGGATTAGGCGAGTAATAACGAAAGAAATTTTGAATACGAGAAGTCTTGGTCGGTGGGCTGTATGGCGCTGAAAAAATCAAAATTATTTAAAAATTCAAATCATTAAAGCTTACATTGTGAAAGATCATCAGGCTGAAAAACACCATCAAGCGATTTAGAAAACATTTTGTTAACACCTTTTTGCTTATACTAAAAAATATGAAAAAATTAATACTCGGTTATCCTTACAATGTTATTTGCGGACCTGTTTTGTGGACATTTTAATCCTTCCTAAATTCCATCTACTTCCCCATGGCATGTTCAAATGAGTCTAAATCGTGATTCAACAGCTCCTGGAACTGGAATTAAGGAAAGAAGAAAGTCCGACCATTATACAAGGAAGAAAATGTCCACAAAAAAGTCTGTAGGAATAACGGAGCAATACCGAAAAAAATTAATTTAAAAAACCTTACAAAGTCTTTCGAAGTCGGCGTGCTAACAGAAATAGAGTCCATTCTATTTGCCATCTGAACATCAACTTCCACGCAGAATTGTCTGTCTAAAAGGTCCAATTGTTCATTAAGAGTCCTCTGGCGTTGTCGTTGTTTTATTGATTTATTAGGTGATAATGCAGGAGCGCTTGATACACTGACGCCTGGTTGTTGAGTTGGAAGCATTTTTTGATGAAGAAAAGAATAATTTAAGTAAAAATATTTAAAATCTAAAATTAAAAGAAAAAATTATTTTTTAACAAATACTTAAAAGAACACGAACAATTTAAGGATTAACAACTCAAATATATTAGACAAACAAATTAAGTTTAAATGAATTTTTTATTGAGCGTCTGGTTCTAAAGGACGTGAAAAAATTTTCAGTTAAAACTTTGTGCAAATAATTGACTGGCATTTTTAATTTTCGAACACAAATTCTAAAGTACCAGTTGAGTGCTCAAATGCTCCGATAAAAATTTCTCTCGTTGTCTCGCTCTCTCGCATGTTTTATTCACTCTTTTGCCGTTTTTTCTTATTTCTTCGACTCTAATTTCCTCATTTAATCCATTCGAGTCCAAGTTTATATTTTAAAAACGACCGTAACCAAAAATTTTGGGGGAGGCTGATCTCTCAAAAAATTATCTAAATCCTTTTAATCTCTAGACTTTTGAAAGATGAAACCGAATCATTTAATCACAAACACCAACCCCTTCTTTCATTTTCATTCTCCCTCATAATCATTCAATGCGCAAAAAATCGTGGCCTTTGAAAAACTAAAAGTATGAGGCTAAAACGAAACAAAGAAAATCACAAAAAAACAAGAGAGAGTAAGAAGAAAGTGGGTGTTTTAGCAAGGTCTTATTTCAAACGCAGTAGAAAAGAGGAAATCGATCAAAAAAAGAATGTAAAGATCTCCTGGATCACTAAAAATAAATCTACTATATTAATAATTGTTCGTCAACCCAAAAATAAAGTTAGTATAGTTTGATGTATGGCATTAGGTCTGTTTAGTCGAATTTCCAATTTTATTATATGCCTCTTTCATCAAATTGGTTGCTGTTTCCGCCCGAAAAGTAAGTAGATAAAATTAAGTAATGATCAAACAAAGACTATCAGAAAATCGTCTACAAGAATTCCGAAAGCAATACAAGTAGGAGATTTCTTTTAAATAAAAAAATCTCTTGTTCAGAATTTTGGATAAGATAGGAGGTGGTGGGTTCGGAATTGTTTATCAAGTAAGATGAAGTTATAATAAAGTATTGAAAGTCTTAAATTGATACAATTTCCGGGCTACCGAATTGTTGATTGTTTGCCTGTAGCGGTAAAATTTGTCCGACATCGACAAGTAACAAACTGGACGTTGAACCATGGAATGATCCTTCCGAAGGAAATTATACTCTTAAAAATATGCCAAGATTGTGAGGTAAACTACAATAAGATAATAAATGATACTAAAAGAAAAAAATTTTTCCGAAGGGTGTCATTCGTCTCGTTGATTGGTTCAGTAGGTAGCAAAAATTCGTAGATACTTACAAATACATTTTTAGCAAAAACGGATTTATAATTATCATGGAAAGACCCAAAAACTTCATGGCACGTTTAAAATCTATGAATAATTAATTTGTCGCTAAAATTAAAAGGATCTCTTCGACTTGATCAAAATAGCTGGACGATTGAACGAGAACGTGGCAAACGAAATCTTTTCACAAATAGTGAGGACCATCGTTGATCTATACAATCGACATTCTATTATCCATAGAGATGTTAAAGTAAGCATAAACCATTTAGCGTTAGACCTAATCATATAAACTTTTTATGATGAAAATATTATCTTGGATATGGATATAGGAAAGACGTGGCTATGCGATTTTGGAGCAGCTGAATTCAAAGATCGAGTCATTTCCAAGCAATTTCATGGCACTAAATCTTACTGCCCACCAGAAGTCTTTGAAATACAACGATTCCTGCCATTAGAAGGCACTGTTTGGTCTTTGGGTAAAGGAAAAATAATTATGAATATATCAGATTCTAAAGGCATCCTCCTCTATACAATGCTAATAGGTCATCCACCGTTCCAAAATGTGATACATATTTGTGCTGGAAAAATTCGTATCCCTGGATACATCTCTAAAGGTATCTGTTCAATCATAACAAAGTCAAATAAACTCTCAGAATGTCGTTCCTTGATCGAGAATTGCCTCCAAACGGACCCAAAACGTCGCTTAAGGTTACAACAATTATCTTCACATGAATGGCTCCTCAAACCACGAACTGATTTTATTGGAGGATTTTCCGAAATGCAAAAATTCTGGAGACGCAAAGGAAGATTGGTTTGAAAAAAAAGCTGGAGGACTAACTCACAATTCAAATTTCAGAACTCATTGGGCACAGCAAGAACAACAGAAAGTGAAAGCTCAGAAGAATGTTCATACAGGGCTTCAACTGGACGTAATGAACCTGAACCTATCACTATTCCAATTCGCACACCGATGGCGAGCCATTGCCTTTCATTAGAGAGCACTTGTTTACGGCCTGATTCTGGTTTCGATACTTGTTCAGAGGGACCAATTCTCCGACAGGTCATCGACGTTTTCAATCATATTTCAAAACTAAAATTTGAAGAGCTTCAATGGAAGTCCATCATGTCCACACACGTCGACATCCTCGCAAAGCTCTAGCCAGAATCTGTTTTGCTCACTCTGTAGTTCATCTTATTATACAGTTGAGGAAAGATTCACATCGTTCGATGACAATGATTCATCCCGAGGATCACTCATCTCTTCAGCATATTTTTCAACAAGTTCAGATGGACCCACAAACTTTCGGTAAGAACAAATAAAATAGAAATACCAAAGCATTCAGAGAAAAATTCAGAGAAAACTATGCACTTGATGACGAGGAAGGAGAAATAACAATCATAGCAGAACATCCATACAAGCAGTCCAAATTTGAACGAGAAATCTCATCGGATGAAGACGAAACTATGATCCTCAACAAAGTCCAAATCTAAAATAAGAGCTTAAACTTTGTTATTAAGAATATTGTTAATCCTAGAGCTTTAATAATTTTTAAAAAATAAAAGATAATTCGAATTGTTTCAGTACAACAATAATAAATTATAAAATAGAAATAATAATTTTTATTACAAAAATGATCATTGATAAATAAAATATTATAAACTTGATAGAAAAAATATAATAATATTTGAAAATAGTAGGGGGTGAGATTTGATCGTAAAATTTTGGTAAAAACTTAAAAGAAAAAGAATCTTTTTTTGCTATTTTTAATTCTTTGAAAAAAATACTAAAAATTTGTTGTAGTATCGCAGTAGAACATTCAAATTAATTCAACCTCTATTCAATATTCATGCATCATTTGTCCTAGTTGTGCAAGTTGATCAACCTCAGTAAATGGATCTGAAGTTGAATTTGTTGAAGTTGAAACACTATTGTCAGTAAATGAAGCATGGAAAAACTCAGCTTTTGGTGAAGGTGGAAGCGGTATATGCGCAATATTAACACAATCCACAGATGAATAGGGATATGCACCGCATGGAAAATTCATTCTATAAAAAAAGAATTTATTCAAAAATCTTAACAAAAAAATTAAAAATACATTTGAGTAATTTGATGAAGTTCATTAACTGCTGTATCAATTGGCTGTGTCTCTTCCGGCTGTTGCTGATGCTTTGGCTCAATTTGCACATAATTACGTTTCTCAAAATAATCATTCTTTTCTGGTGTATTAGCTCTTTCCGCAACTCTTTCAACAGCAGATGATTGATCCATTGAGGTAAAATTGTCACCAGATTTCCAATTATCGTTAGAATTCCAACTTTCACCAGCAATCCACTTGGGATTAGAATCCCAATTATCACTAGAGTTCCAATTGTCACCAAATTTCCCATTATTACTAGAGTTCCAGTTGGCTCTTGCTGGTTGCTCAAATGTTTGTCTTCGATGTTCTTAAAAATAGAAATAATTTTAAACAAAGATTATAAAAAAAACCTGAAGGCCTACTAAATCTATTTTGTTGACCTCGTCCTCCTTGATGATAAAATGGAGAATTTTGAAAGGAAGAATGACCACCAAAGTTATTATATTGATCATGACCATCATTGTTATATGAATCATTCCATCGTGATCCAGATTCAAATCTTTGACGGTTGTTAAAAGTTCTACGCGGTGCGAAATTTTGTTGTTGGTATTGAAAACTTTGTTGGTTTTGAGCTTGTTCAGTAGGAGGTTTAACATTTGTATTCCAATTAGCATTATTGACTCGTGATGGTTGCTCAAAAGTATTCGTAGAATTTTTAACATTTGGTTGATTAATAGGAGTAAAACGTTGAAGAGGTGAACGATGTATAAATTCGGGTGAATCATCATGCATCTCAATAATTTTCCGTGTAATTTTGTATTTAGCTTTGTTTTCTAAATTTTTTAGAGAATATTTTTTAGAATAGAAAGTAAAAAAATAAACTTTTAGGAGCAACAGGTTTTACATCAGAAGCATTTTTAATTTCCATTGAGGATTGAGCCATAGCAGAAGACATTGGTTGTTCATTGAGATCTGTCTTGATTTGCAAATTTGAATCAGCAGTAGTAGAAGTTTCAACACTTTCAATAGTAGAAGGTTGCTCAAAATCAGATGACTTTCTTTTTAAAATTGAAACTGATGTTGACGGCAATGCTTTGACCATCTAAAGACAAATAAATTTTAAATAGAAGCAATTTAAAATAAATTTAATACATTGGATGAACGTCGCCAAGCACTAGCAATTGGTTTATGTCCAAGTTTCACCACTTGTGCAATAGGATTATATCCATTTCCGGAAGGTTCTTCGGCTGCCGCTAATGTAGGAAGAGGTAATCCATCCACTAAAATAGGTTGATTTGATTCTTGCTTTTTCTTCGCAAGCTTTAAAATGTTTCGGCGGCCTTTCGGTTTACAAGGTACTTGTACATTCAAAGCCTCAAATTTAAAAGAAATAGATTTAAAAAAAATAAAATTATCAAACCATTTGTTCGTGGAATAGGTTTTTATTGTCAATGGTACATGATGCAAATCCGCATATTTTAGACTTCTTCTGAAATAGCTCAATGTCTTTGCGCAAATTTAATTGGTCCAATGAATTGATTTTGTTTAAAAGAGCCTAAAAAATAAAAACACTAAAGTGAATAAGATAGAAAAATAACTTTGAGTTCCATAATTAAATGAGCTGGTCGAGTTATTCCTTCAATCACTTCAGGCTGTTTTGAATTTAATAAGCGTTTCATAAATTTAACAAGTGAATGAAGACCATTTATTTCAAAAGGTGAAAGTGAAAGCAAGTATTCTTTAAAAACAGTTTTATTAAAAATATAATCTTAAAATGTCAAACCCATTTCATAATGTTCTGATGGTATAAACAAATCAGGGTCTTGATCACCAAATTTAAGTTGAATAGGGTTGAATGTATATGTTCCCTAAAATTTGATATCAAAAACATTATATTAAACAAGCTTACATCTTCTGAATTTCCAATGTTATCATAAAAAATATTGTCGGCACTAATTTCTGAATTCTTTTCGGGTTGTTTAATTCCTTCACTCTTAACCTAAAAAATTAATAAGATTATTCCAAAAAAGAGATTTTAAAGTCAAATCCTTATTTAAAAGAAATATTTAACCTCAAAATCAATCTCCTTATCGACAAAAGCTTCCACAGTCGGCATTTTTTGATAAACTCTTCCAGTTGCTAATTTTACCACCTTGGCCAAGTAACACCAAAAAATTTGTTTGAAGTGAGGAAATCTGTATTTGCTACCAATCTATAAAAATGTAAGTTGAGTTCTTATTGTTAGAAAAATTATTAACCTTTATTCTATCCTCAGAACGAGAAACCCGTATTTGCATTGGCATAGAAAATGAATGAAGAAAATTTCCACCAAATACAAGTGAATCACACGGTGTATAAACGCAATGAATCCAACCTAAAAACAAGAAAATCGGTTCGAAAAACTAGATAATTAATTTACAAACCAGAAGGAATTATGAGTGTAGCCCCTTGCTTAAGAAATAGTCGTGTACATTTATTTACAATTTTGCCGAAAAAACAGGAATTGTTACTGCCACCAAGTATCCATTCTTCATACAATTTTAAATTTTCTTCAGTTGGTTCAATCAGCCAGAAGACCTAAAAAATTATCAAAGCAAATTGTTAACAAGAAGGAAATAAAAACCTTTTCTCCTTTTAAAATATGATACCAAACAGAAGTACCACCAAAATCAACGTGGTAATCAGTAAAACAATTAGCAACACTCATTAAGCAATATCTGAAGCAAAGAATGAAGAGAATAAAAAAAGAAAAAAATAAACCTTTGGACTTTTGGATAAGTTGAAAAATCTTGTTCGCGTGCCCATGAACTTTTACTCAAAAGATTTTCTTGCCGTTTAAATAATTCTTTTGGCCATACATTGTCAATCCAGTCTATTTTTGGTACAAAAGCAGGAGCACTCACCTTAAAAAGTTAAAATAAAAACTTAGAAAATATTTAAAAATACTAGATCTGCCAAAGGTGTTGAACTGAATTCAAGTGAAAGCACATTAAGTAATTCTTGTCGTTCATTGACAGGTTTCCTTAAATTGAAGTCATAAAGAATAAAGAATAAAAAGAAACTTGTAATAGTCGATAAAATCACTCAAGTTCATCAAACGCCCATTTTGCGTGCAGACTTCTACAACTTCTATTTTTCTGTCTCTGCCAACATTTTCCAGAACATCATCCACCGTGAAATTGCTTGGATCAGGCATACTAAAGAGTAAAGGTTAGAAGGTTAATTGCTTTAAATTCATTACTTCATTCCCAACTTTTGAGGTGGAACATAAAAGAAAAGCGGTGTAGTAAGGCCAGTAGATTTGATGTAGTCCATCGTAAAGTCTTTAAAAACACAAGAACTAATTTTTTAAAGGAATATAAATCAACAACCTTCAACAGGAATACTTTTAACAACATCATCATATTCAAAGTAAGGTGCAGTAAGTATCTCATCAATATCATAAGGCAATTTAGTGGGTTTCTCGGCTATATAATTTTGTAGTTCTGCATCTTCGAGTGAACTTAAATCTTCAATCTTAAAGTTATAAAGTAAATGTTAATATTAATTAGTTGAATAAAACCTTGCTTTTACGATTTCTTTTCGGATATCTATCTTCAAAATCTCCAGGGTCCAATTTAGGAGAAATCTCTGGGTCATCCATTTGTTATCTTAAAATCAAAATTAGAAAGATATAAAAGTAAATGAATTTAAAAATACATAAATACATATTGATGGAAACTAATAAAAACATAAGTCAACAATGATTTACAATCAAAAAATTTTAATCAAAAAATTAACGATACAGCTGCAAAAGGGTACAGCCCAAGTAGGCGCGGGCCAAGTAGGCGCGACCGAGTAGGCGCGACCGAGTAGGCGCAGGCCAAGTAGGCGCAAGGCCAAGTAGGCGCACGGCCAAGTAGGCGCAAGGGCAAATTTTTTAATTATTACTCAAAATTTTTTTGTTAATCTTCAACTAATTTTGTTAATTAGTTGGCTGAATAATCAATCGACTTTATGTGGACACTGGGCTTTTTCCAAAACTGCCGTTCTTAGGGAAAAAATTTATTAAGTGAAGCTTGGTGATGTTTTTATTTTTTGATAAAATTAAAAAAAAATTTTCCTTTAATATTTTTCTCATGGAAGCTCTATACTTAGATGTTAATAAGTTTTAGATTACTGGCTAAGTTTGTTAATTAGTGAAAGCCGTGCTGTTTTGATAATTCCTGTGGCTTACCAATGTTATGAATACTAACTAGTTCAACTAGTTTAAGGGGGACTAACTAGTTTAAGGGAATGTTATGAATAATTAACCTGTACTAACTAATTAGCCTTTAGGAACTAACTAGTTTAAGGGAACATGAAGTGTATACAAAGGTACAATTAACAATCAAGATAAGACTAAAAACTTCTTCAAGGCGTTTCACAAAAAAGGCCAGCTACAGTTAGGAGTCTTTTGATGATTAAAAGCTTTTAGTGGATTAAAAAATAAATATACACTTTTGAACTGCCTAGTTAATGCATACAGTTCGAACGTATACTAACAGGGTACCATATTTAAGGTGTCTTTCTTCTAAAATAGGTACCTTTCTTTTAATTTTTACCAAGAATCTTTCTTCTAACTCATTAACATAAGAATATTTATGGTGACTTATTTTTTTATTTGAATATTTTACGCTAAAAGATTTGCGCCTACTTGGCCGTGCGCCTACTTGGCCTTGCGCCTACTTGGCCTGCGCCTACTCGGTCGCGCCTACTCGGTCGCGCCTACTTGGCCCGCGCCTACTCGGGCGTGTCCCCTGCAAAAAATTTTGCAAATTTTAGAAAACAACCAAAAACAAATCGTTATTTCCAATTTGACTAAAAAGCTTCAAAATTTTCATTTCACCTAAACTCGTTTCGCCATACAGAACAAATTTTTTACAAATCGCCCCACAGACAAATAAAATAATATTTCGGATTGCCAACTAGACAAAAATAGTTCAAAACGACAACTTCTTATCAACAATTCCAACAAATCAACAGCTGATCAACAACAACCAACAATTATTCACTTGTAATATGCGCAATGCTACAATTATTGTGATCGGCGATATAGGTCACAGTCCACGTACGTGTAATCAAGCCTTTTCACTTGCTTCACATGGATTAAAAGTAAATATTATTGGCTATTTAAATTCAAAACCTCATCCAAAAATTATTAATCATGAAAATATCAGGTTAATTTTTATTCTTTTTTAATCCCTTTAATTCTAGAATTTCCCCGATTTCACAACCTCCTTCATTTTTATCGAACAACAATCAAATCTTACGTTTCCTGTTATTACCCTTAAAATTAATTTGGATATTTTTTATTCTTGGTATTGCTTTAATAAGAATGTGTAAAAATGATGGGAAGGGTAAAAACAATTTACTCCTCCTCCAAAATGCTCCTGGAATTCCAACAATTTTTGTTTGTTATATTGTATGTTTCTTCTAATTTTGTTTTTGATAGATTTTTTCTTAAGGTTGCGAAACTTAAAGGGATGTTTTTTCTAATCGATTGGCATAATTATACTTTCTCAATGTTTGGTAAAAACAGGTTTTTTTTATATTTCTAGAGATCGGCCTAGATCTGGATCAAGACCTTGATTTTTTCTTGACTCAAAGTCAGAAATCTGACTCAAGGTCCGCAACCAAAATCCAAGAATCAAGGTCGAGGTTCTTTAAAATTTCCGATCTCTAGATATTTCTCATAGATCCCCAGAAAACATTATTTTTAATTTAAGTATATCCCAATTAATTGCTGGATTTGAAGGTTTTTGTGGGAGATTATCCAACTTAAATTTATGTGTCTCGAAAACAATGAAAAATGATTTGCTTAAGCGTTGGAATATAAATTCAACTGTTTTGTATGACAGACCTCCAAGTTGGTTTTTCAGGTTATTATTAAATTTTTGTTTCCTAATTTTCTCAATTTTATAGATCAATTGAATCGTCAGAAAAATGTGAATTTTTAAACAAGTTTTTGGCAGAAAAAGAATCAGAACTTCAAAGTTGGAAAGTTTTTTAGTCCGAAATTTTAGAATTAAATTTTTAGATTTATTCTTTACCGAATCATCCGAAGGGACGATAAAACTACGAGAGGACCGTCCATTAATTATGGTCTCTAGCACAAGGTAAAAAATTTTAAAGACCCAAAATACCCAAAATTATTAAAAGTTGGACACCTGACGAAGATTTTTCAATTTTACTTTCAGCCTTGCAAGGTTACAATGAATATTCTCAAAGTGATAAGGGTCATTTATTGCCGAAACTTCTTGTAATTATAACTGGTAAAGGGCCACAGAAACAACTTTATTTGGAGAAGATTAGCACCATTCCTTGGCACAATATTTTTATTTTGACTGACTGGTTAGCGGCCGAGGATTATCCCAAGGTTGTTTAAAATTTAGATTCTTAAATGAATACAAATTTAGATTCTATCATGTGCTGATATTGGCGTTTGCTTACATGCCTCAACATCAGGATTTGATTTACCCATGAAAGTATTTTTTAGTTTAAAATTGACTAGGCTTTAAACTTAATTAGGTAGTGGATATGTTTGGATCAAAACTGCCTGTTTTGGCTAAACGCTTTCCTGCTATCCCCGAATTGGTAAAGGATGGAGTAAATGGAATACTCTTTGATAAGGCTGAAGAATTGGAATTAGCAATAATAAAAATTTCCGAAAAATTCCCTAAAAATGAGGTATACCTTTTTAAATTTAAGAGCGATTTGATTACCGTTTTCAGGTACTTAATGAATTACAAAGCAATGTAGGAAAGGACTTTAAATGTTGGGAGGAAAATTGGGAAGGTTTGACTTAAATCTTAAAAACCTTAATTTTTCTAATCTTTTAAAGAGATTGTCTGGCCATTGTTAAATGATTAGACCGCTTTATTGTTTGTACAAATCAAAGAAATCGAAAAGAGATGCTACGAAATTTTCAGAATTTTGGAAATTCAAAGACTAATATGTAACTTGTTAAATTATTAAAGATTTTGGTAATTTTGAACTTCGTACCCCCCCTCTCTCTTTTCTGTCTCAAAGTGTTAAAAATGGTCAGTCTGAACAAGAATTGTAGAACACATCAGGCCGAGTCGATGGACACCAAAATCAACAAAATCCGACTTGATTTTACCGAGATACAGACCCCTGAAAATTGAAAAACCACAGGGGCGAAAAACCATATGGTCGAGAGTTTGTACAAGTGATAGCTCATTCGAAGGAGCTCGGCGAGCTGAATCGAATGACACCAAAATCAACGTGATTGGACATGATTTGACAAAGTTATGACATAAAGTTGCAGACTCCGGTAGGTTTAAATAATGTCATAACTTTGTCAAATCATGTCCAATCACGTTGATTTTGGTGTCATTCGACTCAGCTCGCCGAGCTCTTTCGAATGAGCTATCATTTGCATAAACTTTTTTTGTTCCAAGAAATCACCCCTGTGGTTTTTCAATTTTCAGGGGTCTGTATCTCGGTAAAATCAAGTCGGATTTTGTTGATTTTGGTGTCCATCGACTCGGCCTGATGTGTTCTACAATTCTTGTTCAGACTGACCATTTTTAACACTTTGAGACAGAAAAGAGAGAGGGGGGGGTACGAAGTTCAAAATTACCAAGATTTTTATAAAGTTGTATAGCATCTCTACATCGACTACTATTAGAAAACCTAGAAAGATACTAACATAAAAATGTTAAATATAAAAATTGAAAAATGGGATTTATAAAAAAATACTTTTAATCAGTTCCTTCTGTCCCATCAGTACCATCCTTTTCAGCAAGTTGATCCTATAAATAAGATAGGCATATAATTCTTAATTTTTTTATTTAACCTCTTCAAAGATTTCGTTCGTTTCCTCTTCGACGGATTGCTCCATAGAAATCGTTTCAGCTTTAATAAACAAATTTTGATTTTAAACCTCAAAAATTATTTAAAAGGGAAATATAAAACCGTCTTTTACAATTTACTAATTCCATAATTTTTGACATAAGCCTTTTTATAGTTTAAATAATTACTTTCAGTTGGACAATGTTCAACAGGAACAATTAACTCAGAATCAATATCAGCTTCCTGAACTACTGCTGTAGGCGGAGAATGGCTTGGAGTAGAAAATATTTCTTCGTTTGTAGCACCTAAAATAATTTTAATTAAAAAAAAGAAATTTTAAATTTAACAAACCTGCTCTTGTTGTGACATTTTTCTGAAGTTGTTTTAGATAATCTTCTGGTGATCGTCCCTAAAATATAAATTTTATTAGATATTAGAAGATTTATTAAAATACTTGTAATAAGCAGACAAGTATTACAGTCATATTATCACATCCAAGGCCATTCAAATCACAATCCTGAGATAAACAATTGTCGATAAGTTGTTCACAAATCTTTAAAAAAAGACGTAAACAAATATTAAAAGAGTCCCAGGTCAAAGGTAATTCGGACGGGTCAAAACAAGCAATGCTGGGTATGACTCCGGTCCCAAGTATTTTCCCCTTAATAAAAAAATAAAACAAACGAGGTCAGGTGAAGATCCAGAGGCAAGACGTGTTCTACAAAAATCAATTACTTCTTGGCTAGTCATCACATCCCAAATTCCATCACATGCCAAAATAATAAATTCATGTTCTTCAGTTATTGTACAAGTTTCTACTTCAGGACAAGCTTTAAAAAATCAAAAATAAGCTTTTTTATTTAATTATAAACCTGTCACAATTTGTTCTCTTGCAGATAAATTTTTGTTTGTTTTGAAAGCAAAGTCACCCAAAGCTCTTGACAATGCCAAATTTCCATTTACTCGATTGAATTCTACCTAGAAATAATTTTTTATGGAAATTGCCTTATAAAAATAGAGATGGGCCTGGATCCAGTCCTTGACTCAAGATTAAGATCCTCAACTAAGTTCAAGGGTCTCAACCAAAATCATGAATCAAGGTTTTAAAAATTTTCAATCTCCATAAAAATAAATTATAAAAATGAATTATTTACCCATCCACCAGCAGCAAATATCCTTTTACTTTCTTCTTCATTTGCTTAAAAATATTTTAAATCATTTAATCTTAAAATATAAAGAGGACATACACGGTTTATGATCTAAAATGAAAAAAATTGAAACAGAATTTAAAATTTTTGTAAATACCTATGCTCAATGGGACGGCAAGACCTGAAAAACAAAAACGGTAAAAGAAATTGAAAAAATAATAAACCTGAGACAGAAACAACAGCACGAGAATCACCAGCATTAGCTTAAAACACAAATTTACGAGGAAATTTTAACTTAAAATTTACCACAAAATATACAATTATCTTTAATTAGTACAACAACTGCTGTGCCTAAAGTCCAAATTTAATAAAAAAATATTTAAAAAATTATACTTCCAGAAACATCCTTCAAGCCATCATCTTCCAGCATTCTTTCGTCAAAATCTAGAAAACCTTCAATTAATGCATCAGATATTCTTCCCTGGACTGAAAAATGAAAATTTTTCAAATTTTATTTGAAAAATAAATTTAGCTTACGATATGCTTCCGATTGTGCAATTTGTTTGTGGAGGTATCGACTTGCAAGTTTGGCAACGTGAGAACCACCATGTCCATCAAATACCTTTAAATAAAATTTCAGAATCTTAAAAATGTTTCTTACTGAAAAATAAGCTGAAGTTGGATCATTTTCTAGTTCGAGAAGGTGAACATGAGCATCCTCCATATCTTAACAAAAAAGTTAAATGATTAAAACACCAAAATTTAAGAGGAAATGGCATAATTTATGGGCTTTATTTTATACTTTTTAACGCATTAGTGTGGTCCGGAAAAGTTTTTACAATTTGTAAAATGTTTTATTAAATTCCGGAAAAGTTTTTACAATTTGTAAAATGTTTTATTAAATTCCAGAAAAGTTTTTACAATTTGTAAAATGTTTTATTAAATTCCAGAAAAGTTTTTACAATTTGTAAAATGTTTTATTAAATTCCAGAAAAGTTTTTACAATTTGTAAAATGTTTTATTAAATTCCAGAAAAGTTTTTACAATTTGTAAAATGTTTTATTAAATTCCAGAAAAGTTTTTACAATTTGTAAAATGTTTTATTAAATTCCAGAAAAGTTTTTACAATTTGTAAAATGTTTTATTAAATTCCAGAAAAGTTTTTACAATTTGTAAAATGTTTTATTAAATTCCAGAAAAGTTTTTACAATTTGTAAAATGTTTTATTAAATTCCAGAAAAGTTTTTACAATTTGTAAAATGTTTTATTAAATTCCAGAAAAGTTTTTACAATTTGTAAAATGTTTTATTAAATTCCAGAAAAGTTTTTACAATTTGTAAAATGTTTTATTAAATTCCAGAAAAGTTTTTACAATTTGTAAAATGTTTTATTAAATTTCAGAAAAGTTTTTACAATTTGTAAAATGTTTTATTAAATTCCAGAAAAGTTTTTACAATTTGTAAAATGTTTTATTAAATTCCAGAAAAGTTTTTACAATTTGTAAAATGTTTTATTAAATTCCAGAAAAGTTTTTACAATTTGTAAAATGTTTTATTAAATTCCAGAAAAGTTTTTACAATTTGTAAAATGTTTTATTAAATTCCAGAAAAGTTTTTACAATTTGTAAAATGTTTTATTAAATTCCAGAAAAGTTTTTACAATTTGTAAAATGTTTTATTAAATTCCAGAAAAGTTTTTACAATTTGTAAAATGTTTTATTAAATTCCGGAAAAGTTTTTACAATTTGTAAAATATGTTAAAAAATTCCGGGAAACTTATAAGAAAGTACAAAAAATGCCCATAAACTATACCATTACCAATTTTCTTTAAATATTCACAAAACTAATTCTCCAGCCCTGCATTGAGGAAGAACCTATAAAAATTAAAAATTAATAAGCTAAAAAATAATTTTAAAAAATACCAATGTTGTACAAAGCATTTGAACACGAAGCTGTATCTTTCACTGTTATTGGCTCACTTAATGTTTGGCCCATTTATTATTAATATTTTTAATAAATCAGAAGAAAATAGTATTAAGTAGTTCCTGTATTGCATAAAAGTATCCTCTTCTATTGTAACTTCAACAACTCTGAAAAATACTTAATCATGTGCTAAAATTTCTAAAAATTAAAAAAATTTGTCTGACCTCGAGACAAATTTTAACAGGAAATTGTAAATTAAATGAGACATTATATCCCAATTAATGTCTAGGACCACTTCGGTCAGTAAGCCAAAATTTCCATTTGGTCGAAAAAATATTTTAAATTACAAAACGCCAAATTTAACGAAAAAATTTTCGTGGATTTTTTATAAATTTTTTTCTCAAAATTTTTTTAGGAAAATTTAGGATTGTTTTCCAGAAGAAGCTCTTCTTAGAATTTTTATTGTACAAATATACGACAAATTAAAATGAATTATTCCCCTTCAAACAATCTTGGCTTTTACCATGGATTTGTTGCATCTTTATCAGTTATAGTAGTGTCAGAACTTGGAGATAAAACATGGTTTATTGCTGCGGTTTGTTTTTTCTTTAATTTTTTTTCTCAAAAACTATTAAATTTTTTTCAAAGATTTTGGCAATGCGCCATTCAAGATTGACCGTTTTTTCTGGTGCAATATCTGCGCTAGCTTTAATGACTGTTCTTTCTGCTTGCCTTGGATGGTTTGCACAATTAATTCCTTATTGGTTTACTTTCTACATGTCTACAGCTCTTTTTGCTCTTTTCGGATTAAAAATGCTTTATGAAGCTTGGCATATGTCTGCGGCTGAAAGCAAAGAGGTTTGTTAAATTTTTGAAAATTTCTAAAAATTTTTCAAAAGAAATTTAAAAAATTTTTTTTGCCAGGTACAAGAAGAAGCCCAAGCTGAAATTCAGAGGAAAGAATTGGACATGGAATCAACAAAATATTCTTCTTTAGAAATGGGAGGTGCTGAAGACAAAAACCAAAGGTTTTTGTTTTTAAAAATTTTTTTGTCTTTAAACCTAATTTTTTTAAAGTTCTTCCGCGTGGCGCATTATTTCATTTATCTCTACACTTTTTGTAAAATCTTTTATACTAACTTTTCTTGCCGAATGGGTTAGTTTTTATTTTTTTTAATCTTATTTTTAACGTCTTTTTTAAATTCTAGGGTGATCGCTCTCAATTAACTACAATCATTTTAGGGGCACGAGAGGATGTTGTAGGTATGCATGTTTTTTCATTCAATTAAAATTAAAGCCCTTACACTACCAGGAATGTCACGGGTGAAAAAAGTCGGGTCGAATTTCCAAAATCCTCGCCTACTACTATTAAAAAAAGGATTACCCCTTAAAATTCAAATTTTTTAAAGGAGTTATACTTGGTGGAATTCTTGGTCATACAATTTGTACGGGAATTGCTGTGCTAGGTGGACGATTATTAGCTCAACGGATATCTGTTCGGACTGGTTTGATTTCTCAAAAAATTTTTTTAATTCTTCCTTATTTTAGTAACTCTAATTGGCGGTATTGTCTTTCTTCTTTTTGCTTTTTCTGCATTTTTTGTTGGAGATGCTAGCAGATCATCTTTGGGACTTGATTCAAATAATAGTACATCATTTACTAATAATTTGGGAAGATCAGAAATTCAAGAAAGAAAAGCAAAGTAAATTTTGTGTGATTTTATATAAAGGTTGTTGTCTTTATTTTTGTCTTTTTTTGTATTACTCATCTTTTTAACGACTATATTTTTCGAGGTAAATTTTTTGGTTTAACTTAATTTCTGAAAACATTATATGCTCCTTTAAATTTTTGACTAAAATTCATTTCTGGTTTGCAATATGGCCTGTATGATGTCGTTGATTTTCTTAAAAATTTTTTTGTAATCTCCAAAGCCACCGATATCCCCCTCAATCCCTCCAAGTCCTTTAATCCCGATTGAAATTGTAAAGAAATAAAAAGTAAAAAATTTGTAACTGTCTTTAGGGTGTAGGTCTTCAAGGCTGACCCCTCCAAAATTCTAACATAAATCAACGACATTTTCTTTTTTGCTTGTATTTATTTGACTAACAATAAGATATTCCCCTACAAGATCGAAATCCTTCACAAGATCGATCTCTTCCACAAGATCAGAAACCTTATCAATTTCACACTTCCTCAATTGTAACAATAATTATATTAAAATTCTAAAAGATGATGGTTTTGATCTTGTGTCAGTTGACTTGATTTATTGTCACTTTTATTTCTTAAACTTTTTTTAAATTTTCTTAAGACTTCCCCTAGTCTTTTTCTCTAATTAAAAATATTTCTATTCTTTAAATATAAATCTTAAATTCTTGGTATTTATCTTCTTTAGTCTTACTTAAACCTTTTCACATTCCACTCTTTTTTAAAATAATAAAACAAACTTAAATAATCGTAGGACTTTGACCGCATATTTTTTAAGCTTGAACAGTACACAAAAACGTTCAAATCCATGCATCAATTGATCAAATTGATGTCAAAAAAAAAGAAAGGGAAGAATAAACGGGTCAGCTGCTATTCTTTTCACTCAAATTGTTTGATGAGCATTCCACAGCCTTTAAAAAAATAATTTTGATGGTGTTCAAGATTTTCCCAGCTGGCAAATCTTTATCTTTCCCCTTTAAAATTTTTTCACCGTTCCCTCAATCCTATTTTCTAATCATTCTCAATCCCCTTCCATCACCTTAGCTAAATGTATCGATTTAGTTTTAAAAGTTTTTTGGGATCACCTGGTGAGCCACAGCCGTTTTGGTTGGAGTGGGCGTATAAATTACAAGCTTAGAGAGAGTATCATGTTAGATAAATATAGCTTTTAAAAGCACTTTTTGAGAGAAAAAAGAAAAATTGGTGAGAGATTCTTAAATATTTCTTTAAAAAATCTTCTCCGATTGACTTGTTTAGTAAGTTAATCCTATCCAGGTGGCTTTAAAGCCCGAAAAATTAAAAAAGAAAGAAATTTTCTCAAGTGATTTTTTTCTCATTTAAACAATAGAGTGCTATTATTGACAGCATTAAAAACCAATCACATTTGGTTAAACTTGACCTTTTTTAATTCATTAAATTTTAAACCAAAAAATCTTCACACAACTTAAATTAGTTTTATTGTCCCTTCACTAAATTTTATTTTAAAAAATGTCTGAATTAACTAATGGAGTAGCTACTGAAGATGAAAATGTTTCTGGTGCGCAAGTGGAAGGAGAAGAGAGTGAGGCAACATTACTTAAAAAGAATCTCAAGTTGGAAAGCCAACAAGGTGAGAAATGAGGGGAGTATTCTTGAGCTTTATTTTTCTTTTTTAGCTGAAGAAGATGAAGCAAACAAAGAAAATGCTGATGAAAAAAACAGAAGATCAAGTCCCAGAAATAACTAATGAAGATCCAATGACTACTTCAATGGATGGTATTGAAGATATAGCTAATGAACCTAAGGAAGATGATGAACAACCAAAAGAAAATGGATTAGATAAAGCAGAAGAAGAAAATACAGAAAAAGATGCAGCAGAAATTCCTGTAAGTATACTTGATGGTGGTGAGGAAAAGCAAGAGGAAGAGCCAAAAGTTGAAGCAGATTCTGCCGCGGAGTCAGTACCAGTAGCAGAAGAGGAAGAACAACCAGCACCTGAAGAACAACAAACTGAAGAAGCACCACAAGAGGAGGCTGATCCTCCAAAAGAAGAGAGCGTGGCGGAACCTGAACATTTTGAATTGCAGGCACCGCCAGTACCAAAACGACCGAGGACACCCAACGAATTGGATGAACCACAACCAGAGTCCGAACAAAAGTCTGAGAGTGAACAGCCGGTAGATGAACAACCACAAGAAGTGGGTGAAAAGGTGGAAGGTGGCACCTTGATAAATGGAATAATCGAGTTTCCTCGCCGCGAAAGTGCCTCAAAACAAAGCACTATTGGTAAGAAATCTTGAATTTTAATAGAAGTAATCTTTAATTAATTAGCCTCTCCCATCCCTGCAACTCCAAAAAGTGGTGCTCCTCCAACTCCAAAAAGTGGCGGTGCCCCAGCAACCCCAAAGAGTGGTGCAACTGCTACACCAAAGTCAACACGCAGTGGCCGAGCATTTGACTTTAATTCAAACAAAACTGGAGCAAAAAAGACAACCTTTGAAGATGAAGTGCTTTCTGTAAAGTCACCAAAGTCGAGAGGTTCAAAATCACCAAGAAGCCCCCGAACACCAAAGTAAGGAGAGAAAAAGTCTTTAATTATTCATTTTAAAATTTAAAGAACACCAACTAGCCAAGTAGAAGAACCCAAAGCAGAAGAAGCTGAAGACCCGCCAACCGAAAATGAAGTTGCTGATTCCGATGCCGGAAAACTAGCAGCTGAAGAGGAAGAAAGACAACGCCAAGCTTCATTTGAAGAACGTCAAAGAGAAAGGGAGGAAGAAGAGGCCCGGTTCAAACGTTTAACTAGTTGGGACCGTGGTGAAGATGGAATGCCTAAGGAAGAGACTAAAGAGGAATCAATTAGTGAACAGAAGGAAGATACAATTGCTGAGGATGTTGAGAAAGAAAGTGTTAAGGAAGAGGTGAGAAGAAATTAAATAAAATTTATAATACCTCTAATTTAGTCAAAAGCAGAAGAATCACAACAGGAAGAGCCACCAGCACCCGAGTCTGAAGCTGGAGAGCAAACTGAATCAAAGGCTGAAGAGCCAGAACAGACGGAGTCAAAAGCTGAAGAGCCAGGAGATCAGGAAGAGCAGGAGAAACCACCACGTGATGAGTTAGAAGGTTCCCCAGCACCGCCACCACCCCGTCCAGAGCGTTCACCCTCTCCTGTAAAAATAAAAAAATAATTTTTGAACTAGTATCAAATGAATCTAACTTGTTAAGGTATCCTTCCGCCGGGAGCCAGCCAGCCGCGATTATATGCCTTATGATCAGGTAGCTTTAAAATTAAATAATTAATTCAATTATCTGTTCTTAGGACCTGAAAGGTGAAACAAAGCCAGCAAGAATGCCAGCTGGCGAGTCTTTCTCTTCTTGGACTGCTGCGGTATTTTAGGAGTTAAAAATGATTAAAGAAAATTTTTTACCTTCAGGACCGCGATTCATACAAGCCAATTTCCCCATGGGTCGATCGCTCCAGCAAATATCGTAATGAGGTGAGAATCCTGAATTTAAAAGAATTTTGAAGGATAGCCTCAAACCTTTATTACATCCTTTGTTTTGCAGTACACAGTTGGTGAACCGCCAGCAGCACCAGCAGCCTACACTGCCTTCTTTGATGATTTAGTGACTAGTGGTCCATTCGCTTCTTCCCTTTATTCTACTTCACGATTGTTAGAACGTTCCCGTTCTCGTACACGAGAACGTCGCCATGCTTTACGTTCGCAGAGCCAAGCCAGGAATTATTACAAGTCTGTGGTTGAGTCAACAAACCCGTTGTTTCTTTACCGGTCCTTTTCCCCTAAAAACTTTTAGTTTATCCTTAATTTTAATTAAAAATCTAGATTTGCCTCTCAACTGCCAGCTCCTCTTCGTACACGTGATTATTCCACCCCACCCTCTTCATTAATTAGTCGTGCACCAACTGCTGGAAGTTCCTACACCTCTTTTATGGATTATGCTGGTGCCAAACAATTTGAAATGGCACGTAGTCAATCCCTTCAACGATCACCCCTTTATCAGAGTAATTTGGCATTGAGCAGATCGACGTAATTGAGAATTATTCATCAAATAATCAAGCCTTCCTAATTTTCTAGCTCCCGTGGCGGCATTGATTATTATCTTGGTACTGGTCGCTCTTCTCGTGTTGACAGCTATGTCGACAGGTTTCAAAACCCTTTAGGATTAATAAAAAATCTCCCTTTTGTTAGTCTTCATCGACCATATGACTGGAATGTTCCTAGCAATTATGAGACGTATCGCGCCTCAAATCGTGGTCAAATAGGTTTCGCCCCCCTCAGTAATTATCAGGTATTAACAAAAAATTTTATTAAAAATTAATTTTGGCCATTTTTAGAGTTATGTAGACACCCTTCAACGTAGTTTGTCTAGAGAACGCTATGAAAGAGATAGAGTAAGTTGCCTAAAGCTTGAATCTCCCCAACTTTATTTTTCAATCTTTTTAGCTTCGCCATAAATACACAACTGTAAGCTATCAATTAGAACAAGCCTGTAAACAGGTAAATATCTCTTAAAATTCCCCTCTAAAAATTATCCAAACAATAGATGGATTTGTTGCGTTCCTCCAACTATTCTGCACTTCGCTCAGGTTCTGCTCCTCGAACCTCAGTTTATGCTGGCTTTTATCCTTACAGTTAAAGAAGTGGAAATGATTTGAAGAGGAATACAAAAAATAACATATATAAATATACATCCCTATTTAGATGGTAGGGATTTTCAGAATTGCCAATGGGTTTGGGATAGATAAAAAATAACCCTAGCATTATTTGTGCATTTTTAGAAATGATCCTTTTAATATGCATTTATAACCCTCCTCACCCAATTTTTTGTGAATACTCTACACTAAGGTTGGCGGATCCTGAGGGATCCCCCAGATATCCGGATCCGAAATTTGTAACAAAAATTTCGAGTATTTGGACCCGCCAGCCCTACACTACACATAAACTGCCCTTAAATTTCGTGTTTTTTTCAAAAAAAACTGAGATGCTTCTTCAATTCCCCCAAATTATTCTCTCCTCTCTTTCTCTCTCTCAAATAAAATTAAAAAAAAACAAACCTTAACCCATCACCAATTTTTAAAAAAAGTTCATCCCTCATAAAATACCATATTTTATATATAATCAAAAAAGAATATTTTTTGTTCAATATTTAAAGGCCTAAAGTAAATTTTTGGCCAAATATGAATATGTGGAGAATAAAGCGGCTCTTCTATTTTTTAAATTAAATTTTTGTTTAAATTTTGTTTTTTCATCTTTTTAAACACCGCCGTTCACATTCTTCTTTACTGGCAAATTTGTTTCCATTTCCACCACAGCCCTTTATGAAGAATACCTTTAAAAAAGGAAAGATTAATATAGGTATTTAACAGGGATGCTGCAAAATTGCAAATTTGGGATCCCAAAACGGGATTGGGGTTTCATAAGGATAACGTAAAATTCTTACAATTTGTAAAAATTAATTATCCTCTTCCGGAATTACTTTTACAATTTCTAAAAATTAATTTTTCTCTTCCGGAATTATTTTTACAATTTGTAAAAATTAATTTTTCTCTTCCGGAATTACTTTTACAATTTCTAAAAATTAATTTTTCTCTTCCGGAATTATTTTTACAATTTGTAAAAATTAATTTTTCTCTTCCGGAATTATTTTCACAATTTGTAAAAATTAATTATCCTCTTCTGGAATTACTTTTACAATTTCTAAAAATTAATTTTACAATTTGTAAAAATTAATTTTTCTCTTCCGGAATTACTTTTACAATTTGTAAAAATTAATTTTTCTCTTCCGGAATTATTTTTACAATTTGTAAAAATTAATTTTCCCTTTCCGGAATTACTTTTACAATTTCTAAAAATTAATTTTTCTCTTCCGGAATTATTTTTACAATTTGTAAAAATTAATTTTTCTCTTCCGGAATTATTTTTACAATTTGTAAAAATTAATTATCCTCTTCCGGAATTACTTTTACAATTTCTAAAAATTAATTTTACAATTTGTAAAAATTAATTTTTCTCTTCCGGATTTATTTCTACAATTTGTAAAAATTAATTTTTCTCTTCCGGAATTATTTTTACAATTTGTAAAAATTAATTTTCCCTTTCCGGAATTACTTTTACAATTTGTAAAAATTAATTTTTCTCTTCTGGAATTATTTTTACAATTTGTAAAAATTAATTATCCTCTTCCGGAATTATTTTTACAATTTGTAAAAATTAATTGTTCTCTTCCGGAATTATTTTTACGATTTGTAAAAATTAATTTTTCTCTTCCGGAATTACTTTAATATCGTAAAATTCCGCCGACCGCACACTAATATTCAAAAAAATTTACATACCTTACACATGCCGTCTCTACTACTATAAAAGAATTGAAGATTCGAACGAGGAGGTTTCTCCCCTCTAGCACAATCTCGGCCTTTAATTTAAAAAAAATAAAAAAAAATATTTTTAGAAATTTAATAAACCTTCATCTGGTCTAAGTAAACAAATAGCAGCACTTTCAAATGGATCTTCTTCACTTGGCCTCCAATCTTTTGCTTACAAATAATTTTTTTTAATTTAAAATATTCTTTTAACAATTACAATTTATTTTCCTCGTATTTTTTTCTTCTCCAATTGCTCCAAGCTTTGATCTTTCAATCCTTAGTTGGCCAAATTCAACATTGTCATGTCTTGTTGAAGACGAAGAATTTTTACGATGAGTAAAAGATGAAGAAAGAGGCACTCTATTATTCGTACGACGATCAGAAGGATGTGAACCTCTTCCTAATACTTCGCCTGGATTTGGCGGTCTTCTTCCAAAATGTGGTGCTAATACTTCATTCGAAGGATTTGATGAAGAAGAACTGTCTAATTTTGCACCTTGTGCTTGTAATGGACAACAAAAACGAGCTAGAATAAAATTTAAAAAAATTGAAAATTTTTGAACTTCGAATTCCTACTAGAAGTCCAAATTAAAAGTTAAAAACTAACTATTACTGTCAAGATCAATAGAACAATAAAATCCATATTCACAATGTGCCTGCCCATCAATATCCAAACCAGCTCCACAACTTATAATTTCTCCACTAGTTTCATTACGTAAAGGATCTGAACCATCTGAACATAACATTAAATGGACATTTAATTCTGCTATATTTTGATTCTTTAAATGTAAATTTTCTTCTGTAGGTGCTGGTTTAACCTTGAAACATTTTAATTAGACAAAAAAATTAGAAAAAGCCCTAACCTCTAGCATTTGTTCGGTATTTAAATTTTGTTGAGGTTTTCGACGAATTTCACTTTTTTCATATTTTGTTGGACAACAGACACTTGGAGGACCTAGAAAAGATTTTTAGGTTGCTGCTTCCTTAGTACAACGCCGTAATATAAATTTAATAAAGCCTTACCAGGAACACACAAATAACCTGTTGGACATCCAATAGAATCATAATGTTCACCACAAAGCACTGGATTACGTCCTCCTAACGGCAAATTTCCACCTGGACAAACTCCTGGACGTTTTTGAGAAAATGAATTTTGTTGTTCTTTTGAAGATTCCAACCCTAAAAATCCAAAAAATATTACAGAATTTTTTATTGAAAAAATAAACCTCCTTTTTTACAAATCCTTTCACAATCAATTAATGTCTCAAATTTATTTTCATTTCCTCCACATCCAGTAAAATAAAAAGTTCTACACCGATCACTTTCAGAATCATAAAAATAACGTTGTAAGGCTTCTCCACAATTTCCTTTATTTAAAGGTTGAGAACAAATTGTTGGATTTGTTGTTGTTGATCCTTTCCCATTTCCACCATGAAAACGTGATTGTCTTTGAATTGGGCCTGGTGGGGATTTATCTAATAGAGGGAGATTTTTTTTATTGAAAAAAACAAAAAAAAACCATCAAATCTAAGCGATTCAGTCAACACTAAGGATGAAGACGGCCCATTTTCTTTATCATTTTGTCGGCGAACTCGAAGAGATGATTGTTGCTGTTGATTGTTGCCTCCTGCTTTATATCCATGCTAGAAATTTTTTTTTAAATCTTTAAAATAAATCTAAAAAAACCTTTAATTCTTCACCATCATATCCACCAAATATGTGTTGATCATATGGATCTAAAAATAAATTAAAAATTGAAACAACCTCAGAATTTTTTTATTTTTATTCACCATCTTCATTTGGGCAGCAAAAGTAGTCAATACCATTAAAGTAGCAAACTGACTTTTCTGGACATTGTCCCATTCCAGGAAGGCAAAGAACTGGTCGACCTAAAAAATTTGAAAAATTAATTAAAAACTAAGAAAAATAACCATCACTGTAAAGCATAGTATTTAGTCCATTCGGGCAAATAGGAACACCATTAGCTATTGTTCCACCCAAAGATTTTGAAAAAGAGAAGAGTGGAGAATCCTTGTCATCTTTTTGATAAAAAATTAAAAATAGAAAAAAATTCTCAAATTTTACTTTTATCATCATTAAATTGCGTAGGTAACATGTTCTTATCTGCACTGTTTTGCTCGGGTATATGTTGAGGCAAACCATTAACAACATTAAGAGGTTGAGGAGGAGGATTATTATTATTTTTAACTTTAGAAAATAAAAAAATATGACCCTTGCAATACCAAACCACCGAAATACCAAACCCACAAAAGCCGTCAAAGAAAGATTGGTATTTCGGCAGCTTTGGGGGTTTGGTATAAAACAACTTTAAAAAAACTAACGTCTTATTCCATTAGGATAATCAATTTCTGCAGGCATAGATGGTCCTAGAAGTGGTAAATCTGGCATCTTTTGCGGTTCTTTAGGCAATAAAACAGCCGAATATCCATCACGATTATTTGCATTTCCACGTCTAGGTGCTTGAGAACTTGTAGTAGATTGTTCAAAGTTTGATTCTGGTTCATTTGTTTCAGCCATTAAATTTAAAGAATCAGTTGTTGGTTCGACATCTGTTGATTTTGCAACAACTTGATCACTTCTAGAGAAAAAAATCAAGAATTATTAAAAATTATTAATTAAAAAACATTGCATGGAAGGGTGCAGGTATACCAACATCACCAATTTCATTTTGAGTATTTGCAGTTTTTGCTCCAAATTGATTAAAATTAATGTCTCCTTTCATTCTTCTAAAAAAATAATTTTATTTTTATTATGCTGTAAATGCTCTAATTAAAGCATTGGGGTTCCATTTTTCAATGTCTCTTTGATTGGGGTATATTATAGTAAAGATGGGCTTCTATTCGAGAGTGGGCTTATTATTATATTTATATGGCCAAAAAATTCCTCTTACCCTGCAGGTGGCGGAATATTTAATTGAGTCAAATCATCCGTTTCTTTAAGCCTCTTTTTCTCATTAGTTTGTTGTTCACAAATAGATCTACATTCTGATTCTGTATCAAAACGATTAGCATTTCCATCGTTTCCTTGCCAAATAAATTGTTCACATCTTTAATTTATAGACAAAAAAATTTTCAAAAAAATTAAAAATAACCTCAAATTCCTCACATTAAAATACCAATGTACATTATATCCTGTACCAGTTCCTTCATCACGATCCAAAATACAACGATCGTTGAGCCGTACTTTCTTTAATAATTTTTTCTAATTTTTTTTGAAGTTAAAAAATCAGCATACTTGTGGAATATCCAAACAAACAGCTTCACATTGTGATTTATCTAGGAAGTTGTTCAAATTTCCACGACAAGAACCATAGGAAAATTGTTCACAAATACCATTCTCTGGATTAAAGAACCTTTAAAATTAAAAGAAAAAATAAATCAAATAAAGAAAAAAATAAAACCATCTCAAAACAAAAGAAGTACAAGGCCCAGCAATTGGAGGTAACGAACATATTTCATTTTTATTTTGAATATGAGGAATAATCATATGTTGAACAGGCGGAAGTTGAGGGGGACGTTGAAGTTGTTGTTGTTTTGGACGAGAATTAATTGAAGTTTGAGGAGAAAGACGAAGTGGAATTTCTGTTGTAATTTGATCAAATGTTGTTTGTAGCTCTTCTTGAGTTTCAGGAGATAATGTAGAAGATTGAGAAGAAAATTCGTTAGCAGAATCAATTGGAAGTTCAGATTGAGTATCACCTTTAAATTAAAAAAAAAGAAAATAAGGAAAGTAAAAAAAAATAAAAAAATTAGGTTTAGTGCCAAAAATTTTTAGTGAATTGTGTGCTTAAGTGAATTGTGTTTAAGTGCTAAACGAAAAAAGTGAAAAAAACCTCGAAAAAAACCTTGAAAAATTTTTAGAAAAAATTTTCTATATTTTTCAAACCCATGCTATCATTTATTTTGTTGTTCAATGGCGCTCTTGGCTCTTCAATTTCTACTTCAGGTAAAGCTTTTAGCGTTTGTTGTTCTTCCTCTTTGATTTTCTCTTCTTGAGAAATAATTGGCAATTGTTGACGTTCATTGTTCGAAATGATTAGAGGATTAGTATTCTGAATAAAATTTTTTAACTAGAAAAAACGGCAAAATTCAACCTCCTCTGCTGCATTTTCCCCTTGTTGCTCCTCATGTTTTTGTTCTTCTCCTCCTAAATTGCTTGATTCAAGAGGAATTTGTTGTTGTTCTTGTTTAATATGTTGATCAGTAAAAAGATTGGGAATTTTTTCTTCAGGAAGAGGCTGAAGATTTTTCCTTTCTGAAGGAAGTTGACCCTTCCTATCGATTTCTTCCAAGGATGGAGCTGATGGGCTTGAAGGTTCTAAAGCTACAGGCTCAGCTTCGTTTGACACAAGTCCTTCAGAACGCTTCTCGTCTTTTTCCTCTTCTTCTTCTCGATTTTTAAATTTTCTTCCTTTTCCTTCTTCACCTTCTCGCATTTCTGCCCAAATCAAATCATCATCTGTTACCTCAGTTCTAGAAATTGTTGTTCTTCCTTCTTCCTCTTCTAAACGCCCTTCTCCACTAATTAATGCATTATTATTTGCTTCTTGAGTTACAGCAGCAACATTATTTATTTTATCTTCATTATTGTTAGCTTCTGAACTTTTTTCAATTGAAAGTTTAATTGTTTGTAATTTTGGAATTTTTGGTGTTGTACTAGTTGGGAAAGTTTTTGGTTGAGTTGTTGATGTTGATAAATCTGCTTCCAAACTTTCCTTTAACCCGGATTGATTATTGTCCTCTCCCGAATCAATCTTTTCTCTAAATTTTTGTTCTTCCTTGTGTTCATCTTTACGTCCAACCTCTTCCTTATTTTCTACTTTTACTTCAATATTCTTCTCTTCAATTTCTTCTCTCTTTTGTTCATCTTCCTTAATATTTTCCAAAATAGTAGAAGAATAAGTTGATTCAATTTCTGGCAATTGAGTTGCAAGTATGGACTGATCATCCCTATTTTTATTTTCAATTTTGTTCAATGGAATTTGAATAGAATGAACAGGAGAAAGTTTTGTTTTTTGAATTTTATCAACTAATTTAGTGTTTTTTGAAGTGCTAGGTGCATTTTTTTGATTTGTTAGTGTATCAGTGCTTTCAACTAAGAGAAAATTTTATGTTAAAGTGAAAAAGTGCAATTTTTAATTTAAAAAATTATTTGTGCAGTTTCCCTCCCTTTCTTACCATTTTTATTATTTTCAGCAGTTTGTAGTAGAAGTATAGGTATTGAAGTTGTTTGTTGTTCAATACGACGCGCAGCTGTTGTTTTAATTGGAATATTCTGCTTTTCTTTGGGTACTTCTTGTCCTTCTTGTCTTCTATCTAGATCACCTTCTGTAACTGCTAATAATTCATTTTGTATTGGTGCTTCTGGTACTATACGGCTTTTTAAAAGAACGCGAGAATCAATTGGTGGAAGTGTTGGAATCGTAAAGGTTATCAAATCTTCTTCAGGTTGACGGTTTCTTTCCTCAATTTCTATCCTTTCATTGCTCAAATCCTTCTCTTCATTTTGTTTTTCAATTGGTAATCTATTTGAGATTTTTGGATGTTCTTCCTCTATTTTTATTGTAGTGGAAATCTGATTAATTGATGAATCAAAAGAAGCGCTAGGTTTGTTCGAAGTCGTAGGTTGCAATGTTGTGGTTGTGATGCTTGTGGAAAGTGGATCTTGGGAGATACTTGTCTCAACATTTTCTGGAGTAAGTAAAAGGAGACCATCATCAGAAGTTGATGATGTTCGTGCTCCTAAAAATTTTTTAAAAGTGGAAAAGTGTTGTGTTTGTGAAAAATCATTTTTAGAAACAAAAAATTTGTTTGAAAAAATTGTGATTTATGTGAGTGCAAGTGTGTGTGTTCATATTAAAAAATAAAAAAAATTTACTTGAAAATCGAGCACAATATATTTGGCATTCCTTCTTCGAGAAAAAGTGATTTCGATTGCCTGCACAACCACTGAATTTTATAATTTTAGAAAAATCTTTTAAAATTATTTAAACAAACGTGTAACTAGACGATTCACATTGCCCACTTTCTGAACTAAAATACCAACGTTGAACAAAACGTGAACATGCAGATGCACCAATATCCTGTTATATTAAATAAAAAATAATTTCTAAAAAATAAAAAAATAAACCAATGGTTGTGTACAAATTTCATTGTGACCAAAAGGTAAAGGTTCTGGTGTAGCTGGTTGGGAAACAAATGTTTCCGCAAGATTTTGAGACAATTTCTTTGTCAAAACTGGTTGTGAACGTAGAGATGGTGATGACGGTAATGGTAATTCAGTTGTTGTTGTTGGTGGAGGCAAAGGTTCCAAAGCTTTATTAAATGGAACACCACCTAAAAATAAAATTCAAAAAAATCAAAAAAGAATAAAACCGATTATCGCAGGTCTAGGCGGCTGTATAGCTGGTGGAGCTGGAGGAGAGACCGTTGAAGAGGGCACAAATGAAGAAAATGAAGCAGGAGGAAGTGGTGCAGCTGAAGATAATTCTAACGGACGTTGTTGCTGTTGTTGTTTATTAATCTGTGGAACTGAAACAGTTTGAATTGACGGTGGTGATGGAGATTCTTGAATGGAAAGAGGAGCAGGAGGAGATTCATGAAATGAATTAGTAGGTGGGGTAATTATTGGACAAACACATTCACGGCACCCACGACGATTCAAAAAGCTTTAAAAAAAATAAAATTTTAATTAAAAAATAAAATTAAAAAAGAAACATAATGCACGGCTCCTGACATAATTTAACATCCAATTGTGGACAAGTATTTTTATGTGGTTCAACTGCTGGAGGAGCCAATGGTGGAACAGAAGGAATTATTGGCGAATGTCTTGGTGGTGGACAACTACAAAGCGAACATCCTTTTGAATCTTTAACAAGTTGACAACGTCCACTTGTGTCACATTCAGGTTCTGGTGGACAAATATGACGAACACAGGCTGCACGACAATCATCAATTGAAGCAAAATTATTTCCTTAAATAAGAGCCTTATTTCAAAAATAAAAATTTTAAAAAACCATTTCCACCACAGCCTCCATAAACGAATCTTGTACATCGATTTGCTAATGTTTCATAACCAAAACGGTGAAAAGTACCAGAACAAGTACCCTTAAAATGAAATTTAAATTTTAAAAAAATTAAAAGTAACCGGATCAATTCGATGTTCACAAATATTTGGGCTGAGAGGCTCTGAAAAAATAATTTAAATTTTTCTCAATTTTGATCAAAATAAAAAATCGATTTTGTTAAAATCCTTGCCTTTAATTACGTCTTTACCTTCAGGTTCATCGAGGCATTTACTACGACACTCAAGCAATGAAGCAAAATTGTTGCCATTTCCCTCACATCCACCTGTAAAAATACATATAAAGAAGAAAAAGCGAAAATGTCAACGCTCAAATATTTCTTTACTCCAAGTGATCTTTTGGAAAAGGAAGGAGTGTTATGGAAAACTAACAAATCACCATAAGGAAAAATCCTAACCGTATTGAAATTGTCTACACTGTGTCGTTCTTCTATCGAATCCATATCTCATAAAAATTCCACCACAACTTCCTGGATCTATATCAACATCACAAGCACTTTTTTCATCATTTGGAGTATCTACTGTTGTTAATTCCTCACGGCAAATATTTAAGCATTCCTCACCTTGAAGTATAAAAATATTTTTAAAAATTTCCAAAAAAAAACTAACGGCTAGCAAAATTATTTCCATTGCCTCCACAACCACTATATGTAAATGTTTCACAATTGTTCAATTCAGAATTCCAAAACCAGCGAACAAATTGTGCTGCACAGATTCCAACATCTAAACAAATTGAAAAAATTTTTTTAAATTTTTTCTAAAAACCTTTTGGATGTTGACATTTATTGACATCAAGTAAAGGTGCAATTTGTTGTTTTCTTTCAGGTAGTAATGGAGAAAATACGTTTTGTTTGTCAGTTTCAGGCTGGAAAGTAATTACAGGCAATTGTGGTGTTTCTGGCTCTATAGGAGGTGGAGGAGGTAGAGTAGTTCTGAAACAGAAAAAAGTTTATTTTTAGTGCTACGGCACATTAGGAATTTTTCTAGTTTTTTTTAGAAATTTTTATTGAAATATTAACCTGCTAGAAAACGGTAATTTTCCTTCTGTAATAATATTTTTTCCATTTTCTAAAAATACTTTTGACGCTGCTGTTGTTGTTGGTTGCGCAGGTAGTGAAGAAGAAATCGGAACAAAGACATTTGTCTGTTGTGAAATTGGTTGTTGAATTTTCTCTTTCGATAAACACGCCTTTTCACAGTCCTCAACTCGCGCAAAATTGTTCTATAGGAAAAAATAAAAATTAAAAAAATTATTTCAAAAAACCGAATTTCCTTCACATCCTCCATAAAAGAAATATTTACATTCACCCAAATCTTTATTAAAATAAAAACGCATTTGGTATTCTAAAAATTTTTAAAATTTTTTTTAGTTTAAAAAATTAATTTAAAAAAAACTAACGATCACAAGGGCCTCTATCTTTGGGTAAAGAACAAATATTTTCAGATTTTTCCAATTTTTCAGTTTCAGGTAGTGCAAGAGGTGAAGCTTCCAAAACTTTTATTGTTGTAGTAGATGTTCCTTCTAATATTGGCAATTGTTCTCGACTTGGTTCTTTTTGTAAAATTAATTGACAACAAATTGAAGAATGACAAGAGAAACTTGGAGGGCTAGAAAAACATTTTTTATTTTATTTTGCTGTTAAATTCTGAATTACGCAAAACCGGATCCAGATCAAATCCGGTATAACAAATTTGCCTGTTTCGGATCTAGACTTGAGACTGACTAACTTATTGTTAGTCGGACTTAATCCAGACTTAATCCGGGTTTGGGACCTCGGGTTTAGGAACCAGTAACATGAAAAATCCTGCCGGATTCGATCCGACCATTAATCTTGCTAGTTTTCGTTTAATAAAATACCAAAATCAAAGAATATAAGACCAATTAAACCAGCTTTTATTTATCTTAAAAAACTTGTCGGCTACTCCTCCTTATCAAAAAAATTTTTTATTGCTTTATACCCATAAAATTTTCACATAAAAATTTATATTTTTTAAACTCTCACCAGCTAGCATTTGAACAATCAACCAAAAGTCCTTGCGCATCTTTTAAAGGTAATTGACCTCCTGGACACTTCTTTGATAAACTTAAACAACGTTGCTCGCTAGAAAAAAAATTTTTTTTGAAAATTTTTGCAGAAATTTATTAAAAAAGAAAAACCATTCCAAACGGCTTCCAAATTTATTTCCATTCCCACCACATCCAGAATAATTAAATTGACTACAATGTCCATTAGCCACATTAAAATTCCAATAAATTAGGTTTGAAGTACAAGGGCCTGGTTCTGGTAAACTTGTACAATCTTGAACAAGAACAGGCTGGGCAGAAGAAATTCCTTTTAGAAAAAAAATAACAAAAAATTTCAACAAAAATTCCCTCACTTTCACAATCCGGTTTACGATCCTTTGAACGTGAATGTTTCAATTCGACACCATTTTTATCCACACAAAAACATTCATTTACATTTGGCATACATTGTAATGAAACGTATTGACCTTCTGGTGTACATTCAGGCACAAAAGTTGCTGCTGTTGTCCCTTTTTCTGCTGCATTAGCTCGTTTACGTTGACATTCTTTAAAAAATTATTTTTGATTTTTTTGTCAATTTTGACCAAATTTTTCTCACCAGTTTTAGGTACTACTGTTGTAGGCGCCTCTGTTTTTGGAGCATCCGTTGCTGTTGTTCCTCTTGTTGAAATCGGAGGGAAAGAAATTGTTGTAGTTGTATCAGCGCCAACAGGACCAGCAGTTGCGTAGGTGACCTGACAAATAGATAGCCTTATTAATTTAAGCAATAAAAGCTCCAAAACTCCCCGTCATTCAACAGTTAAAATCCCATTTCCTGTCACTAACAATTTTCAAATCAATTAGCCCCCCTCCAAATATCCACAAAACTAACGCACATTACTCACCTCCTTTCCAACGCCACCATTCTTTGTACATGCATCCTCGCATTCTTCTTTATAACGAAAAAGACGTGGTTCACTTTCATCATTAACGCAATGACCTACAAAAATTTTATATTTTATAAATGAAACTAAAGAGACAAAAATTAAAATGTTCTAATAGAAGCCCTGAGCTTGACTTTTCATTAGTCTCATTGAGTAGGCTCCTAATAAGGCATGTGATTCTACTGAAGCCGGGCTTTTATTGGAACATTTACGATAAATATAATTACCATAAGGATAACTAATGCATTCTCCATTACGTAAGTAATAACGCAACACAAATTGTGATCTCATCTGAACACCATTTTGTCCTGGAGGGCATCGGCCTCTAAAAGGTTGGCGTCTGCATGGGTCCAATGTTGTTTGAGGTGAATCTGAAAAAAAAATTTTTTGGGGAATAAAGCCAGTTTAAAAATAAAAATTTAAGAGAGGAACACACACCTGTTTCAGGCTGAGAAGCAAGGGCCAAAAATATCAAAGGGAAAAAGTGGAATAATTTAAAAATGTAAATCATCGACTAAAAAATTTTTTTCGCGCTTATTGAAGGATTGAAAGAATAATTTGGAAGGCTTAAAAGAAAAATAGTAGTTAGTGGATGAACGAATTTAGCAGGCACAAATAAAAACGGAGGTTTAGTGGTTGTTATGCAGCTCCTTTACTAAAGCAAACATAAAACACACAAAAACAGAAAATTCTTCCCCCCAAAACCAAAAACGATTTTCAACCAAAAACGATTTTGGCGAATTTGGGATATAAAGGAGCGGCAAAAATGAATATTATTAGAAAAGCAAGAAAAAAGGAGAGAAAGGAAATGACAATAAAGGGATCGAAACTATATGATGATGGATTTGCCCGCCTCTTCTATCTCTTAAAGCGAAGGATCGCTCGGTTTTTCTTGTAAATAATTGGAAAACGGCGCGAAAACCCCCTTCCTTTTTACATTCTCCCCCCCAGTGCAAGCATGCATACTGACCCATAAAATGGAGGGAGGAGTGGCACACAGGAAAAAAATTTTTTTGGCTTGTTATTTTTGGTTTAGAAAAGTGTACATGTTTGTTTTTGAACCTTACTTTGATTTTCCTTTCGCAGAATCAAAAAAATTTTTGTTAATTTATAAACAATTTTTAAAAAATTTCTACATAATTTTTAGCTCTTATTTTTAATTTTGTTTACCTAATTTCAAAAACAAAGCCCCCTCCCAATTTACTTAAAATCTCAGTTCCCCCTATTTATCCTAATCTTTTCCGCAGCACATTCCTGCCTTTCCAATTAAAGGAATTCCTATTTTTATAGATGGCCTCCAATGATTTGGAGAAGTTCGAGACAGCAAGTACTCAAAATTGGTTCAAGGTCAAAAACAGAGCAAATATCAAAAACAAAGAACCCCTTGTTTATAAAATCCAAAAGTAATCTCCCTATTTTCTCAAATAGTTGAACTTTTAATTTCGGGGACTATATCCCCTTGAGACTAATGTTGGCGGATCGGATCAGAAAAAGGATCGACATCAAGAAAATTTTGGTTCGGCTGTCTGATCTGGATACCCGAAGATTCCCTAGATCCACTAAATTTAATTGCGACACCTCACAAGTAGTGAAATTTCAAAAAAAAATTTTACTTTCTTAAAAGTCAACCCACCTGATTATTCCAAATTTGTCTTCTTTTCCAAATTCCAAGCCACCACGCAAATTTATGCCATAAACAAATCAAAATTGAACATGTCAGCTCTAAAATTTTTTTAAATTTTAATAATTAAAGTCTAAAGCTAAAATCATAAAAGTCCAAAAAAAGATAAAAGAGATGCCAAAAACCAATGCTTTATTAATTTTAATATCAAAAAACAAATATACGAAAACTTGAATATTTTTTAAAAAATGAAAAATTATCAAAATTGAAAAAGAGTGTGTGTATTTAAAAAATATATAAAAATGATTGTTTAAAAAAATACGATTTTTTTATTGTTTATTATTTTTTCAAAAAGGAGGATGAAATTTTAATAGTCCAAGAGTATGAGATAGAAAGATAATTTTCTTTAATATCCCCCAAATTTCAAATTAAGAAATTAATTCTCAAAAGACAAAATTTTAGTAAAAACGATTGAAAGACAAGGAATAGACTCCAATAATGATTAAAATAAAATCAGAGGTTTTATCAGAACCTCTAAGATAATAGGGGGATACAATCAGAACCCCTAAGAAAAATTTCATCCCCATTCTTTTTAGAAGCAAAATATTTTTTTGATTAGATAAGATATTTGAAAAAAATCCTAAAAAAATATTCCTTGACAAACGATGAAGATTTAAAAAAATGAAAAATAAAATTAGAAAAAACTTGCAATTTTAAAAATAGAAAAAAAAGCTTAAATAATTTTTTTCTTCCCAATAACAAGCAATTATCATAAATATATATACGTTAATATTAATTAAGATCAGAACAAACAAAATATAATATTGTAGTTGCCAGAATAATACGTAGGATATAGCAAAATATTTATTGGAATTTTTTAGAATTGGAACAAAAAAAAAGAAAATTTTTGGAAGAGAAATAGATAAAAAAAAAATTCAAAAATGTTCCCAAAAAATTTTTAATTAAAAAAAATTTCAAAAAAAATTCCCAAAGAAATTTCAAAAAAAAATTTTCCCAAAAAACTATTCAAAAATTTTTTTCAATTTTGCTCCAAAACTAAAAAACCAAAAATAATTTCCTCTCAAAATCCCCACAGACAGATGTATTTTTTGTGATTGTAGAATAAATGAATGATTGATGTTTTTTGATGAATAAAAGAATAATATAGAAAAAATAATTCTCTCTCTCAACGATTTCCGGCAAGAGAGCGACGTTGTTGTTCTTGATTTATAACTTTTTCTATCATCAGACGGCCGTTAACAATACTATTATTGTCGCCAGTTAAACTGTGAATAAGAAATGAAAAAAAGCTCGAAAAGAACTTGAAAAATGAATTGAAAAAAGATTTAGATTAAAATGCAATGAATTATGAATGAATCATAACCCCGTAGATTTTTAAAAATTAACAAAAAATAATAACCTTACAAGACGACCACCTGGACTTGTTGTTGCTGATCCACGTTTATGACTACAAAAACAAGAGCTAATGTAAAATTGTATTAGAAAATAAAAACATACACTTCAATTTTAGCACCAGAAAGTTGTTGTATTTCAATCAATGTTTTTGCTCGAGGACCCAAAACAGCACCAATAATATTATCGGGAACCTATATGAGATAAGTTATTAAAGAAATAGCTGAAAATTAAATAAGATAGAATATTTCTATTAAACTCCATAAAGTTATGAGCAAGAATTAGGGTTGACCACAACCGATTATTAATCAATACCTCTCGGTTTACGTTAATCCAAATATACAAAAGACGGTTTCCATTTTTGATTTTTTTTTCCATTTTTCAGCTGAATACCGTTTTTATTTTTTAAAATTAACATGCTTTCAAGCATTTCCAGTTTTACCCACAAAATTAAACTGAAAAATAAAAAAACTGAAAACCTCAAGCTCAACACGTCCATCTTCCAAAATACGTTCCTTTATAATAGAATTTGCAAAAGCATTAGAAACAACACCGCCCGATTTTTTCTGGCTCATAACATCAATTAATACACCTCCAGCGCCTCCGATATTCTAAAATTTCATACAACTTTTAACAAGTATAAACAAAACCTGATCCAAAGAGTTGTTATGTGCATCCATGAGAGAATTTCCGGTCATCATATTAGCATTCTGTGGGTGTGACATAACATCATAACGTTGCTGTTGCATTGAAGCATTTTGAACGCCAATTAACGCATTTTGTTGTTGAACAGCGGCGTTTTCGCTATTTCGCATCTGGGCCATTGCAGCAACACCTAGACCCAAACCAAGTCCCTAAAAAGTTAAATAAGTTTACTAGCGACAAATCAGGGATGCCAAAGGTTACCCGGACCTAATTTTCACCCCACATCAGCCCTGTTATAGAAATAAAATCAACAAACCATAATATTATATTTGGCAAGCACTTGCATAGCTTGCATTACTTCACTAACACTTTGATCATTAAAACCAGAAGAACGCAAAGTTGATTGTAAATTGTCCAAAAACGCCAATAACTCATTATTCCCAGTCCCTTGTAAAGGATTGAATTTAATAGAATTTGAATTGAATTGGTTGCCAAGCTTTTGATCTTAAGAAATAAAAAAATTCTAGAAGATAAAAAATAATTCTTTACCAATCGAAGTCTGATTTTGCCAAGCTGGAGTTGGTTGCATTCCAGCAAATTGAGATGCTCCTGTAGTAACACGACTCGTAGCAAAATCATATCCAGAACTTACCTATCAAATAAAAAAAGGTAATTAAAATGTTTAGTTAATAGAGCTCTCTAAGAGAGAAAATTTTCCAAGACGGGACCTCAAAACCAAACCTGACCAAGACTGAACCCCAAGATAAAGATTTGACCTCCCAAGACCAAAACCTCCCAAGAACATAATCTTGGGTAGCTTTATTGGTTATTTACGTTCAAATTTTTAAATCTTACATTTTGAGATTCAGACGTAATTGGTTGCGAATGTAAAGGATCAGCACAAACTCTTTCTAAAACTTTTTGCATTGCACTCATCAAAACATCATTAGTTTCATGTCCAATTGTTATTACACGTTCTAAAGACATTTTAGCTTCTTCAGTTCCAGCTTTTGGGTAAATTTGAATATTTGCTGTTGTAGTTTCTCTAATTTCTTTAATGCTAGTCCCATTTTTACCAATCACCATTCCAGCAGAAGTATTGGGAACAATAAATTTCATCTGATATAAAAATATGTACTCGAGGGTCATCCCAACACAGTTTTTGCGGACATATTTACGCGGTCTCATAGAGGTCAAAAAATATAAAAGTAAGACCAAACCAACAGTTCCTCCAAGGAAGAAACACTTCCTCAAATATCATCTTTTTATGGATGCTTTGATTTGCAAAAATATGTCCGAAAAAATGGTTTGTGATACAAGACAAATACAAGTCATTTTAGAATTTGAAAAGGAAAACACAAACCTCATTAGTTCTTTGCAAGCCTTTAAGGTCAAAAGGATCAGAAGGATGATGGCCTTCAACCTTTTCTTGAATCTTCTCCAAAATGGCACCCATAACAATCATTGCTGAAGAAATCTTTCCTTTAACAAAACATATTCGCTCTGTAGTCCCATGATAAAATTCCTGATTCTTAGACATTTGAACTCGACAGCCAGTGTCATTCTTTAAGTTTCGCATTGTCTCACCGCCCTTACCTTAAAATTAAATTGATTTTAAAAAATAAGAGTCGTAGCTATGAGGATGGTTTCGAGTATCCGAAACCGAAAATTTCGGGCACAGGAATGTTCGGTTCGAATATAGTTCGGTTCCGGATATCCGGAAATATCACAGGAACCGACAACCTTACCCAAACCCGATTAAAAGAAGATTTTACCAATTAGCGCTCCCACAGCAGCAGAAGGAATTAGAACCTTTATTTGTACTGTATCTAAAAATTAAAGAATAAAAACCTCAAAAACTCAAAAAACAAACCAGATTCTGAAACATTTGCTTTCTTCGAAGCAGGTCCACCATTTTCATTATTTTGTCTCTTTTGTCCAATCTGAATGTTAATTTCACTGTCATCTGGTTTATATTCTTCAGACATTATTATTTTTATTTGATGTAGTTAAGTAGACTTTCGAAGAAAATAAATCCAATCAGAATAAATTCTCTAAAACAAATCCTGAAAAATAAAGAAAAGCTCTGGGATAAAAACGGTCTAAGGAAGCCGAGAAAGTGAAGAAGCTGAGAAAATGAGGGAAAAATCGATATTTTGCGAAAAGAAATTTAGCGACTTGAAACGGATTTGGTCGTTTTTTGAAAATGGTAAACGACATTTGGTCGTTTTTTGAAAATGGTTACGACATTTGGTCGTTTTTTGAAAATGGTAAACGACAGTTGGTCGTTTGTTGAAATGGTAAACGACATTTGGTAGTTTCCTGAAAATGGTCAAAATTTTTAAGAATTGATCGAAGTGGTCAAACACAAGCGAAGAAAAATAAAAAAATGAGATTAAATTAATTAGGTATGAAATGTCAAAAAAATAATCTTGATATAAACAATGCAAAGAGATTAGAAATTTTATTCTGGCTGAAAAGAGAAAAGATATTTGAATTAAATTTGGTCAAGATGTGTAAGAGAATGTTCAAATAATTCATCCAATGAGATATATCCACTCGAGCATTGTGAACAAATAAAATTATTGAACCTAATAAAAATTTATGGGGAATAATTCTGACAAGGGAACAACGGTTACAGTGTACGAAAATTCGGCATTTTTTGGAACCATTTGATCGAGGATCCCCAACTTCCTATTGCGAAATAATATCCGTTGAAATTATCCGTTTTCTTGCCATTCAACGTCGGATCGCTAGAATCAGCAAATTATAGGGTAAATGAGCAAAAGTAACCGATTGTTCCCTTGTGAATCTGGACAGAACCGCCCCCCCTCCCCCCATTCCTTAAAAAAGAAAATATTACCTTGACTTCACGTCCAGATAAGGATATTTTTTCGAAAATCTTCAAAAAATAAGTTTAACTTTATCAAAAAAAAATTAAAAAAACCTTGTCTTTGAAAGATTCCAAGCCGCAAATGGATGATACATCAACACGTGAATTCCATCTAATATATCTTTGGTAACATCTACTTCACTAATAAATTCCATAACAAATTCACCACATCGATTGCAATACATTTTTACAGCTTTTTTTCTATCATTTTGTTCATCTTCTTCAAATCTTCAAAAAAATTTTTATCTTATAAAAATAAACCTCACAAAAAGCGTACCCTTTTTCCTTCGAAACATTAACGTAACGGTACATTGTCTCATCTTCATAAACGGGTTGCGTAAAATCAATCATTGAAAAAGTACATTTATCACTTTCCACCAGTAACTGACACAAATCTTTTGGATAAATTAGAGCCATTTTTATTTTTCCTAAACAACAGATTATTAGTTTGGGGGGCAAAAATTTAAAAAAAAAACTAAAAATATTTTTCCTTGAAAAAGAAATCATTCAAAAATCATCAAAAAAAATTATTTTTTTATTTAACTAAATTTTATTTACATAAACATTTTTTGTAGGTAGCAATATTACAGGGAAAATAAAATAATAATAATCTCCATCCTAAATAAAATTTTTCTCTTTCATTTTTTAAATTCGATTTGGGCCTATAACAAAACATTTTTTCCATCATCTGAATTTCCAAGTACATAGTAAAGAAGAAATGCATGTTTTGTCTTTAAAAAATTTTTTTCAAAAAAATTTTAAAAATCCAAACAAACCACAATTGAAGAAATATTTCTAATTCTTGTACAATTTTCATCATCAAAATGTAACCATTCATTTTCATTTTGAAGATTTTTTACATTTGATGTATAATGTCCACTATTAAGTGTACCCGTATGGTTCTTTAAAAAGAAAGAGATTTTTTTTGAATTAAATTTAAAAATTTTTTTTTAATTTTTTTAAAAAATTCCAAGGTGTGTCCCAACATTCCAGGATGTGTCCCGGGTCTTTAAAAAATTTTTTAAGAAATCCTTGGGTGTGTAAAAATCCTAAGGTGTGTTTTTTTCGGAATTAAAAAAGAGAATTTTTTAACTAAAAAATTTTTTTAAATCCCAAGGTGAAGCAAGAGTCACTAAAAATTAACACGATCCCAAGAGATGTCAAGAATCTTTTAAAATAAAAATTAAAAAAAACAAACCGTTACAGCAAACAAATTATATTCTTTATTTTGTAAAAATGTTGATTTTGAATGAGTATATGGAGCCAAATCAAAATTTTCAATATCAAAATGTACATCAACTTCATTTTTAACAAAACGTCCCGAATTGAAAGAAAATCTTTTCAAATGAATTATTAATATTTTTGGTAAACTCCAAATTTTTGTTGTTCGTGTTGCTGTTTGTTTAGATTTACAACAAGGGCAATCCCAAGGCGTGTCTAGGGTCTTAAAAATTTTTTTATTTTCAAATAATTTTAAAATTAAAAAAACCGTGGTAGAGAAGTGTGTATTTAGACATTCTTTTAGTCTAAAAATTCTTCCAGATTCCAAATTATTATGAGGGAGTTCAACACTAAAAAAAGTTGAAGGGAATTAATTTTAAAAATTATTTTGGAATGATCACGGGATTTCTCTCAAAAGTCAAACAGTGCCGGATCCGTCATAATTAATCCCATTCGTCGTTTAAACCCCTCAGGGCATTTAACACGGAATTCCGGTACGAGGTCCCAAAACAGGGGTTTCCGAGACGGGATCCTGTCGTGGCAATCCGTTACAGGATCCCGTGCCATACTCTAAATAAAATAAAACCTAATTTGATTTAATCCTTCAAAGCAAGCACTTCGTGTAGAACATGATTTGCATTGAAGAACAGAAACAGTCAACAACTAAAAAATAATAAATTTTAAGAAAATTAAAAAGGTTACATTGAAAATATCATTAACAGGAGATGAAGAAAAATGTCTAGATTGTTTAATATAATCTTCTGCACTAGCCATTAAATTTGAGCCATCATAATTTTGTTCAAAAGGACGCCTTTTGTCTACCTTTAATAAAATGAGAATAAATTTAGTATTGATGTCGTAATGCCGAAATTTTGGAAATTCGATGCTTTTGGCAATTTGGCATTTCGATGGCTTTTGGCGATTTGGGATTTCACCATTTCGACATTCCGAAGCACTCCAAAAAACTTTTTCCATTAAAAAATGGCTTACTCTGTTGGTATCTTCATGTAAAGCATCCAATAAATAAATTTGAAATTCTTGTGCATCGTGTTGCTGTCTATCTGCTAGTGTTGAATTTACTCTTTTTGCAAACACATCCTAAGAAAAAATTTTTTAATTAAAGAAATTAAAAAATACCAGAAAAATGAATGGCCGAATTGAAGAATATTCGCCAGACCATGCAATATCGATTAACGCAGAAAAACAACCAGAAATAAATCCTTTAGTTCCCAAAGAATTTTTTCTGAAAAGAAAAATAAATTTAAGAAAAAAACAGAAAATTAACGTGTTGATGAAATTAGCTACACAATGTCCTCTAAACAATTGAGAAAAGATTGGTGTATGAAAGAGAGCTTGAAGTGTAGCATTCATGAAGCATGTATTCCCCATATTCACCAAACCAGTGTGGCCAGGCTTCTTTAAAAAATTTTTTTTTATTTCAAAAATCTTAAAAAATAACAAACAATTTTCATTCGTTTATATGCAGAATCTTCCATTATTCTTGCCAGAGAATATTTGTAAACGTTTGAAAAGTAAGCGGAAGGCTCAATTCTAAAAATGATAAAAATACAAAAAAATTTAAGAAAAAATAAACTGTTGAGATTGTTGAAGAATTCCTTTTTTAGTTGAACGATCTGGTGTTGTTGGTCTTGAAGGCTGTTGAACTGGGATAGGCTGTGTTGGATGCACGGGGACGACAGTTGCTGCCACTGAAGGTCCAGCACTGAAAAAAGAAAAAAATCAACTTAATACTTGTAACAAATACCTGGCAATACGGGCACCACCTAAGACTTGGGGATGTGCGAACCTCTTATTATTTATTCGTCCAAGATCAAGATTCTCCTTGTCACGAATTGAGCGATCATCAACAACAGATTTGTTGTCATTTTCCATTGAATCTGTTGGCATTGTGGGAAGAGCAGGCTTCTTGGATCTATCAATGAGGGGCATTTTCTTATTTGTTGACGGAGTTTCAGGTCTTGAATCAAGAGAAAATTGAGCCTTGATCGCATTGTCTGTCCTTCGCTCCTCATCATTAAATACTACAAATAATTAAGTTTATGTTCCAATTATGTTTATATTTTGGCTGATTAGTTGTGTCTCTGTTCTCCTTCCCCTTTGGGGAAGGATCCAAAGGTTGAACAACGACCCTACACTTTAATATTCCTAAAGAATAAAAAGAAACCTCTTTTTGAAGAAAGTTTATCAGCAAAAGATAATGAAGTTTTGAATTTTGTACTTGAAGGGAGTTCAGACTCATCATTAAAATCAGTCTTTTTAACGTCAAAAAGTTTGGACAAATTTGGATAAGTAATGTTGAGACGATTTACTTAAAAATTAAAAAATTTTTAAAAAATCTTAGAAGAAAACCTCTCTTAGATTCTTCCATCCAAACAGAAAATTGTTCATCAAACGTCTTCTCAAAAACGGGGACATATTTTGTTGAGATAGTATAACATGGATATGACAATTCCCATCCTCTAAAACCATCTTCCAAAATTAGTGGGGGATGTTTTAAACGATTTGTTCGATTATACTAGAAAGAATAATTAAAAAAAATTTTTTAAACAAAAAACCGTTGTCAAAGCCTGATATAAAATTTTTGTTTTTGTTCCATTTAGGTTAGTTATATCATCTGGATCACCCAAAAGTATTACCAAATCAAATTGTGAAATTTTTTCCATATATGGTCGAACACTTATATCCAATGTTTTTGTTATACAATGAAGTAGACTTCTTTAAAAAATATTTTTAATAAAAAATTGACTTGAATGCACTAATCATAGCCCTGGGCTTCCATTATTCAAAAGGTTGCTTTGAATGGGCTTCTATTAGAGACTGGGTTTCTATTGGAGACTGGGCTTCTATTAGAAAGTGGTCAGTTAGTGGGTTTCCATTAGAGATGGGGCTTCTATCAGTGGGCCAAAAGCCTCGCGTTATAATTAGACCATATAAAAATTTAAAAACTAACCCCAAAACAATAGTCGAAGGTTCTAATTGCACAACATTAATTTCTCCAATATTTAGATCACATTTTATTATTTGATTTTTGTTCTCTCTATAATCCAAAATTAAAATACTAGCAGCATTCCTTTCAACATAATTGAGCAAAGAGGTTGGTTTAATGTATAATTCAATAAAATCTTGTTGTGAATCATTCAAATCTGGCTCTTCTATAAAAAAATAAGTTAAAAAATTAAAAGAGAAAAAGGGACAAATTCATAGAGGAAATTTCACGATCATGGATTATGGAGAATCGGATTTGCGATAACAAAAATAGCTTCCTGAGTATATACCTAGGTTATGAAACATAAAAACTCTTTACTTAAATAGACAATGTGTCCAAGACCTAATGGTCTTCCAATGGCCAATGGCCTATAATGGCCTATCAAAAAAATTTTAACGTTTCAGAACCAAGGTAACTACGCAGTTATTGTTGTAAGCGCAATCCCCTTTATATGGTGCCCATCTACCAAAAATTTTTTAAAAAACCTCTAAAATTATTTTTATTCTTCTCAACTGCTAACAATGCATCATAACGCAATCTTAAATTTTCTGTAAGTAATTCAATTGAAGTAAACATATCTTTTGCTTTATGGTAGAAATTTCTGCCATTCTAGAAAAAATAGAGTTAATTTTCTTAAAAATTTTCTTTAAACCTGTCCATTCATAAATCGCTCATCTTTTTTATCAAATATAAGTTGGTATAATTCCAATGCTCGTTGGTAACAAATAAAAGATCGTTCATCATCTCCTTCACGTTCTGCCAAACGAGCTTGATTTTCGATTGAATCAAAATGATTGTAACACCTAGAAAAAAATTTTTTTTTTCAGAAAAATTTTTAAATTAAAAAACTTTTTTCTCGATTTTTCTAAGAAAATATTCAAAAAAAAATTCCTTAAAAATTAAAAAATCAAACTAACTTGTTCGTGTCAAAACGCTTCAATTGATAGATAACCTTTGGGTCTAGCTGTGAACTGGATTTCAACTCATCATAAGATTTGTATTTTAACGGTTTTTTATTCATTTTGTCTGTCAAATCTAGCTTAAAAAATTATTAAAAAATTTAATTTAAAAAATCTTTAAAATATTTCAATATAAAAAATATTTTTTAAAAAATAGAATTAAAATGCGCAATTTATTAAGTACAAAGCACTTTTTTCTTAGGTGAAATAAATTGAGTTTTTGATTGGAATGTAAATTATAATATCAGTTTTTAAAAAAAACTAAAAAAAATAAAATTTAAAAGGCAAAAATAGTCAAAAAATATGTAGAATAGTTGAGCGGCAACAATTGCGGGCAGATATTTGTGGACTAAACCATCAATTTGTTTAGTTCTGCAGCAAGAACAGTGACTATACCACCAAAAGAAGTTAAAGGAAAAGACCCAGAGTTGTTCCCCCACTACTAGAAAGACTCCAGTTGTCGTTCCAATCCAAGAATCCAGTAGTCACGATGGTTAGTTCCATCCACAAATATCGTTTCCGCAAATGAGCATTGAGCCCCAAATATTTCCCCATTATATATTCATTTATTTCAATCGCTTCTTTCCTTTAGATTCTAATTTAGCCTTTTCTTCAAGAAGACTATTAATTTGAGCTTCAACCATTTTTAAATCATGTTGATATGCAGAGTCAATTTCGTTATGTCGAATATTTAACTTTAAAAAATTCAAAAATTAATTTTAAAAAATTTAAAATACACAAACCATGTCTTCATGATGTTTCAATTCTGCTTCTTTCTTATTAACTTTCAACAAAAATTCCTTTTGATGTTGCTCCTCAGATTTTTGAAACTCTTCCAATAATTCTTTCTGACGCTAAAATATTGACAATTTTTAATAATTTACAGCGATATTTTTAAAGTAAAGACCTGCGCAAAAGCTTCCATCATTTTAGGTCCAGCATCGCCATCACTCATTTTCATTTGTCTAAGTCTTTCACGTCGATAACGCTCATACAACACATTATGTGTCTGTTCTCTTAACGAATCCTGATTTGTACGTAAAATAGCTTCACGAAGACGGACAAAGTCGCAGTGCTCTTCATTTTCAACTTAAAAAATTTCCCGATAAAAATATAAAAAAATCCCAAAAAAACCTTCAACCATTCCCCAAGGATAACGCCTAGCTCGTACAACACGTCCATCATCTTTAGTAACAAAATCAACACTTCCAACAATTGCAAAAGGTAAAAGAGCATTTAAAGCGGAATTTTCTTTACGGACTGTTTCGTCTTCTATTGGAAATTGATAAATTTCGATTTTATGAGCCTTCAATTCGCTTATAATCTTTAAGAAAAAAAATTTTTGAACTTCAAAAAAATTTAAAAAACCTTTTGCTTAAATCGAACCAATTCATCCTTACAAGCTGTATCTGCTTTAGCAATTAAAGGTATGACATTGACACGCTTAGATAATTCTCCAAGTGTTAACAAGTCCAAGGCTTTCAACCCGTGTCCTGTTGGAGATATCAAGTAAAGACATGCATGGATTCGAGTGTCGTCAAATTTGGTCAAATTGCGTTTAACTTTTAATTCCTCCTTCAAATATCCTTCAAATTGACTGTTAATGTAGTCAACAATAACGCGAGCACTTGAAAAAAGAAAAAATTCCTTTTAATAAAAACAGGTCCAAAAGAAACCTTTTCTCCTTGTCCAATTGGTCACCAAATCCGGCTGTCTCAACAACTCGAAGTTTTACACGGACTCCTCCTTCAGCAACATCTATTTAATATAAAATATTATTTTTAGTAAACAGAAATATTAGAGTTGAACTTTTCTATTTAACAGGCCCGGTATTTTTCTCAAAAACAAACCCGACGGGTTTTCCTGGGTAAACAACAAAACCCAGATTTTATTAAAAGTTTCCGGGCAACTGGGCCTAAAAACCAGATCTCGGCCCGGGTTCGAACTCCAAAAAATATTAAAAAGAAACCTAAAACTCTTGTGCGTAATTCAACAGTATTCAATTCATGGTCACATGGAGCAAATTCCATCTTCATATTAAAAAGTGACTCAACTAGTGTTGTTTTACCAATACCAGTTTCACCAACACATAGAAGATTGAATTGAAACCTTTAGGAAATTTTTAAAAAATTCAATAAAAATTCTATACCCATTCTGTTGACATCTTCGTACAAATTGATATGGCAAAGAATCAAAACCAACAAATCCTGTCAATTTTAATTCAGGTTCAGCATTATTATTGGCATTAGCATCTCCATTCAAGCCCCTATTATTGTTGTTTGTAGCATTTGAAGTTTTCTGTTGTTTTTCAGTTAACGTTGTTGAACTTGATAAAGTAATTGGTTGTATTAGCGGCGCTTTAGGAGCATGAGAAGCCTTTGGAGATGGAACATTTGGTGGTTTGGTAGGTCGAATAACTGAGTCAGCATGTACTAAAGACATTTTTTTTCTAAATTTTTCTAAAAATCAATTTTAAACGAAAAAAAGGCAAAATTAGCTACATAATAAACAAAAAAATATTTAATGATTTTTAAATTAATCATAAGTAAAAAAAAATTTTTTTGAGATAATTTTTTATCAATAAAGAAAAATATAAATAGCCTTATGATTGAAATTACTCATCGAATCAATTACTGAATCCAAAGGTCAGACTTTAATAAACAAAAAAAGATAAAAGGACCTTTCAAAGTAGAGCTCTGTTAGGAACCGGTTCAGAATAAAGACTGGGAAAATCGTACAGGATATGACTGGATAAATGAGAAATTTTGATCGAGATCTCGTCTCAATCTGGATTAAAAACCCTCTGGGTTAAAAAAATTAAACATAAAAAAACCATGTTGGAAGACCATCATCATTCATATTTCTTTTAATGATTAATATTTTATTTTATTGCCCTCTGCCGCTAACAAACATGTAAAATCAATTAAAGCATTCTCCAAATTTGATTCATAATACCCCCAAATAATTTTTTTAATAAATTAAAAAATACCTAGCTCAATTAACATTTAAAATACCAAAAATATTTCTCCAATTTCTTCACATAATTTTTTAAAATATACAAATTTTTGTTTTTCTTTGTTTTTTGAATAAAAAAATTTTTTTGTTTTGTTTTATCTGTTAGGATTATAAATCTTCTTTTTCAATCTTGAAAGACGCCAAGCATTTGGATCTTCATATTTATTATGTAAAGGTTCAATTTTTTGTCCTTTCTTAAATGATGATAATTTCATACTATCACCACGTTTAAAGAATGAAGGTGCCAAGTCGACTAACCATGTTGGTTCAACAGCAGTTACCTTTAGAAAAATTTTTCTTTAAAAAAAAGAAATTTTTGGCTCTTATCCAGATTATGCGTCCAATCAAAATTATAATCCAATAAAAGGTTTATGCGTCCAAACAAACTTTTATACGTCCATTCAAAAATATTATGCGTCCTATTAATCCAACTCACAAATATTTTGATTGGACGCAATAAAATTTCGATTGGACGCATAAAGGCGTGATTGGACGCATAACATCTTTATTGGACGCATGAAGGTGCGATTGGACTCATAAACACGTGAATGGACACATAAAATTTAATTAGACGCATAAACTCTTTATCGGAAGCATGAAGGTGCGATTGGACGCAAACTAGTAAAGAGCAAAAATTTAAAAAATCTAAACCTCTCTCATATACTCTTTAGTTGTTTGAACCAATTCATGATAAACAACCCATTCAGGTTGATTTTGAAATAGACTGCTTGATGGATGTATGTAAACTGTTTGTCCATCAACAATTGTTCTATAACCTTCTTGTGGATCTCTTTTTGCCGCATTTCTAAAAAATCCTGAACATATAGCTCTTTGAATTCTTTGTGTATCACGACCAGCACTTTTTATTTCTAATTTGTGTCTATCCATAATACTTAAAAGTTGTTTTCTTATATCCTTAAAAGAGAAAAAATTTTTTTGATAAAATTTCAAAATTTTAAAAAAATTTCAAAAATTTCCTTAAAAAATTTCCCAAGAAATTTTCCAAACCTGTGCTCTTTTTAATGTTCTAACTTGTATAAAATTTTCAAAACACCATTGAGGTGAGAAATGATGATGTTTCCAAGCATTATAAACTGCAAGTAACGTACAATGATCACCTTTTTTAAAAATTAAATTTCAAAAATTTTTTCAAAAAAAATTTCAAAAAAAAACCTTCAGGTTGATGAAATTTTGATTTCTTCTCATCAGCCAATTCTTGCTTTTCTTTTGGTCTATAAAATACATTTTGTACTGATAACATTGATACAATAGTTAAAATATCATCAGCACAACCCAATTCAACAGACATTATTAACATTTTTGAAAGTGATGGTTCTAATGGAAATTCTGCCATCTAAAACAAAAAATTAAAAAATACAATAAAATCTCTAATGGAATGCCGCACATCCTATTTTTAAATCACCTTCAAATAGGCGTTCTATTAGAGAGGGGAATTAATTGAAGAGAGGCTATTTATCAAACACCTCCAAGTCATTCAATTAGAGAAGGGGCATTTTATTAGAGAGGAGGGGAAAGGTAACCAACTAGGGGGCCTTCTATTATAAAGATTTTACGATAGTTAAAAAATGCAAACAAACCCTTCTTCCCAATCTTGTTAAAAGACCATCTGGATCAAGTGCTGATAATTGATAAATTTGAAAAAGTGCGGTAATCATAGCCTCTGATGGTGGTGCATCCATAAAATCAAATTCTATCAAATTATTAATTCCCATAGCTTTAAGTTGTAATAATGTGCTAGCTAAATTTGTTCTTTGAATTTCTGGGACTGGAGTTGGTAACATTTCATCACTAAGAAAAAAAATTTTCAAAAATTTCGAAAAAATTTTTTAATTTTCTCGAATTTTCAAAAAATATTTACTTACCGATAAGCTCTTTCTGTATATAAACGATAACATTTTCCTGGACCAGTTCTTCCAGCACGCCCAGCACGTTGTGCTGCTTGTGCTTGTGAAATTGGTGTTACAACAAGTGAATCCATTCCAGATTTTGGATTATAAATTTTTTGTTTAACAAATCCTGGGTCAACAACGTAATAGATTCCATCAATGGTTAAAGATGTTTCTGCAATGTTTGTTGCAATTACAACCTTTAAAATAAAAAAATTTAATATCTACTTTTCTACTTTTCTACTTTTCAAGTCTCTACTTTTCAAGTAGAGACTCTACTTTTCAAGACGTCTTGTAATCTCAAAACATTGAAATGCCAAATAATGGAAATGATCTTGAGTTTCAGTGTGTTTGCTGTTTGGCATTTCGATGCTTTGGTATTATTGTCGTTGAGGGTTTAGCATTTTAAGATAAAAAAATTTTTTAGAATTTAAAAAATACCCTACTTTTCGAGTTCCTGGTGGTGCTGGATCAAAAATTCTTGTTTGCATTTCACTTGGAAGTGCACCATAAACAGGTAAAATAATTAATTCCGGAACATCCGGACCCAATTTTTTCATTCTTTCATAAAGTATTTCACAAGAAGTATCAATTTCTTCCTTAAATTGTTAAATTAATTTAAATTCAAAAAATCCGAGAAAAAAAACCTGTCCAGTCAAAAAAAGCAAAATATCGCCAGGAGGTTCTGTCAAATGTATTTGCATAACTGTAATATGTGAAGCATCCAAATAATCAGTTTCAGGCTCTTTTGTATAAAGTATTTCTACTGGGAATGTTCTTCCAGGTATACGAAATATTGGAGCATTGAAAAAATATTCAGAAAATTTTACTTGTTCTAAGGTTGCGCTAAAAAATTTAAAAAAATTTTTTATGGAAAATTTCAAAAAATTTGTGTGAAAAAACTTTTCCAAGTAAAAAAATTCAAAAAAAAAATTTTGAAATTTTTTACAAAAAAAATTTTTTCAAGTCAAAAAAATTTCCAAAAAAAAACCTCGTCACAATCAATTTTAATTCAGGCCTTCTCTTTACTGTAGTTTTTAATAATCCAAATAATACATCAGTATTTATTGTACGTTCGTGAGCTTCATCAAGCATTATACACGAATAAGATGACAAATCTGGATCGAGAAGACATTCACGCAACAACATTCCATCTGTCATGTATTTAACTATTGTGTCTTGACTGAAAAAAAATTCAAAAAATAGAAAAAAAAATTTTTTTTAAAGAAATACCATGTACAATCTTCAAAACGAATAGTATATCCAACTTCTTGTCCAAGGCGACAACCAAATTCTTCACTTACTCTTTTTGCGACAGACATGGCAGCAACACGTCTATAAAATTATATAAATTAGATTGGGTGGCATATATTTTTCAAGGGCGCGCCGTTTCGGCTTCCGCCAATTTTGGACTTTTTTGGTCCACTATCAAGCTATATTTACCTTGGTTGTGTACAACCTATTTTGCCTCTATTTGCATATCCAGCTTCAACCAAATATTGCGTCATTTGTGTTGTTTTACCCGAACCTAGTCAAAATTAATAATTAAATTTAAAAAAATAGTAAAAAAACCTGTTTCTCCAATTACAATCAAAATTTGATTATCATGTATTGCTTGCAAAAGTGCTGATTTTAAAGAATATATTGGTAATGATTCCCGTTGTTCTTTTATAGTCATTGTTGTCCTTTTTCCATAAGTTGCTTTACCTCCTGCTGTAACGTGTTTTAACCATTCTGGCATATCCTATATAATTTAAAAAATTTAAAAAAGTTAGACACTCTCGAAATTCAGGGCCCGGTATCCGATTTTTTTTCAAGCTCACCCAGGCCAGGATGTTACAGTTGCTTTATCTCCTAATGTGAAAAAACCACAGAGTAAAAATACTCGGTGGGTACCAAGTCCGAAAAACCTGATCCTGGGCTCGACGTTCTAATAGAATTAAAAAAATTTCCGGCCCAACCCTTTTTTGAAGTGACAAATCTTCATCATCATCTTCCGTTCGTGTAGAAGAAGCTGCCATTGGATCATGGATTCTAGAACGTCCTAAACCTGACCGTTGTCTTTCAGCATCTTTTTCTCTCTGCATTTGTATTTTAACATCGCGTCGTTCTTTTGACAATGCTCCCTGAATAACGAAAAAATTACTGGAGGAAGAATTTTTAAAAAACCTGCATTAAAGCAGCTTGTGCTAAACTACCATCTGGATTTTTTACAACTTTAACAGGTTCCAAATCAATAGCATGTCTTCCATAACCGCCAAGAAAAGGTGGATCATCTTCTACAAGTTCAATTTCAATATCTTCTCCATCACTTTCCTCTTAAAAAATATTTTTTTAATAAAGTCTTCTCCCCTATAAATTTTCTAAACAAATTTTTTACCGTCATAATTTTTCATAATTCCCAATTCTTGATCAAAATCAGGCAAATCAATTTGTCGAATAGCACCACCTCCTTGCATTTGACGAAATTCCCATCTTTCCGGAGTTGAAAGACGTACACGTGTACGTTTCATTGGTACATTTGAAGATTGTATAGAAGGCAAATCGTCTGAAGGATTGAGCCATGGAGCATCTGGATTTGCTAATCTTACATCATCAACCTTTGCCGATAAATCTTTTGGTTTTTCTGGATTTAAATCTTCTCCAGTTTCTTGATTAACTTCCTTCATTGAAAGAGAAATTTTGGAGTTATCCATTTTTATGACCTAAAAATAAAAATTTTTCAAAAATACTTCAAAAATTCCCTTACTTTAACTTTGACTCTTTGTCCTCGATTAAGAACATCTGCTACAGCATTAACACGTTCATTTTTGATTTGAGAAATATGGATCAATCCTTCAGTTTTTCGACGAAATCCATCAAGCTAAAAAATATTTTTCCCGAAAATTTAAATGAGAAAATAAAAAAAAAATTACAAACCTCAGCAAACGCACCAAAATTTGTAATATTATTTATTTTTGCATCATAAATACAAAACATTTCAGCTTCTTCAAGCAATTTTTTACTTTTAATAATTGGAGATTTTGAACGAGATGAGCGCCTTCTTCTTGGGGATTTCCTTTTTTCTCCTCTTCTATCATCACGTCGTTTTCTGTGGTAAGGCGATGATGAACGATCATCTCTTTTATGATGATCATGTCTTCTTCGATTTTTAACTTCGGGACTTCGACTTCTACTACGTGCACGAGCATTCTCCTTAAAAAATTTTTCTTGGTAAGTCTCGTAATGTCAAACGCCGAAATTCCAAACATCCGAAATGTCAAACCGCTGTAACAGTCACCTTTTTTTTAAAATGGAAACAACGGGAAATTTTTGGCATTTCGGCAGCTTTTGGGGGTTTGGTATTTCGGCGTTTTGGCACCTAGGCGGTCATTTTCTTACATCTGCTGTAGCTGATTTTTCCATCTCCCATTTTGTCTTTAAATCTTCCAATTCATCCATTAACGTATTTTTTGTGTTTGGCATAGCTAAAGCAGGAAGTCGTTGTTTTAATTCTTCTTTTTCATCATTTATTGTTAAAAATATAGAATTTGCTGGTGTGTGTTGTTGTTGTTTTTGTTGCTTCTTTTTTCTTTCCATACTCAAAACAAGTCTTAAAATATGTTGAACCAAAGAATCATCAAACTTTAAAGATAAATATAATTTAAGAAATATTTAAGGGGACAACGCTGAAGACCTACAACTTTTGAAAGGGAATATCAAAAGGGAATATCGTTGGAGGAATTAAGGGGATATCGGTGAATTTGGTTTGATTGGAAGGGATATAGATCTATACAAACCCAGAGATCTGGTCCACAAAATCGGACCAAAGGTTTTAGAATACTGGACTGGGTACCTACTCCATAAATCTGGGTACTTATTCCCTTTAATCCCTCGATAGTCCCTTACAAGTTCTATGTATTTAAAGCCAATAAGATCTGGTGGACTCAGTATTTAAAAATAAAAAATACCCCTTCAGCCAAATCATTTTCTTCCAACGCTTTTTTAAATTTATCAAAAGTTCCAGCACCTTTGGCCAATTGAATTATAAATTCTGCCACACCTTTGTCATTTAGTCCAAAATGATTTTCTAATTCTGTAATGACTCGAGACACTAAGTTGAGATGTTCAAGTCGATCAAGTTCAGTTTCATCCATTTTTATCTAAACAATCAGTATGTTTTAAAACCAAAAAAAAAGTTTAAAATATAAATTCGCTATAAAAACGTTCAAAAGAAATCAAAAAATAAAAAATATTTTATCCTTTGAAACTAAAAAATTACACAAATGACAGAAAAAAGTGGTAATTTTCTGCTTATGTATTGGTCGAAAAAACGTCGCAGATTAATCTTGAAATTTTAACTTCCAAACCGAATTCGCCCCAACGAACTCAGATTCGGGAACCAGCCGACCATTACTATTTTCTAAGCCAAATAAAGCAGAAGATTACCAAAAAATTTCTTTTAAATATTTTTCATTGCATCCCTCATCTCATTAATTTCCCAAAAACGTCCTCTTTTCATCACAGAAAACAACTTTTCACGTCGTTGCCTACGCTCTCTACGCGATTGTGATTTGGAAACTGCTTCTTTTGGCAATACTTTTCCCATCGATTCATAATCCTGAAAAATTGAAGGTTTTTAACATTTGAAAATTAATTTTAAAAAATACAATGTTAGAAGCTTGTGATTTATCGTCATCGTTGTAAGAACGTTCACCACGAGCAGTATCCAATGATGATGAAACTTGTTGAATAGATGAAGCTAGAATTGAAATTATTTTTGAAATTAAATAGTAAGTGTGAGGCAAAAGTTTAGCCCCGAGCAGGCAATGATCCTGCGACCTCCTAGCAATTAATTCTTAGCGATTCCGCTCCCCACGTAAAGGTTACCGAATGAGTTATCGGGGCGGGGACGTAGCCAGGGGGGATTCCACCACCCCCTCGAAATGGGAAAAAGGAAAAAAAGTTGGAGAGTGGATTGAGGGGCTTTCTTCTTCCCTACAAAATAATATAAAATTTTAATAACCTTTTGTAATATTAGCAGAACGTTGAGGGACTGGTGGTACATGTACAGGTGAAAAAGTGTTCAAATCAGGGCAAGTTGAACTTGCAAATTGTTTAAATTGCTAAAATTAAATTTAAAAATCTTTAAAATATTTAAAAAACTTGTTCAAGCTGAAAGAATTGTTGCATCGAATTAGCAGCAGCTTCTTGTTCAAAAAGAGAAGATAAAGTTTTTTCGGCTGTACCATCAGAAAATACATTTGAACGCCTGAAAAAGATTTTTTGAAAAACTTTTTGAAGCAACAAAAACAGAGTTGCTTGGGGTCACAGGTTCGAACCGGGTCTGGGGTCCGAATTTTTAAATAACAATTTTTAGTAGTTTGAGGAAGAGGGGGAGTCCGAAATTGAATATTACCTCAAAATATTTTTAATTATATAACCTTGTTGTCAGAGTAGAGGAAGCACGTCGATCACTATCCGTTTTATGTAGAGATTGAATATAAGATCCTCGCTGTATTGGGGAGCGGCGAGCATTTTCAAAAGCTAAAAAAGGAAGTGAACAATCTAAAAAATATTCCAATAAACCGTTCAAAGCATCATGAGAACTCCAACCAAGCTTGCATATTAGATAACAGCAAACAAGATATCCAGAACGATTAATTCCATCGCTGCAGTGGACACCAATTAATAAATCTTTGAAAAAAAAATTTTTTAATAAAAATAATTTGTTTACCATTATCCGAATTCCTATCCAAAAAATCATCAATAATTTGAATAAAATCTTTAACCAAATCTGTTCGAACTAAAAATCCACGTCCAGGACATTGTAATTCTTTATATTCAATACACATTCCAATAATATCTTGTGCATCATAATACCTCTTTGTGTTTGAACAATTTATAACTAATCCAATTGATTTGCCATTTCCTTCCACCTTAAAAATTTTTTGGAAATTTTCTTAGTTTATTGAGGTGATACCTTTCCGTGCCCCTTCTATCATTTTCTTAAAATGTTAGGCCCGGAAAAATAAAAATAGCAATGTGGGAAAAACAAAATATGACACGGGGAAATCTAGAAAAATTGAGAAAGGCTGGGCATGTACATTCTAAGAAAAAACAGAATAGAGTGGCAAGAAACCCGGCTGAAAGAAAAAATAAACAAACCATTCTGAACAAATCCGAAGTTGTAAAACGCTTTGTTTTGCATATACGATCTTGCAATTCAGGTTTCAAAGGAGTTTTAAATGCAAAAATTCGGGTTCCTTGAATTACTGATCCAATAGGGGTGTATTTTTCCCAACTAAAAAAATTAAAATAAAATAGTATATTTTTTAAAGGACTTACTCAATAGGTATCTTCCTTTGTGATCTGCCCATTTTATTGACGAATTTTATGCAGAAAATTCATTAAAATACAAAAAAAAATTTTAAATGGCAAAAATTGACAAAATAAGACTTGGTAAAAAGCAATTTTACCATTTTACAGGAGTTACCAAAATGAAATATTTTCGTGTCAAAATTAATGTCAAAATGTAAACATCAGAAGGTAAATTCCAAAATATTAATATCAAAGTGGTAACATTTTTTTCGCCACGCGATATCTCGTCACGTTAGTACACCTACGCTTTTCGTCACATTCTACCTTTCGTCTCAAGCAAACTTAACAGCAAATGCTGGTGTGATTTTTTATATTTATTTTTCATTATTTTTCAGATTTTTCTTGATCAGCTTTCTAATATATTAAAATGATGATTTTTACCAAATCTGCTCAAAATTTACTTGGCAAAGGACAATTACTTGGAGCCATTTATTTCCGGCAAGCACTTGCGAATTATTCAGGTTATTAAAATTATCGCGTGATTTTTTTACTGATAACAAGCAGACTTTTTGGAATAAAAAAAGTAATAGAGAATGGGATCATTAAGTAACTCAATTCAAACAAAAATTAAAATAAAAAATGACCGATCAAAATTTAACCAAAACAATTGAATCCCTAAAAATAAGTGAGGACGATAATGGTATTTTTAATAAGCTGATTACTTAAGAAATTTGAATTTTTTAAATTAAAGTTTCATCACCAACCAACTATGAGATGATAAAAGTTGAAAAGACTGGTGAAAACAACCGTGTTGGTTTGATTACTCTAAATAGACCTAAGGCACTAAATGCTTTATGTAATCAATTAATGGATGAGCTAGCCGATTCGCTTCAAAAAATGGACAAGGACCAATCTCTTGGTGCTATTATTGTTACTGGTAGTGAGAAGGCTTTTGCTGCTGGGGCTGACATTAAAGAAATGGTTTTTTAAAGAATTTTCTAAAAATTTCGAAAAATTTCCAAAATTTTCCCTTAGGCACCCAAAGAATTTGCTCACGTTTTTGGTACCGGATTTCTTGAAAATTGGTCTCAGGTTTCTAAATTGCGAAAGCCTGTAATTGCTGCTGTTAATGGACATGCGTTAGGCGGTGGATGCGAAGTCTAGTTTATTTTTTTAATTTTTAAAAATTTTTTCAAGTTGGCAATGATGTGCGACATAATTTATGCCGGAGAAAAAGCAATGTTTGGACAACCCGAAATTAAAATTGGGACAATACCAGGTTTTTAATTTTTGAAATAAAATTCTTAATTAATTTTTAGGTGCTGGCGGAACTCAGCGATTGACCAGGTTTTTTCTCTTATATTTCTCTCATAAAAATTCAAAAACAAAATAATTTCCTAGAATTGTTGGAAAATCATTGGCAATGAAAATGTGTTTGACTGGGGATCCTATTGATGCTAAAACTGCGTTACAAGCTGGATTAGTTGCTGGGGTATTTTTAAATTTCCAAAATAATATTTTTCCTAAACAAAAAAGGTTTTCCCTCCCGATCAATTGGTTGCTGAAACAATTAAATTAGCCGACAAAATTGCTTCTCACTCTCAACTTTTGGTTGGAATGGCTAAACAAGCTGTTAATCGCGCCTATGAGTCTACTTTAGAAGAAGGTTTAATTAGAAATTTTTTAATTAAATTATCGACTTTCCTACAAAAAATTTCCTTAAACCACCCGAAAATCAAAAAAGATTTCACCTTATTGAGAATATACCTTAACTTTTTTAGGATTACTTTTTGAACGACGAATGTTTCATACTACTTTTGCAACTGTAAGATTTTTTAAAATTTAATTTCCTTAAAAAAATTTTTATTTTTAAAGAATGATCGAAAAGAAGGGATGACTGCATTTATGGATAAACGTCAACCAAAATGGCAACATTCTTAAATATTTGGAGAAGACTTTATAAATCAATGAATGGATGAGGTTCAAATATAAACATAGACAAATATTTAAAGTTTTTTTTTATATTTTAATTTATTTTGACACAACTTTTTCTAATTTTAAATTGGTAATTTTGGATATTTTAAAAATATATAAATATTTCGGTATAAAATCTTTATTTAACTATAACCTGTTAATTTTCGTTTAATATGAATATTAACGCCTAGAATTTTTCCATAGAATCTAGGGTCCTTTACTAGCCTTATTTTTTAAGTCCATTTTGTAAACCAATATTTCAAATACCCCCTTCCTCATTGCTTCCCCAAACTTTTTCTGACTGTCGTTAATTTACTTAACCGCGCTTTTTGACTAGTATTACAATATTTTTTGTTGTAAAAATTAGCCATCAATTTTAACCCATTTTTAAACTTTAAAATCCCAAAAATTTACAACCCCTCCAACACTTGTTTATTTTTTTCTGTCCTTTCACTTTACACAAATCCAGAAAATTTGCTCTGCGGCCTCTTGATTGGGGAAGCTTTTTACTACTTTCGCGGTTAAACTATAAATAGAGAATAAAACGCCTGATGGGCATTAATCAGTTTTAAAGGAGATATTGAGCATCGCGTCGCTTCAATCGCCTCATTTTTACTAAAAAACTTTTTCTTTACTATCCGCGCTTTACACACCAAAAAGATTTTTTTAAAGAAATAAATAGCTTCACAAAAAACGCCAACTGTTTCCTGACTTTTAAGCATTTTTAGCCCTCTCATATGTGCGCAGTCTTGAGGGGAGGGAGAATAAAAAGAAGATAGAGACGAGATGATTGCCTATATTATATTTTTAGTTTCGGAACCAATAGTTTAAAAAGAAAGTTTTGGGGTTTTAGGGGTTTTGATCGTCGTCGCTTCGTCATCCCGAAGAGCAACGAGACAAATGTTTCGGCCATAGAAAAGAGAATAAATGCGCGGGCGGTGGACGAATCTCTCTCTCCCATTCAATGGACTCAAGCGGGAGTGACATGAAGAAAAGGATCAAAAAAAAAAGAAGAAAAAAATTGGGACAAGGCGCGGCTGTTTCTGCCATAGGGGAATAAATAAGAAAGGTTTGGAGGATATTGAGAGATAAGTTGAAGGGGAAGAAGATAAATAAAATAAAAAAAAAGGAAAGAAAAATGGCAGTTGAACGAGAATGAATGACTGGCAATTTCAATTTTGCTCATTTTTGTTGCCCTCTCCCATTTCCTCACTTATATGCATTCCTCAGAGTCAGCAGATTAGCTCCGATCTCGACTAACCAACAAACAACAAGGCCGCAAGCGTTATAACCTCTCTCAAAATATCTGCTCAATTTATACTTTTAGGATTATAATATTGTTGGTAGGGAGAAATATCGGGACGGGCATATCGGGATTGTTCTGTGAGAAACATAACCTCTTGCATGTTTGTTGGTTCAAGACTTAGGCCCCCATGTCCGTAGTCCCCCCTCTCATGGACGTATGTAGGTCCCGAATTCCGATACGTCCCCGTCCCTAGGTATCTGGCTTCCATATTATTTTTAGAAGATCCCTTTATGATTCCTTAAAGGGGCAAAAAAAGGGAAGAAAATATTTCTGGGTCCCTCTCGATTGAAGAGTAAAAATATATGGCTCATACTTTTTTATTCATCACGCCAATCGATGATATTATTCATGGGCCAACCGCGCGGAGACGGAATTTTTTTACATTTTTTTACATCCTTTTTTTCCATTTTAGCATTCCTTTATTGTAAATAAAAGCTTTTGCGCGGTACAAAATAAATGAATGATCAAAAAAAATTTTTTTTTGATGGGAAAAGTGCTAGGCCATTTTTGTTGATTTGTGGTGAAGCTAACAAACTATTTTTTGCTTTAAATGAGAGAAGGGAAATTTTTCAACTGTCAGCGGCCACAACAAAAACTTATAGAGGTTGTTGTTGTTTTCCAGCCGACGCGAGATGAAGCTGAAGATAAAATAAAAGGGGGGGGGGGGGAGAAAAGTGTTGATGTGCTGATGATGATGATGGCGCAGTAGCAGCAATAATAAAAGAAGTTTTTGTAAAAAAATAAAAGGTGTTGAAAACGAGCCGACAATTTCTAATGTATTTATGGGAAAAGCGAGAAAAAAAAAAGGGCCAGAGAAGTTTTTTTTTAAAAAATCCCAGTGAACAGAAAAAAGAATTAAGCGGTGAATGCTTTAATAGAAATTCGCGCAGATTATTATTCTAAAAAAAGTTGATTTCAAAATTTAGAAATTATTTTTAAAAAATTATTCTCCCCCTCATATCCTTAATCCTCCCCTCTTCAAGCCTCGCTAATAATCATTGGTTCACTCCTCCCCTTTATTTTTATTTTCCTTTATTTTTCTCCCAAATTTTCTTTTAATATTTGATTGGCGTTCTTCCCCATGTTTTTACTATTTTTTTATTTGCGCGTTTCATTATTTGCTTTTATTCCTTATAAAATTTTTTTGCTCATTCAGAGATAACCACAAAATAGGGGGAAGAATGATGAAATTATACGAAGTATTAGTGTATATTCAGTAGAAAATCGGGAAAGGGTCTCTCCATTTGACGGCAAGTAGGACGGTGAGCAGGATAGCAATATGTTGATAAAAATATTTAAAAGGGGAGGGAATGATTAGAAAAAGAGCAATAAACATGTGAATAAAATAAATATACTTTTTAAAGGGAAGGCGCGCATTGCGCATTTAGTAAAAATATTTAATATGTTGCCTGATAAGAAAAAATGAGGTGGAAGGGGAAGAATTAGAAGGAGGAGGAAGAAAATTGGAAGAGGAAATTGGGGAGAAAGGTGAAGAAAGAGTAGGAAGGTACAGTTTTGTAATGATTCTGAGCAAATTGAGAAAAAAATAAAAGGAGAAGAATATCAGCAGGGCGGTGCAAAAAAAGAAGTTAAGTACAACACCAACAACCCCACAAACATCAGTTTAAATAAACTAAAACTAAAATTTATATTCTCCTTTCCCCCATTTTCCGATAATTCAATCATCAACGTAATATTTAATATTCCCCTTCTCCTTTTTAACAAAAATTCACCTCCAAAATTTAAATAAAAATTTTAATACTTTGCATAATTTCCTTAATAGATAAACTCGCGCGCAACTATATTTACATCCCTTTTTTAAACAAAATTCTCGACCAGATTTGTCCCCAAAACTTTTTCACACACACCTTCCCCTTAAAAAACTTTTCTTCACATTTTTCTATTATTCAAAAATTTCTTGTATTAAATCCTTTTAAAAATTGCGCTACTAAACCACCAAAAAACTTCCTCCACCAATTTAAAATGCAGCTTTTTTTACCTTTTGTGTCAAAACTTTCAAAAACCTCTTTCCTCCTCTTTAAAAAACACTTTTTTCCCTTTATTCTACTTTTTTGGCCCAACTTTTCTTTCTATTATTCTTCTCTCCACGGAAAAGCAGGGGCTAAAAGGGGGCTAAAAAGCAGGGGATAAAGCTTGCGCCAAGATTTTTTTCCAACCAATTTTCTTTATTTTCCCCCCAATTCAAACCTAACAAATAAAAAAAATAAAATGTATGTTGGAGACATTAGCGCAGCAAAAATGCTTCCGGCTTGTGCCAAAGAAAAAATGTCAAGAAAAAAAATTATTTTTTTTGTGAGGGAGGGAGGAGGGGGGGGGGGGGTTTGCGCGCAACCACCAAAACTATTGGAAAATGGCATATATTTACTTACTTATCCCCCCTCCTTTTTAATATTTTTACTAGCTTTTCAATTTTACATATAAACCTTCTTTTCCGAGCGGCTGACGCAGATATGTGTTTAGACGAGACCAAAAGACTTTTTATGCCTTTCTAGTATTAAGGAATTTGGAGGTCCTTTTTGGCCCATTTTTTCTTTCAAGGACCTCAATATCTTTTTTTATATTTTATTTACGTCCGTAAGCACTCATTTTTTGTTAGTGCTGCGCACCAGAAGGAGGGAGAGAGTCTAGGGCCAAAAGCAACCAATAAGTTTTTTTGGCAACCCCCTTGGGCATTCCTTGGCCCTACTGCGCCATCCTTTCTTTTTTTTTATTCTTAAGCCCAATGGCCCTCATTTCTTCCTTAAGCTCCTATATATTTTTTCTTTTTAGTTTCGTGCGCAGAAGGGAAGAAGCAAAAAAAATTTTTGAAGTAAAAGAAGGGCACATAAAGCTTTTCATCCACCGCCCTAAACAATTCCTTCACATCCCCCCTCAAACCCCCCTCCCAAAAACATTGCGCCAGCAGCCAACAACAACAAAAAAAACTACGCCAGCAGTCGAGAAAATTTGTCCTTCTCCTTATTTTTCGGCAAAATCGTCTCCTTGGCCACCACCTTCCCCCGTCTTTCGACCATTTTAAGTCCCTAAAAATATTGGTCTCGCGCCCCACACACGCCGCTGGAAAGAAAAAATAAATTGTAGAAAAAAAAGTTTGGGGGGTTGGTAGCTTACAGCCGAGAACAAAATGGCCAAAAAAAGATGACGGACAATAACTGCTGCGCTTTTGTGTGAGTGAAGGAGGTCGTCGCGTTGCTGCGTTGCTCCCTTATTTTTTTCCTTTACCCCTTCTCCCATTTTTTATTTTTTTTTCTGTGCGTCAATGCCCAAAAAATGTTTTTGATGGAAAAAGGATTGAAAAAAGGAGCGCATAAACCGAGAGTTTGTGACAATGCTGACACAACAACCAAACGTTTTTTTCCTATTTTTCTATCATTTTTTTTCCACATTTGGCCTTATTTTTATACTTTTTGTTTTTAATTTATTTTTGGAGGCACACAAAACATTGCGCAGTGTTGGTTGGCACTTGTATATATTTTTGGTCGGTATAGCTTTATAAGGCTATGATGGCCCACTCGTCATTTTGTTTTATTCTTCTCGCGCATTTGCGCCTATGGCGCATTTTTCTATTTATTTTTCATTGCCGAATCGATGTGAACCTTCCCAAAAATATTGTTGGTGGTAGGGAGGCTTTTTCGGCAGCCGGGAAGAATAGGCCCATATCTCGCGCTGTTATTTTGCCGTCGGCCTTTCCCACAAGCTTTTATTTTCTTCGCTTTTTTCCTTTTTCTTCATTTAATATTCCGCGCATTTTTAGCTTAAAAAGCGCATTGATTTGTTTCTGGCAAACTAAGGAAAAAAATATTTTTTGCCGCTTTTCATGAAAAAATTTAAAAAAACTTTAAAGGGCATGGATTTTCGGAAATTTTTTCAGAATAAAATTCTGAAAAATAAACCAGAATTCTGGTTTTACCACGAAAAAAATTTAGAGGACGTGGCTTCATGAGAAATTTTCAAAAATAAAATTACCAAAATAAATCAGAATTCTGATTCAACCAGAATTTTGATTTTACAAAAATTTGTTTTCTGACTCTATCATTAGTCTTTTTCCTTTATTTTTTAATTAATTAACACAGAATTCTGATTTATTTTCAAAATTAAAAAGAAATAAAAACAGACACCTATCCTACTATGAATAAAATACTATAAATCCACACCTCAAATAAAACTGCTGCGCGAAAGATATTACAGTAAATATTAAATAAGTCAGTTGGTTGGTTATTTGTTTGAATGTGTGACTCGCGCACCAATTTTTTTATAGTTCTCTCACAGTCAAATAAAATAACAGCAGCAATTCTTCGAGAAGCACCGTCTCTCTCCACTTCTTTTTTTTATTTCTTACGCGACTATTTTCTTTCCACCAATTGAAAAATTAATAAAAATCAACGCAAAAATTTCCTATAAATTTAATAATCCCCCCTCTTATTAACCACAAAAATTTCTTCTTTCAAAAAAAATTTTCCAAATCAACTCTGTTCAGTCTCCAATATCTGAAGGAATGGTTCTTCCTTCCCCTTCCCCCTTTTTAAACTTAAAAACAATTTATCTCCTCTCTCCAATTTCCTGACTCCTCCCCAACAACTAATTTATTTTTTTCTTCTTTATTTCCCCACAAAATAGCCACCAATTGTTTATAAATATTAAATATCTTTATTTTAATGTGAGATTTTATTTATTTGCGCCATTTTTTGTTTAATACATATGCGCGCGTCCCAGTTTTCCCCCTTCCCCTCCCCCTATTTTTTCCCTTTTCATCCTTATCGTTTGATTCATAAACTCTCCAAAACGGTTTTTATTTTTTTCGCGCTTTTTTTAATAAAAAATAGAGGAGTGCCTTGAATATAATGGCCAAAGATATACTTTAAAAAGGGTCAAATCCCTTTCTTAAGTATTTTTTTATTGCTTCCAGTCGTTTTATTTGCCTTTATCTTCTTTTTCCTTCACGCTCATTTTTCTTTTACTTACCCAGACTTTGCGCAGCTTTTATGGCTTTACACCTCCCTTTTACTTCTTTCTTCTTCCCCTCTTCAACCGCGCTGCCTTTTTTTTTGTTTTTTGATTGTTCTAAAAATTTTTTTAGTCATCCAAGAGATTCACGCATTTTTAGATGATGATATGGACAGGAGAACGGCTGTAAAGGTGTTGAGAAGAAGAAAAATCGAGGTGGGCCTGTGTGTTTGACTGTATTCCTTCTTTTCCTTCCCCACCACCACCTCCCCAACCTTTTTTAAGCAATCCACGCATATTCTACTATTCACACATTCCCGTTTTAACCCCCTCTTTCCCCTATACTCATTTTGTTGCTTGCGCTCTCGCCCCTTTTTTTTCCAAGCTGCTGAATCAACGTTTTGCCCAGTCCCATCTCCGCGCTTCAATCTCAACATTAATAGGCGCATTCACGCGGTTTTAAAAAAATAAAGCAAATGAATAAAGCAATTCCAAAAGCCGTTCCATTTTTCTTGCTTTTCCCCCTATTCCTCTCCTTTCATATCTATTCATTTTTACACCTTTGCTTTTCATATATATTTTTTTTTGCTTTTGTTGTTATCATCAACGGTTTTGCGCCCTTACCCTCCCCTATCTGCTTTCCCGATAAATGTGGCCTGAAATGGGGAAAAAAATAAAAAAATGGGACGAGAAAAGGAAAAGATTTTGCGCATTCTTTAAAAATATTTATGCATTGAAAGGTTTAAGACTGTCAATAAAATTTTAGAAAATTTAAAAAATATTTTTAATAATGGCCGCTCTAAGCACACTTGTTGAATTAATGGCTAGAGCTTCAGCTACAGTTTTTTCTCAAGTATATACAAATGCCTTAGAAAAAGCAGCACAGCAACAACAACAACACCATCAACAGCAATTAAATTTGCAATCTCAACAAGCTCTTGGTAAAAAAGAAAATTTTGAAAATTTTTCCAAAAAAAATTTCAAAAAATTTCCTTCCAAAAAATTTTCCTTTTCAGCTGCATTTCCCATGTTTCCAGCTCTTATGGCTTCTGTTTCTATTCCACAGACAATGCCATGTATATCACCAATTTCACAACAACACCAACAGCAGCACCAAATAAGACCTTTACCCATTGAAATGCCAAACAACACTAGTACAAATAATATTCTAATCCCTTCAAAAGTACATCCCCAACAACAATCTCAAAATTTATCCGAAAATGGTTGCTCAACGACTAAACCCAATAGAAAAAGGAAAAGATCGAAAACCGCTGGTAATGCTGAAGGAACACCGCCAATAAAACAACAAATATTACAAGAAGTTGAGATCAAACAGCCAAATAATCAGCAACAATTACCCTCAATAGAACAACAACAATCATCTTCAAGTACTTCCCCTCCATCTGCTAGTCGAATAAGTTCACCAGATTCTAATTCAATTGTTCATAAAGGAAGAAAATTAAAATTGTATGCGGCGGAAGGTGAGGAAACCTTGAGAAAATTTAAAAGAAATTTCAAAAAAAAATTTTCAGAAAAAACAGATATAATAGATTATGCAAAATGTATAGGGAATAGAGCTGCTGGAAGAGAATTTAATGTAGCCGAATCTTCAATTAGAGAATGGCGTAAAAATGAAGAAAAAATTAGAAAACAGGCTGAGACAACTGCTGGATGTACCCAACATTTTGAAAAAAATCGGGGTGAAATTCTGACAAGGATTGACGATGAATTGGTAATTTGAACTTGAAAAATCCTAAAAAATTAAAAAAAATTTTTTTTCAGGTTAAAATGCTCAATTCAAAAGATAAACGTTGTACGACTTGGTATGGAATTGCTGAACAAGTAACCTCTTTATGGGAAGAAATTACAAAAGAATTAAATATTGAAATTAGTGAAATGAAGATTACAATGGTAAAGGAGCTTGAAAGAATTTTGAAAAAATTAAAAAAATTTTGTAAAGGGTTGGATCTCAAGATTTATGAGGCGTAATGAACATCGTGTCCCAAAAGTTACCCCGCCTATTATTGCAACATCGAGTGCTGCTAATGGAACTTCAACTGTTGCATCACCAAGTATAACTCGCAAAAATAATGTTGCTGCATCTTCGACGGTGGTAATTTAAGAAAAAAAATTCTAAAAATATGTGAGCCCCAAAAAATCCCCAAAAATTTTCTAGCTAAAAATCAGTATTATTTTACTGCACCCCAAAATTCCCATTTTACATACTCCAAAAATCCTATTTTACATCCCCGAAAAAATCGCAGTTTACGGCACCAAAAATCCCATTTATACCCTCGATAAATCCCATTTTACAACCCCTAAAAATCCCATTTTACAGTCCCCAAAAAATCCAATTTATAACCCCTAAAAACCCCATTTACATCCCCAAAAAATTCCATTTTACGACCTCCAAAAAATCATCTTTTCACACCTCAAAAATTTTTTTCAGCAAACAATTGAAACAAGAGCAAAAGCAAGAAGCAAAGCATCTACATCTTCTACTAATGCCAAATTAAAACAAGAAAAAACAACAGAAAATAACAACAATAAAAATATTTTAAATGAATCATCATGCTCAAGAAGGAAACGTTTTAGACCTATTCGGGTAACCGAAAAAATCTGAACAAATTTAAAAATATTCTCTTCTCTTTAAAGGTTGATGCCGACTGTGCTACGCTTATTACCTCACAATCAGCTAATCAAGAAGAACTACAAAATGGTGATAATTTACAATGAAAAAGGGAGATATTGGAAGGATATTGAAACCTAAATTATATAAAAAATATTCCCCCTGAAAAATCCCCTCTTCCCCCTTATTCTCTTCTCAAAAAACCATGTGCCTTAAAAATACACAAATATTGCCTCTTTTTATGTCAAAGATTTTCTTTAAAAATTTCTATTAAGCTATTTTCTTTAGTCAATTCGAATCATTCTTTCCCCTTAACGTATTGCGCGCTTTATTTTTTATTTATTTATGCTGATTCTAATCCCGGCTTTATTCTCTTTAAAAATGCCTATTATTTAAATGCAATCAAACGATTCTAAAATATTTTTAAAATTTTTATACATATAATAAAGGATTCATCCAGAAGAATTTTTTGAATATTAGAACGATTAGGGGGCATCGGCCGGGAATGACAAAGGCTAGAAACGAACTGTCGGGAAAATGGCTCAACGGTCGGAACTCAAAAAGCATCGTAAATTTTCGAAAATTGGAATTCCGACTGTCCGACTTCTGGTAAAAGACTTAAAAAAATTTTTTTCTTAATTCTGGATGGATCCTTAAAGAGCCTATAATTAATTGCCGCATTTTTTTGTTTAATTTCAACGACAAATTCAGTGGATAGAAAGAAATACATGCAATAAAAGAATTAAAAAATAAAGCTTATTATGAAATTAAGATGTTATTTTTACTAGTCTTATCTATCATTTTATCTTAAAAATCAACCGAGAATATGAATAACAAACATATTATATATAACCGAACATAGACAAGGGATTCCCAGGGCATAAAAGCAAATAAAATTAAAATTAATAGAAATGTGCCCAAAAAAATATTTCCCTTCAAAAATATAAAATTTTTCTTTAACCCTATGCAATATCCGTAGGTGTTGTCGAATCGCTAAGATAAAGGATGTCATAATGTCCTGGACGATAAAGGAAAAACAATTTTGGTTCCTCATTTCCATCAACAATAAAATCATGTCGCCAACCGCCACTTGGCGCCTGACTTCTGTCCATATATTCAATACGGATTGAGACCCCTTAAAAGCGAGGGGATTTTTTTTGAAAAAAATTTTCCGACCCCATATAATTTTTTTTTATAAAATTGTTAAACCTACCAATCGCATTGACTAGAGCAATTATGCAAAGATGATCACAATCTTTCCACATCGGTTCAACCTTTAAAAAATAATAAAAATATACTCAAAAATGAATATTAAATTTAAACCTCTTCACGGCAAAACTGGTCAATCGTTCGATTTCCTTCAACAAATCCAGAATAAAGAGCCTCATTCTCACGCAGATAGCCGGAACAAATAAAGCGACAAAATGCCACATAATAATTAGCAACCCCATCTTGATTCAAGTCATCCATCAAAATTTGTGGTTGCATTGTTCCGTCGATCATTGAAGTCATTAATTGTTCCATCTTAAAATTTTTATTAAATAATGAAATTAAAAAAAATTTACAGAAGTGCAAAAGTCGCCAGTAGTTAAATCAGGAAAAGATTCAAGTTTTACTAATCGTTGACGCCATTCTTTGACTTGTTCATTGAACCTAAAAATATTTTTTTAAATTATTACATTAAAGAAACAAATGTCGTAAAGGTAACAAAATTAAAATAAGCACAAGGACAGAGAGACTCGATTTTTTTGTCAAAACTCTGTTTCGACGAAACTCGAAATTTCGTCTATTCACTATATGAAAAGCTTTCTACAGTCCTTACCACAACATAAAGGCTTTTTGGCCTCTCATTCTCCGCAAAAAATAGAACCCTTCATTATAATCAAAAAATTATACCGATTCAATTCATCAGTGTGGTCAAAACATCGCTCCAAAAGTGCAGTAAGCACAGCCCTGTAGAAGCAGTTTCCATCACCACGAATCCGACGAATATGAGAATAGACTTCAGCGAGCTCCTTAAAATTACTTATTAATGAAAAAATTACAATATTAAAATAAACCGTCGCCTTCTTAAAATATTGAGGACTGTCATCAGGATCGAATTCCGCAACCAAACTTATAATCTCCTGTTTGTCGGAAACGAGCGGTTGAGTCTTGCGAACCTTTAAAAATGTAAAAATATTTGAAGGAACATAAAAATTTAGAAACCTCATCCTCAATCTCAGTCATCATTTGTTGTGAACGCTCATACATTTGCCTCTCATTCTCCGCGATTTGCTGGGCCAAAGTTAAATCTGGGTCAAATTCAGGCGAAACTTCAATTCCAGAAGTGGATCCTTTATTAACAGATTCGTCAATTTTACTAAAAATAAAAAATATAAATCCAAAAATTGGAGAAGTTACAAACCTTGGAGACGTTCCTTCCATTAGATATTCAAAAGATACTTCAAAATATGTCAAAAATAATTTAAGTTGTAAACGTCTGGGCAATTTAGATTTAGCTGAAAAATTTCTTAAAAAAATTAATCATGATTTTAAATAGATATCAAATTAATGAAAATAAATCGAACAAACATAAATAGTCAATAATCTTAAGATTTATAAAGATAAACATTAAAAATTAAGTAAATTTTGGGATAATAAAAAATTTTTTGGGATAAAAAACAATCACAAACAATATTAAAGTTTTTATACCTATAATATTTTATTTTAGAGTCGAAGCTTGATAAGACGTTCCTTTCGGGGTTTCGGACGTTCCTTTCGGGATAAGACGTTCCTTTCGGGATAACTAAAGCAAACGTAATAGGTGAAGAAACGTAACATGCTATCAAGATTCGACTGCATATCTATATCTTATTAAATTTTTTACTAATTTTCTTTATAATCGTCCTCGTTCATACTTTCTTCATAATCGTCCAAAAATAAAATTTGTTTTGCATTTGGAATGTTCAGTTGCTTCCCAAGAATATTTTGAGATATTGCTTTGTGTTCATCTTGAGTATTTTTATCAAGGGGAAGTGCTTTTTGCAATACAATCAGCAAGGGAGGTTCTAAACGTGAAAAAATTTGTAAGAATTCTAAAGTAGAGAAAATCTCAAACCTTTTAACTTATCAGAAACTGTTGAAGGTTTGTGTGACTCCTTCCTAGTTGTCGAATTTTGTTGGGTAGGTTTAGCCGTCTTATCACTAAATTACAAATTTTGGTCTTCAAATTGTTAGATAAAAATTAAAACCTTGCCATTCCTGTATACACTAAAGGTGGCTGATTTGATATTTGATACATATTTGTCTGTGGATTGTATGTCTAAAAATATCACTGCCAATTTAAAAAATAAAAAATGTAAACAAACCACATAATAAGGTAGCTCCTTTGTGAAAGTTCCTTCCTGATCGCTTCCACTAAATTAAAAAAATCGAGATAATGTTAAATTCGATAGCATTTAAGACATACTTGTTCGGAGAAACTTGCTCTGGAATCTTCAGACCTCTAAGCCGACTTTTAAGCTCTGCCTTCCATTGACGCAATTTTTCCTTGTAGTTCCCATTAGTTGGTGACCATCGACGGAAAGGTGTTTGCCTTAACTCTTAAAAAATTTTCTTTGCCACATTTGGCATGAGCCCACCAGTTACACCCTAAAATTTAATAATATTATTTTCAAAAGTGAAAGTGGAAAACCTGAAGAGCATTGCCGTTCTGAGAATTTTTGGAGGTCAATAACTTGGCACTTAAAAGAGGATGATAATTGCAGTTAATCCTATTCAAAAACACAAACCGGTTGCGAGCAATGTGTTGCCTAATCAATTGGCTGAATATATCCTCAGGAATTGTCTAGGAATATGAAGATAAATGAGACAAAAAATCCAAGTTACCTGAAGCCTGTTTTGAGCGCGAAACGGCACAGATAAGTAATAACTAGGCCTTCTAAATTCTGTCTCGGCAAATTCGAAAGTCTGTGGAGGAGGAATTTTGTGTCTTTGCAGCGTCTCATAAGTTTCATATTCTTCGCGGTAAATGTGGTTTGAATTAGCTTCTTCCTGATAAAATTAAAGCTATAATTTGGTAAATAATTAGAAAACCTGTCCACCAGCCATAAATACGGAAACAATCAGGACAATAAAACAAAGAAAAGTTGATGAGTTCATCATTTTGAGATCAGTTGCTTAAATTACTACATAAAATCTAATGTATCTAGTAAAAATGATTTGTAAATCCTAAATTAAGAAAAATTATTAAAGGTTTTAAAATGAAAAAGAATTAGCCAGTGCGCGACAAAATCATTTTTCTGGATCCGGAAACCGGATTTCACAATCATGCCGGACCGGATCCGGGCGGATTTTTCCGGATTAGTCCGGTCCGGTTTTCCGGTCCGGTTTTAATCCGGAGATTGAGAAAAAACCAGGATTTGGGATCCGGATTCCGGAAAAATCCGGCCGGATCCGGCGCCGTGCACTAAAAAGAATCTTAAATTAGAGACTCTAGTTTCCCTTTTTTCATAATGTCGATATCAATTTGTCAACTAGTAAAAAAATGTCAATATTTCTAAAAAGCTTGATCTGATCCAAAGTTAATCCTTTTTTTAATCCTTTTAGCTTCAATTTATTATTATTTAATTTTAAATGGCGATCTCTAATGAACAAATAGTTGACGCAGGGAAAGTGCTTCTCAATCAAAGGTTTATTTTTTTATTTTTCGTTTTTCAGTTGATATTTTTAGTTATTCACTTGCTGCTCGGTTTCGTGCGCTTTTTCTCCTTAGAAATGCAAAGGATGATCTTTCTGTTAAATTAATCTGTGAATGCTTCTCTGATCCATCCGTATTATTGAAACACGAGCTTGCTTATTGCCTTGGTCAGATGCAAAATCAGACAGCCATTCGTTTGTTTTTCTCTTTTTTTGTTTTTTGATAGTTGAATTTGAAGGCTTGGAGCTGGACTCTGGATCCAGACCTTGATTTTCTCGTGATCCAGAGTCAAGAGTAGACTCTTTTTATTAATTTTTACTGTAAATTTTAGCTTTCCTCATCAAAGTCCTCGAGAACGAAGGCCATGAACCTATGTTTCGGCATGAAGCAGGAGAGGCAATGGCCGCTATAGGTGATCCTGACAACAAGTTTGGTGTAGCAGAGATTTTGAAAAAATATTCTAACGATCTTGTTGTTGAGGTTGCTGAAACTTGTCAACTGGCCCTTGAAATGATTTTATGGAGGAAATCTAATGGAAATATGCCCAGAAGCCAGTATGATTCTATTGGTTTGAATTTTAAATTTTTTGGTTACTCCTCGTATTTTTCCAGATCCTGCTCCTCCACTTGATGACGAGAACAAAACTGTGGATGAATTGGTGTCCATTCTATTAAATCAGGAAAATGTATTTTTTTTTAAATTTATTTTTTATAAAATTAATTTTTAAGACACTTTGGGAACGTTATAGAGCTCTTTTTGCTCTCAGAAACTTGAACACTGATGACGCGACAAAGGCGATTGCTAAAGGTTTATAAAGCGAATTTTTGACAAAAATAAGTTTTAAAATTTAGGACTTTCTTCTGAAGATAGTGCTCTTTTTAGACATGAAGTTGCTTATGTTCTAGGCCAAATTCAATCTCCAGTGGTTATTTCTGAATTAAAAGAGCGTCTTTCTTCACTAAATGAAAGTGGAATGGTTAGACACGAATGTGCAGAAGCTTTGGGGTCTATTGGAACGGAAGGATGTCGACAGATTTTGGTGGAGTTTTTGAAGGATAAAGAGGTTAATTTTGTTATTTTTTTGTTTTTTAACCAATTCCCCTGGTTTCTAAAGATCGATATGAATCCAGACCTTGATTTTTCCTTGACTCATGGTCAGGAATCTCCGGTCAAGGTTGTCACTTAAAATTTCGACCTTCCAGTTCTCTTAGGAAATTAAGTAAATTTTTTTGTAAAATTTTCCGATGCGAAAACTTTTAATCTTCTTAAAATTTTAATTTTATAGAGAGTTGTTCGTGAAAGTTGTGAAGTAGCCTTAAATATTGCTGCTGGTGAGGATGTTTTTGAAAATGTTTTATAGAATAAAATTTTTGTTTTTTTTTGCTGTTGTGTTTTTAATGTATAATTTGTTGAATTATTTAATAAAATTATTTTTTAAATAATTCATATATTGGGCTATTATTGAGGTTAATTTTCGAGTAATATTTCTATTAAATTTAATTATTTTAGTTTTTAGATTTTTTTTAGATATTTTTCAATATGAAAGGAAGCATTATATTTAGAGGGAGAGGAAGAATCTCGCCTTGTAAGAATTTCTTAGATTTCTTTTTATTTTTAAAATTTTACTTTTTTAGTCTTCAAATATTTACAATTTGCGACGTACAAAACTGTGACGTCTACTGATTTGGTTTCTTTTAAATTTTTTTTAAATTTTCGTTAAAATTGTCGTTTACGGCCTCCTTTTCTCCCCAAGTTTTCTCATGAATGTATAAGACTTTCCTTTTTCTTCCTTAAAACAAATCCTTTTTGACCTTGTTGTCAACAAAAGAATGATTTTCGAATAAAGAAAGGAAGTCTGATCATTTTGTATATCCATAGGAACAAACGTGGGGAGGAAAAATGGAGCCCATAAGCGATAATTTTACCAAAAATTTTCTTTTAGTCCCAATTTGGAAACAACGATTTGGGTCGTCTCTATAGTGTAACTGAGGACCATGCAAAATCGCTTTCTTTTGACTTGGTTCTTCCTAAAGACTTTAGAGCGTTAACTTCAACACTTCAAGAATATGTTTGGATGTTTAGACAACAAACACTTGAGGTTTTTATTTTTCAATTCAAATATTATTTTTGTCTTTTAAGGCCTTTAAATGCATCCAAAAATTTGAAAATGGACAAGATACACAACGCCTTTTAATTTGGGGTAATTGGGGGACAGGAAAGACGATAACATTATGTCAACTTGCACATTTGGCATTAAATCAAAATTTTGTTATTGTGACTATTCATGATGGTAATTTTTACTTTTTAAAGTTAAAAATTTTTTTGGGTTCTTAACCTTCCATATTTTGGAAATTTCTTGTTCTGGTCGGTTATCCACTATTGGCCTTAAATTTTGATTTTTTTGGAAGAAAATTTTTTCTTGCTGACCTTCTCCTTGGTCTCTCCACTGACCTGCCTAGAACGGGGAAGGTTTGAACCTCTTACTGAAATTGCCTTTGGGTTTATACCTTTCTCATTTACTACAAATTTCTTCTTTTTTTTTAATTTTTATAAATTTTAGCAATGGCATGGGGCCGAGATAATTACTACGAAGTTGAAGTTTCCAGCTACAAGACCGGACGATTAAATTCTCCTCATTGGGCAACCAAAATGTAAGGGATCCTTAAAAAGGTTTAATATTAAATACATCTTTAGATTGAATTTATTTAAACAACAAAATCAACATAATTGGAGCGCACTTTCTGTAAATATTTTTTAATTATTTTTATTTTTCAAAAATTTTTTTTAGAATTTAAAAGCATCAAAAAAATATGAATGGAGTCAAATGGAACAAACAGAAATTGGAAAACCGATTACTGAAATTGTTGAAATTGTTTGTTTAAATTTTTTGAAGGGGAAATTTTTAGAGAGGGAGGGGGGTGAAATTTTTAAGAGAGAAAAATTTTGAATTTTTTTTTACTTTTAAGGGTTTGTCCGCTCCTTATTTGGCTACTGATTGTCTTGGAGCACTTTTCAAAGAATTGAGAATACATGCAACTAGTGGAGAAATTAAACTTTTAGTATTAATAGATAAAGCTAATGGACTTTTTGGAAAATGTGTTGTTCGAAGGCCCGACAGGACAACCGTTGGATTTTTAAAAAAATTTCAAAAATTAAAAAAAAATTTCTAGGCAGACATTGATGAGCTCACCCTAACTATCCAAATTCGCAAGTTTTTATTCTCAAACTGGTCAAATGGCCTATGTGCGTTTGTTGCTGATAAGGCTGAAGCTTCGAATGCTCGAGATAACGTTACTATTGTTCCTACTGATCCGGAAGCGTTGTTTGGAGATTTGGTATATTTTTTTAATTTAGGGGAGGGCTAGGGAAAAGTGGGAATTATTACAGAAAAACCTTTCTTCTTTTAAGAATTATGAGAAGCTAAAACCGTTTATATCGTTAAAAACAAATTTGTATTCGGAAGAAGAAATAAATGTGATGCATCAATATTTTTTGGAAAAGAATTGGCTTAGGCAAGAAAAAGGATTACCCGGGGAAGAAGCAAAGAAACAATTAATATTTCTTAGTGCCTTTAATCCTGCCTATTATGAAAAAATTTGCGCAATGTCTTGGAATTTACAATGTGTTCCTCCTACACCTGTTAATTTTTAGTTTCAAATTTTTTGTTAATATTATAAAATAAAATAGGTGTTTAATGTAAAATCAGAAAAGTGTAGGTAAATATTTGTAGCTAAAACTGAAATTTCAAAGTGTTAGCAAGGGTGGCGTTTAATTATTACTAAAAGGAGAATCCGTATTAATACCAAAAAATTTTTTAGTTTTTGCTACAAACATTTCAATATATTTTTTTTAAATTTGACATGGAAGCACGGAAAATGCAATTAAAATTTTTTACACAAAGTAGTGGAGAGCAGGAATGAAACGGGGTTAAGAAAAATGTAGGATTGTTCGGGTTTTAAACATTTCTACGAGTCGAATTTCGAAAAAATGTGTGGGTATCGGGTAACCCTGTCCCATGCCTGCTGAAGATGCACGAATTAGACTTCTGAAAGATTTTGCACTTATCATAGGTACTCTCTTAAGGGTCGGAAAAATAAATTATTTCTGATTTGTCGTTAAGGGAAGAAGCTTCAATCTTTCAGAATCCAATTCAAAATTTTATAAAACCTCCAAATGTTAAAAATTCTCTTTATGTAATAGTAACACTTGATATTCCACTGCTACTCATTGATGATGAGGAAGATGCACGAGTTAGTGGCCTCGTCCTTTCAGCTAATCCTGGATCGCTTTCTTCCTTCTCTTCCAACAATTTTCGCTCCAAAATGATATGACCTTTAAAAATAAGGGAAGAATTTTAGAAGAAAATAAGGTGTAATAATTACGCTTATTGGTCCTAATTTTCCTTCTTCCAAGTTGCATAATGGTCAGAAAGGGTACCATTAATATATATGGTCAAAAGGGACCAGAAAGGCATAACAGTAAGAAGGAACCAGAAGGGCATAATGGGCAGATCCTAAAGACTATAATGGTCTGAAAGGACCTTCAGCCTTGGATAACCCAAGGAAAAGATCAACAGGTGAATCAAAGAAAGGGCCAATAAACCTAACTTTTAGCAAAATTAAAAACCTTCTTTATAACTCTGTTGTGGCTCATGAGCAAATTCGTACATCCATCCAAGTTTATGGTTGCAATTTTTACAGAAGACGTCACGTACAATATGTTGCCCAGTAAGCATAAAGCGAGCCTCAGCCTGTAAGGTTTTTTTAATTAAAAATTTAGAAAAATCTATTACCTTTGACGTGGTGATGTTTACAACCGTTCTGAATAAATAAGCCTGCCCAGTAGATCCTTAAAAAATTAAAAATTTGTATGTTGCCGATAAAAATCGGTACGACGCCGAAATACCAAACTCCTTCCCAGTGATTCCAGCTTAATATTTTGGCAACATGTGAGGGATAGGATTAAACCGCCCTCCCGGTTAGAATTTCAAAATTAAAAAAAACCTCTAAATGTATGAGAAACTATCTCCTTTTTGTTTGAAAGATAAGTCTTGCAACGGCAACACATGTAAAATTTTCTGCCTCCCATATGTTCTAGAAATGGACGTCCCATTTTCTTTTCTTGATAAGAGTTGAGTAAGAGCAGGTTAATAAAAAATAGAAAATTTTAAAAAATTTTTGAAAATCAGAGAAAGAAAAATATTTTCATGGCAAATGACCAGGAAATTTTGAAAAAAAATTTGAAAAAGTTTAACAACTCAAAAATTTATTTTCTTACGAATAAAAAAAAATTAAAAATATTATACTCTTCTAACAATAATTATTTCACATTTCCTTCTTTTCATCATCACTTTTTAATTCTTCCTCTTTAGGTGCTGAAGGTTCTGGATGTGTCGGCACTTTTACAGGACATGTTGGGTAAAGAATTGAATCAAACCAAATCTTCCACCGTTCTGGAACAAAACGCAAAATGAATGGCTGCACAAATTTGAGGTAAATTGCAAGAAGGAAAGGTAGAAAGATGCAAGGGACGCAGACCATTTGATTATTAAAAAAACCTGGTAAAAAATAAAATTTTAGTAAAAAATTTTTTGAAAATTTTTCAAAGTAAAAAAAAATATAAAAGGCATCAAGCCAAGTCTCATAAATTAAAAAAATCTTTTCTAACAAATTAAAATTTATTTTTAAAAAAATTTAAGAAGTGGTTTAAGTAATAGCAACAAGCAGATAGACTCTAAGACAGCCTTTTAGGCTTAACAACAATATGAACAAAATTGTCGGGATAAGACATATTCCTGGCAATCCATCCACTAAAAAATAAAACTTTTTAAAGGTAAATAAAACCAAAAAACAAACACTGAAGAATCAAGCGGAAGGTCAATTCCATGCGAAATAACTTCAAATTTTTGATCATCAAATGGACAATGCTCTGGAAAAGCTTTTTCTAGAACTTCAATTAATGTACTTGACGAAGAGTTGTTGGTCGAATCATCTTTTTTAATTAGAGGAAAACAAGTTTGGCGAAAAGGAAATGAAGGCTTAAAAAAAGGTTAATAAAATATATTTAAAATTAATATTAGCTGGACCGAATTGATAAGAAAAATATATCGGTGCCGGTCCGGTATGAGTTGAAACTAGAGCCTAACCGGATTCTGTCTGATTTTCTGACCGAATTAACCCAGAAAAATCACCTGTTTCAACCCCGGTCTCTAGTTACAAATCGAAAATCCAATTTCTGGATCCGGAAAAATATTTTTTCGGACACTGAATAATACTTAAAAAGCTTACAAAATAAAATCTGAAGGGAACATTAGCCATTTGAACATCTAAAGGGTCCGATTTGGTTCCCATTAATTTTTTGTTTATTGACCAGAATTCGTCAAATTTGTCTAGAAAAACAAAAAAAATTTTTTTTTAAATATAACTAAAAAACCGTTTTTAATGCTGTCAAAAAGACGAACGTGTTCTTCTTTTGTCATTGTAGAAACAATATTTCGTCTGTGTTTAATTTGACTGGCCTCTTTAAGAGATTGTATAAACATAAATTTTAGAGAATCTTTGGATAGACAACGAACAAGTTCGTCTGGAAAATCCTGGAAAATAAAGAAAATTAGGGCCTATCTAAAAAACAGTGCATAGACACTCGTACCAAAATACAAAGAGTATGAGAGAGAAATGTGGAAGGTGGAGTCAGGGATATCACGAAATGAGAAAATCAACGAAATTGTGGTACGAGCGTCTACGACCTGCTACGAATGCTAAAAACATTCAAAGAAACCTTTAATCGAACAGTAACAACCCACGGAAGATTTTGGTCGTTTCCTCTATACATGTCATAAAGTACTCCAATAGGATAATGCCTAACTGATTTAAAGAAAATTTATTTAAAAAATAAACAAAAAAAATAAACCATCTAATCATTTCTTCACCATTATTAAGTAACCAAACATTGGAAAGATCAATTTCTGTCAACGCATTTCCTGTCAGAGTATGAAGAATTTCTTCCAAATAAAATGGAAAATAGCTTATACGTGGCAGCATTATCTTAAAAAATGTTTTTTTTAATTGAACGGGTTCATAATTATAGCCTAAACGGATCCGGCTGGATTTTTCTAGAGTAAAACCAGAAAAAAATCCTGAATTTTTTCTGGGCCCGCAAAAAATTTTTTCCGGACTCTGGAAAATCCGACCAGATCCGGTCCGTCAACGCCTATTAGTTAAGACTTACAAAAGTTGATTGTTGAGCTCGCAAAATAGGCTGGGAGGAGTCCAAATTAAATTCTACAGGGATTCTGCTTTCCCAAATTGTCCTTCTAATTTCATAGTCATCCTCAGTTGAATTCATAATTTAAAATTTATTTCACTAAAAATTTAAAAATAAAAATTAAAATTTTATTCAAAGCTTTGGGTGTTAATCAAAATTTTTTTGCATAATCCGTCTTCTTTTAAGTCAGCTGAGAAATAAAAATCATAAAAAAGTTCTGCTTGCATATTCTGCCAAGTACATATTTTGCCAATTAAGCTAAAAATCCATATTTTGCCAATAAGGCTGCGTTGACAAAATGAAAGTTTTTAGCCTTATTGGCAAAATATGAGATTGGCAGAATATGTATCATGAAAAATTAAATTCCAATAAAAATTCTAGTTAGAGACAATAGCAGTCAGTTAGAGAAAAAAGAGTGAGTAGATTAGAGAAAAAGAGTTGTAAACACTTTGCCAAAAAATATTTAATTAAACTTCAAAATTAAAATTTCGTTTCTTTTATCTTGACGCGCAAAACTTTCCGCTTCGGAAACGGAAAATCTGTCCGGAAAAATCTGTCCGGATCCGGAAAATCTGTCCAGAATTCAGGCGCCGCGAACAAAACATTTTCTTTTATTAATGAAAAATAGAGGAATTATCCTTTATTATTTTTTTAATTTAAATATTTGCGTAGGTTGAGGAGTCCCCATACACTTTTTAAAAGGTCGAAAGTTTTCTCTTTTTTAATCCTTTTTTATAATAAAATTGTTTTTTTGTCCCTCTCAAGTGTCCAAAATTGAATTTTACTTTTATTTTATTTTTCCTTTATTTTCTAAACCTTTTTCTCTTTAAGGTTGATGCTTTTACTTAAAAATAAATGCACAGTTCATCTTCAACAAATTCCAACAAAACTTACCGGAGAGAATGGCCAACACATTCCTCCTCAACCCTTCGGTCAAACACGTCAACTTCTTTATTTTTTTACTACAATGGAGGACAAAGAAGAAGGTCTAGGCCGTTTACTTATGGTTTTGGTGTTGGCGGGGGAAGAAAACGCAAAGGATTGGAAAAGTATTTTTTATTTTTTTTAAGATTAAAGTATTGGTTTTCTTAAAATCCCCAGAAAATCCGATTAAGATTGAATTTTTTTGGTGGGAAAGGAAAAATCCTCGGTAAATGCCAAAAATGCCCTTTTTCTTTTTTTGTCTCCAAAATTGCCAAAAAAATTTTATTTTTTGGCTCCTTAGGATTACCAACAAAAAAAATTTTTTTTGAATTTTCTACCCCCAAAACATTACTAAAAAATATTATATTTTTTTAATCCAGAAAAAATTTCTTTGATTTTTTACCCCCAGAGATTTCAGAAAATTTTTAATTGTTGGAGTTCTGGAGTTAAAAATCAAATAATTTTTATCCTCCGAAAATTTACAAAAATTTTTTCAATTTCCCCTTAAAAACAATAAAAAAATAAATGTCATCCTGTTGCCCTTCCTTTTCCAGTTGGATTCGTTGTTTGACTGTTTTTGCCTATTTTATACTTGTTTCTTCGCCTGCTTTTTTGTTCAGTTTTTATTATACACAAATTTGGGATCCAACTTATATTAATGAGGTTAATTTTTGAATTTCTTTAAATTAAATTTGAATTTTTATAGAAAATTTATACTCGCTTCGATAATGGAACTTTGGTACTTAAACAAGGAATTATTGGAACTTTTGGATGGACTGGACAGAGGAATGTGTCTAATGTTGGGAAAGGTTATTTTTTTGGTTATTTTGGTTATTTTAAATTGTTTTGGGGGTAAACCTAAGTTATTAAGGATTGACTCTCAGAGACATAACTAGGAGAAGGCACCTCCTCCTCCCCTACAGAATCCATGAAAATGAAAAAAAATCTGAGGTCTCCCTTGGGTCTTTGGAGGAACATCCGACTCCTGCTCCTTCCACTGCCCCAAGAGAATGGGAAATTTCCTTCTCCTCCTCCCTCTGTTTAACCCAAAAGATGGAAAAGCACTTGGCGTTGCTGAAAAATAAATTCCTAAAAATTGCTTGTATTCTTGTAAGAATTAATTTTTGCTCTAAATCGGGACTATAAATTTCCAAGATTTCTAGGGTCTCTCTCGAAATAATCTAAATTTATTTGCTTATTTATTTTTCAATTTATTTTTTCAATTTTAGGCGGAAGTTGACACTTCTTCAAATCGATTTTAAGACGAAACTTGAACCTTTTACTTGATGGAGTATTTTTGATGATCTCTTTGATTGAAATTTTGATCAACTTCTTTTTCCAAGTTATTTTTTAATTTTTTTCTTATTTTTATTTGTTCGTGGAACGTAAAAATAATTTTATTTTTATTTTATTTTTTATTTAAAACAAAGGGGAAAGGAAAAAATTGCAAAAAATTTTTATTTTCAGGGTCATTAAGCATTCCTTCTTTCGCTTAATTTCCTTTTTATTTTCTCCAATTAATTTTTTAGCCTTTGCCCGATCAATCACTTTTGTGCGCACAAGTTTTGCGAACATACAACTTTTATATAATTCTCTAAAAACACGTAACCTAACAAACAAAAATTTTTCTTTTTTCCTTTTTTTAAATTTATTTTTGTTTATTTTCTGTATAAAACGGTTGGAGAATTAATTTTGAATTTTTTCTAAAAAATTTTTTTTATTGTTTTAATAAACAAAAAATATTTTTTAAAATGAATTTTCTTCAAAAAAATTTTCTTTCACTTATTGTGTTGATTTTGCCGCTTTTAGTCGTCTGCCGTGTTGAAGACCGTAAGTCGCCTAACCTTAATTTTTAAAAAGAAAAAAAATTTTTTTAAGGTTATGATTTGAGCTTTTTGCCTTGGGATTTGCGTCCAGGTTTTAATTTTCAAAAAAATTTTTTATTCAAAAAGTTTCGAAAATTTTGAAATTTTTTAAAAAATGATTTTTGGAATTTTCAAAAAAATTTTCAAAAATTTTTTGAAATTTCATTTAAAATTTCAAAAGGTTTCCATTTTTTAAGTTCAACAATTCATCGGTCTGTGGCAAAAAGAGCGCCACACAGGATTTTTCAAGGACTTGCCTCCTCCAGATTTGATTGATTTTGCCATCAATCCGATACCTAAATTTGGCGCAAGAACCATCAACTTCACGTTTTTTTTAAAAATATTTTCTCTTATTTTTTATTTTTTTTAGTCATACTTATTTTGATGCTGAAAAGAAGGTAATACGGTCGGACTATGGCTTTATGCCCGTCAAAAACGCAACTCAAAGAGATCCAAGAGTGCATGTTGCCTATTTGACTACGAGCAGTGAAGGTTAATTTTTGGAGATTTTTTAAATGAGTGTGGGTTAGCAACAGCATGCCATTTCCAAAGGAAAGGGAACCCTCTCGTTCATTCTTTTCTTTCTCCTCCTGGTTGGTCTCCAAAAGTAAAGAGGACGATCTTCCTGATCCTCCCTCAAACCTTCCAACCTACGCCTACCGTTTTGATGATGAACCTCCCCTCGTTCATTTTTTTCTTTCGTCCAAGCCTCTTCTATCATAATAAACTAAAAGTTTTTTTTCTTAAGGCTGGTCAATGATGGAACAAGGATTCTTCAAAGACGGCAAATTGATTTTTCACTTGAAACAATTTTTGAGACGAACTTTTGGTGTTGGAACAAAAGGCTCAGAGTTGGATATACGCGAGGTACTTTAAAAATTAAAAAGCCATAAGATTCTTGAAAAATTAAAGTTTGAACGTCAATTTGAATTGCATGATTTTCACTCCATGGAATTAAAAATAAGGGCTGAAACATCAGTACAAACAGAATCTTATGTTGCTTATTATAGAAAAATTCTTTTTTAAATAATAAAATTGGGGAATAGAAAATTTTGAAAATTTTTTTCAATTTTTTTCAATTTTTTAACCTTTATTTTTCATCAAAATTTGCAAAATTTTATATAAAAAATTACTGAAAAAACTTTAAAAAACATTTTTTGTTTATTTACAAAGAAACACTGGAAGGGCAGTAATTACGTATTTCTCTCTCATTTTCTTTCTTTTTCTTTTCTTTTTCATCCAATCCCACCCAATCCATTTAATCCGTTTAAACCGCCAACTCCGCCAGGAATAATTCCATTACCTCCTAAAGGCAACCTGCCTTTAAAAATTTTTAATTTTTAGAATTAAATTTAAAAAAAATTTCGCCACCAATCCCTCGCTGAGCGCCTCCAAGTAATCCTCCTCTACAAGCGCCACAGGTCCGTGCACAACGGGTAATCATACAGAGCTATAATTTTACAGTTAAACCTCATTTTTAATACACCCTGTTGGTATTTTAAACATGAGGGGTATCGCAAGGCAGTTTCCACTCTACATATATCCCCTTAACCCCTCCAAATCCCCCTAGATCATCCAAATCCTCCTCTTAAACCCTCCAAATCCTTCTTAATCCCTCCAAATCCCTCTTACTGACCCGATCCGAAACCCGAACTTTTCCGACCCGAAATCCGATTGGAAGCAATCTTGGAAACCCGACCTGCTTTTTTCTCGACCAAACCCACCCAGTGGCCAACCAAATTTAAAAATGTTTATTAATTGGAGTGTATCTGGTATTGAATTTATCTAATTAACTATACTAAAACGATATAATTGTTTACAAGTTTTTTGTCTTTAAAAAGTGAATTTTTTTTGAAGCGAAAAATTTTCATTGTTAATTTAGAGAAAGATAAACAAAAGACTTAAAATAAAGGAGAACAATAAAGAAAATAAAATTCTCTAACACAGGCGCGTTAGTGTTCTCTTACTTAGTACTTCTTTACAAAGAAAGTTGTTTTTCTCTAATTTTTGCTGAAAATTTAACCGTAAACAAAAAACGACCAGCCGTCCGCCATTTAATCGCAGGGATTACCAGCCGTGTGCCATATAATCGCACACATTTAATTTGTTGAAAATTAATCGCAGCATTTTTTCAAACAAACGCAACTATCAAACTCTTATGGAACACTATTCAAGTTAGCACAGTTGAGTACACCCAAACACAGAGATTTAAGGGATAATGAGGAATATTGGAGGATTTTAGGAGAGGAAAAAGGGGCATATCTGGCGACATGGGTTTAAGCGTGATATTGAGAGTTTGGTAGTATTAAGAGGGCTTTTGGAAAATCTGCGAGGCAATACATAAATCAGAGAGAAAAATTTCGTGAATAAGCCGAGAGCGTTATATCTAAAAATATAACGCTCTCGGGCTATATTGGTTAATTCTCAGGAATTAATGGGGATTTGGAGTGACTAATGGGTATATCTTGGAATATAACTGATTTTGCAGAGATAAAGTGGATTTGAACGGAATAAATGTTTCCCTGGGGATAAGAGTGGATTTAGAGGTATTTAGGGTGGAATAAAAGGATGTAAGTAATTTTGAGGGACAAGTATAGAGATTATGGATTTGAAGGAAGAAATAGGAGATATCAAGAGATTTGTAACAGGGATGTGCGCCAAAATTTTCGCGTGCGCGCCAAACGCCAATTTTTCAAAATTTTAAATCACGCCAAACGCAAAACGCAAAACGCCAAAATTTTAAAAATAAAAAAGGCCTAAAAGTCAGAGTACATATCTTTTTAGCGCCGCAGGCGAGATTTTTTGTATTTTCATGCTGTCCAGAAGCCAGAATTCATAATTTTTAGTACCGAAAGCAAAAATTATGGAAATTTCTGAGGACCAAGAGTCAGAAAGCATCCTTTTTTAAAAAATTTTTTTGAAAAATTCATAGGCTTAGAGATATCGCAGGATTAAGAGACTTCCTCCTTGAATTTAATATGGATTTAAAGGGATAAAGGAAGGAAGAATATCAGAGGTCTTGGAGAGCATAAAATATTTGACGGGCTAAAGTTTTTTTCTACCATGCTGAAAGGCGAAAATTTTGAGTATTTTGGAGGACCAAGAACCAGATTTCTTTTTTTAATGCGCCGCAGGCGAAAATTTTTAGAATTTTGGAAACAAAAAGCTCGATTGTTCGTTTTGAGGCTGCGTGCGAAAATATGGGAATTCTTACTCTTTAATGTTTAATCAACCGATATCGAACAAAAATATACATACATATTTTTCTTCAAAACTACCGAAATCTGTCCAGATCCATCGAAATCCATTCAAATCCCCCGAGATCCCATTTAATCCCAAAATTTTCCTCCGAATCAATCGATATTCAGCCATACCACCATAAAACCCATTTAAACCACAGATATCCCTCCTAATCCCCATATATCCCTCTTAATACCCATATAGCCCTCTCAGGTCCGTGATATCACTTTTAATCTCCAAAATCCAAACAGGATAAAATAGAATTAGAATAAAATCCACAAAATCCAGACAAACCAAAATCAAACTTAAAGTTATATTCGATATATATCTTGAAAAAAACCGGGAGTTAGTACTGGCAAAGCATTATTTAAAGACGCTATACAAATATGTAAATGATCAAGCAAAAACTTTAGCACCGACGGCAAAATTTGTAAAAAATATGGTGCTAAATAGCTTTTCACCATTTTCTAACCGAAAAAATGAATTCTTGGAAAAATCAAATAATTTACAAATTATTTGATAAAATTATTTGCTATACAAATATGTAAATGATCAATGATAAAAGTTCAAATCCTTAAAATCGTTCAAATCCTTAAAAGCGCTAAAATCGGCTAAAAATAGTGCCAAAATGCCAACGACAAATACGACAAACGACAAATATTTGTTTGGTCCGATCTCTAGCGGCATTGTGAATTTTATGTGTCTTTGACACATAGTTCAAACGCCAAATCGTTCAAATCCTTAAAAGCGCTAAAATCGGCTAAAAATAGTGTCAAAATGCCTTGCGGCTAAAATATAAGAAATTGAACTACAGTTCAGGCGAATCCCTGGGAGTTATTGCGAGACACTACTCCAATATCCCTTTTATCCCTCCAAATTCACATAACACCATCAAAACCCCCTGAAACCCCACCAAAATTAAATTTAATTTGAAAAAGTGCGAAGACATTAAGGGGCATATGCATTCAGATTGGAAATTTCTGTACGCTCAATTTGCCGTGATTAGCGTATTCGAAAACAATTTATGAAAAGGCAAATCAGAAAAAAGTGACAAAAATTCAGATAACAGCGAAGTTTTCGAAAAAAATTGAATTACCAACCTTAAAGAAAATTTTTTAGATTTTTACTTAAGAGTTGGTTTAAAAAACAATATCGTTACGTCAATAAATCGCAATTATTGCAGAAGGAAACAAGCAAAATCATACAAAAAACGAAACGAAAGTTCAGCGCACATATGATTAGAGGGAAAGGGGGTATACAGATGTGGATTAAAAGAAAATTAGTGTTTTGAAGAGAAACTGAATAATCAAGAATGCTTCGGAGGATTACAACGTATTTGGCAGATTTAGGAGAGAGCTAAGGGTTATCAGATAATTTTAAAAGATAAGGTAGATAACGAGAAAATTCCACAATATTTATCCTAAATATTTATCCTAATATTTATCCTAATCTGGCAATACGAGAAAATTACAATTTTGAGGGATCAATTCCGTGGATCCTTTTACTCAGGTTAATTCGGATTTCCTCAATCCAAGTAAAAATAATTTTAAATCAACAGAGTACTTTGTTGTTTTTCACTCAAGATAATGAGGGATTAAGGCGAATAACAGCGAATAACAGTGGCTTGAATAACAAGGGATTCAAAGCGGCAACATGATTTGGAGAGCTACGGCGACTAACAGTGGATTGATTGAATGTCAGAGGGCTTGGAAAAATTAAGGAGATATGGGGATATCCGTTGTTCTTGAATGAAAAACAGAGGATTGAAGTATTAAGAGGATTTCAGGAAATTGAATTTTTAACAGAGTTTGGAGGGAAAAGGGGATTGCAGGAAAATATTTGAACAGGTTTAGGGATGAATTTGGTTTTATAAATTTCCATATACAAGAAATTGAATTATACATTTCTTTATTGAACAAGTTAAAACTTAAAGTTTCTTTTTTAACCCAAGTAAACGAAATTCAGGAAAAGTTGATTAAAATTGTAAGCTTGGTATTTTAAAGAGTTCGTCTGTATTTCAAATATTTCGCTTAATAAATGTTTCTGAATGAACAAAGCTTAAAGCAGAAAGGATCAAGTATGAAAAACAGTAGCCAAATAAACGAATTAATAACTGAAAAAACCCCCTCCAGAAAAAACACCTGTTTCAAAATACATTATCTCTGCACGTTTCCCTATTAAACATAAGTTCAGGTCCTATATTGAGCTATAAGTTCGTTAGCTCTTACGCGCAGCAATTTAGAAACCTTAGAAAGAGCGTGTAGGCTCCGCGAAGCGGAGCCTACACGCTCGTATTAATATAAAAATATTTTGTTTTTAATTTCCTTGTTAATTTCCTTGTCTGAATATAATCCTCGGATATTCTTCGGATATCCGTATATTCTCTCAATTTCTTTTATTTTTTATTTTTGTCTAATCTGCCTATTATTTTTTAAAATTAATTTTTCTAAGTCTCTATTTTTTAATAAAAATCCCTTCCCCCAGTTTTCATTCTCTAAATTCATTTTACTCCATTTTATTTTATTTAATTACCCTATAAATAGGCACAACACAATAAGCTACATAAGAGAAGCAATTTAAAGCTGTATCAAAGCAAATTCCACCAAAACCGCCCCCAAATCCGCCAAATCCCCCAGGTATTAATCCGCCAGGTATTAGACCTCCAAAGCCTCCAATTCCAGGCGAAAAGCCAAATCCATTCCCTCCAAACCCTCCAAATCCGTATATGGAAATTAAATCCTGTGGATAAATAATAGGCCCAAGACGAGCAGCTAAAGGACGTTGATCACGACAGCAAGAACCTCTTAAACACTGCAAACGACTGAGCAAACAAAATTTATTTTTAAAATATTTTTTGACGCTTACTGACATGAAAAGGCGGCAATGAAGGTTGGCAAGGAGTTCCAAAGCCGCAGACTTTAATAAAAAAAAATAATTAAATTCTAAATCGAAATTGATAAAAATAGGAGGACCAGGGGTCTGATAACCCTGGAGATTGACCTGGATCTGGATCCAGAATAAGGATGGGCTGTCTTTTACCCTTAGCCCAACTAATACCTCCAAAAAATTTTTTCAAAATTTTTTTAAAATAAACTTACGTCCACCCCAAACAAATCCAATAGGACAAACAGCCGATTGAGTGTTTATTAATCGGGGAAAATTTAAAATTAGAATTAAAATAAGGGGTATAAGGGTTATTAATTTGGTGATCATCTTGGGGTGTATTAAAAAATTTTTTGGCTTGGGATTTTTTTTTATTTTATTTAAAAACGACTTTTTTTAATTAATTAATTAATTTCTCATTTAAAATTTATTAAACTGAAATAGTGAGGAATATTTTCTATATTTTTTTAATTTTTTTCTAATGAAGCTGTCAATTTTGCCCTTTCCTCCTCTCCTTTTTTTCCTTTTTTCACACTGTTTGAGGCTTTGTAAATATTATTTTTTAGTCAATTTTCATTTTTAAATGCTTCTACTGCTTTTTCTCTATTTAAAAATACCTTCCCTTTCTCTCATTTTCCTTTATTAAACACCCAAAAAAATTTTTAAATTTCCGTTTTATTGTTTGAAAATTTTTTTTATTTTCCAAAATTATTGATTTTTGTTTTAAACACAATTTTTGATAGTTCATCTGGATTTTTGGTGGAAAAATTGGGAGGGAAATTTTGAGAAAAAAATTTTTTAGGGAAAATTAAAAACTAAGGCCTCATGTGTTATACCTGGGTCTTAAAATCGTGCTTTATACTGAGCTGTACGCAATACTGTGGGTTCTCTACTTGTTCCAAAAGATCACCGGAGAGAAAAGAAATACTTGAGCGTTGATATTTTGGAGTAACGTAGACGGGTCAAAAATTTTCTTGAAATTAACTCAGTCCTAAAATTAAATTTATAGGAACCTAAAAAACGGTTTATTTCTACGTATATCAAATCACGATTTTTTGGAAAACGCAAAATTTTTTGAAAAATTTTCTTGAAATTTTTTTTTTGAATTTTTTGAGCTTGATATTTAACTCTATTTTTAATTTTTTTCCAATTTTGGGCTATTATTTTATTTTTGTATTTTATTATATTTTTTAATTCATTTTTAAATTTATTTTTTTCTGTTCTTTATTTAGAATATTTTAATTTATTTTACTTGGTATTTTAAAAATTTTTTAAATCATTTTTTATTTTAAATTGTATTTAATTTTATTTTTTACGTCATTTAATGAGTATTTTCGTAATTTTTTTGAAAAAAAAATTTTGAAAAATTTTTTTTTGAAAAAAAGTTGCTAAAACTGTCACGATTTTTGCCTTTTTTAAATTTTTTGCCAGACATTTTTACTTTTTTTTTAATTTTTATTTGTAGTAGTCTTACTCAATTAATTAAAATTTTTTTTTTAATTACCTCCATTTTCTGCAAATATTTTTTGATATTTTTTTGTACTTCTATTTCTGCAATTAACTCCTTTCTAACGAAAAAATTTTTTTCTACTCTAAATTAGTTAGTCATTTTATAATTTATTTTTCATTTTTAAAGTCTCCCTTTCTTTAAAATACTTCCTTTTTGGGGATAAAGGCAGATTTTCTCCCCCTCTTTTTTGTGACAGTTTGACCGATATTTTTCTTCTTTATTTTGTTTCCGGTTGCGTGTTGGGGTGATTATTAGCTTTATAGATATTTATTATATTTATTTGTGTTTAGAGGGATTTTTGGGGAAGAAAAGGATAATTCCAAAATATCGAAACAATCTTTCTACAGAATTAAGGGTTCGGAACAGGACTAGTCCACGGATATGCCATTTTCACGTTTCGCCTTTTGTTTTTTCCTACCCAGCTCTGATTGTGTGGTCTTTTGGGGGATGTTAAAAATAGTAAAAATAATTGTGTGGTTTGGGTTAGAAAAAATATTAATTAATTACCTAGTTAATTAGAGAGTAAAGTGGCTGGTTGGGTATATCCGGAGAGAGTGTTAATAAATAAATCTTTTTTTACTATAATTCCAATCCCTTTTTTTATTTTTTTGAGTAAATAATATATTAAATTAACGCCTTTATTTTTTCAAAAAAAAGGGGAAAGTGTGAAAAACTGAGAGAATATACGTAATTTCATTTAAAAATGCCAATATAATACTGGCCAAGTCTCTTTGCGTGAATAACAAAAAAGAAAGAAAAGGCTGTCAAAGCTTTCAATCAATGTGTTTCCTACTTAAAGAAAGGGTACTAGCTTATTAGCTACTAAAGCAGGGGTGTGCCGTTTCGTCTTTCGCCGAATTTCGTGTTTCGCATTTTTTGGTGTTTCGCGTTTCGCTTTTGAAATAATGTCGTCTTTTTCGTTTTTTGTCCTACGCTTTTTAAAATTTTGAAAAGGCTAGTGTGCAGGGATTAGACGTCACATCCCCGGGATTCTCAAGAAAACCTTTTTTAACAAAGAAAAGGGATGACGGCACGTAAAGGTGAATAGAGGAAAAAATTTTTTTAAGGAAAAAATGCCTTTTTTAAAAATCTATTTAAATAAAATTTCACCTTATTAAGGCTAGGAACTCTCGGTCCTTTTTTTTATTTTTTTAAAGTTTGCCGCCGCTAATAGGCAGTTTCTTTTTCCCTCAGCTTCCCCTCATTTTCCCCTTTCAGCTTCCCCTCTTAGCTTCCCCTTAGCCCGTTGCCATCTCAAAAAAAATATTATTTTTTCTCTATTTTTTCTATATTTTCATTATTTTTCACTCATTTCTGCCCCAAACACAAACACACAAAGTGGCTGCAATTATTTCCTGCAGAAAGAAAAAAAAAGAAAAAATATATCCTCCCTTTAAATAAATATTCTTTTTTTGCCAGTCAATCCTCCCCTCATTTTGCCAGTCTTGTCTAAAATTTTTTTTTCTTTCTCCATATCCAAACAATATCCATTTACTATATAATTTATTTTTTAATGTAAAAAAGTCTTTTTTGGACAACAATTTTTTATTTTTATTTTTTTTCAAGTCTGGGACCAAATGTCATCCTTTGTAATTAAAATTTTTTTTAATTTTTAGAATTTTAATTTTTTTTATAAAATTCCTATGAATGCCAGTACTATTCAAAATTATTTTTAATGTAGTTTTTGGACTATTTTTATTTTTATATTTTATATTTTAAAGGCTGGGATCAATTGTCACCCTTTAAAAAAATTTTTTTTAATTTTTAGTATCTTTAAATTTATAAAATGTGCCTGTACCATTCAAAATTATTTTAATTTAAACCCTTTTATTTTTTTTTCTAATTTTAGACTTTTCTAAAAATTATTCTAAATTAATTTTAAAGTCTGGGATCAATTGTCATCCTTTAAAAATTTTTTAAATTTTTTAATTTTCTTAAAACTCCACGAAAATGCCCGTCTTCAAAAAGCCATCAACCAAAAAAGAATCTGAAACAACAGCAGTAGACGATTTTGGAGCAACACAAGCAGTTAAAGTATTAGATTCTCGTCTTTGTATGGATTGTTATAGGTTTGGATTTTTTAAAATTAACTTTAATTTTTTTTCGGGAGAGGGACAAACCACCGTTCTACCAAAATACCATCCAGACATCCACGAGGGATTTGGAATATTGGGGGGATATCGAGATTGCGGGATTAAGGGGATATCGAGGGACTTGGGAGACTAAGGGTGACATCGGTGGATTTGGCGGGATTAAGGAGTTATCGGTGGATTAGGAGGAATATCAGGGGATTTGGGGGACGGTGCTTTTTACTCTAATCTGTAGACGTTATATTTTTTTATTTTTTTTCAGAGATTTCTATACAGTAAAGAATTATTGGAAAACAGTAGTAAGACGGTGGAAAGAAGCTTGTGGCCTTTTCATGCATAGGTAAATATTTATTTAAGAAAAAAATAATAATTAAATACCTTTCTCTCTCAACCTAACATTTAAAAAGAAATAAGGGTAGAAAAAGGCACACTTTTCTATAAATATTATTTTTACATAAAGCTCTGCTTGTTGTCTCAAAATTGTTGTAGTTAAGCTGCGCGCATATTAAATAAAATAAAAAAATTTTTTCCGCTCTCTATTTTCGCCTTCATTTTCCCTCAAATTCCCCTCAAATTTCCCCTTCATTTTCCCTCATTTTTTTACCTTTCATTTTTAACTGTTGGAGGAGCAGTTACCCGCCGACATTTCTTCTTGAGAGCTGACAATGCTCTTGAGAAGAGGCAAAGGGGGGTTCAATTTTCATAAATATTTCTTTCATATTTCTTTCATATTTCTGTTATTTTTTTTTATTTTTTTAATTGTCTTTTTACGTCAATTAATATCTTAAAATGGATGTTGAGAAAATCTTTTTAAAAAAATTTTTTTTCTGACCTAATACGTTTTTATTGGGTTTTGGCATTAAAAAACCAGTCGGGAAAAATACTCAAAAAATCCAAAAAAAAATTTTTTTTTGTACTAGAAGTCTTATTTTTGTTTCCTTTTCTATAGGCTGTATTCTTTTCTTTCATAAAGGACGAAGTATCTCTACTCATCAAAAACAAAATTTCCCAAAAAAAATTTTTTTCGGGAGCTGATTTTTAAAAAATCCAAGAGGGGGACTATTTTTAAATTTTTTGGCTTCATTTTTTGCTTAAATTTAAATTTGCCTTTGAATCAAATTTTTTATTTTAGTTCTATAAATTATTTAAAACATTAAAGATCTTCAGTCTAAATTTAATATTACTAGATTTCCGTCTCGACTTCATTTAAAAAATTTTTCTTTATAATTTAAATACCCAATTAATTCTTTTTTTTGAAAGTTAATCTCCATCACTTCTAATTATTTAATTAATTTTAATATTTTTTTACTAGAGAAAATTATTTTTTTTTAATAATTGGACAAAAAGCTCTTTTATTTTATTTAATTTTCACTTTACTTTCTACTGCACATTCACCTTTTTTTGCCTTCTATTATCTTCTACAAATTATTTTCCCTAATTAAAAAAATTTCTTAAAAATTTTTCCGGCCTAGAAAAAATTTTTTGATCCCTAAAAAATTTCTTACCCCCTAAAAATTTTTTACCCCCTAAAAATTTTCTTACCCCTAAAAATTTCTAAAAAAAAATTTTTAACCCCTAAAAATTTTTCCAACCCCTAAAGAAAATTTTTTTGACCCCTAAAAATTTTTTTCCTCTCCACCTAAAAAATGGGAAGTGGGGCAAGTAAAAATGCCACAAGCACAACAATAGCTAATAATAATAATCAACAATTAAATAATGGGACAACAAGCAGTGAAAAAGAATCAGTAAAAGTAGATTCAAGATTGCCTTTTAATGAATTTAGAGAATTATTTACATTAAAAAATTATTGGAAAACAATTAGAAGAAATGATAGTTTATGTGCTAAAAATATGTTATACAAGTAGGGGGGTTGTTTTTTTATTGTTTTTTAAAGAAAAAAAAAGAAAGGATTTTTTTGAAAGTGTAGGAGAATAAGGAAGTAAATTTTAAGGGAAACATACAGAAGGTTTAAATTGAATTAAGCAACAAGGAACAATAAAAAAACAAATAATTATTTAGTAAAAGGACGATTTTTAAAAAAAAAAGACTTGATTTATCTGAAAGTTTATTATAAAAATTATAAGGAAAAAAATATTTACATTAAAAAGGTCTAATTATACTTGATCTTTAGAAGTTTCGGATAACAAGTTCTTGTCTCGGTCAACGATTTTTAGATGAAAATGATCAGAAAAGAGGGGAAACACTTGGGCTTTAGGCTGACCCCGTCCAAAGAAACGAAAATTTTTTTTATTTAAAATTTAATTTATTTTCTTTCTAGATATTTAAAAATGTGTCCAGAAGCAAAATCAAAATATCCAAAATTGGCATCCTTGGATATCACCTCTCCAGAATGTTCAGACCCGGCATTTGAAGGAATGGCTTCGAACTATTTAAAAGTCTTTGATGAAGTAATTACTTCAGTAGAACAAACGCCTGCAGATGCTTCTAGTGCTTGTCAAAGGCTTAATTCTGTTGGAAAAATGCATAGAAATAAGGTTTTGAATTTTTTTGGGGTTTTTTGGTGTTTAAAAATTTTTGAAATTTTTTGGAATTTTTAAAAAAAATTTTTGAAAATTTCGAAAAAAATTTTTCGAGGGGTTTAAAAAATTTTTTTTGGAATTTTTAAAAATTTTGAAGTAATTGAAAAAATTTTTTTGGCTTCAAAAATTTTTTAAAAAAATTAATTAAAAATTTTAGGTTAATGGAATGAAATTTGACGATTTTCAACAATTGGAAGCGCCTTTTTTGTAAGACAAATTTAATTTTTAAATTTTGAATAAAAAATAAATTTTTAAGGTTTATGATAAGCGAAGTGCTTCAGGATAGGTATAAAATTTTTTTTTTAATTTTCAAGAAGTATTTTGGTGATTTAAGGGATTTTTGAAGGGGTTTTGGCTAAAAAAGTTGAAATTCTTCCTCGAAAAAATTTAGAAAATTTTTTCTTAATTTGTAAGAATTTTTCTGGCGATTTTTAAAATTTTTTTGGTCATTTTTGAGTGGTTTTCTCTCGCTAGAAAATTTAAAAATTTTTTTAAAAATTAAAAAAATTTTCCAAAAAAATATTCTGCTGATTTTCGATGAGTTTTCTCGCTAAAAATAGGCAAATTCTCCTTAGAAAAATTTCAAAAAAAAATTAAAAAAAATTTTTCATAAAAGATATAACGAGAAAGCAGAAATGCTGTTCAAAAAATTCTTTCAATTTTGCCTTCGTTTTATTTTAGAAGGTTTCAATTCATGAAGAAACACTCACTCCAAAGCAAATATTTTATCTCTCAAAAAACATTTATTTCTCTGTTTTTTTTCTATTAAATTTTTTTGTACAAAATATTTTTTATGTCTGTACTTATGTATAAATACTTTTGGAAATTTCAAAAAAAATTTTTTTTGGAAATTTTTTCGAAAAAAAAGGTTGAAAGTTCTTGAAGAATTACCTATAATTTCTCTGTTGATTTCAAATATTTAATTTGTGCAAAAATTAATTGATGTGCAATAGTTCGAAACGAAAATTAGTTTGATAAGTAATTAGAGAAAGAGAGGAATAGTGACGTCATTTTTGTTAAGAAAATAGAGAGTGTATAAAGAAAAAGAGAAAAAATGACGCCATTTTTTGCTTATTGATCTTCTGGAAAGTTCTATTATTGATTTTTGTTCTAGAGTGACGTCATTTTTTTCTATTGTTTTTCCGGATACAACCCAAAAGGGCGCGCGGCAATAATGGCGCAAAGCGATAATTTGCTAGCGAGTTTCTGGCCCTTTTCAATTTTGATACCAATCTCTCTAGCTCGATGAGAGGAATCGTTTAATACTTAATTTGGTAAGATTCGGAAACCTTGAAGCAACTTATGGCTTCGCGCCGTTAAGGTCACGCGCCCTTTTGGCTGTCCCTGTTTTCCTTCCTTTTGTCCCTTTATTTTCTTCATTTTTCTACTTTTAGAGATGTCTAATGTTTATTTTGAAGATCTTTTTACTGTCAAAAACGTCGACCCGGATGGAAAGAAGTTTGATCGTGTTAGCAGATTGTTCTGTGACTCCGAATCGTTTAAAATGGTTTCTTTCTAAATTTTATTTTGATTAACTAGTCTTTTGCATTTAGGATCTGATTTTGGATGTCAACACTCAATTATACCAGCTTGGGATCAACGACAAGTTTCGTCTTATGCTGTGCTCGTCAATGCGCGATGATGGTCTCACAGATGAAGGAGAATATGATAAAACGGTGAGAATATGAATAACAGTCCTTTTCCTGGGGAAAATCAAAATTGAAGGCATAACTTAGTTGAGGCGGTCCTTAAAGTTGAACCCACACTGTGGTCATACTTCATGGATGGTCAACACACGCTCCAAACATTTGCTGGGGGGTCGAGACCTCCGGCAACCGGATATGTGGGACCATCTTTTAAACTCATTATAAACTAAAAAGCGCCAGCAAGCTAATGGGCCCATAATGGAGAGGGAAAATGGTGGAGGCGTGCAACACATACCAACAGCCGCTTCCTAATCCTAGCGTCGAACCTTGTTCAATGAATTATTTAGGTCCGGGAGGTTCCAGGGAAAGTTCTAGGTCATCGATTTAATCTGCCTTCATTTCCTTCATTTCATTATCCTTTCTTAATCTTTTTTTTATTTTAAGATTGAAAACGTCCCTCGAGTTCGGATGTTCGAATATGTAATGTATGGAAAAATCTACAGAATTGAGGGCGATGAATACAACACAGAAACTAGTCGTCTAGCTGCTTATGTTTCGTTTGGAGGACTTTTAATGAGAATTCAAGGAGAGGCAAACAATTTAAATGGATTTGAAGCAGACAAGAATATTTATTTGTTAATTAAAAAGGTTCCGAATTGAATGAATTTTCTGATTTTTATTTTTGGTTTTTTTGAAATAAATTATTTGCTTATTTTCTTTGATGTTGAAAGTTTGGTTTTTACCAATTTTTACTTATTTTGTAAACCACAGATCTTGTCAAGTTTTTTTGGGAAGAAATGTCTTCTGGATTGCTTAACGAAGCTTATGTAGGTAAAACAAGGGTACTTTTTGGATATACCCCTCCTCTTCCATATTTTGAGTATCTTGACCAAGAATGAAGAAAATAGCTGAGGGTGGGTACATCCAAAAGGTACCAAAACGAGATAGGACAAGTCTTTAAATTTTTACTTTTTCAGGTTGAGACGATTGAAAAATTACTGAAGGAAATGAACAAGGGAGTTTGTAGCAAAAATTTATTGGAAGAATGCCCTGAATTGGGTGAAAAGATTGTCGAAAATGAGAAGCTGAAATATCGTTTGAATATTTTGAAAAGGGTTAGTTTTTTATTTTTAGCTTTTTTAATATAAAATTTAGTCGGCTGAACAAAGCAATGGAGGAGAAGAAAAGAAGACGCCAGAACCACGTCCTCAAAAAATTGCAAAGGAAGTTACTAAACATTTTGAAGTTGTGGATTATGGAGATTCTATTATTGAGAAGTTGAACAATCTTTTTACGAATGTCATTAAAAGGGTTGGGAAAAATTTTTTTAATTTTGAGAGGTTGTAAATGTGGAAAGGTTCAACAAAAATGAGAGAGTTATGATTATAAAAGTTTTCCGTTAAAAGGGTTCGAACCCTGCTCATTCTCTCCCAATCAAGTGGGCAATATCCCACTACACTAAAGAGGCAACTTATTTGTATTGTCGCATATTCTGTTGGGTTACTAAACGGGGGGCTGGGAAATAACTTCCTGGATATTTTTAAGATGTCTAACTCAAAAGAAAATTTTCTTTTTCTAGTCTTTCCCAAGCTGGTCTCAACCTGTTAATATTAAAGAAACCTTCAATCCAAAATATGGCGATTATCAATTTGACTCCTGTTTTCAAATTTCTCGTCATTTAATTACCGAAAAGAAAATCAAAACTTCTCCAAAGGATATTGCAGCAGAAATAATTATTAATTTGGAGATGATTCCTTTGGTTGAAAAGGTTTTTTAAATTAATTTTTGAATAAAAAAATTATTTTTTCAAGTATGACAACGTTAATGGTTACATAAACATCTTTTTGAACGCCAAACATTTGGGAAAGAAAATTGGAGAGGCTTGTGCTAAGGTTCCTCTTAATATTTTTTAAGAGAAAAAATTTTTCTTTAGGGTGTTTCAATCCCAAAAATTTCAAAAAGACATGTAGTTGTTGATTACTCTTCTCCAAATATTGCAAAACAAATGCATGTTGGTCATCTTCGTTCAACTATAATTGGTGATTCTATTGCTCGTTTACTTGAGTTTATTGGATTTTCGGTTTGATTTTGTCTTTTTTAAATGCCAATTTTTCTTTTATTTTTTAGATTTTGCGTATCAATCATATAGGGGATTGGGGAACCCAATTTGGAATGCTCATTGCTTATTTACGTGAATGTTTTCCAAATTATTTGACTGAAAAGCCTAAAATTGAAGATCTTCAAACTTTTTATAAGGTTTAATTTTTGAGTTTTTTTTGAAAAATTAATTTGAATGCATTTTAGGAATCTAAAACAAAATTTGATGAAGATGGAGATTTTAAATCTCGTGCTTACCAATGCGTGGTAAAATTACAAAATGGTGAAAAAGAATTTATTGATGCGTGGAATATGATTTGTGATATTAGTCGAAAAGGTATTTTTTGATTTTGATGCTATTGATGGGGCTAGTTCTTTTCTGGGATATGTTGAAGAATTATTCTGTTATCCATTGCAGCGGTTCTATCTCCATCCAGTAGTTCTCAATTTTTCTGAATATTTGTTCTTTCGATCCTCCTTTATCGCTAGCAATCATATCCAATCTTTTCGTATTAAACGTAGAAGATTGTCATTAAGGAGAGAAGGTTCGAATGAAGAGGGATAGGTGTTTGAAACCTTTCCTCTTCCATTTTCCTCAAGTCCTATTTAAAAATTTCTTTATTTGACGAACGGAAATTAGGAAACAAATATTTTTTGTTTGTTTGGGAGAGTTCCTCTACGTTTAAAATGTTAAACGCTTTTAATTTTTTAAATTTTTATTCCTCTTTTTTTTAGAATTTGAAAATATTTACAAACGTTTGGATGTTTTAAATTTGGTTGAAAGAGGAGAATCCTTTTATCAATCAAGAATGTTATCTTTAGTCAAAGAATTAGACAATGAAGGAATTTTAAAAGAAGAAGATGGACGAAAATTAATGTTTATTGATGGATGTAATATTCCTTTAACTGTTGTTAAAAGTGATGGAGGATTTACTTATGATACAAGTGACCTGGCTACAATAAAGCAAAGATTATTTGAGGAAAAGGCTGATTGGATCTTATATATTGTTGATAGAGGACAGTCTGAACATTTGGAGGTTTTTTCTTTAAAAAAATTTTTTTGAATTAAAATTTATATTTTTTTATTTTTTAAAGACGATTTATGCAGCTGCTCAAAAATTAAATTGGTATGATCCTAATGAGAAGAGAGTTGAACATGTGCAATTTGGACTTGTTTTGGGTGAAGACAAGTTTGTTTTTTGATAATTGATGCATTTTAAGAAATTTATTTTTAGAAAGAAATTCAAAACTCGATCTGGAGATACTGTCAAACTTTTGGATTTGTTGGATGAAGGTGTTAGAAGAGCCGAAGAAAAATTACGATCGAGGGAAACGGTTAGTTTTTTTCGGATTCAATTGTGGGGACTAGCAATGAATTCATTGAAAGTAGGATCATTTTGATGAGCGTTCATATAGTTGGTGGTGTTGGGTTGCGATTCCTTTCGATTAAAGGCAGTAAAGTTTTGAGAAGGAATTGTCAACAGTTGGCTTGGTTACTAACATTCCCTTGTGTAAGTTGAAGTTCAATAGCAACTATTATATGAACGGTTGTTTTTTGGTGACTGTTGTAGTTTTCCCGTTCTAGCTTTTATGGTTCTTCCCTTATTAGTGCCCATTACATAATAAGCAAACTTTATTTGGTTCATAATTATAAAAAATTTCTTTTAAGAATTTTGAATCTGATGGACAATTAATTGAAGCAGCAGAATCTTTAGCTTATGGATGTATTAAATATGCTGATCTGTCTCAATCGCGAATTGCTGATTATGTTTTTTCTTTTGACAGGGTTTGATTTTAATTTCTTTTTAAATTTAGTATTATTTTTTATAGATGCTTGATGATCGTGGAAATACAGCAGTTTATCTTCTTTATGCTTACACCCGTATAAGGTTTGAATTAATTGATTTTGATTAATTTTTATATTTTTTTTTTGTTTTTTAAAGAGCAATAGCCAGAAATGCTAAAGTTGAACGAACTGCAATTAACAATTATTTGGCTCAACTTGAAGATGGAATTATTCCTTTAGAACATCCCAGAGAAATCCGATTGGCCAAACAAATTCTCAAGTTCTCTGATTGTATATTAAACACAGTTACAACTCTACATATTAGCAAAATTTGTGATTATGTTTATGAATTGGCAACACTTTTTCATGACTTTTATAAAGAATGCTATGTGATCAACAAAACAAATAATGAAGGTTTGATTTTTTCTTTTTAAAGCATTAACTAATTGAATGTTTGTTAGATGGAACAGAACAAATCAACATTAACTACAATCGACTTGTTTTATGCGAAGTTGTGGCAGATGTTATGCAACAATGCTTCTCAATATTAGGAATTAAACCAATTGATAGGATGTGAAGAAAATGATTTAAATGATTGTTGTTATTATGGTTTATTTATTTTTTTGTTGCTGAACGCAAATGATGTTTATTTTTGAAAATATTTTATTAATTGGTTTTTAAATTTGGATTTCCAAAGAACTTACTTTAATGCTAATCTTTTTATTTTAAATTTTATTATATTTTAGAGACCTACAAATTATAAAAATTTCAATTTTTAAAATAATGCCTTGCAAAAGTTGTGCGACTAAGAGTGCCACCATAGAATCTAAGAATGCCACCATACAACAACTTGAAGCGACAATTGAAAGAAATGAACAAGCAAATAGGCGTATGCGTGATCAACATAACTTGGAAATTCGACGATTGAGGGCTAATGTTCCGCGTGATCAACATGAATTGGAAATTCGACGAATCAAGGATTTAATTGCATCCCATAAACAATATGGAACAAAAATGCATGGTGAATGGGCTAAGTAAGTTTAAATTTTTATTGGATTTTGACTAGCCTCAAGTATGTTTGGCAACTGTTTTTAAAGGCCAAAAATTTTTGAAATTAACTGATTTTTAAAAAATTCCCCCAAAATAAAATATTTAAATAATTGTAAGCCTGAAACGGATTTTTAGTATAAAATTTGGATTATCTGAAAACTCGGGTAACCGATCACTTAAGAACCTGTCACCCTATTTTTATGTTTATTTTATTTTTCTTTTAGTTTGAAGGCTAAATTTAATCAAATGCGAGACTATGCGAATGATCTGGAGAAGCAATTGGAAGAGGAAAAGGAAAAAAACAAAAAATATCAAGAAGAGGCAAATAATGTTAAGGAGAAGGAAAAAAATAAAAAATATCAAGAGGGGACAAAAAATGTTGAGGAAGAAGAGGAAGACGATAATGTTGTTATTGTTGAGGATAGTGAAAATGAGGAAGTTAGTTTATTTTTTTCATTGGGGTTTTTCTTAAAAAATATTTTTGAACCCAGGTTATCCTTGGGTTTTCCATCTCCGAAGATTTAGTCCTGGACACAAATAAATTATCCTCTCTGGTTTTCTATTTTGTGATTTTTTAATTTTGGGATTTTTGTTAAAATTTCGATTTATTGTTATTCTTTTATTTTAAGCCGCTCCCGAAGAAGACTAAATTTAATCAAATGCGAGACTATGCTAATATAAAAAAATATGCGAAGTATCTGGAGAAACAATTGGAAGAAGAAAAGGAAAAAAATAAAAAATATCAAGAAGCTGGTGGTAATGGAGAAATTAAAAAGGCACGAAGCCGAGGAAAGGTTAGCAGTTTTTAAATTTCTAGTAAGAAAACATTCAACTAAATTTTTAGCACCCTGGCGTCAAAAATCGAAAGAGGAAGGCGAATAAATTGGCAAAGATGAACGCAAATTGATGTTTGGAATTGAATGTTTTTTTTTGATGAGGTTTTTGTCGAGGTTTTTTTGATGAGGTTTTTGTTGAGGTTTTTTGAAGAAAAAGTTTTTGAATAGGAGAGAATATTTGTCACACAATAGGCTTAAAAAAGTTAGAATTTTTTTAAAGATACCACTTTTAAGGATAAACGGACAGGTTCTCAAAAATTTATTAGGATTGAGTTTCGTGTCGAAAAATAGAACGGTAACTAGTCGAGGTTCGGGTCGGTCAGATTACGGATTTTGGAAAATTTTTCGGGTCGGGTATCTGGGCGAAAAATGTTCGGGTATCGAGTATACCAGTGACATCCTTTTTGTGTGGCATTTAATTCTTTCCTTGTACATCGACCTATTTTAGTCTCAAAAAATATTTTGCCATTTCTAATTAATTATAGGCAGTTATATTATTTTGGTTTTGTGCCCAAATTTGTTAAGTTTATTATTTATAATTTATATATTGTTCCCACACATTTTTATCCTTTGACTTTCTATGCTTTAAAAAATGTGATTGGATTAAATTATTGTTAAAGCTTTAATTAAAAATAATTTATCATTTGCCAGTAAATATTTTTTTGAATAAATTTCTTTAAATAAATTTTTAAAATATTTTCTTGTGTAAAATCCGTTCATTAACGGTGAATATCTTATTTTTTTTATTTTTTATTAAATTTTAAATTGAATTTAGACATGAATTCATCTGAAACTGGGCAAATTCGTGCTGGTGGTAAAGCTGTTAAAGTTGAACCTGCTTCTGATGGTTAATTTTTTATTTAAAATTTTTTTATTTATTAAATTTAATAGTTGTTGATGCTGAACCAAGTCGTCAAGTGGAGGTGAAGATGGAAGTGGCTGAGGAACTTAATGAAAATTTGGCAATGGTAAGAGTTTGTTGTATAAATTCGAAGGACTTGGAAAGTTGGGGTCGGTAATCATATTTTCACGGTCTCTCTAAGAGATTATTTTTGTCTTTAGTTATTACCTCTGTTTTTCCTGTCGGGGATTTTAGTTAAATTATTTATTTTTTTTTAATTCCAGGAAAAGAAGCGAAGTCGAGGAAAGGTATTGAATTTTTAGAAATTTCAATAAAGCAAATTAATTCGACAAACTTTTAGCACCCTGGCCTTAAAAATCGAAAGAGTATGAAGAGAAAGAAGGAGGCCTTGGCTTTGCTCGCTCTCACTCAAGCAACTGAAGGGAATAAAGTTGGAGAAGATAAGGCTTGTGAATCAACAAGTGGAACTAAAGTGAATGCTTCTACACAAACTGGAGAGGGTAAGGTCGGTGCAGCAACAACTACAACTAAAGTGGATGCTTCTACACAGGTTTGTCCATTATAAAATTTTTTGGAAGTTTTTTGGGCCCTTTTTACATCTATTGATTTAACCATTTTATAAATTGTTTGTTTCTTTGTTGTAACTGACTGACCCCTTCCTTGATTTTCTTATTAAGTCCTTAAATGATATCCCAAAAATCATTTATCAATCTTAAAATTTTTATTTTTTTATTTTTAGACGGAGGAGAGGAAAGTGGTGAAGAAAGAAGGCGGTCTATAAAGAGGTCTATAAAGGCGGTTATATTATTTTGGTTTTGTGCCCAAATTTGTTAAATAAGTTTATAATTTATATATTGTTCCCACACATTTTTATCCTTTGACTTTCAATTCTTTAAAAAATGTGATTGGATTTAATTATTGTTAAAGCTTTAATTAAAAATAATTTATTATTTGCCAGTAAATTTCTTTAAATAAATTGTTTAAAATATTTTTTGTGTAAAATCCGTTTATTAACGGTGAATATCTTTTAATTTTCTTTAGAATTCAACTGAGACCGAAAAAATGGGTTGGTAGTTAGGCTGTTAAAGTGGAACCTGCTTCTGATGGTTTATTTTTTAATTTGCAACTATATTTTATAAATTCAATAGGTTCTGATGCTGGACCAATCCGTATACTGAAGGTGGAAATAAAAGCCGAGGATATATGGCACTCAAGTTTTGGCATCTACAAAGGTTCGTTTTATTGACATTAAATTTGAAAGAATTCTGGGGTTCTCCTATATTGTAAAGTATTATCCTCCCTGGTCTCAAATGTCTCCAAGTTTATGCGAAACTATATTTTTTAATTGCTGGGAAAGGAAAAGCGAAATAGAGGAAAAAATAGAGGGTCTGTGAGTTGTGGGCTAAATCCTCAAAATGGTACAATCGCATTTTTAATAAAATTTTGGCCTGTATAAAATTTAAGAATATATCTGGACTGATTTTATTTTTTCTAGTCAAAGAAAATGCCTTGTATTCTTGCAATGCTTGATTTTGGTCAATGTGATCCAAAAAGATGTTCTGGACGTAAACTATGCAGGCTTGGATTTATTCGACAACAAAAAATTGGACAACGCTTTCCTGGAATTTTATTAATAACACCAACAGCCACCTCAACATTATCTCCAGCAGACACCAAAACATTGGCTGTAGTTGATTGCTCTTGGAATCAATTAGACAAAACAGCTTTTCATCGAGCCAAGGTTTTTTTAAAGTTTTTTGGAATGTTTGGGGAATTTTTTTCTATCATAGTTCCCTCGGGCTACCCTTTCACGGATCCTTTAGTTTTTTACTTGGGACGAAACCCAAACGCTGTTTCTTAACAACAGGACACTTTACTCGATATTTTCGGTACTTCGTCCTGTACATCGGTCCCGAAGTTTGAAGATGTTAATACTTTAAGACTGGCTTAATTTTATTAAATTTATTCGTTAAAATTGTTTGAGACTCTAGTGTCCTGTTTTTCGCAACGAAAATAATTTTACCGTACATTTTTAGAAAATAGTGTGTATAGAGAAAAAGAGAAAAATTCTTTATTTTCCGGAACATTCCTTTGTTTTTTATTTTTCGTTCCTGCAAATTTTAGTTGGGTTTTCTACTTTTTGGGATGATTAACGTTTATTTTGTAATATTGAACCTAACATAATATGGTCTGTCAGGTTCAATATTACCGTTTATTTTTTCAGTAGTCAATAATGATGTGCTGAATCTCCAAGACAACTAGATTATTTAATTGAAGATGACAGCGAAGATGATGAATGTGTTGTGACAATTGGAGATGTTCAAGCAAATGTTCCTTATCAAAATAGAAGAGGAGTGACTAATGGAACAATTGATTTGGATACAAATCCGACATTGAAAGATGGAACGCCGATTTATGATTTGGATTTGGCTACAATGGAAGATAAACCTTGGAGAAAGCCGTGAGCTGATTTAATTAAGGTTTTTTGAAAATTTTGGGTGGGTTTAAACCTTAAGGGCCCGCTTTTCCTTCCTACTCGGGGAGAGGGTTTAGGTAAGGGTATCTCCGAGATTTGCAAGTCATGGAAACTCGACGGTGGGCGCGTCGTTGTTTAGACGGTAAGAGTAGTCTCATCGTTGTTCGGTGGTGGGTCTCATACGTTGTCTTGGTGTCCAAACAACTTCGGTTGTTTCGATGTCGTTTCGACGGTGAGTCGCGTCGTCGTTTCGACGGTTTGATTTTCTTATCGTTTACTCAATTGGTGGGCTCATTGTTGAGGGCGGTGGGCGCGTCGTTGTTTAGACGGTAAGAGTAGTCTCATCGTTGGTCGGTGGCGGGTCTCATACGTTGTCTTGGTGTCGGAACAACTTCGGTTGTTTCGACGTCGTTTCGACGGTGAGGCGCGTCGTCGTATCGACGGTTTGATTTTCTTATCGTTTACTCAATGGTGGGTCTCATTGTTGATGATGGATTTGCAATTTCGGATAGGAGTCTAAGGGGAAAAAGGGTTTTTTAAAAGGGGGAAAACGAGTTAATTATTTATTTGTTTAATTTTTTAAAGATAAACTTTTTTATTCTTGTTTTATTTATTTGTGTTTTAAATAAATGATAATTTAAAAGATTGTTTTTTAAATTAGCTGATGGCTAAACGGGTAAAAGTTTGTTTCGTGTCTCCTAATTTTTTTATGATTTATCCATCTCCCTAGAAGATTGAGGAAGAAGTTCTATTTTGGTATTTTACAGGTTTGCTAATACTTGTTCTTTTTAATTTTCTCCTCACAATCGGTATCGATGGCTACAAAGGAGACAAAGTTTTTCAACTCATTTTTCATTTTACACTCCTTTGAAGTTTTACAACTAGTGTTGCCCCCTTTTTGTCGCTTTGTTCGTTAAGTATTATTTCCAATTATTTATCACTTGGTCTTATTACCATCGATCTAAGTTAAGGTGGTAATTTTTAGATATTAGGACTCTAGTATTCCCTTTTACTTTTTTCATCATATCTGGTAAAGTTGAAAGTATTAAGTAGAGAAATAAATATTTAAAATAGTGTGTGATTAGACATGTAAATTTAAAATAAATGACACTGTCCCTTAGTTTAGAGAAAAATAAAAAGAAAATGAGTGGTTAGAGAATACATCAGGTCGGTTGAGTGCCAATTTCTGAGAGGGAAAAACTACTGTACTCGAATAAAATCGTCTTAATTTGTTCGACAAGTATTTACTCAATTAACTTGGACTTGTTCTGATATTGTCGTGATAAAGTCCCATGTTGTTAAAGAATCAGATAATTGATTAGATAATTAAATATAAAAATTTAAAAATTGATTGTAAAAAATTGATGATTGAGATCAAAATATAGGAGATCATAAATATTGAAGATAGTTGGTTTTTTTAAACAAAGTATTGGCCTGAAACAGCTTCATTTAATCATGTCCAATAATCAAAGTTAATCGTCTCTTGATTTTTTGGCCGATCCTGTCTTCTATTGCAGAGGTCTTTTGATGCATCGGTCTTTTAACCCCTTCGGCAGATCCGGTCTTTTATTGAGTTTTATTGCTGAGGTCTTTTAATTAATCTGTCTTATATATTCATTTTGAATAAAATGTTAGAATAAGCGCACACATTTAATAGTTTGTATAAAGTATAATTTGATCCTACGTTATTGATCTTTTGGAATTTAAAATCTTAATTAAGCCGTTCCGGTCTTTTATTGCGACGGTCTTTTAATTCTTTCGGCCGTTCCGGTCTTTTAATAAAGCAGTCTTTTAATTCTTTCGCCGTTCCGGTCTTTTTTAAAAAAATTAATGCACCTGTCTTTTAATTATTAGGTCTTTTAATCAAATTATTATTTCAGGTCTTTTATGGGTACAGCCCAAAACGGCGCGCAGCCATAACGGCGCAAAGTCATAAGTTGCTGGAAAATTTTTGGCCCTTGTCAATTTTGGTATCAATCTCCTTAGCTTGATGAGAGGAATCGTTTAATAATAAAATTGTTACGATTCGGAAATGTTGAAGCAAGTTATGTCTTTGCGCCGTTATGGCCGCGCGCCGTTTTGGGCGTGTCCCGTCTTTTATTGCCTCGGTCTTTTTACTAACAGGTATTTTAAAGGCGGTTGAGTGCTGAATATTGAGAGCGCAATAGTTACTGTATAAATTTATTTATATTTAGCAATAAATAAATTTATAGCAACTATTTATAGCAACTGTAAAATCTATAAATGCTATCTTTCCTTGATTAACTTTGATTATTGGACATGTTTAAATCGAGCTGTTGCAGGCCGGCCTAAAATGTATAAAATGATCGTCAATTTTTTGATCTTCAATCTTCAATTTTTTTACCATCAATTTTCTAAATTTTTCAAATTTTATAATCAATTATCCAATGCATTGGATTTTTAACAACATGGGACTTCATCCCGACAATATCAGAACAAGTCAAAGTTAATTGATTAAATACTTATCGAACAAATTAAGACGTTTTTATTAAAATACAGTAGCTTTTCCCTCTCAGAAATTGGCACTCAACCGACCTAGACAGCACTTGTCTAATGTATTCTCTAGCCATTATTTTCTTTTTATTTTTCTCTAAACTAAGGGACAAAGTGTCATTTAATTAAAAATTACATCTCTAATCCCACACTATCTTCATCATCTGCTTCTCTACTTGATACATCAAACTTTACTAGAATTGATGAAAAGACTATAAATGGAATACTAGAGTCCTAATATCTAAAAAATGATCACCTCAACTTAGATCGATATAATAGAACCACAAGTAAAATAATTGGAAAATATATATTTAACGAAATAATATTGATAAAAAAAACGGCCGCAATATGGTTAGAAGCACTAGCGTCGTGAAATCTCAACGGCTCACAATTTAACAAAATAAGATGGAAAAATGAGTCTTTCTGCAGTTTTCCTACTTTGATTGGGACAAAAGTTCTAAGAAGCGTCTACAATTTCATCGGTCTGATTGCGAGTAGAAAATAAAGAACAAAGTACTAGCAAACCTGTAAAATACCAAAATAGAACTTCTTCCTCAATCTTCTAGGGAGATGGATAAATCATAAAAAAATTAGGAGACACGAAACAAACTTTTACCCGTTTAGCCATCAGCTAATTTAAAAAAATCTTTTAAATTATCATTTATTTAAAACACAAATAAATAAAACAAGAATAAAAAAGTTTATCTTAAAAAAATTAAACAAATAAATAATTAACTCGTTTTCCCCCTTTTAAAGAACCCTTTTTCCCCCAAGACTCCTATCCGAAATTGCAAATCCATCATCAACAATGAGACCCACCATTGAGTAAACGATAAGAAAATCAAACCGTCGATACGACGACGCGCCTCACCGTCGAAACGACGTCGAAACAACCGAAGTTGTTCCGACACCAAGACAACGTATGAGACCCGCCACCGACCAACGATGAGACTACTCTTACCGTCTAAACAACGACGCGCCCACCGCCCTCAACAATGAGCCCACCAATTGAGTAAACGATAAGAAAATCAAACCGTCGAAACGACGACGCGACTCACCGTCGAAACGACATCGAAACAACCGAAGTTGTTTGGACACCAAGACAACGTATGAGACCCACCACCGAACAACGATGAGACTACTCTTACCGTCTAAACAACGACGCGCCCACCGTCGAGTTTCCATGACTTGCAAATCTCGGAGATACCCTTACCTAAACCCCCTCCCCGAGTAGAAAGGAAAAGCGGGCCCTTAAGGTTAAAATCCTCCCAAAATTTTCAAAAAAACCTTAATTAAATCAGCTTCCGGCTTACTCCAAGTTTATCTTCCATTGTAGCCAAATCCAAATCATAAATCGGCGTTCCATCTTTCAATGCCGTATTTGTGTCCAAATCAATTGTTCCATTAGTCACTCCTCTTCTATTTTGTTTTTGAAAAGCAACATTTGCTTGAACATCTCCAATTGTGCATCAAATTCATCATCTTCGCTGTCATCTTCGTTTAAATAATCAAGTTGTCGTGGAGGTTCAACATCATTATTGACTACTGAAAAATAAACTGTAATATTGAACCTGACAGACCCCGCTTTGTCAGGTTCAATATTACAAAATAAACATAAATCACCCCAAAAAGTAGAAAACCCAACTAAAATTTGCAGGAACGAAAAATAAAAAACAAAGGAATGTTCCGGAAAATAAAACGATTTTTCTCTTTTTCTCTATACACACTATTTTCTTAAAAATATACGGTAAAACTTTTCGTTTCGAAAAACATGACACTAGAGTCTCAAACAATGTTGACGCAAATTGACTTTTATAAATTGACCTATTATTGATTTATTAAACGGGATTAAAACATTCTTAAAATAAATTAATAACAAACTTACTTAACCAAAACTCTTGGGGTAGTTAAGTCATCATGAATAAGGCCAGCGGCATGCATATCTTGAATTATTGAGCCAAGTTCACGCCCAAATTGTAGAAGATTTCTCTAAAAGTAGATGATGATGGTGGTGTAAAAAATACATTTAAAGATATTCACCGTCATTAAACGGATTGAAAAAGCCCACACATTAAAACAATTCTTTTAGAAAAAATCCAAACAAAAAAATATAAATTAACCTAACATATCTCTTTTTCTCCCTCTCATTCGAACTTCTTCCAGTCTCAAAAGAACATTTTCAGCATCTTTTCCTCCTTCTTTGTAGGCCTGTAAAGCTTTGTTCAATAACAACTCCATTCCAATATGTGCGCTTTAAAAGAATTTTTTAATTTTAGAATTAATTTTTAAAAACCTTTTTATTGCTCTTTCCAAAACATACAAATCAACAGCTTTGTCTTCTGGTTTTTGAGAAAATTGTGAAAGGCCAAAATCGATAAGAATTAGGTTGAGGTTGTCATCTTGCTAAATAAATTTTTGTTAAAAATAATTTTGTATATATTTATTTCTTAAATTGAAGGAAAAGTTAGTCTTTTGTTAGAGATCGGAGATTTAAAAAAACACTAGATTTTAGTTGAGGAACTTGACTAGATTCGTGACCTTGAGTTAAAGAAAAATCAAGAAACCTTAAAAAATGCTTTGATCTTGACTTCGAATCCAGGAAAAATTAAGGTCTGGACCCAGATTTAGACCAATATCTAGTTTAGTCTTAAATCTCCTCGTCAAAAAGACAATGTTCTATTGATGAGATTCGAACCCATGTCCACAAAAAATAGGCAAAACCAATACATGGCCTTCGAAAATTGAATTTTATTGACTGATTTAAACGAGTTTTAAAAATTCTTATAGTAATTTAACAAACCTTCTTTTTAACCAAAACATTTGAAGTAGTTAAGTCACCATGAATAAGGCCAGCTGAATGCATATTTTGAATTATTGAGCCAAGCTTATGTCCAAATTGAGAAGAAATTTTCTTTAAAAATATTTGAAACTTTTAATAATTTTAAAAAATAAAATAGAAACCTCAAATTCTGCCTTGTCTGCTCTTTGTTGTAATTCATCCAAAAAAGTTTTTGCAGAAGGGGCACTTTAAAGATTAAAAATAGTTTATAAAAAAATTTAAAAAAGAAACCTTTCATTATTTCCACAAACAATTCTTTCATATATAATTAAATTTTTAGACGAATCAATAAAATAAATTGAAGGTACAAGAATACCAATCTATTTAGAAAAAAATAAAAATTAATTTATAAACATTTAAAGTTGAAAAAAGAATTTTTTAGGACGTTTTCTGAATGAATAAAAACGATCTTCATACATAGGATTCGAACCCTAGACCATTAGTCAGAAATACCAGAACCTTAACCATTACGCCACGGAATTACTTCACGAACAATAAAATTTAGTGACTATGATTTGAAGTGAATAAAGGAGATTGTACTACCAACATTCTAAAGGGACAAGGAAACACTCCAAGCAAAATTTAATAAAAATAGAATTAAAAAAATGAAAAAAAACAAACCTCTTGACATTTAAGTATTGCTTTTATTTCAGTCTTCATTCTTTCCTTAGTTAACCTCATATCCAATTCAGGATGTCGATACTTTTTTTCAAAACGTTCTTTAATTAATGCTGGCTTGTTTAAATATAAACATAAAAATAATTTAGCTTCCGCTCCTTGATATAAAAGTTGTTTTTGATTAGAATTGTATAGGTCTTTGGAATATTCAATTGCTCCACTAATTAATTGTTGGTTTTGTTCTTTGTCTAAATTTAAAAAATTATTGAAGGAATAGAAAATCAGAAACGGAAAAGACCAAATTTTCAAAGGAGTATACAAACCGAAAGAGCGTTTCATGGGAGTTGACGTGTTGCATAAAAGCGCTCAATGATTCGTGTAAAGGGTATCACCAAAAACCTGATACATAAAATCAAAATAAGAAACCTTTATCATCATCACAAGAAGAATCCTCCTTCTCCTCTTCATCATCATCACTTGGAGGAAAACAATCATCAGCCAAATTCTTTTTATTCTCAATTTCTTGATCAATCTTGGCAATTAATTCAGTTTGTTTTTTAATTATATCAGCAGCAGAAGAACACTAAAAATTTAATTTAAAGTTTTTTTTAAGACTTAAAAAAACCTCAGAATACAAATTAAAAGCTTCCAAATTTAATTCAAAAAAGTTTTTTCCCCATTTGAATGGCCTTAATAAATTGACAGCAGCTTCCTTTTGACCAATTAAATATAAACCAGCAGCTAATGCTTCAGCACAATTTAATTTGCAAGGAGTTCCATAATTGACGGGATTTGATGCTAACAGAAAAGGAAGTAGACGTTGCTCTGAAGCCTATAGAAATACTCGATGAAAATGACGGATAGCAAGTGTCATGACTTTGAAGAAACATCATACGATAAATTCCCAAAAACTTGTAGTGGGAATTTCAGGTAAAAACGTCCAAGGATTCGTGTAAAGGGCATCCCGAGTAACCCATGAAAACCATCCCCATCCCCAAACATTCTAAAAAACATAAAAAACCTTGGCTCGATGAAAAGCTGTTTTGTCTAATTGATTCCAAGAGCAATCAACTACAGCCAAACCTTTGGACAAAATTGTTTTGGAGTCTGCTGGAGATAATGTTGAAGTGGCTGTTGGTGTTAACAAAATTCCAGGAAAGCGTTGTCCAATTTTTTGTTGTCGAATAAATCCAAGTCTGCATAGTTTACGTCCAGAACATCTCTTCGGATCGCACTGACCAAAATCGAACATTGCAAGAATACAGGGCATTTTCTTTGACTAGAGAAAATAAAATTTTTGTATTTAGCGTCTTGGTTAATTAAAAAAAGGAAAATTAAATTGGGAAGTTATAAAAAATTTTTTAACGTGCAAACTTGATTACAGAGAGATTATCTCATGGTGGGATTCGAACCCGACCCGTTAAATAGCCAAGACAAGATCTTAACCGTTTAAATTCTATTGACTAACAGTTGACTTAAAAATTTAATATAAACCTCATCCTCCACAGCATCATCACCAGAGCTTTCTGAAGAATCTGTGCTTGCCATCTTTTCTGCTTGTAAATATAAATTAAAAATTAATTTATGAATGAAATAATAAAAAATATTAATTGGAAATAACAAATAAAAAATATTAAAAATACCAAAAATATTTTATTTTAAAAAATCCAAAAAAAAATGTTTAAGTGTAAATCAATCTCTTTCAGGACTTCTTTGTTCCGTTTTAATTCTAAGTTCTGATTTAACCGATGATTCTTTTTCTCTTCTTCGACTTGGAGATGATCGATGGCGTGACGATCTTGAATCTCTATCATCCTTTAAAAATAATTTTGTTGAAAATTTTCGAAAGGCAATAAAGTCGTTCGTTCCAGGGATGGGGGGGCCCTTCCACATTTTTAAAAGAGGAAGACAGGAGATGGAAAAAAATAAAAAACGGAAGATAACGAAGGAATTTGGCAGAAAGCGGAAGAGATTCCATCCCTAGTTCGTTCCCTTTTTCAAGGTTTTGAAAAATTACCAATTACCAAGAAAAACTAAGAAACCTTGTCACGTTCAGAGCTCCTTCTTTCACTTTTAATTCGACTTTCCTTCTTTATACTAGGTGAACGACGTGATGATTTATGCCTGTCTTTACTGTCCTTCTCCTTCTTCCTTTTCCTATCCTTGTCTTTGTGATCACGATGTTTACTGCTTCGATCGTCATCTTTGCGTCTACTTGAAAAATTAAAAAAAAATTTTTACAAAATTAAAAAGAACTCTTAAATTTTCTATTGCCATACTTTTGTTAACAAAAAAAAACTTTAAATAGAAAAATAATTTGTATAAAATCAAAAACACGAGAAAGAGAATAAGAGAAAAAGATTAAAACATGGATTGAAAAAAGAAAGGAAAAATACTAGATTCGAAAATTTTCCCCCATTCTTTCTTCATTTTTTTCCTTTTCATGTTTATTGAATTTAAAATTTCATTTTTCCTTTCTAATTCATTCAATTTTCTCTCTTATTCTCCGATTTTCATCTCCTAAGGTATTTATTGCGCCTGAAAAAATTTTTTTCAAACAAAAATCTAGCAATAGAAAATCAAAAAATTTTAGTTAAAGTAAACCTTCGTCCTGTAGATGGACTTCGACTTTTTGAACGAGTCCTTGAACGACGTTTCTTCCGAAGACTTGGTCCAGAATCACTTCCCCTGAAAAGAATTTTAATTAAACTTAAAATTAATTTATAAAAGAAATACTCATCAGAACTCCGATCTCTTTCTTCCATAGGCCGAGACATTCCTCTACTTGAACGGAAACGATCATGGAATCCTCCACGGCCAAACCCTCCAAATGGATGACGATAGGAAGGTTGAAAATGTCTTGGAGCATAAGTTTGTTGTTGTTGTGGATAGAGACTTCCAGCTGGGCCAAAAGTTGAAGGAGGGATCGAGAATGGAGGCCTTGGATTGTATGAGAATTGACTTTAAAAAATTGAAATTTTAGAAGAAATTTAAAAAAACCTTGTAGGCGGAGGATGGGAAAAATCAATCCTTGGTGGTGGAGGCATTGAGACTGCTGGAATTGCCGAAACTCCTGGCGGCCCATCACTTTCGTCAACACCAGGAGGTAAATCCATGTCAGCAGCAGCAGGCATTGCAGATGCGGCAGGCATTGCTGAAGATATAAGATACAAATAAAAAATTTAAAAAACCTGTTGAAGCAGATAAAATAGGAGCTGAAGAAGTGTGAGCAATCGACGATTGAACGGGCAATGGTAGTGATGGTGGAATTTGACTGACCATCGGAACTTGAGGGACTTGAGAAACCAATGGAAGTGGTGGAGGAATTGCTGGATCAAAGCTTGGTGGAGGCTTCGAAAAATCTTCAAAAAATTAAGCGCCATTAAAAGACATAAAAAAGTCAAACCTATAACACTAATTGGCTGTTGTTCAATTGGAGGTGGTGTTGTAGTTATTGGTGAATGAACAAAAGCATCAGAAGTTGGCGGCATTGAATGTTCTGGTGTCATACCTGATTCAATATTTGATGAAGGCAACAACAAGCTTTCCAAAGTTTTAGGTTCTGTTTTAAATGATGAAGGCATGAGCTAAAAATTAAAAAAACAATAAAAAATTAAGTGAAAAAACCTCCGATGATTCCTGACGAACAACTCCTTTCTCATTAATAACTGTTCGAATTACAGGTATTTGATTTAAAATAGTAGATGTTGTTCCCTTAAGAATCATATATTTTTTAAGTTACAAGAACCGACGAACCTCAATATAAATTCAATATTAGACTACCCCCTCATCCTATTTATGAACAAAACCCCCACCTTATGATTCGTTTTTGAAAGTCTACTGGGGTACAACGAAGTCTGAATTATACCTCATATTCAAGATAACCCCATTAAAAGATAACTCAATTCTTCCCAAAAACTATATAAATTAATTTCCAAACAAACCATATTATCATCCGCCCCATTAGAAAGAATTGGTGGAGGTTTACTTAAATCAACAATAATTTTTTGAACTTTTTGTTGTTGCTTGTCTGATCCACCACCAGATAAATTAACTAATTGTCTTCCTCCAGCAAATGTTGTTAAGCCAATTTGTGTTGTTGTTGTTGGAATTGTAGCAGGTCCAGAAAGTAGAATATTTGAAACAATTGCTTTGTTTATTGCTGCCTGGTCATTGCCAAATTCTTGTCGAAATTTTCGTTGTCTTTCACAATATTGATTCCAGGTTTCTAAAAAAACTTTTAAGTATAATCAAAAATTAAAATTTTGATATTTAGAGGCACAATTTTTTTCTTCCATATTTTTCTTTAAATTTAAAAAATTCAAAAAGAGGAAAAAAATCGTTTCAGATTACTTTTGGGATCAATAACAATTACTTATCAATGACAGGACTCGAACCCTCAACTATAAAATAAATAAATCCTGAAGCTTCCCAGTTACACCACATAGCACTTAACAGATAATCTAATTTTACTGACTATAATTTGAAAAGAATAAGGAAACATCGATTATACAGTGAAAGTGAGCCCCTAAAATAAAAGAGACCCACCCCTAAAGTTCAATTAAAATCCCCAAAAATTTTTTTAAAAACCTTCATTAAATCCATAATTAAAATAATCAGTAATATCTGCTCCCGGCTTTCTCCAAGGTTTATCTTCCATTGTAGCCAAATCCAAATCATATATCGGCGTTCCATCTTTTAATGTTGGATTTGTGTCCAGATCAATTGTTCCATTAGTCACTCCACTTCTATTTTGTTTTTGAAAAGGAACATTTGCTTTAATATCTCCAATTGTAACAACAAATTCATCATCTTCGCTGTCATCTTCGTTTAAATAATCAAGTTGTCGAGGAGGTTCAGCATCGTTATTGACTACTGAAAAAATTTTTCTAAAGAAATTTTTTATAGGACCATTGTGGAGGGATGTAAAGAGAAATATGCAGTTGGAAATCATTTAAAAAGCTTACTAGACGGGCGGTCTAACAAAATGTTTAAAAGAGCGTGAAAGCAACGCCAAGACAGCTTACAAGGGACGTCTCAAACCTTCCTATGTACCCACGAAAAAATTTTTTAAAGAAAAATTAACCTTCCTGAGAGGCCTCTTCATTCATTTCTTCTTGAACAACAATCGTTTCCTCTTCTTGAACAAGAACATCCATTTGTTCGTTCTCTGTTGAATTTATCATAGTCTAAATTCAATTTAAAATTTATTAAAAAAATTAAAATTTCAAAGAAATATTCACACCGTTAATTTTCTAACGGATATTACACAAAATTAAAAAAAATAAAATATATACAAAAATCTTTATTTACATATTTAAAATCAAATCTTTTTAATTCCAGCTTTTAACGCCTTATTCACCAACTGTTTGATCTCGGCATTTAACGTCTTCTTAACCATTTGTTTAAAATTTAATCCTTGAGCTCTACGCAGCTTTCGACGCTCCCTTTCAGTACGAGAAATACGCTAAAAATAAAAAAATTTTTAAAATAAAAAAATTATTGCTATCTTCCAACCTTTCCTTTGTAACGCTTTTCCTTCTTCTCTGTCTGAAAATAAAAAAAATAAACCAAAAAGAAATTTTAAAAATTGAAGAAATTAATGGATTTTTTTGGTATGACATAAGAAAAAACTTGATAAGAAAAAAATCAAAGGAAGTCAGTTACACTCTGAACTTGAACTGCTTACGGGACGGTCAATTCAAAACAGACCACAAAACTTTCAAAGAAATTTTCTAATATTTATAAATAACCTGTGTAGAAGCATTCACTTTAGTTCCACTTGTTGATTCACAAGCCTTATCTTCTCCAACTTTATTTCCTTCATTTGCTTGAATAAGACCAAGCAAAGCCAAGGCAGCCTTTTGCTTCTTCCTGGCAATTCGTACACTCTTACTCAACCTCTAAAAATAAAAATGTTTGTAGGAATTTAAAAATAAGTTTCCAACCTTCCCTCTGTTTTTCCTTTTCTGAAATAAAAAATATACTTATTTTAGCTTAAATTCCTATATAAAAAATCAGGGAAGATAATACTTATTTTCACCCGCCAACACAAAGAGTGACCGGGGAATGAACATAACAGTTCGGAACTTCCAACCTTTTCGGATTTAATCTCAAAAAATCAACCTTCGGATTAGTCAAACTTTCATTAAGTTCCTCAGCCACTTCCATCTTCACTTGACGTCTTGGTTCAACATCAACAACTATTAAATTTATTAAATCATAAGATTTTAAATAAAAAATTAACCATCAGAAGCAGGTTCCAATTTAACAGGTCCAATGCCAGCACCAGTTTGCTCATTTTCAGTAGAATTCATAGTCTAAACTCAATTTATTTTAGCTAATAAAAAATTAAAAATTTTTTAGAAATATTCGCCGTCGCTAAACGGAAATTAGAATACAAAAAAAATATTTTAAAAAAATTTATTTAAAGAATTTTTATTTTCCTTCCTTCCTTCATTGCTTCTACTATTTTCTTCAACTTCATTCTCTCTCTTTGGTGGAGTCTTCTACGCTTCTTTTTAGGTGGCTGAAAAATAAAAAAAATGAATTGAAAATTCAAAAACACATTGAAGACTTGATAAGAAAATCGAGGAAGGGGATAATTTAAGTGATAATAAGCAATAAATAAAATAAGGGACCAAAAAACTTTCCTTAAATCTTTCTAATAATAAACAACCTGCGCAGAAACATCCACTTTAAACGTAGCTGTTGCATCACAATTCTTATCCTCACCAATTTTATTAGCCTCCATTGCTTTTGCTTTCTTCAACTTCATTCTCTGTCTTTGGGATAGCCTTTTAGGTTTCTTTTTTTCCAGCTAAATAAAAAAGCAATCGAAAATTAAAAAAACATTGGACAGCTTTGGCCAGTTACAATTCGACTTAAATTATTTATTCCGTCAAGTCTTACAAAGTTAATATTTTAATAAAACAGAAATAAACCTGAGGAGTTGCCAAATTTTCATTGAGTTCCTCAGGCACTTCCATCTTCACCTCCAGTTGATAAATTGGTTCAGGATCAGCAACTGATGAATTTAATAAATCAAAGAATTCTAAATTAAAAAATAGACCATCAGAAGCGGGTTCCACTTTAACAGCTTTACCACCAGCAAAAGTTTGCTCAGTTTCAGTTGGACTCATCTAAATTCAATTCAGTCTAAATTTATGAAAATGATTATTTTTAAAAAATATTCACCGTCATTTAACGGATTTTATTCAAAAAAATATTTTAAACAATTTATTTAAAGAAATTTATTCAAAAAATATTTACTGGCAAATAATAAAATTTTTAATTAAAATTTTAACAATAATTAAATCCAATCACATTTTAAAGAATCAAAAGTCAAAGGACAAAAATGTGTGGGAATAATAGATATATAATTCATAAATAATAAATTTAAATAATTTTTGGGCACAAAACTAAAATAATATAACTGCCTATAATTAATTAGAAATGGCAAAATATTTTTCTGAGACTAAAATAGGGTCGATGTACATGGAAAGAATCAAATGCCACACAAAAAGGAATGTCACGGGTCAACCGAAATCTGAGAACCTTTTCCAACACCACGATACCGAGAGTAATTTTCCAAAACTAAAATAGACTTCTTCAACTCATAATCCCTCTAACTGACCCGAACAGAAGGCCGATTCGAGACCCTAGACTAAAATTTTTTTTGAAAACCCCACGAATTTTTTTAAAATTTATAAACTTTATTTGTGTGGCAAATATTCCCTCCTTCTCTCTGACTCAAAAACTTTTTCTTCAAAAAAACCTCTCAATATTTATCACAACGTCCATAGAAACGACGCAAAGACCCATCAATTTCTTTCAAATAATAAGCTCCAGGAAACATAGGGATATCACAATCCTTCTTTTTCAGATAACAATCTTAAAATTTTTAAAATTTAAAAACACAAAAAATTAAAAAAAAGGAAACCTCCATTTTTAACAATTTCTTCTCGCTTCTCCAAAATTTTAGTAAATTGTTCCGGAGTAAATTTAATTCTTTCATGTAATCTATCAAAAGCGGATGCAGCACTTTTCTTTAAAGCATTATACAAAACTTTAGTTTTATCGTTAAAACGGATCGTTAAAGAAAACATTGCTGCAACACAACCACTTCCATAAGAAAAGAGCAAAATACGTTGACCATCCAAATCAGGCATAAATGGAGTACTAAAATTTTTGAAAAATTTTTTTAATTAAAAAACCTTACTCAAAAAATAAATTCATTAATTGAGCATAGAGAGATGGTGTGTACCTTTAAAATAAAAAAAATTTTAAAAATTCATTAAAAATTTTAAAAACAATAGAGCCCGAGCTGTATCAAAACCTCAAATTTTCCTTAATCCTAAAGTCAAAATCAAAACATTTTTCGGTGTTCCTTGATTATCAGGGTTCTTAAGGTCAAAAATCAAGGTTTTTTTTAAATCTCGATCTCCAAAAAACAAACATATTTCCAATCCGCTGTCCAAATTCCAGATGACGATCTAATTTTTCGAAAGCAATAAAAGAACAAGCATTTATCGCTTTATCTGTAAAACGATCCTTGCTGTCTGAACGAGTTTTGCCATTTTCTAATTGAAGAATTTCTGCCAAAGACATGTTTTTATATTCTTGCAGATCATTATAGAACCCAGCTGGAGTCACATCTCTTTGATAATCGACAAAAGAAAGCCAAGCAAATGCTTTTTGGCAAAGTCGAGAATATGGAGAATGGAATAATACAGCACGAAAATCGTCTAATGAGCCATTAGCTTCAAAATGAAAAAAAAATTTTTTGATATGAGAAGGATATTTTGCGGTTTGTCAGTAGGTAATGTGAGTGTCCGAGAGAACTAAATTCGACATGGTCGAATTCTGTTGGGTCGAATTCGGATTCGAAGTAAAATTCGGACTTACATAGACACTCGATTACATACTGGCAGATCTCAAAAATTTAAAAAGCTCTTCTCCCCATTTTCTCTATGGAACAGTAAACTAGATTATTAACCAAATAAAATTTAAAAAATACCATCAGAATTAATTTTCTTCCATTTATTCAAATAACCATTATAACAAGCATTCAAAGCATGCAAATAAGTTCCAACACTGTTTGGACCATCAACTTTTGGATATTCTGTACAAAAACCTCCAATAGGTTTATAAAAATCATAAACGTTGGAGGAATAAAAAGAACGAAGACCACGATCAAAAATAATTGAAGCTTCTGGACCTAAATTACGAAAAAATTATTTTAAAAAAATGTAAAAAAACCTATAAGAAAAGCAATAGCACCAGCACCTCCAGTACTTCTTGCTGCAAATTAAAAAATGAAAAAAATATTTTAATGGTAACAACATCCATTCTCACATAACCAAAGCGTTTTCGAGTTAAAATTGGAAAAAAGACCGTAAAGGATTCGAACCATAAAAGGGGCGAGAAAAAAGGTGCAACCCCTAACCACTCGTCCACTCCTGAACACAACAAAAAATCATTAATTTAAAGTCAAGAACAGATAGCTTTAAAAAAATTAATACCAGGTCCTTTAGCATAAACAGCAACATCAACACAAACAACAATTGCCAATCTTCCTAAAATTCTTGTAATTGAATATTATAAAAAATAAAAAAAAACCTTCAAATTCATAATTTGCATATAACCAATCAACAGAATGAAGCAATGCTTGGGTTCCTCCAAAACAAGCATTCTTTTCATCGACGCCTTCAATGTCTGTATTTCCTGATTCCATAAACAAATCCATTAGAACGGATTTTATACTTTTGCTTCGATCAACCAAAGTTTCAGTACCAACAGCCAAAAATCCAATTGAGGAAGGAGCAACCTGAAAAAAATTTTTTTGAATCATAGTCAACAGGCACGCGGCTAGGAAAAAATTTTAAGGAGAAGAGGGGGCAGTCAAGTAGTACGTCTGTCTATATGTCTAATAGTCAGAAAAGAAGAAACCCTCTTTAAAAAGAACCCTCACCTTATAATTTTCCAATAATTGAGCAGTCACACTAAGAGCCATAGAACACGAATCTTCATTTTCATGACAAAAACCCATTTCAAATTGGCCTAATCCCAAAGTGTACTTATTTGGAGAGACATTGTCAAACTAAAAAAATAAAATTTAATTTTTCAAAAATTTTAAACCTTTTCCAATTCTTTTTGGTCAACATAAGATTTTGGAAAATAAAATTCTGCTCCAATAATTCCAACATTTTGAGGTTTGCAAGGCTTGATGGAATCATCATTTGAAGCTTAAAAACAAATTTTTAAAAATATTTTTTAAATTAAAAAAAAATTTTTTTACTTGACTTAACGGAAGGATTGTGAACACCATTTACTAATAAACCATTTTCTCCAGCATTAGAATTTTCCATTACTATAAAAAGAAAGAAAATTAATTAGTAAAATAATATTAAAATGAAATTTAAAAAAAATTAAAATGAATAAATGGATAAATAAAAATATTTTTAAATGATGAAAGAGAGATTGAAATCAACAATTTTGTGATAAGCAATGAGAGAAAAAAATATTAAAAAAATTAAATGGAAAAAATAAGTAGGAAAATGCAACGGAAATATTTTAAAAAAGAGCAATGGAAGTTTAGTTTAATCCCCATAAAAATGCTGTTTAATTAGCAAAATTGAACAAAGCTACAAATTTATTAAAGATTTTCCCAGAACATTCCGTTAAATTTAAAGAGAAATGGAACTGACAATGAGAAAGAGAATTTAAAAAATCGAGGCTATAACAAATTTTGCAATTACAAGACGGGCAAAGAACATATATTATTATTAGTTTGACCTTCATCCTAAGAAGATTTATCTTAACCTTGATCTGATATAAATCAAAAGAAACGAAATAAACTAAAAAACGAAATCGGAAACTATGAACAGAGGTGTTTCGAAACAAAAAAATCTTCGAAAATCGGAAATCGAAAATCGAAAGAAATCCAAAAATATCGAAATCGAAAATCGAAAATATTTTTCAAAATCTTCGAAATCGAAAATCGAAAATCGAAAGAAAAATAACCTCGAAAATCGGAAATCGAAAAACGAAAATCGAAAAAAAATTTTTTTAATAAAAAATGTGAAAATTAATTTTTGTTATGTTAGGTCTCAAGTGGATCTCTCATCATGAGATCTGTGTGTTTATTAAAGCAGAGCTAGGTCGCTTACATCATCCACCTTAATTCATGCAAATCCTCCAATATACTAGACTACCTGAATTCAAGCAAATAACAATAACCGGAGCCGAAGCATAATATTGTTAATAGATCAGGGATTCCTCCGATTAGCGCCGCAGGCGAAAATTTTGAGAATTTTGGAAGACTAAGTCACCAGACTTCTTCCTTTTTAGCGCCGCAGGCGAAAATTTTGAAAATTTTGGAGGATCCTTAAGAAAAAAATCTTCCTTTTCTGCGCCGCAGGCGAAAATTTTGAAGATTTTGGAAGATCCTTAAGCCAAATTTCTTCCTTTTTTTGCGCCGCAGGCGAAAATTTTGAAAATTTTGGAGGATCCTTAAGAAAAAAATCTTCCTTTTCTGCGCCGCAGGCGAAAATTTTGAAGATTTTGGAAGATCCTTAAGCCAAATTTCTTCCTTTTTTTGCGCCGCAGGCGAAAATTTTGAAGATTTTGGAAGATCCTTAAGCCAAATTTCTTCCTTTTTTTGCGCCGCAGGCGAAAATTTTTTAAATTTATGATGGCCGATAAGTCAGAATTCCTACTTTTTGGCGCCAAAAATTCAAATTTTTTTAAAAATTCGGAAATCGAAAATCGAAAATATCGCAAAATTTCGAAAATCGGAAATCGAAAATCGAAAGGAAAAAACCCTCGAAAATCGAAAATCGAAATCGAAAATCGAAATTTCGAAACAGCTCTGACTATGAACGAATGAATAAAATTTGCAAATTGTGCAAAACAAAAGTTTCCATTATGAAATATTTTGAGAATTAAAATCAAAATATCTACGACAAAATGTCCAATAGTGTTAAAACAGTCATTTTATCAAAAGACAAATGAGAGAACAAAGGAATTGAAGAGACTGCAGAGAAACAAAATACAATTTACATTTTGACTAGTTTACTAGCAGAGATAATACAAAACACCAAATTATAAAAAAGTAATTTAACTCACTTTTTTTAACTTGGTCAAACTGAACGTATTAACAGAACCTTTGGAACATCACGATATTTTTTTCAAAACAAAAAAAAATTTTCAAATTATAAAAAGTATTATTGATAAAATCAAAAAATTTCCGATAAAAATAAACAAGAAACACCCGAATAAATTTTTTTCAACTCTGATTTCAATTTAAAATTAAAATAAAATTTGGCAAAAATAAAAGCAAACAAAAAAACATCTAAAAATACAAAAAAAAGTATAACAATTAAAAAAAAAGAGGGAAATATATAAAAAAAAAAGAATATTATTTTTAGAGTTGCTTTCAAAATCTATCAAAAATTTTATCCAGAAAAAATTTATTTTTAAAGCAACTCCCATTAAAATCGTGTTTTTTTTTCAAGAATCCTCTCTTTAACCTAAAAATTACTTGCTTGGACAAGAGCTGGGCTTCCAAGCGATTAACCCAGCTAAAAATGTTTTAACTCAAAATCTTATTTTTAGTAAAGGAAAATCCCCCCAAGCCTTGACTTAAAACACGATCTCTTCTTTTTAAAGGCAAAATTAAAAACAAAATTTATATGTGGACAAAAAAGCTTATCAAAAAATTAATATTATTATCGATTGATTGCCACTTTAATATAAAATGCTTTTTAAAAATTAAATTATAAATATACCGTAAATGTCCCAAATACATAGAAGCCCATTAAATGTCAACCCATTGAATAATAAAAGGCCTACCTCCACTAGAGATCGGCTTGGGTCCAGACAAAGGCCTGGGTTTTTCCTGGACTACAGGCCCAGGATCCGGCCTAGATCAATAAATCAAACCCGGAACCCAGGAAAAGGCCCAGGCTTTTCACTCCCAGAAACATTAAAAAATAAAAGCCCAGGGCCCTTCTATTAGGATATATACGGCAAACCTTATTACATATTTTCTTATTTAAAAATTAAACAAAAAAACTTGTTCATATTCTCCAACATCATTTAAAGAGCAATCATTTTGAGCAAAAACATAACACCAGCACTCATTAAACCAGCAATAGGTAAAGTAACTAGCCAAGACAATGAAATATTTCGAAAAACAGACCAATGAACGACTGGATGTGCTTGTACTAAACCAACAGCAACAACACTACCAACTTTACATTGTGTTGAACTTATTGGTAAACCCAATTTTGATGCAAATAAAACTGTTATTGCTGCACCAAATTCTATTGCAAAACCTCCGGGCGGTGTTATTCTTGTTAAATTTTCACCAACTGTGTAGATTACCTTTAAAATTATACCAGATTATTATAATAACCCAATAAAAATTGAAAACTAGGTCCTTAATAATGTATACACAACCCAATAGAAGATCGAAGCTTGAGTCTGGATCAAGGGCTGGAGAGTTTCCAGTACCTAAAGGCATTCGGTTCATGTCTTTGAGTTCGAACCCCAACCAAGATTAAACTGGGTATGAGCCAAATCCTGCATGTTTCCTGAACCTAGACTCAGGCGTCTGGATCAAGGGGTCCGAGTTCCCCGCCTAACAATAAAAACAAAAAAATAAACCCTATGTCCAAGTAACCAAAGTCCAACACACATTCCAGCTGCTCCATACAAAAGTAAATAAATTGAAGTATGTTTTGATTGATGTACACTTCCTTCATCATAAATAGCATAAAGAGAAACTAATGGAGCTATTGCATTACTGGAAAATAAATTTTTTAAATTAGGAAATTTATTTTTTCATAGAGTTTTCAGAAGAGACAAGAGGTTACCAAATATTCCTGAGATTCTTCTATGAAAGAAACTGGACCCTCCCTCCCTAAATTTGTTGTCCTTCCCGTCCCAAAACACCTTTCTTTTTCCCAAATATTTACAAAAAAAAATTTATTTACAAACCTAACATCATTTCCACCATGAGCAAAACCAGAAAAACAGGCAGTCAAAACTTGTAAAAAAGTAAAAAGACGAGAAGCATATGGATCCTCAGGTTTTGAAGAACGAAAAAAGCTTAATAAAGATGATGCTGGCCTTATTGAAGCATTTCCTTTAAATTTTAAAAATTTTTTTTAATTTTCAAAAAATTCAAAAAAAACCTAGAGATCCATTTTGATTATTTTGTAACATTTCTTGTCCATTTTCTTCAATTTTTGATTTTTCTGAAGCTGATTTTTGTGTTAATAATGTTGTTTCTGATTTTTCTGTTGTTGTTCCATTATTATTTGTTGGTTCTGATATTCTTCGATAATTTGATGAATTTCTTGTTGCTTCTGAATTTGAATTGTTGACACCACTAACAACTTTGATTTGTTCTGAACCATCTGATGTGTTAACTAAAAAACGAAAAATAATAAATTCTACGCAAAGGCCAAAAATGAAGAGAGGTTAAAAACAAAGGATGGGTCAAAGACAAAAAATTTGTCTGAACTTGGCAAACTCTAATCGATCAAACTCCCCATGCCTCGCCGATGGCCAAAATATTCGAATTAATTAAAATTCAAAAAATAATTCCTAACCCCTAAAGCTCTCCCTTACCCCATAAAAAATTTAAAAAAATTCCAAAACAAACCTAAAATATAATTTTTTAACCTCTCAACAACAAAGAAACGAGTAATTAAAGCTGCAATAAGTCCAATACCAAAACTTAGCGACAAAACTGCCCAAAGTGGCCATTTATCTAATCCAATATCTAAAAAATTAAAAAGAATTTTTAATTTTTAAATTAAAAAAATACAATGAGAGCCTTCAAAAGTAACAGCAAAAACATTTACAGAAATACACAAAAAGTAGAGAAATGGCAACAAAATTAATCCACAATGTAATGGGCGATTCTAAGAAAAAAAAATAATTTTTAAAATTTCAAAAAAATTTTTTGAGAAAAAAAATCTTTTCAAAATTCCGTCAAAAATTTTTTTACTTTCCTCACATTTTTAGACACCCACATAATTTCCCAAAAAATATTCGTCACTTTTTATTATTTTAATTAGTCTTTTTTTATTACACTCCTCATTTATCAATTTCCCCAATTAAGAAAATTTTTTTCAATTTAAAATTGCATTAATTGACACATTCCAAATGTCACATTCAATTCCCCCTCCTCCCACCCAAAAAAATAAAAATAATTAATTAATAATTAATTTATACCCTTCGAAGAACAGCATGATCGATGAATAAAAAGAAAAGTGATGACACACAACCAGAAAGTATTGGGGAAACAAACCATGAGGCAACTGCGCAAAAATTATAAAAATTTAAGAGGCATGTGATTTTTAAAAGAAAATGCTAAAGAACATGAGGTTGGGATTTCAGAAATTCGAAAAAAATTTTGGAAATTTTTAAGACGAATGAGTCAAGCCCAATTTTATCATCTCAAACCCAAAAATTCTACCATAAAAAATATTCTTGGACAAATTCTTATTTTAGGTGACCTCAAAAAAAGCAAAAAAAAAATTCCAAAAAACTCACATATTTTTGTAACTTTTGACCATCTAATACCATCAGTTCCATGAAGTAAAATTGAATACCTTGAAAACAAATATTTAAAATCAAAACAATAAAAATCCAAACCCAATTGTCGCCCCAACAATTGAATGAGTTGTAGAGACAGGCATTTTGAAGAATGTAGCAATTAAAAGCCAAGCTCCACAACCCGTCAACACTGCAATTTGGCCCAAAACTAATTCTTTTTCTCTTCCTTCGTAAATTGCCAAATCCACGACTCCTTTCCTCATTGTATCCTTTAAATAGAATTTTTATTAAAAATTTCCCAAAAAATTCAAAATAAATCACTAACCGTCACTTGATATCCGAGCAAAGCGGCGCCTAAGGTTTCAAATAAAGAAGCGAGCAAATAGGCTTGTTGAAGAGTGAGTACACTAAAAGAGCAAATATATCAGAAAAAACCTTTAGAAAACTCACCGGCTTCCAACGCTCGTACCAAACGAGTTGGCGGTATCATTAGCTGAAAATAGGTATATTAGGTATAAAATAGGTACACAAAAATAGGTATAAAATAGGTACACAATCGATCAATTAAAAAATAACCAACCTCCAATTGCAAAGGCTAGAACAAACGCTATCAAGAAACCAACAATCTTTAAAAAAAATAAGGTAAAATTGTCGATAATGTGAAGCATTTTTTCATGTCCCCAAGCATATCCCTTTATTTGCCATCTCCCCATAGTGGCTGATTTTGTGCTAGGGGCAAAGAGAAGGGCTCTGGGAGAGATAAAAAACTCATCATAAAAAGGACAATTTTGTCAAAAAATAATTGAGAAAAAATTTAAATCAACTCACAATTGTCCAAAAAATGTCCAACTGGAACAAGGCCAAATCTTCTACAACCATTTTTATTTTTGGATTTTTGGGGTGATTTTTGGTACAAAAAAGGGAAGAGAAAATTCTCAAATATAGATTGTTTCTGTTGTTCAGTCACCGGTCAGTTCTTTGTTTTGAAAATGTGTAAAAAGAAGAAAACCAAAAGAAGCAAAAATAGGGGGAGAGAACACCTCCTTCTCTTCGTCTCTATTGCAAAAGCAAAGGGTATTTTTGAGAATAAAAAAGGCAGCTACCACCAAATGACTTTGAGTAATAATAAAAGAGACTGTCAGCAAAGAAGAAAAAGTGTAAATAAATGTCTGAAAATAAAAGTAAAAAAAACAATCTATAAAAATTTGAAAAAAAAAAGGAAAAATTGGACAAAAGAGAAGCTAAAAAAATTTGAAAATTTATGACAAAAGAAAATTAGATTAAACGAAATATTTTTCGGACAAAATGTCATAATGTCGAAAATCGATTTGTTCAGAATTTAAAGGTCAATTAAAGGGTCGTTTGAGTCTGGGTAACGTGGTCTTTATGGACACGGATTTTTATGTTAAAATACGAGATTTCGAGATTGTCACGAAGCAAGAAAATTAAAAAAAACGAACAAAATTAATTTAAAGAAAAAAAGTGACGGAAGTAAAAAATTAATTTTTCTTTACTAGACAATTTATTTTCCCGCCATTTTTTATTTAATTTTTAATCTATGGATTAAAATAAATCGTAAAGATGGGAAAAATTGAAAGGGGAAAAACTTGTAGGCCAAAAAACGAGTGGGTAACAAACAACACAAATCCCCCTTTCATCACTAACTGCTCAACTACAAACAAGAGAACTTTGAAATGAAAAAGGAAAGAAGAGAAAAATTGGGGTGAGGGGAAGAAACTTTGTAACATTTTTTTATTTCACTACTCTACTCTTCTCTATTTTCCCTCGACTACACATTTTGCCAATGTCACACTTTGCCAATAAGGGTAAAAACCTCGTTTCGCCAATAAGTTTGTTGACGAACTGTCACTTTTAAGCCTTATTGGCAAAATATGGTTTTGGCAGAATATGTGAAGCTATTTACCTCTTATATGTCAATTGTTTTGTCTCTCTTAATTTAAACATACTCTCTCCCCTTTTTACTTTCTCTCTTCTAGTCAGCCGCACTTACCGGCAACCAAAACAGAAAAAAATTTTCTTTTTTTCTCTAACATTCTCTTCAAATTCCTTTATCTATCATTCACTTTAAAAAACTCCCCCGTTATAATATAGGCATTTTCTTAATGAAATTGGTGGGTAAAACGACTGAAAGGGAATAGAAAGGGAAGGAAAATAAATAAAATATAAAAAAAAATATATCTTCTTTTTGAGCGGCCAAAGCGATGACTGGCAAGCTTGTTGTCAGTGAAAAATCTTAAAATGTCATGGACGAGTTATGAAAGCCTTTTATTTATTTTTTTAAAATTTTTTTTCTATTTTTTTTTTTGAATTGATGATTGAATAAATGAGGGCTTTTTTGGTATTCCATTTTTACGTGAGAGAAAGAAAAAAAATTTTTTTGGTGTTGTTGAGAGAAAATGGGAGGTGTAAATGAAGCGGATAAAAACAAAACAAAAATGGATTTTTAAATTAGTAGAAGAAGAATATATAAAACTGATTATGGGGGGAAGAGGAGCTTTATTTTCTTGTCCTTTATTTTAATAAAGAAAAGTGTTTGTGAGAAAGTTCAAAATACATAAAAGGAAAATTTTTCTTTTAATTTTTTTTATTAAAAGTATAGTACAATAATTCGAAAAATAAAAAGAAAAAAAAATTATTTTTCTTTTACTAAAATAAAAAGTCAAGTGTCCTTTTTCAATAGAAAAAGAAAATTCGTCATAACCTAGAAAACCCCCCAAATAAAAAGATAAGAAAATTATTTAATTATTTTTAAATTTATTTGTAAAATACATTAACTTAAAAGAAAAATTTTTATGGTTGTCTCGGTAGCTTAATCGGTAAAGCGACAGTATCTCACACAAATAGGTTCCGAGTTCGATCCCTGCCCGGGTCGAAATCTTTTTTTTCTTGACTTTTTAATTATGGCATTCATTTTATTTTAGAAAATCAACCGAAAAAAAATTTAAAAAAATTATATTTCTTAAATGAGATCGGACAATATTTTTTTGTTTAAAAAAATTATTTATTAAAAAAAACAACCTCTCCTTTCTCTTTATTTCCCATCATCTCTCATCATCATCAATTCAAATATTTTTTATTTTCCATTTAAAGGTCCAGTTGAAGAAGGTCCATTTGGTGTTGCTATTTGTTGTATTATTATTTTATTATTTTCAACAGCAATTTTGCTCCCATTCTTCTTTTCCTCCTCATCTTTCTCTTCTTCTTCTTCATCCTCTTCATTTTGTTGTTCCCAATCATATGGCTCTTCAGGATTTATATCGTTATTTCTTATTGCCAAAGAAATTAAATCACGAACATACTTTAAAAAATAATTTTTTATTAGTAAAATATAGTCGGAAAATATAAACATAGTCGGACCTCATTATAAGATACCCTTAAAGTTAATACACCTTTCAGTTTTGGTAGCAGGAGCAGCCCTTACTTACAATTAGTTTAATAAAATTCTGTCGGGTCCTCCATTTAAGATACAACTCGTTATAAGATATGAGATTTTCTCAAATTCAAGGATGAATCTTATAATGAGACCCGACTACTTCTAAAAAAATTAAAAAAGAATACTTGATAACTTGGAAGTGTATTGTAATCAAGTTGATCCAGATAAGTAAGAATACGACGAAATTCCATCTTTAAAAATTTTTTTTTAATTTTTCAAAAAAATAAAAAAACAAACTCTGGGACAATGCTTAAGTAAATCAATCTGAAAAAAATTCTTGCAAAAAAATTCCAAAAAAATTTCACAAACAAACCATTCCCTGTTGACTTCTAGTCTCTTCTTTTATTCTTTTAACCTCATCACGTTCAGCTCCATGATATCCACTCCAAGGTAATTCACCAGCCATAAATTCAGCCACTACATAAAGCCAACTTTCCAAATCATCTTTAGGGGATTGTTCTTGTGCTCTATGAGCTGCTAATGGTGCATAACGGATTGTGCCTCTTTAAAAAATTAAAAAAATTAACTTACAAGGGAACATTGTTTACTGTGAGTACGAATTCGGTATTTTTTTGGTACCATTCGATAGAGGACCCCCAACTTACTATTGCAAAGTGCTATCCGTTTTCTTGCAAAAAATTTTTAAAAAAAGTTATGGCCAGTCAAAGTTTCAGTCCTTGGGAGTGGTTGAGTATAAGCAGAAGAGCAAAAATAAGCGCGCTATAACCTTTTTTTCACTCTCTCTGCTTTCTTCACTTTGTTTTATAAAGAGAAAAAAAGAACGCAAGAGGCTTGAGGAAAAAAGAAGGGAGAAAAATGTCAGACACAATAAACAAAGAGAAGATGGGCGTGTCGGTTTTTTGAGGATGAAAAATAAGAGAGAAATTGTTTATTTACCCTATAAATCCAGACTCTAGCGGTCTAACTTTGAACGGCCATAACTCGGCCCAAACTAATTTTGCAAGAAAACGGATAGCACTTTGCAATAGTAAGTTGGGGGTCCTCTATCGAATGGTACCAAAAAATATACCAAATTCGCACTTACAGTAAACAATGTTCCCTTGTTAGAGAAAATCAAAGAAAAATGAGGACTGGATGTGTGATCAAGAAATCATGTCAGGCAGCCTAAAGAGAGACGCTCCCTAATGATGCTCCCGAAAGACAGAAAATAAAATCTTCGATACTTACTGGTAATGTTTTAGTTTCAGGCCAGAAATTGGCCGGGTTGAGAGAAAAATGTAGTCGGGTCGAGTTCCCGATCGGGGTTTCAAAATTTTCTTCGGATCAGGATTTCGAGGCGAAAAAGTGCAGGTTTCGAAAAAAGACAATGTTTCGGGTAACCCAAACCATCCCTAGTTCAAGCACATTCAAAAAAATTTATAGCAAACCTGAATTGTGTATTTTCTCTAGGCGGTTTAATTTCACCATTTGGCAATTTAAATTGTCTACATAATCCAAAATCTATCAAAATTATTCGACAAGTTTTGTTGTTATCCTTTGATTGTAATAAAGCAAAATTTGAAGGTTTAACATCTCTGTGAACATAACCAAGTGAATGAAGTTGTTCTAAAGCACTCAACATTTCTAATGAAAGTCTTAATGCTGTAGGGGCTGAGAAACGATAATGTTGAAATTGAAGACGAAGTTTGTACAAATTTTCTCCTAACTGAAAAAATATTTTTTGAACCATTTATTGGTTCATTTAAGAGTTGTACGGATCCTGGAATCATTTCTATTTAAATAACTTGGAGTTAAAACCTATTGAGATTGAAGGTACATAAAAAATGATTGGAATTCTCCTTGGTTCATTTAAGAGAAGTATACAGACCTGGAATCTCTTCTACTACATCCATTGACTTTAAATCAGGTCTGGATCTTAAGTCAATAAAAACAATCCCTAGTTTAGTATCGATACACTAAAAATGCCTGAAGCCATCCTTGACAAGCCCACATCTCCAAAGGAGTGTGCTGGAGTACCCAGAAATCTGACCGAAACATTTTTCGACAAGGAATCAGACCCGAAATTTTCTCAATCCGGCCCATCCCTATTCTTCACCTAAGCATTGATCTCCCAATTTATTAACAAAAATAAATCAAAACAAACCCTATTCATGATGAGAAATTTGAAATGTTTTTGAATCATTCCTCTGTCAACAAGATTACAAAAATGAGTCAGGTGTGACTTGTTTGCTGCTTTTAGAACCAAATAGTCCATACTTAAAGCGCGTGTAGCAATATCACAAACTTCGAGTTTTGCAGCAAATAATTCTAGAAAAAGAGAAAAATCAAAAACTTGAGAAAGTCTCCCCTTTCCAAAAAATTAAAAAAAACTCACTTCCATCTCTCGTCCGTAACACCTTAAAAATTAATTTAAAAGGAAAAAAATCGACAAGAAAACCTCATAAACAGCTCCATATTTCCCCGAAGCAATCCTTTTTCCAACAGCATAAGAATCTTCTTGTCCACGAATTATATTATTGCTGGAGGGTAGTCTGGAAGAAACCAATTCTTGTGAGTGTTCCGCGTCAAGACCCTGAGAGAAAAAATAAAAATTTAATTAAAGAAATTTTTTGCTCTCCTAAAGGTCTCCCAAAGATGTCAAAAAAGGTCAAATGGGCCAAAAGGTCAAAAAGGACTAATTAATAAAATTAATGATACAGTTTGTTCCCCTCACTCCACCTGCATTTTAACTCCAAAAATATTTTTTAAATAATCCTTAAAGGAAAAAACTTTTTTACTTCAAAACTGTTGTCGTCGTTCATAGAGATTAATTAATTTATTTTCCAAAAAAAATTTTTTTCAAAAATAAAAAAATAAAATGATTTTTGTGCTTAAAAATAAATTTAAAAACAAAGAATACAAGAAAAGAAAAAATTTTTTTAGAGAAATTGCGAGAAGAATTGAGCAGCGAGAAGGACAAACATTACAACATTTGAAAAAAGTAAATGTTAAAATTGTGTCTTTTTCTTGTTTTTAAATTGTGTGGACAACTAGAGAGGGATAAATAAGAGGAGGATATTTTTGTAATATTAAAAACAAACATTAAAAAAATATTAAGTAATCTCATTTTATTGTTTAAAGAGGAACGGAATAGGAGGGGTAATCTTATTGATAGAGGAACGGAATGGAACGGGGTAAGGGGGTAATTTAAGAAAAAAATTTTTCTTAAAGCTGAACAGTGAAGAAAAAAGAGATGAACGCATTGCTTCTTCTCTTCCTTTATTTCTTTAATTTAAAAAATCCCCGATCAAAAAAAAAGTAATAAAAACAACAAAATGTTGTGTAAATCGATTTGAAGGGCCCCGTTAAAAAAAGAAACATAGAGACGAAAAGGATATAAGGAGGGATGATCAAAAAAGACAAGCCCCAAAAGATCGACATTTAGATGAACAAATTCACAAGTAGAAAGATAAAACTGACAGAATATCCCAACGAAATTTTTTTTAAAAAATATGAAATTAAAATTGAACCAAAAATCTCATACAAGTAGAATTTCCAAAATAGAAACACAGCCCAAAAATTTAAAAAAAAAAGAAATTCAAAGGGTCCCATTAGCCAACCAAATTTATTTAAAATATAACAACCTTGTTGATTTTTCCATCCTTTCAAGTATTGATCTTCTGGATTAACTGTTCTATCAATTGAGAGGTCATGTGCACATGAAAAGCCAAGTGTGCTTGATTTTGCTTGAGTGGATTGAAAGAAATAAAGAGAGGTGTAATTATATTAAGAACAGCTGAGCTTATGAAGATTCTTTGCTTTTCTATAATATTTTTATTGAAAAAAATTTTTTTTCAACATTTAAAAAAGAAAAAATATTAAAAAAGAAAAAATAATCTTTTTTTACAAATAAAAAAATGAGCAATTAACATAAAAATAACAAACCATTTTTTATTGCAAAAAAATATTTAATTTTAAAAAACAAGAGTATATATTTAGTCTTCATTCACAAAAAGAAGAAAAAAAGATTAAAAACAATATTTTGACTTAAAAAAGTTTTTGGCTCTAGACAGTTTTAGTAGTCCAATTAAGGTTTAGTTAATCACATCAAAGTTTATGATGAGATTTTTTGGACTCATAAACAGATTAATACTTTCATTGGACTAATAAAACTAATTGGACTCATAAACCGTACCAGAAGCCAATTTTTGTTTTTAATCCATTATGTATTAATATAAGCACGGAAAATTTGTCCTTAACAAAACAAAAAAACCTTAAAATTCATTTATTTACTTCCTTTTTGGGCAATTTTTCTTTCACTTTCTCTTGGTCACAGGGTGCCGGTTTAACAAAAGGAATTTTTTCTTTATATTGTGGAGGCATAAATTCACGTAAAGCTTCAGGAATTAAAATACAATCAACAGTTTGATAATTTTCTAAAACTGCACAAATAACTCTTGTTGTTGCACACATTGTTGCATTTAACATATGAACAAAATTAACCTTTATAAAAAATATATATTTCTGAGGGAGGCTCAGAAGGCCGTAAAATGAACCCCAAATATTGTAGCCGGGTCCTACCTATTATATTCACTTAAAAATGATGTTTCTTTTAATTTAGTCGGCCCACTTATTAGGGTTGTTCCTAGGTTTGATAACGTTGTTCCTCGTCTCCAAAAATTGGGTGAAGTTGAGGCATTTTTTTGAAAATTTCTTGTCCCTCCCGTTGCTAAAGATGTTATTCTTCTTAAAGTTAGAATCCCCGACTTTGTATTAAAAATCCCAAAAAAAAATTTTTCTTTAGATTAGCAAACCTCTCCATCCAACTTTTTAGTTTGTCCATAACGAATTTTAAGTCTTCTCGATTGATAATCTGTACAATTTGAACACGAAACCAATTCACGAAAAGCTCCACTTGCAGGAAACCAAGCTTCCAAATCAAGCTTTTTAGATGCTGCATTATTTAATTCACCAGAAACAATATTAACAATTCTATAAGGAATTCCAAGTGCTTGATAATAAAATTCAGCATTTCCAATCATCTAATTTAAAAACAAAAAAAGTGAGTTATTTTAAAAAACATTGGTCTCTAGAAAAATGAGAAATACGAGCTCTTCCTATATTTTTGAGGTTTCCCAGCAGGAATGTCATGTGCTATCCGAAACTAGATACGAAAAAAAATTAAAAAAACCCAGCCGATCCGGCTCAACTTTTTACTCAACTCGTGGCATCCCTGTTTCCAAGGGTTTAACGAGTGTATTGAGTCAGAATCTGAGTTCAGATTCTTCCTTCTCATGTCTTCCAGGGACCAATATTCTTCAGGATTACCAAAAAGTTTAGGGAAAAATTTTTTATTAAAAAAGAAACCTCATCAAAATGCTCCCAAGATTCATCATCAAATGGCGAACAAATAACAAATTGTTCAACTTTTTCAAATTGATGAACTCGAAAAATTCCACGAGTGTCACGCCCATGACTTCCAGCCTAAAAATTAAATTAAAAAAATTGTCTAATAAAAAAACCTCTTGACGAAAACATGTAGACATACCAGCATATTTTAATGGCAAATTTGCAGGTACCAACCATTCATCACCTTTTAAATATAAAATTAAAAATATTAAAGTAAAAACAAACGATGAAAAGCAGCTATAGGTTGTTCCGAAGTAGCAATTAAATATTTATCGTCACCAGAATTTTCATTTTCAGAGCCTTTTCCTACTACCTTTAAAAATTTTTTAAAGTAAAAAAATTAAAAAAAAGTTTTCCAGTCATTTGGGGAACAATATCTTAAGGAAATAAAAACACGGACCACCAAAAGTACTCGAACCAACAGCACACAAATTAACTAGCCCAACACCCTACCGACCAAACCACGGAATCCGACAAGTAGGAAGCAACAAAAATTGCTCTAATGCAATTAAAAACTCACTCTATAAAGCTCCTCATCAAATTGACTTAATTGAGCGACTTCTTGCATAAATTCCTTAAATTTTTCAAAAAATATTTTTAAAAAATCAGAAAAAAACCTTTCTCATAAAAAATGGAGGATAAATTGGAACAAATCCTTTTTCCGAAAGAATTCTTAAAGCTAATCCAATTAATGCTTGTTCAAGAAAAACTAAAGGTCCTTTAAGGAAGAAACTTCTACCACCAGCAACATTAGCGCCTCTTTCACCATCAAAACCATCTACCATTGTAACCAAATCAACCTTAAATAAAAAATGAGAAGTATTACTAGGGCAAAAGAATGGAATCTTTCCTGGCTCAGAGAACCTAGACAAAAAACATTTATTTATGCCTTCAAAGGACTTGTCGGCCCGAGTCTTTCCCTTAACTCAAGACAAAAGTACTCAAGACCATGATAAGCAATCATGGTCTTGAGTCAAGTCGTAAAATCTTCCCTAACCTAAAGTCTAGATCCAGGCATTTATTGAACTTCCATCTGGCCTGATTTTTCCTAAACCAAAGACCAAAACTAGGAACCAATGAATACGAAAATTGGACATAAATATTCATAGATAGCCAAAAAGGGAACAGATTGAGTAAAAAACCTCAAAACCCATAAGGAAAAATAACTTTAAAAACATACATGAGAATAACATTTTCGACTTTCACAATCCCCAAAAGTTCTCTCCACTTTATTGTCATCTTCATTATCACTTATCGGAACAGAATCATGCAATAAATTCCCAATTTTCTTCAAATTTTCATTTCGATCCTTTTCCAAATTTTCCATTTTTAAATTTGTCGAAACAGTTTCCTCATCCAATTTCTTTTTTAAATTTTTAATTTGAGCGATGGAAAGAGGCTAAAAACCGATTCAATTAGCTCCAAAAACAAAGAAAAAACCTTAAGAACATCCAAACTCAAAGCATCAAATTTAGTCACAAAATCAGCAGGAAGTTCTTCCGGCCCGCCTTGTTGTTCCTTTTTCTATAAAATAAACATTTTTGAAGATCAAAAAACACAAGAAATTAACCTTCATTTTGTCGCCTATAGTTGTGCTACACATTTTACTTGCACGATTAATAGCATCCAAATTGAAACGCTCTGAAAATGATTATATATTTAATCTAAAGAGAGCAAACAAAAATCTCAGTTATCAAGTCTTAGATTTTTTGAAGTATCAAACTTGATTCGCCCGTACCACTCTCCCAATCCGGTTCCTAATTTCTTTTATTCACAAAGACTATGTGCTCCGTCAGTTCATCCCGAAGACGACAAAATGTCGTTTTTCCCAACGGATTTTGACCTTTTCCTAGGTAAGTTTTTCACGTTTTCCCCAATAACTACAAGAGGGCCCCTATATGAATACAAAATAACCCACATAGAAATAAACCATAAAAACCCTCAAAAAATCTTTCAGACCTTTTCTCCATTCAACATCAGCTTCAATAACTTTATCAACTAAAGTAACATCAGCAAAACGTCCTTTTTGAGAAATTCTAATTAAGTCTGGATTGCCTCCTTTTTCAACACGAAAGAGATCAATGTTTAAAACCATTTATATAAATACTAAATTAATAATTATGCCAAAAGCTCTGAAAAACAAAATTAATTAAAAATTAAATTTCGAGAAAAACTGATTGAGTCAAAAATTGAAGAAAAAAATAAAAAATGGGGTGGGGGATTATTGAGTCCCGCCGGTTGAGTCCCGCAGACATATTTTGGGCCATAACTTTTAAAGTTTTCAACCAAATCGAGTCTATCTTTTATCATTCGAAAGCCCTGAATGTGAGGATCATTTTCTTCAAAAGGATTGATTTGATCAGACAGTCCTACAAAAAGTTATATCTAGATAAGTACGCGCAATCGTGATTTTTCATCTTTATCAGGCTGTAACTTTTTATATGTTGATCTGATCAAATCAATCCTTTTAGATAAAATAATCCTTACACCAAGAGCTTTCGAATGGTATATTAATTATCTAAATCAGTTAAGAACTGAAAAAGTTATGGCCCAAAATATGGCTCCAGAACTCAACCGGTGGGACTCAACTGGACCGTTTAGTAAAAATTGTAAACAGGACAATTGAGTCTTGCCTGAATCCCGCATTTTGTTTACTATATAAAGCAAAGTTCTCTTTATTTACGTTCATTTGTGTTATTTTTTGCGTCATTGATTTATTTACTCGTCTTATTTTAATTTCTCTTTTTTTAATTTAAGTTATCTACTTAATTGGTTAAATATTTTATATTATTTTTTAAATTAAAAATGACTACTCAAGTCCGAGCTATTTGCGTTCTCAACGGCGACGGTGACAAGAATGTTAAGGGCACCATCCGTTTCTCTCAAGTATCCTTTTTAATTCTCTCATTTCTTTAGAAAAAAATTAAATTTTAGGAAAAGGAAGGATCGCCAACTCGAATTGAAGGCGAAATCACCGGCTTGTCTCCTGGACTTCATGGTCTGATTTTGAAATGATTAAAGAAGAAATTTTTCTCATTTTAGGTTTCCATGTTCATGCTTATGGAGATCTCACCAATGGCTGCGTTTCCGCTGGACCTCATTACAATCCGACCAATATGACTCATGGTGGTCCTCTGGTAAATTTATTGTTTTATTTCTTTCCCAGTCTCTAGTAGACGGTGGCAAGAATGATCGAGATTTATGAAAAGCATGGGCCTGTTCATGGGTTACGGATTTGATTTTATTGACCTGGGCCGGATTTTGGGCCTGTAGTCCAGGAAAAACCTGAGTTCCAGGGAAAACCTAGGAAGGTCAAAAAAAGGCCTGGGCATGGACTTTGGGTACAGCAAAACCTCAAGCTTTGGTCCCCATGCCTTTATTCAATTCCATATAATTTACCAAATCTTTTCAGGATGAAGTTCGTCATGTGGGTGATCTGGGCAATGTTCATGCGAATGAAGATGGGGTAGCTGCGATTGACTTCAAAGACGGGAAGATTTCGCTTGTTGGTCCAACAGCTATCGTCGGGCGTACTTTGGTCGTTCACGCTTTGGAAGATGACCTCGGTTTTTTTTAATTTTTTTTTTAATTGAAAAATTAATTTCTCTAAATTTAGGCCGCGGTACTGATGACAAGGCTGAAGAGAGCAAGAAGACTGGCAATGCTGGGCCTCGCTTGGCTTGTGGCGTTATTGGTCTCGCTGCTGTTCCGCAATGAATAATGATGGAAAGGAGAAGCAAAATTTGAGAGATTAAATATCATCATCAATTTGACTTATAGGCAAATATTCCAAATATTTTTAAGTTATTTTTTAAATTGATTTTATAAAATTTATTTGGATTTTTTCATTAAACGAGTAAATTTTGATTTGGATAAATTTTTTTATTTTTATCAGAAAAATTTAGGAAGTCGAACTGTTGGTTTTTAGTGATATTTGGATTAATTTGGAATCAATTTCAAAGACTTTTAGGGACTTGTTGAAAGTATTTCCACTTTCCCATCCTCTGTAGCAGCACAATAATTTTTCCAAGGAAGATTCAGCTGGTCATTATTTTGTCGAATCAAGCTGGAAGAAAACCCTTATTTAAAATCAAATTAAAACTAATTCATTCCCCAAACTTGTAGGAATAAAAAAAATTTTTTTTTGCATATTTGCTGGATATCTTTGTTGTTTTTGTTGTTGTTAAAGCGTCGGCTATCTTCCTTTTTATATATATTTTTTTATTTGTTCTCTCTCTCAATCGGCAACAAAACCTAAAAACTCCCTCCCTTTTCCAATTTTTCCTTTTAATCTCAACCCGTTCAAGTGGATCTTTAGCTAATCCAAAATGTCAGCACTCAACTTATTCTTTTCTCTCCGGTGATCTTTTTGGAGGGAATCCCTCAGAGTGGACAACACTACTACAAAAAGAAAAGGAGAAAAGTAAAAGCGGACAATTGCAACTTGAAAAATAAATATGCTGCTGCAAGTTTTGTAAGAAAAAAAAATTTTTTGAAAACTTTTACTGGAAAAAATCTCCCCTTCCCTCTTCTCTTTTATATATTAATTCATCAACAATTTGTAACGTTTTTACATCTTCCCCTGTTGTGAATATTATATTGTGTCCATCACTACGTACAACCACTTTTCAAACTTCCCTCCTGTTTCTACCTCAACTGGCTCTCTAGCATTTGTAGATTTATATAAAAGATTTTTAATTTTTCTTATTTTCGTGCATGACTAAACTTTGCTTAATTGAAAATACTTCCCTTTAAATTTTCTTTGGGACTTATATCTCGTGCTAATTTTATTGAAAATTATTAAAAACCCTTTATAGAGTAGTCATAGTATTCTCAATCCCTCTCTAGTGAAAGAAGATAGATGACGGGAAGCTGAAGCAGAGGAAGCCGACATCAATCATTGCTCTATAACAGGGACTCGAAGCCCAAAACCCTAGGACTTTCTTTCTTAATCCGGCCTCTCTTTCTCCTCTTTCTAGCCCAATTTTTAGACCAAGTGTGTAAAAATTAAATTTCTTTAAAACAGGATAAATGTTAACAATCAAAGCAAATCTACCAATTTCCTTAACATTTTTAATTATTTTTATTATTTCCCCCCTCAATTTCCCCTCTATAATATTAGCAGATAAATTAACAACAAATAAAGCTTCCTCAATAGACGGTGAAAAATTAAAAACTCAATTATTATCAAGTTTAAATAGTTATGGAAAAAGTAGAGGAAGTGAAGAATTTTTAGAACCTATTGGAAATAAAAATCCGAAAAAATTATTTTTGGATGCTCAAACTACTTTTAAAGGTTTTTAATAAGATTTAGAAGCTTTTACTGTAAAAATAAAAATTATTTTCCATCAATGGGATTCGAACCTTTGACCTCCTCTTTGATTATTCCACTTATCCAAAATGTCACCACACAATTATTTCTTTCCTCTTTGGTGATCTTTTGGAATAAGCAGAAAGGAGAGAGAAGCACACCTAAAAGATCACCACGCAAATATTTCTTTTCTCTCCAGTGATCTTTTTTCTCCCTCTATTAATTCTTTGGTTCATCCGGAAAATGTTGAGTTTAAACACCAAAAAGGTTAAAGGTTCGAATCCTATTGATGGAAAATAATTTTTATTTTTAAAGTAAAGCTTCGTATACTAACCAAAAAAATTTTTTCTATTTTTAAAAATTCCTAAAAAATTTTTTTCAAGCATTTGAGCATCCTGATAATTTAAATAATTCAAGTTCAATGCTTACAGAAAATGAAAAATCAAAACAGGCAAAAACACTAGGAGAATGGCGTCGAAAAATGTAAAGAAAAAATTTTTTTCTAGAGAAATTTTTTAGCCAAAAAAATTTTTTTAAAGATACAAATTTTTGGGATTAAATAAAAGAAAGGAGGAAAGGCCTGCTTTAGCTACTACTAAACAATCCCCACCTCCTCTAGTATTGCATGATGATGAATTTTCTTCTACCCCTCTACCAATTTTTATGGAAAAGGAAGATGAAGATAATTTATGTAATCATTATAAAAGGTGTGGATTAACAAAAAAATTTTTCTAACTCCTAACAGTAAGAAAGAGAAAAAAAAGCCCCTGGTAGGCATCAATCCCACAACCTCATGTCAGTTAACGCTAATTCATTCACTAAGATTGGTGCTTTAGAGATGGAGCTCTAAAACTTTTACTTTAACTTTTACTAATAAAAATTTTTTTAAACCCCCGTCTAGTCCAAATCCACAAAAAAAAAAGAAAAAAATAGTAAAGGCTTTTAAATTAAAAAAAAATATTTTTTAAACAGAAAAGACCAACAAAAATTTCAAAACAAAATTATTCGACTTGCCCCAATCCAACCAATATTTACTTCAGTAAAAGAAAATCCTTTACATTGGAATTTTGGAAATTTTAATAAAAATAATAAAGAAAATCCAGGAGGATGCGGAGATGAACAACAACAACAATTAAATTTAATGCCATTAGAACAAGAAAATAGACTAAAAGCTAGTGCTGATAAAACTAGAGTAATATAAACCTAATTTCTCTGATATAGTCAGACCTAAGATACCCCCACTGGGGCTGAAAAATTTTTATTTTATAATGAGCAGTATCTTAAATAGGGGGTATCTCGCTTAGGCAGCCAACCTAATTTTGAGGTTCATTTTTAATGAGGTTTATCTAATAACGGGTGAATTTAAAAATGAGTGGTGCTTTAACTTGGGGGTATCACTTAAAAAACTATCCCACACCCAGTGACCTAAAAATGGATTTTAAATTAGGTTAAACTCCCGAGGCGTCTTATAATGAGGTAGTGGGATTTGTATTAAACCAAATATTCTTTAAATATTTTTTTTAAAAAGAATCTACAAATCCCACTACCTTCAATTCAACAACCTCCTCCACCTCCTCCCCAACTTTCACCCCTTCAATTCCCACCACCCCCACCACAACTTCCACAACCACAACCACAACCAATTCCACTAATACAACCTTTTCTTCCCCTTCAATTTCCCAATAATTTATTCCCAACTTTGCCTTCTTTAATAACAACACCTCCATTTCAACCTACAAGCTTTGCAAATCCATTGGTACAACAACAACACCCAGAGAAGGAATATCTTAAAGAATTGGAAAATGTTCCAGAAGATTATTTAGACGAGCAAGAAAATAAGGTAAAGAGATAACAGATCCTAGTTATGGGGTAACAACTCAGTTTAAAGCTTTTCCCGACCCCAAGAGCTCAAGTATTGATTGTTGTCATTGTTATTATTAGGGACCGGATTTTTAGAAATTTTTGGAAATTTTTTTGGAAATTTTTTTGGAATTTTTTTACAATTTTTTCCAAAAATTTAATCAAGTTCACAAATTTATATAAAGCTGCCTTGTCCCGAACGTGCATTTGGAAGAGGTTGTCAAAAACAACGAGATCAACAACAACACCAACCTAAACAAAAAGCTTCTTCAGACGTTTTTATTGAGGCTGCTAACGAGAAACAACAACAACAACCTTCCCAACCCTCCCAACAATTCCTCCTTCCATCGTGGAGTGAAAATAGAGAAATGTGTAATTCTAATAGACTTCGATCATTAATTTATCAATTACTTGTAAATACAAGAATTAATGATCCAACAATTAATGTTGAACGTTCTAAACGTTTTTTACAACAAAAAGCTGAATCTTTATTTGGAAATTTTTATAATGTTATTTGTGGGACAGGATTTTTTTCGTATATTGCACATACTGACGAATTTTGGTTTGTTTTGTGATGATTTTTGTGTGAATTAAGTGGAAACCTCGTTATAAGGCACACCCATTATTAGGTGAACCTCATTTTAGGATACGGACCTTATCAGATGACTTCATTTTAAGATACAATCATTATAAGGCCACTAAGTAGGGAAGCTTTCTAAGCGGTACTGTTTAAAATTACCTCCTATTTAAGATACACCTACTATAAGCAACTGCCTAACCGATAACTCCTAATTTAACGTACTTCATTATAAAATACACCCATTACACCTATTTTTAAGATATGCTTTTTTTTAAATTTGGTTGGCTACTTACTGGTTATGGAAGTTTTTAAAGAGACACCCTCTATTTAAGATACCCTCATTATAAGACTTCCGCTCCAAGAGTGTTATAGTGAGATTTTTGAATTAAAATTTTAACAAAATTCTTCTTTTTTCAAGCCTTGTAGCAGTCAAAGATATTCATTGTTATGTATTTTCCCCAGTTTGCTCCTCTACTTCACAACAAAGGAGTATAACTTCAAGAGGAATTGAAAAACAAAAAAGATTAGCAGAAATAAATAAAAATAGTAGAAATACAAAAAATAAAAATTAAAAAATAAAATTTGTTTTTAAAAATTATATTCTTAAATTATTAAAAATTTATGGCGAGAATTAGGCACGCAAACAAACAAACAAAAAATTGATAGAGAAAATATACTAGAGCTCGGTCTGAATCTGGATACTGAACTTTGATTTTTCCTGGATCCAGAGTCAAAATCAAGGCATTTCTCAGTGTTCTTTGGAATTTCCCTTGGCCTTGACTTTTCCTTTGCCTCAAAGTCAAGAATTTGGTCAAATTTCTCACCCAAAACCAAAATTAAGAACAATGTTTTTTTAATTCCCGATCTCTAGAATATATACTTCCCAAATTAAAAAAATTAAATTTTTTAATACCCCCTTATAACACCCAGTTGTATCAATTTTTCTCTTATTTTTTGCTGAGTTGGAATTTGTAAACCTGGCGGTATTGCAAATTTTAAAGGAGGTTGAATATTAAATTTTGTTGGATTATTTAAATTTCTCCTGTTATTTGATAATTGTGAAGCAGCAAAGTTGTTATTAATTGGGAAAGAATTTTGAATTGAAACATTGGCAAAATCATTAGAATCCTCAGCAATTTCCTCTCGTATTGGAGGTGCCCCAGACCTTATAGCAGTATTTGCAGAAGAGGGTTGTTGTTGGGGAGCAACAGGAGGATTAACAACAGGGTTAGCTACAGGAGGGTTAGCTACAGAAGGATTAATAACATTAGCACTTCTTGTATTTACTGTTGGATTTCTTGTATTGCCGGTTAAACCTTAGCAATATTTTTAAAGAAAAAATAAAAAAAAATCCCCAACCATCAAACCCCAACAAGGAGAGAAGTAATGGCATTCCAAGTAATCCACCGCCATCATTACAAAGTCCACAGGTGGCGGCGCCTTTTTTTTTGTTAAATTTTTAGTCAAAAATAAAGGAAAAAAGTGAGCTTACAATTAGCACGCATACAAAGGGCCTACAAAAAAATTTTTAAAAATTTTTGAAATTTTCAAAACCCTCAAAAAATCCAGAAAAAACATACATAAACAGGTAAAGCACAATAAAATGTATAGAGAGCACAATTTAAAGCCAAATCCCTACATAAAACCAAGCTAAGTCGAGCTCTAGGTCCTCCTATATTAGAACGAGGAGACGACAACAAAAGGGCTAACAAAAGACGAGTTAGGAGCAAATTTGAAGAAATACTGAAGAAAATATTATAAATGACTTAGGTACTATTTAAAACACCTTCCACCACCATTGGTTCCATTTTGTGTAGTACAACAAGCTATACGCGCAACACAAGTACAAACAACAGGACAATCAGGAGGGCATTCCCCACCAATACAAGCTTTAATTTAGAAATTTAAAAAAATTTTCCAAAAAAAAATTTACTAACGTCCATAGAAAACTTGATTTCTAGGACAAACATTAAGAATATTAGGAATAGTTGAAGTGGCATTACTTTGATTTACAATTAAATAAATAAAAAAAATAATAAGTGGTAATAAATATTGATACAAATATATTCTCATTAAGAGAATAAAAAGCATTTTTAGGGAAATAGAGGAGGGAGGATAGAAAAAATTTTTTTTAAAAATGGATTGGATTTGGGGAAGAGTCAGGAAAAAATTTTTTTATTATGATTTTTAACTCTCTCCTTTGTTTTGATTATTGTTTTATTATTATTAGCACATCCATGCGTTAAACAAATAATAAGTGAAACAAAAAAAGAGAAAAATAAAAAATTAAAAAAAAAGCATATGGGGATTAGAGGTAAGTAAAAGGCCAAATTAAATAGAAGGATAAATTAGACAATCAGTTGATCACTTAAATTTTTATTTAAAAAATGTAGAAACTATGGTTGTTGGTTTGGTGTTTTTTTAACCGAACCGACCCCGAAAACCGGGGGTCGGAAACAGGCCAGAACCAAAAACCGAGGGTACCCATAACTGAAAACCGAGGTACCAAAAACCCTAACAGAAACCCTCTTTACTTCTTTCACCCAAGTCCAAATCTTTGTCCCAATGCTTGCCCAATAGTTTGTAAATTCAATCCAGGACCCCCAATCGTTCCAAGTGCTTGATTTGCACTATTTGCAAGTCCTTGTGTTTGATCTAAAAATCCTTGTATTCGTCCAATTGTGTTTGAACCATAAGGAGATTGTTGTTGTTGTTGAGGTTGTTGAAGACCTCCAAAACCTTGTTGAAGACCACCTCCAAAAGGAAAAAATCCTCCTCCAAAATTTCCTCCCCCTCCTAACTGTTGTTGTCCAAAACCTCCACCACCTCCTCCTCCACCTCCACCTAGAAGCATTTGTAAAAGCCTTTGATTAACAAATTGTGGATTGTATAGAGGACATATCCCACATGAAACAGGACAATAATTTAACATATTTGTAGAATAGAAGCAAAGAAAAGAGAAGGGGGCTGGAAAGAAAATTTTTTAATGTTATTGATGGTTGGCCAAGTCTTCATGTTACCACAGTTATCTGCCTGATCATAACAACCCCAACTTCCACCACCACCTAACATTTGTTGTTGTTGCCTTAGTAGTAACAACATTAGTAAATAATTATTTAATTGGCCGAGTTGTTGGCCGCCATTTTGTAGGCCATATTGTTGTTGATCTCCCATATATGGCTGTTGTTGTTGTTGATATTGTGAATTTTCGTTTATTCTATCCCAAAAATTATTTTTGACTGAACTGGCTGGATAACTTGGGAGGGAAATAAATTTCAAGAAAAATGGTTTTGAAACTAACGACTAGAGATGTCCAAGACCAGAATTTTGCAATACTCAAGACTTGATTCCAAGACTCGAAAAAAACCAAAAAGACTGGACCCTAAGTCCAATACTGGATCCCAAGACCAAAACCGAAAACCCACAAAAAAAGCTGGTCCACAAGACTCAAGACTGGGACTCGAAACCCAAGGCCCAAGACCAAGATTTGACTCAACCAAAAAACCACAGGAAAAGTCTCAAGTCAGGACTCAGAACCAACTTGGACATCTCTATCTACCAACCAACAACTATTCTCAACACAATGACAACCAAGTGGACAAGTTGATGGACAAGTTTTTGGAGTTCCTGGTAAACAGGCTAATAAATTGAAAAAAATTTCAAAGAGGAGAAAAAATACAAACGTCCAAAATTTAATTCTTCAGAAGAGCAAACACCGTCTTGAGCAAAAACCAAAATATTATTAAAAATTTGGCAACAGGGGAAGAATAATAATAAAAAATAGAATAAAAACCAAAAATTAATATAAAAATGAATAAAGTGAAGCATTTTAAATTTTAAAAAATTTTTTAGGAAGGATGAGAGAGAGAAAAATTTCTTGGAGGGAGAGAGATAGATATTTAGATAGAGAGACTTTTGAAGTTACCAAAACTCAAATTTTAAAATTTAATTATGGATTTTTTAAAGTTTGAAAGAGAAATAAAGGAAAAAAAATTTTATAAAAAAAATGTTTGAACAGCTTCTTTTTTTAAAATTTTATAAGGAAACGTGTAAGTGACTCATAAATAAAAAAGAAATTAATTTTAAGTGTTTTAAGTTTTCCAGTAAATTTAGCAAGATAAAGACCCCCCCCCCTCAATCTCCTCAGAAAAAATATTTATCCGATCCAAGCCCTGAACAGATTATTTTTAAAAAATTCTTTTATTTTTTAGTTGCACTAATTAAATTTTAATAAATTTTTTGAAAACAAAAAAATACAAAAATAACTTATTGTTATTATTTTTCTAATTAAATAATTTTTTTTTAATTAAGGTGTGCCATTATAAACAATTTTTTCCAAATTTATTTTTTTTCTATTTATGTATAATAAATATATTTATTTTTAAATTAAGTTTATTATTTATTTATAAATAAATTCTATGTGTATTTTGTGTTAGCTAATTAAAAAATAAATAGAAAATTAAATAGAAAATTAAATCAGAGTTAAATAAAAATTAAATAGAAAAATTAAATTAGTTAGATTCAGAAGCCCCAATTTTTTTATTAGATTTAAAACAAAAATCAACTAAAATCTCACAAATCAAAAATTAATTAAATATTCAAAAAAACCCGACAGAAAAAAAAAACAAAAAATGCCAAAAACAAACAAAAAATTTGTTCTCATTTTACACCTCAATACCTTTTCATTGTTTTAAAAATTGTTGACCAATTTACACTTGAATTACTCTCAAATATTTAATTTGCACTTACATGAAGCGTGACAGTAAATAGTATATCAGAGGGTATAAGCTCTCTTTTTTCAACAAAAAAATTTTTTTTTGTCTATTTTTTAAGAAGGTTAGCATGACAGTAAAAAGTAGACAGAGTGGCACTCTTAAAAATTTTTTTTTAATTTTGTAGCTCATTAAATCTCAGCTTTAGCTTCTCTCTTTTAATGACTCACATCCTATTTAACTCAAGCTTGATTAATACTTCTCCCTTTTTACACTTGCTTATAATTTCATTTGACGTAACACATGCTACTAATGCAGCTAAGCATCAAAGTTTAAAAATATATCACCACCAACATTCCAAAAAAAAATTAAAAAAAAATCCGAATCCCTGGGACGCCAAACATTCTCCATGTCAACATCAGAAATTCCACATCAGAAAAAAATCCACATCACAAATCCTACTCACTTAAAAAAAATAAATACACACTAAACTAATGCATCTAAAACATCAAAATTTAAAAATCTCGTATCATTCCTTCCAAAAAATCTTTAAAAATCAAAAAAATATAAAGCATATCCTTACAAGACATAATTAATTATGTTTAGATAAGCATCTCATCGCAAAATTTTACAAAAAAACATAAAGCATAACCCTTACAAACTCTCAAAAATAATTAACCTTAAAAAATATACTTTTTTCTCAGCTTTTCTTTTATTTACCTCTTTTTTTTATTAATTTTCCTTTTATTTTTTTCCAAGTCTCATTTACAACATTGCGCCAGACGACTGGCGGCACACACACAAATTTTTTTGTTTAATTTTCAAGCCTTTTCTAGAGACTTTTTTGCTTATATTTATGCTTGTGTTAGCTTTTATCTTTCCTTTTTACTTATTTATTTTTTTAAATTCGCTTTTAGGCTTTAAAATATATTTCTGCACTCCTCCAAAAAAATACTCTTCCTTCCCTTTCTTTTACTTATTCAATTGCAATATTTTTTTTAAATTGCCAATTTTAGTAAATTAAATTTTTTTTCTTTTCTGAATATAAAAATAAATTGCGGCTTTGCCTTTTAAAAAAATTTAATTAAAAAATGTAACAAAAAATATATAATAATTCAGTATTTAATAGAGAAATCTTCCCACCCACTTTTTAAATTTTCAGGAGTTGCGCGACTACAAAAATTCTTTTTGAAGAAATAGCAGGCTTGGTGATGGATACGGGTATGGATACAGATAAGTTTAAAATGCCTGCGGATATCCGTTGTATCCGCCGTAAATATCCGGATACGGATACCAAAATCCATGTCCATTACCAACTCTGAGAAATAGCGTTGAAATGTGCCAAAGAATACGGGAATGACTAAAGTCTTGCAAGAGAATTTTTTCAACCGAAAAAAATTTTTTTGTTTAAAAAAATGTTGAAATGCCAAAAAAAATATTTGAATGGTTAAAGTCTCGTTAGAAAAACAAGCTTGGTTTTCTAACCAAAAAATTTTTTCCCAACCAAAAAATTGTCCCATTACATATCTCTCATAGCTGTTGGACAAGTTTAATTAGTCCATATATTATGTAAGAAGCTAATAAGCCACACAATACTTACATACTTATGTATACATATCGATAACTAATTTTTTTACTATTTTTCTCGATGTTTTTTTCGTAAAAAGAAACCTAATAGTATTTTTAATATTTCCATTTTTAGAAGCACGAAAACAAAAAATAAAAAGTTTTGAACCTACAATAATTAATTTTTAAAAAAAATTTAAAAAATGATACCAACTAAATCCATTATTTTACACCATTATTCTCTTAATCACTCCAATTTTTGTTTGATATTTTTATTTTTAATGATAATGTTTCAATACACTACAATGGCACTTTATATTATTCAACCAGAAGAATTATTAGCGTTGAAACAACAAGCGAATGATGAGAGGGATGAACTTGAACTGGCTTTAAGGTAACAAGCGGATGACCTCGAACCTTCTTCCTTACGTAATCGAACCTTCTTTTTTTACGTAAAAGTTGTTTAGCCCTCTATCAGGCATAGAGTTCATGGCAGTTATTGCTAGGAGCATTCGCTCACCAAGTACTACAGGGGATGAATAAAAGACGTATAGGATTGAAACGTTGAATATTTAAAGACTGGAAAAAATACAAAAAAATCTCTAATTCAGATGGCGATCACTTCAACAAGCATTAAAAGGAAGAATTGATGACTTGATGGATAAAGAAAGGCAAATTAATTAATTTATAAAAATTAGAAAAAAATTTTTTCCTTAAAGATTACTTGCTTTACTTGAAGAACGAAGAAATCAAATTACACGAAATAAAAGACAACAACCAATAATATTTATTGAACCAGGATTTGAAGAAAACAATGAAAATGATCAAGAAGACAATGATGGAGAAAATGATAATGAACCAATGATGTTAATACTTGAAGAAAAACAACAACCAGAATCACCACAATTTTTAGATGATAATCAACTATTCTTTATGCCAGATTAGAGAAAGAATTTTTTAAATTAATTTTCAACATATCCTTCCTTATATTATTGTAGTGCGCAGCAGTCTAATTTCTTAAATTGCTCTTTTTTAACCTATCAATTGAATTAATTTTTATTTTCTAAAAATTTTTCCATTTTATATAATTAAAATTTTTTTTGTTCAAATAGATGTGCGCAATTTCAATTTTTAATTCTTTAAAAAATTTTTTGCCATTTATTTTTACAAAATTCCCTTCCTCTTTATCTACCCAATTAATTGTTACTTAGCTAAATTTGTTTCTCTCTATCAAATTTAAAAAAATAAAATTTAAAAAAATAAAATTCAAAAAAAAATTTTTTTAAAGTCCAAACAATTTTTAAAAATTAAAAATAAATTTAATTAACTAAAAAATATTTTGTATCAAAATAATTAGACTAATGTAAAAAAAATATTAGAAAAAAAAAATTCATCCCAAAAATCTCCTCCCAAAAAAATTTTCCTTCCGAAAAATATAAACACAACAACAATGAAAAAATAATTAATTATTTACTAGGACCACCACCAACGCACTAAAAAAAATTTTTTTTCTTAAAAATAAGGAAGAAAAAAATTTTTTTCTTAAAAATAAGGAAGAAAAAAATTTTTTATTTTTTTATTTACACTTTAAATCTTTTGTCTTTCCAAAAATCCCTCGAAAAATTCGAAAAAAAATTTTTTTACGTCAATTTTTTCCCTTTTTTCTTATAATTTTAACTTTAAAGCCAATTCTAAATGAATAAACAAAGCGTAAAATCTTAAATAAATATTGTGTTAAAATAGAAAAATTTTTTGGTTTTCTTCTTTAAAAAATATTTTTGGTCACGTTTATCCCCTCATTTATCCTAATTTTAACGCTCTAATTTTAAAGGTTTTTTTTTCCAAAAAAAAATTTTTTTTTGAGTAATTTTCTAAATTTACCCAAATATAGTAAATTAACATAATTTTCTTAAAAAAAAATATAAATATTTACAAAATGCAACCCCAAAATTGGCATTTTTAAAAGAATTATTATTACTACCGAAAAAATTTTTTTAAACTATTTTCATCCCTTTAAAAATAATTCTGATTTTATATTTACAATTTTATTTTTAAATTTTTTAAAAAATAAAATAAACCTTTAAAAAAATCAGAATTCAATAAAACAAAGAAATTGGAATTAACACCTCACATGAAATCAGAATTACAAAAAAACACTCCCAGAAAAAATACTATTTAGAATAATTAACAAAATAACCGCTTTCAGAAAATCAGAAGATTAAATAGTAAATAAAAACACTTACAAAAAACCAGAATTAAATAATCCATTCACCCAAAAAATAATCAGAATTACACACCAAAACCCCCTTAAGAAAAAATAATTAATTAAAAAAGCCCTTTCAAAAAAACACAGACAAAAATCGCAAAAACATATGCTCATTTCTAAAAATAAATCATTTAAAAAAATAAAAATAAATCAGTCAAAAATCTATTTTTATAAAAACCACGCTTAATTTTACGTCATCAATATTGTTTAGATCTTCACAAAAAAAGGCACACTTAAAAAAAATTTTTTTTTTCCTAAAAAATATTTATTTATTGCCAATTTCCGTTCCCCCTCCTCCTTTAAAAATGTTGCCAATCCGGAAAAAATGAAAAATTAATTTTTTGAGATTTTTGAAGACACTTATATTTTCCCCATTATTTTTTTATGGCCCTCTTCATTTTTCCTTTAATTCTTCCACTATTCCTTTTAATTCTCCCTCTATTCCCCCTCCTCCAAAAAGCGTGCCAAATTTAAAAAATAAAATAAAAATGAGTAATAAAAAAGATTAAAAATTAATTTTAGTAATAAAATCTCAATCTCTTGTGTCAGAGAAATAAAAAATATAAAGCAAAAATAAGAGAAAAAGAAACAAAAATATAGGAGTGGCGCCTTTCTTTATCCCACACGCCCATCCCCCCCCTTTACTTCTACTGCTTTTTCAAATAAATTTATTAAAAAAATATTTTAGGGGTGGTCATTGTTTTTTTTTGTTTCCAAATAATTTTTTTTCTAGTTTACTAATCAGAGGGAAAAATCTTTTTAAAAAAATCTTTTTTAGCTTTTTAAAAACAAAAAAAAGGGTTGGGCAAGAGGTTGGGTTAATTTTGCTTTTTTTTCTGCTTAACCTGAGAGAAAATTTATTTTAAGAAAAATAAAAAAATTTGTCATCATACTAAAAAAGGGTGTAAATATTAAAATTAGCTTAATAATAATAAAAAATAATTATTTAAAAAGCTGCAATTTTTTATTTAAAAAAATATTTTCAACAAAAAAACAGAAATTTTTTTCAGAACTTTTTAAATTAATAATACACACAAAAAGAAATTCTTGTCTTGTTTTCAGATAATGCTTGATGAATTTCACCCTAGAGCGTGATTTATAAATTATTCCCAAGCGAGACATATTGACAAAAATACTTTTTGGTCCCAAAAAATTATTCTTTTTTCCTCCTATTTATTTATAAAACTTTTTGAAGAATTTATTAAATTTTAATTAAACAAATTTAAACGTTTTTCTATTAAAAATCCTCCACCACTTTCTCCTTAGAATCCACCCGTTTCTCCCCTAGAAATTCTCTAAATTTCCCCAAAATCCTTGCTTTTTCTCTTAAAATTCTTAAAAATTCTGCAAAAAATTCCCCAGTTTTCTCTTGAAATCCCCTTCTTTCCCCATTAAAATTCCCTAAATGTCGCATAGAATTTCCCTCTTTTTTTAACCACACAAATTCACACAATCACTCTAACTTTTTATTCATTCATATCAGAATCACAAAAAAATTAAAATCACTCACTCTCCACAAAAAAATGGCAGCAGCAAAACTCATTTCATCATCATCTTCAATCAACGCTTTAAACCGTTTTCTACTTCCCCTTACTTTAATCACAATATTCTTCTATACCTCTTCAGTTCACTCATTTACAGCATTGGAAGGATCAGCAGGATTAACAGAACAAAAGGAAATGGATGATAAAAGGGCTAATATTCCCGTTCGAAACCCTTATTCATGGATGGCTTTGATGGAGGGACCACAGGTTAGTTTTTAGTTTAGAGATAAAAAAATAAGAAAAAAATTTTAAAAAGACCATAATGGTCAAAAAATGATAGGTGATAAAATAATAAAAAAATTCAAAAAATGTTAGATGATAAAATAATAAAAAATAATCAAATTAAAGTCAAAAAATACTAAATAATCTCCATATTTTTTACAGTCACTAGAAAAACGTTCAGCCCTTCGACGACCCCAAAACCCTTATTCATGGATGGCTGGTGGAGAACCAAACTCAGAATGGACGGTAGAAGGTCTTCGACCATTCTCTGCTGCTGCTAAACGATTGGTTGTTGCTAGAGCTGGAATTAGTCGAAATCCTTATTCTTGGACTAATTATTGAAATTTTTGAAGAATTTTTTTTGTAAATAGCAAGTGAGGCTGGTGAAGAGAAGACATTTTGGACAGCGGAAAGGAACAAAAATTTATAATCAAAAAACACATTTATTTATGTAGATATATATTTTTTTATTCCCATAAATATAAATAATATTTTATTTTATACCCAAAAAATGGATAAAAATTGCAAGCATATTAATAAAAAAATTAATAAAAAAATTTTTAATGAGAAGATTTTCGGTACTTTTCCGTTATCCCTACAGGATTTTGTTAACTTTTCTTGTATTTTTTCTTAAGGATTTCCTGAGTAGTTCCCTTCTTATATCAGTGTTTAATGACATAGATTCTGTCCGTATTTTTGAGATTTTTACCACTTCGAGTCCTATATTTTTGACTTATATCTCAGACCAAAGTTGCAAGCCTCTCATGATTTTGGTGTTATTCGACTCAAAACGTAACAGAAAAGTACCAAAAAAAATTCATTTTTCAAAGAGGACAAGGATTAGCAGAATTAGCCCTTAATCTTTTTTGTTGTTGTTGTTTTGTAACACCTCCACCACCATAATCATTATTATTACAACTAGCAACAGTTAAAAATGTTGAAGACATTTTTTGTCTATTAATATTACAACTATTTTGTTGTCTTAATCCAATACCAGAAAATACGCAGGATGGTGTTTCTGCACCGCCAAATGAAGAAACTTTAGGTGGTGGAAGAAGACAATCAAGAAATTTAAAATTGCGTAAAAGAGAAATTAGATGAGCACGATAACTGTAAAAAATAATAAATTAAGGAGAGGATTTCAAGGCTTAAAATAAATGACATCAAACACAAAATAAGACATCAAACACAAGACTAGAGACATGACAAAAATAAGCAAGAAAAAATTTTACTCTGTATAGTGCTTAAAATAGGTTGCCGAACTGGAGAGACAATGATATTTTACGTAGAAAAGATAACCAAATTGCTTGTAAATTTGCCTGTAAATCCTGAGGCAGCAAGGTATTGAAGAAGAACCTACTACTAACAAGCATAAAAGATAACTGATAAACTAGAAAAAATAATAATGAGGAGGATTTCAAGTATCCTTCAAAAAAATTATTTAACGACACAACAAAAGAAACTAGACAACATCAACCAAACACAAAACATCAAAAAAAGAGAAAAAAATTCTTTTCTTAATTATTTACCGAGAAGAAAATCTAGCATAAAATAAAGCTGAAGATGCTGAATTAATTAAAACTAAAATGTTGTTAATGTCATTTAAAAGGAATCCAGTAGATGAACGAAAAAGTCGAGGGATGAACATTTCAAGAACATTTAGACAAAGTGAAAGAAAATAGCAAAATACAAATACTGAAAAAATTTTTTTGTTAGTCCTTTTCCCCAATAAATAAATTAAAATCAATCCTCTCGCCCTCCTCATTCATTAAAAAATTCTTCAAATAATTAATAACATCCTCTCCCTCCCAATAATTAATTAAAAATCTATTCCCCTTTCCCCATTTATTTAAAAACATTAAATTGAAAAATAAAAAATCCTTGTCCCAATAATTATTTAAAAAGAATTCATCCCCTCTCGCCCTCCCCCACTTATTAAAAAAATATAAATTGAACAAAAAAATATTTTTTGTAAAAATAAAGAATCCTAGAATCCCTTCAATAATAAGTAATTCATTAAAAAAATTTTTTTCCTAAAAAACATCCCCACAAATAATTAATTTAATAATTAAAGTTAACACCCCCAATCCCCTCATTCATTAAAAAAATATTTTTTAAATAAACTCCCCACCTAAAACAACAACAAGCATCATTGCAGCAGTACTTTGTTCACGGCTACTTGCTTCAACTGATGAAAGTTCTGTCCATAACATATTCTTTCGTCTTTCCCGTGCTGCCAAAATTGAACGTGCAACTTGTAAATTTAGAGGGCAAAGCACACATAGTGGAAGCAAAAATTGACTTAATGTTGTTGCCAAATTTTGGTAAAGTAACATAAATAAATAGTCATCACTGTAAAAATAAATAAAAATTATTTTATCAAAATATAAATTATATCGTGCTTAGAGGTGACAAAAAACTCCATTCAAGATTCGATTTTCGGGAATTAGGTCAGCAAAAGGATCCGGAGAGATCACCCGAAACAAGGACTCTTGCCGACAAATAACTTCATTCAAAATAATTTTATATTCATGAATTAGGTCGGTAGTTGGATTCGGACAGGTTATTCGAAACAATGACTTTGTTCGACTCAAAACCCGTCCATATGAAAAATGTGAAACCCCAATCAGCTAATTTTCCCGACCTTAACTTAAAATAGAGCTTTAAAACCCTCAAATTCTTCAACTCGGTTTCTTTCCAAATTCGATTTAAAAAATTAAAAATTTTTTTAAAAAACTAACCGTAAAAGTCCAACAATTTCTCCATTAGAGTCAATACGATATTCCCAAAAGCGAACCAAATTGTAGAAGAGCGAAAACAAAAAAGTTGACAAAACAATTAATCTAGCCCTCTTTACAGTACAATGAATGCGTATGGAGAACGGGTAACAAACAGCTAGCCATCTATCAATAGTTATTCCGACAAGCATCTTTAAAAGAAAATTTGAAAAAATTTTAAAAATTAAAAAAACATACCCAAACAGACATAGTTTGTGCCATTAAACATAAAGGATAACAAAAAACAAGTAAATGGTTGGCTAAGGAAGGAGGTAAACCTATGGGAAATTTAAAATTTAAAGAAATTAAATTTAAAAGAAAAATACCAGGAATTAAATGTTGAAGTTGTGCAAGTGAAAATACTGGTAAAGCGAGTATACAAAGAGATAAATCTGAAGCAGAAAGACCACAAAGAAGTACCTGAAAAAAGGAATATTTAAATAAAGGGGAGAAGTAGGAGGAGAAAGCGATATTGCGGGAAAGGATAGGAAAATCAAAAAGTATGAAGGTCTAAAATAAAAAGTGGGAGGAGTGAAAAAATTGGAAGAACAGCTCATCCTGACCCTAGACTAATGATTTTGACTTGAAATCATAATCAAGGATGGCAGAGAATAGGTCAGACTAAAAGAAGGCGCGATGCGACCATGCACACAAAAGTTTGTGAAAATGAAAATTCTTAAGGCAGAAGGAATCCAAAAATTTCTCCAGGTTCAAAATCAGAATCCCGGTCCCAAAAAGTATTTTTTTTAATTAAAAACAAACATTAATTGAACGACGTCTGGACGAAGCCTTTGCAAATATAATCAAGCTTAATGTGTTTGTAACAGTTCCAGCAACACAAAGAAAAGCCATCAAAACAGCAAACACCAAAGAAAGTGAAGGGAGAAAATCTTTAAAAAATAAAAGAATTTAAGAAGGACAAATAAAAAAAAACCTTGATTGTCTAAAAGTGGAATTGAGTCAAATTGCTGCTCTTCAGTAATATTTTTAGAATTATCGCTGTTCATTATAAATAAATAGTAATCTAAAATTAAAAAAATTATTAAAATTTTGAAAATATAAATAAAAAATGAAGAGGAGGTCAAAAAGTAAGGTTGTCGGTTCTTTAAAAATTTTAGGATATTCGAAATCGAAAAATAACATCAAATCTTCGCTTCTGAATCGACAACTCTAGTCAACAGAGAGAAGAAAATAAGAAAAATCAAAAAAGAATGAAAGGCCTAAAGTGGTAAACTGCTGGGGATTTCGCTTCGGGAGCTAGTTCCGGATTTAACTTCGGACCCAGTTCCAGCCGAAGCCTGAGTTAAGATATTGAAATGCCCGGAACTAAAACCAAAATTTGAGAACGATAATAAACGAATGGTCCAAGAAAAAAATTTCTTTTAATATTTTAGTAAAAAATAATATTTTTAAAGAATTCATAGAAATAAGGGATTCAAAAATGAACACAAAATTTCGCAGATAAAAAATAACATTTAAAAATTAAAATATAAAATGTCATCGATGCTTTTTTGCTTCCATTTTTGCAATTTCTAATAAAGAAAATTGTGCTATAAATTCTCCAGGGAAACAAAAAAACGATTATAAGAAATTGGAAAAACTTTTAGGAAAACGAAGACAAGATGAGGAAAAGGTTAAAATAAATAGGGGAAAGAAACCTTTTTCTCTTTGACAGATGCTTAATTAGTGGGGGTAATGCTTATAGCTTCTTAAAAAGGAAAGTTGAGGTCAGAAGTTAAAAAAGAAGAAAGAAGAAAAAGATTTTTAAACGAATTAAGAAAGAAAATTCTAAAAGGGTTTGTTTATAATCTCGTTTCTCGTTGAGGTTTCGGGTTGGTGTTTGAAAAAGAAATTTCTCGGTCAGATTTTAAGTAACTCTTTTCCCGATATGACCACGTACGATAAAAACTAGAGATCGGCATGGATCTAGAAGCGACCTTAGGATCCAGAGTCTAGATCAAGGCATTTTCAGTATTCCTTAATTTTTACTTGATTCAAAGTCATAAATCTTAGTCAAGGCCTAGAAGCAAGATCATGCTTAAAGTTTTTCGATTTTTTAGAATGCGTGGGCCTAAGAGGGATTCATAATAGAATAAATGAAAATGAAAGAAAATAAAAGAGAGAATGTGTGTGTTGCTAAATGACGAAAATAAAATAAATATATACAAATTAAATTTTAAATGCCACTAATCTCTCCTTCTTCACACAACCATATGGATTCCTTTGCATATATACTTTGCGCAATGTTTTAATTTATTGTTATTGAAAGGGATTAGTGTGTGGATAAAACAATTCTCTCATTTTAACAATTAAAATTACGGGAAAATAATTTTCTCTTTTAATATCCCCCTTTTACGGAAATAGATAAACCAAGGGAAAAAAGCTCGTGTTTAAGCGAGCCAAAATTTTTTTTCTAAATTAGTTGTTAGTCCGGAAATTGATTTTAAATGAATACTTTTTTTGGTGATTTTATTATTAATGGATAGAGCAAAGAATTTTTTAGACAAAGAAAAGATTTTTTGCAAATTAAAGAAGAGTGAAATTGGTAATTGTAAAGAACCCCAGGAATTTTTTTGAAGGGAGCACACCGTAATACCAGTACCAACCCGCCGCAAAAAAAACCCCCAAAAGGAAACCCCCACCATGTGGAAAATCAAAATATAGTGAAGAGAACATGAATGAGAGAGAACGGAATTTATCTTCAGTAGCTGACGACTGATAATGAGAACGAAGAAAGGACAAGAAACTGAAAGAAAAAAGAAAAAGGAAGAAATGACTAAAGAAAATCAAAAACCTAATGTGAATCCCTGGAATTTTCTAAAAATCCCTCTTATTGTTAGGTCGAAAAACCCCATAAAAATTTATTACAAACCTTGAAATTATTGTAATTCACTGTTCAATGATTAAAAGAAAATTTGAAAATTGTTTAAATTCGCCGTCTTGTTTTTTGAACCAAATAAAGAGGACGTCTGTCGGAAATGAATTAAATGGCGCCATCTCTCATTTTTTTACAACACCAAGCAATCTAATAAAATGCCAACAAAAATATATATTACTTTTAGTGCCAAATGAAAAGCTAAAAAATATAAAAATAAAGAAAATTAAATTGAAAAAAAAGACAAAAGAAAATTGTTTATTGGAGAAACCCTTCATTTTTTGTCATAAAATGAAGGGTTTCTCAATTTTAATTGTTTTCTATAATGGTTAGGGGAGCAGTCCAAAGTACCGCGACTTCAGTCGACGTTATCGAAGCCGGGTCAAGCTGATATGGTTCGATTCGACTCGTCGAGGAGCATCGAATCTTACCAGACAGCCACAGCTTCGATAGTTTTGAACGAAGTTAAACAGTATCTTGGGGGGTGTACCCGTATCACATAATGAGGTCTGACTAATAGAAAAATAAATAAAAAATTAGGGGTTTCTCAATCAATTGTTTCTACTAAAAATAAGTGAATAATGAAAAGATAATGTAAATTACTATGAGAAGATTATTAATGAACCACCCAAAATTTATTTTTTTTTCTCAAAATTATTTTAAAAATAATCTAAAATTTGGTAAAAAATACCAACAACAACAGAAACGAAATTTTTTTGTCAAATTTTATTAACGCACGAGAAAAAATACATAAATATACTAAAACGAGTTCCACGGTAGAGAAAAATAAGTATGATGAAATCAGTATAGAAATCATTTAGTATAGAAAAAATTAGAATAATTAGAGCGGTCATATTAATAGAATCAGAATAAAAAAGTGCTTCTCCGGAAAACTCAAAGAAAATTTAATAAGAATTGGACTGGCTGGGGAAAAAATTACGAAAATAGGAACACGCTCTAATTATATTTTTTGTATATTAATATAGAAAATATTTAAAACAACCTTTTTGTGTCCCATAAATTTTGATCGCAAATAACAAAAAAATTTAAAAAATTTGCAAATTGTTTCAAGTCATTTCCGGAGATGGACTCTTCTCATTCTGTTCACTTCCCCTCGCATACATCAAAATTAATTGCTTCATTCGAGATGTGTCTTTTGGTAAAGTCAAGTTTTGATGTCCTCCACCAGATTTGGCCAATTTACTTGGCAAAGTATTACTTCCACTCATACCACCCAAAGCAGGATTGTGCCCTTCAATCATCTTTGCTACACGTTCCCATAATGCAGCTTCATCACTGGTGTCGTCAACTTTAGTCGAGGATTCAGTCAATGCTAGTTGGCGTTCTCTGAAAAAGGGTTTAATTTGAATTAAGAGGGAACAAAGTTTACGTAAAAGAGAGTTAATTTAGTAGATTTAAGACAAAAAATGGATTAAACCGGTAGACTAAAATAGTTCAACTGGACCCAGAACCAGCAGGAAAAATTATTTCTCTGAACTCAGACAACAAATAGAAATGAGGAGTGAAGGATATACTTATCATGGCACAACACCTCTAGAATTAATTAATCCGTAATAGAAGATTTGAGTGATTCATCAAGTTAAAGTCCCAGAAACCTAGTTAAAGATAATCTCAAAAACTAACTGATTCTGCTTCTTTCTCAACTCCAGTTGTGTCTTTCGCTGAGCATAGAACTGTTCCAATTCCTTCTTGGCTTGCTGACGAAGCTCCTCCTTTTTGGTCTCCTCTTCCTCATCTAAAACCAAAATAAATTTAAAAAAATCGAATCAAAATAAACCTTTCAAAGCAATCATTTGAGCTTGCTGCTCACGCCATTTACGGATCTTCTCCGGCTCCTCTTCAGGTTGAGTGCTCTGACTTCGAGATTCATACGTTCGAGTACCTAAAAAAAACAAAAATTTTAAAAATGACTGGCAATCTGACTTACTGGTATAATTTTCAATGTCATTGGCAAGCGAAGCAACGTTCACGTCAGAGTTAAATTGAGTCAAACCAAAACCGGAAGTACCATTAGTCAATGTTTGGACCTCTGGAAATCCATTTTCTGTGGCTGAAATTGAAGAGGAAATGATTACAATTGAGGATGAATTGGGCGATTATTGGGGTCAAAATAATTGATCAAAATTTTTTCTTAGAATGTACATAATGGTCAGGTTTCTTTCCTTCATCAATCCCACTCGATTTACACGCGGCATGTTTTCCCTCTCCCTACAATTTTGTACATTCTAAAAAATTGAGAAAGGGGTGGGGACAAGAAACTCGTTATTACCATAGAATTAATCAAAAATACCATTGTTTTCCAAAGTTGATCCAACAAGTTCAGGCTGAACAACAAAATCGTCACCAAGATCGGCTAACACAGACTGTTCTCTAGCAAGAAATTCGGATACAGGATCATTAGATTCCATTTTATTAGTCAAATACAAGTTAGAAAACCTAAAATTTAATAAAAAATTTAGGAAAAATCAAGCGAAATCAGCGCAAAAAGATCAAAAGTTAATGACTACGTGGAGGAAAAAAAATAGTGTGAGAGTAAAAGAGAAAAAAGAAGAAAGGGGACTATAGAGTATTAACTAGTGATATAATTGAATTGAGACTCAAATGGCAAAGAACATAATGCCAAAGAATTAAATGCGGCGAATTACAAAACTAAACAGTATAATTTTTCTGAAAATTTTTCTACAATTGTAAAAACCTCCGGAGGTCGTGTTTTTGATTTTTTTTTGTTTTTTCATTTGTTTTTTATTCGTTTTATGTTCCCCTGCTGCGCATGCCAAAAATTTAATAAAAAATTTATAAAAATTTGAATTTTTAACAAAAAATTTTTTTAATTTGTAGGCTCGGCTCCAATGCTGTTGATGGTGGCTGTGGTTTTTTGTTTTTTTTTTTGTTTTTTAAATATTTTTTTCTAAAAATTTGAAATTGCAGGTATGCTCAACTCAACGATGTGCTCAACAAGAAGATGGCTCCCTTGCAGAATGGGAGCTTGGACAGGTTTTTTTGGCTTCCTGTTTTGAAAGTGATTTTTCCCTTAGATGAACTCCAGCAACTGTTGGACGCCAACATGGTGGTGCTGTTGGCCGACCTGCTACTTGTGGAGGGATTAAACGAAGGTTTTTTGGTTGTTCTAATTTTTAAAGATTTTTTTGTTTATAGGCCTGTTCTTGGCCTGATGACCTGCTGTTGGATGACCTGCTAGTTGTAGAGGGTTTGGATGGAGGTTTTTTGTTTTTTTAATTATTTAGAATTTTTTCGTTAGGGCCTGTTCTCTCGGCCTGATGTTGGTGGTGGATGTTGGTGGTTGCTGCTGCTGTGGTGAGGCCTGCTCTCGGCCTGATGTGTTTGGAGCTGTTTGGTCAGCTGTGTTTTGGTGGTTGTTGGTGGGGGGATTTTTTTTAAAATTAAAAAAAAATTAATTAATGGCGGGAGGGGGTTTATTTCCAGCCAGGAGCAACTCCAGCAACTGGTGGCGTCAACATTGGTGGCCTCTCCTCTCAACAACTCAACATGGTAAAAGATTTTTTCAATTTGAAAAAAAATTGCAAAAGCTAAAGATATGCGCGCGAGCTCTCCCTTCTTTTATTTTTTCTTGTTGTCCTTGTCCTTTGTTTTTTCACATTTTTTCAATCGTCTAATTTAGAGATTTTTTGAGATTTTAACAATACAGGTCATTTGGAATGGGTGGAAGAAGCTGCAACAACTGAGCAATGGAGGACATCCAGCAAAAATCTGGATAAGCAACAATAATCATAGTAAGCGAATCCCTAATTGAAACAGTCGATAATTGAGTTCCTGGGGGGGTTTTTGCTGGCCAAGGCTCTAAAATTCAAATTTCTGGCATTATGTATTTTTTCAATAAATGAAAATTATTCCAATCAATATAATTGGAAATAGTATAGGCGAGTTAGTTAGACACTTTTCTTTTTGTTTTTAGTAAGGATTGTTAGAGTCTGATGACACAAATTGATGATAACCTTGTTTTTCTTTTTTAGCCAACAACTTTATGTCCTGTGACGGACTTATAATTTATTTAGCACATTCTTATATTGAATACTATACTGATATCTTTTGTGAACTTTTCTGTGAACATTTTTTCTTCTACAAACCAGCAGCATATCCTCCAGATAAACGGCCTAACATGAAAGAACCAGCGAAATATGCAAATGACAAAACCTTGCCAAGTACATCAATAAACGAACAGAGACCAGGTTTTTTTAAATTTAAATAATAATTTTTGACTTGCTTAAGATGTAAAAATGCGCAAAATTCGACGTGTTGGAACTACTTGTTGGGACTACCAAGCTAAAGAAAAGGATGAATTGTAAGTGCTAAAGTAATCTTTAGTTTTTTATTTTTTATTTGAAGGTCATTCCGGCACGGTTCTGTTGTGGAGATTCTAAATGATGAAAGGTATTCTGTTTATATTTTTTTATAAATTTTGGATATGACTTGCGTAGGGTAATTTTAATGACAAATTGTTCTAATTGACCAAAATCGGGATAAAAACTAGAATTTATTGGGTAGGCTAGAACCTCCATAGGCTAGAACTTCAACATAATGCTCCATAACGTAGCAGTACGTATTACGGACCCAACATACGTTGACCTGCTCCTCGACCAGTTTATTGTTAGTTTTAAATTATTTTATTCTTTTTCAGTTGTGAGGATGGTTGGGTTATGGCACGGATTGATAAAAAGAAGGGAATGGTTCCTGGAAATTATGTAAGGGAAGAAAATTTTTAAACCAATTTATTTTCTATTTTTAAAGGTTGTTTTGGTTGGCACTGGACCCAATTTGATCAATTCCGAAGATGTTAAACGCGGAGATTTATTAGCCTCTGGAGGGTTTGCTAATGTATTTAAAGGGTCATACAAAAATCAGGTAAATTTTTTTTGTTCTGGAATTTTTTATTTTTTTTGACAGGAAGTTGCCTTAAAAATACCAAAATCGAGCACAGAGGATAATCGTGAAGGTTTTTTTATTTTTGGATGAAATTAGTTTAATTTTTAAATTTAAAGACTTGGAACGAGAAGCCTTAATTCTTTCAAGAATCAAACATGAAAATATAGTTGGATTTTTTGGGTATTCATTAGACCCTCTTTTAATAGCTTTGGAGCTTTGTAGAGGTTTTTAAATTTATTTTATAAATTTTTAAAAATTTTCTAGGAGGTGCTCTCATTAATTTATATAGACGAATGGCTTCTTCTGATATTTTAACTGTTATTTGTTGGGCTAAACAAGTCGCTAGTGCAATTCAACATCTTCATTCAAGAGATGATCCTGTAATTTATGCTGATTTGAAGGCTGAAAACGGTTCTTTCTTTTTTTAATTTTTCATTATAGTTTTCGAGCTAAATTTTTCGCAAACTGAATTTTTGCAAGATATTTGGTTTTCGAGATACTTGGTCGGAAAACGCGATTTCCGGGCCCCGCCCAGTGTTGAACTCTAATTTTTATGTTTTTTTTGATTTCTCTTCTTTTTTTAGTTCTAATAAAAGAAATTCCTTGCTTATGTGGTTTAGATGATGAAAGTTGGAAAATCGTTAGTGTTTATTTTTAATCTTAAAAATATGCTTTAAATTCATTTTTAGGTAACCAATTATACAAAGAATAATTGTTGTCGTAAATGTAAAGGTTTAAGAATTGATTTGATTACGTTGAAGATATCAGGTTAGTAAAATTAGTCTAGTTTATGAGTTCACTGATTTCAATTGCAAGTTTTTTCATTGTACTCATAAGACTTCTAGAGATCGGTCTGGATCCAGACTTTGATTAGATCCAGACTCAAGATCATGAACCTGGGTCAAGTTCCTAACTAAAATCAAGTTTAATATTTCTATTCTCGAAGATGCGGAAAAATCACTTATACTTAGAATTCAAACTTTCTTTGGACTCATAATCTACAATGATAGACTTGTGACCTTATTTTTCCAAAAATTCTTTTCAATAGATTTTAATGTCTCAAAAAATGGCACGTTGATAAAAAATGATGAAAGTTGTGATGGTTCAGTTCCTTGGATGTCTCCAGAAGTTTTAGAATGTAATGGTGTTACAACAATGATTGATGTTTGGTCATTTGGTAAGAAAAAGAAATAGTTGGCTAATTCTCTGACCTGTTTAAATTAATTTTTTTTATTTTTAAAGCAAATTTTTTGTGGGAATTGCTTTCAAGAAAGATACCATACAAAAATCAAGGAATTTATACTATTCGGAATTTTGTGAGTTTTATTGATTTTTTTTAAATTTTGAAAATTTTGGGAAAAATTTTTTTCGAAAAAAAATTTTTTTGACAGATGAAAAATGACTTGCCTCTTCCCTTACCCGATGATTTACCTTTGGAAATGCGAAAAATTTTTGAAAGTTGTTGGAAAAAAATTCCTGTAGAACGTTCACCAATTAAAGATGTTATTGAAATGTTGGATGTTGCTGAATTAAATATTGATAATAATTATAAATGGGTAAGAATTTTTTGCTAATTTTATTAAAGTCCTAGGCTATAAGAAGGTTATTGTTAAAATGGGAAAAAATCTGGCTTCTTTTTCATGAAGAAATTTAAAAAAATTTGGGTAAAATAATAGATGTTTATCGCTAGGGCCAATTTGTTAAAAAGCGAATACTTGTAATTATAGTAATGCCAAAGGCTTGGGACCAATCCAAGTATGCTTCCCTCCTTCCTAAAATCCCATCTCAGGATACAACCTTTGACTTGTGTTAGGTTAAATAAATAAATTCTTTTGAGAAAACGTGGTGTGTTCGACCAAAAAATTTTGTGTATTTTTAAGATATTACCAAAAGAACAACCTGAAGAAACCTTTAAAAACAACCAAATATTAAATGATCAATCAGAAGAAATGTTAAATTGTTTACAAATTAATTCTTCAGGAGAATCTTTTAAAATTCCAATTTATGAAGCTATAATGCTTATACAAAGATATGGAACAATATTACCAAAAGAATTGAATGAAATGAAAAAATTGGGAATTGAATTACATCCACCAACACCTGCAAAACGTTTAAAAAAATCATCAAAATTAAATAAAGAAAGTATTGGACCTCCAATAAGTTTGCTTTGAGGAGTTTTGAAAATTTTTTTAATTTTTATTTCTTTTCAAGATTTTCGACATAATGTTTCTGCAAGAGTTAGAAGTTCAAGTTCTGATGATAAATCATTTTCTGATGAAAAAATTCTTGTTATACATCGTTAGTTTTTTTTATTATTTTTTTTGTTTATGTAAATGGTGGGTGTTTGTAGTTAGTCCTGTCTTGTCAAAATTTTTTAAATAAATTTTTAGGTTTAAAAAAAGATCAGGATCGTCATCGTTCCCATGATTCTTTAGTGGATCAAAACATTGAAGATAATAAAGAAGATAGTTTGTCAACAATTCATTCAATCTTAAAATCGCAACAGCAGCAACAAAAGGTTTTCTTTTTTAATTTTATACAATTTAATCGCACTTTAAGATAACCTCACTTTAAGCTACCCTAATTATAAGCACCCTTATTATAGCTAAATTTAAGATACCCTCCTTTATTTACTATGGGCTACATAGACCTTCGAATTTTAAGACCTTCGAATTTTAAAAATTTGCGCCTGCGACGCTGAAAAGTGAGAAACTCTTGTGTTCCACATTTCAAAAAATTTACTCTCTTGGTTACGCCCTTGTCACTTAAATGACCTCAATTTAATGTAGTGCTTTATTGAACTCCATATAAAAAATATTTCCTATAATTTTTTAAATTTTTTGTAGAATATTAAAACAAATCGTCCAGACAACTTTCGTAAACATGACTATTTAACTCTTAGCACAATTATTCCAAAAAATTCAAAAATTTCTCATCAAAAAATTGAAGAAAAAAATTGTGCTCAAATTGTTGATGAAAATTCTTCTCAATTAAATGAAGAAAATAATAAAAATTTTGAATTAAAAAAAGAACGAGGTTTAAGTAGAACAAATGCTGTTAGACCAAAAATTTGTGAACAATTAATTCCTGAAACTATAAGTAATGCTTCTTCACCTTCCGATTCTTTGTCATCAGAAGGTTTTGTTGTTAATTCTGAAGGTTTTGTTGTTGTTAGTGCTACTGGTGCAGGTTTATTTTCTTTTTTTTTTGGTTTTTTTTGGTGTTTTGTATTTTTTGGTGGTTTGTAAAAAATGTGAGGGGCTTTCTGGGTGATCGATCCGCCACGAATTCACTCACTTTAGTCGTCCAGGATTCGAAAAACTTAAACCAAGTTATATTAGCCCTTCGATGATTAGGAGTCGTAGCGTGGATAGGCTTCGTTGATTTACTATAAATCAACGAAGCATATATATATCAACTTTACTATAAATCAACTTTACTATATAATCAACTTTACTATAAATCAACGAAGCTCCCGATTTTTTTATGTAAAAAAAATTTTTTTTTAAGATTTCCACAGTCCATCTCATCCATCTGATAAATCGTCTTTTAACGTCACAAATATATTCAATCGAAGAATTAGCCCTCCTCATCAACAACAACAAAATTTATCAGCAATTACTCCAACATCTGCACGTAATTCAATACAACAACAACAACAAAATGAGGCTAATGAACATGGAAAGGGTTCAATAAATAAAGAAAATAGAAAATCTTCCTCTTCAAATCAATTAATATCAAATAGTATATTTTATGTTCCCTCAACAACAACAGCAGTGGAATCAAAAACAACTACACCAGAAAGTGATTCATCTTCATCTTTCGATCCGTGTACTAATGCTTTAAAATTAAAACGTGGATGGATGAATAAAATTTTTGGAACATCTCCACGTCCTTCTATTTGTGGTGGTGGTGGTGATTCTGAAGTAAATTTAGAAGATTCTGTTCAATTGGAAAAGTTGGAAAAGATTGGGTTTGTTTTTAGGAAAGAATTTTTTAGGAGGTGTTTGTTGATGTTTTTTTATTAAGAAACTTTCATTATAAGAGACCTTCTATAAGATACTCTATTTAAGGTACTCGAATACCTCAAAGATATATTTCTTTTAAATTGATGGGTACTGGGTCGAGGGAGCTGTCTAAACGATACCCTCTATTTAAGGTAACAACTCATAACAACTCATGTTATAACAACTCATAACGACCTCCCTCATATAAGATACACCCATTATTAGGGACACTAATTTATGGTACGCGCTCTTTAAAATTTGATTGGACATTTTATTGGGGGATGCTTAAGCGATACTCTCTAATAATTAAGGTACGATTTTTCAGGCCAAAGGGGAGGGGGGCTGTCTAAGCGATACCCTTCAAAGCTGGTCGAATAATGTTCGAATAAAAACTTAAGAAAAATTTTTTTCAGTTTTGATAGACAACAACACGAAACTACATCAAAATATAAAAAACGAACAGAAAGTAGTAATATAATTAAATCTCGTCATAAATCAACTAGTTTAAATCCAATCCATCATAGCTCAAAAGAAAGACTTTCAATAAATACAATTATTCAAATGGATGATGATTATGGTGATTATGATAATTATCAACAAGAACATCGGCCTAATAAAGCTTTTAATTTAAATTTCGGTTCGATTTTTTTAAATTTTTTGAAAATTTTTTCCCATTTTTAGAGCCTATTGATGAAAATTATTCAAATTCTTTAACAAAAACTTGTAATTCTGCTCGTTCATATAACGATTTAAATAATCCAAGTGATAGAAGAAATATTCAATCATCATCATCCCGTTGTTTTATTACAGAAGAAGCTGATTGTTTTCATCAAAGATCAAAATCTTCTGAAACTCCGATAACTTCACAATCAAGGTTTTGTGTTTTTAATTTTTTAAGAGGTGAGGGATTAAGTTGAGGGTTTAGGATTTAGAGGGAAATAGGGAGAAATAGGACAAGAAACTTTGATTATGAAGGTATACCCTTATTAGCTTATCAATCGGTAAAGATGGGGGAACGTGAGGTTGAAGAAAATGTTGAGGGTTTAATCGAAGTTTAAAAGATCTTAGGGGGAGGATTTGAGAAATGTGATGATAGTGAGAGGGATAAGACATTGTTGTTAATATTTCAGAGTTTTTGTTAGCTCAAAAAATTTTTTTTTATATATAGAAACAATTTGGTTAACTTTTTATTGCAACATGTACCTACAAACAGTACATTTGCTAATCCTTCATATGTTGGTATGCAAGAAAATCAAAAGGTTTTTTTAAAAATTTTTTAATTAAATTATTTGAATTTTAAGGCTCTTGTATCATCTAACACTCAAAAAAATCAAGCACCAATTCCAAAGCCTAGAACTTCTTTGGTTCCTTCTTTGGGTGCTCCACGCCAAATATCCTCAAATGACCAGCCTTGGCCAACATCTATAGCTCCAATGCTTGAAAAGGAATCGAAAACTTCTATAGCTTCACAACAACAATCATCATCACTTGTTGTTCGTCCAAATACTTTACGTTTACTTCCACCACCACAACAAACAACTATATCACCTTTAAATAGTTTAGCAACTACTACAACAACAACACCTTCAACGTCTACAACAACAACAACTACAAATACATTCTCGAATTTACTACAAGAAAATAATTTATTGAGACAATGTGACAGTGGAATATATCCTGAAGGAAGCACTGATGATGTTTGTGGTTATTTTACAAAATTTTAAAAGTTGAAAAAAAAATGGTTGGGATAAGGGACGAGCCGTTTTGAGAAAGAGTTTTCAAAAATTTTTCAGATCGGGTTTTGTGTTTCGGGTCATACCTTTATTTATTTTAAGGAAACAAAACTTCAACATTTGGATTATCCTTGTACATCTTCAGATGCATCTCCACAAATTCGTCATCGTTCAGGTTAAAATTTAATTTTTTTTGCAAATTTAAAAATAAAAAAAATTAGATTCTTCTTCTGGACTTCCACTATCTCCTCCTCCACCATTACCTCCAAAAAGAATTCAAGGATCTAGAGTTCCAAAACTACCATATGATATAGTAAGAAAAGTTGAAAGATTTTCATAAAAGAAGATTTTTAATTAAAAAAAAGATGCTGAATGAACAACAACAACAACAATAAAAAGTGACCTTTTTTAAATGAGAATTTTATTAATCAAAAATCTTTTATTCTTTAAAGAGAAACTCGTATTTTTTATTTTAATTTTTGTAAATTTTTTAAATTTTAGAGATAGATTACTTGCCCTGTAAATATTCTAATAGAAGCCCATGTTAAATTAATAGTCGTCGGAGAGGACAATTGATCCCACGTATTAGAAACCCACTCAATGAGACCCATTGAAAAATAACAGTTCAGGGCTTCTATTAAGATATTTATTTTAATTTTTATAAATTAAATAGAATTTTTTAAAGAATTTATACAGATTTAGTGTAAGAGGACAATTGATCCCATTTTTAATTTAATTATTATTAAATTCGATAAAAATTCGCTTACAAAATTTTTTTTTGTTTTTTAATGAATTATTAAATTTATTCTTTAATATTTTTTGATTAGAAAATTAATTTTTTAAATAATTTTAGATTTTATTTTCAATAAATTTTAATGAATAGATTTAGATGAATATGTTATTTAGAAGAAATTTGTTTAATGTTTTTAAATTACAACGACGGCTACTTTGGTCTAGTAGTGATAAAGAATTCTTTGCTAATGTTCCAAGGTTTTTTTTTCTAAAATATTCTTTTTTGGTGACATTTGATCCTACGATCGATTTGTAAATTTTGTTGTTTGTCTATGTTCGCGATACAATAGGATGTTGACCTGTTGGTCCAACGTTCTTTTCCGTTTTTTTGGCAGAGATGAGAACGTTTCTCCTCGCCGAAGGGCATACGAAATGAGCCTCTAGGTCAACATCCTTTTTGTATCGCGGCCGTTGAACCACAACATTTCTGATATGACTTTTTAAAGGTTAGCTGATGTTAGCAAATTTGATGCAAAATTAGTAGAAGCACATTATTTTGAAAGACCTAAAGGCGAAGATATTACTAATGAGGATGGATATTTTAATGACATTTTTAGAATGGTTTTGCCTCCACCAAATGTAACAGGAAATTTACATGTTGGACATGCACTTACAGTTGTAGTGGAAGATAGTATTTGTCGATTTAATAAATTGTTGGGAAATTATGTTTGTTTTTTTTATTTTTGTTATCCTATAGGAATGTTAGGTTGTATTGTTGAATTCTTTGGGAAAATGAACCCGTCTCCGTAAATGGAGAGATTTTCCATGTTTTTTTCTTGTAACTAATGGGCCTGGGGGAGGGTTTGATAGTTTTTTTATGTTTTGACTTGTGGCCACTGGATCTGGGACAGTTTGAAATCCTTTTTGGTATAATTTTGGGAGTTGTATCTCATAAATAGGTTTCTTTTCTAAGGGTTTTCATGTTTAGTTTGGGTTTTTTCTAATTTTGGGTCTGGGACGCGTCTTGTAGGGCAGCCACATATGTTTTGTGGGAGTCTTGAAAAAATTGAAACAACAAAAAATTTTCTTTAAAGGTTTGTTGGATACCTGGTTTTGATCATGCTGGTATAGCAACTCAAACAGTTGTTGAAAAACAAATTTTGAGAAAATTTGGAAAGAAAAGAGAAGAAATGTCAAATGGAGAATTTTTGAATTATTGTGAAAATTGGAAGAATGAGTGAGTTTTTATTAATTAAAAATTTTTTTTCTTATATAGACGTATTACTGATATTACAAAACAATTAAAGTCATTAGGATGTTCTTTGGATTGGGAATATTTATTTTATACAATGGATGAGGTTAGAAACTTTATTTTTGTTGCTAATTATTGTTTGGGTTCAAAACCTTTTTTCCAGAATTTCTCTAACGCAGTTAAAACAGCATTTGTTCGTTTATATGATTTGGGTTTAATTACTCGTGAAACGCGTTTAGTCCAATCTTTTAATGAAAATGAGCCAACAATGAAAGAACAATGGTTTCTTAAAATGACTGAAATGAATAGAGAATTGTTAAAAGATGTGGAAGAAGAGTCTGGAAAGGTTTGTTTTTTATGTTAGATGTAAAAGAGGGTGTCGAATCTCGGGCGTAGTCAGGGGGGGTCGATTTTGGGGGTGGGCTAACATTGGGTGTTCGCCAAAAATTTTGACGCCCTTGCCTCATTATAAGATACATCTCAATTTAAGTTACGCTCAATAAAACCTCAATTTTTTTTCAAGTTGAATTTTGACCCTGCTACAGTCAAAGGCAATCTGATTGAATTTTTAAAATTTGAAGAGCCTTGGTGTTTAAGTAGACAACTTGTTTGGGGACATAAAATACCTGCATATTTTGTTGAAAATTCAAAAAGGTTTTATTTTTATTTGTAAAAGAATTTTTGCAATTTTTTATTAATAGATGGATAGTTGCTTTAACTGAAGAAGATGCTCGCAAACAACTTTTGCCGTCAGAAAAAGATTCTAAATTAATTCAAGATTCTGATGTTTTGGATACTTGGTTTAGGTTAAAATTTTAATTTTTTTTTGAAAATTTTTTTGAAAAAAATTTTAGAAATTTTTTAAAAATTTTTGAAATTCCAAAAAAAATTTTTTTCTGATTTTTTTGACAATTAAGAAAAATTTCTGTTAAGTTCTTCATTAATTCCAATTATTATTGCTGGTTGGCCTAAGAAGGATATTGAGTCAACTTCAATAGATTTAATGGAAACTGGTCATGATATAATAGGTTTTTGGGTTGCTAGAATGTTGGTTATTTGTAAGAGGTTTTTTTTTGAAATTTTTTTATTAAATTAAAAAAAAATTTTTTTTCAAAGATTAACTGGCCATTATCCATTCTCTAATGTATTAATTCATGGTTTAATAAGAGATAGTCAAAATAGAAAAATGAGCAAATCTTTGGGAAATGTTGTTGACCCAATGGATATTATTAATGGAATAACACTTGAACAAATGATTGAAAGAATGAAAAGTTCAAATCTACCACTTGAGGATATGGGTAAGAATTTTGTTTTTATTTAAATTTTATTCTGGGAGAGTTTTGGGTTTGTATTTTTTTCCGGAAGGTTTTTATTTTGAAATTTTAAGTGTGTAAAAAATAAAATACAAAATAAAACTTTTCCGAAAGAAAATACAAAAAAAATCAAAAAAAAAATTTCGGATAACAGAATAATATCAGGCAAGGGCGTAGCTAGGCTTATTAGCCAACAGAAGCCCCTCCTGGCTACGTCCTTGATATTATTATAGAATATCAGATTAAAAAAAATTTTTTGTAAAATTTTTTTATTAAATTCTGTTTTTATGTATTTTCTTTCCGGAAAGTACATATTTCATTGTTATTTTTGTGTATTTTCAAGCTTTGAATTAAATTTAAATTTTCTGTTTTTATAGAAGCTTCAGAAAAAGATTTGAAGAAACGTTTTCCTAATGGTATAAAAGCTTGTGGAGCAGATGCTTTAAGATTTGCAATGTTACGACACGATTTTACAGATTTTGAAATTCATATAGATATACCTCGTTTTGCTGATGAAGGAAGGCGTTTTTGTAATAAAATATGGAATATGTGTAAATATTATGAAAAAGTTAGGAAATTATATGATGAAATTAGTCTTGAAGTAAACACACAAAAGCAATTACAATCTCCTAATAGAAAAAGAAATGAAGATGTATGTGTGTATAAATTTTGAAAAATTAAAAAAAAATTTTTTTTTAGAATGCTAAAATAAATGAAAAACTAAATCAAACTGTTCAACTTTATTATTATTGTATGTCAAAAAATAGACCACATTTAGCATTTCATCATTTATATTTGTTTATTTTGGTTGATGTTTGTGACAATTATTTGGTATTTTTTTTATTATAATTTTTAAATTGGAGAATGAGACGGGGAAATGACTATTGTGGGTAGGGTTGGGGGCCCGATTCGATAAAAATCAGGCCCGAAGAAAAAAATTATTTGAACGTAGGCCCGAATTTAATTTAAAATTTTTTAGGAAAGCACAAAACAAGCTGTATGGGCTAAAGATCCAGAAAGAATACTTGGAATTTATTTTGCTTTTGAAGATATAATTTGCATTTCTTTAACACTTTTACAAACTTTTATGCCTTTTGTTTCAACTTTTTTGTTGGATTCTTTAAGATTGTATAATGAGGGTCATTATGAATGTTATCAATTACTTTGTGGTGAGGACTATTATGATGGTCCCGTCTTAGGTTGGGTTACTGATGCATTACCAAAATTAACTGATGAAGGATATCAAGAAATTACTTCAAGTTTAATTGGAAAAGATAAAAGAGAAAAACAACAACAGAAGGAAGTAATTGGGGCGGAGGACAAGGAAAATGTTGTTGAGTTTGGCGAAGAAAAGGAACAAAGACAAAAAGCTTAGAAAAAAAATTTTTTTTGCGGACACAACAATAATCAGGTTTGCGGGCAAAAAACCCCAAGCCTGTTAAAATTTGGACTCATAAAAATTGAACACATTTTAAGTCTCTAGGGTTGGCGGATCCTTGGAAATATATCCCCAGATATCCTGATTTAATATCTTAAAAAATTTTTTTGAGTAATTAAAACTTTTTTTTTCTGAACCTGTTTTCCTTTAAAAAATTTAGTTTGTGTTCGCAAATATGTATATTTGTTTTTATTGTTGATTATCAGGAATTTGGCAAGAAAAAAAATTTTTTTGTTTTAATTTTTATCCTTTTTTTAAATTATTTAATTATTTTATATTTTTAAAAAATATTTTTTTTTGTTTGGATTTTTTAAATTAAAATAAATAATTTTTTTTCTTCTTTTTTTAGGTTTTTAGCTCTAACAAACTTCAATTTAATTAAAAATTAAAATGATTCGTTTAACAGAATTATTTTTATTTATTGGACTTTTGACACATATATTACTTACATTATTTACAAAAGTTGAAGAAAGTTTTAATACTCAAGCAATTCATGACTTTATTTATCATCGTAATAATTGGACTAAAGTTTGCTTTTTTTAAGTTTTTTTTATAAATTAATTTTTTTTATTAATTTAAGTATGACCATAGAGAATTTCCTGGCGTTGTTGCTCGGTATATTTTTTAATTTTTTTTTTCTAGTGGGTTATAAGAGGACCTCACTCAAGGACGAAAGTTCCTATTTAGGGTTGCCTTAATTAAAAAATTTTTACTTTTTTTGGTCACTAGGAAAGGAAAGGACCTGGGATTAACTGAAACGGAGGATTGAAAGTAAGAACTGAAAATAAGGCCTGAACGGAGGGATTTAAGTATAAGAGGTGAAAACGGATGGAAGGTTTGAACGGAAGAAAAAAGACGAAGGACTTGGGAAATGACAAGGGGAAGGGTCTTCACTTTAAGATTTCCCTCATTATAATTTGAAATTTTCTGCCACAAGAGGAATATCTTATAATGTGTCTTTCTATATTTACCTATATATTTTTTAAATTTAGTACATTTGTTGGACCATTAGCTATTGCTACATTAATTTCTCCACTTGTACCAATAGTTAAATATTTTGGATTAAATAAAATTTGGATGTTATTTGCTGGTTTTTTCTAATTTTTTTTATTTAAAAAATTTTTTATTTTTTCCAGCCCGAACAGCCTTAGGAATGGCTATATTGACTTCTTTTTGTTGTTTCTGCCGTTGTGTTGAAAAACGCTTTGGAAATCGTGTGGCTCTTTACTTGCGACTTTTTACTCTTTCACAATTTCATTTTTTGTTTTATGCATCAAGACCACTTCCAAATATTTTTGCATTGTTTTTTGGTATTTTTTAAATTAATTTTTAGATTTTTGAGTTTGTTGGGTACTGGGAAGGGATGGGCTCTTTTCCTTCTTGCACCCGTTATCTTCCGTTTTGTTGAGATAGAAGGGATTGTGTTCACCAACCCAAATCTCACTATTCAGTAAATTACTTGTTAATACTTTAACCAAAAATTAATGGTCATTGAGCGTTTTGTGGCTCCGACTTTTTTAAAATTCTTGACGATAAGGCTTCGATGGTAATGATTTTACTAGCACGGTCTGGTTATGATGAGGGACTTTATTAAATTTCTTTTTTGAATGATTTTAGAATGTTTTTTTAAAGTCTTGATTGTCTACCAAAAATGGATTGAAAACAGAATTATTCCTTTCACTTTCTGGTCAACAATAGCAACGTTCCTATTTCGCTTTGAATTAATTTTATTATTTGGACCAATGTTTGGTTATTTTATTGTTACAAAATTTAAAAGGATTTTGACTGTTGGATATGTTGGATTTGTTACACTTTTCTTTGTTTTGTGTAAGATAATTAAAAAATTAAAGAAAAAATTTTTATTTTAAAGGTACTTCTGTCCCTTTTGACTCATTTATGTGGGGTAGACCAGTTTGGCCTGAATTGGAAGTTATGGAATTTAATATTGTTAAAAATAAAAGCCATGAATATGGGGTATTTTTTTAAATTTTTTTTATTTTTTAATTTTATCCCGGGGAACAAAAAATTTTTTTTATGTTTTTTTGGAAGAAAAATTGATCCAAAAACCTCCAAAATTAAGAAAAAAATTTAAAATTAATTTTCAAAGATAATGCCATTTTGGTGGTATTTTACTTCAGCAATTCCTCGTGCTCTTTTATTAACAACATTATTAGTTCCTCTATGTATTTTTGCTTGCCAAAAAAATCAACGTTTAATAATTCAAACAATAATTCCAGCATGTATATTTTTGTTTTTATTTTCTTTTTTGCCACATAAAGAACTTAGATTTGTTATTTATGTTATTCCTTTAATGAATTTATCTGCGGCTTTCTTTTGTGATTATGTGTAAGTTTTGGATATTTATTTTTAAATTTGTGGAGAATGGGAGGGGGGAGGCTTTTTGGTTATAGGAGACTTCTTTGGTTGTTTGAATTTCTACTTAACAAAGGGATATATGGAGGGATTTTTTCTTTCTTTTCTAAGGGTTTTCTTTGAGATTCCCGGTCATATTAATTGACCAAAACTAACGATTTTTAGATCTCGGGAAGGTTCCCTTGGAAAATAAGGCTCTCTTCTGGGCTAAATATTGGGTAGAAATCCAGAGCTATGTTTTTTTTCTGGACTCTAGCCTGGATTTAGTTCCTAGACTAAGTTTAGGATAGAAAAATATTTTTTCACATTTCGCTCTAATTAAAAAAATTTTTTTTCATCTAGATGGAGACGTACCAGCACTTTTTATTCAATAATTTCACCATTTATAATTCTTCATATATTCATAAATTGTTTATTGACTAGCCAGTTTGTGAATGTTAGTGTTAAAAATTATCCTGGTGCTGATGCTCTTGTAAATCTACAGGTTTTTTTAGAATTTTTTTTTGAAATTTTTGAAAATTTTTTTAAAGTCAATAAATAAAGAAATGAGTACAGAACATGTATCTGTTCACATTGACAATTATTGTGCTGAAACTGGAATTAGCAGATTTGTTCAATTATATGATGCTTGGGAGTAAGTGAAAAGAATCTTTTTTTTTTCGAAATTTTTAAAAATTTTCTTTAAAATTTTTTTGAGAAATTTTTCTGAATTTTGTCTAAATTTTTTAATTCCTCGATAATTTTCAAAAAACTTTTTCGAAATTTTTCAAGAATTTTTTTGAAAAATTTTGAAATTTTTTTAGAAATTTTTTTAAATTTTTCTGAAAATTTTTTTGATTTCTTCGAAAATTTAAAAAAAATTTTTGAGATTTTTTTTTGAAAATTTTCAATTTTAGATACAATAAGACAGAAAATCTGTCAACTAAAGAATTACAACGTTTTGACTTTCTCATGTTTGGAATAGACAATAAAAATGCATTTTTAAATGAATTGAAGAACTTCAACATGACTTTTAAACATGAAGAATATTTAATTATTGATGGATTTGATAAGGTTTGTTTTTATTTTATTTTTGTATTTTCTTTCGGATTGTATTTTCCTTTTCCGGAAAGTGATCTTTCTGTGTTTTCCGGATTTTATCTAAATAGTATTTTTGGTGTAGTGGGAAAATTTTTAATTTTCAGTGTATAGTGGTCGTGGGTTCGAACCCCAATTAGGGGGAAATATTTTTAAATTTCTTTAAAAAATTTTTTCGGGAATTCTCCTTTGTATTTTCTTTCAAAAATTATTTTTTTTTATTTTTAATTTCCTATATTTTTTTATTTAGATTTCTTGGCAAGAATTTCCTTTTCCTTCTTGGTGGCCTAAAATCTTTTCAAGTATGCCTTATCCAACATTTAATCCAAAAGTTGTTGTTTTGAGACGGATTTAAATTTAAATAAGTAAAAGAAATTGCAAGGGTATTAAATTAAATTTATTTTTTTATTTTTAAAGTGCTGGGTAAATTTAGAAAAAAAAATATTTTTTGGCTCTAAAAACGGAGATTTGTTTTTAAAAATTCTTTTATGACATTTTTATTGACACCTTAATTTATATTTTTATTTACCCAGAGCACTTTTATTTATAAAACCAAATATAAAAATTTAGTGACTTATAGTATTTATATATTTTTAAATTAGAGATCGAGCTGTGGGGTTTAGACAATGACTTGGGATTTTTTCTAGAATCAAAAACATTTTTAAAATTTTTCTAAGGTGGTTTTTCCTAAATTAGAGGATTAGGATCTGGTGGAAAAGGATTTCTTTCAATGAGAAATTTTTTTAAAAGAAATCTCGATCTCTAAAAAAATTTTTTACATTCCAAAAAATACTACATATACATGTATATTTTTAAAAATTTTACTAATTTAAATATAAATTTCTAAATAAATAAAAATTTAACAACAAAAAAAGCTTCAAAAAAATGTCAATAAAATATATATTATCAAAAACAAAAAATATACCCAAAATTATCAAAAACGAAAAATACCCAAAATCTCTTTACCAAATTGCTTCAATTGATTTGTAAAATTCTGATTTATTTGAATGTTTTGTTCTACTAATATCCCCAACTTCATCAATATTTTTTAATAATTTATCAAGCATTTCTTTTGTATGTGCAGCAGAAATACAAATACGAACACGGCTTTGAGTCATTTCTGTTGCTGGGAAAGACACAACAACCTGAAAAGGGGTTGGTTATTATTAGAGAAATTAAAAGGAAAAATAGTTAGGGAGAGAGAAACAATTTCCGGAAAAAATCAGAATTTTTATAAAGCTTTCCGGAAAGAGCAAAAATACATTTTTATTTAATTATTTGTATTTTCCGGAATTTAATGAAATCAAATTTTTAGAAATACAACTTTTCCGGAAAAGAAAAATACATATAAAAATAAATTCTGATTTTTATTTAAATGTATTTTTCCATAAAGTTATTTTTTAAAAATAAATATCAGAATTTTCAAAAATCAGAATATTTAATTAACACTTACCACACCAATTTTACGTTCCAACATTAAACGTCCCCAAAGACTTTAATAAAATTAGAATTAATTAAAAAAAAATTTTTAATTTACCCGCATTTTGTTGGATGATAAATCATAATAGGTATAACAGGAGAATGATTAGAACCATAAACAATAAATCCTAATTGTTTTAATTTCAGACGAACATAATTTGTATTTTTAGCCAATTGTTCAATTCTTTTTTGTCCTTCACCAGTCCCGTCTTTACCCATAATTGATGACATTGCTGTAAATATTTGTTTGGCAATTGGAGGCGACATTGGAATTGTGTAGAATTCACCAGGAGAATTTTGGCGAATGCGGGAAATTAATGCCTTGAAAAGAAGAAAAATTACTTTTGGTGTAGTGGGATAATTTTTAGTTTTCCCTGTATAGAGGTCGTGAGTTCGAACCCCGCTCGGGGGAAATATTTTTTAAAAAATATTTTTTTGAAAAAAAAGATTAAGAAAAATTTTTTAACCTTGCTACCCGCGATATAACCACCAGCAGCTCCAAAACTTTTTGTAAATGTCCCCATAAAAATATCGACATCTTTAGAATCACAATTATAATATTCAACAATTCCACGTCCTGTTTTTCCCATAGCACCTTTACAAAAAATATTTTTAAAGAAATTTTAAAACCTCCAAGTGGGTCGAACCCACGACCCCTATAACAGTGAAAATTTTAAAATTCTTTGAAAAATTTAATTCCTGGTGTAGTGGGAAAATTTTTAATTTTCCCTGAATAGGGTCGATGGTTCGAACCCCAAGGGGGAAAATATTTTTAATTTTCTTTAAAAATATTTTTTCGGAAAAAATAAAAACCTATGCTGTGTGCCTCATCCAAATATAAATAAAATTTATATTTCTTCTTTAATTTAATAATTTCATCCAATTTACAAATTGTTCCTTCCATTGAATATATTCCTTCAATAATAACCATTATTTTAGAGAAAGGTTTTCCTTCCTTTTTAGAATTTCCAAAAATAATTGATTGTCTCAATACTTTTTCCAAATCTTTTATATTATTATGCTTAAATATTTTTATTGTAGCTCCAGATATTTTTGAACCAAGAATTAAAGAAGCATGGTTATATTGATCAGAAATAATTAAGGAATCCTGTGAAAAAAAAACGAATTAGTTGAAAAAATGATTTGAGAAATATTTGCGGACAAAATTTGCGGATTTTTGGAATTTTTGGAATTTTTCGAAAAAATTAAAGAGAAATACCTTATCCATTAAACAGGTCAAGTTCATCGAATTTGTAGCAAATCCCATTCCAAAACATATGGCAGATTCAACTCCAATAAATTCAGCAACCAAATTTTCCAATTCAGTGTGGGCTAAAGGTTGACCTTTAAAAGAATTTTTTTAAATTAATTTTCAAAATTTTTCAAAAAAACCTAATTCACGAATACTAGCACATGAAGAAATTCCTTGGTCATTAATTATGTTGGCTGAAGCTGTGGCACAAGGTCCTTTATTCTCAGCAAATCCTAGGTAATTATAAGAGGCAGTGTTGATAACTTCTGTTTGTGTCCCAGGAAATCTGTGAAAAATTGGTAAAAAAAATTTTTTTTAATTTTTTGAAGGCCCCTTTTGTTATTTTTCGACTAAAAAATATTTTCTAAAGAAAATAAAAAATTATTTCCCCCAAGCGGGTTCGAACCCACGACCCCTATACAGGCAAAATTAAAAATTTTCCCACTACACCAAAAAAAATTTTTAAATTAAAAGATACCTAAAATTCCAACAATAATCATCAGTTTCTCGATCGAGTAGTTTACTTTAAAAAAAAGATTTTTTTTAATTTAGAGAATTTAAAAAAATACAAACACTGTGCCTCCTGGGACTCCACATATTGGTCTTTCAAAAACATCTCTAACCCTCATATAACAATTTCTTGCATAAATTGCTTCAAAAGAATTGAAAAGTGGAGCAAAATCCTTTGAAAAAATATTTTTTTAATTTAAAAATTTTTGTGACATTTTGTCGTTTTTTGATTTTTGGGCATTTTGTCCAGTGACATTTTGTCCAATGGCCATTTTGTCCAAAAATTTTTCTAAAAATAAAATTTCTTAATTACCCTCATTTCCAGCCTTTCACAAGCTGATTTGTTCTTCTCGAATCCATAATACCGAAGAAATTCTCGAATATAGGCAAAAACCGTCAATACAAACCAAGTAAAATAAACAGAAAATGAAACAAAAAAATTGCATTTTTCAAATTCTTCAAATTTGTCATCATTTTTAAATTTCTGTTTTTCTTCTTTATTAGATTGTAATTCTTGTTTCACTCTTTTCTTTAAAAAATTTTAAAATTAATTTTTTTTTAATTTTTAGGTGAATTGTCTTTTTCGGTGAATTGTCCATTACTCGAAAAACCTTTTTTCTTTGAGACTCTAATGGCCATTTTGTCTTAAAAACTCACAATTTTATTTTTATTACTGCGTAGTTTGGTTTGTGAATTAATTAAATTATTTTTTCTATTTATGTGACTTGAAATATACTCGTCATTAACATTATACCCAAAATTGAAAGGAAGTGAAGAAGAATTTTTTGAGTCATCATTGGAAGTTGATGAAATTTTGTAAAGAAAAAAATTTTTTGCGCAAGCTTCAAAATCAAAAATAACGTCGTTAAACATGCTTCTGGAATTTTTTTAAAAAATTTTTGAAAATCTGAAAAAGAAATTTTTGAAAAATTAAAAAAATATTACAGAGAAGTTAGAGACAGAAGAGAAATAGTGTGTAAAATTGAGAGAGTATTTTAAATTAATTTTTAAATTAAAAACAACAAAAATATTAGACTGAAAATTAAATTAAAAATTTTCTTGAATGATGATTTAATAAAAATGGATGGTGTGATTCGTCAGAAATTTTCAAAAAAATACTCTTTGGACTAAAGGAAGAAGAACACTTCTTGAAGAAAACTACACAAATTAAATTTTATGTGATTTATAGCAAAAATGATGAAATTTAATGATAAGGATAGACCAATAAAAAGACCAACTAGAAAAATAAATAAAAATAGATAAAAGAACAAAAATTATTTTGAAAAAAATTTTTGAAGAAAATAATCAACAACCCTTGATCAACAACAAAAATAAGCAAAAAATGTAAACAACAACAAGTCGGAGACTCTAATGTACCCCTAAAAATAAACAACCTTAAAATACAAAAGGTCGACAACAAAAATGCCAACAGACAAAAGGCCAGCGAGTAAAAATGGTCAGAAGCCAAAATGGTCAAAATTTAAAAATGGTCAGAAATACAAAATGGTCACTTTTTATCAAAGAAGCTTTCAAAGATTATTTTAATCAACAAGAAAAAAAAATTAATTTTTGGCATTCAATCAAAAAATATTTTTTACGTCTTTCTCTCCTCTCAAAAAAATTATGAGACATTAATAAAAATAATAAAATGATTGATTGACCTTGAAAACTAAAATAATATTTTTTTAAAATAATTTTGCGACAATTTGACATGTTTTTTTACGTTTTCTGCAAAAATCTTGTTTTGTGATTAGAAAAAAGGGTGTTTAGGTAAAAAAAAGGAAGAGAGGAGGGAGGGGGGAATCTTTTTCCTTTTTTTGCTGTTTGCTGACTAATAGAGGAGGGGAGGTGGTTGTGGGGAGAAGGGAGAAAGTGATGATGAGATGAGGCGGCGAGGAGGATAAATTTAAAAAATAAACACAAAATCAAAATCAAGTTTTATCTGTTAATTAACAGATTGGGGTTAAAAATCAATCTTGAAAAAAATCAAATCTTCTCGGTGTTTCTAATTTTTAAAATATTCTCTCATTTTTACACACTATTTCCCTTCTGTCTCTGACTTCTCTGTATTAATTTTTAAATTATTTAAAATATTCTCTCATTTTTACACACTATTTCTCTTCTGTCTCTGACTTCTCTGTAATAATTTTTAATTAATTAAAATATTCTCTCATTTTTACACACTATTTCCCTTCTGTCTCTAACTTCTCTGTAATTATTTTTTAATTAATTAAAATATTCTCTCTGTTTTACACACTATTTCTCTTCAGTCTCTGACTTCTCTGTAATAATTTTTTTATTTTTAATTTTCTCGGACTCTACTGACCCTAAACGAAAAGTCTAGTTCCAGTGAAAGTGTCGTTAGAGTATTTCTCTTAAAATTACCAATGTTTATATCCTCTCTTGCCGACGCAATACAAGTTTTTTTTTATTTTATTTTTTTTCTTTCCGGTTGAGAATAAATAAATAATAAAGAGAGAGATGATTGAGAATCTCTTTCAGTCTTCTTTTTCTTTTTACGATTTTTGTAAAATTTAAAATTTTTTGCCCTTCGACAAAATGCAAAATTTTGTGGTTCTGGACGTTTTGAATTTTCTTAAATTTAGGGGTTTTAATTTTACAAATTTTTTAATTTTCGACATTTTGACATCCTTCGCGGAAATATTTCTTTTAAAAATTTGTTAACCTTTATTTTTATTTCCCGCAGGGTTTTTTGACTTTTTTTTTGTTAAAATTAAACTTTGAAGAGTTGATTCATGCATTAAATAATTTTAATTTAAAGACTTGATCAATTTTGTCTTTCTTTCTTTTTTAAATAGAAATTAAACGATTTTAAAAAGGCCTTTTAATTTTCTAAAGAAATTAAATTTTTTTTTTGTTGTTTTTGTTTCCCTTTCAATTTTCAATTTTATTTATTTTTATTGTTGTCTTTTCATTTTTAATTTGAAAAAAAAAAAGAAAAAAAAAAGTTTTATTTAAAAAAAGGAAGATGTCTTGCGCATCATTTAGTTTTAGAAAAGAGAGATTTAAATTAAATGAAAAATTTTTTTTCTTGAAAAATTTTTTGGCGTTGGTCTAGTTTATGCGTCCACTCAACTACAAATTAAATTTTTCTTGGTATTTCAAAATTGGGCTCCAAAACATTTCTTCGTGTTCGGGACCTGCCTTTTTGTTGATTGGACGCATAAACTAGACCAGCGCCAAATTTTTTCTTCTTGAAAATTCTTTGCCTGCCATTTTATTTGAATGTCTAATTAAAATTAATTTTTTTTAACAGGAAAAATGATTTAGAAAGTAAATTTCAATAAAAACAATGATTACTGCCACAAATTTAATCTTTCAATTAATCCTTTTTTGTTGTCTTTCTCAATTTTTAATTTGTGATGATTTATTTTTGAAGGATTTGGAAGAATTCAATTTTTGTCAAAATCTTCCACATTCAAATTATTTATCTGCAGAGGATTTGAGGTTTTTTTTTTGAATTTTTTAATTTTAATTTTTGGGACTGATCTTGATGAGAAACCATACTTTTTTTTATTTTCGCGAATTTCCGTCTGAGGTCACCCAGTCGTAGTCATTTACAAATCAGTCAATGTAGGTTGAAGCCAGTCTGTCGGTCGTTTCCTGGTTCAATATTTTTAGGCTCTTAGTTAATTTAGGAGTCCTATCGGGATTTTTTACACGTCCAATACCTTCCTGACAAAGACAGACTGTTGATTGACTGACTGGCCTCAAATGGAAATTCGAGTGACTAAAGATGCGTGACTAAAGAGAATTTATTTGTTGGGGTTTTCTCAAAGGTTAATATTTTTTTTTAATTTATAATTTTAAGGAATGCTTGTAAAAGACGAAACCAATGGCTTCGAGACAAAAACATTGAAGAAACCAACAGAAACAATAATTTATCAAAACACCCAACAGCTTCTCAAAAAGCGTATTTTGAATGGTTAGAATCTACGAGAAAAAATCTGAAAAAGAAAATTAATTTGCCTGAATTTGAAACAGAAAATTTTGTTAAGGTTTGCGAAATTTTTAATATTTTTTTGAGTTACGGCCCACATTTTTTTATTCTTTTAAAAATTGGTAACTTTTATTTATGTCCCAAAATCCTTCCTGTTGTCTAGGGATTCAAGCTGCGTTTTGGTCGAGGTTTGGGAAGTTTTTTGGACTCGAGTTCAAGGCAAAAATAAAAATACTGGACATGAATAAAGTTTTAGACATTGGCCAAGATGTATCTCGATCTCTAGACAATGGAACTCAGAAACCCTTCTCTAAATTGTTTAAAAAACTCAATTTAATTTTTAGAGATCAAAAAGACGGGATCAATTATTGCCATCATTTTCACTTAAAGAAGAAGAAGAATCTGAAAGATATTTGAGGGAAGATCAAAGAAAGTACAGAAGAGGGAAAAAATTTATAAGAAAAGAATATAGAATGGTTGGTATATTTTTTTAATTGGTTGGAACTCACTTTTATGTGGATACCTCCTGGGGCATTAAAATTGTTTGTTATAAGGGGGAGTATTTTAGATAGAGGGTGCTCTCTTAAGGACACTCCGCCCTAGTAATTAGTCAATATAGATGGGCTGAGTTTTCTAAATTTTTTGATCAGGTTTCGGGTCAAAAATAGTCCTGGTTTGTGTATCGGCTTTAGGGCAACTCGGCCCTTCCATTTAGGAATCAACTAAACTTAAAAACCAAATTTATGGGGGAGGGGGTATTTTAAATATGTCGACCGATTTTATACTTCAAAAAAAATTTTTTTAAAAGATGACAGATTTGGAACGTAAACAACTCCAATTAGCTCTAAATGGATTAAAATCAAAACATATAGATAATGTTTCAATATGGGATTTACACACACTTGTGCATTATCCAAATTCTGCTGTAGCTGCACATTGGGGTTTTTTAATTTTCTAAGTTTAAAAATTTTTTTTGCAGGTCCAGCATTTTTGCCTTGGCACAGAGAATTTTTAAGACAATTTGAAATTACACTACAAAATGAACAGCCAGGTTTATTTAATTAAAAAAAATTATTTTTTAAGAAAATTTTTTTAGAATTAATTGGAATACCTTTTTGGGACTCTACTTTAGATCATGGTAAGCTTTTTAAAAAAAATTTTTTAAAGCAAAAAAAAAAAGCACAGATATTTTATTTTTCCTGTATTTTCTGGGAAACATTAATTTTACAAGGGTTGGACCCCGAACCCCGACACGAATTTTTTTGGTACTTTCCTGTTATGACGCAACAGTCAGTTTTTTCGTTAGTTTTTTCGAAAATTATGTAAAAATGGTCAGTCTGAACAATAATTGTAGAACCCATCGAGCTGAGTCGAATGACACCAAAATCAACGAATTTTGAGGAGATTTGACAAAGTTATGACATTATTTAGACCTACCGGAGTCGACGACTTATGTCATAACTTTGTCAAATCAAGTCGGATTTGGTTGATTTTGGTCTCATTCGACTCAGCTCGACGAGCTCTTTCGAATGAGCTATCATTTGTATAGATTTTCGTCTTTATGATTTTGTGCCCCTGTGGTTTAGGGGTCTGTATTTCGGTCAAATCAAGTCGGATTTTGTTGATTTTGGTGTCATTCGACTCAGCTCGATGTGTTTTACAATTGTTGTTTAGACTGACCATTTTTACATAATTTTCGAAAAAACTGACGAAAAAACTGACTGTTGCGTCATAACAGGAAAGTACCATTTTTTTAACCCCGACCTCAACATTCTCAACCTCATAATGTCGGGGGTTCAACCCCATTTTTTAACTTATTTTTCCGGAAAAATAAAAGTAAATTTTAAATTTTGATTTTTTAACCAACAAATATTTTTTCTAGGACTTCCTGATCCTTCTGATAGCATTCTTTGGTCTGAAGAATTAATGGGTAATGGAAATGGTTTTGTAAAAAATGGACCTTTTAAGGATTGGAATACTAATGTATTTTTTAAATTTTATTTTAAATTTATTTTTAATTAAAAAAAGGTATTGATGCCTCTAAGTCCAGTACCTATCCAACGATTATATAGGTCTACTGGTGGAAGGAGTTCTGACAGGTTTTTAATTTTTTATTAAAAAATTTTAAAGAATTTTCGAAATTAAATATTTTTAATTAAACGGATCAGAAGGTCCCAAAAATTTTTTAAAAATTCCTCAAAAATATTTTTATAATTGAAAAAAAATTTGAGGATTTTCCAGATCCTTCTAATTAAAAAATTTTCAACATTTTTTAATTAAATATTTAAAAATAATATTACTAGGTTAATGTCACCAAAAGATGTTGAATGGATTACAACTCGAAAAAATTTTAGTCAATTAACTTTTTGTCATGACAAAACATTTGAATCGATGCATGGACTGTGTAAGAGAAATTTTTAAAAAATTAATTAAAAAAATTTTTTTTTAATTTTTTTAAAGCTCATGTTTGGGTTGGCGGCTTTATGTTTGTTATTCGAGTATCTCCAAATGATCCAACCTTCTATTTTCATCACGCTTTTATTGATTATTTGTGGGAACAGTTTAGACTACAAAATCAGGATAGATATCAGAGAGAAAATGATTATGCAATTGTAAGAGGTTTTTTAAAATTAAATTCTGATTTTTAGGGAAAATAGAAAAATAAAAAGTAATACTCTAATATTCAATATTTCCGGAAAATATGTACAAAAGAAATTCTGATTTTTCCCGAGAATACATAAATATTCTGGTCTTTTTATCATTTGTGTTTTCCGGAAATATTGTATATTAGAGTATTTTATTTTTACGGTACACCTGTCCCGGACCCCATAACTTATGAAGGGATGGTCACTTTTTGTTAATCTTGGTACCATGGGATAGAGCATTAAATAGGCTACAATATACCAAAAAATCAAAATTCCCGACCGACTGGTAAAAAAGTTATGATCGATAAAGTGCCGAAAAATCAGATTTTTTTTGAAAAAGTTAGTTTTTAAATCATAATTTTTTTATCAATCGGTCAAAAATTCTGATTTTTTGATATGTTATAGAGCTTTTGATTCTCTATCAAATGAAACCAAGAACGTGAAAAAGTGACCTTTTCTTGCTAAGTTATAGGGCCGGGATTCAGTTGAACTCCTCCGTTATTTTTATTTTTTTAAATTTATTTTTCTTTTATTTTTTATGTGAATAGAAAAACTGTAATAGAAATCATGAATTTAATGCACAAATGAAGGTTATTTTTTTTAATTAATTTTTATAAATTTTATTATTTATTTATTTAGCCTTTTAATTTGCGTAATAAAGATGGACTTTCTAATGATTATACAGGTTATTTTTGAATTTAGATTTTTTTTTTAGAATTTTTTTAAAAAAAGATTTTTGGTTCGAATATGAATCTGTTCGTCACTGTTCAAAAGAATTGCCTTTTTGTGATTCAAAATTTCTTTTTTGTGATAAATCTTCTTGGCGTTGTCGAAGCAAAATAGTTTTAGGTGGAAATTGTACAGGATTTGTTGGAACTGAAATATGTTATCAATCAATTTGTATACAGGTTTGGAGGAATTTTTTAAATTTAAAAATTCAAAATAAATTTTGGTAATATTCCGTCATATCTCCTCTATTTCAATTCGGATAAATTAACGTCAAATGCACCAGAAATAAGCCTTCGCTCAACTATGGGTCGAGATACACTCAATTTGAAAACCATCATGAGACCATAATTAGAGCGGAGCCTAATTTAAAAAACCGGAGTTTAATTGTGGTTATGTATTATGAGGCCATAACTCGGTCGAAGCTTAATTTTAAATAAACCGAAGCTTAATTTTAGTGTCACTTGGCACAGTTCACCGAGCTTATCTGAGTATGGGATCATAATCTGATTATCGGACATACGATGGAATTTTTCCGAAAATTATTATTTTTCTTATAAAATTTTTTTGAAGAATATTTGTCGATTACCAGCAACTGAAGGAAATGGATTTTTAAGAAGAGAGGTTTTTTAAATTTATAAAAATTTTTTAAATTATTTTTTTAAAGCGTCGTTATGATAATGTTGTTTGGGCAAAAACATTAATGTTAACTGAAGGAAGTTTTGGTTTGTCTAGTGGAATTGCACATGTAACTGTAAAAGAAGAATTTATTGGTGGAAGAGAAATGACAGCATTTATTGAAAGAGAACCTACAGTTTATCCAGAAACGAGGGTTTAATTTAAAATTTTGAAATGAAAAGTTTTTTGAATTTTTTCGAAAATTTTTTGTATTTTTTTTTTAATTTTTGAAAATTTTTTTTTCCATTTTTAGGGTCTTTTATATTTGCCTCTGCCCAATCCAAGGTTACTATAAAAAATTATAAAATTTAATTTTAATTTTTTTAAAGCGAACCAAATGCTGATTTTAATGTGAGTTTGGAAGCAAGTGATCATTACGGAAGATATTGCCAAACTTATTGTTTGAATTCAACAACAGATAAATATCAAGTTTGTTGGATTTTTTTGATTTTTTATTGAATTTATTAAAAAAGGGCTGGAGGTAGCAATTTTAGGATTAAGGATTTTTGGTCTGGGATCTTCAGTTTAACTTATTCTTGTACATTTTTGATGTCCAAAATTTAGACCAGGAATATGTAGGACTGGCTTTTTTTTAACCAATTTCATCTCTATTCTTACAATTAGTCTAACTTGCCCGGAACACATAGAGTTATAAGGGCAATCCACCTCTAATTGTCAAATTCAAAAATTGAGTATTTCCTAATAATTTTTCATAAATTAATACAGGTTTGTACTCCACAATTAGTTCTACGTTCAACACTAAATTCTCATTTGTTGACTTCAAATATTTCATTTACTCATCAATTATCTGCTCGTAAATTTCTTGACATGGTTTTCTTTTTTGAGAAATAAATTAAATTTCAAATAATTTTTAAAAAAGGATTTATCAGTTCATCCAAAACTTTGGAAGGTTCACAGCCCTTTTATTGTATTTAATTGTCAAACAAAGGTTTTCTTTTTTAACTTTTTATTGGGGGTATTTTTCTACAATATTCTCTAAGAGGTCTCCTCCCTTATCCTGGTCCTTCATAAAAAAGCTGTGGAATCTTGGGTGCTTGAAAGGAGTTTTTTTTCAATTTTCTCCTAATTTTCCTCCCTCATCAATTTCTTCCTCCTCCTCCTCCCACTTCTTCCTCCATAATTTTTTCTGAAAATACGTACTTGATATATTCTCTGTAACCTTCTTTTTTTAAAGCTTATCAATTCTGCTATGGTCAAAGAAATAACAGAAAGGATATCCCCACCAATTGAACATTTAATTGCAACACCACATGTTTGGTTTCGAGTTGGTTTAATAATTAAAAGTGGTTCTTCTTCACAATTAATTGATTATGATGAATTGGAGGTTTTTTTTAAATATTTTGGATAAGAAAAAAATTATTTTTAAGGTTGAAGCAGAAGAAATTGGTGGAGGTCATTTTGAATTTTATTCAACTTCTCTTCGTCGTGCTCGCTCAGTTTTTGATCAAGGCATTTTATTTTTGAGAGCAAGCAATCCTTTTTTACAAAAAGGAAGAGAAGTAACTGTAAAAGTTGGTATACGTAAAGGTGGAGGAGGGCAACAAATTAAATGTGATGCTTTATGTGATAGATCTCAGGTTTTTATTTTGTTTTTTTTTCTTAAGTTGAGGTATTGGTTGAACCTTATTCTTAAATGTCCCTAAAATTGAGTATACCTCCTTTTGGGGTACGTTTTTTTTAAAAATTTTAGTTGGCCACTGGGTTTAGGAGAGCTGTCTCTGAGTCTTTCCCTTATTTAAGATATACATTTCATTATAAGATAATCAAAATTAAATAATGGTTGGTCACCGGGTGAGGGAAGCTACTTAATCAATCCCTCTTTTCATTTTATTATAAGATACAAATTCTAATTGTAAGCCCTAAGGGGATGAGAGGGGGGGGGGTATTTTCTTTTCTTAGACTTCCCATCTTTAAGAGGGAAGTGTATTTAAAAATGGGAAATTTTGAAATAATTTTTCTTGTTAAGGTCAACTTTTTAACATCAAAGACAACAACAAATTATTGTGATTCAACTGTTCGTTTAAATGCTGAACCTCAACTTTCTGAAGATGTATTTGCAACAGATTTGAGTTATATGCCTTATTTGGGTTGGAGAATGATAGGTTTATTTATTTAAATTTATTTTTTAATTAAAAATTATTCATAGGTCATCCGTCAGAATGGAGATTTCAAATGCCTTTTTTATCATTATCATGTTGAAAAATAATATTTTTGTGTAAATATTGGTTTTTTTAAATTAATTAATTAAGTAGATTTTTAATTTTATTTTTATAAAATTTTTAAAATTTTTTTTTAATTTTTAATCGTGAAATCAGTCGAAATTTCTGAGATTTAAAATATATTTAAAAAAATTTTAACGAAATAGTATGTGAAAAGTGGAGAGACAGTTAGAGAAAGAAGGAGAAACGAGAGTGATTATGTAAATTTTTTGTTAATCTGTTAATTCTTATATTTTGCTAAAATTTACTAGATTTTATACTCTTATTGGCACAGAAATTGGTTTGCCAAATACGGGGGACCTGTCAGTTTTTTCAATTCTTGCTCTCCATTTCTCTAATTCTTTGTTAAATTTGAATTTATTTTTATTTTGGCAATTTTTGGCGTTATGTTTTGTTTCTTTAATTTAATTCAAAAATATTTGGCTTCTTTTTTATTGTTCTTCCTCTTATTTTTTGTTTTATCTTTATCAATTTTACCTCGTTTTTATCATTAAATTTTCTTCAAATTTTTATAATTTTCTTCATTTTTTTAGATAAATTTTCAAGTTTTTTCAACAAAATAAATTCAACAAATGTCAACAAGTACAGCAAAAACTACTGAAGACAATTTCCGTTATGTTCAAAAGTAAGTAAAAAAGATTTCCTTTTTGTTTAATTTAACTTTTAATTTTTAAGAGTAGCAAAATCTATTGATGATATTGAAAAACGCTTTGTTTTTGTTTACAGGTTTTTATTGAGTTTTTTTAATTAGTGTTTGAGTTTCTTGTTATTTTTAGACAAATCTTAACTTTTGAGGAATGTATGGAAGAAGGGCCAAAAAAGAACCAAACAGTAAAAATGCTTGTTACTTGGGCTTTAAATGAATTTGGTGGTGGTTACAAATCTGATAAAAGAATGCTTGATTTGTGGAAATTAATGGTTAATTTTTGGTTTGTAAGGAAGGGTGGCTGTTTTTTGGGATGTAAAACGTTTTAGGCAGTAGTTTAAGACGGGCGAGGGTTTAGGATCTATTGAATAAGAGAAGGTAAAGAGCTTCCCTTTAATTCATTTTGTCGAGCATCTTCACTTGGTGACCAAAGCTTCATAGCCATGACTACCAGTGGTGCTGGATCGATGCCTAACCACGTTTTATGTTTTATCTTCCTTTTGTTATTGTTTAGAAATGATATAGTTGTGAGGCTTTGCTAAAAATAGATTTAAAAAAACTTCTTTAGTCAAACATTTTTAAGGGCAAATATAGCAATACTATTGGAATGGATGGTGTTCTTGAAAATGTTCATCGCCTTGGATTCTTCAAAAATGTTCCTGATTTTTATATTATGTGGGCAGATCATTTGGGTGCTAAAGAAAATAAAGAGCATTTTGATAAGATGATTCAAATTTGTGAGGAAAATTGCAACTTAAGTTCATGCGAAACTCGGGAGCTTTTCAGGTTTTTTTAAATCATTAGATTATTTATAGCCCTTTTTGTAGTCATTCCTCCCGGTGAGTTTTTGAAGTTAAGTAGATCGAGCTTTGAGTCTACATTCTAATTGTAAGGAAGCCTTATTCCTTATCCATTTCGATCTCTATTTTCCTTTTTTGGTTTTAATTTAATTTTTTTTTGAAATGTCCGAAAAAGTTAAAAGTTGCCTGGTTTCTGAACCCAAGCATTGGCCCAGATCAAACTTGGTCTTTATTTTCCTCCACTAAATTATTAAAAGATTCTTCTATATTTCAGCCCACTAATCAAAAAATATTTCCCTGATGATTGTTATGAAGAAGAGAACAAAACTATCGATTTTATTAAAATGTTGGCGGATGATTCAGACAATGTTCGACCTGAATTGACACTTTTTCAAAAAGTTGATTATGAGAAATCAGTCTCTTCTTCGTCTTCCTTATTGCCTCGACAACCTCCTCCATCACCTGTTGTCGAAACATCTACGTCTGTTGCTGTTAAACCTGTGAACGTTTTGAAAGACTTGGACGTTTTGAAGACTACGATTACTAAAGGTTTTTAAAGTGTTTTTTGAGAGAAAATTTTAGGAAAAAATTTGTGATTTTTGGATTTTTTTTTGGAATTTTTTAAATTTTTTTTTGACTGGAAATTTAAAATATTTTTTCAGAAGTTTTGCCACAACAAGTCCATGTTAAACCATTAAAGGGGTTGGATAATATTTCTGTTGTGACGAAAGGTTTATTATTGGTTTATAATTTCCAAAAAAGTTTTTGTTTTTTGGATTTTTCTGATTTTTAATTATTTTTTTTTGATTGAAAATCTAATTTAAAATTTTTTTTTCAGAAGTTCTGGCACCGCAAGCTGCTGTTAAACCACTAAAGGTTTTGGATAATATTCCTGTTGTAACTAGAGGTTTATTAGAAAAAATTTTTGATAAAATATTTTAACAGAACTTTTGCCGCCACCATCTCCTGTTAAACCTTTCAATTTTTTGGAAAATAGTCCTGATGTAACGAAAGGTTTTTATTTTGAAAATATTTTTCTTTTTTACAAAAATATTTTTTAACAGAAATTTTGCATCCATCACCACCTCCTACTATTTCTAATACACCTGGTCGTAAATTTTTGGATAAAAATATTGAGATGAGTTATCTAGACAATTCACAGAAGGTTTTAAAATTTTGAAAAAAAATTTTTTGATTTACCAAAGTGTTTTCCTGTGGGCGTTTTAGCTTCAGAAATTTTCACCAAATAATTCCTAAATTATAGTCGATAAACCTTGAAAAATTAGGTTTTTTTTGTAAAATTTTTTGCCAAAATTTCTGAGATTTGACTTTATAATTCTGAAATTTTTGGGATTTTATAAGCTCGCGCTACTATGGTTCAGTCCCTTAAGTAGTTTGGTTTAAAAATGAATTTGGGGGAGGAGGGGGGGGTGGGTGGTTATGAAATTTTTATAAAAAATCTTTCCTTTTGCGCTTATGTTGGAGGAAAAAATTTTTACAAAAAAACTTAAATTAATTTTTTAGACTGACAAAAAGAGTGAGGATTAATGGATGGAGAAGAATTGTTTTTTGTGAGTTGAATAAATTAAATTTGGACATATTTTAAAAAATATAATTACAATATGACAACGGTATTTTTTATTTTTTTAAATTAAATTTAAATCTTTTTGGGTAAAAAATTTTTTTGAAATTGTTTTCTGGTAAAAAACCCAAGCCTAGTTCCAGATCAAAGTTGTCTTGATTTTCTAGTTTTTTTCGATTTTATTTTTTTTTTAATTTTTGAAAAATTTTTTTTGAAAAAATTTTTTTTTAATTTCCCAAATTCAGTTCGAATTTCTTTTTTTTTGGGAATTAAAAAATATTTGGGCAGTAGTTTTATTTCCAAAATTTCTTTAAAAATATTTATTTGAACCATTCCCCTCTCTTTTTTTTTGGGGAAATTTATTCGTCTTTTTTAAATATTAGTAGGCTTTTTAAAAGAAATACACACACACATTTATTTTTTTTTGTGTTCTTTTAATATTTTATTTATTTTTTTTTTTGGGTGAAAGAATTTTTTTTTTTGATAAGTAAGTCCTCTGGGGGAAATTTTTGAATAAATAAAAAAAGAATTGGCTTTGGGAAATTTTTATTTTTTTGTTTTTTTTTGAATTTATTATATTCATGTCAGTATATTTGTGTCTGTTATTATTTTAAGTATTTTTTAAATTTTTTTGAGAAAATATTTTTTTAATTAGAGAAGGAAAGGGGGGGGGATGTTGGTGGGTGGTGGTTAGGTGGGAAGATAAGGACTTTATTTTTTTAAATTGGGTTTTGATTTTTTTGAAAATTTTATTAGAAGAAGGGGAAGGGCTTATCATAATCTTTTTTTAATTTTTGAATTTTTTTTGTGATTTTTTTAAAATTTTTTTATCAAAAATTAGGGGATGATGTGTCCTTTTTAATCAAATATTTTTTTTTTAAATTAAAAAATTTTTTTATTTTAATTTTTTATTTTTATACATCTTTAACTAGTATATTTTCTCATTTTTCTTTATTCAAAGAAAAATAAATTGTGTGTGTACTCTTAATTATTTTTTTTTATTTTTCTAAAAGTATTTTTACTTGCTAATTTATGTAAATATTTTATTTATTTTTATTTATTTGTGCCATTTTCTTAACCTTTTTTTCTTAATCGATTTTGGGAAAATTTTCTAATTAAAAAAAGGATACATGTTTGCGCGCAGAAAATTTTTTTTCTTTTATTTTTTTTTCTATTTCATTTTTTACAAAAATTTTTTCTACTATTTTTTGGGTAACGGGGAAATTTCTTGCTACAAAATTTTTTTTATTTTTTTTTATTCTCAAAAAAAAATTTTTTTTCTCACTACCACACACATATAGCGTCATTACCTTTCTACCTTTTTTTTTAATTTTTTCTCTCTAATTTTTACTTTTTTTTAAATATTTTTTCTTCAAGATTTTTTTCTGAATATTTTCTCATTCCCTAAATTGTCTTTAAAAAAACCACCACAAAAAAAAAAGAAGGAAATATACAAATTTATATCCATTTATTTTTCCCGTTATTTTGGCTAATTTAAAAAATATATTCTTATTCTCCTTTTAAAAAATATTTTTATAAATTAAGAAAATAAAGGGGGGGAAAAGGCCAAAAATAGAATATATAGAATACTAGTACATGAATAAAAAAATTTTTTAAGAAAAAAAATTTCTAAGGCAATCACTATTATTATTATTTTTTGATTAAAAAAAATCTTCCTTTTATAATCAAAAGAAAAAAAATTTTTTAATATTTGAATGGGGAATTAAAAAAGTAAGGGATATTTGGCAATAAAAAAATTTGAAATTTTTTATTATTAAACTTAAGGTCCTTAACCAAAAAAATTTTTTTAATAATGAGTTCATTTTATCTTATTTTTCAACATTTTGGTAAAAAAAACTAAAAAACAGAGAAAATTTAATGAACTAAAAAATAATATTTTTGGGCCAATTTTTGAAAGAAACCTGAGAATTATTGTGGGATATAAAATGGGTGATGAACTCTTTTTTTTTCTTTTTTTTCTGACATATTTTTTAGTTATTAGTAGTTATGAAAAATTTTTCTTGTTGTTTTTCACACATATTCTTAACAAATATTTTTTTTTTTACTTAAACTCATTTTTTTAAGGGCTAAAACTACTTTTTTTTTCTTTTCTCCTGAAGAATTTTCACAAAATTTTTATTTTTGCTTAAAAAAATTTTTTTTTTAATTTTTTTCTTCACTTATCTCTCTCTCTCTTAACACTTGTGTTTCTACCTCACAGTTTAAAATTTTTTTTTTGTTTTTCCTTTAATTTTTTATTATTTTTTCTCATTCATCAAAAGATATATCTATGTCATAAAATATATATTTATAGATATATCCCACACTTATTTGTTCAAGAAAAAAATTTTTTTTCTCTTCAAGTATTTTTTTAAACACCATTTTTTAAACACTAAATTTTGTTTCCATAATTATTCTGTTGTTTTTGAAATCTTTTATTTTTTTAAGTGTTAATTTTAAGTGATTTTTTAAAGGGACTAAACTTTGAACTTAAAAATGTTTTTGAAAAATGTTTTTGAAAATTTTTAAAATTTTTCTCTCATAATTTTTATATTTTTCCCCTTTTTATTACCAACATTTTTTTCTCTCATTTTCCAAAAAAATTTAAAATTTTTATTAGCTTCCGGTTTTATTTCATTATATTTTTTAAAAGAAAAAAGAAACTTTTATATTTTTTATTTTACACCTTTACATACAAATTTTTATTTTAAAAATAAAATATAAAAGAATTTTTAATTAAAAAAAATTTTTTTGTTTTATTATTTTTGACTTTTAAAATTTATACCCTCTAAAATTTATAAATAATTTATTTAAACAAGATATGGTAATTTTAGGGTGAGAATAAAATAACACACACACAAACACACTTAAAAATATTCTTTTGTTTTATAAACCTGTTGTGTTTTTCTTTTAATATTTTTAAAAGGTTTTGTGTATTTTATTCTGATTTTGTTAAGTTTGTATTTTTAAAATGTTTTTAAGGTTTTTGTGTTTGTGTTTTTTTAGTTTTGTATTTGTTTGTTTTTAAGTTTTGTATTTGTTTGTTTTTAAGTTTTGTATTTTATTTTGATTTGTTTAAGTTTGCAACTAATTCTGATTTGTCTAGGTTTGTGTTTTATTCTGATTTCTTTAAGTTTGTAATTCTGATCTTTTGAATGTGTAATTCTGATAATTCTGTCTTTTAAGTTTGTATTTAATTCTGATTTTTCTTCAAATGTGTTTCATCTTTTGTATTTTATTCTGAATTTTTTTAAGTTTGTAATTAATTCTGATTTGTTTCAAGTTCTGTGTTTGTGTTTTTATGTTTCTTGCTGCTTTCTTCTGCTTTGTCCTGTCTTTTTATAAAGTGGTTGATGGTTTTTGTTTTAAAATATAAACTAATTTTTGGCGCTCACACGCTCACCTTTATATTTTTTCCTTCCCTTTTTGTGGTTTTTGTTATGTCAGACCCTTAGCCTACTACACCTCTAACGGTTTTTTTTGTTCAATTTTCATTTTTTTGGCCATGTTTCCTCCCCTTCTTTCCCCCCTTTTTTTCATTTTACTAATTTCCCATGGCTAGAATTACTTCACAAAAAAGGTTTTTTGCTTCCTTTTTTCCGTTCATTTTCTTTCAATTTTTATTTTATTTTTTAAAAATATATAAAGGGGAATTGATTGAGAAACAAATTTGTTTTAAGGTAGTTAATTAAGCTAAAATATATAATGAACTAAAAATTAATTTTATTTTTTTGGAGGGGATTTGAATTTTTTTTAATTTTTATCCCTCTTTTATTCTCTGATTTCTCGATTTTTTTTGCCTTTTCCTCAAAAAAACATTTTTCTCCCTCATTTTCGTCTTGTTTCACTTGGTGTTCTTGTTGTTAATATTTATTTATTTATTATTTTTGTGTGCTTACCGGTGTCAATTTCAAACTAGTAGTCGAATGTTTATTTAAAAAATACAAATAAATGGCTAACTGCGCATTCAAACATCAACAAAAAAATTTTTATTTTAGTAGGAAAAAATATCCTCACTAATATGTTCTCATTGTTGTTAGGCAGGATAATCAATACAAAAATTTTTTTTAGATTTTTTTTGAAAAAATTTGAATTAAAAAAATTTATTTTTCTGTAAATCCCTTTCCTCAATTTGTTATTAATTTGAAAAAATTAAAAAATAAAACCTCTACCCATTTAAATTAAAAATGGATTTACTTCAACAATGCCAAACCCAATCATTTTTTCAATTACCAACAGAAAGTTGGGTTTATGTTTGGCTACTTGCTATAAAAGATTTTTACAAACCTATACATACGGTAATTTTAAAAATTAATTTGAAAAATTATTTTTGATTTCAGTACCTTTCAATAGTTTTGTGTGCGTTGGGAGCTATTTGTAATTTTTGTAATATTGTTGTGCTTACAAGAAGAAAGGTAAAAAAATACAAAACTTGAAAGAAATTAAAAGAAAATACAAAACTTGAGAAAAAAATACAATTGCTATCTTAAAAATACAACCAGAATTAAATTTAAAAAATCCAGAAACTTTAATTAAATAAACTTGAAAAAATACAATCAAAAATACAACTTAAAAATAAACTTGAAATTACAAACCTGAATGTATTTTCAAGTTTATTTTAAAAAATACAAACTTTTTTAAATTATAAAATACAATCAAAATAAACTTGAAATAAAATACAAAACTTGAAAGAAAATACATACAAAAATACAATTTTTTACTTCAAAAGATGCGAACACCTGTAAATATGATTTTGACAGCTATGGCTTGTTGCGATACTGTTGTACTTTTTTCTAACCTTACTTATACTACACATTACACTTTTGGTATGAAAACTTTCAAAAATTAAATTATTTTATAAAAAAAATTTTATTTTAAGTTGCCTTTGAACATTGTGTACCTAAACATTGGCAAGTTTATTTTAAATTAAACTAAAAATACAAGTACTTACAAACTTAAAAAATACATTTTTAAATGCATATAAAATACATTGGTAAGATACATTAATTTATTTAACTTGAATTACAAACTTAAAAATACATTAAAAATAAACCTAAAGGCTTTAAGCGCTTAAATAAACTTCAAGTTTAAACTTGAAAAAATACAAGCGAAAATACAACTTTTAAATAAATTAAATAAACTTGGATTTCAAAATTGAATTTATTTTTAAGTTTTTAAGTTTATTATAAAAAATACAAATATGAAAAATACAAATATGAAAAATACAAAAATTGAAAATTAAAAATACAAAAATACAATAAAAATACAAATATGTATGTATTTTCAAGTTTTTCAATGTATTTTTTCAAGTTTATTTTTAAAAATACAAACTTGAATTATAAATTAATAAAATACAATAAAAATACAAAATTAAACTTGAAAATACAATTAATTTATTTTCTACCTTTTAGGTCTTATGGCTGGTGTGTTTTTCTGATTTCACATGCGCATCTTTCACTAGTTTTTCATTCCTCCTCAATTTGGCTTTCTGTAATGCTTGCTCTTATTCGTTATTTAACTCTACGACGGCGTGGTAAAGCTTGTGTTCAGGTTAAAAAAATTTTTTTTCTGAACAAAAAAATTTTTTTTTTATTTTTTAAAGATTGGATTGAAACATTCTTATGTTGCTATTGCTTGTGTTGTTTTATTTGGTATATTTTTTTAATAAAAAAAAATTTTTTTTTAATTTTAAAATCTCTGTAGTATCGTTAATGAATGCTCCAAATTTTTTAACTTATAAAATTACTGAACAAACTTTGGGGGAAACTTGTGGTGATTTGGCTGTTTTAAAATATAAAAATCATACAGCTTATATACCTGGTGTTGCTGATATTGCTTTAAAAGTGAGGAAAAATTTTTAATTTTTTTGACTAAAAATTTTTTATTTTTTTCAAGTCTGATTGTTTGGTTTTCCGCCTCGCTTTTTGGATAACTGGAGCAGTTTTTAAATTGTTTCCTTGCTTATTATTGACAGTTCTAGTTTCGTTGCTTACACAAATTTTAAAAGAAGTAAGAGCAAATAGGCAAAGACTATTTTTTGGTGGTGGTTGTAGCAGTAGTACTTTTGAAGCAAATTCTTCACAACAATTTTTTTCGGAGCCGATAAGTACACAAACTGGTTAATTTTTAATTATTTTTTTAATTTTTGGTAGGAATATCTTAATTGTGAAAAAATATTTTGAGAACGAGTCCAAAAATCATGTGTTTCTGTGAGGTCAAGGGGGTCGTGGGTTCGAGTCCGCTCGGGGAATTTATTTTTTTTATTTCTTGAAAAGGCTAAATAAAATATTTTAAATTAAATTTAAAACATTTTCTGCATTTAATAATGATTTTTGGATGCCGTGTATTTTATTACACTAGAAAAACTTTATTTTAGTCGACCTTATGTAAACATCACTCTTACCAAAATTTTATTAAAAAAAAATTTTTTTCAAAAATTTTTTTAATAAATTTTTCTCAATTAAAGCTGTTCTCTTCCTTTTCCCTGTTGATTCATCAAACAATCAAAATAATGAATCCCCTACAACTGCAACTAGAAGAGATGTATTACCTCAAAACAATGGGAATAATAACAACAACAGCAACACAACAATTAATTTATTGAGTCCTCCTCCTATTACTTCATCTACTTTAACTTTAAATAATAGAAATGATTGTACATCCTCGTCATTTATGAGGTTTTTATATTTTTAAAATAATCTTTTTAAATTTTATAAAATGCTCTGTGAATTAGAATGAGCTTGGTAGATTTTTTGAGTTTATGGGGGAGGGGGTCGTGGGTTCGAGCCCGCTCGGGGAAATTATTTTTAAAAATTGATTGAAAATGCAAAAGTAGACCATTTTGAATAGTTCTAGTGATTCTCTCATGTTTCGAGAGCGAGTCCAAAAATATAGGTTTTTTGTGATCATGGAGAAAAAGTGTGGGAGAGAGGGGGTCGTGGGTTCGAGTCCGCTCGGGGAAATTATTTTTTAAATTTTATTGAAAAGGCAAAAATATACATTAGGTTCAGTAACACTGTCTTTTTGTATTTTTAAAATTTTTAAAACTTAAAAAAGAATTTTTTTAATTTAAGAAAGGGTATTAATGCCTCAACTGCAAATGTTCACAGAACAGACAGAACAACTCGAATGTTGCTTGCAATTGTTTGTGTATTTTTGGTTACAGAACTACCACAAGGAATCATGTATTTTTTTTTAATTTTTTAATTAAATAAAAAATTTTTTTTCAAAGTGCTGTAATGAGTGGAATGTTCTCTGAAGAATTTCGTTCACACATTTACAACAATTTGGGGGATATTCTTGATCTCTTATCATTATGTAATGCTCTAGCTTCTTTTATTATATATTGCTCAATGAGTGCTCAATTTCGTAATGTAAGGAAGGAAAAAAATTTTTTTGAGAAAAAATTTTTTTTGAGAATTTTAGAAAATTTTTGGAATTTTTGAAAAATTTTCTGAAAAGATTTTTTTGAAAATTTTGAAAATTTTTTAAAATTTTTTTGAAAAAATTTTTTTCTTATTTTTTCCCTTTTCAAGGAATTTCGTCGTGTTTTCCTTCCAACAACTCAACGTGTGAAATGTTGGCGTCAATTACTTGTATTAACTAGAAGAAGGAAAAGGAATGACGTGGAGAATATTAAATTTGAAAGAAGGCAAGAAAGTGGAGGAGGTGGATGTGAAGAAAGTGATGGATTAGGTAAAGAGGGGATTTTTTAATAAGAAAAATTTTTTTTGGAAATTTTTTGAAATTTTGAAAAAATTAAAAAAATCCTTTTTTTAAGTTGAGGAACAAGAACAAAATAATATGACAACCAAAAGCCCATTATTAAGAAGGCCAACACAACAACAAAAACAGCATCAAACAAATGCTCGAAATGGCTGTCTTTCTGGAGAAAGAAAATAAATTTTTTAGGGAAAAAATTTTTAAAAAAATTTTTCACAGCCTTTTTGTTTGTTTATCGTCCTAATAGAAGCCCATCCCAAACAAAAACTTGCCTAATCAATGAGGTTTATGCTCTAACGGAAGCCAATCCAAATACCTCTAATAGAAGCCTGTCTCCTACTCTCTATCAGAAGAATCCCCCCATTCTTATTCACCTCGTTCCATTGAAGAAATAAAGACTCATGTCAGGGCCTCTATTTAGTACATTTACTAATTTTTGAAATTTTATTTTATTTTTTTTAGATTTTGTGTATTTAAATGAAAAATTAAAAAAAAATTTTTTTAATTTATAAATAGTTTGTATAATCTTTAAAAAAATATATCTATATGTATAGATTTAAAAAAATAAATTTGACAGGTTTTTAAAAAAAATTTTTTTCAGCATTTTAGAATTTTTGTAGAATTTGTAGAAGAATAACTTCTTGGTGGTAAAGAAGCAGCTCCTTTTCTAAATCCTCCGTCTCCCAAATCTGTTCTGTTCAATGCTTGGGAAAGCGCTGGAAGTGAACTTGCCTCTAATGCATATTCTGGTATGTCATCTGGCTGGGGAAGATTGGCACAAAATTCGCCAGGCAAATTACAATTACCGGAAGGTCTGTAGAACACAACTATGTGGAGAGAAGGAGGTTAGTGAATTAAATTTAATTGGGTTTCTAAATTTTGTTTAAAAACTGGAAAAAGTTTTTGCGTAGCAGGATGTCACTTATTAAGAAAAAGTCGGGTTGGGTTTCGGGTCGGGGTTTTCAGAAGTTTGGTTTCGGGGTTTGGACAAAGAAACGTTAGGTCATTTCCCCCATTCTTGATTAACTAGAAAATTTTCCTTCTCTTACCAATAGCCATACAATCAGTTGAAGTATCCCAATGCCTAGCAACCCCCATTTCTGTTGATCCTTTCCAAATCATTTGTGTAAAATGTCGGCATTCTTTAAGGGGGGGGGGGATATTTTGGGTTTAAGTTTCTTTTTTTTAATTTTACCTAAACTCCATCTTGGCCTGGAAAAATCAAAATGCCTGGCTTCTGTTGCCCATAAAGCTACTAGCTCCTAAAAAATTTTTTTTGAAATTTTTTGAAAAAATTTTTAAAATTTTTTCCGAAATTTTTTGAATTTTTTTTCGAAATTTTTTGAATTTTTTTTCGAAATTTTTTTAATTATATATTTTTTAATTATATTTTGGCTAGTTCTGCAAGTTCTTCTTTTTTACATTTCCAGTAGTTAAATGATCTCCAGTGGTGCATTTAAATGATTCTGATGCTCCTTGAAAATTCTCAACAGAATTATCAGAAGTTAGCAAATAAATATTTTCGCCAATTCCGGGCAACTCTGGAAATAGAAGACGACCTCGCTGTGTCAATTTGAGCGCCCATGTTTTGGCTAGTTCTGCAAGTTCTTGAGACCAAAGTAGTGGAGGAATGCCGTAAATCTGGTTTGGAATTTGTGAGAATTTTTTTTAAGTTTTTTGAAATTTTTTTTTTTGAAAATTAAAATTTTTTTAGAAATTTTTGGAATTTTTTGAAATTTTTTAGAAAATTTTTTGAAATTTTTTGTAGAAATTTTTTTTAATTTTTTGAAAAAATATTTTCTGAAAACCTGTCTAACGTGATTATGAGCTTGTAAACATTGCCTTTGAAAATTGGCATCAACTAAAAATTTTTTAAAAAGTTTTCCCTTAAATTTTCCAGTTTTTTTCCCAACTCACCAACAGCTGCAAATTTTGGTCTTCTTCTATTCTCATATTTTACATCTGTACAAATCTGCATAAGTGATTTATCCAATTGCCCATCACTTCCACCAGCACAACTGGTACTTGCTGGTTCTGAATGGCAAGCGGAAGGTGCTGGACTAAGTGAAGGACAAAAACGATCAGGGGAAAGATGGTGGGTTGTTGACCTGATTTTATTGATAATATTGGGAGATGTGAACGGTAGGAGTTTGAGGTTTTTTAAAGTTTTTTCTCAGATTTTTAGGCCAGAGATGTCACGGGGTATCCGAAATCTGGACTTTTTCAGACCCGAAACTCGAACTTTTTTTTCAATATGAGACCCATTTTCGCGACCAAAGCTCGATCCGAAGAGAATTTTAAAAAACCCCGACCCGAAGCCTAACCCATTTTTTCTCTCAACATGTGGGCATTCCCTCTGATTTGGACCCAAAAAAAAATTTTTTTTAATTTTTTAGTTTTTTACCTTGGAACATCAAATGTCCTGCTTGATGTTAACAAGGAATTATTTTTTAAAAGACTTTTATTATTTTTTGTAGTTGATGATTCCTTCCTTCCACCTCCAATAATATCAACACTTTTTGAATTACTCTTTAAAGAAGACCGCAAAAAAGCAGCAAATGAACGACGCTTTTTATTTAAATTATTTTCATTGTTTTGGCGCCTAGCGGGTGTTGATGCTGATGTTGAGGGAATAGAAGAAATATTAGTGGAAATATCTCCGTTTTTTTGACCACTACTACCAAAAATCCAACGCATTAAATTAAATTGGGTGGTCAACTCTAAAATTTTGAAGAGAAAATTGAGGTAATTTTTTAAACCTTTTAGAATTAAAAAAAATTTTTTACAGAATTTTTTTACGTTTTATTGGATTGGAAAGAAAGTTAATCAAGCATTATGTTCAAAAACATTTTAATGATTATTGTCAAATTATTCAAAAAAAACTTTTTATGATTGGAGAGGGCAAGGTATTTTTTTCCTTATTTGATTTAAAAAAATTAAAAAATAGGCTGTAGAAAAAGGCCCTTTTTCCCTCCTCCAAATTCGGGGAGAGTTCACCTAGAGGAGTTATCCTTAAATTGGAGTTCTTTCTCTAATTTGAGAGAGTCTTTAATTTTACGGGAAGGGGAAAAATTTATATTAAAAATAAAAATATATGGTTCCGAGGGAACAACTTTAATAATGTAAATATTTATAATTTAAGGCCAGTCGATTTTTAAAAAGTGGATAAATAATAAAAGGGGAAAAGCAATAGTGAGGAAAATGACTGTGCACAACAAAAGCCTGCTACCAGTTTAGAGGGAGATATGTATATTTATTTTTGGGGGGGGGGAGAGTACATAGAAAAGAAAGGAAAAGCCACAATTTTGTCTGTGTTTTTAGGTCCCATTGGGGATAAAAAAAAAGAAAGGGAGGATTTTTTGGGAGGATTTTTTGGAGGAATATTTCCTTTACAAATTTAGGAGGGAGGGGGGGGGGGAAGCAGCTGTCGACTACTTTTTTTTATCCTGCTTCTACTCTCTTTTCTCTATTGGAGAGGGAGAGGGGGAACATGCTGTTATTTTTTTGTAGAGCCTTTCTTGCTTGTAAAAGGCCCTATTTTTCCAAGCTTAAAAAGACCCCCAATTAGCGCAATTCACTACCACACAGACAAAAAATAAGGAAAATTTTGGGGGCCTAGCAAAAAGCAAAAGAATATAAATAAAAAAATATTTTTGTGGCGCTAGAGAGAGACAATAAAAATGCCAAAAAATAAGAGAAGGGAAAAAATGTTTTTTTTTATAAAAAGGGTAAAAAATAAAAGAAAAATTGAGAGGGGAACGGCATTTTTAAAGAAAATAAATGAAGACAGAAAATGCTGGTAGTAAATATATAGACAAGTTGTGTGTGTAAAAGTATTTTTAGGCCAGTTGGTTTTATTGTTAAGCAGAGGGAGAAGAAGAAGGAAAAGCAGGAAGGAAAAGCTTGGAATGGAAGAAAAAAATAAAGAAAAAATAAATAGCCAGAGGGGGAAGGATAAGCTAAATATATAAGTAGTAGATAGGGAAGGATTGAAGAAAATCAACATTTGGGGGTTGTCGGTGATATTTTGTGGAAAGTTATAGGGAGAGGAGAAGGGGGAGGAGAGAGGGATATTTTGAGGGAAGCCGAAAGAAAATTTTGTGGTGATTTTTTTGGATTTTTTATGTTTAAAATGTGTTCGATTATTGAGGAAGAGGGATATTTTTTGTGTTGATTTATTGGGATTTTTTAGGATTTTCTTTGAGAGATGTTTTCAATTTCTTGTTGATCTTTTAAACTTTTTTTTTATTTTTAATTGACTGATCCGTTCAAAGCTAAATCCAAATTTTCTAATAAATTATTTTTGCTTTTAATTTAAGGTCACGAGCAAAATGAAGCAAAAAAATTTTTTTTTGAACAAAATTTATGGATGGAAAAAGGGAGACAAAATTAATTTTGTGCTTTAAAAGAAGAGAATTAATTTGTTTTAATGAAAAAAAAAATTTGGCAAAAATTGGACGATTAAATTGGTGGAGAGGAGGAGAAGAAAGGAAGATTTTCTGGTGCTCAGCTGGTATTTTTAATTATAAGGCACATAATATTTTTTTTATTTTTTTATAATTTTATTTAAAAAGTGATGAAAAAAGGATGTCTGGGACCCTGTTTTGTAGTTGAAATTTTTTTGGAAATTTTTCTGAAAAAAATTATTTTGAATTTTTTTGGCTTTTCTGGATGAGAATGGGACCCTCCATGTTTAATAGGCTACTAATAATTAAATAAAATTAATTAAGCTCACCTTCCCCTTATTTTTATTTTTTTTTAATCCAATCATTTTTCTTTTGCTAACCTCGCTTTTTGTGATTTTCTAATTTTACAACTTTATTTACCCTCCGGGGATTCCCCTTTTCACCACCTTTCAAAACACTCGAGACAAATTTAAAATATTAAAGAAAAGAACAGGTTTTTCTGTCTTCCCTATTGTTATATTATTATTGGCCTATTAAAAATAAATTTAAAAATATATTTTTTAATTTTTACATAATATACCTATATTTTTTAGTTTAATTTAAATGCAACAATATTCATTGTTTATTTTACCTTTTATACTGGATCAAATCTCAACACAACTTTCACCTATAATTAAACAAACAATTAAGTTTGGAAATGTTTCTTTAGTGAGGGTGAGTAAATTAAATGTTTAAATGTTTTGTTTAAAAAACATGATGTTTTTTGTTGAAATAAACATGTTTATTTGAAAGGGAAACTTGAATGTTTTCCGGAAACAAATGTTTTGTTTTTATTTCTTTTGTATGTTTTCCGGAAAAAATTAAATTTTGTTTTCCGGAAGAAACAATGTTTTTCTGGGAAGAAATAAACTTTGTTTTCCGGAAAAAATGTTTGTTTTAATTTCTTTTGTATGTTTTTCCGGAAATAAATAAATCTAATGTTTTCTGGAAAAAATTAAATTCTGTTTTCCGTTTCTGGGAAACAAATAAAATGTTTTCCGGAAAAATGTTTTTCACTTTGTATGTTTTTCCGGAAAGAAACATGTTTCTACAAACATATTATTCATGTTTTTAATAACTTTATTTTCATTCAGGAAATTCGTTTTTCTGAAAACACAACATTAGTAGATGATATTAAATTATTAGACAGAATTTTTGAACAAAAAATAATTAAAGAACAATCAACTAAAAAAGAAGAAAAGAAAATAAGAATAAAACAGAAGAAGAGATTAATAAAGGATAAAGGTCCTAGAGCAAGAATTTTATTAGTTGGAGACCATTCTTTATTTGAAAAATTTTTTGGTTTGTATGGGGAAGATGAATATGCTGGTAAAATTTTTAAAAAAAAATTTTTAATTAAAATAAAAAATATTTTTTAGCCTATAATGGTCTCAGTTTATATTTAAATGGAATATTCAGTCAATTAAAATCTGTGTTTGATAATCAACTTTATTTCTTTAATAAATTCTCGTTGAGGTTAGAAATGGTTGGCGTGCCAATGGTAAAACTTATTAAATTAATTTGTTTATGTTTTTGGAAACATGTTTTTAGGAAAACAAATAGAGAAAATAAATGTTTTTCCGGAAGATAAAATATTTTTCATTAAACAAACATCTGTTGAACATTAATATGTTTTCCGGAAAGAGAAAAATGTTTGCTTCACAAACAAAATAAACAACCATTAAATAAATGTTTTTCCGGAAGCATGTTTTTCCGGAAAATGAACTGAACATTTTTATTCACGAAACAAACATGTTTTATTATTAATTCTGTTTTTCTTTCTTTCCGGAAAATTTCTTTTTCAGATTATTCTTCGCCCAGAAGATTGCCCACTACGAGGGCCACTACAAAATTTTATTAGTCAACATTATCTAGATAAAATAAACACAACATTAATTAATTCTTCTGTTCCTTTAACAAACTCTTCTATTCAACTTCAACTAGAAAAACAACAAAAACAAATGAATTATGTTTGGCGTTCGTTAGATAGCTTAGTAGCAGTGCAGTGGGCAAGTCAGTGGATTAAGCAAAATGAACCCGCAGGGAATTTACCGATGCATGAACATTTGATGATTATAACAGCTTTGGTAAAAATATATTTAAAAATTAATTGTTTTTATTAATTGTTTGCCGGAAAACATTTATCTTTTTCCGGGGAACATTTAGACGGAAACATTTTTCTTTTTCCGGAAAAACATTTTTTGTAAAACATTTAAACAAAACATTAATTGTTTCAGGAAAATATTTTTTTTATGTTCGCATGTTTTTGAATATGTTTCTGTTTACTTAAACATGTTTTACGAAAAGTCAAAAACATTGTGTTTAAATGTTTTCCGTTTTAAAACATTTTTAAATGTTGGAAGCATTTTTGAACGTTGGAAGCATTTTTGAATGTTGGAAGCATTTTATTTTAATGTTTGAGAAAGATGTTTTCCGGAAATTTTTAAATTTAATGTTTCTGAGATGTTTTAAACTTTTGTTTTTAAAGGATTTACTCTCCCATAGAAATGATTCTTCTACTCAAGGAATGGCTTATGTTCGAGCAATTTGTAGAGGTTATGATAGTGTTTCGGTTGGTTGTTTTGTTGTTGTTTTTAAAATAAATAATGTTTTTCCCTTCCCATTTCGGTGGTTGAAGATGTTGGCGGACTTAGCACTTCTGTGAGAATTTTTTTGAAATTTTTGAAAATATTTTTTTGAAAATTTTTTTAAATTTTTCAGATTGTTGCAGCACATGAATTGGCACATAGGTTATTTAAAAAAAATTTTTTTTGAAGATAAAAATTTTTTTTATTTATTAAAGTATTGGAGCGTCTCATGATGGATTTGGTGAAAGCGAAAATTGTTCGGCTCGTCAAAATTTTTTAATGACTCCAGTTTCTGCTTCACACCCTTTTGATGCTAAATTTGGCGATACTTTTGGGAATGCTTTTATTTTGAGTAAATGTTCTAAACAACAAATTGAAGATTTTTTCAAGTCTTTTAAATTTTAAAAAATTTGAAAAAAATTTTTTTCCAGTTCATCAGATTCTAATTGTCTTTGGTCAGAAGAAGAAGGAAAGAATTTATTTTGGTCAATGTTAGAAGAAGAATTTAGACTGGCTTTAAATGCTTTAACTAAAAATGGAAGCAATACTTTTTTATTTGATGATGAAAATTATTTATTAGAGGAAGAAAAACAATTATTAAATAATAAAAATGGAAAAGAAGAAGAAATAAAATTTTTAAAAATTTTGCCGGGAGAACAATTTAATCCTTCTAGACAATGCCAAATTGCTTTTGGGCCTAGTTATGGTTAATTAATTTTTTTGTTAATTAAGAAAAATTTTTTTAAAGTTTTTAGGACTTTGCCAGGTTGATTCTTGATAAATTTTGAAAAAATAAATTTAAAATTTAAAAGAGAATTGATTTTCTTTTGTTAACGTCTGATTCTTGTCGTCGCCTATGGTGTAAGGACAGACGCAAAAGACGTTGGGGGCCTTGTGAAACAAAAGGATTTTTACCTTTAATGGATGGAAGTAGTTGTGGAGATCAGAAGGTGTTTAATAAAATTTAAATTAAATTTTAAAAAAATTAAAATTAATAATTTTTGTAGTGGTGTATAAGAGGACAATGCCGGCCAATGCCTGGAGTATCAGAAGAAGGAAACAAGAACAGTGATAATGAGGAAAATAAAAGTTCGGGTAAATAATGAAAAAAACATTAATAAAAACAAAATCAGAATTAAATTAAAACAAATGTGTTTTGAGAGATATAAACAACAAAAAATCAGAATTTAATAAAAACATAATCCAAAAATCAGAATTAAACAACAACGACTTCAAAATCAGAATTTATTAGAAACAATCTAACAAACATCTAACAAACAAATTCAGAATTAACAATTAAAATCAGAATTAAATTAAAACAAATACTCCTAAATCAGAATTAAATAACAACCTTAATAAAAAAATCAGAATTATTTAAAAACAAATATCAAACAAAAAACAGAATTTAATAAAAACATCTAGCAAACAGAACCAGAATTTAATAAAAACAACCCCCAAACAAAAACCAGAATTAAATAAAAACAAAAACACAAACAAAATCAGAATTTAATTAAAACAAATTTTCAGTCAACTGCAACGACTTAAACCACACATTTTGTTCTAATTTTCAACATTCCCAACTACATTCTTTTTGCCAAATGATTAGTTTTTCAAGGATTTGCTGTTCTACATGTCGTAGGCCTTTTATTAAAAAGATAATAAAAACGAAACAAAAAATTAATTTAAATATTTTTAAATATAGTAATTGATCTCAAAATAAAAATTGATTTCTGATTTGTGTTTTTTGTTCTGTTCTGATTTGTAATTCTGTTTGTTTTGTGTATTTTCTCGATTTTATTTTAAAAATTTAAATTTTTCCCATTTATTTTCTCATTGACATTTTGTATATTTTCAAGAATGGCATTTTATTTCTAGGTGATTTTTTTATCATACTGCCCCTACGTTAGTCCCAAAATTCCAAATTAACATTTTGTCCCTATAATAGCTAAACGTAAGAAAATTCTACTTAATATGAAAAATTATATTAAATAATTTACTTCAACATTCGGATTTTGTGGGTAATTCTAATAGGTGGGGAAACCTTTAACAGAGAGGAAAATTTTACTTAATATGAAAAATTATATTAATTATTTTACTTAAGTTTAAGAATTTTGTGACAAATTAATTTTTTGGAGAAAAGAAGAAAATACTTTAATTTTTGGGTTGGGGGGTTACTGCAGGACCCCCTTCAATTTTTGTTTTAGGTTGATGTTCATTTCCGCGTAAATTTATTTTGATAAAAAATTTTATTTTTAATTTTTTAAAATATGAAAAATGGCCGATTGTAAGAAATTTTAAAAGAAAACAATTGAAAAAATGTGAAATTAAAAACAATTTTAAAAAATTAAAAAATTAGATAAAATAATTTAAAAAATTACTTATATTTTTAATTTATTTTTTGGCAGGTATTGCGAGGGGGAGTTTGGATGGGGTGGGTGTTTTTATTGATGTTTAAATGTTTTATTCTTCCGGAAAAACATTAAAACAAAACACTTTCCGGAAAAAACGAATTTTGATGAAACAAACACATGTTTTTCCTAAAACATGTTTTTCTGAAATAAACATGTTTTTCCTAAAATAAACATGTTTTCTTAAAACAAAAACATTTTCCGGAACAAACATTTTCCGGATATCTCTTCTCTGACTAGAATTTTAAATGATTTTTTTCAAGTTTTGTTCTTTCTCTCTCTCTCTTCTATTAATATGTATCTCTTCTCATTTCCTTATTTGGTTTGGTAGAAAATTTTTTTTAATTTTTACCGCCAATAACCTTAAAATTTGGAATTTATAAAATTTCCAAAAAACTCTCACTAAATGATGAGCCTGACTCCCAGCTTTAACTTTACAGTCGCAGCATGAAGCTGCAGAAATTGTAGTTGGGCGCCATTCATCTTGCCCATTTACCGTTACTTTTTGTAACACATCAAAATTTCTATATCGTTGATTACATGTTCCCCAACCGGAAAGGCAATAATCGCTTGATTGGCAAACTAATTCATTTATTAAACGGGGGAAATATTCTTCGGAAAGTTGGCGCCATGTCTAAACAAATGTTTTTAATGTTTCCCCTTTGTTTTTGAAAAATTACCCAACAAGCAGTGCAAAGATTAAGTTGGTCTGTTTGGTCACTTTCTGGTTCTCCTCTCTCAACACAATTGATTACAAAACGGTTTCCTTAAAATTAAAACATTGTTGGAAACATTTGTTTTTCCGGAAAGACGCAAAAATTAATTGAAAACATTGTTGGAAACATTGTTTTTCCGGAAAGACGCAAAAACTAATTTAAAACATTGTTGGAAACATTTGTTTTTCCGGAAGGAAACATTGAATGTTTTGAAGGAAAACTGTTTTATGTATTTACGGAAAAACATTTGTTTCCATTGTTTTCCGGAAAAGGAAAGAATGTTTTTTCCTCAAGTAAGGAAACAATGTTTTTCTTAAAACAAATGTTTTCTCTAAAATGTTTAACGTTTTGTCCAATTATTGTCTCATTGACATTTCGTCCTGTTTTACTTGTTTAGAAATAAGAGAATTCTACTTAATATGAGAAATTAAATTTATTATTTTACTTAAGCTTAGGAATTTTGCATCACTTTAGGTGATAATCTGAATTTTAATTTTTGGATCGGGGAGTTACCGCGGAACTCCCCTCAATTTAGTTTCAAGTAGAGGTTAAACCAGGACTGAATCCTGATTTTCCGGATCCGGTAGGACTGGATCCAGATATTTTGATAAAAGTGGATTTTCCGGATTTTTAATTAAAATCTGAAGAGATATCCTAGGTATCTTCTAAAATATCCATCTTAAATGTTTCTCAATGTTTCCCTTCTTAAAAACAAATGTTTTTTTCCAAAAATGTTTTTTCCTTCTCTTACCAATAACTGGTCGTTCTGCTTTTTTAGTTTGTCGAACATGCCTTCTATTATCTCTGTAAATATCTCTATCAACTACTCTCAAATTATTATTATATCTTCTAGTATTTTGAGGTTGTGTATAATATGTATTTCTATATTTATTTGGATAATGTTGGGGAGGTTTTGGAGGGAAATAATGATGTTGTGATGGGGGTGAGGGGTGATAATTGTTATAATTATGGTGAGGAACATTGCCATCTCTCAATGGTATTGCTGTTGTTGAAGTTGAGGAAGTAGAGGATGTGGATGACCGTTTTTGAGCCATTTCGTTGTTGTTGAACAAAGATGAAATTGGGTTTGTGCCGGCAGCTTGATTCATGTGCAGTGCCTGAAAATAAGCATGTTTTTAGAAACAAAATATTTGTTTTAACTACTTTCCGGAAAAACATTGTTCTATCCGGAAAATAAAAATGTTTTTATGATTGTTTCTTTCCGGAAGATGTTTGTTTGGAAAAACATTATTCTTCCTATCCGGAAAACTATGTTTCTATTCATTTCTTTCCGGAAAAACATGTTTTCTTATGTTTTCCCCTTTCAAAACATGTTCGTAAGCATCTAAACATTCCCAAACTAAATTATGTTTTGAACACAATGTTTTTATAAAATAATTTCCTGAAAAACATGTTTCCCATACCTGATTAACTTTGTGAGCAAACTCAGAATAATACTGCTCCCTTTGCATTGTTGCACGCATTGGGGCACCCGCAGAAATTAATTGTTCGATTGGGGCCATTTTTGTTGTTGGAGGTATATATTGCTAATTAAAGGGGATTTTTTAATTTATTGAATTTCTTTAATTTTTTCGACTTACAGGGATCGGCCTTCCGATCCTTAGCCTTGGACAGGCATTTGGTCTAAAAAACAAAATTTTTTGTGAGGTAAAAGGACAAATTTTCTAACTTTATTTCGTTAGTTTTAGGTACAGGAAATGTGTATTGTGGTGCTCCATTAATTAGGCCAACTTGTTTAAGCCGTGCAGTCTGAACAACAAAAATTGAATTAATTAACCCCCATTTAAAACAACAAAACTAACAAGCATTCCAACACATTGCCGGCACTCTTCTGTTAAACATTCAAGCGTGTGGTAGCTCTATGGGATTGGTTGGGGTGGGTTTATTTAAAAAACAATTTAAAAAATATTACAATTTGTTGTCCACTCATTTCATCCTCAAAAATTCTGGGATCCATGGAACTATCAACAAAAGTTAACATTGCTTCCCTAAAATGTTTTAATTTTTTAATTTTTATTTACATCTTAATTATTTTTATTAAGTGCGCCATCCTAAACAATGTTTATCGTTCTTTAAAACATCTTTATTTTCCTCCCATTTCCGGAAAACATTGATTTCTCTTTCTCAAACATGTTCATTTCTATAAAAACCATTTTTCTTTTCTTCCTATTTTCCGGAAAACATTGTTTTCTCTCCGGAAAACATGTTTAGTTTATGTTACGGAAAACATGTTCATTTCATTTTCCGGAAAAACATGTGTTTATTTTATTTTTAATTCTTTCACAACTTACTCTATTAATGCTGCTTGATATCTCGAATCATATGTCACACATTTATTTGATCCAGGTAAAATAATACAAGGGCATTGTTCAATATTATTTCCATATCTTCTTTGTTTCATTAAATCCATAAATGTAAGACTTTTACTAACACCCTCAGAAGGCATTAAATCTAACTGATAAGATTCTGCTGGGGATGGGGCTGGGATATTAGTAACTGATTGTGAAATTAATTCTTGTTTGCAATTACAAGAAAAAGTTCCCAAAAATAATGTAGCTAATAAATATATTTTACTTGTAAAATTAATTAAAGGAAGATTATTAGCACTTTTTGAATAACATCTACTATAATAAGTTTGGGGTTGTTTTTGTTGTTGTTTTGGAGGACGTTTGTTTTGTTGTTTTCTGAGTTTAATTTGTTGTTTAAAATGTAGTTGTGGTTGTTTTTGTGTGTTGTTTTGTTTTTGTTGTTTTTCTGGATGTTTTTGCAATATTAAAAATAGATGTTTGTTTTGTTGTTTTAAAAATATGTTTTGATGTTTTTCTGGTTTCTTGTGTTTGCACATTTTTGAGCAAAGCTTGTTTTGTTTGGTGTTGTTCTTCTTTGTTTATATTAATTTAGAATGAGGTAAAACATAAAACTTTTTAGGGAGAAATGAATAAAAAATAAGAAAGTTTTGTGGGTAAGGAGAGAGGTTGTTGTAGCTGTTGGGCAAGTAGGAGAAAATAAATTATAAAAAAATTAATTTGTTTTGTGTAATTGGCTAAAAAACGAGAAAAATGTTTTTAAAGTTTTTTTTTAATTTAGTAAATTTGTAGTTGTTTTAGAGTTCCCTAAAAAGCTTCTTTTTTGCTCTCTCTATTATCGCAACGCAATCACTAAGTATTATTAGCAAATTATTAGTCATCGAGACAGTTAATAAATTTTATTTTTTTAAAGATATTTTCTTAAAATAGGGTATTTTTTGCGTCATAAAATTTTTGTAATTTTTTCATTTTAATTGGAATTTTTGTCTTTTATTCAAAAATATTTTTCTTTCAATTGTATGTCTTTTTTTAGCAGCAAAAATATTTATTACAGAAATTTTTTAATTAATTTTTTCGGAATAAAAATATAAAATCAATTTCTTCCTTCCCTTCTTTTAATAATCAAATCACTATTTTTATGCGTCAACGATTTTTTCATCAAATTATGTTTGATTGTTGTTCCTCGTTTTTCTTGCATTCCCGTTGGCCATCAAACTTTTTTTTGATATTCGTTCTTCTTTAATTTTATTCTTCGTTCCTTTCCCGTCTCTAATATTATTAAAATACATTGCGCGCATTTTTGTATTATTGCAATTTGCGTTTGTAAATAGAGAGAGAAATGATCAGGATTAAATTGTGCGCAAAAAGTAAGGTAGAACGCAAATGTTTCTGGAAAACACTTAAGGAAATGTTTATTACAGAAAAACAATTTATAATTCCGGAAATATAAAGTATTTTCAGAAAAACATTTTATTAAAAACCAGAATTTCAATAAAACATTTCCGGAAATGTAAAAACACCATAATATGTAGTTTTTCAGAAAAACACGTGTTTTATTAGAAACCAGAATTTTTCTAAGATTTCCGGAAACAATTATTTATTAATTTTCCTTCCGGAAATAGAAAAAAACACAGGAATTATTTTCGGAAAAACATGTTCACATGCTTCTAATAAAAACCAGAATTTTATAAAAACATTTGTAAAACATGTAAAAACAAAATGTTTCTTATTTAATGCTAAACAGCGTTTGCGCACATCTTTAAAAGTTTTACTTTTGCGCAGCGTTTTCTCTCTTTCTTATCATTCTAATACTACAACATTAAACCAGTCATTTTGACTGGTTGTTGGTTTTTCCAATTAAATATGTAATTTCTGTTTGATTGTTGATTTTTTTATTGGTTGGCAAAATGGAGGGGTTGTTGTGTAATAAAAAAATTTCAACATTTTTGCAGAGAAAATTTTTAAATTTTTATTTAAAAAATAAACAAAAAAATCAACAAGCAAAAAAAAATCAACAAGCAAAAAATTTATTCTTCAACATCAAAATGAGAAACTCTTATTCTCTTGCTATTATTTTTTGTTTCTGATTGTTCCTCCATAATTGAATCTAGTTCAATCGAATCACGACATATTGTGTCAAAATGATTAGATAATCTTCTAATAGATTTATTTAAAAGAGCATATCCTTGTTCTATAGGTAATTCTAATTCTTTAGCGACAAAATCAACACTTTTCCGTTGTAATCCAACACCAAGTAAAATGGCTGCTTGGCCTAAATCGAGGGAAAATGAAGTTGTTTGTTGTTGTTGTTGTCCATTTAAACGTCCATTAAAATAAATATTAGCAATAATTGGTAATAAATCAGAAATTAAATTAAAATCAGTCATATTTCGAGAATAATGAGAGAGTCGTAAAAGGTCAATATCAGAAAGTAGAAAATTCAATTCTTGTCGAGATAGAGGTTCTGAAAAAGAAAGGGGAATTAAATAAATGTTGTGAGAGTGTAAATGTTTAGTTGTTTGTTTTTCCGGAGATTATTAGTTAAATAAACATTGAAACATTAAAGATTTTCCGGAAACATTGTTTGAGGAATGAATTAGTATGTTTTCCGGAAAAAATGTTTATCAGAAATGTTTTATAATGTTTTCCGGAAACTTACAAATAAATTATCTTTTCCGGAATAATTTTTATCAAACAAATGTTTTCCGGAAATGTTTTATAATTAAGAAAAACATTTGTTTTTCCGGAAAGAAACATTTTAAAATTAAAAACTAAAACTGTTCAGAAACATTTTTAAACAACAAATAAACATTTTCCGGAAACATTAAATGTTTTTAAAAATGTTTAAGTTTACTTTTATTCTCCTGTAAATTCATCGTATCAAAACTTGTGCCACCAGTAGAATTCATACAAAGCAAGCTAAAAGCCATATGAGGACTAAAATCAGTGAAGCAAATACTCAATAATGAAATAAAACGTTTTCTAAATTCTTTAAAAAATGAGGATAACCAAGTTCCGTCGGAATTGACTGTATGTAAATCTAAAAAATGTTTGGGGAAATTGTATTATTTGGGGAATGTTTGTGAGAATTTATGTTTTCAGGAAATATTTGTGTGAATTTATTAATGTTTTCCGGAAAAATGTTTGTAAGAAATCGTAGATGTTTTTCCTGAATTGTTCGAAGGAAATTATTAATGTTTTCAGAAATGTTTGTGGGAATTGTTTATAAATGTTTTCAGAAAATGTTTGTGTGAATTGTTTATAAATGTTTTCAGAAAATGTTTGTGTGAATTGTTTATAAATGTTTTCAGAAAATGTTTGTGTGAATTTAATTTTCAAATGTTTTCCAGAAATGTTAATCGTAGATGTTTTTCCGGAAATGTTTGTGGGAATTGTTTAAAAATGTTTTTCCGGAATGTTTTATCAGACAAATAAATTATGTTTTCCGGAAATGTTTATGGAAACTGTTTATAATTTATTTAAGGGGGAACAAATATAAATACCTTTTTCTTCTCCATTTTTTATTAAAATTGTATTAATCATAATACAATTATGTTCTCCAGTTAATCCATTTTTACTTTGTCTAATATATAAAGGAACAAAATTACAACGCTTCCAAAATTTTAATAAAGGCAATGTTAGGCCAAAAGAAACACCAATATAATCTAAACTTTCTGGTCTTCTTTCATTTAAGCGTTGTAAAAGTGGAGGTAAATTTGTTCGAGGGGTTAAACTGTCATCATTATTTTCCTTAAAGAAAAAATTTTTTTTGAAAATTAATAGAATTTTGGGAAAATTAAATAAATACAGTCGGAATCCGCTTATAAGACACCCCCAAAATTGGGTGTTCATATGCAGAAAGGGATGGTTAGGGATTTTATAATTGCTCTAGTATTAACTAAGAGAGTCAATTGCTGCCTTGGGATTCTCAGGACTGTCTCAGAACCTGTTTGCCTTCCCATTCCTCTTTAAAAAATATTTTTAGAATTTTAGAAAAAGGGACTTCATCGGATTGTTGCCAGGCAAAAATAAAAAAACCTTAATTTCCCGTTAAACTTATTCGGCAAGAAGAGTGTAATCTAATAATAAGGTTCTCCGACTTTATTTATTTAATTTAAAAAAAACCTCTTCATCCTCCTCTTCGTCTTCTTTTTCATCCTCCTCCTCAATACCTTCCATATTCTCTTCTAAAGTCACATCTCTTCTGTCTAATTTATCACCATTTTCTTGAATTTGACCAAAATCTCCTTTAAAATATTTTTGTAACATTCGAATAGCTGCTGATCCATAACCCATTCCTTTTTAAAAAATTATTTTTTAAAGTAAAAAAAAAATTAAAAAAAAAACCTTGAAAATCTGGATGAACTGCTAAACGAACTTTAAAAGAAAAAATTTCAAAAAAAATTTTCAAAAAATTTTTTCTTACCAATACGAGCACCATATAAGAGAGAAAATTCACTGTCCTAATTTAAAAAAAAATTAAGAGTTGAAAAGAAAATTTTTTTAAAAGAATAAACCAAAAATTGTTGACAAATAGTCCAAGGAATTAAATCCCCAGCAACTTTTTTTCCTTGTTTTGAAATTACAGTTTGTTTTGAAATTGCTCCTAAAAAATTAAATTTTTGGCTTAAAAAATTAGAAAAACCTTCTAAACAAATTTGAATAACAGCCATAATCTTCAAAAAAAAATTTTTTTTTATTTAGAAAAAAAAGTTAGAAACTTTTTTAAAATTAAAAAAATTAAATTTTTAAAAATTTTTCAGAAAACCTGGGGGACATAATTCTGATCAGAAGCAATTGGTGACATTAAAACAAATAGGTGATGTGCTGGAGCGTCTGAAAGAAGTTGTAAATCGTCTGGAGAGTTTTTGTAGTGGGCAGCCTTTGTAAAATAATTGGTAAAAAAATTTTTTAAAATTAAAAAAAAATTAAAAATTAACCACATAAATAAACATTAAATTGGAGAGGAAAACTTCAGCAGCCTTATGAAAAGAAAAAAGGGCATCTCGGTTAACATAATACCTTTAAAAGAAATTATAAATTTTTATAAGGGGCAAAAACATTTATGAAAGTAGAAACATGCTTTTAAACAACATGTTTAAATTTTTAAAATTTTCAACATTTTTAAACAACATTTTTAAACAAACATGTTTTTAAACAATGTTTCTAAAACATGCTTCTATGTTGTTTTCCGGAAATGTTTTTTTCATACAAATAAGTGTCTTCCGGAGAATGTTCGTGAGAATTTATATTTTCCAAAAACACATGTTTTCCGGAAATGTTTTATATTTTAAGAGAAACTTTGTTTTTCCGGAAAGAAATACTTTAAAACGTTAAAACAGTAAACAAACATTTTCCGGAAAAATATTAAATGTTTGAAAACATGTTTAAGTTTAAAACATGTTTGTGACTTTAAAAACATGTTTTTATCCATTTTCTTCCGGATGTTTTTATTAATGTTTTTCCGGAAACTTCTATTAATCTGACCAACTTACAATTCACATTTTTCCGGAGCCGGTGTTCCAGAAATTGTATTTTTTAAATTTGAAGGGTTTAAACAAAGTACTCTATTAAGCCATTCTTCTACCTTAAAAAAAATTTTTTTTAATTAAAAAAAAATTTTTTTAATTTTTAACCGGATCTCCATTTCCATATCTAATACTTTCATCCAAACTTAATTCAAAAAGACGTTTTTTATTTTTATTTTCGTCCTTATCTCCATTATTTTGTTGGTTTCTTAGTTGTTCGAGCAATTTAAGGGATAAGGATCTTCCAGAACCTTCATAACCACTTGTGGTTGATGCTAGGAAGAGTAAATTGGAGCCTTTAAAAAATTAAAGAAATTAAAAAAAAATTTTTTTTGAAAATTTCAAAATAATTTCAAAAAATTTTCTAAAAATTCTCAAAAAAAATTTTAGGCATACCATTAATTAATTTTTTAACTAAAGGCATTGGAATAGCTGCAGCTTCGTCAATAACAACAAGTTCAGCTTGTAATAATTTACCAAAATCGGTTGGGGTAATATACTTTAAATTAAAAAAATTTTTTTTATTTTCAAAATTTATAACCTGTATTGTTTGCCGATGTCTTCTAAAAACATTAATTTTAACAACATATTTATCCATTGATGGATCTAAAGATTTTATAACTTCAAAATCGGCGTGTTCCTAAATTTTGGAAAAAAAATTTTTTTAAAGTCTATCCAATGTCAGGTTTGTAACTTTGGGGATTTTTTAGTTTTTTTTGACTGAAGGGATGGGAAAAAAGGAAAAAAAGAATTTTTCATAAACCGGAATCGAATAGCAATTCTGGACAATCAGCAAAAAATAATGGACAACAACCAAACGACATGGAAACTTGCTAAATAGGGTTGTCAGTTTTTGGAAAATCTTTGGTTATTCGGAATCGAACCGGGAAACTCCTCGGTTCTTTATTCAGTCAAAAAACTAAAAAAAGCTTATGCATTAAATGCTGGATTGACTGAATAGACGAATAGGGGATAAGAAGTAATTTTTCTTTAAGAAAAAATTTTTAAAGTAATGAGAAAGGGAAGGTTTGAAGAAGGGGATAATTTTAAGGGGGTTTTGAGGAAGGAGATAGATTTAAGGAGGTTTTTTAGAAAAGAAATTTAAAAAAAAAATAAAACCTGATATCCAATAGCTTCAAAACCTTTCAAAACAAATTCAAAAAAAGTTGACAAATTTTCAGGTGTTGGACTGGTAACACAAATATTTGAAAATCCTAATCCTATAGTTCCAGCAACAGCTAAACCCATAGCTGTTGATTTTCCTCTTCCTCTAGGGGCTGTTATTGAACAAATTGAATTTAAATTTGTTTGTTTTTCCATTGAAACGTCAAGTAATTGAAGTAGAACTTTTGCTTGACAATAAGTTTTACATTTTGCTAATAAGGGGCCAATAGGTTTTGAATCATTTAAAGTGGCCTTTAATTGTTGTAATTCGATTTGGTGTTTGGAGGATGTTTTGTCATTCTTAAAAAATTATTTTTAGATTTTTGGAATCTTTTAAAGAAACAATTGAAAACGCAAGAGAGAGAAGCAAAGAGATACACGAGGCCCCTAAACTAACTCAAGTGTTTGGAAATATAGAAACTCTAGAATTTGATTTCAAATGTCGACCTTGTCCACAATAATGAGGCAAGAAAAAATAAAAAACCCATGAAAAGTGCCAAATCTGAACTCAGAAAGAATCAAGGTCTGAATTCAAGTCCGAAGGGTCTTGTAGGCTTAAAGGCAAGCGGTCTATACTGGAGACTACACCCACGGGGTGTAAATTTTAAAAATAAATTATTGAAGAATTTTTAAAAAATCTAGTTTTATGGAAAATTTTTAATAAAAAAAGAAAGATAAAAAACCTGATTAGAATGTAAAGGTGTAATACTCAAAGCATTAGAAAATATAGGCAAAACATTTAAATGATCATCAATAACAAAACAATTTGAACACGTAGAAAGTGAGAGTGTAAAACGTTCATTGAATCGTGGAATAATTTCTGAATGCAATTCTGTTCGATATCTTTTGTGAACATCCTTTTTTAAAATAAAAATTTGAGAGGGTTCTTGGTTAAAAAAATTTTCTTAAAAATTTTTAAAAATTTTTTAAGGGGTCAAAAAATAATTTTGAAATTTTCGAAAAATTTTCTAACAAATAAGAGGTTAAAAAAATTTTAAAAATTTACAAACCATTGTTAAAGTATATAATTGTTTCAAAGAATGCATATTCTGTAAAAGTAAAACAATCAAACCACCACCTTCAACTGTTTCAATTGTTCTTGCTAACAAGTTTGGAGTTAGAGCTTCGAAATCTGTGGGAAAAAGATGAAAATTGGAGAGGAGAGGGGGATAAAAAATTTAATTATAGAGGGTAGGAGGACCCTTCCGATTTTTAAAAATTTCCGGAAAAATTTTTAAAAAATTTTTTTCTAATTTCCAAGAAAGAGACCTTGTAAAACAGCCATTCCAAAAGTATTTCCAAGAATACGTTGTGATTCGGAATAATAACAATAATTTATGTGAGTAGAAAGAATAAATTGTTCAAAGGAATCGTCTGTCTAAAAATTGAAAAAAAATTTTTAACTTAAAAATTAAATTTTACTTTAGGTTGAGCTAGCCCAGCTTGTTTCTTCTTTTTTAATTCTTTAATCTTCTTTTTCCCTAAATTAAAAATTTTTTTGTAGGATTTAAAGAGACTCACTGTGTGAATTAAATTCCAACTCATTTTTGTAGCACCAAAGGACCTAAAAAAATTTTAAAAATATTTTTAAGAACTCAAGGATGCTCTAGAATGGCTCCAAAATATTTTTTCTTATTAATTTAAGAAAAAAATAACCGAAAGGGTTCGAACCCGCGACCCTTATGCTTTCGAAAAAATAAATTATCCCACTACACCAAAATATCAAAAATTTTATAAAAAAATCCAAAAAAATTCTGCAAACCGTAGGACGTTGAGCAGTACTTGCTTTAACCATAATTTGATATAAAGTAGCTACTTGATCTCTAGCCTTCTCTCCAATAATAACAAACATTGAACGATGTCGCATAATAATGCCATTTTCAATTAACGTACGTATACGATTATCTAATTTAATTCTCATATTTTGTTGTTGAGCTGTAAAAATGGGTAGATTTTTAAAAATATTTTAAAGAAATTAAGTAAAAAAGTTAAAAAACCCAGCTAAAATCCTCGTCAGACCCTCATTGGCAAAATGTAGGTTTCTAGCCTTATTGGCAAAATATGTATTGGCAGAATGTCGAAGAGTCGTATTCTATAAGCGATGAAATAGTGTGCGAAAAGTGGAGAAAAAGAAAAAGACTAGAGTTGAAATGGAGGTTGCGACAAATCTGGCACTGAAATGGCCTTTTTGTTTTGTCAATTTATTAAAAAAGAGTATGCGATTGTGAGAGAGTGTTAGAGAAAAGAGAAAAAGTAAGAGAGTGTTGGGAAAAGAGGGTTAGAGAAGTTGGGGGAATTTTTATTTAATTTTAGTTAATTTTTATTTTTTTTCTCGCGTCATTTTTCTCAATAAACACGTGTTTTCTTGGTAATTTATTAATGTTTTAGATCATTTTAGAGGAAATCAAATTAAAAATGACTACACCCCATTATTACGATCAAAATAAAAATTTAAATTCTCCAAATCCTTTTGACTCCCAACAACATTTATTTGATGGACAACACCAACAACAAGCTAATTTTGATTATTATACCCAACAACAACCTCAATATGACCCTCATTTTAATTATTCTTCAAATATTCCCCCTTCTGATACTTCCCAGCAGCAACAAAGTTTTAATCAACAATTTATGTATGATCCGTTTGTGAATACTGCTAGACATTTGGGTGGACAATTTGCTGAACAACAAAAACAAAAGGTTTATTCTTTGGGTTTATTGGAAGTTTAGAAATTGGGTTTTGAGTTAATAAATTTCAGCCTTACTAGGGTCCGTCTTCAAAAAATCGTTAAGTTTTAAGATTTAAGTTTGGGCTGCTATTTTTAGATGAGGGTTTTGAAAGTGTGTTGGCTGGTCTAATTTTTGAATCCACTGACACGGACTCGTTTTGGATATGGAAAACCCCATGACCAGGAAAAACTAAGAAAAACAGTCCTCGTCTAGAGGCGAATATCCAGGCTGCGAATCTTGAGCTGGGTCTGGACCTGGAATCCTAGAAGGACACAATTCCAAGAATAACAAGGAAGCTCAAAAAATTCCAGTGTTTGGCTAGCCCTGTGTATAGGAAAAATCATGCTTTGACTACACCTTGTTTTCTAATTTTCCCCTCTATTTTCCAGATAACTCAATACATTTCTACTTTCAATTTAAAATATTATTTTGCTGTTGATGTAAATTATGTTAGACGTAAACTTTTAATAATATTATTCCCCTTTCTACATCGTGATTGGACAAATAAATTATCAACAAATGACAAGCCAATGACCCCTAGAGAGGATATTAACGGTTTTTTTTTTGTTAATTTTTTTGATTTGAATTTTTTTGTTTTTAGCCCCCGATTTGTATATTCCTTCGATGGCTTTTATTACCTATATTTTGGTTGCTGGAATTGTTTTTGGAGTTCAACAACGGTATAAAAACTTTTATATTTTATGAGCCTAGATGGGCAGGGATGGGAGTGGCAAGGTTATCTGAAACTCAAAACCTTGATTTATTTTGGGGAACACTTTTGGGGTTGAGTTAGAGAGGTCAAATGATAAGCCAATGAGTTGTTTTCAAGATAACAAAGTCAATATATCTCCGTTACTTTTTGTCTAGCCTCTCCTACGTCAGGCAAAGGGACATTGATTTTATTTATGGAGGGCCGTTTCCACTAACTATTTTTAGGAAATTTTATCCATTCAAGCCCAGGGGTTTAACCAATAGAGCTGATCGGAACAGATTTTAGTTCGCGTATTTTTCGTGTATTTCCCCTCTATTCCTTTAGCTTTACACGACTTCCGTCTGTATTAACCATTGAAGGTGAGCCGGAACAGCCGGAATCTGGGCTTCCTGTTACCAGAAACTCATCCCGAAGCACTTTTCCCATCACTCCTTTTCTCCTATACGCGTAAAATAAATTATAATTTTTTACAGTTTTACACCAGAAAAGCTTGGAATGTTGACAACAAATGCTTTATTTTATATGATTTTTGAGAATTTAATTGTATTTTTAATGAAATATGCTTTGAATATTTCTCAAAGTTTGAATGTATGGCATGCTTTAGCTTATAGTTCTTATAAATTTACAAGGTTTTTTTGAGATTTTTTTTTGTTAAAAATTTAATTTTTAAATTTAAAGCATGGTTGTGTGTTTATTACTTTATTTAATTGGTGGTAGAAAAATATATTATTTTGTGTTGGTTTATTGTATTTTGGCTACAGTGTTCTTTTTGGTATATTTTTTTTTAATTTTTGAGGGGTTTTGGTTAAGAATTTTTAAGGGGTTTTTAGGAGGTTATAATTATTGTCGTTGACCTTTTGAGATTTTTTTGAGTTTTCCTCGATTATTTCTTTAAATGGACATTTGATCCCACCTGATAAATTTAAGTAAAGACTCAACTGTTTTAAGGAGAGGGGGGCAGTCTTATAATTAGGATTGGAATTTTTTGTTCTTGGATTGGGTGGATGGCGCGCGATGGGATCAAATGTCCATTTTAAAATTTTTTTTTTATAGCTTCGAAGTCTCAAAACATTCATTCTTGATATGGGTTGGAGTCCAAATAGTGGTCGTAAAAGAAAAATATATTTGCTACTAGCAATTACAGCATTTCAATCTTTAATTATGTGGCTATTAACAAGGTTTTTTTGGATTTTTAAAATTTTTTTTGAATTTTTTTCGTTTTTCTAGTAGTGTAACAAGTTATATGCCAGGAAAATACGATTTTGCAAAAATGGCAATGTCTGGAATGGGGTTGTCTAATACAAATAAAGAAGTTCCTTTAATGTCAGATGGTGAAGTTGATTATGAGGCTTTGTTAAAAATGCCTTGAATTTTTGGAAAAAAAAATTTAAATTATTTTTAATTAGTTGTTAAGCATGTGAACGAATAAGGGATGTCACGGGTTACCCAAAATTAGAGACCGGATTGGGTTATCGGATCGTCCGATATTTTTGCGTTATCTCATACGGTCATCCCATTACGGTCTGCTCGAAAACGGAGGCATTAACTTATTGTTAGACTTTCTCTTGATCCATCAAATCCACAGGTACTGACCCGACCTGAAACTCTATCAAGATTTTTTAAAGCTTGTTCCGACTTTTTTTTCTTCAACCCGTGCCATCCCTGATGTGACAAATAAAGAAAAAATTTTTTTATTTTGATAAATCTTTTGAAAAAAAAATTTTTCATTTAAAAATTTTTTTCAAGACAAAAATTTAAATATATTTTATTTTTTTTAAATTTTCTATTTTATGTTTTTTTAATAATCTTTTCTCCAGAAAAAATGATTGAAGCGTCTTTAGTGATTCTATTTGTATTATCTACTTTAATTGGTTTATTGGCATCATATGGAGGCTTTACCCGTTTTGTTTTTATTTTCTACTTAAAAATGGTTGTATTCCATTTGAGTATTTTATTGGCTGCTTTTTGTGCTTTATTTGGTACTTTGATTACTTATTTTTATAATGAGTTTTTTTTTTTTAATTTTTTTTTTGGAATTTTTATTTAAATAATTATTTGAAGGGTTGTATTGTCGCTATGAACTCTTTCAATTTTATCTGCTCTTTCTGGTTGGATATTGATTTTGAAATTAGAGGACTTGAAAAAATTGAAGAGGCGAGTGGACCAGAAAATAAGCCTGTTGTTCTTATTTCTAATCATCAGGTTTCTAATAAAATTAAAAAAAAAGGAAATTTTGGGGAATTTTTTTATATTTTTAAGGACTTTACCCTTTCTCGTAGGAAAAAATTTTTTTCTGGCTAATAGGTTCTATGGTTTTTTTTGTTTTTAAAGCACAGATTGGTACATATGAAGCTGTCTTTCTGTTTGGGGTTATTTGACCTTTGAGAAGTCCGAAAAGTGACCTTTGAGAAGTTCGAAGTAACAAACCCCTTCGTAATACCAAACTATGGAACACTGGAGATTGTGAAGTTTAGGGTATATAGTTTAGGGTGTTGACTTCTCATGACTTTCTTCACGACTTGTTCAAAAATAATTAGTGAAAAGAAAATTTTTTCTTCAAAAAAATTTTTTTAATAAATTTAAAGAGCTCTTTGGATTTGTTCACCTTGTCAAAGATGTGGCCTTCAAAAACTACAATAATGATGAAAAGTTCATTAAAATATGTGCCTATTTTTAATATTGGAGCTATTATGGTTTGTTATCTATTTTATTTTTTTGTGATCTGTCAATAAGTAATGATGGTTAAGTTGGGAAATTGTTGGATTTGTTCGGTGAAAGGTTGAGGTTCGAAACCTCTGCATGGGAAAGGGGTGGGATATGTTTGAAATAATTTTTTTCCGATGAAAATGAGAAGCAAGATTTCGAAAAAAAACTTTCTTATATTTTTTTAAGCTTGTTGGGTCTCTTCTATTGATAATCCAAATAAATATTTTTCCCAAAAACATTTTTTTATTAATTTTTTAAAATTAATTTTTATTTTTTATAATTTCAGTCCAATTCAATTTTTGTTGATCGTAATAATAAAAATAATGCAAAGGAAGCATTAAATGATGCGGTATTATTTTTAATTTTTTTTTTAATTAAAAAAAATTATTTTTTTAAAGATAACAAAAATGAAAGATAAAAAATTAAAAGTTTGGGTCTTCCCAGAAGGTACTCGACATCATCAACATGGACTTTTACCATTCAAAAAAGGAGCATTTAATATTGCTGTTCAAGCACAATTTCCAATTATTCCAATTGTTATATCTGATTATACTCCATTTTACTCTAAAAAGGAAAAATATTTTTATTCTGGAGGAAAAGTAATTATACAAGTTTTGGATCCGGTGTCGACACAAGGGGTTTGTTTAATTTTTCTAGATTTTTTCTGGAAGGGGGGGGGGGTAAATACACTAGGCTTGGGAAGGGGGATTTTTGTTTCAAAAAATATATTTTATCCTTAAGGTGGAATTTAGTTTTTTTCCTTTCCTTTACCTCACCGACTAGAGTTGATCAGTTCTTGAAAAATCTTTTAATTCCGAAACCGAAGAGAAACCCCTAACCGAAAAATCCTCTATTCTTCGATTCGGTTCGGAACAAAAAATCTCCTGCTCGCTAATAGTACTCTTACCTCACCTCTTGATAATCAGGGAAATGCTACATCCAAAGCCATCCCGATTTCCAAAAATTGGGATATTGACAACCTGTCAACCATTACTTTACTAAAATTATATTAAAAATGAATTCTCTTGGAAATTTTTAATATTAAAGGATTTAAAAATACGGAAAAATTTATTCCAAAAATATCGAAAACTCACAGATTAATTTTCACTAGCTTTTTATTACCCCCCAGAAATCAATAAAAAATACATATTTTATTTAAAAAAATTTTTAGCTTGAATATAACGATGTTTGTCAACTTTGTGAAAATGTTCAACAAAAAATGGCTCAAGAATATGAAAAAATAAGTGAAGAAGCTGCAAATAAAATGAAGAAAAATTCTGTTGTTGGTAATGAGAGGGATTCTTCTTATGAAAAAATTAAAGTTGGTTAAAGAAAAGTTTGTTTGGATTTTAAAGAGAGGTTTAATTTTATTGTGTATTACTGCTGGTACTATATATTTTATTTTTTTTAAAGAATCACTTTAATAATTATTGTGTATTCCCTTTATTAAATTAGAGACTTTTGAAGGTGTGAGGAGGTAATAGAAATTTTTGGAAAAAATTTTTAAGGAAATTTTTGGATGGGAGAGGGGAAGCGGAAAAACTTAAGGAAAGGAAGAGGGTTAATAGAAAATTTTTGAAAAAATTCTAATAAGGAAAATTCTTGGATGACGAGGAAGTTGGAGAGAATGACCATCCCCTTCCTTCCGTTTTCCCCATGTTTTTTTCGATTATTTTGATAGTCTTGTGGTGTCCTAAATTATTTATATACTCAATAATTGAAAATTCTTGCTCTTGATTCTAGAAAAAAATATTTTGATTTTTGAAGCTTTAAGAAGGGAAGGAAAAAAATTTTCCAAGTCTCTAATTTTTTAAAATACTTAAAATATGCCGTCTAGAGATATCACCAAAGAAAATGATCTTTTATTTATATATAAATTTTAACGAGGTGCTTTTTTTAAAAGAATTTAATTTTTAATGTAAGAAGAATAAAAATAAATATGTCTGATTTGTTTTGGAAAAAGCAGAATTAAATTTAAAAATTAATTTTAAAAAAATACTTTTCCTTTTTTTAACATTCTTCAACATTTTTTAAACAATAAGTTACACCCATTTCATCAAGTATATTAGCCAAAGCTTCTTTTGAAACGCCTCTTGTATCTTCCAAATCTTGTCTGAATGTGGTATACAATTTTTCCTTTTAAGAAAAAAATTTATTTTTTAATTTTAGAAAGAGCTTACAAGAAGAACAGGATTCAAAGTCAATATTTCATTGTACAATTTGGCATTGTTAGGCTTCCTCAACCAGCTTAGAAAGGTTTTTTTGAGTTGGGTTGTTTTCTTTAAAGATAATTTTTTAGTAGAGATTAGTTTTTTTATTCTAGTAGAGATTAGGGGGCTGGGTTTTTCATGGATGATTTCAGACCCAGAAGTCGCCCCGTGAATTCTCTTGGCCAAGGGTTTTCCTGCTTTGGGTCTGTGTGTGGGGGGGGGGGGGGGTTTCTCTTCGGTTGGTCAAATCTTGTGGGTTTCCTGACGAGTCCAAACTCATCTCAAGCATTTTTTTAGCTTCATGAGGGATTTTCCTGTGTCTGGGATTTTCATGGACTCCAAGCCCAGGAGTGACAAATTTCCTAATCCTTTCTGATGAGGTATCCCGACTTTAAAATCTCTGTTTTTAAAATTAAACCTCTCCTCCTAGTTGTTGTTGCTGTTTTTCATCATTTTTGGGCACTATTCTATTACAATTCTCTTGATCATTTTTATTCTTCTTCCATTCTACATCTTTATCTAATTCCATTAAAAGGGCAATTTTTGCTTTTGTTCTTTTTTGTCTTTGTAAATTATTATTTTGATTTCCATTATTATTTTCTTTTTCTAATAATTTAATTATTTTTCTTGGAATTGGTGTAGTTTCAGAAAAAACTTGAAAAAAAAATTTTGAAAATTATTTTTAAAATAAAAAAAACTTGGATGTGTTGCTTCAAATATTTGATTTAATAATCTTATAGCTGCTCTTTTACCCATTGGTCCGTGGCCGTATTTTGCTAATTCAGTCTAAAAATAAACTGAAATTAATTTATATTAAATGAGGGACAAACTGTCCCAAAGGAAAATTTTTCTTTGAAAAAATTTTTAAAAATTTTTTTTTGGGACCAAATGTCCTCTCAAATTTTTAAAAAATAAAAAAAATAAACTTAAATTAAGCTCTAATTCAGTCATAGTTTCATAAACTGGAATGGGTGTTTTTGATTCTTCATTTAAAATTTTATAATCTAAAGAAGCAATAATATTATCTTCATCATCATCATTTCCCTCTTCCTCGTTTTCTTCTTGTTCGTTGTTAATTTCATCAAAAGAATGCCATAAATTACTAATTTCTGGTTGGTGAAGTAAATTTAAATTTTCCTCGTTTTCTTCTTTTTCTTCGTTATTTTGTTTATTTGGAAGCTCTAATGCCTTTATTATGTCTAGAAAAAATTTTTTCGAATTTCTGAAAAAGAAAACCTTTAAAATTACTCGTTGTCTGAACCATTTCTCCTTGATTTGGATATACTTTAAATTTTTTTACAAAATTTTCTTGCATTTGTAGAAGAAGAGGACATGAACAAAGTGAAGAACATAATTCAGCTTTATCAAGGGACATTAACTATACTAAAAAAAATTTTTTTTAACTAACTCTTGTGGCCTTTTTAAATTGATAATTTTTGCGAGACTGTTTTTCTCTTAGGCAATATGTCATATTTTCTACTACCTGGCATTTTGTCTTTAGTTGTTTTGAAGATTTTCGAGAAAATGTAGTTTTAGTGCTCTTTTTCTTTTTCACTTTTCTTTAACTCTATCTATAATTTTCTCGTTCTGCATTTTACTATACTTTTCACTATTGACCATTTTGTAATTAGGTGTTTTGAAGTTTATCCAAAAGTTCAAATTTTATTTTTTTCTCTGTTTTGTTTTTCTCTAACTCGTCTCTTTTTTTATAGCGTACCTTTTTCTTCGAGTTTTGAAGTTTTGTTCAATTTTTTTCAATCAAGTTTAGCGTTTTATAAACGTTCTTATGTCTAATTAGACTTTTTCAGGAAGAATATGCGAAGAATATGCTTCTTAATCCATTAAATAATATTCTGATTACCAATCGATTATCGCAAGTCAATGCATTATTCTCGATTCAACACGCGCGTCAAATGCCAGCTGGCCAAACAAGAAAGGTAAAATATGATAAAAATAAAATTTCTCTCTTTCTCTATATTTTAAGCTTGATTTTCCCTTTTTTTGATTGTACAGGTGTTTGTATAATTTGAGTAAATCCACAAAAACGAAGTAAAATAATCCTTTCATTTTCTATCATTTGACGGTATATTTTCTCTTTTTTCAGGCTAATTTATCCAAATTAAGTTTTTAAAATTATTCAATTTTATTTGTTGGCATTTTAGTTGAGGGGGTATTTTTCTAAAATTATTTCATAATTTTGAGTTCTTTCTTAATCAGATATTTTGATTTGTCTTGTGTTAATGTCCATTTTTATTGTAAGGGAGGGCCTTGGGGTTAAGATTGATTTGTTAAAAAATGGAAGGAGAAAGAAGAAACGCCTATAAGAGGCGAAGCTCAGCCGCTAGCGAGCCTGTACGTGGTGAGCGAAAGCGTCTGTTAATAACTGCATTGACTTACAGGATCATTACCTACCCGAATATAAACTTTTTTACCTCCCCCTCTTAATTAAATTTCTATTTTTTCAGTTTTCAATTTTATCTAAATGTCTTCTTCAATTAAACCATCGTCTTCTTCTGCTCCATTTGATGAAAACAATATTAAATATTTTTGTTTTTGTAAAAAACTACATATTCGGGTTTAGTTTAATCTTAACTTTAAATATAAAATTTCTTTTTTATTTAAGACTGCCGCTCGTCTAGTCTCCATTTTACTTGTAATAGGTGTTGTGATAAATATATTTTATTCATTTGGTCGAACATCAACTCTGATTATTTATTCATGGTTTGAACTTTTTTTTATTAAAAGATTGTTTTTTTGATTGGGTGTCAAGGCTAGATGGAATAATTTCGGAATACTAAACAGACTCCGATTGGGACAAATTATATGTCATTCGACTCAGCTCGGCGAGCTGAGTCGAATGACATCAAAAAATCGATTGGGACGTAACTATGGGCCGAGATACAGGGTTCGAAATGGTCAAAAACCATAGGGGGGACCAAGCACTTTTTTGGGGTGAAAAATTCGAATATGCAAATAATAGCTCATTTAAAAGAGCTCTTCAAGCTGAGTCGAATGACACCAAAATCAGCAAAATCCGACTTGATTTGACAAAGTTATGATTGTTTGTTTTAGCTCCTTACCTTTGTTCTCTGTGGATGTTCTTGCAGCTTCGGAGGAAGCCGGGTATGCCCATCACATCGATAATTGGAATAGGATTAAGTTACGAGCCCAGACCCAGCGCCCGTAGACTCCCCGCGAGGCGCGTGCCGCAAAACTCCGCGCGAAGCGCGGAGTTTTGCACAAGCGCCTCGCCGACGCCCCATAGGTTAACGTTATTTTTTTTCTGTCATAACTTCGAACAAACTTGACCAATCACGGCGATTTTGGTGTCATTCGACTCAGCTTGAAGAACTCTTTCAAATGAGCTATTATTTGCTTATTCGAATTTTTCACCCCAAAAAAGTGCTTGGTCCCCCCTATGGTTTTTGACCATTTCGAACCCTGTATCTCGGCCCATAGTTACGTCCCAATCGATTTTTTGATGTCATTCGACTCAGCTCGCCGAGCTGAGTCGAATGTCATATAATTTGTCCCAATCGGAGTCTGTTTAGTATTCCGAAATTATTCCGGCTAGATTTCCCTTTGGAATGATTCAGGAAAATTTTGAACTGGGTCCGTATTATTGAGTGTCCGTTCACTTTTCCTGTTTCCCTGATTCGTGAGAATTGCGAATGGGTTTCCTACGATTCAGCGCTAGGTTTTTTGCTGTCCTGTTTCTTAAAAATCTTTTACCGACTTTGTATTGTTAGGTCCCATGTTTCCTGTTGACCCGATTCATGAGATTCTTAGATGTTGTTTTGTGTCGACAGCAAGGGCGTAACCGGGGGACGCCTTTGGTCGACAGTATGGTACCTTTCTAATGATAAGACAACTTATTACCTTACAATTAATATACTCATTTTTAGGGTTCTCGCAACATTTGCGATTGGAGTTTATGGAAGCCTCGTTTATGGCGTTTTTCGTGAAAAAAGGATTTTTACAATGCCTTTTCTTGTTTTTCAGGTTTTTTAAATTAATTTAATTTAAAATTTTATTTTCTAAGGCTTCATTCATTTTCCTTATTGGAATGATGTTCTTTGTCTTTATGATTTGTGCAATGTTTTCTGTAGATTCACTAAAGAAGATTGCTTATGATTTTGGTGGTATAAATGAAAACGAAACTAACAATTCGTATCATGAAAGTTTGTTTCCTTTTATGAAACTTTTTGGCGGGGTTTTGTTTCTGGTGGATTTCCATTGGGTTGAGTCTCGGCTACTATCCTCTACCTCACGCTCATAACTAAACGAAAATCTCATGACACTATTCGATCCATTTTGACGAAAAATTGTCCATATATGGTTTGCATAAGCCATAAATAGATTGAGCTGTTATTAATACTCCCCTCGACCTTAAAACCCCCCTCCTAGATCGATGAGGAGACTGTTAAATCATTTCGTGGATTCTTTTGGTCGATTTTTTTTAATTTGATTATTTTTTTCAAGGTATTCGCGGTTTTGTTATAATGGTAATGCTTTTCTTTATTGCCTTCTTTTCTTCTCAATGTTGGTTCTTTGAAGTAATTTATCGTTTTTATCAATATTTGGAAGAAAGAGAAAGTTCATTTGCTTTTAATTTGGAACCAGAATTTAGTATGCCTTGAAAAATTTTTGGAGGATTGATGAGAGATGAATTTTATTGAAATGTGTGAGGAGAGAAGTAAAATGTACACCCAAGTTTGATATTTTTTCTATCAGCTTTAAATTTTTATTTTTTTCTTTTAATTTAAATTCATTGGGGCTTTAAAAATTTTTTTCTTTTCCTTGTGATTACTTTTCCAAAAAAATTTTTTTCTAAAATGCATTTTATATACAGTCATAGACAAAAAGATAGGGACAAGAGTAATTTAAATGCAAATTAACTATTTCTCAGTCAAAAAATACAATCAATATATCAATCGAAAGCTCTATTCGTATCTCAGTTGACATGTTTCTGCATTTTTCATGAAATTGAAAATTGACCGAGATAATCCGGATCTACCGGATATACCAAATCCCATTTTTTCGGAAAAATTTTTCGGAAAAAATTTAACAAACCCATTTGATAGAGCATATTTTTGTGAGTATGTACCACAAAACCGCTTAGAAATATCCTTTTCCGGTCCAGAGATATGATTTTTTGAAAATCGCATTTTTAGCCTATTTTTGCAAAAAATTCAATTTTTAAGGGAAAAATGCGATTTTCAAAAAATCATATCTCTGGACCGGAAAAGGATATTTCTAAGCGGTTTTGTGGTACATACTCACAAAAATATGCTCTATCAAATGGGTTTGTTAAATTTTTTCCGAAAAATTTTTCCGAAAAAATGGGATTTGGTATATCCGGTAGATCCGGATTATCTCGGTCAATTTTCAATTTCATGAAAAATGCAGAAACATGTCAACTGAGATACGAATAGAGCTTTCGATTGATATATTGATTGTATTTTTTGACTGAGAAATAGTTAATTTGCATTTAAATTACTCTTGTCCCTATCTTTTTGTCTATGACTGTACATTAAACAAATATTTTTATGAGATAAATTATATATTTAAATTGAATAATTAAAAAAAATTTTTTTGAAGCTTTTTAGAATGCCTTTAATTATTAAAATTTTGTATGGCTCAGAAACTGGAAATGCTCAAGACTTTGCAGAACAAATATGGCAAAATTTGTATTCAAAAAATATTTTAACTCATTGTCTTGCAATGGATGACTATTCAATTAATGTTTGTTTTTTTAACTTTTTTTGGGCATAAGGTTTTTGGGGATTTTTTAAGTTTTGGGGAAATGTTAGGTTCAGGCAATTTTCCTCAAAGGGTTTTCCAACCTTTAACAAAACTTCCCAAGTTGTAAGTGAGGATTAAGACGAGTAGCTCAACTAGGAGATAACAAGTTCAAACGACTAGCTAGTACATTCAAAAAGGTCTAGAGGAACAAAACTTTTCAGAGGGTTTTCCACCCTTTAACAAAGGGCTTCACGACTTTCAAGGAGAATTATGGAGAAAGGCAAGTGGAGGCTAAATTAGGGATTAAGAAAAGCTCAATTTTTTCCATTCTGCTCACTCAAAAAAAGTCAAGAGTAAGAACTAAACTTGAAAGGCAGACAAACTCCCATTTATTTTACAACGCTAGAAAAAAAACAATACAGATTATAGCAAAGACAAAATATACAATAGCGCGAGATAATCAATGAGCGCGAGATAATCAACTTTTTTCTATACTTCTCATCTCCATCATCATCATTCTTCGCGGCGTTGAGTACGTGGGCGACGAAGACTTTCCAATTCATCGAACAGCGAACGAATGGCTCCGTCTAACTGGTGCACGACTCTAGCTTTTAGAGAAGAGAATTCCTTTATCTTCTGTTTGAGCTCTTTCTTCACTGCATTCTTCGCCTCTGCACGCTCCCTCTTTATCTTGCGCTGCTCCTTGAACTCCAGACGCGTCTCCTTGAACTTCTTGCGCAGCTCCATCGTCTCCTGTTGCAATTGCCGCGCTTCTTCTTCCTCCTCTGCTGTCCTTTGTTCCTCAGTGACAGAGTAAGCAGTAGAGACTTCGGAGACGTCTGATGAATCGCTCGGTGAATAGCAGGTAGAATTTTCAATTGATGACTCGCTCGAAGAAATACCAGAAGAACTGTCCATGACTGGCTAAAAAATAAAAGAAGGATTAATTTAGAAATAGAAACGGGGAAAAAGAGAAAAAGGTACCTTAATAATGATGAGCAAAGTTAAATCTTGAGATTTTTTGATCTGTTTTTATAGTCCTTTTCAGGATGTGTTACTAGTATTAATTTAGGCAAGGAGATTTGATTTCGCGTAAGTCAATCTATGGATGTCAGTCAGCCTCATAGGTCTGCCTCATCCGTCACGGTTTTAAGAAGATTATCGTTCGTCAGCTATGGAGATCTTCCTTTGCTCTTTTGTCTCGTATTGTTTACTTTTGATGATTCGTGTTGTTTTTTTTTTGTTGATCGTCATTCTTTTTCTGATGTCACTATCTAGCATCTTCACGATTTTCTTTGTAGTTCAGGGGAAAATAGTAGTAGCACAGTCCAATGTTAAAAAATAATTTTTTTCAAATTTTTGTTGGGAAATGGAGAAAAGTTTATTTTTAGTTGAAGGTAGCCGTCTTTATTTTAACGATAAATTTTTTGAAAATTTTTTACATAAATTTTTTTAAGCTTTTGCCTACAGAAGAATTAATTATATTTATCGTGTCAACAAGTGGAAATGGTGATGTACCAACAAATATGAGGAAAAGTTGGACTTTTTTATTGTCTAAAAAATTGTTGGAAGGAAAATATCTTGACAAGGTTTTGTTTTGAAGAAAAATTTAAATTTTGATATAATTTTTAAGTTAAAATTTGCCCTTCTTGGTCTAGGAGACAGTTCTTATACAAAATACAATTTTGCAGCAAAAAAATTGTATAGAAGATTAATTCAACTTGGAGCTAAACCTTTGAGTGATTTGGCATTGGCTGATGATCAAGATGCTTTTGGAATAGATGGGGTATTTGAAAAATGGTTTTTTGAACTTTTGGAGAATAATAAGGTTTATTATTTGTTTATTTTTTGAGAGGTTATTAGGGGAGTGATTTGGCGCGATTTGGGTTAGCCGTTAGGGGAGTGATTTGGATTAATATAAGGGTAAATACTAAGGATAAGGCCAAGTTGAAACAAGAATCGTAGAATGTTTTAGGCCTTATTTTCAAAATTTTCTTTGGATCGTGTCTCCGATTCCGTGAAGCACACACGTAGGACTGGAACGCTTTTGTCCTTATTTTTTCAGTCTTTTGGATTAAATCTCATCAACCACTGGAATTTTTGTGCCTGAAATACACTTTTCCTCATAACTTTTTTCTCTTCAACATAAACAGTTCGAGCTTTGCCCGTTCGGACTTCCCAGTCACGTAACTTTTAAGTCGGACTTCACAGTTTATGACTTCCCAATTACCTTCGGACTTCCCAGTCCCTCCCTCCCTTATCCTCATCATTTGTTTCGCGATTCATAAATTTTTTGTAATTAATTTTAAAGGAATATTTTGTTTCTCAACCATCAACTTCAACTAATCCAAAATTTCATTTTGATATTTTATTAGACGACAAATACTTTAATAATAATAACAACAATTATTACCCTTTAACAATTATTAAAAATGAAAGAGTAACAAATGAACAACATTTTCAAGAAACTAGATTAATTAGTTTGTTTGTTGGTGGAGATGTTAAAGAAAATTTTAGGTTTATTTTTTTATATTTTAATCTTTTTTTTTTAATATTTTAATCTGTGGGTGCTGGATACTCTTTTTTTGGTTATTTTCCTCCAAAAGTCCGCAAATTTTTTATCCGCAAATTTCTTTATCCGCAAGTTTTAAAAATTTCCAAAAAGGATTTTGACTCTGGTCTAGTTTTATGAGTTCTATGAAGCTTGTGTCCAACAAAAAAATTGTCCTAACAAAAACTTAGGGTTTTTATTGATATCATAGAGGAGGTGTCTGTGATTAGTTTGACTCATAATTTTTCCTTGGACTCTCAAAGCTTCATTGAACTTTTAAAAACTAAAAAGAGCTTTAAAAAATTTTTTTTGTGAATTAATTCTCATATCTAAAGACTAAACTAATCTTTTTTAGAAAAATAAAGAAAAAAACGTAATTTGCGGATAAAAGTTGCAGACTTTTAGGGAAGGATACACTTTAAAAATCGAATATTTTTTAGGTATAATCCAGGAGATGTGTTAATGGTGTTACCAGAAAATTTAATTAATTCAATAGAAATGGCTAAAAATGTCTTAACCAAATGTAAAAATCTTTGGGATTTACCAATGTCAATTTGTAGAAGTAGTTCAAATGTTCCAATATCGCCTCAATTTGTAAGGTTATTTTGTGAGTTTTTTTAGATTGATATGTAGTTAGGATTTTTTAACGAGGCGGGGTTGTGGTGTAATGGTTAGGGTGTTGTGTTTTGTGGGGGATAGGTGGAGGGTTCGAATCCTTCTGTGGTAAATAACTCATTTGTGAGTGGTTTTGCGGGCGTAAACTTTTTTTAAAGTATTTAGGCTAGCAAAAATTTTAGGCAATTTTAGGCAAAAATTTTCAAATTTATTTAATTTTTTGTCCCTCTTTATAAAATTCATTTTTTAAGCCTCCCAAAACTTAACTCTCAATGCTCTGTTTCAATATTATTTTGATCTTCAATGCATCCCTAAAAGAAGTTTTATTAAAAAATTTGCTTCAATAGCAGAAGATGAACTTGAAAAGGAGCGATTGTTGGAATTATGTTCGCCTGAAGGAATTGTTTGAATTTTTAAGAGGTTTTTTTTTAATTTTTTTTATGAATTTTTCAGGATGATTATTATGAATATTGTATTTATTCAAAACGTTCAATATGCGAATTTTTGAGAGATTTTCCACAAACTTCAGCATTATTAACAATTCAGCATTTTCTCGATTTTTTCCCAATTATTCGTTCAAGAGCTTTTAGTATAGCTTCATCTCCAAGTGGACATGCAAATGAAATTCAAATACTTGTTGCTAAAGTTAAATATAATATTAGAAGAATAAAAACGCCAAGGTTTGAATTTTTTGAAGGATTTTTTTATTTTTTTCCTATTTTTAAATAATTGAAAACCTAATTTTTATTAGCCGGAAACCTCTCTCTATAATTAGATGGACCTCATTTTAAGATGTACTATTTTTGTTAAAAATTGAAGTGTCATTGGGTCGTAGGTACTCCTAATTATAAGTACGATTTTTCAGTTCTTAGAGAATATATTATAATGAGGGTTGAATGACACTTTAATTTAAGCTATACATTTTTAAAACAATTTGGGTAGTTTGACTATAATTTTCTTTAAAATAGGTTTGGTTTGTGCAGCAATTTTTTATGTTCAACAAATCCAGGCCATCAAATTTATGCACGTATTAGTCCAGGAATATTTAAATATGATAAAGAACAGGTTACTCCATATATTTTAATTGGACCTGGAACTGGTGTTGCTCCTTTTCGTTCAATGATTGTTGAGAATGAATTTAATAGGTATCTAATGAGGTTTTGTTATAGGGGTTAAATTAAAAAGGAGTGTTAGGTTTAAGTGTGGTGTAGTGGGTTGTGTGCAACATTTTAGGTTGAGGAGTTGTGGGTTCGATTCCAAGTGGTCTTGAATATTTTTTCTTTTTGAGAAAATTAGTTGGGAGCAATAAAAAATTAATTTGGAATTATTTAAATTGGCATTTTATATTTTTTAAATTTTATAAAACTATGTTTTCAGAAAATGCCCAATTACTCTATTTTTTGGATGTAGAAATGAAGCAATGGATTTTTATTTTAAAGAGGAATGGTCAAATTATAAAAATTTGCAATTATTTACTGCATTTTCTCGTGACCAGGAGGAGAAGGTTTTATTAATTTTTATTAAAAAATTTTCAAAAAAATTTTTTTTCAAAAGATTTATGTTCAACACAAAATAAGTGAAAATCCCAAGGAGATGTGGAATTTAATAAATTGTGGAGGAGGTTTTTTTTAATTTTTTTGAATATTTTTGAAAAAAAAATTTTTTAAAGCAAAAATATTTATTGCTGGCAGTGCTGGTGATATGCCTAAACAAGTAATTAATTCATTTAAACAAGTGTTTATTCAAGAGGGAAAAATGTCTGTTGAAGAAGCTGATAAATTTGTAGAATTAATGGAAAAGAAAAAATTAATTCAATATGAGACGTGGAGTTGACACAAAACCTTTTGGTGCTTGTTGGGATTGTTTTTCTACGTTTTTTTACTTTTTTTTATATTTTTAAAATTTCTATTTGTTAATAAGTTAATTTTAAAAATTGTATTTATGGTTTTCTGAAGCCTTTAAATATTTTTAAAAATTTTTTAAATCAATTTTTATTAAGCTTTTTAGAGAGAAAAATGGATAGCATTAACATTGATAATATTAATTCTTTCAATTTTTTATTTCAAATTTTGTCAGATTTTGCTTGTGCTTTCCTTTTGTCGCTATCTTTTGGACTTGTTGATTTTAATTATACAAAGGTTTCTTTTTATTTTTTTAAGAAGGTGAAATTAGGTTTATTTCTTGGTTGCTTTATGTAAGTTAGACGGTCATGTCCAGTACAAGTTTACAATTTGAAATTTTATAAGTCCGCAAAAAGGTTGCGGACTTCCGCAAAAAGTATCCGCATGTTAAAAATTTTTTTTACTTTTTTTTTATCCTAAAATTTAGATTGTTAATTGGTTTCTTCGTTTATTCTCTCGCAAAACTCACGAAGAAATTTCATTGGACCGGTTAAAGGAGCAAATGATACAAATTAAAAATCAAATGTCAATGCTTTCTCCAACTTCAGATTTTGCAAAATATTACAAAAATGAGCGTTTATTAAATAAATTAAAAGAAGAAAAAGAGAAATTAGGTTTTTCAAATTTTTAAAATTAAAAATTATAAAAATGTCCGTAAAAAAATTTGCGGACATCCGCAAAAATTGTCCGCATTTTATTTGCGGACGTCCGCAGTTTGAAAAATTTTAATTTTTTAAATTCTCTTTCAGATAAAACAATATTTTCAAAATCAATTATTTCTTCTGTAAAAATTAATATTGCTGTTAAAACTATTTTTATGGTTATTTCAACATGTTTGATGTGGAAAGCTGAATTTTTTATTTTATTTAAAATGGACTCAAAATGGTTTTGGCCTTTAAATATTTTAAATTTGCAAAATAATATTTTTGGTGGACAAGGAAAAGGAGAAGGTTTCTAAATTTTTTAAAGTTCTGACCTTGTGGCTAAAAAAAGTATTTCGGCTCTAGTCCAGTTTATGGGGGAGTTTTATGAGTCAAATGTAAAAATAAAAATAACAAAAAATGCTCTCGTTAGGCCCATAAACTTCACTAGAGTTATTTTTTCTTATAATAAGGTGTGTAGGGTGTATAATTTTCCTCCACCTAGGCTGACCATTTTAGATTATTCGTGGTGTTTTTATACTGATGTCCTAGTGTTGTATTTAATTATTATTTATTTTTAAAGATTTGTATCAAAATGTAACATTGTTCAACTTTGTTTTGTTGACATTAATAGTAAAGAAAATTTGGCAATATAGAAAAAACAATAATAATAATGATATTAATTTTATTGGGACTGAAATATTAACAACTCATTGAAAAAAATTAATTAATTTTGACAAGAGGAGGAATATTTTTTAATTTTTGTTTCTAACAAAAAAAATTTATTTTTTAAATTTTTATGGATTTAAAAAATTTTTTTATTTTAAAAAAAAAATTATTAGAAATGTCAACAAAAAATTGGACTTTTGCTCTTTTAAAACCTGATGCTGTAGCTAATCCAATCTCTCTTGGTTGGCTTTTGGATGCTTTAAATAAAAATGGTTTAATTATTGAAATGGGTATTTTTTTGAATTTTTAAAGAATTTTTTATTTAATTTTTTAATTAGATAGGTTGTCGTTTAAATTTGTCGAAAGATCAAGTTGCTGATTTGTATGAGTTTCACAAGGTTTTCTTTATTATTTTAATTGGTAAAATCGGGAGGGACTTCACTAACTAAATATTTCGATAATGGAAATTTTTAACGAGAAAATTTGAACATTTTTATAATGAGATTAAAATGGAGGATTGCTTTGACGGCGCCGGTGTCCTCTACCCACCTAGTCACCAACCAAAAAAGTTTTTTAATTGTGTAGTTAGATTGGGGCTGTATCCTTTTAACGTTAAAAATTTTTTTTAACTTGGTCTAAATTTTGGGATGCTTTTTAATTTTCTATTGACTTTAATTTTGTCGTCCACTAAATTTTTTTTCCAACAAGCCTCAACCTTTAGGATAATTTTTTGAACATTTTCTTTTTTAAAAATTAAAAAAAAAATTCTTTAAGAATTCGTTTTATTTCAATCGTGGACTCAATCATTTACGTTCTGGACCTGTAATAGCTATGAAATTAATTTTAAATGAGGAACAACAACAACAAAATTCAAAAGATGAAGCTTTAAAACGTTGGAGAAAATTACTTGGACCTGCAAAATTTGGAAAAATGTATTTGGCACAAGTTGGGGATTTTGATGAAATTGATAGCAATAAAGGAAGTTTTAGACAATTATTTGGACTTTCTGATAGCAGGAATTTTGGTTTGTTTATTTTTTAATTTTTAGAGAGATTTTTTAATGGGACGGGTCAACGACCAAAAAAAGAAAAGGGGCTCGCTCGTCTTTAATAATTTTTAATAATCACCGTAAATCCTCCAAGAGAACCTCATGTCTACTATTCTTTTAATCATTTCGTAGGATATGCTTATACTAACAATAAGTAGCGTGGTTTTGTAAAAGGGGGTGGCCTAATTTGTCACCTCCTAAATTTTCTTTTAGGGAACTCCATAGGACTTCTCAAGATTTAGTCTCGCAACTCTATCTTCCTTTTTTTTGGATAAAAATTTTTCTGTGGACATAAAAAATTGCGGATAAAATTTGCGGACAAGAAAAATGTCAGGAAAATTCCTTAGGGATTTTTTAAAAATAATTTTTTTAATAAAAAGGACATGGAACAGGTTCATTAGAAGAATTGGAAAAAGAATATTCAATATTTAAAAAATATATGAAAAAAATTGAGGATCCATATTCTGAATTATTCCAATTGGATAAATATATTTATTTGATAGAAAATGAAGAAAAAGAGGAAGAAGAGGAAGAAATTGGAGGAGAGGAAGAGGGAAATAGTAATAAAAATAATATTTTAAATAAATTTAAAAATTTTTTTAAATAAAAATTTTTTGTTTGTTGTTAGAATTTTTTTTGAATTTTTTCCTACTTGTTTTTAAAGCAAGTTTAATTATTTAATTATTTTTTTTTGTTTTTTGGAAGAAAATCAAGGAGGGAGTGGCTAGACTCTAATGGCTTCCATTTTGCGTTAATTAATTAGAGGTATATTCTGCCAAACCCACATTTTGCCAATAAGGCATAAAACCTGCATTTTGTCCAAGTAACTTTGTTGACAAAATGCGAGGTTTTTTCCTTATTGGCGAAATATGGGTTAGGCAAAATATATTTATTTTTTGGCGGTCTTTAAATTTTTTGAATATTTTTTTTTTCGAATTTAAATTATTTTTTTCTAAATTAATTTCAGTTTTTAGATTTTCAAATATTTATTTTTTCATTCTCAACTTAAAAAGAAAAAAAATTTGTTCTACTTTATCATTTTGATATTTACATTTTTTGACTGGAGAAAATATGGCTGTGCTTATAATAAGGTTTTTTTAATTTAGATTTTTTTCTAAAATTATTTTTTTAAGAAATGACAATGATTGTGAAGAAGTATATAATAGAACAACAGTTTTTTGTTATACAAGAATGCCTAGATCAAGTTTATGGGAATATGTTGAAAAATTGGAATTGTTGACTTCAGGTTTAAGTTTTTATATTTTTTAGGGACACTACTCTGGGTTAAGATAAATTTGGGATCAACGATAGTAGAGCTGTAATAGTTTAACATCTTCGGGTCTGGTGAAGGTGATTTTCTGCAAGAAAACGATTGAAGTTTGAATGTTTTCTTGTTTTTTAGGCAATGTCTCTTTTCATTAGGCTGCTGGTCCTTATTCTCGAAACCCGACCAGACCTTTTTTTCAACGTATTACATCCCTGGTGTGGGTTCCCTTTTGCCTAGGAAATGTTAGGACCTCGCTATCTGTTAAGCGGGTGTTGTCAGCAAGAAATTTTCGGACAACTTCTATATTTTTCTTTAAAAATAAATTTTAGATAGACAAGCGCTTTTCTTCAAAATAGATGTTGATATTTTTGCAGCTCCAGATTCTTTGCCTGATCTCAAAGATTGGTTTCTTTTTAAAAAATAATTTTTTTTTCAATCCAAAATTTATTCTAGGTACATTCTCAGTGTTGTTTTAAAAGCACATAATGGCCCTTTCTCTTTTGGCATTTTAGTCAAACTTTTTTATGAATGTTTTCCGCTCAAATTAATGGTTGATTTTTCTTCTACAAAAATGTTTATTAGCAGGTTTTTTTGAAATTTTTTTTCAAAAATTTTTAAATTTAAAGTGGAAGCCTTACAAACGATGGAAAATCACTTGGAGCAAGCGAATTGGAAGCATTTCTTCGATTATCAAGTCATCATAAACAAACAATGGTTAATTCTATGGAAGTTGCTGAACGGTTATTTTTATTTTTGAATTTTTTTTGAAAATTTTTTGGGAGGTTTTATTACTATGGGACAGGTCCATAATTTTGTTTTGTAGATATTTAGTAGGTCCAAAACTAGGTACATTTTCGAACTTCCAACTGTTTTACTTCAGACAGGAATGGACCGAGTTACCCAATACTCGAAACATGGTCCTCTGATCAGAAGTTTCTGAAGCTAGATTTTCTCCAATCTGTCTCCTTACAAATTTTATTACTTCCATGGCTTGTGTAAAATTAGTGAAAAATTTTTGGAACTCCCAAGTTAATAGTTTTGTTTTTTTTTCAGTTTCAAAGCCTTTTCAAGTACACACAAACCTACAGATGTATTAAGCTCTAAGGGACCTTCATTTTTAGTAGAATTAGCAAATAGATATAATATAATTGGTGGATATTGGATTATGTTTTTTCAAGATTTGGATATTTCTCAAAGGTTTTTTAACTTTTTTTGAGTAGAAAAGAGAATTTTGAGTAAAAATTTTGAGTAAAAATTTTGAAATTTTTATTTTTTTGGCTCTGACCCCTCTAATTTAAAATATTTTTTTAATTTTTAAGAGAAGGCGCTTTCAATCTCTTACTCGAATCTGCATACAAAAATTGGGGCCCTATAAGTCGTTTCAATGCAAAAATTTCTTCTGATAATTTTATTATTTGTTTTGTAAGTTTAAAACTTTTTTTCTTTTCTAATCAAAAAAAGTCCGCAAATTATTATTTTTTCTAAATTTTTGTTTATGAGATTTTTGGTATAAAAAATTTTTCTAGACTTTTTTGGCAAGTTTGCGGACAGAAAATTTGCGGACTTTTTTTTAGGACTTGCTGTTTTCAAAAAAATTCTTTTTAATTTCAAATTTTAGGGAAATAAATTAACTACAAGTATAATGAACCCAGCAAATTTGGACTCTTTTCGACGCCGAACTGAAGTAAATGATCCTGGTGCTTTAAAAGTTAGAGAAATTGTTGATAAAATTTATGCAAAAAATTGTTATTGTAAGTTGGGGTTTTTTTTTTTGAAAGATTAAATTTTTTTAATTTTTTTAGTTTTTGGTTCAATGCATATGAAATGTAAGAGTTTCTTTTTAATTAATTTTTTTGAATTAAAAAAATAATTTTTGTTAGATAAACCAGACATTATGAGGTTTTATTTTTATATATTTTTTTAAATATTAATATTTTTTTTAAATTAATGCAACAAAATTTAAAAAAAATCTTTTAACGTTGTTATCTTCAATTAAAAAATTTATTATTTTTTTTTAAATATAATAATTTATTTTTTATTTTATAGTGCTTGTTGTGTTCAAAGAAATAATTTTATGAGACCAACAGGTATTTTGCTATGTTTTTACGTTGTAAAAATTTTTTTAATTTTATTTTTGGAATATTTTCCTATAATTTTGGTTAATTTTCAATTTTCCCTTAAAATAAAAATTAATTACCGCCAAAAGGGGTCGAACCCGGCACCCCTTTTGTAGAGGGAACCAAACATTTTCCGACTACACCAAAGATTAAATTTTTTAATTTTTGAAAAAAATTTTCTTTTTTAAGTTTACCAAGCAGATTATAACCCAACAAATATTTTTAATAACGACAAAAATTATAATAGTTCTCGTTCAAATACATCAATGTCGTCAAGTCAAAACAATTACAGCAACAACAACAATTATGGATAGAAATATGTATGAGGTAGATTTAAATAAATATTTTTTTGAGAGAAATTTTTTGAAAGAAATTTTTGACATATTTATTTTTTTTTGAAAATATTAATATTTTTAATACTCTCCATTTTATTTTTTTTCTTTTCTTTTTTTTTTTGCTGGTAGTTTTTGTGCGCCAAAAAAATTTTTTTTAAGTGAGAGATTTTTGTTTGTTCCATACTATTTTTGTTTATTATTTTTTTGTCTTGTCTATCTGTCTTAGAAATGTCATAAGAAAATAAGATCGAGTTTTAAAAATTCTTCTTTCAAGTAATCCATGACATCCCTAATTTTTTCTGTGTTTCAGAGCGTATTGAAATCTAAAAAATACTCTATGTGTGCCGCAGTTTTGGAGAAAATTTTTTGAAAATTTTAATTTTTTGGCGCATATTTATCAAAAAAAAATATTTTTTTGTTTTAAAAATACTCTATAAACTTTTACAATTTTTTTTCTATTTTTTTTCAAAAACAATTTTTTTCCAAAATTTCAATTGCCAAATTTTATATAATTAGGGGAGTCAAAAAAAAACATTTTTTCAAGCAATAATAAAAAATGTAAAAAAAACTATATACAGTCGAAGCTTGATATATAACTATAATTCCTTTCTTTTTTCAAGACTTTAATGGATCGGGAAAAATTTATTAGATCAACAGGTTCGACTGTATTCAACTTAAATTCTCAAAAATTCTCTTTCTTTTAAAAATTATCATTTTTAAATTAATTATTCTCCAAATCGAACAGAATTACTGCAACAATAAGTTTTCATATAACCTTTGAAAAAAATTTTTTTTCCTTTTTTTAATTAAGATATCCAAAAATTTATTGTTATTTCTGTTTCATTATTTTAGGGTTGTCTCATATTCCACTAACGTTTTTTGGTACTGGAAGTCCCAAATATTTTTTTTTGATTTCATAAATATTTTTTTTCTCTTATTTTTTTAGGATTTTTGTTCCCCTCCCTTCCTTTTTTTATTTTTAAAATTTTAAAAAATTTTTCAAAATGATCTTACCTAATGTACATCTTTTTGAACAACATTCAGTAGCAATTCCACTCTTTTTTACTGGGGCAAAAGCTCCATAAGGATAAAAACGTTTTTTTCTCCTTTCTGTTGTTTCTTCTGAATTTTGTTGATTAAATTCGAATTCTTCAGAATTTTTTTCATTTTCTTCATTATTATTCCTTTTTGACATTATATAACCTCCACATAACTGATTTTTACATATTGCATTTAATGTCATTGTTAATTTCTAAAAATTGAGGGAGAATTTTTCTCAAGTAGGGATGAGATAGAGGGATAAATAGGGAATATTTTTTGGTCTAGAAAAAAATTTTTTCCCTGCTTTAGAAATTTTTTTTTGATTTTTTTTAGAAATTTTTCAGGCGAAAAAGAGTGAGAAATGCTTTTCTGGGTCTTGTATTTTTCTGATTTGTATTTTCTTTGTTCTTGTATTTTTTCCGGAATCTTTCTTGTATTTTTGTCTCGCATTTATGCTTTTCCGGAATGTTTGAATTTTTTCTTTGACTTTTTATTTTTCCGGAATGTTTCTTAGTTGTATTTTTCTTTTCCTGAATGTTCTGGATTTGTATTTTTCTTATTTGTATTTTTATTCTTTTCCGGAAATATTTAGTATACTTACCAATCCACACAATCTAAATCCTCCAGTAGCCATAGTTGTTGGTGATGTTAATAAAATTAATAACGAAAATATTAGCATTAATGTTGAGTGCCTCAATATTCTTTAAAAAATTTTTTTTCATTTTTAAATTAATTTATTTACCTTTGTGTCCTTGGGTGTTGCCGTATTTTAATTATTTCCATTTTATTTTTTTATTTTTAAAAATTCCAAAAAATATTTTTTTTAATTTTTAAGAATTTATTATTATTTTTTTGGCAGCCCTAAATTTTTAATTTTTATTTAAAAAATATATACTATTTAATTTAACATTAAAAAATATAACCGCGTGGGTATTTATTTTGTAGTGGAATTTGGGTAGCGACTGTATTTTTTGTATTTGTGTGTTTTAAAAGTTTTTGTTTGTTTTGTATTTTTGTTGGGATGTTTTGAATGTTTTTCTGATTTTATTTATGGAATGTTTGTATTTATGTTTTTCCGGAATGTTTTGCAGTAAGTTTTTGTATTTTTCTGATTTTTGTATTTTTCCGGAAGTGTTTTTATAATTTTAATAAAATAATTAGTTTGATTTTGTCTGAATTTAAAAATTTTCTAAAATAAAAGAGAAAGAAAATAAATGCCACCCTAGAAAACTTTTACACAGCCAAAAAACTGCGTAGGAGTCTATAAAGATTTTTTTTCCTTTTTTTAAAAATTTACGGGGAAAATAACCTATAATTTTAATTAAAATAAAAGCCTATTATTATTTTAAAATTGAGAGGAAAAAAATAATTTTTAAAGTAAATATATTTAAAAATCGTAATATATCACGCAAATGAAAAAAATTATTTTTTAAAAATAATATTAAAAAAAATTTCACACAAAAGGACAATAGAAATTAACATGAGGGGAGAGATTTAATGAATTAAGGGAAGGCCGGAAAGAAAGAAAAAATGTGTTTTGTTAAAAACTTGTGTTTTTCTAATAATTCTGATTTGTGAATAGCGTTAAAAACATTTTGTGTTTTTCCGGAAATGAATTTTTCTGTTTGAATTGTGTTTTTGTGTTTTCCGGAATTGTTTAAATTTTATTCTGATTTTAGTATGTGTTTTGTGTTTTCCGGAAATGATTTGTATTTTTATTTGTGTTTTTCCGGAATGTTTATTCTGTTTATTTGTTTTCCGGAAAGTGTTTTTAAATTTATTCTTTTCTGTATTTTTTGTTTGTGTGTTTTCCGGAAATGTTTAATTTGTATTATGGTTGCGCGTTTTTAATGTTTATGTTGTATTTTCGAAATTTTGTATTTTCGGTTGTGTTTATTTGTGCGAACATTAATTTTTTCAGGGGAAATATTTAACTCAAATATTTTAACATAAAATTTGGTTATTTGATATGGAAAAAATTATTTTATTTTATTAAAAAAAATTTTTTTTAATTTTTTGGAATAATTAAATATTATTTACTTTCCCATAGGTGCCAATTTTTTTCTTGAATGACATGGATATTTGTGTATATGTAAATAGTTTTAAGCTTTTATTCCAATTAAAAAAAAATAAAAATGTGTTTATTTATTCTGTGTTTTAACATTATATGTGTTTGTAGAAAATTAATTTACGTGTGTTTGTGTTTGTAACAGGGAGAGAATTGAGGGGCAGGGAAAGGAAAAGGAGGGAGATTGGTGTGCGCAACCTAAAATTTTTTAAATTAAATTTTTTGAAATTTTCAAATTAAAAAAAATTTTTTTCCCACAGAAGTAGACAAAAATAATTTTTTGAAAATAAATTTTAAATTAAAAAAATTTTAATTTTGCGCACACATTTAATTGTATGTAGTATAAACATTCTTTAACGTCTACCACCTTATGTGCATATATTTACATATGTAAATAATTTAAAAATTCTCATAGGAATATAATTCTTGTTAACACGTTCTTCTTGCCAAGTTTTTTTAAAATTCTCTAAGGATTTGTTTTTTTTATCGCCTGACTTTATTTAATGATGTATGGAAGGGAGGGGAAGAGGTTAATTTATGGAAATGAATATATTCTAATTTTTAAAAAAATTTTTCTAATAAAATAGATTATATGTGAATAATTTAAAAATTCTTAGAGGGCTTAAGTTTTTGAAATGTTAAAAGGTGATTTATATATGGGAGAGGGATATTGAGAGGGATATTGGAATTAAAAAAATTTTTTGTAAAATAAATTTTTTTAGAAAAAAATTGCGTGCTTTTTAACATTTCACGCGATAAATAATTAATAAATAAAATTGTTTTTAAAAAAGAAAAAAATTATTTTTTGAGAATAGGGGAGAGAAAGTATAAAAAAGCAGCAGAAAAACAGCTCTTACTCTAAAAAAATATTCTTGGAATATTAAAAAAAATAAAATATTTTTATTAATTAGAAAAAGAAAAAAAAATAATTTTTTAGTTCATAAAAAATCGTCACACATTAAAAAAAATAATAAATGTAGTCGGAAATTGTTTTTGAATTGAGCTAATTTATGATGGGAAACAAAGTTCTTTTTTTTATTCATATAAAAAAAATTTTTAATGACCAGGGATTATATAAAAATAAATTTTAAAAATTAAAAAAAAAAAGAAAAAAAATATTTTTAAATAAAATTTTTACATTTGTGGGTAAATCAAATTAATTTTCCGTTGATGGGGTTCGAACCTCCAACCCTTTTTGGGGGGAATCCGAACAGTTACCCACTACACCAAAAATTAACATTAACAATTTTTTAGAAGATTTTTATTTTTTTTGAAGGGCCATAACTTTTTTGATATTTAACCGATTTGAAAGATTTATATATCATTGGAAAGCTCAGAATGTGTAGATTATTTTTTCTGACAGGATTGAAACGATCAGATTATCAGCTGAGATGTTACAGCCATTTAAATACGCGCAATCGTGATTTTTCAATGTTATCTGGCTGTAATTTTTTATGGGTTGATTTGATTGGAAGAAGTTTGCTAGGAGAAATGATAGCGCAAATCCAAGCTTTCGATTGATATAGAAATTATAAAAATCGGTTAAGAATTAAAAAAGTTATGGTCTAAAATAGGGCCTTATGCTTGTTGTAGAGTAGCTAATTTTGTGGGAGGATTATGCAGAAGTGTTTTCAGGTGTTCTTGGCTTGTTTAAAAATGGATAAATTAATGAATTTATGGTAAGCTTTTTTATTTTATTTTGAAAAAATAATCAAGCATTTTTGAAATTAAATTTTATTTTTTTTTCACAAAATCCCCTTCCTTCTCTTAATTTTTTTTAAACTAAAATACCTTTGGAATGGGATTAAAAACGGGAGGAGGTCAAATAAAATAGATCTCTCGTTGTTCTTATGACCTAAATATATAAATCTCTTTCTTTAAATTAGTTAGAAGGATGATGGTGATCACTTGTATTTATTTTTAAAAAATCCTTTTATTATTTTTATTAAAATAAATAAATTTAATATAGGTATATCTACTTATTAGATGTATTTGTTCCACACAACTCTTCTACTTTTTGGTAATTTTTAAAAATTAAAAAAAATAAAAACAATTTTTTGGGTGACTTGGAATGTCTGGTTTTTTGATAAAAAATTTTTTAAAAATTTCAAAAAAATTTTTTTTCTTTAATTTTTCAAGCTTATTTAACAACAACTACATGCTCGGAATATCTCGGAGTACCTCTAGGCTCACTTCAAAATTCATCCTTCCCAGGCATCTCAGGCAATGTATGGCTAGCTAATTCGACAACTTTACAAATTAATAATTTTAATATAGAGCCACATCAAAGTTTATTTTTAAATTATTTTTAAGAAAAAAAAATATTTTTTAGAACAAGAATTAATATTTGCCTTCATTTCTGAAGAAGCTGTTGAACCAGTTAAATTTTTGTATAAAGTGGCTGGGGAAAATAATGGAGAACAAATGTTATTCCCTATGTAAGGTTTATTTATTAAATTTTAACAAGTTGCGTGGTGGCGTAATGGTTAAGCGTCTGGGTTATGAGGGTGAGGGGTGTGGGTTCGAACCCTGTTGCCGGAAAATAATTTTTATTTTTCCAAAAAATTTTTTTTCTTGTAGAAAATAAATAAAATACACAATGCCAATATTTAAAAAATTTTTCTGATGCCCAAAATACACAGAAAATGTTAATATTTATATTAAAAACACAAATTCAGAATTGCCGCTCAATCTCGAGGTCATATTTTGGGCCATAACTTTTTTAACTCTTGGCCAATTTTAATGATTTATACATCATTCAAAAGTTCTGGATGTGGGGACTATTTTATCTAATAGGATTGATTTAATCATATCATCCTACAAAAAGTTACGGTCGATTAAGTGCGCGGAATCGTGATTTTTCAACTTTATTCGGCTCTAACTTTTGGTAGAATTATTTGATCAAGTCAATCCTGTTAGATAAAATAATCCCCACATCCAGAGCTTTCGATTGGTATAAAAATTATCTAGATAGGTTAAGAATCAAAAAAGTTATGACCCAAAATATGGCCTCAGGACTGAATTTTACCCAAATAATTTTTAAAAAATTTGAAGGAAAAGACGTTTGGATGTTGGACTTTCTGAACATCGTTTGGTAGCAATTGCTCCACATGGTACAACTATAGATCAATGGAAAAGATTTGGATTGGTGACAGGGAAGAGCAAGGTTAATTTTTGAATTTTTCGGGCTGTCTAGGTCAATAAGTTTGTGGTGTGTTTGGTGTCCGTAAATCCCTCCAAGGATCTAAAAATGGGTAAACTAGGTATTCTGGTATAGGGTCATGTCCATACCGACCCTCAAAAAATTTTCCTAGGTCCCAAAAAATTAAAAAAAATTTTTATTCAAAAATTCCCACCCTATAATCAATTTATAGTGAAGAAAGCACCTTACACACAAAATTAAAAAAATAAATAAATATTAAAAAATATATATACTCTATTTAAATACTATCCTCTCCAGCAGAAGATTCACTATCGTCAATTAATTTATTTGATATTCTTAATAATTTGGCTTCTTCCTCCAAATTTCTATTATTATTGTTGGTCATTAATCGATTAGTTGTTGAAGTAGAATTTAATTCATTCCAAAAAGTTGAGGCCTGGGAAAATCTGGGTCTGTCTGGAAGTCGATTTCTGCCGTTTCTCCAGGTGAAATGGAAATAGAGAAAACTGGAAAAAATTTTTTTTGAAGAAATCCCTTAAAAAATTAAAAAAAAACCTCAAAACAATAAATATACAAACACCAATGTTTGTATATAAAATAAGTGTGTGAAAGAATGAAGAAGATTGAGAATCCATATTACCTGAAAAAAAGAAGAAAAAAAAGTTTTTTAAAGAAAAAAAAACAAGAAATTTCCCAAATTTTCCCATGTTTTTGAGGGGAAAAACGTTGAAATAGACAATGTCTCTCCTGTTTTTGTATAGTCCCTTCTTTTCGATATCTCTGTTTTTGCTTAGTTTGTTTGTTGAATTTAGGTAAGAGAACAATATTAAAAAGAGTGGGTAAAATGAGAGAGTGCTAGAGAGTAAAAGTAAAATAAATATTTTATGGGAAAGTGTGTATATTACAGTAAGCAGACTTTCGTGTCGAAAATTAATTTAAAATTTAAAATAAATTTTCTATTTTGTTTGTTTTTCTGTTAATTTAGAGTCTTTTTCCTTTGTTTCTTTTAATTTTTTTTCTTTTTAGAGACAAGTATCAGTTGTACAACTAGACAAGCCTGTCCCACAAAAATTTTGCTGCCTCAAAAACAACGAAAAACCAGATCAAGGAGTAATTGGGGATCATTACAATGCAGCAACTGGCCCAATTTTGGTTGAAGACTCAAAAACTCTAGTAATCCAAAAATTTTCTTTGGAAGCTAACAAAGCGCCAGGTACTCAATTTTAAAAAGATTTTTTAAAAGTTTAAAAAAGATGCCTGGATCTTTGCTGGAAAGGGAGATGTCCGCCAATCTACAGGCAAAAAAGCAATGGTTATTGGAAGAGATAGCGTAAATAAACACTGCTCATTGCGTGAATACTACTCCGGAGAAAATGATTTACGAGTTCGCCTTGCACCCGGACAGGATATTTATCTAGTGGACTATTTGAGTTTATTTTGGTAAGTATAAAAGGAAAAATTAATAAAATTAATTAAGAGTCTTCTTGGTGTAGTTGGAAACGATTTGGTTTATTTCAGTAGGGGTCGAGGGTTCGAATCCTATTGATGGGAAAACATTTTTATTTTTGAGGGGAATTAAAATTTATTAAAATTTAATTAAAAATAAATTCAAAATTATTTTTTCTGATTTTTAAAGTTATCAATACGACGTTGACTTTGGCCATGTCTCCTTCCAACTTGATCCAAAAGAAAATCCTGTTCCTGCTTATATCCCAGAACTGGCAAATACAATTACTGCAAACAAAGGCGACCCGGAACTTTTGGAAAATAATGATTTGGAAGGAAGTTGTTGAGGTAAAAGAAATTTTAAGTTGTGATTTTTAAAATTTGTTTTATATTTAATTTGTAAACGTTTTATTTATTTGTTAAAAATTTAAATATCCGCGTAATTTTGGCAAAAATGCCGAATTAAAATAAATGACATTTTGTCCTTCCATTTGAGTCTTGTTTTAGTGCCATTTTCTCTTTGAGACATTTTGGCATATCCATAGCTATTGGGTATTTTGTCGTACATAAGCTAATATGCGTTTTGTCGTACTTCACATATGGGCATTTTGTCGTACTCAACTATGAGATATTTTGTCGCATATAATTTATGAGGCATTTTGTCGTACTCAACTATGAGATATTTTGTCGCATATAATTTATGAGGCATTTTGTCGACCGGGACAAGTAGGCATTTTGTCGCACATCAATTAAGGGGCATTTTGTCGTTTTTAAACTATAGGCATTTTGTCGAATTTATTACAAATGTTTTATAAATTATTATTTTTAAAAAATCGATAAAAAATCAATAAATCGATACCAATCGATAATCATTTTTTTTAAAAATTACTAATTTTTCAAAAAATCAATACTAATCGATAAAATCAATTAAAATCGATAATCATTTTTTTTAAAATTACTAATTTTTCAAAAAATCAATACTAATCGATAAAATCAATAAAATCGATAATCGATTTTTTCAAAATTTCTAAAAATTATTTTTTTCCAAAAAATCGAAACTAATCGATAAAATCAATAAAATCGATAATCGATTTTTTCAAAATTTCTAAAAATTATTTTTTTCCAAAAAATCAATACTAATCGATAAAATCAATAAAATCGATAATCGATTTTTTCAAAATTTCTAAAAATTATTATTTTCCAAAAAATCAATACTAATCGATAAAATCAATAAAATCGATAATCGATTTTTTCAAAATTAAAAAAAATTAAATTTTCAAAAAACCGACACACGAAACATCTAAAATTCAAAAGACCCATATTTATGCATAAAAAATATATTTTAAATTCAACAAAAAAATAAAATTCTGATTTTTGGAATGGCAAAACTGGCACACACGGAGCACTAAAATAAAATATTGTGTACCTAAATACGAGATAAAAAATATAAAAAATTAAATAAAATTTGCACCGAAAAATTTGAAAAATTATGGAATTTTAAGAAAAGATTTTTAAAGCTACGAGGTTAAGAATAAAATAGGTAGGGTTGCCTTATCGATCGACTCGAGGCTTGAGAGGTCTTCCAAAAATTACAAGTTATAAAACTCGAACGACTAGGATCGAAAAATTCAAGCCGAAAAACGTTTCGTGCATGAGCCTCGAAAAACGGGCAACCCCCTAATGTTAAGATCTATTAAATAAAATTGTAAGAAACCGTTGGAGGACGGAAAATATTTTCCTCTCTTCATCCATTTTTCGTCTTCTTCTTCATCAAACAATACATTGAGGTTGTGAAGCTAGCAAGGTTTCTCGATGACTCATCTCTTCTAATTCTAATGCCTTTAAAATTATAAAAAAAATTTTTTAATATTTAAAGGAAAAAATTCCATACCCTAACAGATTCTTTCTCCAAAGATTCCAATTGTTCGCTATGTTTTTTCTCTAATTGATCTTCATGCCGTCTACATCTCGTAGCTAATCTTTTTCTTTCTTCCATAAAAAGCTGTAAAAAAATAAAATTTTAGAAAGAAAAAATTTTTTGGAGAGGTTTAGGGGGTTAAAAAAATTTTTTTGATTGGTTGAATCAATTTGGGATAAGTTATATGTCAATAAATAAAAATAGAAGACAACCAAAAATAATTGAACCGGAGAGGAATCGAACCTCCATGAAAATAGGATAAAGTCAAACATGTTAACCATTATACCACAACTGATCTTAACTTAAATTCTAAAATAAATTATATAACTTAATTGAGAAATTGGCTAAATTTATGCTATTCGCAGAGGACTTTTTAGGACAAACTAAAAGTTTTCCCAGAAGTTCTAGTGTCAACCCCCAAACTTCAAAAAAATTTTTAAAAGAATCCCAAGACTCCACACTCCCCAAAAAATTAATAAATTAAAAAAACCTTCAAATTTCTTTCATTTAATTCTTTTATTCTTCTATCCCTCTCAGCTTTAGTTTTGATTACTTTATCCTGTTGAACTGCTCGAATATCTTCCATACTCTTTTTTGTTTGTGCTTGTTTTAATTCTCTATTTTCCATTTCAAATCTTGATTTTAATGCTAATTGTTGTTGTTTTTGTCTTCTGAAAAAAAATTTTTTGTCAAAAATTCCTTTAAAATCTAAATCAAACTCTGTCAATATTCTCCTCAAAAGTTCATATTCCTCCTTTGTATGTAATTTACGTTGTTCAAACTGTTCAATTTCTATTCGTTTTATTAATGTTGACCATTCATCTGTTTGGTTTTGTATTAATGAACGAATCTAAAAATTTTTAAAGATTATAAAAAAAATTTTTAGTAAAGGGGAAAGGACACACTAAACCATGAAGGATATCCCAAAGGTGCTTTTTTGGCCGTAATTATTTTTTATTCTCCCATCTTATTGAATACTTCCCTAAATCATCTATAAATTACAAGACTGATATTAACATATATAGAAATGTACAATACTCTTGGTCTTGAGTCTTGACCTTGGTGTGTTCAAAAATTATTCAAATTAATTTTCTAAAAGCTTCCTCCCCGGTAGAGGTCAAAAAAACCTCCTCTTCCCTCCCCTCAAAAATCCAAAAAAAAATTAAATAAAAAATAAACCAAAGAATCTCCACCCATATGTACAGGATCAGATATTCTATTCCCAAGAGAAACGTGTCTAATTTTGTTAGATTCTCCAGCATCTGTACTTGCATTATTTGGATGATTTCTCCTTTTTAAAGATAATTTGGTTGTTAAAATATTTGTTGTTGTTGTAGAAGAAGCATTTCCAACCAATTTTTCAACACTTGATTGTTGCGATTTTAATACATTTTCTCTCATTTTTTGATGTTTACGACGCATTTCTTCTTTATCTTTTGAAATTCTTTTTTGTAATTTTAAAAATATCTTTTCTTTTCGCAATTCGGTTACTTCTATATTTTTAACCTGAAAAAAATAAAGAAAATTATTTCTAAAAAAGGGAGAATGTTGAGGAAAAGGGTAAAAGAAATATTTGCGAACATTATAAAAATTAAAATTATTTGGTGTTTAGAGGTATTCTTTATCTTTGAACACGCAAAGTTTCAGATCCGTAATCAGGGAGTCCATAACCAGAAAAATTTTCCCACCTCGGCACCTCCACCAAAAAAAAATCTGGTAAAAATCTGGTTACGAGCTGGCAAAGTTTTGTTCGCAAATAAAGATGAGTCAAAAAAACGGGGAATAAAAATTAGAAATTTTTTTGATGATTTTCTTAAAAAGGTAAATAATGTGGGAATGTACGAATACAAGAGATAAAAAAATGGATAACAAGAGAGATGAAAAAAAAATTCTTGGATAAAAAAATTTGAATCAGGTTCAAAATTTTTGAAGATAAAAAAATAACAAAAAGGTGGAGAATACCAACAACAACACAACATGATGGACGACTAGTTTTCGTTCAAAAAAACCTCAATAGTTTTTCGTAGAATAACACTTCCAGAACTTATAGACGGTCCTCCAAATTGTTGTTGTGATGAAGATGCTTGGTTATTTCCAATACGTCGATCACTAAATCTTCTTCCAACAGGACTTTTTAAGAGAGAAAGAAAATAATTTTTAAAAATAAAAATCTTACTCAAAACGCAATGAATTCGACATTTTTCGACACTTTCTGCCTGGTTTCTCTCCACCTTCATCTGTTAAAGTAGAACGAACCAAAGCGCTAAGAGCTCTTCTAGGAGGTGGTGGAGTGTCTTTTCCAGCCAGAACGCGTGAGGAAAGACGTGATGGAGCCAAAGCTATAGCTACAACTGTATCACAACTGGATAATAAAGGGACCAATTCTGTGACGATTGGAGATGAACCAACAACAAAATTTCCGTCAGTATTATTTTCCAGAAAGTGTTGATGAGGACGACCAATAGTAAAGCAAGGAGAAAACCAGAATTTAAATTTAGCGAGTCCTCGACGTTTTTCCCAAAGAAAAAAAGAAAAGATGTTTAGAAAAATTAAAAGGAGATGAACAAAGAGAATAAAAAAAATAAAAATCTCAAGCTAAAGAAAGGAGTCAAAAAGAATCTGAAAAAAGGAACCCAAAGAAAGAAATTCAAAAGAAGCCCTCAGATTAAAAAAATAAAATTCAAGAGAAAAGAACCCCTCCTCCATGAAAAAAACCTGAAATTTTCCATCAATAGTAGTTGTTGAATATCCATCTGCTGTCATAGGTATAGTTGTTCGAGGAGTACTACCACCAGAAGTAATGACAACATTAGATTGGGAAGAGTCTTTTCCACACATAGAAGGGGATTGATTTGAAATTAGCCGTCCACTAAAAATTTTTTTTAAACTTCCAAGTTCAAAAAATTCTAAATAAACCTGTCTAACGAATTAATTTGTGTAGAAGAAGCCAAATTAGTAGAACAACCACCATTTTGTGCTGCTACTCTTCGAATACTTGCATTTCCATCAAAGTTAGTTGAAGACGATTTTGCTGTTGTTGTTCTTCCTCCAGAATCTGGCCCCACGGGTGCCAACAACTCTTCCATTTCATCTACACACATTTGTTGTAAAGCTTCTTCTCGCTTTTCTTGTGCAGAAAGGTAAGCTCTAAAGGAAAAAATTTTTTTTGTAATCCCGAAAAAATTTTTTTCAATAAAAAATTCAAACTTTGGATCAGCCAATGCATCAACAAGTCCACTTAATTCATCTGGAACATAAGTTTTTAATTGTAGATGAACAAATAGTGAAGGAAGAGTTAATGGTTGATTCTATAAAATTTAAAAATCTGTATTAATTTAAAAAATTAACTAAAAAATACATTTTCAGTCCGCAAAGAAATATGGCGATAACCAGATTGAAGGCCATCTAGAGGTAGTATCCGCTGAAATTAAAAAATGAAAAAATAAAACTGTGGTGTAGTTGGATAAATTTAGGTTCTCCCCACAAAAGGGGTGAGGGTTCGAACCCTTTTGGTGGCAATTAATTTTTATTTGAGGGAAAAATAAAAATCAGTCGAAACCAAGAAAAACCCCTTAAGTAAATATTTAAAATTTTTTAAAAAAATCAAAAAAACCTGTCCCAACTGTTTTCCACTATCATCATAAACAGCAAAACGTAAAACTGCCAATTCAGGTAAAATAACTTTGCGAAAAACAAAAGGTTCTTCATTATATACAGGAAATAAGCTGTTGGCAGGGACTAGACGTGAGCGATGTTCTTTTCTAATTGTATCTGTTGGTAATCCATACATTTCGACTTCCTTTAAAAGAAAAAAATTTTAAAAGCCCCTCTCTAATTGTAAGTATGTACCACATAAGTCCCGGCTTTACGTTCACACAGAAATTGACCAGAAATTATCTTCAAAATTGACAAACATTTAAAAAATTAATTAAAAAAATAAAGAAAATATACCCTAACAGAACAATGAGCAGCAATTACACCATCTACAGGAGACTCAGAAAAAGGATCAAAAGTTCGGTCTGGACGTCGCATAAAATCGGGCTTGAGTAAATACCTTTAAAATAAAAATTTAAAAAATTTTTAAATAATTTTCTTTAAAAAAATACCCGCATTGATCATTATATTCAAATTTTCCTTGATTTAATTGTATACAAACATCGGGTGTTTGAAAATTTAATGCTGCCATTTGACAACCAGCATTCCAAAAAATCTAAAAAAAAAATAAAAAAAATTATAAAAATCAAAAGAATTAAAATCAAAAACCGAGAGCTGAGGAATGGACGTAAGAAAATCGAAATTATATCTTTAAAAAGTATCTATCTCAATAACTTAGAGTTTTGTTCGAGATCTTCACTCAGTTCAGGTTTCTAGTTATACCAGTTAAAAAAGGGAATGACTTTAAGTGGAGGTTATTATCCAATAAAATTAAATAAAAATCTAAAAAAACCTGAGGAAGAAAATTACTTGAATCAACACGAGCACCTTTTGGATATATTCTACTTAATTGCCTTTTATTGTAATTAACCCATTCTGGAGCACATTGTCTTAAAAATAAAAATTTTTAATTAAAAAAATTTACAAAAATTAAATACTTTATTAAATTCAGCCCCGTACTTTCAGAAAATGAAGACCTTTAAAAAATAAAAAAAATTTTAAATAAAAAAAATATTTAAAAAAATAAACATGTGAAAATGAAGATTATTTTGTTCAGCAACATCAAATCCAGAAAATTTGACTGGATGTGTATAACACACCAATGAAGACAATAATGGGTGAATGTTGGTTGTAGCACCTTGGTAATAATAACTTTCTTGGACCTGAAAAAATTTTTTTAAGTTTAAAAAATTCTCAAAAAAATTTTTAGAAACTCAGAAATTCTTTTAGATATTTTTTCACGTTTTCACAAAAAAATTCACTTTTGGTGTAGTTGGATAATTTTTGGTTTCCACTACAAAAGGGGGTCAGGGTTCGAACCCTTTTGGTGGTAAATGATTCTTATTTGAGGGAAAAATTGAAAATTAGTCAAAATTATGAATACATCCAAGAATAAATTTAAAAAATTTTTAAAAACATTTTCAATAATGTATTAAAAAATAATTATTAAATTTCCTCACCATTTTAATAAGCCGTTCCTCTTCTTCTTTAGACAAAACAGGCTGTAAAAGAAAAAAAAATTATATGAATTATAATTGAATTAAAAATTAATAATTTTGAACTTAGGAGAGACTAAAAAAGCAAACTTAAAATTTTTAAAAGGAAACCAAATTTTTGAGGACTAAAAAAGCGTGTCATAAGAAACATAAGAATATTTAAAATTAAAAAAAAATTGTAAAAGGCAAAAAATAATAATAAAATAGCGGTTATAGTTGTGGAATAGAAGGAGAAAAGAAGCAGCAGAACAAAAACTAAAAAAAATCAGAGCAACTAATAAAAACAAAAATTTAAAAATAAAATTTGAATGAAAAAATATGAGAAATAAGAGATAAAATGACTGATTGACCAACTAGACAGATTAACACAGAATTAATACACCTAATACAACAACCTTTTGTTTAGCAGGCCTTCTTTCTAACAAACTTCCTCTCTTTCCACCATGTTGTGTATTAGCATCAACTAAAGCAGCTGCTGTTGAATGATCTGTTCCCCCTCCTCCTCCACCACTTTGAATACAAGGACGTCGAAAAGAACGTTTTTCACCTCTTCCACTAACTAAATGAAGTAAAGAAGATGGGGAAGGGTTTGTTGTTGTTGTTGAAGTAGAAGAATGATGTTGAGAAGAGGAATGACCGCTACCACTATTTCTTTGACGGACAGATTCATGGCCAACACCACCCTCATTATTTGGACGTTCCTAATTTTTACTGATATTTTTTGTTGTGAAATAGACAAGAAAAAAAAAATATAGAGAAAGATTAAAAAACGAGAAAATTGAAAAAATGTTTAAAAATGGATATGAAAGGAACTAGAAAAAAGGGGACTAGAATGAAGGAAAGCTATTTCAAAAAATAAAAAAAAATAAAAAAGGTTAATTTTGCGTGGTTAGATAAGGCTTTAAAAAATATACCAAAAATTTTTTTTAATCTAGCATAAAAAACTCCCTACCTCTCAAAAAATTTAAAATAAAAAAAAATTAAATTAAAAAACCTGTACTCTCCTGTTAAGCCCCAACGGCTGTTTTAATTTACTAATAATTCCAGGAGGTTGTTGTTGTTGTTGATTACTCGATGCCGCCACATTACTGCGTGTTGTTGACTGTCCACTTGTACAATCTTCAGTTTTTTCAACTTCAAAAAATTTTTCAAAATTAATTTTAAAAAAATTTCATTTCAAAAAAAACCGCTAGTTTCCTTAGAAGTTTGCTGTTGTTGATTTTCTATTAAAGCAACAGTAGAATTATGCCTAGAAGGGACATTTGAAAGAGAAGAACGATGTTGTTGTGATTGTTGCCCTCCAAGATTTAATAAATCAAAAGTATTAGAAAGTGAAGCACTTGAGACAGTTGGTCCCAATTTGGATTTTTGATGTTGTTTTTGTTGTTGGTTATTGAGTTTTTCATCTTCAAAATGTGATCTTTCTGAGGCTGTAAAAAAAATTTTTTTAGAAATATTAAAAATAACGGAAAGTTAATGGAAAAATTTTTGTAAATGAAGGGAAATTTTTGTAAAAGAAGGGAAATAGAGAAAATTGAGACAAAAAAAGAAAGACAGAATAAAATCGGGAAATTAAAAATTAAAAAAAAAACATTGCAAGACATAGTCAAACAAAATTTAAAAAAACGATTTTAAAGGAAAAGACAGAAGAAGGGGTAATAATAAAAAAACGACAGAAGATTGGGGGAAAAGAGGAAAGAAAAATTTAAGAAAGAGAGGTTAGTCAAAGGAAAAATTATTTTTAGAAAAAATAAAAATTCTAACAGGGAAAAAACAACAACAAATATTACAACATCACAGAAATTTCAAAAAAAGACAGGGGAAAAGAGAGAAAAAAAATTTTTCTTCTCAATATTTTTAACAAGCCTCCTCTAGAAGAAGGTCGATCAGACGATCCAATAATTGTAGAAGCTGGTCTCAAATCTCCTTTAAGCCTTGCCAATGTAAGTGCTTGATAAAGTTTAGCACCCAAACCATCAGGTCTTTTAGACAACAAAAAATCTGTTAAGGAATGACGGGGAGATGAACTTCCACTGGCACAATGAAGATTTGCAGAAGAACTAAGAAGAGAAAACAAAACTTCAAAAAATTTTCCAAAAAAAATACCGAGATGTTCCAATAAACGGACTTAAACGTCCTGAACTTGTTCTTCGATGACGAGGGTCGTTGGTATTATTTATTGAAGAACGATTACTATTGTTGTTGTTATTTGAAATTTCATCAACCAAAATAGAAGCCAAAAGTGCAGATCCTTTTTTTGTATTATTTTAAAAATGAAGGAGGAGAAAAAAAGAGAGAGAGAGAGAATAAGTAGAATTTTAGACACCCAAAGAAAAGATGAAGAATAATGATGAGAAAAAATATTTAAAATAAAGAGATGTGAAGAGAATAAAAAATATATTTTTCAATAAAAAAATTAATAAAAAGTTTAAAAAAATTTATAATAAAAAATAGAGATCGGCCTGGATCTGAATCCAGACCTTGATTTTTCATGGATTCAGGGTCAATATCAAGGAATTTTTCAGTAATCCCTGATTTATTCCTTGACTCAAGGACAAGAATCTGGTCAATGTCCTCAATTAATTGGCTAGGGGAAGGTAATGGAATGCCAATTAAAAACAAGAATCAAGGTTTCTTTTTAAATTTCCGATTTCTACACAAAATAAAATTTTTAAAAAGACAAACTAACGTGGAGAAAGAACCTGTCCACCCCCACCACTATCATCAATATTAGTTGTTGTTGTAGTTGTTTCAGCTTCACTACCAACAACACTTCCTTTCTGTTCTATTGCAGATTCAGATTGTTCATCCTCCTCATCTAATAAACGTCCTTCTCTTCTAAATTGTTCCATTTGACGTTGCTCATCTTCTGGCTTCAATCTTTTATTTTTAATCAAAATTTTTCTTTTTAATTGGCTAGGGGAAGGTAAAGGGATGCCTGGCTCCAACTTTAAAAATTTTAAAAAAATTTTCAAAAAATTTTATTCCCAAAAAAACCTCATGTCCTTTAATTGGCCCAGTAAGCAACATTTCATCAAAAATTTCCAAACAATATTTTGCCATTTTTAATTGATTAGATTTTGAGCAATGATTTTCAAAAGAAAGAATTACTGGCCATTCAGAACGCAAAAATGCTGTTTCTTTTATTTGAACCAAAACATCTTTGAAAAAAACGTCTGTACACATTGCTTTTCCTTTAAAAATTGAAGAGAATTTGAAAAAAAAATTTAAAAAAAACCATGTGTAATTATAGGTTCCCCTTTATTTTCTCCAGTTCCATCCCAACAATCTAGTTCAATACATCTACAACCTGACAGCAAAACTTGACGATAAATTTCTGTTGAACTTTTGCCTCCATATTGACGTCCAGTTAAATAAGTATTGTGAGAACTGTAAAAAATATTTAAGGAAATTTTCTAGTTTTTTAAGACTATGTTCCTACAAGTCTGTAAATGTATTTTATCCTCAAGTAATTTTTAAAAAGAAATTTTGGAGGAGCACAAAAATTTTTATACTCCAAGGGGTTTCTAAATTTTTCTACGGGCCGGTTTCGGAGTTCGTGTCGAAAAAAAGATTGGGTTTCAGGTAACCCGTCCCATTCCCGTCATGAAGATAAATCAATCTTACACCAAATTTAGTATAAGAAAAGTTCCCGCTAAGAAAAAATACTCTTCCGGACAATTTTTGTCAGGTGGGATCAAATGTCTTACTCTTAAATAATTTATGAAATTACTAAAATTAACAAACCTATTAATAAAATAATGACACAAAGGTTGATCCATATCTTGATGTCGTTCAGTTCTATCCAGAAAAACTGGAGAATTTTCTTCTGACAATAAAAAACGCAAAAAACCATCACCCGACATTTTACCTAAAAAAATAATTTTTCAAACAAATTTAAAAAAATTTCTTTCCCAAAAAAACCTTGTGTAATATAAGATTCATCAGTTTCGTATTTTGCAATGAGCGAGTTAACTCTATCAACATCAAAATTGGGGAAAAGGATTTCATTAAGACGTGGATCTCGCTGCTCGTCGTTCAAAAACTTTAAAAGAAAAATTTTGAAAATTTTCAAAAAATTTTTAAAGACAAAAACTAACCATCATAAGCCTTTCCCTTGTCAAATATTCTTTCTGACCTGACCTAAAAATTAAAAAAAATTTATTTTTAATTTTACAAAAAATCATACAATTTAACAAAAAGTTCTTGAATATCTGTCCGCGGACTAATTTTGTGGTAGAGACGAAGAAATTTGTCAAAAGTGAAAAGGACGACGTCCAGGTCCTCACGCTCCTAAAAAAATTGACAAAAAATTAATTCGAAAATCTAAAAAAAATTTTTCTTAAAATTAAACAAAAACCAGCTTACAAACCACAGCAAAATTAATCAAAAACCACAAAAAACAGCAACAAACCTTTCCTCCTTGTTTAACACGCCTAGCATCCTCACGTTCCACAGAAGTCCCATATTGATAAAAACTTGAAATTTTACGTGCCAAAAATCCTTTTTTATGTCGATAGGACTTGTTGTTGTTGCCATTGCTTTTTCCATTGCATTCAATCAACTTCCTTTCCTTGTGTATCAACGGACATTTATTTTTCCTAGAATTGGAACACATTGGAGAGTCAGTAGAGCATGAAGAAATTTTTTCAAATGAAGTTTGACATAGGCTAGACGATGAAGATGAATTTGTTAAACCACAACAGGAAGGCCAAAACACAAAACAAAATTTATTATTATTAAAAAAACAAAAAAATTCTCAAAAAGTCCGCAAATTTTGTCCGAAAATTATTTAAAAAATTTTTATTTAAAAAAATGAATAGAGCAATGGGATCATTTAATAGTAGCAGTTTCCAGTTCGAATAAGTATATGTAACCGTGTGTGATTCGAGGGCAAAAACTAGAGAAGGCCATTTTTAGGGTGGGGCAGTTATCGGATAGAACGAAAATACTAGAGGTATGAACCGCAGATAAAAAAAATTTGCAGACTTTTGAAGGATAAAAAAACTAACAAAAACACTAAAAAACTCAAACAAATAGACAAAAAACAAAAAAATTTTTTTTTAATTTTCTCACCTTATCCCCAGAAAGTCCCAAATCAGCAAGGCACTTATGCACCATTTTTTCAGGTTTTCCACTAGCAAAAGTACGAACAACATTTCTTAAAGGAATACGTCCTCTTTCATTTGTTGATAAACAAAGATAGCGCCAACTTAAAAAATTTTTTTTCTCAATTAAAAAAAAATAAAAAAATTAAACTGTTTTTGAAGGCACTGCATAGGACAGGCAAAACGAATTTTATAGGTCCTCAAAAATTCATTAATTGATTCTCGCCAAGTCTAAAAAATTTTAATTAGACAAAATTTCAAAAAATAAAGTATATAAACCTTAGCAATTTGTGAAGTGGCAGCAACAAAGTAGAGATTATTGACTATAACCTGTAAAAATAAATATTAAATACAGCAAAAAACAATGGTATATTCAAGGCAGGGATGGATAGAGTTGAGAAAAAAGTCCGGGTTTCTGGTAAAACGACCAAGGACTCAAAAAGAGGATACAAATTAATCTCATCCCAAAAATCAAAGTTTTCTTTAAAAAGGAAGGACGTCCAGCTTCGTCTAATTTGTACCAGCCTCCCTTCCCTCTCAAAAATTTTTAAAATTCCCACACAAAAAAATACCAAATCCTGTCCATAAGTTAACCAAACAATTCTAGAATCCAAAGGATCTAAATTGGCTACATTTTGAGTTAATTTTGCACGTTGTTCCAATTCTGCTACTATACGTAAGTCTTTGATGTTGCCACCTGTTGGTCTTGCCTCCCAAAGCTAAATTTGAGGAATTTTTTTAGTTTTTAATTAGTGTGAAAAAAAACAGTCTAACATTTGCGGACAAACAGACAAACATATTCCAAAAACACTTTTGTTTCTAGTGCTAGTTGTAAACAGTTAAAATATTTGTGTAGAAAATAGCCTTGGACTCGAACTCGTCCAAATTCCCTAAGAAACGGTTTTGTCCGCAAATTTAGTTCCGTCCGCAAATTTAGATTTGTCCGCAAATGTGCAATCCAATCAAATATTTTTTTAAAATATTTAAATAAAAATAATTCCAATTAAAAAACCTGTGCCAAATCCAACACTCCAGCTTCCTTTCCTCTAGCTTCCCAAACAAGAAAAAAACCATATTCATCTATTCGAAGTAAACAACCAAAATCTATGCTGCTGCTTTCCTAAAATTAATTTTTCTTTTAAAATTTATAAAAAAAAATCTCCCAAACCTCATCGTATCTATCAAACAAATCTCCTCTAAGTAACACATCAGGAACTCCAATTTTATGTCGCCAGCTCCAATGATCTTTTTCTTTTAACGTCATTTTTGTGTTGTTAAATATATACCCGTTTGTTGTTGTTGTTAAGAGATTTTTTAAAAATTAAAATAAAATTTTTTGTTGTTGTTGAAGGAATGAAGAGAATAAAAAGTTTATTTTTTAGAAATTTAAAAGGAAAAAGTGAAGAAACTAAAAAAAAATAAGAGAAAAAAATTATAAGAAACAGGCATGAAGGAAAAGGACATATCGAGGGAGATATTTCAATTAAAGGTTGGCTGTGAAGGACGGGATCCCGTAAAATTAAAGTGCGAGCTTTTGCGAGATCCCATCCCGCAAGAAATTTTTGAAAAGAAAATCCCGCAAAGATTTTCTTTTCAAAACCTCTGCTAGGAATGGACTCGAACCCCGCCCACTGGGTCTTGGCCGTCATGGATTTTTATAAGATATGTCCCCGTCCTTTATGTCTCCTTTCCGCAAAAAAAAATAAATTAAATTTAAAAATAAACTCTTAAAAGTTTGTTTAAAAAAATTAAAAAAAATCGATTTCCTCGAAAAATACGAACAAAACAAACACAACAAGAAAAAAAAACATTTTTTGAGGGAGATTGATGAAAGAAAATAAAATAAAAAAAATTGGCAACAAAGGAAAGCTAAAAGGAAGATTAAAAAAAGGACGAGAGTATGGGGGAGAAAAAAAAAGAAAAAAGAAAATTGGTTTAAATTACTAGTGAAAAAAAAATAAATTGCGTGCATATTTATTCGTCTTTTTCTACATAAAAAATTAAAAAAAATATGAGGAACACAAAGTTTTTATTTAAAAAAATACTCGAGAGAAGAGTGTGTAAAATATCCTTAAAAAACTTAAATAAAAAAAAATTCTCGTTATTTTTAATTTTCAAAGGATAAATTAAATTTTCAAAGATAAGAGAAGGAAATAAGAAAAAAATCATCAGAACAAGTGAAAAAACCCCCCAAAAAATCACAAATAATTTCAGAAGAATAAGCCTTAAAAAATAAAAAAATTTTGCTTTATAGCCCAAAAAACGACGTTTTCCCCCTAAAACTATCTACCTAAACAAAAAAAATTGCTGAATAATAGGCAAATATATTTTTACACGAAACTCCTAAATAGTTCTAGAGGAAAAAAAGAATATAAATATAGAGGTTGTGAAGTTAATCAGCATTTTGTGGAAGGGGAAAAATAAAAACCTCCCAAAAGAACAAAATCAATAAACGAAAAAAATAATAATATTTTTTAAACTTGGACAAAAATTAAAAAAATTAATTTTTTTAATAAACTTCCCAAAATTTTTTTGTTCTTTAAAAAGATTTATATATCCTTTTTGAGAGGTTAATCTTCTCAAAAAAGGAAGTAAAAAAAAAGAATAAAATATACAGTCGTCGACATAAAGATAGGGACAAGAGTAATTTAAATGAAAATTAACTATTTTTAGGTCAAAAAATACGTTCTATATACCAATTGAAAGCTCTATTTGTATCTCAGTTAACATGTTTCTGCATTTTTCACGAAAATGAAAATTGGCCGAGATAATCCGGATCTATCGGATATACCAAATCCCATTTTCTCGGAAAAATTTTTCGGAACAAATTTAACAAACTCAGTTGATAAAGCATATTTTTGTGAGTATTTACCACAAAACCGCTTAGAAATATCTTCTTCCGTTCCAGAGATATGATTTTTTGAAAATGGCATTTTTCGTCTATTTTTGCAAAAAATTCAATTTTTAAGGGAAAAATGCCATTTTCAAAAAATCATATCTCTGGTCCGGAAAAAGATATTTCTAAGCGGTTTTGTGGTAAATACTCACAAAAATATGCTTTATCAACTGGGTTTGTTAAATTTTTTCCGAAAAATTTTTCCGAGAAAATGGGATTTGGTATATCCGGTAGATCCGGATTATCTCGGCCAATTTTCATTTTCGTGAAAAATGCAGAAAAATGTTAACTGAGATACGAATAGAGCTTTCGATTGATATATAGAACGTGTTTTTTGAATGAAAAATTTAGAATTTAGAAAAATTTTTCTAGCGCTTCCATACTTTTTTCCACGACTGTATATATCCTTTTTGAGAGGTTAATCTTCTCAAAAAAGGAAGTAAAAAAAAGAATAAAATATATAACATACATCCATATTAGAAGAGAAAAAAAAATATAGAAATTTTTTGGCCAGTTTTCTATGCTAGTTAAGGAGAAAAAAAATGTTTTTCCTAGGAGGTTAAATAGGAATGGAGAACTTTATAGCTACAAACATCGAACGAAAAAATACTCATTCTCTCTCTAATATTCACGCATTCTCAACTGCTTACTCAACATATATAAGCGTGTATATTAAAAGAAAATATATATATTGGCCATAAAAGGTTGAAGGGACAGAAAAAACATGAAAAAAAAAGACGCGCGTTAAACAAAAATGTAATTATGCTTGAAGGCAAATTTTCGTGACGAGAAAAAGCGGCAAGCATTTTATAAAAGAAAAAAAAAGAAAAAAGCCTTTCTCTCGCCCTAAAAAATGCTTGTCAATAAATATTCACAAAAAAAGGAAGGAAAACTAGAAGAAAATGACAAAAAAAATATACTAAATGGACCTTGTTTGAAGGAAGAAAAAAAAGAAAGGCGGCAATTTGTTTTTAGTTGTTGTTTAGAAAATATATGTATGTAGTACATTGGCTGTCTCTCGATATTGAACGTGTAGTTATATTAAATTTAATTCTTTTGCCTAAACATGAGGCAAAAAAGTTGAAGAAACTTGAAGAAAACTAAAAAAACTTGAGGAAAAATTAGAAAAAATTTGTATGCCAAACGAAGTTGACATTTTGAAATTTTCAACATTAGTCGACATTTTGATATTTAAATAATAAAATAATTTCAAAGTGTCAACTTATAAAAAATCTAATTTATAAAATGCTCAAAATTCGGTCAAATGTAATTTTATTTTGTAGTTGACACTTTGAAATTCAAAATTGAAAAATATTACAAAATATCGACTATGGAAAATGTCAACTAATCGAAAAAAAATTAAAAAAAAAAAGAAAAATAATTTGCGATTAATTCAACGCACTTTTAAAAATCAAATGAATGTAAAAAATTCTTTTATTTTTATCCAGACATTCACATACATATACCTATTCATAATTTATATTAAAAATTTAAAAAAGAAAGAAAAAGATTAGAAAGAAAGAAAATAGAATATTATTTTAATTGTCAAAAATCATCACAACCTTTTTTCTTTTTCAACTATTTATTACGCTTTCCACCTCCACCCCCCATTCCACCTAATCCTCCCATTCCACCACCTCCACCACCTACTTGTTTCATCCTAAATATTTAAAATAAAAATATAAAAAAAAATTTTTTTGACAAAATTTAAAGGGATCAAATGTCTAATTGCAAGTCCTTTTAATGGCCAAAGTCCAGGGGTGCAAGTTTCATCTTTCGCCTTTTTGGTGTTTCAACTTTAAAATCTATTTCGGCACACTCCTGTTAAGGTCTCTCTTTAGCCCCTTCCCCCCAAAATTATTCATAAAAAATTCAAACAAACTAAATAAACACAACATACATATTTTGTAACCCAGCTAATCCACCCATTTGATGAAGAACTCTAGGATCCATTATTTTTGCCATTTGTTGATTTAATTTTGTCATCTGATTTGGATTTATATTTTTTGGATTCATTTCGTTTCCCTTTAAAAAAATTCAGAAAATTTTCAAGAAATTCCAAAAAAAAACCTTAAAAAGTCCTTTCATACTTCCCATTTTTTTAACCATATCAGCAAATTTTTTATATTGTGATAACAATTCTTTTACTTCATTTATATTTGTACCACTTCCTTTTGATACACGAATTAATCTGCTAGGTTCTTTTGTAAATAAATCATTAGCTTTTGGATGATCAAGTTCTTTAAAAATATATGAAAAATTTTTTCTTTAATTAAAAACAACTGGGTAGGAATGGACTGCCTGGAAAGCCCAACTCAACTTGGTAAACTCATTAAGCCCAGCTAAAAAATATTTGATTTCCCACAATTACTAAAAAAGTGTCCTCGCCGTAATTCCCTATAGGCTAGAAATAAATCACTTAAAAAAGCGTCAACTTGGATTCTCAAGAAACCAGGAAAGACGGCATCCCCTGCCCTATTAGTCCTCGAAAAAAAATAAAAAAAAACCTCCATCCGCCATTGAATCCATTATTGTCATCAATTTTTTCAATCTTGCCATAGATTCTTGTTCATTGCCTTTTGAAAGAAAATCTGAACCAAATCCTGGGATCATACTCTAAAATTAGGGAAAAATTTCAATAAAATAAAATTTAAAAAAACCATAATTTGACCAAACGGTCCCATCTTCATTATATTTTGAAATTGTTCATACATATCTCTCAGAGTGAATTGACCTGGCAAAAAAAAACAATATTTTCAATTAAAAAAATAAAGAAAACCTTGTTTAAGCCTCTTTATAAGTTCTTCATTATCCTCCAACCCCATTTCTGAAACTTTTTCCACAAGTCCTTGAATGTCTCCCATTCCTAACTTTAATTAAAAAAAAAATTTTTTTTAATTAAAAAAATTTCCAAACCAATTTTTGTAAAAAAGGTTTAACTTTAAAAAGTTCAAAATCATCTATATGCTCTCCCGTTCCAATAAAAATAATAGAAGAATGGGTTGTTGCGACACTAAGAAAATATTTTTTTTTATTTAATTCCAAAATTTTTTCCTCTCTTACGCTGAGAGAGCACCACCACCTTTTGCATGTCCATCCAATTTTGTAATTATAACAGATCCAATATCTACACAATTTTTGAATGCGCGAGCTTGTGCTTCACAAGCCTAAAAATGTTTTGATTTTTTAAAATTAAATTTTTAACTAGAGGTCGGCATTAGTCCTGCATTTAAAAGGAATGGTCCTGCATTTAAAAATAGAAGTGGAAGGGTCCATAAAAGCAAAATTCTGCTGAAATCGAAAGAATGTCTCACGCAGAATTTTTTGGAAAAAAATTTCAAGAAGAAATCCCTCAAAAACGATTTTGCCTACCTCTAATTTTAACTAAAAAAAGAAAAAAACCTGTCCGATAGATGCATCCATCACGAAAATAACATTATCAGGTTTCTAAAAAAATTTTTTTAATTAAAAAAAGGTTTTTAAAAAATTTATTTTTTTGGTTTAGTGGGAAAGTTTTGAATTTTCCTTCTTGGAGGTCATAGGTTCGACCCCGCCATTGGAATTTTTTTAGTTTTAAATCTTTATTGTTATACAAATGAAAACCGATTTTATTTAATTTTTAAAAATTTCAAAAAAAAATTTAATAAAATAAAAACAAACTATAGCATTTGAAACTTGTAACATTTCTTCAAATAAAGCCGCCTCTTGTTTATGCCTTCCAGAAGTATCGACTATAATTAATTCAAAACCATCACGTTTAAATTTTTCTACACCATTTGCTGCAATAATAACTGGGTCAATTTCTGAGTAACTAAAAAAAATTATTTGAATAAATCTGGAATTTATAAAAATTTCAAGGGACTGTCTAAAAAGAAAAATAACTAGCTATTTCTGGCCCTTAAGAATTTTGGTACCGATCTCTTTAGCTCGATGAGAGGAATCGTCTAATACTAAATTCGGTAAGATTCGGAAATGCTGAAGCAAATTAGGGCTATACCCCCACAGACCAGTCCAAAACCCCCAAATTTAGCTTAAAAAAATAAAAAAAACAAACCTTCCATAAAAAGGTATCCTCGCTTTAGTCGCATTTTGTTTTAATTGGTCAAAAGCACCAGCACGAAAAGTATCAGCACAAACCAGACATGTTTTCCATCCTTTCTTTTGATAGTAATAGGCCATCTAAATAAATTTATATTTTAAAAATTAATTTAAAAATGGGAAAAAATTTTACCAAAGGAAAAACGGAAAAATACAAAAAAAATTTTTTTCTTCGAATTTCACCTAGCCAAAATTCCCCAAACTTTGCAATCTTAAAAACATTTTCCGTAAAAATTTGGGTCCTTAAAAACATTTAAATTTAACAACAAACCTTTGTACAAGTTGTAGTCTTTCCAGCACCCTGAAGTCCTACAAACATTATAACATTTGCCTTCCCTTTGACTGGCTGGTATGGAGCAACACCAGGATCAACTTTAAAAATTAAATTCTTCAAAAAATTAATTAAAAAGAAACCTAATTTCAATAATTCTTGGAAGACTGACCGCTGAATAAGGCGTCTTTTGTTTACACCACCAGCCATTTCTTCAAAATCTATGGCTTTCCTAAAAGTTTAAAAAGTAAATTTCCACAAAAAAATTAACCAACAAACCTTACACTCTCTCGTAATTGTTTGACTAACCGAACATTTACATCAGACTCAATTAGAGCTGAACAGACCTCCTATAAATTTATTTTAAATTTTTAAAGTTTGGAGTGGACAAGGATGGACTCGATACCCGGGGAAAACAACACGGCCTTCTCTGAACCCTACCCATCGAAGGTCTGGACTTCGTGACTCAATTGCTATTTTTAATGTTAAAAAAGGCAAATCAAGAGCTAAGCCTAAAGTAGAAATTTCCGGACTTGGTTTATAGACCTTGGTCAAACAGTCAGTCCGCGTTCAAAAAACCCTAAAAAATGGCTGGTTAAAGGGTCCACAGGACAGTCATACAAATACCAACGAACGTTCTAAACTTTCAAAAAAGAGGAAATTCCCAAAAAATAATTTTAACAAACCTTTAACATTGCATTTAATTCCTCCTCATTTATAACCGTTGCTTGTCCAAGTTTTCCAATAGCATTTCTTATACGTCGACCCAAGTCGGCCAAAACCATTTTTTAATTCTCGTTTAAAATCTTTTTTAATTCTGAAAAAAAACAAAAATAATTCCGTAGAAAATTTAAAATTTTAGGAAATTAAGCTTAATTATAAAAATATTTAAAAATGATTATTAAACATCAAAAACAACAAAAAACAACAATATAAAACTTTAATAAATACAAAAAAAGGAACAAACTAATTTTAAAAATCCATTTTTAACGAATTTTCTTCTTCTTCTTTTCCTCCTCAAGTTTTGCAGTTGAACGAGAATAATAAATCATTTGAACAAAAATAATTCCATTCAAAATTGAAGCCAAAATAAATGGGGCCAAAATTAACCAATCTTTATTTGTTTCTTGAATACTTGTAAAAACTCTAGCACAACATCCAGCAAATTGCATAAAGACAGAAATTAAAGAAAGTTGTCCAGTTCCTTTTTGAGTAAAATTTGTCCAAATTTGAATAGCCTTGAAAAATTTTTTTTATATGTTTAAAAAACAATAAGAGAAAAATTTTAAAATTTATGAATCTTCTTTTTATTCTTATTTTCTTATTTCCCCTTCCATTCCTAGCGGTCTAAACTTTCTTATGGAAGAAAAAGCAAGTCAAAATTTACAGACTGGATAAATATCCTCGTGAAAAAACTACACAAAATCAATCAAAATCAATTCCCTTTTAAGTTTCCAAAGGTAATGGAAAAAAGGAAACAGGGACGGGCCGATCAGAAGAAAATTTTAAAAACCAGCCCCACAATCTGATCCCAATTTTTTCTCAAAACGACCCATTACAGATAGGAAGAAAATTTCAAAAGCCTCCACAAAGTCCAAAATTCCATGTTTAATGTTCCGGAAAGAATTTCAATTCCAAATTCATATACAAAAAATTTACAAACCTTTGAAATAAAAGTAATTGGAAGTGTTGCTGTTTGAAAAGCATTCAAAATTTTAATAGGCACAAAATGGTAAACAACAGCCAGCATACCAACAAAATAGAACAATCCAAAAAGGAAAGCATTGAAGGCACCAGAATTTGAATAAAACAAAATTTGCATTATTATTAAAACTGTTTGTAGAGCAACAAAGAAGGAATCGCCCCACTGACTAGAAAATTAAAAAAAATTTTTACGGACAAAAAATTTTTGCGGACAAATCCGCAACTTACCCAAAAATGAATTTCTTCTCATAACTATAGGCAGCAACAGCAGAACCTTAAAAACATAAAAATTTACTCAAAAAATTTTAAAAACAAACATGAAACAAGTCCAAAAAGTTGTGAAGCTAAAGAAATTCCTTCAGCAGATTTTGCTTGGTATATTTTCAAAATTTGGGGGACAAATAATAAACAAGAGCCAACAGTTATTCCAACACCAAGGAGACGACTTATCAAAAGAGGAAGACAATTACCTTTAAAAAAATTAAATTAAAGTCTAGGAAAAATCGTAGTCCAATAATGGTCCCAAGTTTCCCTCTTCAAACAGTTTCACCCTTCGCGTCATTGTTTTTATAAAGTTGATCAATAAAGTTGATCAAAATCGAAAAAGCCCCAAGGCAAATTTGCCTGCTTCCTCATAAAATGGATCAGACGTCGAAATGAAAAACACATGTATAACTAGAGTGGAGTTTTCGCGGGTTTAAATTCAAGTTGCCTAGTTTGACAAACGGGAATGTTGACAAAAATGATCGGTTAACCATAAAAAACGAAAACATGAAGGACGAAAGTCGAAAAAAAAAAGAAAAAAATAAAGAAAAAACCTTCAAAAAAGTTAAAAGCCAAAAATTCATCAAAACATTTTCCAGGAAGAAAATAATCCAGAAAGTTTTTGACAAGTTTGTTTACCTCCACCTTCATTTTTTAAAGCTAGAAAAATAATATTTAACAAATAAAAAAATTTAAACAAATAAAATTAGCAATCTAAAAATGCTTCTAAATAACAACAAACTATTTAATATAACACTTTTTATGCAAAGAAAAACATAAATATATTTTGCGAGATCAAAAAAATTGAATATATTTGTCATTGTATTTTTTTGGCAAATTTAATTATTTTTAATAATAGGATACAATTGGTTAAATTTTATAAGATTCCTTTTTTTCCCTTCTGTCATAAAGTTTCACCTAAATTATTTTTCACATAAAAGCTGAGTCAGTTCTGATTAAAATTAACAATTCTTCTGGCACATCAACCAAACTATTCTTCTCGTCAATAAAGGTGTCAAGCCGTTCAAATTCGTTAGATCCTTGTCGAAACCAAGTCAATGTCATTCATTCCTAGTGAAATGAATGACAAGGATTGACGATAAAGGCAAAAAGGATTCGACAACAGCGACATCAACTCTTCGAGGTAAGAAAATTTTGAAAATTTATGAATTTTAGATTTATAAATTTATTTGCTCTTTTAGCATAATCAAGTCCACCGTCACATCTTGGATGTTCTGGGACCGCAAGTTGAAGAAGAAAAGTCTCACGAAGAAGGCAAGGGAGAGGGCAAACGAGAAAAGGATATTGGCAAAAACAAAGGAGAGGGAGATAAAGGCAAACAAGACGGCGTTGGCACGAAATTGGTGGAAGCTGAAGTTAGCTTGGAAAGTGCGATTGGCTACGAAAACCCTTCTAATGCCGATTTGCCGAAATGAGAAGGTCAAGAATCATATATGTAGGAACCATATTAGGAAATAATGTATAAGAGACAAACATTACTTTTTTCTGTTCATTTTTTCTTTGTCTCTAGTAAATTGTATATGTATGTAACTTGGTTTGGGGTGTGAATAAAAAATTTGTTTGAATTATTATTGTTGTTTTTAAAACTCGAAAAACGATCCTTCTCAATTTACAACCCATCCAAGTTACATATACAATTTACAATTAGGGAAAAAAACAGAAGGGAAAAAAGAGACAGATAGAGACAAAGAAAAAATGAACAGAAAAAAGTAATGTTTGTCTCTTATATATTATTTCCTAATTGGTTCCTACATATATGATTCTTGACCTTCTCATTTCGGCAAATCGGCATTAGAAGGGTTTTCGTAGCCAATCGCACTTTCCAAGCTAACTTCAGCTTCCACCAATTTCGTGCCAACGCCGTCTTGTTTGCCTTTATCTCCCTCTCCTTTGTTTTTGCCAATATCCTTTTCTCGTTTGCCCTCTCCCTTGCCTTCTTCGTGAGACTTTTCTTCTTCAACTTGCGGTCCCAGAACATCCAAGATGTGACGGTGGACTTGATTATGCTAAAAGAGCAAATAAATTTATAAATCTAAAATTCATAAATTTTCAAAAAAATTCATAAATTTTCAAGATCCGGGTTTGACCTTTATTGACGAGAAGAATAGTTGGTTGATGTGCCAGAAGAATTGTTAATTTTAGTCAGAACTGACTCAGCTTTTATGTGAAGAATAATTTAGGTGAAACTTTATTGAATTTATTGCCTATATTTAATAAAATATATGATCAAATAAATATTTTAATTAAATTATTACGGAGTTTAATTTTCCTTAGAAGCTGAAAGTCAATTCTGACATTCATTAAGACAATTAGGGAAGCCCAGCATTTAACAAAAAGGAATCAACGAAATTTACCCAAATATAACCAATTGCAAAGGCACACATAAACAAAATATATAAGGTCAAATTCTCTTACAATAACATTTTTTATATTATATTTTGGGCAACTATAGAAAGTTTTAATCAAAATTTACTGATTTTGAGAAAGTGTACGCTCTCGCTCCGGTTTGCGCTTCTGCGGCTCTTCAGCATCCCCACGTGGTGGAATAACAATATGAGGCTTGACAGTTGATCCAGTTCGAGCAGAACTTTCTTTGTGAGCTTCAAAACGAATTGTCTCGCTATCAGGAAGACCCAACTTGGCTTTGAGAATATAACCTTAAAAATTAAAAATAAAATTTTTAAAAGGAAAAAATTTAAAGATCAGACCCCGGATCAGTCCTAGATTTAGTAGACAGGTCCGAAAAGAAAAGTTAATTGTAAATTTACAAATTGTAAACAAAAAAAGGCAAGGAATATCAGTCAAGAAAACACCCTTTATCAATTTATTTGAGGGGTCAAGGGATTCGAGTCCACTTGAGAAAACTGTTTTTTTAAAAATTTCGTTGAAAAAGCAGAATTAGAACCTTTGACAATTCAACTTCTCAATTTACCCCAAGTTTAAAAGAAATTAATTTTAAATTTATTTGAGGGGTCATGGGTTCGAGACCGCTCAAGGAAATGATTTTTACATTCCTTATAAATCCGAATTTAGCCCCTTTAGACTATTCAGACTTCCCAATTTCCCCCACAAAAAAATTAACAAAAAATACCAATACGAATGTTAACATCGTCAAGATTAGAATCTCTAGTCCACAAAGCAACTTTATCACCCTTTTGACGAACATTAACGACAACACCGCAAATATAGGTTCCCAATTCCTCAAATTGTTCTCCAATAACAGCCATCATTACTTCCATCCAATATTTGTCCAATTTGTATTGGCGGCTTTGTTTGTCAACCTTTAAAAGGAGGAAAAGTAAAAAGATTCAAAAATCTTTAAAAAACCTGTACAAGCCAACGACCACCGTTAATATTGTTTGGATCTTCCCACATTGGCTTAATTCCTTCTTTGAAGAGATAATAGTCACTAGACCATCCAAGACCGGTAGCAGGTTGAATGTGGTTGTAGAGACTTGAAAAAGGCAAAAATACTGTGAATATTCTAATAGACGCCCGATATTCTAATAGACGCCCAGCCAATGAAAAATAAAAGCCCGGGGCGTCTATTAGAACATTCACAATATCAAAAACCAATAAAATCCAAAAACTCACGCCCAAAAATCCTCAACAGTGTCAAAAGCAGAAACTTGTTTAAGACATTTCTCCCAATCTTTAGAACGATCTCCTTTCAAATACCAAAGAGCCCAGCGATTTTGCAACGGATGGCGAACAGCAAATTCTGAAGGAATTTCAGGTTCTTGTTGTCCCATTTTTTTTTATTTGGTAGAGAGGTTTTTAAAAGAATATTTAAAGAAATAACTTGAATATATCTAAAAGTTGATAAGAACATGAATTTATAAAAATAAATGAAAGAGAAAAGGCATGGACGATTACACATTGGCTTAAAATGACATAAAACCATCCGTTTCTCCATTGCGTATACCACTGTGAAATGACTATTGTAGTTTAAAAAGGTCCTTTAAATCTCGAAAACAAATTTAAACTCAATCCAGAAACAATGCATAAACTTTAACAAACACAACAAAAGAATAAAAATGTCTTTAAATAGTAAGATTTTTTACTCTGCTTCTCTGCATTCACTATTTCTTGCAATGAATTTTAAGACGAAATGTCATTGTGGTAAAATTTAATTAACCAAACTTTTAGCTTGCCAAAAATAACTACTAGAGTCTAGAACAGAAATTAGCGAAAATATTTCTTTAGCTTAGCGTTTCGGCAAAAATATTTCAGTTTCGTCTTCGTTTTGTTAATTTATTAGCGTGCGGCTTTGGTCTATACCTGCCAAAATCATAAAAATTGATAAAAAAAATATTTGATTAAAAAAATATTTAAAGAAATGGGACACGCCTAAGTAGGCGCGCGGCCAGGTAGGCGCAAAGCCATAACTTACTGGAAAATTTCTGGCCCTTACCAATTTTGGTACCAATCTCTTTAGCTCAATAAGAGGAATCGTTTAATACTAAATTTGTTAGGATTGGGGGATCTTGAAGCAAATTATGGCTTTGCGCCTACTTGGCCGCGCGCCTACTTGGGCTGTACCTTAAGGAAATATAGCAAGAAATCAAATAAAAAATATATGTTTTTTAAATACAACGTAGAAAAAACAAATAAAAAATATGTAGTAATGTTTTTATATATTTTATTTTAATATTAAAATTAAACATTTGTTTTTGTTAGAGAACAATCACTTCATCTTTGGAACGCCCGTAAGGTAGAGGCATGTCGAAAATTATTGGATCATATTCTGTCCGTAACTAGATTTTTTATGGAATTTTTTAGTAAAATTAGACATTTAAAAATTAATAAAAAAAATTGAAAAATTAAAAAAAAATTAAAAAAAAATTTTTTTTAACCTTATGATCGCACGTTGATGCATTGATAAATGTCGTTACTCCTTTAAAAATAAATATTTGGGGGAAAATAATTTTTTTTGTAACAGTGAAAATAAATTAATTTTTTTAAAAATTAAAATTAAAAAAAATTTATTTTTAATTTATTTACCATTTGTTGTGCAACCGTGTTGTTGATGAATGTGCCCAAAAACATGATACCTTTAAAAATAATTTTTAAAAAATTAAAAGAAACTCACTTTGGCTTAACGCGGTATTCCACCGTATTTAACAACTCTAAAAAATTCCAAAATATTTTATAAAATTAAAAAATTAAAAAATAAATACCGGCACATCCCGCTAACATCCCACCAAGCTAATTAATTAATAATTACAATTATTAAATGAACAATTTTTCAAACAAACTCACTTTTGTCCAAGCATTAAAATCACCGTGACCTATAAATTAAATTAAATAATTTGTAAAATGTTTGTAAAACATTAGACATGTTTTTATACATGTTTTACAAATTAAATATGTTTTACAAAAGAAAATTCCGCCTAATTTACAAATTGTAAAATATACGTCAATAATTCCGCCTGTTTTACAACGCATACTTTTACAACTTTAAAACATACAGACATTTTACAAATTATTTTTACAAATTGTAAAACAACTTTCCGGAAGAGATAAAATTAATTATTTTACAAAAGACCTTCCGGAAACATTTTCCGGAAAAAAATAAAATTATTACAAATTGTATATAAATCCCGCCTGTTTTACAATTTAAATATTATTCCCCGACTAATCCCTTAATTAAATATTATTTCCGGAACTCATTTTAATTATTTTTTTAAAAATAAATTACCCAACGGCGGTGTGTGAGTAATTAAAACATCTGTCTTGTTGGGAATCTGATTCCATTTTTGTAATAATGCCTGACCCCTTTGCCTGAAAAATGAATAACCAGGCATTGGATGCCAAGGAGCACCGTAGATTTTGATTCCATAAACCTTTAAAAAATGAAATTAATAATTCTGATTATTTTACAAATTGTAAATTTTGAAAAATACAAATTGTTTTACAAAAGAATGATTTTTTGGTTGTTTCCGGAAATATAAAAAACCTTGTTTTGTTTTCTTGTTGATATTACAAATTGTAAAACAATTTTCCGGAAAGAAAAAATTAATTTTACAATTTGTAAAAATTTTCCGGAAAAAATAAAATTAATCTTATAATTTGTAAAACAACTTTCCGGAAAAGAAAAATTAATTTTAGAAATTGTAAAAATCTTCCGGAAAAAATAAAATTAATTTTACAAATTGTAAAAATTTTCCTGAAGAGATAAAATTAATTTTACAATTTGTAAAAATTTTCCGGAACAGGCAAAATTAATTTTACAAATTGTAAAACATTCCGGAAAAAATAAAATTAATTTTACAAATTGTAAAACATTTTCCGGAAGGAACAAATTCCGCCTGTTTTACAAAAAAGTAACTTTTATTGTTTTCCGGAAAACATAGACTTAATTACAAATTGTAAAAGTTTTTAAAACCTCGATCAGTCGATCACAAAGGTAAATACAATTTGTAAGTAACTCATAAGCCTTTCCAATACCCAACATTGAAAGTCCCGCCAATTGTCTATCGCTCATTTCCTCCCCATCTTCAAATCCCAATTCGTGATTTCCAGCAATAACAATTTTTACTTTATGGGGTAATTTGCCTTTAAAAATTATTTTTATTTAAAAAATTTATAAATTAAAACTACCAATTTGTTGATTAAATTTAATTACAGCGCTGACATCCCCTAAAGAATAATTAAATATTAAAATTAATTTTAAATACCAACCAGCTTCAGTAAAATCACCGGCATGAATTAGAACGTCCCTAAAATATTTATTTTTAATATTTTATTTATTTAAATTACCCATCCGGAATTAAATCCAAAACTTCATCCATCTTTTCGTGGGTGTCGGAAATACATACGAATCTGACCTAAAATTAAATTTAAAAAATAAAAATTAAATAAAAACTTTGTCTGGGTGGATAGGTGTATCCAATCTGTTAATTTTAGATAATTAAAAAAATTTTAATTAATTAATCCACTTACCGAAGCACCTTTGCAGGCTCACAAGTACGTCCCTAAAATATTAAACATTAATTTTACAAATTGTAAAATGTTTCCGGAAAGGATAAAATTAATTTTACAAATTCTAGAACATTTTCCGGAAGCAACATAATTAATTTTACAAATTGTAAACACCTTCCGGAAAAATTAATTTACAAATAAATATTTTCCGGAAAGAATAAGATTAATTTTACAATTTGTAAAATATTTTCCGGAAAAGCAAAATTAATATTACAAATCCTAGAACACTTTCCGGATGCAACATAATTAATTTTACAATTTGTAAAATACTTTCCGGAAGAATTGTAAAATAATTCTACCTGTCTCAAATATTTCTTCCAAAGCTCAACAGGTCTGTGTGACATTCTATTAAAAATTTTTTAAAAATATTCTAAAAATTTAATTTACGGATCTGCGCGAATAATTCCATTTTCAAAAGCCATTTTACTCTCTTTAAATTGTTAAGTATTTCTTTAAATTTTTATCAGAATATTTTATCAAATACTTGTTTGTTGTTTCCTTTCCCAGAATAATTAGAGTTGATAATTTCAATAGTTTATATTTTATTTAAAATTAGGTTGATATTATTAATTTTAAGATTACAATATAGAAATTCTGATTATATTAATTTATTCTGATAAGTAATTTAAATTCTGATTTGCTAAAATTACAAATTCTGACTTTGAATATTACAAATTCTGGTTTTTTTAAATTACAAATTCTGATTCGTTAAAATTACAAATTCTGATAATATTCTGATTTTGAAATTACAATTATTTAATTCTGATTATAATTTAATAGCAGACTTGAGTAGAAAAATAAAAGAAAAATATGTGAAGGAAAAACAATCCTCCCTTTAATAACAACCTTGTAATATGTTTGGCCGTGATCTCAACACAAAGTTTGCAATCTTTTGCTTATGGTCTTTAAAATGTTATTTAATAAACTTTTTAAAAATGTGTGAATTAAATGTGTAAATGAAAAATGTGTTTTTATTTTTTTATTGTATAGGAAAAATTGAGACGATGATTGAAGAGAAGAGGGGGGTTTAATACAGTTTAATGAATAATAAAAAATATTATGAAATTTAATTTAAGTGAAAAAAATTAGTAATTAACTAGCAGAAATAAAAATAAAAAATACAATATTTAATATCTGTATATTAAAAATAAAAATCAGAATAAAAATCAGAATTAAAATCAGAATATTTAAAAACTAGAATTACAACAGGTTTATTATAAATTCAGGTTGTAAACTTGAGTGTAAAAATTAAAACTTGAAACTTGAGATTTGCAATTATTAAAACTTGAAGTACAAAACTTAAACAACTATATTTCAAGTTTTAAAGTTCATGTTTCAAAATTCAAGTTTATAAACTTGAGTTAATTTCAAGTTCATAATCTCAGGTTTACACTTGAGTTTTGTAAAAATTAAAACTTGAGATTGTAATTTATATTTAAATTTATCAGAATAAAATCAGAATTAAATCAGAATTTTTTTAACTATCAGAATTTATATTAACAGAATAAAATCAGAATTACTGTAAAAAGTTACTTATATTTTTATCTATTGTAATTTCGATTTAAAAGAGTAAAAGAACGGAAGTGTCGATTAATGAGTGAAAAGAGGTAAATGAGTGAATGAGTTTTTAAATAAATAAAATATAGAGAATTGTTTGCGCCAAATTTTATATAAATATTCTGATAACCATCTAAAGTATTTCTTCGGTCAGACAAAACCTTGGGGAGGAGAAGAAGGCCGAGATGGTGAATAATGTATAAAAATGAGTTTTTGGGAAAGAAAAATAAATGTAAAAATATTTGGGTATTTTAATAAATAAATTAATTGATTTATTAAAAATAAAGACAAAATATCTCAAGTTTGTGAAAATAAATTTATTTAAAAAATTACTGGCCAGCATAGAAAAATGGATTAAAATGGGTGTCAAAAATGGATTAAAAAAATTTTTTTTGTTTAAAAAAAATTTTTTTTATTTTCTAAATTGGATAAAATAAAATGACAGAAAAACGATTTTTTAAAAATATTTTTCAAAATTACAAAAATAAATTCAGCCTATTCTGTAATAATATCCTGGCACGAACACAGCAACAAAAATGTTTGCTTCTTTTATTTATCCTCCGACCTTGACACTTTTTCTACCTTATAACTACTAAATATTTATATTAATCTACTCCTTGTGTTCATTCACTCTTTTTATTGGTTGAATGAATTTTTATAATATTTTGAAAAAACTTTATTGAATTTACAAAATTGTTGTGTGTTTATAGGTCAATTTAAAAAATAGGGGAAAATGTTGGGGAAAGATGTGGGGGAAAAAATGTGGGGGAAAATGAACAGAAGAAAAATAAAATAAAAATCAGAATAAAATCAGATAAAATAAAATAAACTTGAAAAATAAAAAGAAAATTAAATGAACATTAAAAAAAAGAAAAAATTGTAAAGTTGTTTGTCAGAAGACAAGGATGATTTTAGCTAATTTGTAAAAAAATTCCTTTTACTAAATAATAAAAAAAGATTTTTAGAAGAAGATAAATGTTAATTGTAAATAAAGTTGGTGGGAAAGGCTGAATTAAAAAAATAAACTTGAAAGAGAAATATAAAGGAAAAGTAAATTAAAATTACAATTTGTAAATTGGATTTGTAAAAAAAGTTTTCTGATTTGTAATTAGTAAAAATTCTGATTTTTAATAAATTCTGATTTGTAATTATTAGTAAAAATTCTGATTAGTAATTGCAATCCAAAATTCTGATTTGTATTTACAATCTTAAAATTCTGATTTTTAATAAATTCTGATTTATAATTACAAATTAAAAATTCTGATTTGTATTTACAATCTTAAAATTCTGATTTTTAATAAATTCTGATTTATAATTACAAATTAAAAATTCTGATTTGTATTTACAATCTTAAAATTCTGATTTTTAATAAATTCTGATTTGTAATTACAATTTTAAAAAATTCTGAAATATTATAATTCCGGAAGAACAATTTCCGGAAACATTACAAACCAGAATTTTTAAATTGTAATTACAACTCATTTTAATTAAATTTTCCGGAATTATTTTTCCGGAATTCATAAACCTTATAAACTTTTACTTGTACTTAAATTACAATTATAACTGTCGCGAATCATGATAAAAAGCATAGTAAAATAAATTGATTGTTAATATATCTTTGAATGGACTTTTTTTTACAAATTTTCTCTTTCGTTCTTTATCCTTAATATTTATCCCACATTCCTTTTATTCCTTCCGCCCTTAACTAGCTTTAAAGAAAAAACCCCCCAAAGAGAGAGATAAACGATAAAAGTTAAATGCCCGTAAAAAAGTGAAAAGCACTCATGAAAAGCAGCATCCCTCCCAAAAGCAACAAACAAAAGAGGAGGAATTGCGGCGTACTAACGCTTTTGTTTTATCTATAAATTAGCTATTAATTAAGATAAAGCATTAGAGAGAATAAAAACAAGTAGAATAGAGAGAAAGAGAACAGAAAAAAATATTTTTGTTTTGATCAGAATCGATGATCGCGCGAGGATCTATGTTTTGTAGAAGAAGTAGGTGGTGGTATGAACAATTTTTAATATAAAGCTAGAAAATAAATTTGTAAAATGTTTTTCCGGAAGAAGTTTTCCGGAAAATGTAAATTAGAGTAGAATATTTTCCGGAAGGTTGTAAACTAGGAAAAAGTCCCGGAAAGAATTTCCGGAAAGTTTCCGGAGACTTGTAAAATAAATAAAAATTTCCGGAAGAAAATTTCTGGAAAATTGTAAAGTAGGAAAAAAGTTCCGGAAAGTTTCCGGAGACTTCTAAAATAAATAAAAATTTCCGGAAGAAAGTTTACGGAAAGATGTAAACTAAAGGAATATTTTCCGGAAAATTGTTTCAAGAAAATAATTATAAATTGAAACGTTGATCTTTTGTGACTATTTTAATCAAATCAAAAGACTAGAAAAAAGAATATTTAAAAATCAAAAGGTAAAAATAAATAAAAAAAATATATTTCAAGTTTAATGGGAATGCATAAATGTTGGGCAATTTTTGGACTTGAGCGCTAGAAAAATAATTACACGTAACGAGAAAAAAATGATTAAAGGGAGAGAAAAAGTAATGTGTTGATGTTCAAATAACAATTTTTTCTTTTTACAAAAATAAAATTTTTTGCCTTACATTTGTTGTTGTAATGTTGTTAATTTATGGGAATTATATATTTATTAATCATGCAAAAATTAATTGATTTTTTTTGGTTAAAAATGATTTGTAATTATGGTTGTATTAATAATTAAATATTATATATAGGTGGGGAGAATTCCGGAAAGTTTTATAGTATCTAGAAAATAAGAGTGAAAAAAAATTCCGGAAAGGAAGAAGAATAAAAAAAATCCGGAAAGGACTGAGAGAAAAAAAATCCGGAAAGGAAGAAGAATAAATTCCGGAAAGTAAAAGAGAGAAAAAAATCCGGAAAGGAGGAAGAATAATAGAAAATCCGGAAAGGTGTATATGCATAAATACAACCGGAATATACACAATTCCGGAATGGTATAAATATATAAAAACAAATAGAGAAAATTCCGGATAACAAAAGAAGAACTTAAAAGATTCCGGAAAGTTGTTTGTATAATAGAAAAACATGTACATATGATTCCGGAAATTATGGAATAATATGATACAATAAACTTAAGAAAGTTAGAGAAAAATACAAAAAAAATAATTTAAATTTTGAAATACAATTCTAATAAAAAATTGCACTTTAAAAATTGCACTTTTAATTTACATCAGCATTTATCCGGCAGTTTTAATGATTTTTTAATTTTCGCTTCATTCCCCTTTCATTAAATAAATTTTCTTTATTTTTAAATTTTATTTTGGCTGTCAATTATTTAATTTTTAATTTTAAAAAATTATCCCATGCCTTCTAAATATTTTTATGGCTTTCTTCTTGTATTAATCCTCTCCCTTTTTTGCCTCCAACCATCACTAGGCCAAGAAGACAATTCTGGAGCTTTATCCCTCAAGCTGGTTTATAATGGAAATGAAGTGGATACTTGTGGAATTAAGCAATTATTTACTAACGGAAAAGACGATTTAAAATTAATATCAACTGTACCCTCAGTCATTAAAAATCAAATTCCAAACGATTTAAAACTTGCAATGGAAACCGAAACCCTTGGAGATTTAAAAAAGGAAATTATACCAATAAAAGAGTCCAAAACTTTGAATGAAGCAAAAGAAAAATGGGAAAAAGGGGCCCCTAAAACAAAGGAAATATTTAATAAAACAATTAATTGGGTTTATTCAAAAATGGAAAAAATAAAAAATTCTTTGGATAAACAAGAAAAAGATTTTGTCGAACAAGTAAAATTAAAGTTTAAATTAAATTAAAAACTTTATACAATTGTAATTTTAGTTAATAAATAAACTTGACAACACACTTAACAAGGTAAAGGAACAAACAAAACAAAACTATCAAAACTTGGGTTCTACTGACAAACAAAACTTGAATGCAACATTTTTTGGTGTTTTTGAAAGTTTGTAAATATATTACAATTGATTATTTACAATTGAGATTTTAAAAAGAAGTTTATGAGTTTTTCCGGATTCAAATTACAATTCCGGAAAATAATAAAATATTTCCGGAATATAAAATTAAAATATTTCCGGAATAAAATTAAAATTTCCGGATTCTATTACAAGTCCGGAAAATAAATAAATCTTTCCGGACATAAAATATTTCCGGAAAATAAAATTAAAATATTTCCGGTATATAATTACAGGTCCGGAAAATAAATAAACATTTCCTGAAGATAAATAAATCTTTCCGGAAAACCTACAATTCCGGAAAATGATTATGAAAATAATTAATATTTCGGAAAAAAATATTTCCGGAAAATAATTAGTGTTTCCGGAAAATTAAAAAATATATTATACTTGTAATTGTAAAGTTTTCCGGATTCTGATTTACAATTTATCCCCAAACATCTAAAAACTTTTTTTTTGTTTTATTTTAACATTTTATTTAAACATTTTATTTAATGTTTCAAGGCCCTCTCCTAATCATCATTTTTCCTTTAAATCAAATTTATCTTTTTTTCTTGACTATGCGCAAATTACAACAGCTTAAAAACCTTGAAAATGTAAAATTGGGAAGGCACCGCCTTTCTTTCTCTTTTTTAAAATTATTTAGCAATTCATTAATTCTTCATCTTTTCTCAATTCTTGGCCAGTCATTCCCCCTCCCTTCCCTCTACCTTCCTTCTTTTTAATTTTCACGCATTACTCCCTCTCCCCTTTTTTCTTAAAAAATTTTGCAGAACATTAAAAACAATCTTTAATCTTTTATTTTAAAAATAAAAAGTAACCAAAATTTAAAATTAAAAAAAAATTTTTTTTAATTTTGTTTGGCACTCCGCCGCTAACCCAACTAATTTTACGCTTTATTGCTTCATTTAATTAACCAATTAATACAATCTTTATTTTTGATTTTTATATCTTTTTTTAAATTAATTTCCGTTGACCTTGAAGTATCTTTAAGAAGAACACACAAAACTTTTTTTTGCAAAAAAATTGCCGCCAAGAGTGATCAAAAAAGGAAAGGAGTCTTCAAGTGATCTTATGGATAAGTCTAAGTCCACCGACCTAATATACTATTTTCTCTACAAAAAATAATAATTATTATTCAGCTTGAAAATTGCAAGTCTACTTTTACTCTACTTTATTTATTGTTGAATAAAAAAAGTAAATTAAATAGACGACTGCGCGGATTATAAGATTTCCTGAATGAGGAAAGTAAAAAAAAAGTTGGTAATTGTTTGTTGAGATTGTTTCCTTACATATGTTTTTCCTCAACGGATTAAAAATCAGGAATCAATAAAAACATTAAGTTTTTGTTTGTTTTGTTGTTTGTTTTAATTAAAATGTTTTTATAAAACTTGTTTTTGTTTCCAAGTTTGTTTTAATTAAATTCTGGTTTTGTTCTATTTTTTCTAAAAATGTTTAAATTAAATTCTGGTTTTGTTCTATTTTTTTCTAAAAATGTTCAAATTAAATTCTGGTTTTGAATTTAAAATAAAGTTTGTTTTTATTTAATTCTGATTTTTAATTCTGGTTGTTGCTTAGTCTTGTGAACTAAACAACAAACATGTTTATTTGTTGGAATTAAACAAAGTTTGTTTTATTTACATATTTAATCCAAATTGTTTTTGTTTTCAAGTTTGTTTTAATTAAATTCTGGTTTTTTTTTAAATTCTGTTTCTAATTTTTCTCCAGACTTTTGTTCACCTTGTTTTTGCCTTGTTTTTGTATTTTTTCTGTGTCTATTCAATAAATAATAATTACTCTATTGTACTGTCTAAAAAGTGTCCTTGATTTACGTGTTTTTTCCTTCCTTCCACGTGCTAATGACCTCCAATTTTAATCTTTCTTCCTTCTCAAATCTACCGCAATTTCCGCACTTTCATTCAAAAAACATCTAAAACTAAATAGATTAAAAGAACGTTTTTGGGAGCGATAACGCTGACGCTTAAAATTAAATAACTTCTGAAATAATCAATAAAAAATTCTGAAATTTTTACCATTGTTAGATAAAACATTTATTTATGTCTATGAAAAATTTCAGAATTTTAGCTTCTCATTTGGCTATTTTATGTAAGCTGAACTGAATCATCCTCAACCCCAAACAAGATTTTTTCTATCATTTCTGATTTTTTTCTGATTTTTTACAAAAATAATTAAAACAAAAAATTTTTTTCTTCTTTTTAGGGCATAGGTTTAAAGATTTTTAAGTTTTGAGCAAAGCAGAAACAAGAAGACTGTCATTCCTTTTTTTAAACTTTTTTTTTCCATCCCCTCCCCTTCTACTAATATATTCTCGACTGACCTCTTCCCCTTCTTTTATTCTTCTTCTTTTACCTACCTACAATTATAATACAACAAACTTCTTATTTAATTTGTGTTTTTCTGTTCTTCATTAAAATTAATTGCAACTTGTTCGTTTGATTTTGTTTATTTAATCATTTCAACAAAACACAAACATTTTTATTACAACTGTTTTTATTAAAAAGCCATGTTTGCAACAATGTTTGAATTGTTTTTATTGTTTGTTGTGACAAAAGTAAGTTTGTTTATTGATGTTTGAGGTTTTATTATTCCAACTTAAAACATTTATTAAAACATTTTTTTAAATAAACTTTCCGGAAAACAATATTTTCAAACTTGTTTTTATTCAAGTTTATTAAGTATTCCAACTTTAAAACAAACAAGTTGTATTATTTTAAAATAAACAAGTTGGGATAATAAAACTTTGAAATAAACAAGTTTATTATATGTATATTCCAACTTGTTTTTATTCAAGTTTATAAACTTAAAATTTTTATTTTCAAGTTTTGTAATGGCTCACTACTAGTCAGTTTCTTTTCTCCAGACGATCTCAGATATACTTTTGGTGTTAATTCAATAAGGGAAGGTAATTAAAATATTTAAATATTTAATTAGAAAAAAATTTTTTCAGTTCCCACCCATCGTTTTATTTATCCCCAATTATTGAATAACGAATTATTAATTGAATTGGAAGAAGGAAATATTCAAAAAATACCTTTACAACCCATTACTAGTCAACTACTTGCAGATAGGTTAAATTTAAAATTTTTTATTAAAATTAAAAAAAATAAATTTAGACTAACGATTGTAAGAAGGACAAAAGCAGATGGAGGTGGGATCCTTCAAACTGCTACAAACCCGTTAAATCATTTTGACGAGTGTCATTTTCACTACAACTCAACAGATATGTTTTTGGCTGTTTCTAATTGTGAAGAAGGAGAATTGGTAATATTAAAACTTGAAACATTTATTAAAACATTTTTTAAATAAACTTTCCTGAAAACAATATTATTTTAATGAAGGAAACTTGTATTTCCGGAAAACATTTTCCGGGAACATTTTCCGGAACATTTCCGGAAAACACATTTACAAAATGTGTTTTTAATTTATAATCTTTTCCGGAATCTTCCGGAAACATTTAATTTAAAATATATACTTTTCCGGAAAACATTATACAAACATCCGGAAAATACAAAATATGTCTATTTATTATAGTAATATTTTCCGGAAACATCTTTTCCGGAAAAAGGTAATTCAAAATAATTTTTTCTTTTCCGGAAATTTCCACAAAACATTATATACTTTTTTCCGGAAATTCTAATTGTACTACTAATTTTTTACAATTGTGAACTACTTTTAATTTGTACTTTAATTCTTTTCTCCAGAAAGGAAGCATTCTTCGCAACGGCAGTCTTTGGGTAATCCACCCCATACCGCAAAGGCATAATGCAAGGATGCGGCGTTCAACAGATAATTTATTAACCCATGTAATTTATAAGAGGGATACTGTTGAAGCAAAAAAAGACGAAGAATTTTGTGGAATAGAAAATACAATTAGTAGTGATGAATTGCTGGATAGTGAGGCGGGGATTCACGAAGATGTTTTTGTTGTAGGTCAAAGAATGTCCCAAGAAAGTGAGTTGGTTGTTGAATTGGCTATTTTCGTGGATGAGGAGCTTTGGAGGCATTTTTCGTCAAGACATGGATCTCTGGCTTGGCAGAAACTACAGCAATATGCACTGACTATGCTCAGTAATATTCAAGTGTGTTTTTAAATAATTTAGTATTCTCTATTTCCGGAAAACACAAAAAGCACAAACTTGTATTTTAATTAATTAATATTTTCCGGAATGAGAATATTATTTGCTTTCCGGAAGCATTTATTTAGGTTAATATATTTCCTGAATCTATCTTTCCGGAAAACACAAATTTGCTCTAATTTATAAATTTTTCCGGAAAAAAGTAATTTTTAATTCTTTCCGGAAATATATTAATTGTATATAGATTCTTCCGGAATTTATAATTAGTTTAATATTTTTTCAAGTTTCCGGAATCTATAATTTATAAAATTAATTTTCCGGAATAATAAAATTATTTTTTTTAAAGATAATGTATAAACAACCAACAGCATTGCCAACTATAACATTCAAAATTGTTCGATATGAAGTTTTTCAAACACAACCGGTAAAATTAAAAAATTAAAAATTCAATTTACTCCTTTTTTAATTAAATAAACTTTGATTTTTTAAAAATTAGTCTTTGAATTTTAATTAAAATTAAAGGGGAAATTCACCTGTGATGAAAAACTTTTTATTATTATTTCGTCACAAACAGGCTGATAAATAAATAAATAGATAATTAATGCGTTAACCCCTTCACGGAAATAATTTATATATTTTTAAATTGATTTTTATTGATGAATTTGTACTCTTTTTTTGATTTTTGCTTTCACAATATGACGTGAAATTTGCGAGGTTAAATTTAAAGACTGCGCGAAATTGTATTTTGCTTAACAACAATTTGTATTTTACGGAAAATACAAATTGTATTTTCCGGAAATATCGCTTACAACTTTTTTCTATAATATAATATTCCGGAAAACACAATTTCACAATTTGTAATTTTTTTACAATTTGTAAAAACTTTCCGGAAAAGCAATATATTTTCCGGAAAACATCTTTTACAATTTTCCTTATTCCGGAAAATACAATTTTATTATCTATAATATTTTTTACAATTTGTAAAAACTTTCCGGAAAAGCAATATATTTTCCGGAAAACATCTTTTACAATTTTCCTTATTCCGGAAAATACAATTTTATTATCTATAATATTTTTTACAATTTGTAAAAACTTTCCGGAAAAGCAATTTATTTTCCGGAAAACATTACAATTCTCAAAGTTTAAATTGTAAAATGTTTTTATACTTTTAGAGTGCATTGGCTGCGTATTTACACGAGAATGGAAACGCGCAGAGATACTTGGACAGATTTTGTCGATACCAACGGAGTTTGGGTGTGCAGGACTGGGATCACGCATTAATGCTTACAGGATATGACATTCACCGTGGTTATGGTGCTAATTCAATTTCAGGGATTGCTAGGCTGGATGGTAAAAAAATTTTTTTTGGAAAATTTGGTTGAAATTAAAATTTTTAAGGTATGTGTGATCCGTGGAACACTTGGTATTTAAATTTTTAATAAGTCGGGGAGGAATTACTAACTCAAAAAAATAATTTTCAGCACTCTAGCAGAAGGCTTAGATTTCACTTCAGCCTTTATCGGAACACACGAATTGGGTCACTCTGTGGGTATGAGACACGATGAGCCTTACTGCTCTGATAATTATATAATGAGTTCTTCTCTTGGTCCTGGAAAAGTTACATGGTCAACCTGTTCTTTGAGAGATTATCAAAATTTTATTCAAAGATTGGAGTGAGTTTTGAGTTTTTTAGAATTTTATTTTTTTAGTTCCAAAAATAAAAATTGCCTTCGGGTGTCCTTGCTTCGTGAAAAGTTGCCTATGAGGGATACATTAAAACCAGGCCAAATTTATGATGCACACGAGCAGTGTAGATTAATGCATGGAACTAGTTATGTTCAAGTTTCTCCTAGACAGGACCACTACGGTGAATTTTTTTAAAACTTGTTTTACAAATTGTAAATTAATTACAATTTGTAAAAAATTTTTACAATTTGTAAATTAAATAAATTTTTAAAATTTGCAATTGTAATTGCTTAAAACTTTTTTACAATTGCAACTTTTTTAAAACTTACTTGCATTTATAAATGTTAGTTAAAAACTTTTTTTGACAATTTTACAATTGTAATAAAACTTGCTTTATAATTTGTAATATTCCCCCTCCTGTAAAATATATTTCCGGAAAAATATACTTTCCCCCTTCTCTTCTAGACGGTATTTGTAATATGATGTGGTGTGGTCAGGGATCCTATGGTCGAATCGTTACATCACATCCAGCATTGGAAGGAACTTTTTGTGGTGATAGAAAATGGTAAAAATATTTTAATTTAAAATTAAATTAAAAAAAATTTAAAGGTGTTCTCTTGGCCGTTGTGTTCCGTGGACAGGGTTTGGAGCTCCGCTTTCCCCTAGACCTCCAATTCAACCACAATACCCCACGTATTCTACCACAACTACAACACCCGTTTATCCCACATCTGTGAGTTATAAAATTAGGCCAAAATCTGGTGGAACATTAGCTAAGTATTTAAAAACCATTGCTGACTGGCAACGACGAAATAAGGGAAGAAAGGGTCTGGTAATACAAATAGGGAATAATAGTGGTAATAATAACAATACTAAAAAGAAAAGAAGAAGAACACATGGGTAAAAAGTACAATTACAATAGTAATAGTGTTAAGTTGGTAAATTACAACTTTTGTATTTTCCGGAAAATACAAATAAAAATGGATAATATTTGTTTCCGGAAATTTTCCGGAAATATATTTATTTTTCCAACGAACATGTTTCCAACCGGAATTCTGTTTTCCGGAAAAATACTTGGATTGTTTTTTCTCTTTTCCGGAAATACATAAATATAAGTTTTCCGGAAAACAAATATCATTGTATAATGTTTTTCCGGAAGAAACAAGTTTATTTTTCTAACAAACATGTTTTTCCGGAAATAATTTTTTTAAAAACATGATAAAAACAAACATGTTTGTTCAGGAATAATTTATTTGTTTTTGTTTTATTTTTAATATGAACATCTATCTACCTAACATGTTTTTTTCTTCACTTTTAATTTATCATCAAATCGAAACACTTGAATATTTTCTTCTATTTTATTTTTTAAAAAAAGTTTGTCGTCATGGATGACGTTCAATGAAGTTTGCAGCTACATATTATTTTTATTTTTAGGAATAAACTTAAAAATATTTTTTTTCCACTAATATTAACTGCCATGTGTATTATTTTTACAATTTTTTTGTTTTTATTTCTGCCTCATTAATTTATAAATAGATTTAATATTTAATTTTAATTTTCTCAAAAAATAAATTTATTATTTTTAGAATTAATTAAAAATCAATTTTATTATTTTTTAACCAATTAATTTTTCAATTTTAGGTCCCTGTTTTTTCCTTTTATTTTTATCCTTATTTTCCTTTAATTATCCCTTTAATCCCTATTTTCTCTCATTTTATCATTTCACCTCTTAATTGCCCTTCCGCGCCACTTTTTTAACCAAAATTCAAAATGCAAAAAATTCCGCCAAGTTTCTAGTGCCAAATTATGGCCACTGATCTGTAAAATTTTTTTCTGATGTTTTCTGATGATTTAACGGCCAAAGGTCCTGAATCGTCTTTAATTTGTTCTTTAATTAACACTTAAATTAACACTTTTCTTTTTTCTCTCTCCTTTTCTTTTTGCAACTTTTTCTTGCTTAATTTAGTGTAAAAAATTACATTAAATTCTATTTACAAACTTAATTATCTCAAACTTATTTATTTGCAACTTTTTATTTCTCCTTGCAATTGCAAACTTGAAAAACCAGCTTGCAACTTTTTTCTCTCTCTCTATCTCTTTTCTCTAGCATCTTTAAGTTTTATAAAAAAAGTTGTAATTGTAAATTGAAAAAGTTGTAATTACTAAAGGAGAAAAAGGTTGGAAAAAAAAGTTGGAATAAAAGTTGGTAAAAGAGTTGATGAAAAAAGTTGGTAAAAAATAAACTTAGACTTGGGAAAATTACAAATTGTAAAAAAAGTTGAAAAAAAGGTTGAAATTACAATTATGAAAAGTTGTAAAAGGGGAAATTACAAATTGTAAAAAGTTGGAAAATTATATTGTAAAAATTAATTATAGTTAAATATGTATATTTCTATTATTCTAGCAACAAGTAATCAACGGTGGCTGGTCTGCGTGGTCTCCCTTCAATTGCAAACAATGTTCTTGTCCTAGCATTTCTGGTTCTATCGGCGTGGTGATTCTTGAATTAAAATTTATTTTATTTAATTTTATTTTAGACACTTTCTCACAGAAGTTGTTCCAATCCAGAACCAGTAAATGGAGGTGCCGAATGTCAAGGGCCGAATCAACGAGCGGCAGTCTGTACTAGAAAGTGTGCGGAAGAGAGGAATAGTGTCAACCAATATATTTGTAAATTTTTGGAATTTTAAGAAAATTAGGGGGAAAATAAGAATGAATTTTCTCTCTCTCTCAAAAATTATTTTTATAAATAAATAAAAAAATAATTTTTATTTGGCCAATAATGCATTCTTTTAATTTTGATCTCTACCCTTTTAAACGGCTTCTTTTAAGACGTCATAATAAATTAAAAATATTTTTATTATTTTTGCAAAAATATTAAATTCCAGTTTAATAATTTTTCTATAGCAAGTAAATGTGCTGAACATAAATATCAACGGAATGACCCTGAATTAACCGGAAGTGGGAGTCAGTTAACTCGGTTCCCTCAACGCGCCTGCAAAATATTCTGTGATGTGCAAAATGGGTTTGGGTCGCAGAGAAATTATAGGTTTTACGGAGACAATCTTCCGGATGGAGGTAGGGGAATTAATTAAATATTCTGATAAAATCAGAATAAATAAAATTCTGATTATTAAAAAAATCAGAATTTTTATATTTTAATAAAATCAGAATTTCTGATTTTTTTATTAAAAATTTCTGATTCAAAATTCTGATTTTTTAAATAGAATCAGAAGGTACTTTTCCGTTTTGTTACACCCCCATATATTAATGCTTAAAATGTCACATATAAGGTAATAAAAGGTGCTGAGTCGAACGGTACCTTTCATTTTCCCAGGAGATGTCTGTGGACCGAGATATAGGGCTCGAAATGGTCAAAAGCCATAGGGGGGAGTAAGTTCATTGTTGGGGTAAAAATTCGAATATACGAATAATACCGCATTCGAAAGAGCTCATGGAGCTGAGTCGAAAGACACCAAGATCAACGAAATCTGATTTGATTTGACCGAGATTCAGGTTCCTGAAAATTGAAGAACCACACAATTTTTTGTATCGTAACTCGGTCCAAACTTGTTCGAAAACGGTGATTTTGGTGTCATTCAACTCAGCTCGTCGAGCTCTTTCGAATGAGTTTTTATTTGCACATTCAAATTTTTTACCCCAAAATGGCCCAATGTTTTTGACCATTTCAAACCCTTTATCTTGGTTCACAGACATCTCCTGGGAAAAAGAAGGGTACCGTTCGACTCAGCACCTATAATTACCCTATATGTGACATTTTGGGCATTAATATAGGGGGGTGTAACAAAACGGAAAAGTACCGAATCAGAAATTTGATATTAAAAATTCTGATTCAAAATTCTGATTTTTTAATAAAATCAGAATTTTGTTATTAAAAATTCTGATTTGGGATTCTGATTTTTTAAAATAAAATAAGAATTTTTAAATTTATTAATTTAGCGCCTTGTGGTTGGGACCGGTATTGCTTGAATGGGGAGTGCACGGTATTTCTAATAATTAAACTTTTTACAAATTGTAAAAGCTAATTACAAATTGTAAATATAAAACTTTGTTTTGCTTATTTTTTGTTCTTTTAATTTTCCAAATAAACAGATTGCAAACAAATATTTTTGGCAAAATTGCCTCCTTTTAAATTCAAGCAAAAGAAAAATAATATTAAATGATGAAGCTTTTATTCGTCAAAAAATATGGATGAGAATTGATGGAGGTGGTAGTGGAGAAAATTAGCTAGCTTTTATTTATTTTTGGTTGTTTTGTTGCTGTTTGTTTTTGCTTCTTTCTATTTTATTTGTTTGTGCTTAGTTAAAAACAAGTTTATTTTTCCGGAATGTATTTTTCCTTAATTTATTTTCCGGAAAATTAGAATTAAATAAATTAGAAAATTCCGGAAAAGGATAGAATATTTCCGGAAAATAATAAACATCTTTCCGGAAAGAATAAATATTTCAGGAAGGAGTAAAATATTTTCCGGAAAATAGAAAAACATTTCCGGAAAGGAATAACATCCTTCCGGAAAATAGTAAATGTTTCCGGAATTTAAATATGTTTCCGGAATTTAAATATGTTTCCGGAATTTAAATATGTTTCCGGAATTTAAATATGTTTCCGGAATTTAAATATGTTTCCGGAATTTAAATATGTTTCCGGAAAATAATAGTAACTTTCAGGAAAGAGATACTGCTTTCCGGAAAATATTAAAATGTTTCCGGAAAAAATAAAATCCTTCCGGAAAATAATAGAACATTTCCGGAACATAATAACACCTTTCCGGAATTTAAATATATATTTTATTTACAGGAATTGTCATGTGAAGATTCCATCCTAGCTCCAGATGATCAACGGTCTAGCAGAAATTCTTGTCCCTCTACTCATGAGAGATGTCCCCTTGAAAATATTGATACTAAAACTATGTCCAACGGTCAATGGGGGCAATGGTAAATTTATAGGGTTTTGAATATTTTTTTAATTTAAGGACTATTTGGTCATCGTGTACTGCAAGCTGTGGGGATCTCGGGGTCCAAATACGTTCTCGAACCTGCAATATAAATAACCGTTGTGAGGGGGAACCTACACAAAATCAGCCGTGTAACAGACATGTTTGTCCGACTATACCAGCTGGAGAACCCGTATGGACAGAGTGGACACCCTGGACCCAATGTTCTGTCAGTTGTGGTCGTGGAAGCCAAGCACGTTATAGACGGTGTCAAAATTCGCAAGGAAGTATTGCATTTTCGTGTCAAGGCAAGGCGAGAAAAAATGAAATAAAATAAAAATAAATTTATTTTTTTAATTTTTAAAAATAATTAAATTAGGTCAAACAATGGAATTGCGCAATTGTGATGAATTACCTTGTAATTCCGGAAACCGTTTGGATAGATCTGGGGCGCAATGGACAGGCAAGTTGTTGAAATATGCATCTCTATATAATATAAATACATTCCGGAAAAATTGAAATTAAATAAATAAATTCCGGAAGGAAATAGATATTTTCCGGAAAATAATAAAACACTTCCGGAAAAATATAAAATATTTCCGGAAAGGACTAAAATGTTTCTGGAATTGAATAAAATATTTTCCGTAAGATATTAAGACATTTCCGGAAAATAGCAAAACATTTCCGGAAAAATACAAAATATTTCCGGAAAATAATTAAATGTTTCGTAAAGTTTTCCGGAAACCTCCAAAAATAAACAAATAAATACAGGATGGAGTGTTTGGTCTGTCTGCTCTGTTTCCTGCGGTCCAGGCTTTCAAAGTAGAACACGCTCATGTTTCCCCCAGTCAGGCGCTTGTGACGGCTCTTGGCAACAACGAATGGCTTGTAATCTTCGCGAATGTTTTGGGGGATGGAATACTTGGGGGGTTTGGAGTGAATGTTCGCGTTTATGTGGAAAGGGTGTTCGTTCTAGGAGTAGGTCAGTATAGGGTTTTTAGAGGGGAAAATGAAAAGGAAAAAATATTCACAGAACCTGCCCAAGTGATGCAAGTTGTCCAGGCTCTTCAACAGAACAATCATTTTGCAATGAACAGGCATGTGCAGAAAAAGAAACGTTAAATGCTGAGTGGAGGTATTTAAATAAATTAGAATATTTTATGATTTTTAAATTAACAAAAAAAGTGGTTGGAGTGTTTGGGGCCCTTGCTCAGCAACCTGTGGTAATGGAGTACGTAGGCGAACACGTCATTGCCAGTATGGGAATTGTCCCGGATACCACTTTGATTCTTCCATTTGTAATAATGGACCATGCTCTGTTGAGGATGCAAGTTGGGGAGGTAAAAATAAATAAACTTGGCCAGAATTTGTATTTTTAAAGTACAAATTCTGGTTTGTTTAATGACCAGAATTTGTAATTTTAAAAAATCAGAATTAAAACTTTTCCGGAAAACTTAGTAGTTAAAAGAGAATAATTTCCGGAAAAAAAGTTTATTTAATTAATTTTCCGGAATGACCAGAATTATTACAAATTCTGGTTTGTAAATTTAAAAATCAGAATTTTTATTAAATACCAGAATTTTTATTAAACATCAGAATCTTCAAAAATCAGAATTTTTAAACATCAGAATTTTTTCTAAAATCAGAATTTGTAATTTAAAATCAGAATTTAAAAATCAGAATTTTTATTAAAAATTTATTCTGATTTTTAATTTTAATTAAAGGCTGGGGCTATTGGTCTGTTTGCTCTGAAAGTTGTGGGCAAGGATTCAGAAGAAGAGTGCGGAAATGCTATGGGGGCGGGCAATGTCCAGGTAGTGAATATGAACGAGAACAATGTCAAATTAGGCCAAGCTGTTGATAGGTATTTTAATTTATATTTTAATTTATTGTTGTTAATGCTTATTCCCTTTTCCTTAATTTTCTCGGGTGTATTCCTCCTAAAAATTTTATTTTTTATTTTAAATTTTTTTCTATAAAATATTTATTTTATATTTATTTTAAAAATTCAAAAAAATTATTTTTTTAATTTCTCTTTTAATTTTAAAAATTTTTTTTTATTATTTTTAATCCACTCTTCTCTACACTTACTCTTTTTTTATTTATTCACAACTTGTGAATTCACAATTTATTTTTCAGTTAAAATCTAAAATTCTCTTTTATTTAAACATCTCAAAATGTTTTGTATATATTATTGTTAATTTTATAGTTTAAATTATTTTAAAAAATATTTTTTAATTTTTTATGTCGTAAATATAGGTAAAATAAATTAAGTCAGAAAATCAGAATTATTTTTATTATTAAATAGATTTTAGAAAAAATCAGAATTAAAGCTTTCCGGAAAATAAGAATAGTTTGATAAGAATATTCCGGAAAAGAAGAGATTAATTCTTAATTAATTTTCCGGAACAACCAGAATTATTTAAAAATCAGAATTATTTTTATTAACTAGCTGATAAAAAATCAGAATTATTTCCGGAAAATAATTTCCGGATTATATTTATTAAAATATTAAAATACATTCTTTATCAAGTACTCAGTTTTTATCTAGGCGCATATTTCAATTAATACATTTTTTTATTTTTAAAAATATTATTCAATTAATTTTTACTCCATTCTACTTTAATCTTCTCATCTTTCTAAAAATACAAAATTATTTTTTTTTAATTTTAATTTTTTAAAATTTTAATTAATTTGATTTAATTTACCTCTTCCAAAGCAAACTGCTTTTTCTCAACCTTTTAAATAAAATATAAAATGGGATAATACATAGCTGTTAAATTAATTTGGCTATTTCTTCTTCCGCTAATGCAAAAGGTTAATATAGGCGCTGTGAATCCCAGCATATTCAATTAACCGGAATATAACGACTTTTGCATGGGGGTAGGAATTAAATAGATTATGCTCTACAATATAAAACTTTCCGGAAAATGTTTATTTTTATTAATATAACATTCCGGAAACCTCAGAATTAATTTATAAAACTTTCCGGAAAAGGTTATTTTTAAATATACAATTTTCCGGAAAACTTTCTCTACCTAATAACTCAATAAAATAATCTTTCCGGAAAGGTCAAAATTAATTTAATATAACTTTCCGGAAACTTAAGTACTTTAAAAATAAATAAATTACCGTTTTAAGGTTATTACGGAAATCAACCTTCTGGCCTTCTTTTGTTTTTAATTTGGCAAACTAATTAATTAAATTTATTTTAAACTAAATTTCATTAAAAAGAAAATGAAATTTTCTGACCTGGCTATCAGTCTGAAAAAAAATAAATTTAAAAAATAAGTTTAGCTTAAGCTTAAGAATTGATTTACTTTGGAGACTTTCTTCAATGTCGGCTTTACACTTAAAAATAAAATTAAAATAATTTCTTTTTAAAAATTCCAAACAATTTTCCCCTCAAATCGTTCACAGCAATAGTCAATTCATTTATTTCAAAATCCTTTTGTCGAACAGTATAGCTTAAATCATACTTTTCCCGTTCCAACCTAATTACACTCTCTGCGAATTCCTTGGAGATTCGTTGTAATTCGTCTTCAAAAAATTTTTTTAAATTTTATTTTAATTCCCCCCACCTTCCCCACTAGACTCCAACTCGGGCAAAGGCACAATTCTTTCATTTAGCACTGATTGGCGTTCTTGTTCTTTTAACATTTGTTGTTTTTTCAAGTCTTCTGCTGCCTTCATCATTAATAATTTCTGAAGGTTGGGTTAACTTTATTAAATAAAATAAACTTTCCGGAAAAAGAGGAATTAATTAAAATATAATCTTTTCCGGAAAGAATTCTTTTCTGTATTTTTCCAAGTTTATTTAAGTTTGATCTTAAGTTTTTGTAATTTAATTTCAAGTTTATTTTTCTATTTTATTTTTAAGTTTAATCTTAAGTTTTATATTTAATTTCAAGTTTATTTAAGCGTCTAGTTTCAAGTTTATTTATTTCAAGTTTAATTAATTCTGATTTTTAATTTCAAGTTTATTTATTTACAAACTTAATAATTAAATTAAAACTTGCCCTCAACTTCTTTTTTCTTTCAGGCGTCAAAAACCCCTTAAAAATAAATTCAAGTTTATTTTAATCGCGCTTAATTTATTGCCTTTTTAGCCTTTTTCATTCTCCCTGCTTCTTCTAAGCGTTTACGCACTTCGGCCTTTTTACGTTCCCGTTCATCATTTTTGCGTTTTTGCTATAAAATTAATTAAAAATTATTTTAAAGAATTTCTTGCTTCAATATCATCATCAGCCATTTTTTTATTTATTTATTAAAATTAATTAAAATAAAATTATTTAATCTCTAAAAATATTAACACTAGATAAGCTTTAGAAAAATATAGATTGAAAAAATATATTTAAGTAAGCTAGTGGAGAAAGTTGTTATCCACCGCTTAGTTAGAATCGTCATTTTTTCCCTCCCAACATTTTCTGTGTTAAGCGATCTCAAGTTAACTAAAGTAAGGTAGTTATATGCGCAAACATTTATTTTATCTCTTTATCCAAAATTTTTTTGGGACTTTTTTTTCTTTATTTTTTCCTTCTTATTTACAATTTTTCTTGACTGTTTACATAAAATATATATTTTTCAAGTGGAAAAAGAGGATATTATATTTTTATTGTTTTAATGTGTTTGGAAATAAGATTTAGATAAGAATTGTAAAAAAAGTTGGTGTTTTTACAATTTGTATTTAAGTTTATTTTTAAGTTGTATTTTAGAGCATATTTTCAAGTTCATGCTTATTTTTATTTCCAAGTTTATTTTAATATTATATTTAAACTTGTTTCAAGTTTAAATTTGTTTTTAACTTCTTTTCAAGTTTTTAAGTTCAAACTTGTTTTCAAGTTTGTATTTTATATTCTTTTATAGTTTTAACTTTTTTCCAACTTATTCTAAAGTTTTCAGGTTCAAACATGTTTTCGTTTGTAATCTATTCAAGTTTATTTTAAGTTGTATTTTAGAGCCTATTTTCAAGTTCATGCTTATATCTATTTCCAAGTTTATTTAATTATATACTTAAACCTGTTTTCAAGTTGTAATCTTTTTCAAGTTTATTTTTAATCTCAACAGTTTTTTAAATACTTTACAATTACAATTAATTAATTGTAAAACTACTCAAATTTATGCAAATATATTTAAAAATCAAGTTTATATAAAATTCAAGTTTATTTTTTTCTGATTCCCTTTTTAAAATATTTGTTTTTATTCTTTTCTCTAATTAAAAATTCATTTAATTCTGTTTCCCAAACAATGCTCGAGCTTCACGGTGAGTATCATCAGTCGCATCAATATAACGCCCAGATTTTTCTTTTGTATTATTCGAGGTTGTGCCAACACTTTTTGTATTTTCCCCTCCCCCAGTTTGCTCAGTGCTAATTTTTTGGAAAAAATTAATTTTTTTAATTAAAATATCAGAAATTAGAAGACCTATTGGGTAGAGCACTTTCACTGTTTGGCATTCTTTTATTTCGCAATTTATTTCGAGAGGCCGAAGCTAACTCTTCGTCAATATTTTCCTGTGCTTTACGCTCAGCAGCGGCTCTCTCTTGTCTTTGCTTCCTATTCCAAATTCGGCACAACAATATTTGCTGGGTAGCATGCCGAAATTCGGTAATAAATACGAGACAAACAAAAGCATAAATTGTTGGGACTGGGGCAATTAACAACATCCCGAGAAACTCTTGGATTGGTCTAGAAAAATTATTTTAATATTTTTTAAAGTGTATAAACTTACTGGTTACTCTCACCCATTACAAAGCAGACAATGTAATTTATACCAGCAATTGCTACCAACTTAAAAAGAAGTTTTAATTAAAATTACAATTGTAATTGTCTATTGTAAAATTTAAAAAAAAGTTTTATGTAGAGTATAAAATAAACTTGGAATATAAATAATAAACATAGGTTTCTTTTTAATTTATTTTCAAAATAAATAAACTTTTTTTTATTTTATTTTCAGAATAAATTAAACTTGAAAATAAACTTGGAATATAAACTTAGAAATAAAACTTGTTTTTAAGTTTAATTTTTTTAAGTTTACAAAAGATATACTCAAGTTTATTTTCAGAATAAATTAAACTTGAAAATAAACTTAAGTTTTTAAAGTTTAATTTTTTTAAGTTTGTAAAAATGCTTGCTATTGTAGGAAGATGTGCAACAATTAAAACCTTAAATTGTAAAAAAAGTTTATTTATTATTCTCAATTGTAAATTGTCTATTTACATTTGTAAATTGAGCCATTTCTATTTGACTTTTATCAGACATATTTTCTTGTTGCCCGCTAAGTTTGCACTTTACAGTTGTTGCCTTAAAACTTGGAAATTACAATTTGTATAGAAAATAAGTTTACCGTTATAATTGCTATAAGCCAAGCAATAACAAGTGTAATTATTAAAACTCCATTAGCAAGAAAATACAAAGGATTGCGAGAATAATCAGTCCCAAAACTTCCTTCGAATAGACGAACCTTTTTAATTTTTTAAAGTTTATTTTTTTTCCAAGTTTATTTTTTCTCTCTTACAGTTTGTTCAGTTCCTCCACTAACACTTCCTTTAGTATCAAATTGTTTAGATTCTATAGCGGCAGCTAGAGCGCTATAATTACTCCCTCCAGTAATGGCTTGGAATCCTCCACTAATTGAATTTCCACTTCCACCTGCCCCTCCATTATTTCCATTATTATTATTAGCTTGTTGAATGAGACTAGTCCCTTCTTGACTCGAATTTAAATTTATACCCATACTTAATTGTAATTCTTCCCATTTTTTTGACCGAGAAAGACGTTCCAGTAAATACTTGAAATTTTAATTTTAATTAAAAAATCATCGGAGCAAGTCTCTTACATTTGGATCAACTTTTGAATAAAAAAGTAGAAAGGATTGAACTAAACAAAAAACAATAGCTACACCCAGAAATACAGGAACGTTTTTGGGGGCGAATACTGTTGACATTTGACCAGCCGTTTTACGGTAGTGGTACAGGAAAAGAAGACAGAAGCAAAATGCTGTAAATAGGAAACAACCGGCGCCAAAAGCTGCTAGTCCATTCTGTGGGAAAATAGTAGGTTTATTAAACAGAAGTTGATTTAAATAAACTTGAAAATATAAATAGAATATAATAAACTTGGTCAGAAACTTAACTCATAATTAAATAAACTTGGTATTAACAATAAATAAACTTGGCCTATAATTATATAAATAAACTTGGAAATTAAGTTACAAACTTAAAAATAGAAATTAAAGTTTTACAATTACTTTTTACAATTTCTAAACTTGAATATTATAAATAAACTTGAATATAAGTTTTACAATTTTTTTACAATTTGTAAACTTAAATTTTCTAAATAAACTTGGATATTAATTTATAATAAATAAACTTGACTCCAATCAGAATTAAATAAACTTGAAAATAGAGAATTAAAGTTTTACAATTACTTTTTACAATTTGTAAACTTGAATATTATAAATAAACTTGAATATTAATTTACAATAAATAAACTTAACTCAGAATTAAATAAACTTGAAAATAGAGAACTTAAAGTTTTACAAATCCTTTTTTACAATTTGTAATTAAATTTACAATAAATAAACTTGCCATAAAGTTGGAAGTTAACCCAGCATTGCTCAACGCTAAAAGTCCATGTGGTATCCGAATATTAGTGCTAGCTAGGGTAATAGATTGTGGGGCAACTGCCATTAATGCTAGAGCTACAAGAATGTATCCAACGGAAATACTGCGCATAAAAATGAGAACTTCCTTTAAATTAAAAATAATTTTAAAATAATTTATTTATTTATTAATTTACTTGAACTCGTTCAACTCGTTGTATTCGAGTAACCAAAATAAAAAGTAAATTCATTACAATTCCAACCATAGAGAGTATAGCACAGTATGCCGTAAAGGATCTCATTTTCAAAAATAAATGAAAAATGAATATATTTATTTATTACCTTTGGAATGGTTTTGGACTGATATAGAGGGGAAAAGCCAAGGAAAAGCCAAGGAAAAGTATAAAAAAAATTTTAAAGTGTGCGGTTGTCTTGCCACCATCAATTTATTCAACAAATCTTTTGATAAATCGGCTTTAGATTTTTTTTGACAAATTTAGTTATTGAAAAAAGATGAGGAAAAGATGAGAAAATAATAATAAAGGCTATTAAATAAATTAAAAAAAGAAGTGTTGTCGTTGGTTATTATTTTAAATATGTATTTTATTTGAGGGAAAAATATGTGACGACAAAGAAGAATTAATTTTAAAAAATAATTAGAAAATAAACTTGGATTACAATTTTAAAATTAATATATGTACATATAAAAATAAACTTGGACATATAATTGTAATCAAGTTTGTAATTAAGGCTGTCCTCTATAGCTAACTTAAATTAAACTTGGAATACAATTTTAAAAAATAAACTTGGAATATACACAGAAAAATAAACTTGAATGTACACATATAAATAAACCTGGACATATAATTGTAATCAAGTTTGTAATTAAGTTTGTCTTCCCTTGCTAGTTTAAATAAACTTGGAATAACTCGGTTACTATTAATCCAAGTTTATTTTTACGTAGAAAAATAAACTAGGAATACAATTTGGAAAAATAAACTAAATAAAATAAACTTGGATTTGTAATTGTAAGCAAGTTTGTAATTAAAGTTTGTAAAATACTAACTAATAAATTCCGCCTGTTTTTGATTATATTAGTGCAATATGATTAGAATAGTGCAATTCTAAGAACTTATTGTTTTCCGGTAAGTTTATTTAATATTTACCCTTCTTTTCTCTTAAGGGGAACCTATTGTAATCTTGATTACCTTTTTCTTTGTTAACTAGTTATACATATTAATAAATTGTGTATACAAATAATAAATATAAAAGATATTTTCATTTATTCATTACCTTTTATTAACTCTCCTAATTTACAATAATTAATGTATTTTCAACTTGTACGAATTTCAACAGTTTTCCTCTTCAATATGCTTATATTGGGATATAATGGACAGCAACCTGCTGCCGTTAGTTTTTAAAAATTAAATTTAAATTTTAATTTAATGATTTAGTGGCCAGCAACCAGCTACTCCCCCTACTTTCAAGCATTGTTTGCTGAGGCAAGTGCTCCCGTCCCTGCTCTACCTTCTGGTTTGGGAGCTCAGGGTGATACATAATAAATTCATTATATTATTTAAATTTTATACCCAGCACCGGCTATACCTGTTGGATTCCCCCTCGGACCTGGAACTCCAGCAATGGCACCTCCAGCAGTTGGTAGAAAGTGAAAAACAGACAAAGTTATAATTTGTAATTAATTTGCTAATTTACTAAATTGAATAAAAACTAATAAAAGGTGTTATGTTGGTATTTTAAGCTTCTAGGTTTGCAACTCAAGTTTATTTTTATATTTGAAGTTTATTTTACAATATCAAGTTTATTTTTTATAACTTAAGTTTATTTTTACAAATTCAAGTTTATTTTTATAATTCAAGTTTGTCTTACAAATTCAAGTTTATTTTTATATTTAAAGTTTATTTTATAGATTCAAGTTTATTTTTTACAATTCAAGTTTGTTCTTACAAAACCAAGTTTATTTTTATATTTAAAGTTTATTTTTACAACTCAATATTATTTTTACAAATCCAACTTTAATTTTTTACAAATTCAAGTTTATTTGATTAATATTTATCTAATTCAAGTTTTATTCTGTTTCAGCTTTTAACACTTAAATATATATATTTGCACTGGTTGATTAAGCATTCCATCTTTATTTACCCTTTGCCTTCTAGCATTTGACATTATTTTTTTTTTAAATTTTCTTTTATTATCTTAATGAAACCAGCATTTTTGTGGTTATTATTGAGCAAAAAAATCTTTTAAAAAAGGATAAACTTGTTATTTTTCTCCCACACAGAGATATAATAAATAAATTTTATTTATTCTTTTGCACTTTTTTCTTCGAGAGTGAAGGAGAAGATATCATTTCCTTTGACACGAGTTGATATCTGTTTTTTGGTTAACAATCATTTTACGCCTTGTTAGGCGCTGTTCAAATAAATAAAAGAGAATTGTGGGGGAACTGCTCAGTTTTTAAAAATAAATAAAAATTGTAAAACTTTTACAAAAATGTTTTTAAATTCAAAAATTATTTTTCTGTTAATTATTGGCAATTTTTTAATTATTGAGGTGATGTGAATATCTAATTTATTTTAATAAAATAATTTTGTTAAAGGCAGACATACAAAATATGAACAGAATATTCTCTTCAGATGTAAGTTTAAATAATTTACAAATTGTAAAATTACAAATTGTAATTAATTTACAATTAATTATAAATAAACTTGAATAAATAAACTTGAAATAGGTAAATAGAATATAATAAACTTGAATATAAACTTGAAAAAAGTTTTACAAATATAATTAAACTTTAAAATAAACAAGTTTTACAATTCAAGTTTATTTTTATTTGAATTGTAAAACTCAAGTTTATGCAATTTTTTAAAGTTTATTTTTACAATTAAAGTATAAATAAACTTAAGAATATAAACTTTTAAATAAACTTAAGTTTTACAATCTTTATAACTTTATTTTTACAAATAGCCTCAATCTTCAAGCAGACGTATTATTAGACAAGCACCTTTTGACAGCGATGAAGACGCTACTGGCGGAGCTTCACCTGACAATGGGAACTTTGATGGAGACGGGGCAAAGGAAGAGGAAAACTCTCCGGATACTATGATGATTTATGATGATGATTCTCCTGTTACTGAAGAAAGTGAAGGGAAGGAGGGGAAAGAGGTAAAGGTAACAACTACAAATAATCAACAGCAACAGCAGCAACAAACCTCAACAATAAAAACATCAATTTTAAGTACTTCAACAATCAAGCCAGAAACAATAACAACAAATAATACCCCCAAAAATATAACCAAAATTGAGAAGAAACTTGCTGGAAAACTTGAAACTTTAAATTCTGATAAAAATACAACTTTTCCGGGAATAAATAATATTAATATTAAATCAGAAAAAGCTTCTATTAAAAATGAAGAAAATTACAAAAGCAAAATACACAGGAAGAATTGTAATAGTGAAGTAATAAGAAGAATAATACTTGAGGTGTTTAATGACAATGTTTGTAATTAAAGTTTATTTATTAATTTTTTTAAGTTTGTTAAAACAAGTTTATTTTTGCTAACAAGTTTATTTTTAATTAACTTCTTTAGTTCGAACTTAAAATAAAATAAACTTGAGTTAAGTTTAAACTTGCAAAACAAGTTTATTTTTGCAAACTTAAGTCTATAAACTTGAAAATAAAATATATAGACCTATAAACTTAAAAACAAGTTTGTTTTTATATTTCAAGTTCAAGCTTAATTTTTTTATATTTAACTTTATTAAAAATACATTTCAGAATATAGGAGCAAGACCATCCGTTGCTAAACGTAAAATCCAATCAAAAGCAACTGATCAAATAGGCGGCAGAATTGACGTGATTTGCTCTCGAAAGGCCTTTAGCTATGTTGTTAATAGTGGTAAATATTTTTTAATATTTTGTGTCCCAAGCATTTTTTAATTAAGAGGTATTCTGCGAAGTGGAGAAGGCGGATATTGTCTGTCTCTGTTATAAACAGCAAGGATGAGTGAAAAGGAGAAAAGTTTATTTATTTTTTTATTTATTGAATGTGCCAAAATTGCTTTTATTTTATTTAATGTTGTATAAATATTTATTTATAAATAACTCTATTTTTAAGCTTGAACTTAATTCAAGTTTAATTTATTTCAAGTTTAATTAATTCAAGTTTAATTTCTAGTTTAAATTAATTCAAGTTGGTAAGCTTAAGTTTCATGTTTTAGATATTAAAGTAAATGTTTTTCCGGAAAATGTTCGTTTGAAAAAGTTTTAAATAAATTCCGGAATGTTTTTAAAGTTTCCGGAAAAGTTTAGAAATGTTTTACAAACAAAAGTTTATTTAAATAAACATGTTTTAAAACAAGTTGAAAACAAGTTGAATTATAAATATATAAACTTAAATTTGATATGTTTTATAAAATTAAACTTGATATGTTTATATTACAATTGTCAGCAGCATTTTCTTTGTATTTCTCACATTCCAACCTTTTTTATATCTATTTAGCTCTCTTCTTGACCTCAAACCAATTTCTATTCTTTACTTCTTCCCAAGAGTCCTTTTATTTACTTGGATTTAATTTTGTGTGGCAAATTGCTTTCTTTGCTTTAAAAACCTTTTTACGCTTTTCCTCCTCTCACGCGTTTATTTTTCATTTTATTTAGGGCAAAAATACGTTCTTTTCTTCGTTTTTCACTTATCAGAACCTCTTTTATTATAAATCCAATTTTATCCAAATATCACTGATTGTAGAAATATCACCCCAAAAATTACCCCAAAAATCACCCCAAAAATGCTTGGAAAGGATTCAAAATTTATGAAAATGACTGCCAAAATGAGGCAAGAGACTTATCGTCGAAAATCGTTAGTATTCCTTTCCCAATAAATTAATTTTTTTAAATTTTAATTTGAAGAAGTGATATATTAAATGCAGCAAAGTCTGTTTATAGACCTGCACCTAAACCGTTTCCGGTAATTTTAATAAAATTATTTTTAATTTAAAAAAAAGGATCGAAATGAGTGGTTGAATCAACGCTTTTCCAATATTTATTGGTCTTTTAGAAAATTACAATTTCAATTATTTTTTAAAAATGAAGGTTGGTATAAATTTTTAGAAATATTTTATTATTTTTAATATTTAAAATATTACATAGGCAGTTTTTTATTTAATTTAAAAATTAATTAAAATATTCTACACTAAATAATAAAACTTTGTTGTATAATAAAAAAGGAATATTGAGCTTAAATATAATTTTAAATTTAATGGCAAATGGTAAAAGGGAAGGGAATTATTGTAATTTGTAAAGATAATACAAAGGGTTGTAATTCTTGCAATTTTTCAAGTTTATTTACTCTCAAGTTTATTAAGTTCAATCTTAAGTTTTATATTTATTTTCAGGTTGTATTTTATATTCAAGTTTATTTTCAAGTTTATTTAAGGCGGGTTTATTAATTTAAACTTATCCAAGTTTTATGTTTATTAATTCCAAGTTCAAACTTGTTTCCAAGTTTTATTTTATTCTAAAGTTTATTATGTATTTCAAGTTTTGTATTTATTTTCAGGTTTATTATATTTCAAGTTTAAGTTTACAAACCAACCCTGTGTAATCTTAAAAACATATTGTATAAGCATTTTTACTATTGCTATTTTTCTATCTAATTTTGACTAGAGAATTTTTATTCTAATAGAAGGGCACTTTTCCAATTAAAAGACAGCTGTGAACGAGTCGAAAGAATCTAACCAGTCGATTGCCTAAAATATCTTTTTTTAATTTTTTTTTAAATATTTTAAATAAATTCAAAATTACCCTTTCATTTTCCTCATTAAAAAATAAAGTATTCTCTTCATTCTGAGCTATTTCTGTTGTGAATGATGTTTGTTGTTGTTGTTGAGGAGTGTTATTGTTATTATTGTTTAATTCATGGAATAGATTTGTTGAGGCAGTGAAAGAAGACGAAAAAATGTTAGAGGAATTATTTCGATGCATTTCAACTTCTTCGGCCAAAAAATTGGCTAAACGATCTGTTTGGGAATTATTTATACAATTTGTTGTTGTTGTTGTAGATTGGTCATTTTGTAAAACTTCCATTAAATCCTGCATTGTTTTTTCCATTTCTTGACTATGTATAATATGCTCAAAGGATTGTTGTTGTCTTTGTTCTTCTATTAATAATTGGGATTCTGCTAAATAAATATTATTGTTAATTGGTGTTGTTGTTGGTTGAGGGGAATTGTTGCTGTTACTATTATTTCCTTCAAGAACTGAACGGAAAATTTCTTCCATATCAAAAGTACTACCGGAATTAGTTGTCCCTATTTATATAAAGTTATAGAAATACATTTTCGGAATACATTTCCGGAAAGATATTAATATTGCTTATAATTCCGGAAATTAGCAGTATATTTCCGGAAAGTTATATTACATTTCCGGAAAACATAAAAATATATTTCCGGAAGGTTATATTAGTTTTCCGGAAAAATTAATATAAACATGTTTCAGTAACTTTCCGGAAACTATAAAAATTAATTCATGTTTTCCGGAAAACATAAAAACATATTAAACATTTACCTAAAGATGAGTTTGGCCGTTTCTGACTATTAATATTGTTGTTGTCAAAACATTCACAACTCGAACGTTTAAAAACATTTGTAGAATGTTCGTTTGAAATTAAACCTTCCAATGCACTTTTACTTCGGCCACCTCCCTTGCGCTTAAACATTGTTGTGTTGTTAATGTTTTGATGTTTTTCTTTGTTTGAATGTTTCCCAACTTTTCTCTTTGTTTTTCTGGTTGTTGTTGTTTCAACTAAATTTTGTTCTTCTTGAATATTTAATGAATGTTCGGAATGTTGTAATAAAAGGTTATTGTTTGGAGAATAATTTAAAAGAGGTTGTTGTTGTTGGTTTGTTTGGTTTGTTGGGTTTGTTATTGTTGTTGTTGTTGCTGTATTACTATTTAATAGACTACTGTTATGTTCAAGCTGATAACGCCTTAAAAGCTGAACAATTAACAATGCTGTTTTTGATTCTTGCCCAATTAATCTACAAATATCTTGAACTGCTTGTTCTGTATGTAATTCTTCCTGAAGTTTTTGTTCAGCACAAACTAGGGCTTTTTGCCCATTTATTTGTCTCTCCAATGTCAATTGTTGTTCTCTATGGGTATTTATTAATTGTCCAAGCCAATATTCAACCTGTCCAAAAATTATTCCAGTTTCCGGATCTCTAGGTTGGGACTCTTTTCTAGCTTCTCCCAACATTTGTTGATGTTTTTGTAAACCTATTTGTGAACGAGTCAATTCTTTTTGTAATTCTGCAATTTTTTGTTGTTGTTGTCTAAGCAATTCTTCATGTTTTGATAATGTTGCAGCGCTCAATAATTGCTCATTTCCAACAAAACATTGTTGTTGTTGGTTTTGTAAACAACAACAACAATTTATTGCGTTGTTTATGTTGTTGTTGTTTTCATTTTCTCTAATCGAAACAAGAGGAGTTTGTTGTTGTTGATGTTTTTGTTGAAATATGTTTTGTTCATTTAAATGTTTTTGTTGTTGTTCTGGTATTATTTCTTCTCCAACAACATTGTTTTTATTAAAACTTGTAACACAAACATCAGAACAACAAACATCAGAACATGGAGAGGAATGAGACGACAACATTTGAAAAGGCGAACAACAACAAAGTTGTTGTTGATAATTACAACATTTATTTGTACTAAACTTTTGTTGTTTTATTAAAGTTTGGGGAGGTTCTAAAAATGTTTTTGAGTTGTTTTGTTGTTTTTGTTGTTCTTTGTCAAGTTGTTTTTCCTCTTTACAACAAGTTTTATTTTCTTCAGAAATAACAATACTAATATCAGCAGGCTCCAACGGTGTAAACTAAAAATTAAAACTTGTTTTTAAAAACTTGTTTTGTTTAATGTTTTTTAAAAACAAAACAAACTTGTCCTCCAGATCCCATTGTAGCAAAACTAAAAGTTTTTTCTATTGTTGGGGAAACATTTTGTTTTTCATCAATTTCTTCCCTTTCTTCCTCCTTTCCTTCTTCAATTTCTCCAACCTCTTTTAACTCCTCAACAATTTTATCTTCTCTCTCCTCTACTATCTTCTCTTCCTCCAACAAACATTGTTGTTCATTGTTTCCCCTTGTTTCCATGTTTTTGTTGTTTTTGTTGTTCAGATAAACATTATTATTATGCCCACACGAACAACATTTACACCCAACATTTTTATTAAAGTTTCCCAAAAACAAAGGTTTCCAACTTTTACTAAAAAACATGTTTGTTTTGTTGTTTGTTCTTCCAATTCTTTTTTGTTTATTAATGTTTCTATTATTTTTTAATTTTAAATTATTTTTTAAATTTGTTGTTGCTTCAGTATATCCATTTCTTCCATCGATGACTGAGTCAATTACCTTTAGAAAAAAAATTTTTCTTCAAAAAAATTTTTTTTCCTTCCAAAAAAAATTTTTTTCTTTCAGAAAAAATTTTTTTTCTTCTTTCAAAAATTATTCCAGATCCCCCAAAACTTTTAGGAATAATTCACATGGTCCCCTCTAATTATTTTCAGCTCAATTTTTAAAAAAATATCCCCCCCCCCCCTCTATTTATTTATTTTATTACCAACCGCATCAATAACAGAAGGAGAGGAACAACAGCCGCCACCACTTTCTCCCCCCAAACAAGAAGAATTGGAAGAAAACAAAGCTGGAGACGAATCAACAAAAACACCATTATTAACGTTCTTTTTCTTCTTTTTTAAAACAATTCCTTCATTAAATATAAGTAAAGACTCTCTTTGTTGCTGCAAAATTATTGAATGTTCAAAAGGTTGAAGCCGGTCAATCAACGCTTGTTTAGATCCAGAAACAGCTAATCCTCTCTTTTTACATTCAGTCTAGAAAAATAAAAAGAATATAAATCACACACAAATTTACTTTAAACAGCAGTCTGTCTGGGAATTTTTATTTAAAAAAATTTTTTTTTCTTATTTATTTTTAGAGGGACGACATTTGTATACATTTTTGGGTACTTGTTTGAAACAACTTGTTTTTATTTATTATTATTGTTTATAAGAAACAACTGGAAAAACAAAAACAAGTTTATTCTTACCATAAAAACATGTTTATTTAGAACAAAACTTGTTTTTCTATGTTTTTATTAAACTTGTTTGTGAGAAACATGTTTAATGTTTGAAAAGAAAACCAAGTTTAATTTTACTCTAAAAACAAGTTTATTTACAACAACAAAATATTTTTTTAAAAAAACAAGTACAAAACAAGTTTATTAAAATAAAACTTGTTTTTCTTACTAAAACATGCTTATTTTATTTAAACATGTTTTTATCAATTTTTGAAGCCCAGAAACAAAAAATAAAAATTTATACCTTTAATTCGTGTACTCTCAAATCATCCAACCCGAGGCTTTGATTAGTACTATTCCATTCCTCTGGAACCTCCCCAGTAGTTGAAGTAGGCTCTTCAACTAAACCTGCTGAATAAACCCTATGTATGGGTGTTGTTGCTATATTATTCGAGGTTAAAAATGTTTGGGGGAATGGAGATGTTGCTGTTGTTGTTGAAAGGGATTGGTCTAATAAAAACATGTTTAAAAACAATATAATTTTAGTAAAACATTGTTTATTATTAAGACAAACATGTTTATTTAGAACAAAACTTGTTTTTCCATGTTTTTGTTTAAACAAGTTTATTTTCACTTTAAAAACATGTTCATTACAACAACAAATATTTTTTTAAAACAAGTTCAAACAAGTTTATTTAATTTTAATTAAAATATGTTTTTATTATAAACATGTTTTTATTAAACTTGTTTTTAATGTTTTTAAGAAATTCCAACAAACCCTCCATAAACAAAAAAGCATTGTTATTATTATTTATTTGTTGTTTTGAATAAAAACTATTTCCATTAGTTCCCATTTAAAATAAATTAAATTTATTTAAAAAATCCTTTAAAAAATTTTTTAAAAATTATAAAAAAAAATTTTTGGAAATAATAATTGAGAAATGAACAGGTCAGAAAATTTTAGCTAAAAACATTCAAACAAAAAATGTGGCGACAAAGGGAAAGAAAAGAGAGGTAAAGCACATAAAGCTCTTTTCAAGTTTGCGTCAGAAGAAAATGAGTATTTAGTAAATACATAGTTGAGGGGAGTAAAAAAAGTTGACTATTGGTTTAGTCTAGAACTTATAACTCAGGAATGGGTAAACTTGATAAAATAAATTTGGTATCATTAAATAGGTAATTAAATTCTCTATTAATTAGAAACAGAAAAAGATTTTTTAATAAAAAAATAGGGTCGAAAAAGGTCGAGAAATGTCCAAAAACCTTCATTTCCGTTAATTTTTTGACTAATTTTTTAAATTTAATTTAGATAAAATTTTTATTTTAATCTGATTTTGTAGTGAATTTATTTCTCTATTTAATAGTAACCTTAAAAAAATTTTTCAATTTTTAAATTTTAAAAGAAAAGAAGGAAATAATTGTTTGCGTCAAGGTTCCTAAACTTATGAGGGGAAAAGCAAGGAGAAAAAAAATGCGGGTGGGCAAAGCAGTAAATAAAAAAAAAGAAAAATAAATAAAGAAAAATATAAAAATGATCGGAAGCCGTGATTTTTCAACGTCAAATAAATTTTTTTTGGAAAAAGGATATTTTTAAATCTTTTTTTTTGTAGAGAAAAAAGAACAACAGATGTTTTGAGGACTCGGAAGTTGAGGAAAAAAATTTAAAAAAATTAATATATTTTTGGCATTAAGGAAGGGGGAAGGGTTGTTAGCGATTTAAACAATTTGTTTTTATGCATGTAAAACATTTCCGGAAAATAAATTAATTGTTTTTGGAAAAATCAGAATTAAATAAAAACAACATCTCATATAAACCAGAATTAAACAAAAGAGAAACACAAAAACATTCAACTTTCCGGAAAACAAATGTTTATTAAACATTCCAAACACGACCACAAACATACCACAGACACAACTGGAAAAACATTCTGAAAAAATCAGAATTAAAATCAAACATAGATCCAAAAATAGATGAAATACAAACCCTTCCAGACAGTTTATAAAAAGATTATTAAGTGTTTAAAGATTAAATCAAGGAAAATTATAAATAATTATTAAAAATAGAAGTAAATTGAAATATGATTTTTGAAGGTTTTATTTTTTTAATTTTTGAAAGAAATTTTGCTGATCTTTGAAATTTAAAAATTTATTTAAGGAATTAAATATGTAGGAAATTTGTTTGTTTAAATATAAATTCAGAATTTATTAAAAACAATGTTTCAGGAAAATCAGAAACAAATAAAAACATTAAGAGAATAAAACCAGAATTAAACAAAAACAATGTCTCATAAAAACCAGAATAAAATTAAAACATTGAGAATTTAAATAAAAATATCAGAATTAAATAAAAACATCCCTAATAAACTCCCCAATAAAACTTAAAATTTGTTAGTAACTAAACTTGAGTTAAAAAATATATCTATTTATAAATAGCTAAATTAAGATTGGGTGTTAAATAAAATGGATTAAAAACGGATATTAAAAGTAAAAGAAGTAATAAATTTATAATTATTTTATTTTTATTTTTAAAACATTTTTCTCTCAAAGTATCATCCATTTATTTTATTTTTTTCTTTTCTTGATTTTCACGTTCAATTTTTATTTAAAGAATTTTTGTTAAAAATTAATGAAAGGAGAAGGTTAAACCCAAAAAAAAATTTTTTTTCTAACACCCAAAATATCAAAAATAAAAAGATTAAAGGGAGAATGATCCAAAAGGTTTAGGTTTTTATTTCTCCCTGATTTTTAAATTTTCCCCAAAGTCGATATTTTGGGTTAATTTAAAAAAAAGTTCAAGCCTTTAAGTGTTAAAAATAAAAATTTATTTAGCTAGATTGATGGGCAATCCAATTTTTAAAATAAAAAAGGGCAAAGTAATTAATAATGTTATAAAAAAGCTTGAAGACAAAAGGTTAAGGAAAAGCATGAGGAATTAAAAAAAAATTTTTTTTGCAAAAAAAAACTAAAATAAAAATCCTTACTTTTATTTTCTTAAACTTTTATTTAGTTGTTACTTATATTTGTCATTTTTTTATTTTTTTTGTTACGCGCATTTAAGTAACAGATCAGATTTCATTCATGCACTCGTCTTCCGCCCTTCCGTCTACCTTACGTAAGCTATATATAAATGTTAAAAACATTAAAAACATTTATTTTACTAAACATAACATGTTGTAAAATAGAAAAACAAAATTTGAGAAAAACACAAACTTAGAAACCAGAATTTAAAAACAACAAATCAGAAAAACACAAAATTGAAAAACAAAAATAAAACCAGAACAAAATATAAACATATTTAATTATAAGCTTAAAACCTTAAAAACCAGAATTTAAGAGCAACAAAACAGAAAAACAAACTTTAAAAACATAAACTTGAAACCAGAATAAAATATAAACATATTTATTCAATTAAAACCTTAAAACTTAAGATTACAAAAACCAGAATTTAAAAACAACAAACCAGAAAATCTTTTAAGTATTAATAAATCAGAATTAAAAACCAGAATTTTTTAAATAGATTTAATCAATTAATCAACTTCAATTGATTTTTAATTTAACCTAACATTAATCAGATTTTTCTCAATTAACCTAAAATAATATTTAATTGTTGCCAGTTGTTTAATTGTCTCTATTCAACATTATTTCTTTTTTCTACTAATATACCTTAAATTTTTCCCTCCTTTTTTTTCTCTCCCTTTGGGGACTCATTAACGTTATTTTTTCTATTAAAAATATAAAAACTAACTAAAAAAGGAATAAAATTTCCTTTTAAAAATTTCATTTTTTGTTTGCCAAACTCCCTTTCCGGAAAAGAAAAAAATAAATACATGAGGGAAAAATAGATGGGAGAAAGCAGGAACTTTTAAGGCTTCGAAAAGCAAAGTGCGGCTGGTAGAAAAAAAGAAAAGAAGCCAGAGGCAATAATGGGACTTTTTTGCTTACTCTAGATATAACTAAACTAAGTATATATTCACTCCTGTCACTTTAAGAATTTCCATTCTCAGTTTCACATTTTATTCAATTTATTCTATACATGCGCGTATTTAAGTGACATAATACATGCTTTTTATTTTTTAAGCTTAAACTTGATTAAAATTAAGAAAACTTAAGTCTAAACTTTAAAATAGAGAAACTTAAGTTTAAGCTTGATTAAATTTGATTCAAACTTAAGTTCACACTTAAAAACATTATTAAACGTTATTAAACTTTAATCAAGACTTAAGATTAAACGTAACTTTAATTAAAACCTAGTTCAAACTTAAAAACATTTATAAAAAGAAAACTTGTTGTAAAACATAAAACAAACATTAAAAACCAGAATAAAATCTAAACATGTAAACTTAAGTTTAAAAAAATCAGAATTTCAAAACAACAAAACAAGAAAAACATTTTTAAAATCAGAATTCCAAACAAACAAACATTTTTAAATTAAAACCTGTTTTTCTCATTATAGTTATGGACACTGTTAGTTTGGATGATTTAAGCAGAATTGAGCCGCCTGAAAAACCTCCCAGTTTAGAACAATTACAACAATTGACAGGAAATCGTTTTTCTTTAAGATGGCTCAAATATACTTACAACCGATTTAAAAATGTATCAAAAAAAAATTTTTTTAACAAATATTTCTTTCCAATATTTAAAAAAGGAATGCCCAACTGGAAGAATGCACTTTACAGAATTTCGGCGTCTTTTTGGAGGATTCCTTCCTGATAGATTGAACGTAGATAAATGTCTTTTTTTATCAAAAAAATTTTTTTTTCCAAGGACAACTATTTGGAACGAGTGTTTCATGCTTTTTGCCGAACTCATCAAGAACAATTGTCGTTTAAAGTAAAAAGAAAATAATTTTTTTTGAAAAAAAAAATAAAAATTATTTAAAGGATATGGTTGTAACTTTATCTAAAATTTGTGATGAAAGTCCGGAATCTAATGCTGAATGGATTATGAGATTAATTAATAGAAATGTTAATAATAATGGACAAATTAGTTATAAAGTGAGAAAAAAAATTTAAAAAAAAATAAAAAAAAATTTTAAAGGATTTTTTGGAATTTATAAAATCAGTGTTTACTCTGCGCGGAAAGAGTGAACAAAACGAACTTAAGAGAATGCAAACATCTGTTAGACGCTCAACAATGGCGGAAGATTGTTCGTTAGCTAGTAGTAATGTTCGTTTAGAAAATAAACAAAAACAATCTTTACAACATTCACCACGCCCACCAACAACATTTAAAACAGCGGTAAAAACATTAAAAAATAAAACTTGTTTTTAGACATGTTTTTGAAAATGTTCTTTAAATGTTTTAAAAAATATTTTCAAGGCATTACTAGCATCAGCCGTAACAACTCCTACAGCAGCCCCAATTGCTAGTTTTGTTCCTTTTGTTGGCAATTCAAAAAGAGAATCCTCCTCGCCAGATCAGGAATTTAGTAGGGCAATAAACAGAAGGGCATTCTTTCTGTTTGAGGTTAGTTCAAAAACAAGTTTAAATAACATGTTCAAAAACAAGTTTATTTAAACAAACTTGTTTTAGCAAACGAACATTCAAACAAACATTTAATTTAACAAAAACATTTTTTAAATTAAAACATCCCCTCAAAAACATTTTAAATATTCTCAAAAACATTTACAAACACATAAAAAACATTTTTTCCATCCAAACATCAAAACACTTACAAACAACAAAATAAACACAAACATTTTCGCAAACATTTAAACCCCCAACTAAACTTCTAAAAACATATTAAAACATTTCTAAACAAACATTAAACATTCTTTAAGGAATTGGACAGTGAACAAAAAGGTTATCTCACTTCAACAGATTTTGAACGATTCTTTACTAAACAAAAAGTACACCTCATATAAAAAAATATATATTTTTTATAATAATTTTATTTCATTGTATTTAAGATTTGAACAATAAAAAAAAATCTGAAAAAAAACTTTTAAAAATTGGAATGTATTTTTAAAAAAATTAATTAATGCCACAAAAAAAGATATATATTTTAGGATTAAAAAAGAAAAGAAAAATTTTTAGAAATTTTAATTAATTTTTAAAAAATACAAGGATCTCTCTTTTTAAAAATGTTGTAGTAATTGACTAGAGGAAACATTGCACATGCACCTATGACTGAGCCAATCTAGGAATTTTAATTTTCATAAAAATCCCCAAAAAAGGAGGTCCAAAAAGTAAGGGAAATCAAAAAAAATTTTTTTAGAAAAATTAAAAATCGTCGAAAAAATAAATAAACATCTCCTAAAATTCCCTCAGAATTTTTCAAAAAATCCCCAAAAAATTCTTTTATTAAATTTTAAAAATTAAACCTGCATAAAAAATCCACACCAAAAAAGAGCTTTTTCGCTGTTTGCTTGTTCACTTCTGACCAACCCAGTAATTAATGTTCGTAAATATGAACATAAAAATCCTGCCAAAACGGATGCAGACACCTTTAAAAATAAATTAATTTAATTTAAAAAATTGAGAAAACCGAAAGGAAGCTTCCAATAAATGGAAAAGAATTTCGAAGCATCGGTTCTGGGCTTTGAAGTGCCAAAATAAAAATAAATATAGTGCTGGCTATTAAATTAAAATTTAATTTTTAAAGGATAATTTAAAATTAAAATTAAAAACCTGTACAAATAAAAGTTAAAATGAAGATAGTAGATAATGAACGAGGCTTGCACCAAATTGGCAAAAAATTGGCTGGAGGGTGGGAAATATTAGAAAGTGTTAAAGCCAAATGATAGGTGATCTAGGAAAAAAATTTAAAAAAATTTTTGAAAATTCTTTAAAAAATTTTGAAAATTTAAAAAAAAATTTCTTGAAAATTTCAAAAAAAATTTTAAAAAATTTTTCAAAAAAAAAAATTAAAAAAAAACCATAGAATATGCAAGAGTAGCATAACTTTGAATTGAAGGAATTATTGTATTCATTTGTGCAGAAATTAAAGTTAACATTAAAATTAACATCCAATAACGCATTCCTCTACCATTATTATTGGACTATAAAATGTTTTTAAATTAGAAAAACAAACATGTTTTGCGTCGTAAAAACATGTTTCTGAAAAACATGTCAAATTTCTCAAAAACATGTTTCCCATAAACATGTTTACATAAAAACATGTTTTACAACAAAACAAGTTTTTAATTAGAAAAAAAATAACAAAACAAGTTTAACAAAAACATGTTTTACAACAAAACAAGTTTTTAATTAGAAAGAAGAAAAAAACAAGTTTGTTTTTCTTGTTTGGAAGAAAACTTGTTTTTACTAAGTTTTTGTTTTGTTCGCAAACAATGTTTCCCTTGTTTTATTAAAACAAACATGTTTTTCCGTTTGTTTTGTTTTTATGTTTCTATATCCCTTACATTAAGAGGACTTTGTTCGTCTGCAACAACAACAACAACATTATTTTCATCAATTTGTTCTCTAACAACTTCAGCAAAAGCATTTTCACCAACAATTTGTTTTGTTTCTTTAACTTTTTTATTTTCTTTTGCATGTTCAAATTTCCAATGTAAAATAGCAAAAGCAATTGTTGCAATGCTCATCCAAACAAAAATTAGAGAATTGTAAATTTTTATAGAGAAGAGAGGTTCTGTTGGGATTGCTTTAAGTTGTTTTGTTCCGTTAGGTAATAAATGTTCTATACAATCGTATTTTCCTACTCCTAAATTGTAAAACAAAATTTTTTTATTTAAGTGACATTTGTGAACAGACAATTGCGGACATTTTCAATAGGAGTAGGTTTTGCCGCAAATATCTTGCGGACTGTCCGCAAATATGCCAATTTTAAATTAAAGCGACATTTGCGGACATTTTAACTGGACATTGGGTTTGTCCGCAAATATCAGTCCGCAAATATTCCTTAACTAAAAATAACCTTGTACAAGCTTAAATAAGCTCGGAATAAAAGAACTAAAGCTCATTCCAAGAAAATAAGCACTCATATAAGAATTGTGAAAATCAGCCATGTAGGGCATAAAGAAAAGATTGGAGGAAGCACAAACCTTTAGGAAAGGAAAAATTTTTAAAGGTCAAAAAATTTAAAAAAATACCAAAGCCATACAAAAAGTAAGAGAAATAAGAGCAACAGAATGTTCAGTATTAGACAACCAAAAAGTTTCCTGCCAAAAAAGTGCCAATAAAAGCATACAAATTGAGCCAAAAATTAACAATGAAAGAATTAAAGGTGCCTTGTTTGAATTAAAACGGGTATATCTGTGCCCGACAGAGTAAATTAGAGTTAAAAGACAGGCTGCCTTTGAGAGGAATTAATTTAAAAATAAAAAACAATTTAAAAAAACCTGTATAATCAAAGAAAGATAGGAGGGAAGAGACCATCCTTCGGGTAAACGACTGGTATATAACGACAGCTCAACCCAAATTGCGTTTATGGTCAGCCATGTACTGAAAAATTGAGAATTTTTTAATTTAAAAAAATAAATTTAAAAAGAAAATGCCTCGATCCGAACATTATAACAAGCAAAAATGCAGTAACATTAACCATTTTCTACGAAAAAATTTTTTTTTTATTTTCTTTAGAACTCGAAAATGCATGGTATTGCTAGGTCATCCCTCTTATTTTTTTGAGATTTATTGGCTAAACCCTGTTCTGGGAAAAATAGAGAAGAATCCTAGAAAAATAAATAAAGATGAAATCCGCAAATGTTTGTCCGCAAGTTTCGGGGATAACCTAGAAATACCAAATTCCAATAAAATAAAGTTATTAAAAGGATTTAACCAAACTAAAAAAATTTTTTTTAATAAAACACCTTTATACTTTAAATAAATTTACGATAAAACAACACTAGAAGAGAGAAATATTTTCTTCAAAAAAAATTACTCGAAATCCGCAAAAATTTCTTTTACATATATTTTATCCCTAATCAACTATATTATCTTCCCTTTACTCATTTCTTCCTTTTCAACTCATTCAGGCTGCACACGCGACTTGTAAGGCCAAAGAGGTTTTTCTTTAGTCGAAAACAACAGAGTAGCCATAGCATGAAGAGTCATGACAACACTACAACAGACCATACCAAAAACAATATTTCGACCCACAGTCAACGGATAATTTGCTGTTTCTGTTGGAAGAGTTCCTCCAGCAGTGCCTGCCTTAAAAAAAAAAATTTTAATAAAATTAAAAAAGAAAAAAATTAAAAAAAAATACCCAAAGCTCGTCTTGAAGCTTTCTAACTTTAGGGTCATAAAGTCCATACTTTCCCATAACCAATTCTCCACAACGAGTACCTTCTGGAAGACGAGGAAGCATTTTCCCTCCGACCTAAAAAAGGTGTTAAAAATATATTGAGAAAGAAAAATTGGTTTAAAAGTGAAAAGATTTTTTGCGTAAGTCCGCAAAAAATGTCCGCAAAATTAAAATTTTAAAAAATACCCCAATTTGCCATTCTCCCGGATTGATCGGGTCAAATTCTTCCAATGTTGGAGGCTTTTTACCAGTTACAGGATGAACAGCATATTGATAACTCGTCGCTTTGCTTCTTAAAAATATTGGAAAAGTTGAAGTTTTAAGAGAATAAAAAAACCTTTTTGCAATATAAAGCGGAATAGAAGCTCGAGAAAGCATTTGATAACACGAAAAATTTGAAAATAAAATGTACTGAAATTTAGAAAAAAAAATTTTAAAAATCAGAAAATTTAAAATAGAATTTTTGGCCGCTAGGACTCAAATGTTCTCTTTTAAAATTAAAGAATTTTCTTTTGGCATTATGTATTTTATTTAAAGGACGCTTCAAAGTCGGAGTTTCATAGTCACAAGTTTTTCAAAAAATCTTTTATTTTTTTTGTTTTATTTACTTTCTTGAGACTATAACAGTTTTATTTGTTTCAGATTCCTTATGCCTTCCTTGGAAAGCGTTAAATTTACAGAAGAAAATGGCAACGTTTTACAAGTTTTAACGCCAAATAATGGGGATGCTATTACTTCCACTTTTGTTGATTCAACCCCTATACAAGATGAATCTTTTAGCAAGAATCTTCCAATTTGTGATTCCGATCCTATCTTTCCTTTTGTTACGTTGAAACAAGAACGATTGCATTGTATCTACAGAGAATAGTTTGTTTGGATTTTTTCAATTTTAAATGGGGGAGAGTGGAGGTGAGAAAGGTGTGAGAAAATATATTAAAACAACGGGTGAAACCAGCGACATAGGAGTAGCAAGAAATCTTAGGAGCCGAGAAATAACTTCTGCCAGGTGGTCGCAGGATCGATGCCTGCCCGTGTCGTTGATTTTAACGCTCTCTCTCTTAAGTTTTCTTGGAGAAAATTTTTTTTAATATTTTAGTGATGCTGTTGTCAAAAACTTTATCGAAGGCGTTTATGTCACACCTGGTGCTGAATCCCCACTCGTTTGGTTTGGACTTTTAGTTGTTCGAACAGGAATATTTTATGGAGGATTATTTCGTTTTACAATAACAATTCCTGAAGAATTTCCTGACACAAATGAAATTCCGGTTAGTTTTTTACATTTTGTTTTAACCATCTAGGTAATGGTTACGGTTGTTGGCCCCATTTTTTTCTTTCTGTTGTATTCTTAAAGTTTCAGAAAAGGCTAATTTGACACCCAGAACAAACTTCCTTCCTTTAAACTCCTTGTTAGTAAATACCAATTTCGACACCCAGAATTAGACCTGCACGAATCGTTTTGGTTTCGTGATTGTCTTGAAGGAAGTAGGAGAGGAAAGGGAAGAGAATTTCATTTTGATTTCCTTAAGCCAAGGGAAAGGCGAGCCTTTCTTACTTTCCTTGTAAGAAAGGCCCAACGAAAACAAGGAATATATTTCCGTGCATTATGAAACTAAACGTTTCGTGCCCTAGAACACTGAAGCTTCAAAGGAAGCAAAATGAATACCCATAGACCTGCCTATTACTCCAACCTTTTTTTTATTTTTTAGATTGTCCAATTTGAAGAATCCTTGTTCCATCCACTTATTAATCCAAAAAATAATTGTGTTGATTTAAACAGATTTTTTCCTAGTGGATGGCAAAGAGACAGAAATCATATTTATCAAGTTATTACAGCAACTCAGGTTTTTTTTATTTTATTTTTTTTGGTTCAAAAATGTTTTTTAAGGGAATTTTCTTTCGATGTCAGTGTGAAACTTCCCAAGCTGCAAACCCTGAAGCTTCCATTTTATTAAAAGAAAATAGGTCAAAATTTGTTCAATTAGCTCATAATACTGTTAGGTTTCTTATTTTCTGTTGATTTTTATTTTTAATTTTTGTTTGAATTTAGAAGAAGTCGAACTCAAATTTATGCATTGCCTTCCTCTGATGATCAAAATGCTATAAGGTTGTTTTTATTTTTTGGGAGGAAGTTTTCAGTGAGCGTTAAATGCGAGCCTCCGTTAAAGAAATCACTTTTTTAAAGATTTATCATTGGTTGGATTTTGTTGGTTCCTTTGTCAACTTTTTTTGGAGGACCTTCAATTTTACTCCCCCCCCCTTACAAACGAAGCCTTTCAATTATCTTCCCAAATAAAATATTGTTTTTTAAAGATTTACCCCTTGGGATGATATTGAAATGGAGCCTTATAGACAATATTTACTTGGAAAGAGTGAATTGCCTGAAAATAAAAAATTTAGTTGGAGAAAGCATCCAATTAAAAATGGTTTAAGTTGGGTTAAAAATGAAAAACAGCAACAAAATAATAATTCTTTGTTTTATTTATGTGATCATTTTTATTAATACTTTTTTTTTAGATAAAAAATTTTGTAATTAAATTCCTTTAAATTTTATGAATATTTAATTTTCTTAAATTTATCTTTTTTTTATTTCGATTAATTTTCTAAAATTTATTTTAGCTTGTTTTTTGCTTGTTTTTTTAATTTCTCCTCAAAATTATGACGTCATTAAAGAAGGAATTGCAAGACAGTGGTATTGGAAGTAGTGGTGGTTCAAACAAGAAGGTTGCTGCTTGTTCGAGTAAAACAAACAATAATAATAAAGGTGTTGAGGTTGTGAGGTTAGTTTATTTTTATTTTAAACTTATCTGGTCAGAGGGATTTATTTTTTAAAAAATTTTTTGGTTATTTTCATGGAGTCGGGTTTCAGATTTTGGATTGATAAGAGGTTGGGTTTCGGCTCTCCGATTTCGTTTCTCGTTCACTGATTCTGGTTTATCCTATAAATCGTTTCATGTCTCTGCCTCACGTCTTATGAGTTTTTTTCCTAATTCCGATGGTTACCATTTTTTATTGAATTGAAAATCACATGTTCAGATTCCTTGTACTTTTTTGCCTAACATGTTCATTTCCTTAAACTTTAATTTTTTATTTCAGCATCCCTTCGGATGATTGGTTTACGCAAATGTATGGACCTATGGGTGAAAATTCTGAAGACAAAATTTTAAGTGCTAAAAGAGGTGAAGGGACTAAAAGGTTTTTATTTAATTTTAAGTCTTATAAAAAAATTTAGGAACTTATATGGTTTAGGTGCGCTTTTTTTTAGCCACGCCCCTTTCTCCTTTTCCCTCGTCAAGCAAACGCATTGTCACCCTTCCTTCTTTCCTTTTCCATCATTATTCTTTTTCCTTTTCACAAATTAATCAATTCAACGATGCAAATGTTTTTTTTTAATTTTATTTTGAATACATAAATTAAGTCTAAGATCTTCCATATCCTGGACTAAATTAAACAAAGTTAAAAGTCTTAAGCCTAAGATGAAATGAATTTTTTAAAGGATAAAGAAATGAGGAAAAATGAGAATGAAAATGAAAAAGGGCGTGGTGTAGTGCAGTTGCTGATGAAAAGAAAAAGTATTAAAAGAATGATGGAAAAGGAAAGAAAGACTGACCATTTTGTACGTAGTGCGTTTGCTTGACGAGGGAAAAGAAGAAAGGGGCGTGGTTAAAAAAAGCGCACCTAAACCATATAAGTTCCAAAATTTATTTAAGAAAGAAAATTTTAAAAAATACCAAAATCAAAGCTAAAAAACGTAAAAGAATTTCTTCAACAACAACAAATTCAACAAGTTCAGATTTGATAGAAATTGATGTTTCTGATGGTGAAGATTTAAATCAAGTATTTCCTCCTTTATTATCTCCACAAACAAGCAAAAATAAAGAAGATAAAGAAGTTGAAAAGACTGAAAAAAATGAAATTAGAATTGACAAAAATTTGGTTAAAAATGACAAAAATAAAGGACAGGCTTCATTTTCTGATGATGATTTGGATTTTGTTGTTTTGTTTGAATCTATTACTGAGAAAAATTTGAAAAAGGTTTGGATTTGATGTTTTTTTTATTTTAATGTTTTTATGGGTTTTAAACTAATTTTTTGGGAGGTGTTTATCTTTTTTTGTAAGTTCTAACTTCCAAAACAAGGCTCTTCGAGCCGAGCAATCCTATTTTTGGACTTATCCTTTTTTATCATATGTATATCAACCAAGAACTGAACTTAGAGACCGGATCGGGGGTACGATCTATCTCAAAATATATCGACCTCAATAACCTTTATTCGTGATATGGTCTCGGTCCGGGCACCCGACCGATTCTTGTGGTACTATCCAACTCCAATAATGTTTTTAAATTTTTTTTTACGTTTTTAAAAATATTTAAAATAAAAAAAATTTTTTTAAAGGAAAATGCTCAAGATAATGACGATTCTGATGATTCTTTCATTTTTTCTAAAAATACGCTTAAAAGACCTCCTAAAATTATTAAAAATGCTCAGGATCAAGTTAGAAATGATATTGTAAGTTTTAAAATTTTTTTGAATTAAAAAAATTTTTTTCAAGGAAGAAAATTTTGGGATAACTTTGTACCCAAATAAAGTATTATTTGAAAAAATTTCAAATTATATGAATAAATATAAAAATGAATTTGACAGTTTTAATAGAAATATATGGACACATTTTACCGAAAATTTGCAGGTTTTGATTATTTTTTGATTTTTATTTTAAAAAATAATTTTTAGAATGATCATACTTATACTTGGTTTGAATTTTTTTAATTTTTCTTTAATTTCTAAATTTTTTCAACAAATTTTTTGGAGAATTTGTCCTTTGAATTTGCTTGTCTCTTTACTCTAAAAAAGATTTTTGGAAAATATTTTTCTTGAAAAAATATTTTTAAAAATTATAAATGGGATGAAATGTCTTTTTGTTTCTATTTTTATAAAAAAAATTTTTGAAAAATTTTTTTAAATTTTCCTTTAAATATATGGTTTAAAATAAATACCAACGCAACTTGAAAAAATATTTTTTAATTAAAAAATTCTTTTCCTTTCTAGGAAAATGCGTGTTAAATGTATGTTGGAGGATATTGTTAAACAGGTTTTTATTTAGATAAATTCTTTTTAAAAATCACTTAAATTTTTTTTAAAGATTTTTCCAAGTGAAAGTATTAGTTTGGTTGCTGTTGGGTCTACAGTTAATGGATGTGGAGCTTTTAATTCTGGTTTTTTTAAGTTAAAAAATTTTTTTCTAATTTTTTATTTAATAGATATGGATCTGTGTTTGTGTATGCCTTGTAGAATGGATGGATATGAAACTCAACGAAAGTTTGTTTTTAAATTTAATTTTTTATGGTGAATGGGTTTGGGAGAGGGGATCGTCGGTTAAAAAAAATTTTTTTAATGGGATCAAATGTCCTTAAAAATAATTTCTAGTCCTACTAAAAACTTTCTGTTAGTTTAGCTTGATTTGAAAATTTAAAAAATCTTTAAAAATGAGATTAAATGTTTTCATGGGATAAAATGTCCTAAAAACTTTTTAATCTCCCAAAAATTGTTTCCATTTAATTTTTTCTAATTTTTCAGTTATGCAATTAATCGACTTAAAAAAGTTATGAGAAAATTATTGACTAAAAGAACTTTAATTCATGATATTTTATTTGTTCCTGCAAAAGTTCCAATTTTAAAAATTAAATTTAAACATCCTTATCAAAAATTGGAGGTTGATATGAATATTAATAATGTTCCTGGAATTTATAATTCTTATTTGATTCATTATTATTCAAGGTTTTTTTTTAAATTTAACTTAATTTGATAGGGTATTTAATTTTTGATTATTAGTAAATTGAGTCGATGGTGTGATGGATAGTTTACCTGTATTTATGGGGATGGTTGGCCAGGGGTGTCTCCTCGGTTTTTAATTTCGTTTGTTTTTGGAGTATTTAATGGTTAATTATTAAAATTTGTTTGATTGGTTGGTGGTGTAATGGTTAGTGAGTTTGTATATAGGAGGCAAACGATGGAGGTTCGATTCCTTGGGCTTCCGATGTTTTTAAATTTATTTGCCTTTTTTATGATTAAGCATTTCTTAATTAAGAAATTCTTTTAGTATTTTTTAAAATTTGATAACAGGAAATAAATGTTTTGCAAAAATTTTTTTTAGAATTGACGATAGATTTCCAGCTTTGTGTCTTATAGTGAAACATTGGGCAAAGAAAAAGGGAATATTAGATGCTTGTTCTGGTTATTTTAATAGGTTTTTTTTAATTTTTTATTTGAAAAATTCTGGGTAATTTTTGAGGGTTATTTGAGGAATTTTAAAAATATTATTTAATTTTTTTCTAGTTATTCATTAATTCTTATGGTCCTTCATTTTCTTCAATGTGGAATTAATATCCCAATTCTTCCAAATCTTCAACATTTATTTCCTGATTATTTTCACTTCTTTCGGGCGTTGGACGAAATGCAACTTTTTGTGGATTTGCCTAAACCTCTTCCTGGTTTATTTTTAATTTTTTTAAATTGAAAAAAATTTTTTTTAAGAAATACCTAAAAATACTTTGTCTATTGGAGAATTATTAATTGCCTTTTTTAATTATTATAATAATTTTAATTTTGACGAATATGCAATTTCTGTTTATAGAGGATGTATTTATCCAAGGTTTTTTATCAATTAAATTTTTAAATAAAAAAGAGTCCACTCCTGATGAGCTACACCTAAATGCCTATTGACTCTGAAGGCCTTATTGACCCTCAAGACTTACAGCTTGAAAGGGGATATCGAGGGATTTGGATCAAATAAGGGGGATATCGATGGATTTGGTCTGATTAAAGGAGTCAAGGTACGTACTCACAATACCACACTATAGGTTCTAATATACAGAATTGGCTACTTTTCCCCACAGAGCCGGGTATATATTCTTCTTAATTCCTTCGATATTTTTTCTTTCAAAATTTAGGTCTCTTGGCCCTAATTAAATTCAAATTAATTTTTTATTTTTAAAAAATCTTTTTAAAAAAAGGAGTGAACTTGCTCGAAATACTCGTCGTTTCAAAATTTTTATTGAAGAACCCTTTGACTTTAAAAATACTGCTAGATGTGTTACAAGTGAAGATAATTTTTTGACTATATTGGATACATTTAGAGAAGCTGTGGAAATTTGTTGTTCTTTACCTCCTAATCTTAAAAGATTAATTGCTAGTTGAAAGAAAGAAAAAGAGAGGTTTATTTTAATAAAAATATATTTATATAGTTAAGTATTTTTTGTGGGGTAAATATTGTAATTTCGTTCATTTTCCTCCTCTTTTTTCAAAATTTTCAATTTATTTTTGGGAGGATTTTTGGAATTATTTTTTTGGGGGTTTGCAAAAATTATTTTGGGAATGGACTCTGGCATATTTTAAAAAGGGGATGGTAGAAGTGAATGATAGAAGGTTCCGTCTCCCAAAGAAGAAGTTCCAAAAATAATTCCAAAATCTCCCAAAAATAAGTTAAAAAACATTAAAATGGTCATATTAAAAATGCAGTACAAAAGTGATGCTTCTAACGTCATTAGGGAGTGCCGTCGTCATCTCAGAGGGATGGACAAGAGGTTGATGGAAGTCCAAGGTCATATTCGCATCAAGGACCTTGAAAATGTGAAGTTCAGAAATCAACATGAACTTCTACAAAAATTGGAAAGGCTGCGCTTATTGATTTTGGGTCACGATTCAATTGCATTCAGCATTTGTCGCTCCTCCATCGTTGGTGTAGCTTGTCCTAATATCAACGAGCGGATCCTATCCGCCTTCTTGAGAATTGCGAGTTGACCTTCTAATTTGGCATTCTCCACATCCTTATTCCGCATTTGAGCTTCAATTGCACCCATTTTGTTCTCCATCCTTCTCATCTGGCGTCTCAAATCATGAATAACATCCGCAGCATTACTTTCATTGAAGTGAGCTTAGTCTCGAGTGGGATCAATGAGAGTAATGCTGCGGATGTTATTCATGATTTGAGACGCCAGATGAGAAGGATGGAGAACAAAATGGGTGCAATTGAAGCTCAAATGCGGAATAAGGATGTGGAGAATGCCAAATTAGAAGGTCAACTCGCAATTCTCAAGAAGGCGGATAGGATCCGCTCGTTGATATTAGGACAAGCTACACCAACGATGGAGGAGCGACAAATGCTGAATGCAATTGAATCGTGACCCAAAATCAATAAGCGCAGCCTTTCCAATTTTTGTAGAAGTTCATGTTGATTTCTGAACTTCACATTTTCAAGGTCCTTGATGCGAATATGACCTTGGACTTCCATCAACCTCTTGTCCATCCCTCTGAGATGACGACGGCACTCCCTAATGACGTTAGAAGCATCACTTTTGTACTGCATTTTTAATATGACCATTTTAATGTTTTTTAACTTATTTTTGGGAGATTTTGGAATTATTTTTGGAACTTCTTCTTTGGGAGACGGAACCTTCTATCATTCACTTCTACCATCCCCTTTTTAAAATATGCCAGAGTCCATTCCTACTCTCCCTCTCGAAAAATAAATAAAAAGTGAAAATGAACGACAATTTTCCCTTGTATTTTGTAATGCTATTTTCTGTTTTTTTTGAATTTTTAAGAAAAGGAGTTTTATAAATATATTTATAAAAGCCCAAGATTGTCGTTAAATTTAAAGAAAAATTTTATCAGTTTAAAAAAAGTGAAAATTTTCAAATTAAAAAATTGTTTAAAAGTCATTCCTTCAAATTTTCAATAAAAGAATTAAATGTTTCAATATATTTAGACAATGAAGTAGTATTTTGAATAACTGAAAAAGGGAGGAAAAGAAAATTATTTTTAGGAAAAGAAAATTATTTTTGAAAGGAGAATTCCATTGCTTCTCTAACCAAACCAAAAAAATTTCCACCAAAAATTATTTCTTCTACACACTAAAAACATTCATTTAATTAACCCAACTAAAACTTTTCTGACTATGAGACTGGGGTTAGGACAAGAAAAGAGTTCCACGTCCTTTCCCTGTAATAACGTCCCTTCCCTTTTTCCCAATTTTTTAAAATTTACCTGAAGAAGAATTTTCACTTCCAATCTCTTCCAATTTATCAACCCTCGGTAGTTCATTTAAATTAAAATTGTTAATATCCTCAATATTTAAAGGAACAGCAATAAAACCAGTTTTAGGGTGGACAGTAAATGGGGCTTTTAATAAATGATTAATTCTGTTTTTAAAAAATAATTTTTAATTTGAAAAAAAATTTAAAAAAATATACCCAACAGTAACTTTCTCGTCAAGTTTAGGATAAGCATATTCCAAAACAAAAAATCGTAAAAAATTGATAGCCAATTCGTTTGGTATCTTTAAAAAGAGGAGAAAATTTATTTTTAAAGGAATTTTTTTGGTAAAAGAATTTTAGGTGTAAGGTGGAATTTTGGAAAAGAGAAAAAGGTATTTTTAGATTTATTTTTGACGTTAAGAAATATTTTTTAAGGTGTTTGGAGGAACTTGGTTATTAAAAAAAAGGAACTTTTTTGGTGGTCACCCAGTGGTTGGTTATATCTGAAAGCCTTGGTGCTCCCTATGTTTATTCTGAAGGTTAAGAGGGCTGTTTTTAATACATTATAAGTTAAATAAAATTTTAAGAATAAAATTAAAATTAAAAAACCCTCTATTTACATTAGGCAATTTAGTCGCCGCATTTTCCTCTTTTATTTTTGCTCGTTTTTCTTGATCAAATCTCATTGTAATTAATTCCCAACGATCTTGAGGTGTATTTACTCTAAGAAAAAATTAATTCTTTTTTAATTTTAAAATTCAAAAAAAACCTTCTAAATTCTTTATCCATAATTTCTCTCATTTCAACGTCCGGACACAAATTTAAAATTTTGTTCCATTCCTCTTGTGTATCGAACCAGCCTTGTTCAAAAATTAAATTTTCAAATTCTCCAGAGTCCAAAATACAGCGAAAAGCTATTTCTGCCATTGGATGGACTCTATATTTGGTTATTGCTGAATTTTCTTTTCCCTAGAAAATTTAAAAAATAAATTGAGGATATTTGATGGTGCCCAACAAAATCATTTTCGGGGTCCGGAAACCGAACTAGTAATTAAATTCTAAAGACAAAGCTAGGAATGCCAAACAGGATCCGGCCGGAATTTCTAGATAATCCGATACGGGGAAATCCAGAGATCGCGAAAAATCCCTCGGATCTGGGACAGATTTCAGAAAAATCCTGCGGATCGGGATATGGGAATATTAGGGGAAAATTCGTTTGAGTAAAGCCTCACTTGGGTAAATTTTAAGAATAAAACCTGAATTATAAGATATTTTGCTACAGCTTCTCTAGCTTTATTATTTAATGAACGAGCTTTTTGATCAGCAACCCAACAATGTATACCTCTTCTACCAGAAAATACCCATAATAAATGTTTAAATCCAAATTGACCTGAAAAATAATTAAACTTTAAGGCAAAGCTAGAAAAAATTGGTTGATGTGTAAGTGGTGTAGTGGGTGAGGCTTGGGTTTTACATTTTGGGAGGTGTGGGTGTGGGTACCCCGTTCGGGGAAATCATTTTTAATTTTACAAAAAAATAACAAAGATCAAGGAAGTAAACTGTTTATGTGATGTAGTGGGTAAAAGGTTAATTTTTTATTCTTAGGGGGTGCGGGTTCGAACCCCACTAGGGGAAATTATTTTTATTTTAACAAAGCTCTCCCAAAAAATTAAAAAATTTAAAAAACAAACTTTTCAACAACAAATTTAGCACTTTAACAGCAATAATAATCCAACGCCAACATTTATTGCATACTTTAGCTTCTCTAAAAAATTAATTTTTTAAATAAATAAATTTAAAAAAATTTTACTTGCAACAATTCCTAATTAAATCATAATCTGTCAAGTCAATATCAAAAACTAATTCTCTTTCAACTGCATAAAAGTCGGCAAATTTTTTTCTATCTAAAGGCTATAAAAAATAAAAATTAAATTTTTAATATTAAATGATATTTTTAAAGAAAAAAAATAATTTTTCCCCACCGGGGTTCGAACCCACACCCCTCAAAATATAAAATACATACTTAACCCACTACACCACCGATACCACAATTTTTTATTTTCAAAAAGAAAGCTTACTGGTCGATTATAAACTGGCCCATGTAATGAAAAAAATATTTTCCCCCAAGGGGGTTCGAACCCACACCCTTTTCAATATAAAATCTATACTTAACCCACTACACCACCGATACATTAATTTTTTATTTTTAAAAAAAAGTTTACTGGTCGATTATAAACTGCCCCAATATCAATTTTGAATGGATTTGTTCTCAAAAATTTTTCTTTAAATTCGTCCAAAGTTCGAAATGATAGGAATCTGATGTGAATATCATCTTTTAAAATAAATGCAAATTCTCTGTTTGGAAGTAGATTAGCTAGAGAAAATTAAATTTTAAATTAAAATAAATTCTTTAAAGAAAACCTTTTCCATAAGACAGCCATTTTAACATTAAATTGTAAGGGTAATTAGTTAAATAATACTTTTTTAGATAAAATTCTAGTCTTTCTGGAATAAAATCCATATCTTAAATCCTTAAAGGCAAAAAAGAAATGTTAGAAAAATATAAGAAAACCCAAAGCTTTCCCCCTTCAATAAATTTGAATTTTATCGGCGTCCTTTTCTGCTTGGCGAAGAGTTTAAAAATAAATGACTTTTAATCCCAATTATGTGTCTGTACAAAAGACCGACAAATTAAAGGACTGTCGCAGCCAAAAAGAGGATAAAAGACCGATTTTTAACCAATCGGTCTTTTTACAGACGGTCTTTTAACCCTTTTTGGCCGCGTCGGTCTTTTATCCACTCGGTTTTTTGTACAGGAGCCCCAATTTATTTTTTCTCTACATCTTTTGCTGTACTATTTCGTCTCTTCTTTTAAATTTTCTTTTACATTTATTTATTTGGCATTCTGCTTTAATTTTTTCTTTTCTTCTCTTTTTTTATTTTGTCTCTCTTAGTTTTACATACTCTCTCTTATTTTTATTTTTTTTATTAATTAATCTCCCAGTTTTTCCTATGTTTTTTTTTAATTTGTTCAATTAAATTTTGTTGCGTTGCGCAGACTAATTTATTTTTTTTTATTTTGTTGCGTGTATAATTGCGAGATTATATTTTTAATCTAATCTATTGGAATTATTTTTTTTAATTGGCAATTTTAAGGGGATTAAATAAATAAATTTTGTAAATTTTTTGTTTCATTTTTATGTTTAATAATTTAAAAGAACAGATTATTTTAATCATAATTCTATTCTTTTTGAGAGTAAGAGCCTCCTTTGACCTTTTAGTGTTTTTCCGAGGAAATTCAGGCTTCGGAAATGATTGAGGATTTTGCTTAGGATCCGGCCCAGCGTCAGACTTAGGACGAGGCCTAGATTATAAGTTCAAAGGATTTTTTCAAGGTTTGTTTCAAGATTTTGTTCATTTTGTTCAATAATCCAATGTCAAAGGATTCAAAAGTTTCAAAGGATTTTGTCAAAGGATTCTGCCCAACGTCAGGCTTTGGACCAGGCCTGGATTCTAAGCCAAGCACTCATATTTTTGAATTCTCGATTTCTAATCCCTTTTTACTACTTACCCGTTCCCTTATTAAAAAAATTTTTATTTTTCAGATGTCAACATCATCAAATAATTATTCTTTGCATAGGTATAGAATAGCCTATCATTCATTAAACAATCCAACCAACTTTACAAACAATTATTTTGCTGGCATTTATCTTCATTTTCAATTTTTGGAGAGGAAATGGCGCTCGCTTCTTTTGGTTTCAATCCTTTCAATTTTGTTTATTTTCTTCTATTTGACATTTTCTACATTTAATAATACTGAATTTGTCTCTTCAAATTTAACTTTTATAGGTTGGTTTTTTTAATTATTTTTTAGGGTTTCCTTGTATTTTTTGGTCATGAAACTGGCCAATTACCCTTTTCCAGAGCCTACCTCTGCCTCCTTACTTTTTTATTTTTTGGTGTTTTTCTGATTTCAAGGGCTAGCGGCCCTTGAAATCCATGTTTCCTTCACGGTTCCTGGATTCTTTTTGTTATGAATCCTTTTCTAATCATTTCCCTTTTCCTACATCCTGGCACATTCTACAAATTAACTTTTTATGTGCCTAGAGGTTAACCCTCGACATTTTTTGGCCTTAAAGGTTTTTATGAATTCAAGGACTAGAATACAATTTAGAATGCAATCCCAATAGAGCTTGGTTCTGAATATGGCTTCAGGTCGAAAATCTTTTTCCATCTCCAGTTCCCGACCTAAGTTTTTTTAACTTCCCTGGTCTTTCCTAAACTCAACACAGTCCCTAAATATTAAAATAATTTTTAATTCCAGTTCCTGATATTGAAGAAATTATATCTACAACAGCAACCACTATAAGAACACCAATATCTAAAATAGAAAGACTACCCAAAATTAAATTAATTAAAGAACATGAAGAACAATCTGCCAATTCTTCACAATTGTTAAATGTACCTTTATCTAATGTTTCTTTGATTTTGAGGTTTTTTTTTAAATTTTTGTAGAGAAGTGGTTCCCTTGGCAGGTCACTTAGCCGTCCCAAATTTTAGAAAATTTCTAAATTTACCCAAATGAGTTCTGACCCAAATAAATTTTGACCCAAAAATAATTTCTTGTCTTTTAATTTAGAAATACCTCAGAACCTTTGGATCTAATCTCTTCATCAATATTTTCGAAGCCTTCAAATTCTGGATTGTCTCTATGCCCAAATCCACCGCCTTTTTTGGCAGGCCCAATTCCTACATGGATGGATGGTCCAACTATGAATAAATTGGAACAACTATATTCCAACAATGTGGAAATTGGAGGGCATGGAGTCCCTAAAGAATGCATTTCTAGACATAGGGTTGCTATTATTGTGCCTTACAGGTTTTTTTTATTTTTTTTAAATTTTGCGGACTTTCAAATTTTTGCGGACAAAACTTGCGGACTTTAAAAAATATTTTTCCTTAATTTTTTACCATTTTTGTGAATTTCAGAGATAGAGAACAACATCTCCGCATTTTTCTGCACAATATGCACTCAATATTACAAAAACAACGAATAGATTATGGCATCTTTATTATTGAACAGGTTGCTGGGCAAACATTTAATAGAGGTTATTTTTTAAATTAAATATAGCAAGTTTTATTATTTTTGTTAGTAAGTTGCTGTGTGGTGTATTTGGTAGTGTGTTAGATTTTACCTGCGAGGGGTGGTGGGTTCGAATCCCAGGGGCGTTTTTCATTTAATTTTAACTGATAAAAAGCTTTTTTGTCTTTTTTTTATGAAAAAATTTTTTTCCAAGGTTCCTAAAATTATTTTTGGGTCCATTTGTGCCTTTTTCAATATTCTCTACTAATTCTTCAGGTAAATTAATGAATGTTGGCTTTGTAGAGGCTAATCGTTATTATGACTGGCAATGTTTTATTTTCCACGATGTTGATTTAATTCCAGAAGATGACAGAAATTTGTATAATTGTCCTCAACAACCAAGACATATGTCTGTTGCTGTAGATAAATTTAATTATAGGTTTTTTTTGGATTTTTTAGGGAAATATTTTTTATATGGTCTTTTTAGGTTGCCTTATTATTCACTTTTTGGAGGTGCTGGTGCTTTAACTAAAAAACAAATGACAAAAACAAATGGATTTTCTAATGACTATTGGGGATGGGGAGGTGAAGATGATGATTTTTCTGCAAGGTTTTTTTGTTAAATTTTTTTTGATTTCTATTTTTCTTAAAATTTTATTTTTTCTGTTGGTTTCTAAGGGAATAGACAATTTTAATTAATTTTTGTGGAGATAAGAACAATCTTTGTAGGAAAAATTTTTGAAAATTGTTTTCAAGGTTTAGGACAATTTTTTGTTAAAGTTGGGGGGTCTTTTTTGTTAACTTAACTAGGGACTAGCTAAAAGAAGCTATGGAAAAAATGGGGCAAAGGAATTTTTTGTGAATGGACTGAATTTAAAAATTTTTTAATTTTAACCGATAGCCGCCTTATTTAGTGTTTCCTATTTTCATTTAACTTTTTTTTTTGACAAGGGATCCTTCTCTATTTAGTTTTTCCCTCCAAAACTTTAATAAAAAAATTATTTTTTAAAGAATTTCTTATGCTGGTTATACAATAAGTAGATATCCATCAACTATAGCCAAATATAAAATGATTAAACATTTAAAAGAAGCATCAAATCCAATAAATTTGTGTCGACATATTTTAATGAAAGCAACTAAAAAAAGATGGAAAAATGACGGTTTAATTAATTTAAATTATAAATTAATTTCTACAAAATTTAATTTATTATATACAAATGTAACAGTTAATTTATTAGAAGAAGAATCGAGAAGAATATTGACTTTGCAAAATTTGGGTGAAGGTTGTTGAAAATTTTATTTTTTTAAATTTTTTTGAGTATATAAGGGGGCTATAACCTTAAAAATAAAATTTTTTTTGGAAAAGAGGTTTTTTCCGAATTTAAAATTTTTGAAAAATAAAGTTTTTGGTGAGGGAAGAGTTTTTTTTTGAAAATTTTCCAAAAAAAATTTTCTTGGGAAGAATTTTTTGTAAACTAACTAAAAAATATTTTTCGGTTATACCCTTTGACTAAAAAAATTTTTTTGCATTTTTTATTTGTGATCTACTTAATATATCTTTTTATTCTTGCCACATTTTTACTAAAGCTGTTCTATTAGAAAATTTTTATTTTTTTGACTGGTAATTTTAAAAAATTTAAAGAGGAAAAACTGAAAAAATTTTTTTGGATTTTGTCTTAGCTTGGCAAAAAAATATTTTTAGACAAGAAAAAATTTTTTTTTAATTTTTTTTGATTATGAGGGACGATTTTTATGAAATTAATTAAAATTGCCAGTCTGAAAAAATATTTTTTACTTATATATTTTGCATTTCTATCTCTACTCTCTTTTTTTTAATTTTATAACGGGTTTTGAATTTTTTAAAATATATTTCCCTGTTATTTTCACTTAAAAAACGCATGATATTTCCCAAAAATATTTTTTTGTATTTCATTTATTTTTTTTATCTCCATTTAAGCCCAACAAAAAAATGCGAATCTTGTCGAATTTATATTTTCCTATTTGTGCCTTTAAAATTTTGATTTTTAATAAATTAATTATATGTATGTATCATTGTTGTTTTGAGATTTTTAACTAGATGATATTTTGTCTTATTTTTAACTGACTGACATTTTGTCGCACTTGTAACTAAGTGGTATTTTGTCGAATTTATAACTAAGTGACATTTTGTCGTATTTATAACTAAGTGACATTTTGTCGCACTTATAACTAAGCGACATTTTGTCTTATTTATAACTAAGTGACATTTTGTCGCATTATGAACTGTGAGACATTTTGTCCTATTTATAACTATATGACATTTTGTCTGGTTTTTAACTAAGTGACGTTTTGTCTGGTTTTTAACTAAGTGACATTTTGTCTGGTTTTTAACTAAGTGACATTTTGTCTGGTTTTTAACTAAGTGACATTTTGTCTGGTTTTTAACTAAGTGACATTTTGTCGTATTATTAATAGTCAGAGAGATTAAATGTAAATAGTGTAGTTAGAGACAAAAATTAAATTTAACGAATGAGGCCAGTTGAGAGCGAGCAGTTCTTTTAATTAATCGGTCTTTAACACATTTTTGCCGTTCCGGTCTTTTATTGCACCAGTCTTTTAATTAACGGTCTTTTAACCCATTTATTGTTCCGGTCTTTTATTTCACCGGTCTTTTAAAACATTCTTGGTTTCGAGCTTTTCTTGCAACTGTCTTTTAACTAATCGGTCTTTTAACTTCTTTCGGCCGTTCCGGTCTTTTATTGCAACGGTCTTTTTACTAACCGGTATTTTTTATAGGAGGTAGAGTGCTGCATTCTGGCTTTTCCCTCTCAGAAATTGGCACTCAACCGACCTAGACAGCTCTTATTTAATGTATTCTTCTTTTTATTTTTCTCTAAACTAAGGGACAATTTGTCATTTATTTAAAATTTACATCTCTACTCACACACTATCTTCAGCATCTACTTCTCTACTTGATACATTCAACTTACTAGATTTGATGAAAAAACTATAAAGGGAATACTAGAGTCCTAATAACTTAAAAATTATCGCCTTAACCTAGGTCGATGTAATAGAACCAAAAGTGAAAATAATTGGAAAATATATATTTAATGAACAAAGCGATAAAATAAAAGGGGGCAACAAGCTGTGAAACTTCAAGGGAGTGTAAATTGAAAAATGAAATGGAAAACTGTTTGTCTTCTTCTTTGTAGCCATCGATACTGATTGTGAGGAGAAATTAAAAAGAACAAAGTATTAGCAAACCTGCAAGATATCAAAAAAAGAACTTCTTCCTCAATCCTCTAGGGAGATGGAAAAATCTTTAAAAAATTAGGAGACACTAAACAAAGTATTACCCGTTTCGTTATCAACTAATTTGAAAAAAACCATCCTCTTTTAATTTAAAATTTATTTAAAACACAAATAAGACAAGAATAAAAAAAAGTTTATCTTTAAAAAAGTGAGACAAAGAAATAATTAACACGTTTTCCCCCTTTTAAAGAACCCTTTTCCCCGTTTTAAGACTCCTATCCGAAATTGCAAATCCACCATCAACAATGAGACCCACCATTGAGTAACGATGAGAAAATCTAACCGTTGAAACGACGATGAGTCCCCGTTGAATCGTTGAGGAAACAACCGAAGTTGTTTCGACACCAAAACAACTCTGAGACACACCACCGAACAACGATGAGACTACTCACCGTTTAAACAACGACGCGCCCACCGCCCTCAACAATGAGACCCACCATTGAGTAACGATGAGAAAATCTAACCGTTGAAACGACGATGAGTCCCCGTTGAATCGTTGAGGAAACAACCGAAGTTGTTTCGACACCAAAACAACTCTGAGACCCGCCACCGAACAACGATGAGACTACTCACCGTTTAAACAACGACGCGCCCACCGCCCTCAACAATGAGACCCACCATTGAGTAACGATGAGAAAATCTAACCGTTGAAACGACGATGAGTCCCCGTTGAATCGTTGAGGAAACAACTGACGTCGTTTCGACACCAAAACAACTCTGAGACCCGCCACCGAACAACGATGAGACTACTCACCGTTTAAACAACGACGCGACTCACCGTTGAGTTACCCAAGACTTGCAAATCTCGGAGATAACCTTACCTAAACCCCCCTCCCCCGAGTAGAAAGGAAAAGCGGACCCTTAAGGTTAAAACCCACCCAAAATTTTCAAAAAAAACCTTAATTAAATCAGCTTCCGGCTTACTCCAAGTTTATCTTCCATTGTAGCCAAATCCAAATCATAAATCGGCGTTCCATCTTTCAATGTCGGATTTGTATCCAAATCAATTGTTCCATTAGTCACTCCTCTTCTATTTTGATAAGGAACATTTGCTTTAATATCTCCAATTGTCCCACCAAATTCATCATCTTCACTGTCATCTTCGTTAAATAATCAAGTCTTGGAGGTTCAGCACATCATTAGTGTCTACTGAAAAAATAAAAGGTAATATTGAACCTGACAGACCCCGCTTTGTCAAGTTCAATATTACAAAATAAACACTAAACATCCCTAAAAGTAGAAAACCCAACTAAAATTCACAGAAATGAAAAATAAAAACCAAAGAATGTTCTGGAAAATAAAACAATTTTTCTCTTTTTCTCTATACACACTATTTTCTTAAAAATTACGGTAAATTATTTTCGTTTCGAAAAACAAGACACTAGAGTCTCAAACAATGTTAACGAATGAATTTAAGAGTAAAGCCAGTCTTAAAGCATTAACATCTTCAAGCTTTGGGACCGAATTACAGGACAAAGTGCCGAAAATTTCGAGTAAAATGTCCTATTGTTAAAGAAACAGCGTTTAGGTTTCGTCCCAAAAAACTTCAAAGGATCCGTGTAAGGGAAGAAAGTATGGTAGAAAAAAATTCACAAACTTGCAAAAAACTTAAAAAAAACCTTGGCTCGATGAAAAGCAGTTTTGTCCAATTGATTCCAAGAGCAATCAACTACAGCCAACCCTTTGGACAAAATTGTTTTGGAGAGTCTGATGGAAATAATGTTGAGGTGGCTGTTGGTGTTAATAAAATTCCAGGAAAGCGTTGTCCAATATTTTGTTGTCGAATAAATCCAAGCCGGCATAGTTTACGTCCAGAATATTGCAAATTAAATAAACCAACAGAAGCAGGTTAAACGATGGTTAAAAATATTCACCGTCGTTAAACGGATGGAAAAAGCCCACAAACATTAAAACAATTCTCAAATCAACCCAAATAAATTTACTTGAAAAGACACGTACAATATATAATTAACAATAAGAGGGAAAAACGTGTCGAAAATCTTTTTTTTCTTTAAAATAATATTTTTTTAAACTAAACCCCCAAAAAATAATTTTTTTTCTCGGCTTTAATTTTTTAATTTTTTTCTTTTCAAAATTCGCTTCCAATTATATATTTCTTCTTCATCTTTTTCAACTCCCTAATGCGGCTGCTGCTGTGCCACACGAGAAGCTTGAATCATTTCAACAGCATCCGAAACTTTAGAACGAAGCAATTCATCATTTTCAAGAACCATCTAGAGAAAAATTAAAAAATTTAGAGGACTCTTGCCCCGCTTAAAATAGCTCAATAAGGATTTTTCAATTAAAAGGCTTTCCAAAGTCAACTAAAAATAGGTTCCAATTCAAAAAAATATTCAGGAAATCCAAAATCTATCCTTAAGACCCCAAAAATAAAATAAGGAGATCAGAGAATGGACAAGACCCTAAACTTAATTTTTCGCATAAAAAGACCCAAAAAAATTATTTAAATACCAAAATTTCCGAATTCTCATTCTCCAAAATCATTCCAGTAATCTTTCCAGCATCTTCTCCACGGCAATAACGAGACACCATTGGATAGAGCTGCTCACCAAGAATTTGCTTCTGCTCCTAAAAATTAAAAAAATAATTTTTTCATTCAAAATTCCCTTCAATAAATCGAACGTCAAGGAAACAATAAGTTAAAAATACAAACAAACCTGAATGTTGTTAGCAGTCAAAAGTTGGTTTGTAAGATTCTCTGGACGTCCAGCAGCCATTCCATGTCCAGCTCCACCTCCAGACAGCTGCGGACCACGCTGTTGATTCATCGGGTTTGGATAGGAAGAATATGCGACAGCATTAGTCTGTTGCATTGTTTTTGGCTGGCCCTTTAACAAAATTTTAAGTATTTCACTCACCCTCAAATTATCAATAAAAAAACCTGATAACGCATTTGACCTTGCTGAGCAGCCATTCCAGGCATACGAGACTGTTGCTGTTGACGTTGCTGACCGCCACCACCATAAGGACCACGAATACCGCCAGGTCCGCCCATACCACCGCCGCCGCCACGAGGACCACGAGCGACTTGATTAGCATAAGGGCCGCCGGCATTTTGTCCCATCATATAGCCTTGCATTGGATCTAGAAAAAAATTTTTTTAGAAGACTTTAAGGAAAGAAAAACAAACGTCCAAAACCGCCATTCCAACGTGGCTGCATTCCACGGAATTGAGCTCCAGGAATGTTTGTAGTTTGCATGAATGGTGCAGTGCGTTGATTTTGAAGAGCTTGAGGAAGGAAGAATCCTCCACTAGCTGGTGCATACATTGTTCCCATAATTCCAGGAGGGTTTTGCATACGCATAGCAGCCTTTAAAGAAGACAGTATAATTTACTCAAAGTCTTAAGAAAAACTAACCAAGCGTTGCATGTATTGAGAAGCAAGTTGAGCCTTACGATCCTCCTTGCGCTGAGCCAAAGCAACATAAAGTGGTTTATTCCCAATAATTTTATTATTCATTTCAACAACCGCTTTAGTCGCGTCGTCAGGTTTCTCAAAACAAACAAAACCAAATCCTTTAGAACGTCCATTTTCGTCACACATGACCTGAAAAAATTTTTTGAAAATTTTTTTTAAAAATTTCCAAAAAAAAAACCTTAGCACTAGCAATAGCTCCATGTTGTTCAAAATGTTTACGAAGAGCATCATCCAAAACTGTATCGTCCAAATTCTTCACATAAAGATTGACTCCTTGGAAGCGTTGAATACGATCAGCCTTGAATTGTTCATAACGACGTTTCAGTTCAGATTGGCGTTCACTCTTCTTTTGTGCACGGCAGACAGTAAAATGTAAATCTGCGCGGCCAGGAACATCCTTCTCATTCATTTCTTCAACCGATCGAGCTGCGCTCTCATGATCCTTGAAAGCAACAAAACCAAAACCTTTAGGCTTTCCATCATTATCTTCCATCGATTTTGCAGAAATAATCTCTCCAAATGCAGAAAAGATTTCATGAAGTTTATCAGAATTGATAGCATCGCCAAAATTCTTCACATAAACGTTGGTGAAACGACTTGCAGCATCGCCAATTTGCTTTTCGCGTTGTGAACGAGGAATGAACTTTCCAACAAACCTAGAAAAACAAGAAAAGTTAAAGGGTAAATTCAAAAATTTAAAGGAAACTAACACTTTCTTTCCATCCAAAAGCATTCCATTAACTTTTTCAATAGCCTTATTTGCAGCATCTTCAGTCTCAAAATGAATGAAACCATAACCTTTGCTATTTCCTTCCAAATCACAAGCAACTTTGCAGCTCAAAATGTTTCCAAACATTGAGAAAGTGTCGTAGATAGCTTTGGTGTCGATGTGCTTGTCCAAATTTTTGATGAAAATATTACCAGCACCAGAACGGCGAATACTTGGATCACGTTGAGACCACATGATTCGAATTGGCTTGTTCAGAAGAAGGTCGAAGTTCATCGTATCGAGAGCGCGTTCAGCTAAGAATTGAGGAAATTTAAAGAATACTGGGAAAGGTTCTAAAAGACGATTTCTCAGGAAATGTGGGAAAGGAAAAAACAAAGAGAAAAAGAGAGCTAACAAGGAAGGGAAAAATTCTTAAAAAAATACCATCGGCAGGCTGCTGAAAATTGACATAAGCATAGCCAAGAGAACGACGCGTAATTGCATCACGGCAGACACGAATGGAAAGGACCGGTCCAGAAGTACTAAACTTCTCGAAAAGCATTGCCTCGGTAACCTAAAAAAGAGGATATACAAAAAGAAGTTGAATTAATAAACAAACATCCGGATGAAGATCACCAACATAAAGCGAAGCCATTGGATAAGATGGAGTGTTCAAAACCGGAGCTTGATTTGCAGCAGCAGCATTCGCATTAGCACTAGGCGGTTGCGGAGCGACTGTAGCCGACATTTTTTATTATCTAGAAAAAACAAAGTTTAGTTGGACTACAAGAAATCAGGGGAAAATTTAAAGATATACTCATTAGGCTTTTATACACCCTTAAGAGCCTCTAAGAATTAAAAGTACCCACCTTATTATATCACTGTTTTTGTAATATTTTTTGTTTTGTAGATTTTTTTGAAAATTTTTTTGTTTTTTAAATTTTTTTTGTTGTTTTTATAACGATATATTAAAAGTAACCAGACCCTGAAAATGAAAGAAAAGTGTTAATTTGAAAGAAAAGGGTAAAAAAATAAAGAGAAAATGACGAAGAAATGCTTAAAGAAAAATGCTCAACGGAAATCGTAAAAGGAAATTAGTAACACGGATAAAATTAACATTAAGAAACATTAAAATCGATGGCGATTGTGAAATAGGAATAAGACCAAAAAAGTCTAGCGTTGTGGAGAGAACAAGCAAAATAAATGACGACGCTTAGAAAGTGCTTTTATATGAATCACAAATTAGAGATTATGGGAAAAAGAGAAATAAAGAGAATAAATCAGAAGAGTACTGTAGAGCTAGAGAGTATGTGAAAAAAGGAGAGAAAATAGAGAAATAAAGTTGTGAAGGAGATCGTGTCGAAACTTTTTCTAAAATTAAATGCAAATTGTTTAATTGTAAAACATCGGATTTCGAACTTCTAAAAGTCTCGTTTTAGTCTTAAAAATTGCTTAAATTTATCTCCAAGGATTTTTAAAAAATTTCCACGTGTTTAAAACAAAATTAAACGCTTTGTAAAAACTATAGAGGAACTCCCAACAGTTTTCTAGTCGATTTTAAATTAAAATTTTAGATAGCTTATTGTTAAAATCCCAGTTATTATTCAATAAATAAATGTCAAACAACAATCAAAACAACAACAATAACAACACAAATCGACGCGAAAAAGAAAAATTTTTAAATAATCAAAAAGATCCATCACCAATAATTTATGAGCCTGAACTTATGGATGCTGAAGATAGCTTGTTGGAAATTAAATCGACATTTTGTAACACCGCAAAAAATGGAAATATGATGGCTGAAAAGCTGGTTGACACGGTTTTTTAATTAAAAAATAAGGAAAAAAATGAAAAATTTTTTTAAAGGATTTCTACAAGGATTTTGGCGATTTGTTCGATCCTGATGTGAAAATTAAAAATTGAAAGAAAATTTTTTAAATAAGAGAAAAGATGATGACGATATTTAAACATTTTTGTGTATTTAAAAAAGAAATTTTATTTCTCTCTTTATGGCAATAAAAAAATTTTAAAAATTAATGAAAGGATTGAATTTTCTATTTTTAATAGTAAGTTAAATTGAAAAAAATTTTTTTAAATGTTTATTCAGCCCCTCTTTTTTAATCACATGTTTTAAGTCTAAAATAACCCTCTTAAAATTTTTTTAAAAATCCAGGAATTAAATTTACCATGCTAAAACCTTTTAAAAATGTTCCGTACGTAAAAAAGGTTTTGCCGTTGATGGGGTTCGAACCCGCCTCCATCACAGCTAAGAGACTAGCTGTTTACCGACTGCGCCACAAGTAACATTGGAGACTTTTCTTTTAATTTTGATTACATTCTTTTTTAAAAATATTAGAAAAATGCTTTATCTTTAAAAATAAGTGAAATTTTAAATAAAATTTTTTGAAAAATTTTTTTTGAAAATTTAAAAATTAAAAAGTATAATATTTAATATAAATATCTAACCTCTCTTTTTTTAATCACATTTGTCTACAATGTATCACTTGTTGTTGCTGATTATTTACATTTTCATCATCATCACTTTGATTATTTTCATCAACATTAAATATTCCCATTCCAACCGAATTTATTAATTGTTCCCATATCATTTCTGGTGTTCTTCTCCTTCTATTTTTCTTCATTAAATCATATTTATTTTTTGAAATGTCACGGTCTTCAGTTTCTTCTATTTGGTCTTTTTCTGTTATTTTCTTTAATGAAGTCTGAAAAGAAAAAAGACTTTTTAAACGAGACTGGTATAACTTTACACAGAAAGGCTGGGGTGAATCCCCAACTCTCAATTAATAAAATTCCACTCCCCAATACCTAATAAGAAAAAAATGTACAAAGAAGACGGGGTCTATTTTTTGCAGATTTTTTTGCAGACTATATTTCTTATTTCTCTATAGTGCGGACGGAACTTTGCGGACTCCTGACCATAATCCGTAAAAAAATCTCTATTTCACAGTCACCAAAACAATAGAACCTTATATTCTATCGAATCGGTCTCCTCAAAGAATTGAAAATCTACCACCAAAAATTGGTGGACAACGCCTTTCCAGTCTACTCTTATCAAAGAAAAATCTCATGTCAGATACCCCTTTTCCCTCACAACTCTTAAAAATACTCATTATCAAATCCAAAAGTCCCAAAATTCAAAATTAAAAAAACCGTTGAAGGCTCCCAAAAACGAACAACTTTATCAATTCCTGAGCTTGCAATTAAACATCTATCAGGATGTGGTTGAACACAATTAACGGTAAAATTGTCTCCCTTAAAAAAATAATTAAAAAAATATTTTTTAAAAAATTCAAACCTTTAAAACTTTAACAACTTTTTCAGTTTGTCTTTCCCAAATAAATATTGAGCCACAATCTTAAAAAAATTTTTATACGCTTTTAAAGTCAAAATAAATATTTGCGGAATATATATATATTTTCTACGAATCCAATTTCGAGTTTAAAATACAGTAAAAAAATTCCAAAAAAAAACCGAAGATGTCAAAAAGAGAAAAAGAGGAATTTGTCCAATAGAGGAAGTGACGACATTCGAAAAACACATTGGAATCTATTTGGGTGGTATCACCATTTTTTACCCTCGGATTGTTGCCTAACAAAAACTAAATAGAAATCCCTCCTATCAAATTTCCCTATCAATCTAAAAAAATTAGAAAGTTAACTAACCACTTCCAGCAACAATATATTGATCATCCCCGCCAAACCAACTAGCTTCTTTAATGTCTGTATTTATATTTAAATGTCCAGTAAATCTATCAGTATAATTTCTAAAAACGTTTGAAGTCCAATTTAAAGATTCATCTTTTAAATAAAAATTTAAAAAAAAAATTAAAAAATTTAAAAACCTTCTTCTTCACTAATTTTTCCAATTATATGTTCAGCAGAGGTATCTTCAGGATGTAATTTTTGATAAAATGAGAGGCACTCTTTTGCAAGCTTTAAAAATAGGAAGTTAAGAATATAAAAATTAAATTAACTTCTAAAAATTAAAAAAACTAGTCCTTTGTCCGCAAAAATTTTTTTAGTTGTCCGCAAGTTTTATCCGCAAAAATATTTTTGTCCTTACAATCAGAAAACCTTTTAAGACTGTCATTGTTGAGTTCATGTAAGCCTCGTTATGTAACCTAAAGTAACCCTATCTTCTTTTCCCTTATAAAAAAATATTTTTGCGGACAAAAAAAACTTGCGGACAGCGACCTCACAAAAAAATATAAAAAAAACAAACATTAAATTGATTCAAGGCATACAAATTTTTAATTAAATTTTGATGAGCCATTTTACATTTTGGATTAATTCTTAGAACAGATAAATAATCTTTAATTGCATCAATTAAATCCCCTTTCCAACTTCTTTCCATAAAACAGCGTCCTCTAGTTAATAAACATTGAATTATTAAATTTGAATTGTTCAAAATGTGTGAAGATATTCGATCAGAAATGATTTTGTTGGTTGAGGAAAGAGTGAATATTTGTTTTGATAAACTTAAAAAAATTTTATAGGTTAAAGTCCGCAAATTTTCGAAAGTCCGCAAGTTTTATCTGCAAATTTGTCAAAGACGCTAATTCCGATTTTTTTCTTTTTACAAGGACGCATGTCACACACAAGGTCGGTCGCCAATTTCAGGCAGTTTCCAAGTTGCCTAAAATTGGAAAACTGCCAGAAATCGAAAATGATTCAGAATTAGGACGACGAAAACGACGAAAACTGGAAGACAGAAGTCCGACCGACTTCTTGCAAATTTTTTTGAAACTTGCAGACTTTATGGGAAAACAAAAAAAAATAAATAAATAAATACCCATTCTTGAGTAAATAGAAATTTAAAATTTCAGAACAATTGTCTATTGCTTGAGAAAATTCTTTTTCATCGGCAAATTTATTTGTTTGATTGAAAAATTGTTCTGTAAAATTATTGGTATTTTTAATTGATGATAGTCCTTCAAGAGTTGTATTTTCAAATGGAAAATTTTTTTCATCAGACATAAAACTTAAAAAAATTAAATAAAAAAATTTTCTCTAAAAAATCCAAAAGGTGACAAAAAATCCCAAATTTTTTCAACCATTTTTCTACCAAAAAGAAGGCTATTTTAAAGGTGGATAACCTCAAAAAAAATCAAAAAAAATTCCAAAACCTTTTAATTGTTGAAAAAATATCAGGAGATGCATGGTTATTCTTCTTCACATCAAAAATATAAATATTATCTGAACCAATATTCACCAAGAGTTCATTTCCGCTTTTATTAAATTCTAAATTTGTAGATAAAAAGTGTCCTTCTTCGTTTACAGAGAGATGAGCTCAAAATTAAAAAGAAATTTTTAAATAGAAATATTTTTTTGGATACCACTCCCCTTAGTTTGAGTCTCATGTTTTCCTTACATTTAAGTTATAGGTACCTAATGGCCAGAATTGTCTCCTTTTCTTTATTATCTCATTTTAATATGAGCAGAGAGATGAAGTGCAACAAGGAGTGGCCAGTAAATCTTAAGGATAACCCTGAGACTTAAATTAGGAGGGAAAAAATTAATAAAATAAACAAACCTGGCAACAACTTCATTATCGGCTCCTTCATATTTCTTTTATCATAAATTGGAACTAAAGCTGAACTTAAACCAATGGCCAACATCTCACTTGAGCTTTCATTTATAGCTAACGATTTTAACGATCCATATTCTTCAGAAAAATCAAAATATGTTGTTTTGTTGTCGCGAAGATCACATTGTCTTTAAATATAAACAGAAATTATTTTAGAGGGAATATAAAAAAAGAAAAGTCGGAAATAGATTTAGGCCTTGGCCTTCCAAAAATTTTCTAATTAAAACTTTTTTGATAAAAAAAGCTTAAAAAAGGGTTTGCTTGTATAATCAGGCATGCTTACTGATAGGAAAAAATCCGTGGATATCCACAGATGAAATTTTGAAAAAGAAGACGGAAACAAAAATAACCCAAAATTGGTATCAGGAAAAAAAGTAAAAATTGTTACTGTGAGCATGCCCAATTATTTCATAGAGAATGTATTCCCGCCCAAATTAAAAAAATTTTTTTCTCAAGGGAAGAAAATCCCTATATTCCCCCTCCCCCCCCCCCCCAAGACATCTACGCTTTTATTAAAAAATTCAAAAAATAAAAACAAACTTTAAAACTCCATCTTCAGACACAGCCCAAAAGATTCTCGGTTCTTCTTTACAAATTGCCATTTTCTTTACCCTCCCTTTACATTCCCATTTTTGTATATGACACAACGAATCTGATGACATTTGATCCAATTCATGCAACAAAATTAAGCTATCACCCGCAGCTGATAAAAGTAAATGGTCATGTGCATGAGGCACAAAAAGTACAGAAAAAATATTATTTGAATGTAATGTCTGTAAACGACGAAGTAATTGACCATTTTGATGCCAAATAATTAAATGTTGGTCATCGGAACCGCTAGCTAGAAGTCTTAAAAAAATTTTTTTTCAATTGAAAATATTTTGTAAATTAACTAACGTTCCAGAATCATTCCATTTTATTGAATTTACACATCCTTCATGCCCCTAAAAATTAGAAAAAATTAAAAAAAAGTATGCTGATTTATTGCTTATTAGAGCCAGAATGGGGGCAGATTTTGGCTTAAATATAGCTCATAAACTTGACTAAAATAATTCTTTTTAGCGTAAAAAAATGAAAAGAGTCCAGAAACCACCATAAAAGTGTACAAAGTGGCTTACTTTAAATTTTCAAAAAAATTAAAAAATAATTTCCCCAAGCGGACTCGAACCCGCGACCCCCCATGATGTCTAAAATAGCGATAATTCCACTTAACCACATGAAATAGAAGGTGCTCGGCCTCTAAATAATCCCTAAACGTGTATAGAAAAGGTCCTAATTTAAAAAGTAAGAAGATTCCTAGTTCAAAAATTTAAAAAAAACAAACATGTAGTGTGTAGGTGTGTTGAATTGACTTAACATTTGATTCAGTAACAATAAACCTCCTTTTAAAAATTGAAGAAAGACTAGGATCAATTTCTCTTTTTGATGTACTGCAAGGTAAATGTTCACAATCAATCATTTCAATTAATTTAAAAATACTAAAAACAGAACGCAAAATTTTAAAATTAAATTAAAAAATATTTTTGAACGAAAAATCAATTTAAAAAAATTTTTTAGACAAAAATTAAAAAACTTTATTCTTTAACATTTTCTTCATTTTCACAACAACAAATTTTTTCTCCATTAATTACAACAAGTAAATTATAAAAATCTTTTTTACTCCAAAATGTTGCAGGTTTCCAACCACACCAACCCCCAGCCAAAATATCATTAATATTGTCTGTTCCCATATAATGAGGATCTAACACTAAATATTGGCAGTTACCAAGTCTAGGATTGTAATCAATTCCAATTATTGTATGGGCAAGTTGGCCACCACCTTTTTTAAGGAATTTTTTAAATTATTTTTCTTTGTGATTACCCACATTTCTCATAAAATATGGGTACTTTTCGGGTTTGTTACACTCAAACTGTCAAATATAGGGTAAAAAAGGGTGCTGAGTCGAACGGTGCCCCTCTTTTCCCCGGAGAGCCTGTGGACCGAGATATAGGGAGCGAAATGGTCAAAAACCATAGGGTTATTTAGGGGTAAAAAATTCCAGCTCGTCTATGGAATAACAATAAGACGAGGAATTTCATGAAAAAAACATGGGAATTTCCGAGGATTTTTTGGTTAATTTTTTCGTTTAAAAATTTCTAGAACCCGGAAAGTGATTAAAATTTGAAAAATAAAAAAAAAAATAACCAATCATAACAGGAGCACCACCATTCTCAAAATGAAAAATTAAAGCTCTCGCATGTTCTGCCAAATCTGATCCACTTTTTGAAGTTAAAATTTTTGAGGTAATATTAAACATATTTTGTAGACAAAAACTTAATTCTAGTGAACCAATCCATTTTTTAGACCCGACAAAATTTGAAGGTTTATCACAAATATCAACTAAACACTGAAAAAAAATTTAAAAAAATGTTTGAGGTTTCCTTTCATTTATGTTTCAGAAAGTCCGCAAATGTTGTCCGCAAGTTGTATCTTATTATAGGCCAAGGTATAAATTTTTACTCTCCTATGATGAAAGCACGGACCTTAGAATAAGACCCAGAGCTTGAGACCATATTTTATGAACTAAATCTGAATCTGTGGATTGTCCTAGGCTATAGGACAATGCTACTGCTCACAACAGATAAGCAAGTTAGATCGTAGATCAAGATTTAAAGGTAACGATCTCTAGTCCAAAGAAAACCTCCAGGAAGTTCTAAGTGTAAAAATGTCTTATTTGAGTATACAGAAAATGTTTGAACACAAAATCTAGTTTAATCGGGTCCAATTAAAAAATCAGTAAAGACTCAGAGCAAAAATCGAATTAAATAAAAAAAATAAAATTAAAACCTGTTGTATCTCCCTATGACTGGGAATATTTTTATTAATATATCCTTGCAATTCTAGCCAAGAACAAACTGTTTGGAATGATCTATAAGCACAACCCCAACCAGAGTCATCAAAACTGTTTTGTCCATAATGAAAATAGCCATACTTGCCTGATACAATTGCACATTTATTTTTGGATTGGACTTGAAAGGAATGAAAATTAGGGAAATTAAAAAGAAAAACCTGTAAGAGTTTCGTGTGGATTATATATTAAAGTTGGAAATTCCTCTAAATCATTAGTCGTTGACATTTATTTAAAAATAAGAACAAATAAAAATAACTTTAAAAAATAAAAAATAAATAAAACTGATTTTAAAAAGAAGAGATATTAATAAAAATTATGATACTGATAAAGAAAAAAAAGACAATTTCCTAAAAATGGCATTTTATCTAAAATTAACATCTCTAACCTTAATGATAATTAGAGAAACAAAATTTTGTTTTTTTTAATAAATTTGTGCGAGAGTAACGGAGAGAGAGAGCGTGAGATGAGAAGAAAAGAAATTTAATAAAAATGACATTTTATCCCTATTTTCGTGTCGGAACAAAATTGACTCTAACCTTAACGATAATTAGAGAAAGAAAAGTTTAATTTTTTAATAAATTCTGTGAGAGAGTATAGTAAAAGAAGAGAGGGGCTATAACAAAAAAGAAAAAAATAGTGGGGTAAAATCAATTTTATGTTCTAATTATTTCTTTCTAGTTTTGTCAATTGAAGCAAGTGATAATTCCTTTCATCGTTTAATCTCTCAAATCTTGTTTTGCTTATTTACAGCAGTTTAAAAAAAAAATATTTCAGAGATCAATCACCATTTTAAATAATGATGGAAGCTAAAACAAATTTAATATTTATTTTTTGAAAAATTCGATTACATGGGCAATTGTTTGTCAAGATCGAAGAGAAGAGTAGCTAAATCTGGATTAGATGAACAAAATGCAAATAATATTTTCTCGAAGACTTCTAACAATCAAATGGTTTGCTCATCTAATCAATACAGGTATTTTATTTACTTTTTGAGAATTTGGTGTAATGGGATAACGTTGGGTTTTCGGGGTTGGTGGTTCGAATCCCTCTAAGGGTCTATATTTTTTAATTTGTTGAAAAGTGTGGTTTTCTCTGGCAATACAGTTCTACCTTCTCCTTAATATTTTGGTGTAGTGGGATAGCTTTAGGTTGTTGAACATGGGTGGTCGTTGGTTCGACCCCTTTCATGGTCTATTTTTTGAGTTATTGAAAATTTAGTGTTTAAATGTTTTTAAATAAATATATTTTAGATCTGACTCTAAAACCTTCCCCGATGCTTTTACCAACATAATTGACACTAATCAGAAATTGCTAGGGCAGCAGGAAGCGGCAAATGTAAATAGTGATTCTTCCAAAAATGAGCATAATCGTAAATTTTATTATAAAATTAAAAATAAAAAAAAATTTTCAGCTTCCCCAGAAAAATTAATTGCAATGTTTTCTTACGAATCTCGTTCAGAAGGTGATCTCGGGTTTGAAAAAGATGACATAATGTATCTTCTAGACAACACGTTTGTTTTTTAGGGGTATAATTATTAGAATATTTTAATTTTAAAGCAATCCGGATTGGTGGTATGTCAAAAATTCAAAAGGAATTCCTGGCTATATTCCTCGCAATTTTGTTGCTTTTCTCAAAACTCCAGAATCTTTCGATTGGTTTGCTGGTAGAATATCTAGAAGTGTGGCAGAAAGACTTGTAGCTGGGAAACAGTTGCCTCCTGGGACTTTTCTCATCCGTGAAAGGGAGTCTGACAATTTAGAATATGCTTTGACTATACGTGATATTGACCAAGGATTGGGGGTTCCATGTGCAAAGCATTACAAAATTAAAGAGATGGAAAATGAATGTGGATTTTATATTACAAAAAGGATGATTTTTCCGTCATTGGAAGCTTTAGTTAGCTATTATTCTGGTTAGTTTTTTTTAGATTTTTAAACCTTTGAATCCCACAAAAAAATTATTTTTTTAGACCGTGCCGATGGTCTTTGCAACAAGTTGACACTTGCAGCGCCCAAAATGACTCCAATAGGTCCTGATTTGTGTTATGATACCCAACAAAATTGGGAGATTCCTAGACATGAAGTTCAACTTTTAAGAAGATTGGGTGAGGGGAATTTTGCTGAGGTTTATTATGGGCATTGGAGAGGAAAAGTTGATGGTTTGTTTATTTTTATATTTTTTTGAAAGGGGAAGAGGCCCTTAAATTCTATCCTGGAAACCCTCTTGATTTGTCCCCTTTCCACGTAAATTGTCGCAAACTAGAATAGTTAACGAAAGAATAAGTAAGGGAAAGGAAAAATATCGGGTGTTAATAAACAACTAATTCTCACCAGCCGATGGATGGTTGGATGCCCCCTTGAAGAAAAGGGGAAGGAAAAAGTGAGAAAATGGAAATTTTTTGGAGAAAAGGGCCATGGATCGAGGAACAGTAGTCTAACCCAATTTTTCCACATAATTTATTAAAAAAAATTTTTTTTCAGTTGCAATAAAAATGATGAAACCTCGCACAATGAGTTCTGAAGACTTTATTAGTGAAGCAAATACAATGAAACAATGTCAACATCCTAATTTGGTTCGTCTTTTTGCTGTTTGTACAAAAGAAGAACCTTTCTATATAATTACTGAATATATGAAAAATGGAAATTTGTTAGATTTTTTGAGAGCAGAAACTAAAGAAGATAAACAACAAAAATTATCTAGTCCTAAAAATCCGTTGACAATGCAAGAATTGGTGGTTATCTGTGCTCAGGTTTCCTTTTATTTAATTTTTTTTTGAGGTTTTCGGGATTTTGATAGTGTTGGACACGGCCGGCTAAATTTTCATTGTAGTGGCTCAGAAGCTCTTATTTTTCTCTATTTGACCCGCCACAAGTGAAAGTTAACCGGACGTGTCCACCTCTAGTTCCTAACTTTTTTTTTTTAATTTTTAGGTAGCAGATGGAATGAAGTATTTAGAAGAGAGAAAGCTTGTTCATAGAGATTTGGCTGCTAGAAATGTTTTGGTTGGGGAAAAGTAAACTTAATTTTTTGACAATTTATAAAATAATAATTTTTTAGAGTATCTGGAGTCCCCATAGTTAAAGTTGCTGATTTTGGACTTGCAAGAAAGCTAATGGATGATGAACAAATTTATGAGGCACAAACGTCTACACAATTTCCTATTAAATGTAAGAGGGATTTTTCGAGTTTTTTGGACTTTTTCGGCTTTCTTTTTGGACGTGTATTTGATCTCTCATCTTATTTTCAGGGACAGCACCAGAAGCAGCTATGCTCAAGATTTTTACTGTGAAATCGGATGTGTGGTCCTATGGAATTCTCCTTTATGAAATATTTACAAAGGGAGCAGTTCCATATGCGGGAATGTCAAATTCTGAGGTTCTTGTAAAAATTGAAAATGGAGAGAGGATGAAATGTCCTTATATTTCTAGTTTGTTTTTAGTTAAAATTAATTGAAAAAAATTTTATTTTTAGATCCAGACGATTCTGTGCTAGTTAAACGAATTTATGAACAAGTAATGCTTAAAACATGGGAACAGCAACCGGAAAACCGTCCAACTTTTGAAGCATTGTATCATTATTTTGACGATTTTTTTGTTAGTAATCAGCCAAATTACATTCCATCTTAAACGCAATTATTAGGTATATTTTTTTTTGGTCTCAATTTTATAATCCTTTTTTGCTTCTGTTGGACGAATCTTATTTTTAGATACACCAAAGATTATGTAGTACTTTTATAAATTAGGTCAGTCACCGGGTTAGGATTCTAGCGTGCTAAAACGCCAAATACCCAAATTTTCCGAAAATTTAACGTCATTTCCACATTGTTATTTTGGCGGTTTTTCTATGCTGTTATCACGATCGTTTGGGTTTTTGGCGTTGTCTGGGGTTTTGGCCAATTATAAGGGATGATTTCTTCAGCTTCTGTTTTATAAAAATAAGGTTCTACTTACTATCTTTTATTTTTTTAATTAAGGGACCTCCAATTTTATATTAAAAATTTAAACATTTTTCTAATCTTTTCAGAGTTATCTTTCTTTATTTTTTCCTATTTAAAAAATTAATTTGTGCATTTTTATTCAATATTTCTTACTAATTCGTGAAAGGCTTTTATTTTCTATTTATGCGTTTTTTCGGTGAATAAAAAAATATTTACTGAATTTTTTTAAATTTAATTTTATTTAGAATTGTTTATATTTCAATTAATATTCTTTTTATTAAAATTAATTTAAATTTTTTTTTAGAATTTTTACAGTTTTTTTTCCTTTCGAAAATATTTTGGACCAATTTCTGTTCCAAATGGACGAATCTATTTCACAACAACAAGGCGCAGGCAAGTCTCATAAATTTTGATTAAAAGAGAACTTCCAATATTTCCTCCAAATGTCCACAAAAATTGTCGAAATCAATATGTAGAGAAAGGGTAAATATGGGCGCTCTCCATTATGAGACCATTATAAATGTATCCGCAGAAACAGTTTAAACCAAAAGCATCCATGACGGTCAAAATAATCCCTAATTTGTTTTTTTATAGAACCCAAAGTCATTGCTATTCATGAATATCAAAATCAGATAAAAGGAAATGTTTGTTTTGATAAGGGTGATGTTATGATTTTGTTAAATGACAGGTTTCTTTAATTTTTTGAAATTTAAATTTTCTTTAGTAATCCTGATTGGTGGTTTGTCAAACACTTAAAAAATGGTGAAGGATTTGTTCCAAAGAATTTTGTGTCTAAAATAGACTCGTTAGAGGTTTCTTTTTTTGGGGAAAATTTTTTTAATAAAAAATTTTTTTAAATTTTAGTCAGAAGAATGGTATGCCGGTGAAATTCAAAGGAGCACAGCAGAAGATTTGGTTTTAGCTGCTGAAATGCCGCGTGGAACATTTTTAGTTCGTAAAAGGGAAGGAGGAGAATATGCATTGACTATAAATGATTTGAAGTATGATTCTTTGGATGTAAGGGATTTTTTTCAGAACTTTTTTTTAACAAAAAAATTCTTTTTCAAAGGTAAAACACTACAAAATTAGGCCTTTAGACAATGCTTCAGGCTTTTACATAACTACACATAAAGTATTCCCAACTGTTCGAGATTTGATTCTTTATTATTCAAGTTTGTTTTTTTAATTTATTAAGCGAGATGACATTTGGTCCCATCTTTTGTCTAAAGAGAAATTTTTTATATTTTCTTGAGGTCCGGAAGAAGTTCTGGGATCAAATGTCGCTCATTAAAAATTTTTTTTTATAATTTCAATAAAAAATTCTCTTTCTTTTTAAAGAAGAACCTGGCGACCTTTGTTGTCGTTTAACTTATCCAGCACAAATTTAACTTATCCAATCATTCCAGAGTTTTCTCTTTATTTTTTATATTTTAAAAAATAATTTATTTAATATTTTTTACTAATTTGTGAAAGGCTTATTTATAATCTGTTTTTTTTTCGTTGAATAAAAAAATTTACTTAATTTTTTTAATTTAATTTTTGTTCAAAATTGTTTATTTTTCAATTAATATTTTTTATTATTTTTCTGTTAAAAATCATTTTTAATTTTTTAGAATTTTACCAAATTTTTAAGATTAAAAAATATTCTGGACCTTTTCTTTATTCCAAATGGGCAAATGTTTTTCACGTCAACAAAGTACTGGCAAGTCTAGTCATGATGATTCAGAAAATTCGCGTTCATCTGCTGCAATAAGTGACAGAAGGCGAAGACATTCAGTTGATAGTCAATCTGTGGATAGTAGAGATTTGGATTCTGTGCAAAGGCAAAGATATGTTGGGCCAAGACAGCCACCACATTCATCACAACAGCAACACAAACTGTCGGCTTCTCAATTTGGTTATTATAGAGCGGGCGGAGGTTTTTTTTTAATTTTTTAAATTTACCAGTAAACGGTTGGTCCCTCTAATGGCCTCCTTGTGGTTTTGATTTTATAATGGCACTGGTATAGGAAAAGTCGGGCTGGGTTTCGAGCCAGATCGGGAACGGAAATTAAATTATCTGGTTCTCTTAGTTTTTTCAGTTATTTTGTCCTTTTATTTTTCCACACACCCTTACTTTTTAGTCATTCATCAAAAGATGTCATTGTGTGGAAGCTCTTCCGTTCTTTCGCTATCTGTCCTTATTTTTATCTCTATATTGTTGACTATCCTTTCCCTTTTTACCAACTATTTTTTCTCAAAATAAGCATCATCTTATTCAAAAAATGTTTTTTAGCTCTACCATCGGGTGCAAATCGTTCAATGTATCAACCTGGAGATGGCCAAAGAGCGCCTTATTTTGGAAATTATCCTCGTCATTATATTGTTAATGGAGATGGCTCAGGAAAATCAACGGCAATAACTTCATTGGGTGGAAGCCCTTCTGTTGGCCTTGGTGGAAGAAAACAACAAAATGAAACGGTTGAAGGAGGTTTGATTTTCTTTATAAGAACTTCATGTCCTACCCAGTCTTCCCATCCAACCAGTTATTCTAGTAGGAAGTTGCTGGTGTCATCATTATCCCGCTGTTCCTTTTACTCTTTTTCCTGTTTGGACTTAAATTCAGACTTTAACTTCTAATAAGGAATGGGTTGGGTTGAGTAAATGTCAGGTCGAGTTTTTAAAATTTTCTTCGGGTCGAACAATGTCAGAATAGCGGGTTTCGGGTAACCTGCTTCATCTCTATTTCTGTTTGAAATTTCTGATGCTTCTCTTTAATTTATTTTTTTATAGAGCCCAAAGTTATTGCCATTTATGAATACCAAAATCATGTAAAAGGAGATATTTGTTTCGACAAGGGTGATGTAATGATTCTGTTAAATGACAGGTTTCTTGAATTTTTTAAAAGATTATTCTTAAAATTAAATTTTCTTTAGTAATCCTGATTGGTGGTATGTCAGACACTTAAAAAATGGTGAGGGATATGCTCCAAAGAATTTTTTGGCAAAAATGGAGTCGCTAGAGGTTTCTTTTTTTGGGAAAATTTTTTAAATAAAATTTTTTAAATTCTAGTCAGAAGAATGGTATGCCGGTAAAATCCAAAGGAGCACGGCAGAAAAATTGGTTTTAGCTGGTAAAATGCCGCGTGGAACATTTTTAGTTCGTAAAAGAGAAGGAGGAGAATATGCATTGACTATAAATGATTTGAAAGATGATTCTTTGGATGTAAAATTTTTTTTGAATTTTTAAAAAATTTTAATAAAAAAATTTTTTTCATAGGTAAAACACTACAAAATTAGGCCTTTAGACAATGCTTCAGGCTTCTACATAACTACACGTAAAGTATTCCCGACTGTTCGAGATTTGATTTTCTATTATTCAAGTTTGTTTTTTTAATTTATTAAGCGAGATGACATTTGGTCCCACCTCTGGTCTAAAGAGAAATTTTTTTATTAATCACCAATCTATAGGAAACAACATTAAAATGAATGACAAACTCACGTCCCAAAATCTCAAAATAATTTTTATTTTGGATTTTAATTTTTCCTTTGCCTGATCTGGGATCAAATGTCGCTCCTTCAAAATTTTTTAAATAATTTTAATAAAAATTCTCTTCTTTTTTTAAGAAGAACCTGGCGGTCTTTGCTGTCGTTTAACTTATCCAGCACAAAAAATAGCTCCAGTACGCCCAGATTTGAGTTATGATACAGCCAAAAATTGGGAAATACCTAGAGAAGAACTTCAATTAGTTAAGAGACTTGGTGATGGTAATTTTGCTACAGTCTATCTTGGAAGATGGAGAGGAGTTATTGAAGGTTTTTTTATTTATTAAAAAAATTATTTCGAACGTCAACCTTATTAGTGTAATTTTTTCTGTTTAGAGGGGTAAAATAGATATTTCCCCCTTAATTTATAGTAGTAAATTAGCGAAGTTGCTCAATAAGTATCGATGGTTAAGTGGGTAAATTGTTGATGTCCCACTTAAATTTCTTTTGTCTGTCTGTGATTACAACAAAGTTCAAGCTCAACAGGCTTGAATCCTCCATGTTGATAATTTACTTTAACTCTCTCTATGAGACAGATTATTAGAATTATTCATTCTTTTTTTTTCTATTTTTTTTTAATTTTAATTTTTTTAGTAGCAGTAAAAATGTTGAAGCCTGGAACAATGTCTGTGGAAGCATTTTTAGAGTAAGAGGGTTTCTTTAAAATTAAAAATATTGAAAAGAAGTTTTATTAAAAATGTTAATTAATGTAAAAATGAAGCTTCTGAACTATAAGAAAATTAAAAAAAAATTTTTTCTCTTAAATTATTTTTATTTTTTAGGGAAGCTCAAATAATGAAACAGTGCAATCATCCTAAATTGGTTTACTTTTTTTAATTTTTATTTTTAAAAATAATTTTCTATTTTTAAGGTCAGATTATATGCTGTATGTACTGTTGGAGAGCCTGTAAATTTTTTTTTTAATTTTTAAAATTTAAAAAATCCTTTTATTTTTCAGTATTATATAATAACAGAATTTATGCGCAATGGAAGTTTATTGCATTATTTGCGTAATTTAAATAATAGATTAAGTATACACGCTTTGGTTGATACATGTGCACAGGTTTGTTTTTTTTTTGAATTATTTTTTGATTATTTATTTAAGTTTTGATTTAGGAGGTGTGAGAGAGGCCACTAGGGATGAAATGTCCATTTTTGAGAATCTTAAAAAAATTTTTTAAAATTAAAAAAAAATTTTAGGATGGTATAGGTCGCTGGGATGAAATGTCCTTTTTTGGAATTTGAAAATTTTTTCTTAGATTCTAAAGAAATTTTTGAGAGTGGAAAAAGTCATTAGGATGAGATGTCCATTTTTTGAGATTTTCGTCATTCAAAAAAATTTTAGTTATGTATAGGTCTTTGGGATGAAATGTCCATTTTTGGGATTTTTAAAATAAAAAAATAATTTTATTTTTACAGGTAGCAAGTGGAATGATGTATTTAGAAAGCAGAAAATTAGTACATAGAGATTTGGCTGCAAGGAATGTCTTGGTTGGGGATAAAATTTCTGGCGTTCCAGAGGTTAAAGTGGCAGATTTTGGTCTTGCAAGAAAGTTAATGGATGAAAATATTTATGAAGCACAACTTGGGGCTAAATTTCCAATTAAATGTAGGAAGGAGAGGGATTTTTGGAATTAAAAAAATTTTTCAAAAATTTTTAGGGACGGCACCAGAAGCTGCACAATATGGCAATTTTACTGTTAAATCAGATGTTTGGTCTTATGGAATTTTACTTAATGAAATTTTTACTTTTGGAACGGTGCCATATCCAAGTTTGTTTCTTTAATTTTTAAATTATGCTTATTCTCTTAAGTTATACCCCAAACAAATCAGAATTTCTGGTTTTTAATTTTAAAAATCAGAATTTCTGATTTAAATTTTGGAAATTAGAATTTCTGGTAAAATTTTTAAAACCCTATTTTCTGATTTGTTTTTAAAAACCAATTTCTGATTTTCAGTTTTAAAAATCAGAATTTTTGTCATAATCATTAAAATCAGAAATTCTGATTTTAACTCAAAAATTCATTCAAACCAGAATTTTTCTTTCTTTAAATTATAGCAATGCACAACAAAGAAGTTATAGCACATCTAGAAGAAGGCTATAGAATGCCCTGTCCAAAAGGATGTCCAGAAGCTATTTATCTAGAAATGTTAAAATGTTGGGATCGGAATCCAGACAAACGGCCAACTTTTGAATATTTATTTACATTTTTCGACGATTTTTTTATTTCAAGTCAACCAAATTATGTCCCTCCAAGTGTTGATGGTGTACCTTTTGAAGTACATTCTATGGATACAACAGACGAAGGATCTTCTAATAGAATGCCAAAATAATTTAATGGAAAGTATATATTTTTTAGTTTTTAATTTTAAAATTGTTTAGTAACTAGGAGACGTTTGGGTGGCCTCACAAAAATCTTGGGGCTCTATTTTAGGATATGCGCCCCATTATCCTAAACGTAAGACATAGGGGTAATAGTCCTCCCCCTTTTTCCTGTTTTCTGACCATTTTAGGCCTTTTTACAATAATTTATTGTATCGAAGATCGGTCAGATTTTGTATTACAATTTCTGGGACGCCTAAACGCTCATGGGACGCATGTCCTAAAGTATGGCTAAAATTTTCTTGTATTTTTTCAAAGAAAAATCCGGAAAAGATTTTTGTGAGGCTACGCAAAAAAAGTCCTTTTTAATTTTGTAAATTTTCTCATTCCACTTTCCCCATTGGTTTGTGTGCCCTTTTTATGCAATCCAGCTGCCATCGATCGAAATAATATCTTTCATAAGATACTAAAAAGCCACTTAACACATCATAATTTATATTATTAAATTAATAATAATTTTATATTAATTAATATACTCCTATTAATATGCATTTTTATATTTTGAGTAAATTATAAACTGTTTGTTAACCCTTGGAATTTTTTAAACTTTTTTTTTGAGGGGGAGGAGTTTAGAAAATTTGAAAAAAATTTCTGAAAAAGATTCAGAAAAAATTTTTTCTGAAAGGGGAGAAGAGGAGTAAAAAATTTTTTTATGAGGGGAGGGGGATGGTCAGAAAAATCATTATTTGATTTTTCTGAAAAAATATTAAATTTTAAATTAATTTTTCTAAAAAAGACCATTTTTAGAAGTCAACTTTTATCAAAGGAACAATGTAAATAATTTAAAATAAATTATTTTAGCAACATAAATTTGCTTTTAAAAATGGGTCAAAAAATTTTAAAAATCAAAAAATTGAAAAAAAAACCTCAAGTTCTTTATCAAGAGATTCTTTCCTTTTCATTCTCCTTTCCATCGGGTGAGTCTTCCTCTCTTTTTTCGTCTTCCTCCGTGGCATGTAAAATGATCTCGGCTTTTTGTGAACGGGCATTATTCAATTTGGAGAAACAAGCTTGTACTGATACTCTAAAAATAAATAAGTAAATTGGACCTCACAGTAAGAGTTTTTTTGGCATGTAAAGGGTGGATTACATGCCAAAAAAAAACTCAACCTCTTGGGCTGCAAATGAGTATCTTACACGAGGAGCCTTAAGGAAAGGGCACCGCTTTTTCCCTTATATTAGGGTATCTTCTATAATAGTCGAAGGATCCTTGGTTTCTCCTTCTCATCAGGTGAATCATCCACCCTTTACAAAATTGAAAAAAACCTCATTGCCTGAGGAAGGGGGAGGAGGATTCACTTGACGGGAAGTAGGAACCAAGAAGATCCCTAAAATATCCTTCAAAAATAAAAAAATTAAAAAGAAACCTCATATCTTCATTCAAATTTGTGTCAGTAATCAACAAACGCTTATTTCGCGCCACAACTTTTCCCACTTGTTTTTCATTGACAAAAACATCATAATCTTTAAAATAAAAATATTTTTAAAAATTTAGAAAAAAATTTACGATCAATAGCATTCAAAATTGGAATTACATTTTCCCAACTAACAAGCACACTATTTGTTCCATCCATCTTTTTTGTTGTTAAATGAGTTGGTGTTGGTAAAAGTAAATCACAAAGTGTTCGGTTTTGGTTTATTTGAGTTGTTAAGGCAGATTCAACTTGCTGGAAAAAATTTTTTTTTGAATTTTATAAATTCTAAGGATTCAATGAAAATTGCGGACAGAGATTTGCGGACAAACCTAAAGCCTATTGAAAAATTTTGAATATATACTCTATTGAATGGTACCAAAAAATATATCAAATTCGCGGTTACATAAACAATGTTCCCTTGTGTAATCAGAAAAGTCAAAGTCGATTCTCAACAGAGATGGGACGGGTTACCCTAAGCTCAGTCTTTTTTCGATCCTAAATTCGAAACCCAAACCGAAGAAAATTTTGAAAACTCTGTCCGAAAACCGCACGACATTTTTATCAAACCAACCCAACCTTAGTCTTCAATTATCGGTCTACCAATTTCTAAAGACTCCCTTACCCTCTCATACAAAAAAATAAAATTAAAAAAACCTCCAATCTCCCAGCTAATTGTTGCAATGTTTTAACATTTTCTTCGCCAATTTCAAAAAGCATATTGTTTTGTTCGTTCAATTTGTCAACTCTTTTTTGTAATAATTGATTACGTGTTTGTTCGGAATTTGTTGTTGTTGGTTGTTGTATTGGAGCAGTAGAGCGACGACGGAGTTTTTGAGCTAACACGGAACGGAAACAACCAACAGTTTTGGTCTAAAATTGTTTTAAAAAATGTGACGTTAGGTGGAGCAGAAAATGAATTTTCAACCTAGGAACCGCTATCGGGTCAGAAAATAAAATTTTTCAAACCAAAAAGCATTATAGGAACAAAAAATGAATTCTCAGCCTAAGAACCAATTTCGACCCAGAAATCCCACCCATGACTAAAAAATGGTTAAAAAACTGAAAAACCCCCAGAAACCCTACCCATGACTATAAAAAATTAGAAAAATTAAAAAAACCTTCTTCTTTTCTGTTGCTTTACCCAAAAGAGGCACTTTAATATTCTCTGAAGTCTTCAAATTATTTGAAAGTTTGGGTGATGGATGAGAAAATGTTGCGTTTCGAACAATATTAAAAGAACGTGGATTTGGAGAAGGATGAATTGAAGCACTTCGAAGAATTCCGATTTGCGGGAAATCTTTTGGAATTTGTTGCGATTGTTGAGGAATTGTGTCATCAACAGAAGTTGTTTCAAAAGTGGTTGTTTTAATATGACTTGATTGAGTTCTAAAAATTGAAATAAATATTTTTGGATGAGGCAAAATTGAATTTTCCAAAAAATTTTTCTAAATCAGACAGTAGGATGAATAGGATTCAAATCAGGGATAGGACTGGTTATTCGAAATCTGATACCCGATAAACACGATCTTTTTTCGACACGAAACCCGATCCAAAGAAATTAGTAAAACCCTACCAACTTTTTCCCCGACCTAGCCAATCCCTTATTCGAACCTAAGGCTGTGAGACTGATGAACAACACAGACCAACCAACTACTATAGTAAAACAAGGACCTCTTGCGAACTAGTACAATGTGTAAAAAAGGAGTAAAATTTTTTATTACCAATTTTTGACTTCCTTAACTTTCCGATTAATTTTAAATAAAATCTATACCCATTAATATTTAAATTCTCATCTTTTCTAGCAGTTTTAGGCGTTTGTGGCAAAGCAACAGAAATTGTTGTAGGAGTGAAATTAGCAGAATCATCAGTCAATTTTTGTTCTTTATTTGAACTAACAACTGTATTAACACGCCAATTTTTTGTTGTTGTCGACTTTTCTTCAATTTTATTTCTTGGAGATGATGGAGGAGAAAAATTAATATTTTTTAAAACTGTTCCTCCTCTAAAAAAATTTTTTTAATAAAAATAAAATTTAATTAAAAAAAACCTGGGTGTTGTATTAAATCTACTAATCGGCGAGACTGTTGTTGACATGAAATTTTGTCGTTTTCCATATGTTAGTGAAGGTGTACTATGATGATGAAGACGATTATCTTTGTATTCTCGGCGTTTTTGAATTATCTAGAGTTAAAAATTGGAAAGAATTTTTGGAAAAATTTTGAAGCTGGAACAAATGACTATCTATTAGTGTTTCACCGGAACCGAAATTTTGACCGGAACTGGAACCGGATCCAATTTGAGTTCCGGTTCCCGGAACCGGAACCAAAAAAACACCGGAACTTTCCGGAACCGGAACTTCCGGAGAAACTCTACTATCTATCCCATAAACCTTGGGTGTAAGAGAAAAAAGAATTCCAATAAGGAAGGCGATTTTTAAGTTTACCTGTATAGTGAGAGAAAAATCAGATAAGGGAACAATTGAAAATTTAAAGTAGAAGCTGGAGGATGGAATTTAAAAATTGAAGTTTGGCTCTTAAAAAACAAGAAAAAGAAAAGATTGGGTAGCGAAAAGATTGTGAAAATCGAAAAAAAATCCTACATATGAGACCACCCACTAATCAAAGGTGTATACAAGGGTCAGATTTCATAGGGAATGGATACTCCCTAGCCCCTATGGAATCAAAAAATCAAAAAAAAATCGAAAAGCTTTCAAAAACCTTTTTCAATCTATCATCATTAACTCCCTCAATAGGCAATTCTTTTGAAACAAGAGGGCATTCAAGCAGTAAAAATGCACAAAGTTGAGCGTGTGAACCACTTCCAGGACGGAAGGAGCGCGTTTTCCGGTTTGAGTGAAGCCATTCCCCTGGGGATTTTAAGGGATCTTAATTTTATAAAAGAAAAATAAAAACCTTTAAGAACTTCCCCTTCACTTAAACAAACGCCATCCAAAATTTTCAATTCCCCAAGTACACAGGAATATACAAAAGGTCGATAAGAAAATTTACAGCCATCTGGAGAGGCAAAATTGTTCCCTAAAACAGTCAGGGACTCCTAAAAATATTTTTTTAATTTAAAAAGCAAAGTTTAAACAAACAAACCAAATTACTAAATCCTCGTAAATAATTAATTTCACACAAATCTGATATCAAATTGCCTCCCAAATCGAGAATACGAAGGTTTTGAGAAGTAATGAGCGTATGAATATTTTCAAAAGAACGAATCTAAAATAAAAAAAATAAATATTAAAAATGAATATGAAAATTGGAGGAATTAAGGATTCATGGGTTGAGAAAAAAGTCGGGTTGAGTTTTCAAAATTTTCATAGGATCAGGTTTCGGGTCAGAAAAACGTCGCACGGGTTTCGGGTAACCCTGACATTCTTGATAGGAATGGGATAAAATGTCATCTCTCAAAGAAAAACTTTCGATTTTTGAGTAAAAATCAACATAATCCCTAGCCTTATAAAATTTAAATCCTTACCAAATTCCCGTGTAATCCCAATTCAGTTAAGGCCTCAAGTTTGGATAAATTTGGAATTGCCCTGAGTCGATTGCAATTTAATATTAGAGTTGATAAATTGTGAAGTTGATCGAGTTTGGGAAGATTCTGGAAATTAAATAAAAAATAAAAATTTAAAAAACAAAAAGAAAACCTCAATTCGATTATGTGAAAAATTGAGCCATTGGAGATTAACGAAAGTGTCAAGGCATCCAAGAGAATTTATTCGGTTATCCGCCAAATTTAATTTCTTAAGAGTTTGGATTAATTGAAGAAATTGTTGAAGTTGTGTAAGCTCATTTTGGGAGGCGTCAATCTTTAAAATTAAAAAAAATTTTTAAAAATGACTAGCAGACTAAAAATCCGCAAAAAATTGCGGACAAAAATTAAGAATCCGCAAAAAAAATTGCGGACAAAAATATAAAAATCCGCAAGAAAAATGCGGACAAAAATATAAAAATCCGCAAGAAAAATGCGGACAAAATTTAAGGTTGCGGACAATAATTTCAGAAAATCTAAAAAAACCTCAGAGCATTTTTCCAACGGAAGAAGAGAACAGTCAATAGACCTCAATGAGTTTCTCGAAACATTCAACCTCAAAATATTCCTCTTCAATCTAATCAATTCAGCACACTTTTCTCTAGGCAGTGATTTAACAAGTTTTTTGTCAGACCAATCAAGCAAACCATTTTCGTCCAAATCTGGCAAATCTTCAGAAGGAAAGTGGGCTGTGTCTGTTGAGTCATTAAAATTTTCTTTAAGTGGAGTAGATAAGCTTAAGAGGAAAAAAAATTTTAAGAAAATATGAAAAAATGTGTTCTCTAACCTTATAGAAACGGAGGATTCAATTTGTTGTTCAGGAGAAAGAAATCCACTTCGTGCCGAATCCATTTAAATAAATATAGCAAATATGTAATAGAATTAAATAACAACTTAAAATAAAAAAATAGAAAAATTTTAAAAAAAATTCTGAAAAATTTTTGAAATTTAACCCGTTGAAATACCGAAATGGACTGGTACCATTTGAGTCTGGACGTTTGAGAGCGAAAATTTGAATGTTGCGGAATACAACTGTACAAACTTAAGTTTTCAAGTTTAATTGGGTAAAATTTAAGTTTTAATTAATTGAATTTCAAGTTTATTTAAATTCAAGATCAAGCTTAAGTTTTATTAGATAAAGCTTCAAGTTTATAAAAGTTTAAGATCAAACTTGAAAATTCTGATTTATTTGTTAACCCTCCAAGTTTATTTAAATTTAAGATCAAGCTTAAGTTTTATTTAATTAAGTTTCAAGTTTATTTAAATTCAAGATCAAACATAAAAATTCTGTTTTATTTACTATTACAACTTAAAGCATAGTCACGCGCCTATTTTCTATTTTTATCCCTTCTCTTTCACAATCTTAAGTTTTTTAATTTCGTAATACAAAAAAAAGTTTAATTAAAAAAGAAAGCAACATTTTGTACAAAAATCAGAAAACCTGAAATCTGATATTTTTATTTTCTGTTTACCTTTAACTGGTTGACAGGCCAAGAAATTGTGTATTTATTCTTTTTGTCTCTTTTGTTAAATAATTTTTTCTTCGTAAATTTTTTTATAAACTTATTTTTATTCATCCAATTTTCACACCTAAAAGCTTGCTTCATTTTATTAGAAAAATATTTATCTGGCCTATTTTTACTTGAAAAATTCCCTAAATTTTTCAGATTTATTAATAAATTAAAAAAATATTTTTTAATAATATTCCCAATATTCGTGTCAATGGCAAATTGGGGTAGGTCCACTTATTTTGCCCTAAAATATTTTTAAAAAAATTTATTTTAGAACACAGACTTCGCGAAATGTTTAACAATCAAGTTAGTCGTTTTAAATAAAAATTTAATAATTTTTTTAATTTTTTCTGGACAAAGATATGAGTGGATACATTGGTAGAGAAGACGTTATTTGCATGCTATTAAATGCTAATAAAGTGAATTAAATATTTTTTTAATTTTATTTTTTTTAAATAGCAAGAACGAACGGATCCTGTCTTTAGAACACACTTGCGTTTTTTAATTAGTGTGCTTAAAAATGCGGATTTGAATGGAGACACAAAAATCAACTTTCAAGGCAAGCAAAATAGGGAAACTTAAATAAAGTTTTGTAAAATTAAGTTTTAAGTTTGTAAGAATTTTATTTCAAGTTTAGCTACGAAATATCAGAATTTTTAAGTCAACACTTAAGTTTATAAGTTTATAAAGTTTGAATATTAAATCAGAATTTTTACTTTTTTTCAAGTTTATTTTTATTACCTTAAGTTTATAGAATCAGAATTATTTATTAAATCAAACTTAAGTTTATAAAACCAGAATTAATAAAAAAAAGTAGGCTTAAAAAATCAGAATTATTAAAGTAAACTTAAGTTTGTGAAATCAGAATTTTTACTTTACACTTGAATTCTTGGAACCAGAATTTTCTATACAAATTTAAGTTTGTAAAATCAGAATTATTAATTAAACGTCTATAAATCAGAATTCTTCAAGTTTGAACTTAAGTTTTGTATTTATGAAATCAGAATTTAATTTTTTTTCAGAATTCAAAAAATACATTGACAAAGCTATTGATGACTCAAAATATGCAATTCCTGTCGAGTTTATGACACCTGAGCTTGAAAAATGAAAGAAAGGATGCCAAGAAATTAAAAAATAAATTTGGAATTTTTTTGAAAAACAAATTCACTCATTTTAACGAAAGAATAATTATATATTTTTTGGAATTTAATTTTTAATTATTTTTGAGCTAGACGATAAATCCCTGGATAAAATACAAAAATTAAATCCAGGGGATTTTTTAAGAAAAAGTTTTTCAAGGAAATTCTTATAATTCTATTACTGTAGTTGGCGACAAACCGTCTTGTTACTTTATTATCAGTGAGTAGGCCAAATTAAATTTTTAATCTTATTGACCGTTTTGTCCAATAGGTGTTTAGAAGTTTTGGTATTTTTATTATTTTTACTTTTATTTCTTTCTCCTCTCTTATTTTATCCTTTTCTCTCTTATTTTTATTTTCACTAGTTACAAGGGACATTTTACCGATTTTTTTACTTCTCTTACAGCAAAAAAATTTTTTCTTACCCTACACATCAAATTAAAAATTTTTCTGGTTTTTTAAATTTAGATTTTCAATTAAAATTTTATTCTATATTCTCTGTATTATATTTAATATTTTCTTTTTATTTATTTTATCATTTTTTAATTTTCAACCGAAAAGTGTTTTTCAACAAAATTATAAACCAAGGTTTCTTCAAGGTCAAAAATAATTTATTCAATTTTTCCCCAGGTTTGAAGTAAATAAATTGGGCAAATCAGAAAAATGTTCTTTTGCTAATTGTTTCAACTTTACAAAATGTTTGGACACCAATTTGCGTATTTATATTTATCCGGATTTACCCTACTCGCCTCAATCAAAAATTTATTCTGATATTTTGACTGTTTTGAGAAAAAGTGTTTATTTTACTGAAGATGCAAGTGAAGCTTGTTTATTTATTTTGAGTGTGGATACTGTTGATAGGGACAGGATAAGGTTTTTATTCTTTTGTTTTTTGTAAGGGAGGTAGAAGGTTTAGTCTAGGGCATTGATTGTTTCTGAGACCTCCTGCAGATCTTGAGGGAACTCCTCAATTTCGGGGTGCTTTAGTTCACTTTGTATGAGTGAGTAAGGGAGTCATAAAAACTTATGTTAGTTTCGGGCAGTCATCTATCCTGCGACCTCCTTCAGATATCGAGAGGCTTCCTTAATTGCTGGGTCTTTCGCTAACTGTGCTTGGATGCTCTATCAACCGATATGAGCTACCAATGACGCTGCTCTCACATTATCTTTTAATAAATCTTAAACCCCCGTCTAGTAAGCATCCTAGCTTTATTTCCCTTACATTACTGATAGGTATCCTAATATAATTTAATTCTTCAGTGAAGACTATGTAAAAGACTTGAATTCTTTAATTTCTTCATTACCCAAAAATGTTTGGAACAATGGCTTAAATCATTTAATATTCAATTTTTATTCTGGCACTTTCCCCAGCTATTCAAGCAATGATTTGGGGTTTAATCCAGGAAAGGCAATGATTGCTTGGACTAGTTCAAGTCGACAGGTTTTCTTTCTTATAATTTTCGATGCTTGATGGTTATCCCAAATCAGTTTTTGCGGGCTCATAATTGTCAAAAATAAAAAGGAAAGTCCTTGCAGTTGCCAAATATGTATCTCCCTTAAGCAAGCATCACTTTTCACTTCCCTTTTTTATTTTATAGAAAGAGGGAAAGATGGGTTGCTCTGACCATTATGAGACCATTATGATTATGAGTCCGCAAAAGCTTGTTTAGGATGAACTACAAGTACTTACTTTTCAATTAAATTTATTTCCAATTTTAGCATTTCCGCACAGATTTTGATATTTCTATTCCTTTATTTCACAAAGAACACCCTTTACTAAGTAATGAAAAAGTTGGACAAAATTCAACTGAAGTTCAACATCACGATAAATATTTGGCTAGTTTTAAAGGAAAGAGATATGTTTATGGAATTGGTTCAGAAACCAGGGATATTTTACATTATCTTCACAACAACAATTCTGTAATTATTGCATCGACGTGTCGTCATAATTCTGATTGGAAAAAGTATGAAGATGAAAGGTGTGAAGAGGATAATGCACAATATGACAGGTTTAAATTGTTTTTGTTGTTAAAAATGGGTCAGGGATGTCACGATTTGAGAAAAAAAAGTCGATTGCGGTTTAGGATCGAGTTTAGAAATTTTCTTTGGTTTGGGGTTCGGATTTCGGGTTGGAAAATGGTTAAGATTTCTGGTAATCCGTGACATCCCTGATTCAGGTCTACAAGTGGGATTAAATGTCTTGTTATTGGTTTAAGATTTTGTCGTTTATTATTAAAAGGGAAAAAAAAGTCAGGTTGGGTTTCGGGTTTAATGTCTCATATTTTTTGTTAAGAATATTCCTCGTTCTTTTAAAATTTGTCTATTTTTATAAATTCGATCGATCTAATATTTTCCCCTTAAGATGGGATTACAATCAATTAATGGAAAATTCTACATTTTGTTTAATTCCAAGAGGAAGACGTTTAGGTTCTTTTCGGTTTGTTTTTATTTTTTTATTTTTGTATCAATTTTTATTTTTTAAAGCTTTCTTGAATCTCTCAAACATTCGTGTATTCCTGTCATTTTCTCTGATGATTGGGTTTTACCTTTTGAAGATTTTATTGATTGGAGTCAAGTTTCAATCTCAGGGAATGAAAAAAATATTTTATTTGTTAGTTTTTTCTTTTTTATTTTTTGGGACCGTTTTTGCGGACTTTTTTTCATTATCAGTCCGCAAAAATTTTTGCGGATTGTCCGCAAATATTTTTGCGGACTATTTTGCTGATTATGTTTTCAAATTTTCTTCAAAAAACCCCTCAAATTAACTTATATTCTCCTTCTAATCACTCCATTTTCAACAGATTTATGATTATTTGTCAAATATTCCAAAAGAACGTATACTCAAAATGCGCCATTCTACTCAATTAATTTATCGAAAATATTTTGCTAGTGTTGAAAAAATTGTTTTAACTTCTATCAAGCAAGTATTTGAACGTATAAGACGACATGTAGGATTGCCTTCACAACAAAATTGGTTATGCTATTGAATTTTATTGAAAATTAATTTTTGCGGACAAAACTTGCGGACAGTTTTTTTGGAATTTTAAAATTTCCTCGTACTCGTACCTGACTATTTTTTTTGGCTGTTTTCGTACACAGGTACGAGTACGAATTTTGATACGACTTCCCAAGGGCATAGCCAGGGGGCTTCCAGGGCTATAGCCCCCTCTGAAATGGCCTGAACTCTACCCCCGGTCTATGCCCTTGCGACTTCCAAAAACATTGCTTGTTGATTTTTTTTATTTTTCTTCTATGGTGCATTTCTATTCCTTTTTTATTTTTATATATTTTATTAATAAATATATTTTATGTTTATGCTTGATTTTTAAATTTGTTTATTAATCAATTAATATTCCTAAATTTTTATTTTTTTTATTAATTAAAAAAATTTTCTTCAAGTTTTCTAAATGGCGGCAAATAACGAACAAACACTTCAAGTTGGTACATCTTCCAAAGAAAAGAATGTTGAAGAAGGAAAGGAAGAATCTAAGGTTTGCAAAATTATTTTTTTGTTTTGCGTTGTAAGAAACAATTTGGGGTGATGGGCTTCTTATTTTTGTCTCTAGAATTAGAAATATTTTTAAAATTTTACTGTTAATGGGTGGAAGATGTTGAAGGGATGCAATATTGTGAGTTGAATAACTTTGTAACTCTGTCCCGAATGCCGAATTGGCCTCGACTTATTCAACTCATCTATCCGAGCTCTTTTAAAGCTCGGATAGCAAAAACATTTTTGTCCGCAAAACTTGTCCGCAAATTTAAAAAAATTTTTATTTCTAGTTAATAACCTCAAATGCAATTCGAAGCGGATTAAAATTAAAAAGAGGAAATTTATTTAAACAAAAGAAGAGAATAGATCCTCGAGCAATTGATTTAACAATAAAAAAAGAAGAAAAAGGTCCACACAAAACTAAAGCTGAATTGGCATTTTTAAAAAGACAGGAAGAAACGGCGTTTGATAGATTGTCTAAAAGAGCAGCTATAAGTCATAGAGAAAAAGTTGAAGTTTTTAATAAACAAATGGAGGAATTGACTGAATTTAATGATATTCCAAAGGTTTTTTTGTTTAAATTTTAATTTAAGTTATTGGGTCATGTTAGAATAGTTCCTGTAGGATAATTGACAGGCTAGTTTAGGATCGGGTTTTCAAGCTATGTATTTCTTTTGAGGAGTAACCAATTTTTATGAAAATTTATTATAAATTAATAGGTTAATGTAAAATTATGGGGGGTTTTTGTCGCAAAAATTGTCCGCAAAGCGAATAAATCTTGTCCTAAAAACTCAAATTTAACTTTTTTGTTCAAATTTTATTTTTCAGGTTTCCTGGACCAAATAAATACATTGGAAACGTTTTTTAAGGAAGCTGGAATTTAAAAGAAGAGAACATTTATTTTTGGGTATTTAAAATTGGTGATCCTTTTTAATTTTTATTTCTTCGTTGAGAGGCACTAACGGCTTACTTTCTAAAATAAAAAAAATTCAAAAATAAGAGTTTATTTTGGATATTTTAAAATTAATGTTGAGACTTTGGGGCTAATATTTTTAATCCTATATTATATTGTTGACCCCTCTAGATTTCCCTTTAAATTTATTTTGTGGTGAGTCGCAAGTGTCTTTTCCCCTTGCTTATTTTTTTTTAAATAAAATTTTTTTCTTTTAATTTTTTAAATTTATTTCAATGTCTTTAAATTGACATTTAATTTATTTTTCTAATTTTAAATTTTTCTCTAATTTTCTTTTAGTTAATTTTAAAAATGCCTGCAATCCCCCGTGTTGATCGAATTAAAAATATTTATTCGGCTGCAAAAGCTTTAAATTTTGGTTTTCGGTTGTCTGCTACAAATCCACAGGCCGTTCTTTTTGATGGAATTTCTGGCCATTTTCCACAGCTTCAACGTGTTACTATTCGTTTCTGCAAAATAAGGTTTTTTGGAATTTTTAAAATAATTGTTTTTGGGGTTTAATTTTGTGGTTAATTGTTAAATAGGAAAATAGGTAGATTATTTAAGTCAATAAAATTAAAATCACCTAAGATGTTGATGTGGTGTATTGGTTAAAGTGTTTGGTTTCCCCTTATGCAGGGTTGTAGGTTCGACTCCCACACCTTGTATTGTTTTTTCTTTTTTGTCTAGAATTTATTCTTATCATTTAAAAAGTGATAAGAGTATTCTAGACTCAAAATTAATTTTTTATTGGGGTATTAAATTTAAAAATTTTTTATTTTAGTGAACCAAGTGCAGGTCTTCGCAATTATATAGAACATTCACTTACCAAATTTGCTTCTGAAAATCCTTATTGCTCAATTTATATACTTCCTGTGCGAAATACTACTCCATCAATTCGAGCGGAATATTCAAATGGAAGAGAAGTTCAATTAGACGCTAGAGATTTTAGGTTTTTTTTTTTTAAATTTTTTTGAACATTTTTTAATTTTTTTTTTCAAATTTTAGTATGGAGCATACTTCTCTTTATATGAACTATTTGAGAACTAGAAGTGGATTGCCAATATATAAATGTATGTAAGATAGAGGTTTTTGAGAGGTTTTTTTAATTTCTAGAGGGTTTTTTAATTTTCGAAAGGTTTTTATTTTTTTTTATTTCGAATAATTTTTGTAGGGCCCAGGCTTCCCACAAAAAATTTTTTAGATTTTTAACGAAAGGGCGGCTAAATTTTTTTATTCTTTTTTCCATTAAATTTGACGTTTTCAAGATTTAATCGGATTTCTGGTCCATTTCCAAGAATTTCCACCAAAGATTTTTCTACTCTAATTTTTGAGTTATTTTTATCCTTTGTCCTTCTGTCCCGGGTGGGGGAAACATGTAGAACGTTAAATTGAAAAAGACTGGACTTCCTTTCTAACTTTTTTAAATTTTCTCAGTTGAAAACCCTCAATTTTCCCCTACAAAATCCATCCAAGGAATGTGGTCGCCAACAACTTGGCAAAATACAGCCCAAAATCTTTATAGCAGTGGAGCTTTGCCTCAACAAGAATTCTCTACACATCTTGAAAAAACAAAGGGAGCAACAGAAACTTTACAACAAATGACGACAAAAGAAGTATAGAAAAAATTGTTTTTGTTTTAAATTTTATTTTTTGGTTATACAACATTTAAAAATTTGTTGTCATTTTTTATTTTTACCTTTTAGGTAATCTTACCTGCCTCTAAAGTTAGAGAAATATTAATATTTGAATAGCTTTTTTATCCGTTTAATGACGGAAGAATATCTTTAAATGTATTTTTTACTCCATCATCATCATCATATATCTTTTAGAGAATTCTTCCACAATTTAGGCGTAGACTTGGCTCAATAATTCAAGGTATGCTGGCCCTATTCATGGTAGAAGTGGAGTGACTAATTAATCAGTCAATAAAGTTAACTCTCTAGGGTCAATCATCGTTAGTTTTGTATGCGACTCTAGTGTCCTGTTTTTCGAAACGAAAAGTTTACTGTACATTTTTATGAAAATAGTGTGAATAGAGAAAAAGAGAAAAATTGTTTTATTTTCCAGAACATTCTTTGGTTTTTTATTTTTTGTTCCTGAAATTCTATTTGGGTTTTCTAATTTTAGGGGTGGTTAATGTTTTTTTTTGTAATATTGAACCTGACAAAGCTGAGTCTGTCAGGTTCAATATTACCTTTCATTTTTTCAGTAGTCAATAATGATGCTGAACCTCCATGACGACTTGGTTATTTAATCGAAGATGACAGCGAAAATGATGGACTTGTCGTAACAATTGGAGATGTTAAAGCAAATGTTCCTTATCAAAATAGAAGAGGAGTGACCAATGGAACAATTGATTTGGACACAAATCCGGCATTAAAAGATGTAACGCCGATAGATGACTTGGATTTGGCTACAATGGAAGATAAACCTTGGAGAAAGCCTGGAGCTGATTTAATTAAGGTTTTTTTTTTGAAAATTTTGGGTGGGTTTTAACCTTAAGGGTCCGCTTTTCCTTTCTACTCGGGGGGGAGGGGGTTTAGGTAAGGGTATCTCCGAGATTTGCAAGTCATGGAAACTCGACGGTGGGCGCGTCGTTGTTTAGACGGTAAGAGTAGTCTCATCGTTGTTCGGTGGTGGGTCTCATACGTTGTCTTGGTGTCGAAACAACTTCGGTTGTTTCGATGTCGTTTCGACGGTGAGTCGCGTCGTCGTTTCGACGGTTTGATTTTCTTATCGTTTACTCAATTGGTGGGCTCATTGTTGAGGGCGGTGGGCGCGTCGTTGTTTAGACGGTAAGAGTAGTCTCATCGTTGGTCGGTGGCGGGTCTCATACGTTGTCTTGGTGTCCAAACAACTTCGGTTGTTTCGACGTCGTTTCGACGGTGAGGCGCGTCGTCGTATCGACGGTTTGATTTTCTTATTGTTTACTCAATGGTGGGTCTCATTGTTGATGGTGGATTTGCAATTTCGGATAGGAGTATTAAAAGGGGAAAAAGGTTCTTTAAAAGGGGAAAACAGGTTAATTATTTGTTTTTTGTCTGATTTTTTTAAAGATAAACTTTTTTTTATTCTTGTTTTATTTATTTGAATTTAGATAAATTGTAATTTAAAAAAGGATGGTTTTTTTAATTAGCTGATAGCGAAACGTGAAAAAGTTTGTTTAGAGTCTCCTAATTTTTTTATGATTTTTCCATCTCCCTAGAAAGGAAGAAGTTCTTTTTTGATATCTTGCAGGTTTGCTAGTACTTCGTTTTTTTTCTACTCGCAATCAGAATCGATGGAAATTCTGCCGAGGTCTCAATCAATAGGAAACCTACAAAAAGACATCTTTCCATCTTATTTTGTTGAATTATAAGCCTTTGAGATTTCACGACGTAAGTGCCTCTAAACGTATTGCAGCCGTTTTATTTTATCAATTATATTTAATTATATATTGTCCAATTATCGCCTTTGGTTCTATTCCATTGACTTAAGTAAGGTGACAACTTTGTTATTAGGACTCTAGTATTCCCTTTATAGTTTTTTCATCATATCCAGTAAAGTTGAATGTATAGAGTAGAGAAGCAGATGATGAAGATAGTGTGGGAGTAGAGATGTAAACTTTAAATAAATGACACTTTGTCCCTTAGTTTAGAGAAGAATAAAACAAAAATAAGTGGTTAGAGAATACATTAAATAGGTCGGTTGAGTGCCAATTTTTGAGAGGTAAAAGTTACTGTATTTGAATAAAAACGTCTTAATTTGTTCAAAAAGTATTTAATCAATTAACTTGGACTTGTTCTGACATTGTCGGGATGAAGTCCCGCGTTGTTAAAAAATCCAATGCTACAGATAATTGATTATAAAATTTGAAAAATTAAAAAAATTGAAGATTAAAGATCAAAAAAACGAAGATCATTTGATGCATTTCAGGCCTGCAACAGCTTCATTTAAACAGTACAATAATCAAAGTTAATCATGGAAAGATAGAATTCATCGATTTTACAGCTGATATAATCGGTAAATTTATACAGTAACTATTGCGTTCTCAGAATTCAGCACTCAACCGACTATATAATATAACGGTTGTAAAAAGACCTGTGCAATAAAAGACCGGAGCAGGTGAAAGTAGTTAAAAGACCGACTAATTAAAAGACCGGAGCAATAAAAGACCGGAACTGCCGAAAGAAGTTAAAAGACCGGCTAATTAAAAGACCGGCGTAATAAACAACCGAAACTGCGGAATGAAGTTAAGAGACCGAGTAATTAAAAGACCGGCGCTATAAAATACCGGAACTGCCGAAAAAAGTTAAAAGACCGGTGCTATAAATTTGGTGAGTATAGATTTTAAGGAATAGAAATTTTGATGAATTACTGTGTAAGCGAGACGAATTGATAGTCTCTCTATTTTAATACACCAAAAATTTTGAAAATTTTATTTTATACGAATACATATATAAAAATTTTTTCTCTATATAATTCCACCTATTAAATACATAAAATATATATAAAAAATGTTATATTGAGTTCTTTATATTTATAAATCAAAAATTTTTAACCATTATATATACTTTTAAAATTTATTTTGGCACATCTCTATATTTATTTTTGCTTCTCCAAGTAGTTGAGAGAAAGAGGTTGAATTTTGAAATGATCACAAAGTTGATTTATCTGAGGAAAAAAAAATTTTTTCTGATCAAAAAATGGAAAACTCATGCCCTTAAAAAATACATGACCCAAGTGTCGTTTTTTGGCCTATAACTTTTTCAAACAGAACAAGAATTCAGTTTAACCTTATATTTTTCGAAAGCTCCAAAATGTACCGATTATTAAAAAAAATCAACTTTCTGATTAGACTGGTTTTACAAGAAGATAGGAGCTCGAAAAATACCAGATTGATCGAAATCGATCGAAATCGAAAAATATCAGATCGATCGAAATCGAAATCCCCAAATTAAATGGTTCCTAAATCCCAAATTAATGGGTTGATATATGTGTCCCTCTTTAAAAAAATCCCCAAAATTAAAAAATTTTTTAAATTTTTTAGTTGTTAATTGGTGGGTACCTCCCTCAAAAATAATCCCTCCAAAAAAATTAAATTAAAAAAAAAATACCACACAACATCCATAATTAATATGGGCAAAAGTAAATAAAATAGCAGAACCACGAAGCACCCAAATTTCAAAAGAAGCAAATAATCCAAACAAGGACAACAAAACAATTAAAATATATACAATTAAAAGTGTAGTAATAGCAGCAACTTTGGTTGAGGACATTTGGGCAATAATTAAATGGGCCTTTAAAAAATTGAAAAAAAAATTAATGGTAAATTCGTTCTCCTTGTGAATTAGGAATGTCACATCAGGGATAGAGAAAATGTCGGATAGGATTTAGGTCCGAAAATTTGTTCGATAACCCGTGAGACTCCACCTGAGATAACCCGTGAGACCCCTTCCCTTGAAATTTTTTTAAATTTTAAACGAAAAACTAAAAACGAAAGAACCTCCAAAAAATTTAAAATAAACCCCTACTGCGAATAAATTCAGTAGCAGATTTTTTTGAAAATTTCTCTCGGATCGGGTATCGGATCTAAAAAAATAAATACCCCGCAACACCACTGTGTGTGTGTCTTTTAAATTTTAAAACTAAAAAAAATAATAATTTAAAAAAACGAACCGCAATATTCGAAAAAACAACACCCATCGTCCAAAAAAATGCTCTTGGATCCAATTCCAAAACTTTATTTGGCGAATAAGCACCCCAAATCAATGTACAAGAAAATAGAAGAAATGGAGAAATTAAAGGCTTTAATCCAGAACCAACTGTTTCCTTTGAAAAAATTTTTTTTTAATTTTAGACAGATAAAATTGATAATTTTTTTGACAAAACAGCTAGATTTTATGTTAAAAAAACTGAGAAAAATTTAATAAAATTGAGGAATGGAAATAGATTCTGTCTTATTGTTAGGAAGAAAATTTAAGGTTGTGGGAATCAGAAAATTGAAAGAGAAGTTTTTTCAATAAAAAGCAAAAATTTTTTTTGGGAAAAAGAGGTCCAAAACCAATCAAAAAAATAATATTGAGTATTTTCTAACTAGAAAAGCATTTTTTAAAGCCATATCTCACCAAATAAAAAAAGGTTCATTGAGTGGGATTCGAACCCACCACCACCCTCCGCCGAAAACCTAACGCCTTAACCGATCGCACAACACACACAAATGTTTTAAATTTTACTCAATTTAGCCTCCATTAAAATCCAAGCTGTTTTGTTCTAAAAATAAAAGAAAAACCTGTACTCCCGTTTTTGAAATAATATAAGCATGGTAAACATTATACAAACAACTGGCAAGAGACAGAATACAAGAAACTTGAAAATTAAATTTTTTAATAAAAATATTTTTAAAATTTAAAGCAAACTAAAAAATGTTGTAGCAATAAAATAGGCAAGACTTAGGCCGTCAACCAAATTAGAATGAAAAATTTTTGGATTTGCAAAGAAGGCAAAAAGGTAGAAAATACAAAGTCCCTTTAAAAAAAATATAAAAAAAATTTTTTTTAAATTACAAATTTAAAAAAAAACAAACATATTGACTAGCATCATAACCCCAAGATAAAAACAAAACTCCAGTATTATATTTTTCCCAATGACTACAAATAAATACAAGTTGAACAGATATTAAAACACATAGCATTGTATATGGAGATATACTGTTAAAAAAATAATATTAATTTGTTGAGTTAAAAAAAATTTTTTCTCTTGAGCAAAAGCAAGCTTTTTTTAAGCAAACAAAAAATATTTCGAGGCGAGGAATCGAACCTTCCCCTACTTGCGTAAAAATCAAACACCCTATCCACTTGACCAAATCTTATATAACAATCGAGTTATAAATTCTTTATTTAGAGTTTAAATGAATTTATGAACAAACTTAAATAATCCCTCTACAGAAAATTCACGTAAAAATCCAACTTAAAAATAGTAAAAAAACCTCCAAAAAATTTAAAATAAACCTATATTCACCACGTCCAAAAATAGAAAAAATAGTAAGTGTAAGCGGCACCGTTGACCAAGAATCTTGAAAATTTTTGAGAAAAATTTTTTACCTTCAAAAGATAAAAGAAATACCAAATCCATGATCAACTGAAATAAGAAAAATTAAATTTTAAAATTTTGTAAAATCGAAAAAAATACCCAAAAAAATATTTGCGGATAAAACTTGCGGACAGCTTATTTCAAAAGATAACAAATTAACCCCAAAAAATCCAAAAAAAAAACAAACACAATTCTCCTGTTGGTCCACTCGATCCAGTCCTTCTCGCCTGCTTTCCATCAGTTCCATCAAGTAAATGAGCCAAAAAAGTAGCAACAGAACAAATTAACCAAATCCAATTTGGAATTGTTTCCTCCTCTTGTTTAGAACCAAAAGTATTTGAATTAAAATTATAATCATAAATAGACACCAAAATAAAAGAAGAAATTAAAATTAAAAATCCACCAAGAGTTAAAACATTTGGAGGTAACCAACGAGGATAAAACTTTAAATTAAAAAAAATATTTTTTGAAGTTTAAAAAATTTTGAGTGGAAAGTGAGGCAAGGTTTATCATCATAAAAGACATCAAAAAAATTAAAAAAGGAAATATTTTTAGGAATTACAGACAAGCGAAAAAGGTAGAGATGTCCACTAACGAAAATTTACAAGACTCACCCTAAGACAAAAGGACTCCAGGACGTCAAGAATGAGGAGACAAAATAACGAATAAAAATCGGCCCTAAAAGATAGAATCGAAAAGCCAAGTTATTTGCCTTCATATCTCGAGGATCTCCAACTTGAGATCAAAAGATGATCAAGACTCTCAAGACAAGATTATTTGATTGTAAAGACAATAAATTTTAAAAAACCCTGCGAGCATAACCTCCAGTTAACCGAATCTTGTTAAAAATTGACGGAAATATAGGAACTTAAAAATGACTAGAATCACAAAATTACAAAACCCAGACGTTTAAAAATTAAACCAAAAAAATAAAAAAATAAACAAACCTCAACAATCCAATTCCAAAAAGGATGTGAAATATAAACAGAAATTGGAGAATTATCTATACAAGCATATTTATATTTATTAAATCCTTCAAGTTGTTGCTCATTCAAATATTTTGTACGAAAGATTGTTGACATTTTTCTTTAGAAGATTGTTAAAAGAGCTATTTTAAGTAATCTAAAGATCAATTAAATAAAAATATTATAGTAAAAATTTAAATCGTTAAAAAACGAAATAGAAAAACAAAAGACACAAAAGAAAATAAAAATTTTATTAAAAAAGAAATATTATTCGTTTCTTTTCAGTCATATTCCTTCATAAAGTCCGCAAAACTTTTTTTTCTATCCGCAAGTCTTTTTAAAGTTTTCCAAAGAATTTCTGTTAGGTATGTGGTCAATAATCAAACAAAATGGTCAATAAAAAAATGGCCAATAAATTTTTAAAAATTAACTATTGTTCCAGCATATAAATTCCATTGCAAGGGCGTGGCATCCCCACCCCCCGGTACGCCATTGTACTGAATTTATCAATCATGCCACTAAAATTTTCGGAGAAACTTTGCGGACTTTTAGGAATATAAACTGAAAAAGAACCCAACTGATTATAATGAAAGAAAAAAAAAGCATTTCTAACAGGGAAAATACAAAAAAAATTTAAAGCTTCATGTTTTTACAGAAAAAAATTTTTTTAAACTTCCTTCTCCACTTCATCTCAATGTTCTGGCCATATTATTGGAGGAATTGTATTTGTTGTAAAATCAGGTAAAATATGTTGTTGTTGTTGATTCATTAAATTTAAATTATTACTAGTTGATGCCCATTGTTGTTGTTCTGTTAAATTATTAATTGTTGTTTCTGTAGTTGTTGGCATCATTAAAGAATATCCTTGGGGGATGAAAGAACCATCCAAAATATCTTTAAAAAAATATTTTTTTAATTTTTATGGTTTTAATTATAGTAAAAGCACACTATAATGAGTCACTTAGATTAGTCCGGAATTCTTGAGATGGTGTAGAATCAGAATAATAAAAAAAAAGCTTTGGAGTAAGAAGTGAGAAACGACAAAGATTTTGGCGTAAAAAAGTTAAACCGAGGTTGACCCGTTGAGGATGAAAGTTTAGGGATCGGGCTTTTAGCCAAACAAACAGAAAAAAGTGGGGATTAGACAGGATCTGAGTCAAACCTTAATTAATAGACAATTTCCCCAAGCAGCCAAAAAAGTATGGATAATTAATATTGTCCATTAAAAATATAAAATTTATCCCCCTCCCCTCTCTCCACCAATCTTATTTATTAAAAATTTATATAAAAATAAAAACCATTTTGTGTCATCAATTCATTTTGTATATTTGATGGCCAACAAATATTTTGTTGTTGTTGAATATATTCATTATTAATTGGTGGTTGATTACAAAAATTTAAAGAAGAATATTCCAAATGTTTTTGCTGTTCTAGCACATTTATTGACAAAATTAAAAATTCAAATTCCAAAGAATGAGGATTAATAAATGAATTTATATTTAATGATGTTTGTACATATTCTGATGAACCACCAATTTGTAATTTACAGAATAAATCCTTTAAAAAAAGGGAAAAAATTTTGAAAATTGGCTAAAAAAAATTTTTTTTCATGGCCAGAAAAGGTAACCTTTCCTTTAAAATTGTCCGCAAATTCTGTCCGTAAAACAATAATACTTTTTTTTTATCAAAAAGGAGATTATTAAAAAAGAGAAAGAAAGATACATGTGTTTAACAAGATTATTTTTTTGAACAAAAAAATCTTTTAAAATATTCCAGAGAAGAATTGTTGTTTTTTGTCTCAAAAATAATCGCATCTTTTCCTTATCTTATTTATAATCCGCTTTGATAAAAAATAAAAGGACCGAAGAGCTAAAAAAATTGTTTGGGAAACGGGAAAAAAATTTTTCAAAAAAAAAGATTTTTTTCAATTTAAAGCAAACCTTTATAACAACATTATTATTCTTCAAAATATTCAACAAAGCATCTTTAACATTTTGTTCATCTAAAGGATGTACTAAAGTCCAAAACTTTTTTTCATAAATTTCAGTCATTGGTAGGTTCAACAATTTTTGAATTTCAGCATCAGCAAATGTAACAGAACCTTCAGAATCAACACGCATAATTATTTGATTTTTGTTGTTGTTATTAATTGATGGAGTTGTTATTAAATTTGTTAGTTGCATTCGAGCAATTAAAACTAGACTTGTTGTGATACCTGAAAAATATTTTTTTTGTAAAAATTGCTTCAATTTTTGAGCCTGAATAAAGTTTCTGGTTAAAGAACCAAAACAAATAAACGAAGATTTTTCTGTTTGGTTTTTAAGCTCGGTTCCGGATATACAAAAAGATTTCTCAAGAACTGACAACCCTAGAATTAATTTTTAAAATAAGTGAACGAGGGCTTAAGTTCTACGTGAGAGTCCTACAAAATTAATTTATGGTATTCACAATCAGTTACACAATTTAAAAATTTTTTTTATAAGTCAAAACTTTCTAAAAAAGCGATTTTGCCGTGAATATAATTTTGAAAATTGCGTCTTATAAATTTTTATTCCCAAATCTTTCCACAAGAACGACCCTAGCACCTTTACCTAATTCCTCTTAAAGATAAGTAAAAATAAAAACCTGTCAATTCATTCGTATTCAACTGAAATCCACAATTAATATTTGAAGAGGAAGAAGACATTTGTTGTTGTTGCTGTTGTTGTTTTCCATTTTTTAAATAACCTGTACAATGCATAACTACATAATATGATCCACAATGTTCAAAAATTGGTCCTTTATTTTGTAGTCGTGGTAAAGCATTAATATTACCTTTAAAAAATAAATTTTATTTTTAATAAAATTACAGAAAAGGAAAGGCTATCAATTAAGAGAGTTTAGGAACTACGAAATAAAAGTCAATTAGTAGAGCAACAGAACTGTTCAGAAAAAGATTGACAATGAGTAGGTAATCTTTTAATTAGCTTGAAGAAGGATAAAGGAAAAGGGTTTTGCGCATGAACGATTTTCACGAGAATTAGAAATTCGAAAAATAAATTCCCATGAGGTCCCAAATTTAGGGGGCGCCATATGGGAAAAATTTCCACTCATCAAAAATTTTCTGACAAACTTTTAATAGATATTAACAAGAATAAAATTAAAAAAAAACAAACCAATTCTCATTCTGCAAATAAAACCTCTTCTACAATTTAAATGTATTCGATTTGTTGGTTGAACATCTCTTTTAATTGTTCCAGTAGACAAATCAACAATTTTATTATTAAAACCAACATCAACATCATTTGGACATAATACTTGTTCACTAACTTTTTCAATATCATCAGGATGTATTAAATCAAAAAATACTCTGTTTAGCCATTCTTCCTAAAGAAAAAATTGAGAAGACAACCTCATAACCTTAAAAAGACCCCAAAAATTAGCAGAGGAATAAGAGATCAAATAATCAAGTAAGGCTCCCAATTTAAACATAAATACCCACAAAAATTTAACAACTCAAATAAAGGCAGCAGCGCTCACTCACATTCACCCGATTTAAAATGGGATGGATCAGTCCCCAAAACTCCAAAATCACGAAAAATAGGGAGGAATGACGAGATTAAACCAGTTAGTCTATTTATCGATAACATAGGTTTCAGCAAAGAAAAAAGTAGGCAAGCCCTACTGAAACCTGTGACAATACAAAAACCGAAAAGAAAAGTACCCAAGTTGTTCACCCACAAAAAAAATAAATAAAAAAACCTGTGAAACGTTAAGAACTGGATAAATTGAATCAGAAACATAAATAACTCTAGAATCTTCACAAGACAAAACAAACAAAAATCCATTTGCCGCTTCCATAATTAAATGCTTCAATTCTTGATCAGTCAAAAATGACGGTGGATTTTGATGATTATTTGAATTTAATAAATCTCCACGAATTGATTTCATATGGGACACAGCCATACGTAAAATTGTTAATTTGTCTGGTTTTCTTCCTAAAGCTGCACATTGTGGGACCTGAAGAGAGGAAAAGATACTTTTTAGTAGGAAAAGGAGCTTGTGAAATCTCGTCAAGTCTCTGGGAATGTTATTCTTGATCAGTCAAAAATGATTAGTGGGATCAATTGTCGTTAGTTTGCGATATTTCTAAGAGAAAAATGAGGCCCCGCAAATCCTATGGATACTCATTGTTTGTGGGATAAATTTTCATTTTTTGCCATTTGAAATAAAAATGGGAGACCCTTGGAAAAATGATCCACTCAAAAATGTTCTATCAAATTAAAATATAATAAGTTGGATCACTTGTCAGCCCATTACTATTTTTGATTCGACCCCCAAAAAATTTTGCAAACAAATAGTGGATCCTACTCTCCCAAAAAATTTTTTTATAAAATCACAAACCATATCAGCCAATTCATTAATATAATGTGTCATTTTATTTCTTCGTCTTCTTTCAATTTCACTATGATTTTCACGAGCAAAACGTTCTCGTCCCTCTTGCACATTATTTGGTGGACGTTGTTGACTTAGATTTTGGTGGTTGTTTGGAGGACGAGAATTTTGTTGTTGTAAAGGTAAATTAATTAAAGGAATTGATCCTTGATCCAACATTTTGAAATTTAAATTGCTAAAAGAAAATTAAAAAATAATTTTTTTAAACAGGCAGGGCAATTGAAAATCTGATTCTAGACAAAAACTCATAAGAACCAGAAAACTCACCTTGCGGACAAATTTTATTGGAACGACAACTATTCCCAATTGTTGGGATCAATTGTCTCAATTATCGTTTTTTGTAATATTTTTTATAAATTCAAGGTTATAAACTAATAAACTTCCCAAAGGATTCAGAATTTCACCCACTTAACTAGTTTAAATTGGAAAAGAACTTTGTCCGCAAAACTTGTCCGCAAAAATAGGCACTTAACTAAATCCTCTATAAATCGTCCTACAAACCCAAACTTAACATTAAAACAATAAAAAACAACTTAAAAACATAAAAAATAAATCAAATTGTTCAAAAAACAATTAAAAACTTTAAAAAAATAAAAAAAAATTTCAATATTTATACCGAAAAATTGTTTAAAAAATTCCATTTTTAATAATATAAAGGATTATGAGTAACCCAATGTGCTCTAGGTTGTTGTTTAGCTTCTTCACTTGTTGTAAATATAGATTTTACACTTTGAGGTAAGTCTTTAGAATTTTGAATACTTTTGACTTCTTCCCCTTTTTTGACTTTTTTAGCAATTTCTTTTGGTTTTTCACCCATTTTTCTTTTTCCTCCAACTCCTTCCTCTTTCTTTTCCATCTTTTTGCGTTTCTTCTCTTCATTTTCTACAGCAATACGTTTTTTGTATAAATTCAATAATTCATCTTCTGGATTTAATTTTATCAAGTTTTCTTCTTTAAAAGGGCCAGAACAGCCTGAAAAATAAAAAAAATGATCTAGAGACTAGACATCTTCAATTATTTAACTTAAAACTGATAAGTCTTTGTTTAGAACGAATATTGGATTCCAAGGGTTGAGGAAAACCGAAAATTGTTTCTAACATTTTTTCTAAGTCTCTAGTTCAACCTAATATTGTTATAAACTGAACTTTGTGACGACTGGATATGGAACAGGGATACCTGATCTGAATCAACCATGGGCTGTACCTTTAAGCTTGTGTCTACTGAAGTATAAAAGATGGAACGATGTTTACAAAATCCAAAATTAACCAATAAAACTCAAAAGATTTGAAAGGTAAAAAAGGACAAAATCCTATGTGCCTATCCTTAACCAATATCCAGAAAAATCCCTAGTGCCCATTTCCAAAATTCAATGTTAATTTAAAAAGACTATTGGGCCTCAACTTTAAAACCCCCAAAAAATTTTTTAAAGAAAACCTAAACAAGCATCAGGTTTTAATTCATTAACAGCCTTTTCAGAAAAAACACATCCACACAACCAATTGACAAAAAAAGCGCTAGTTCCATTCATTGGAAGAGAAGTAATTGGGCATATCCAAGGAGTCTCATTCATGTCAATATAAACATCCCCTTTCTCAGCCCCTTCATTTTTCCAAGCTTTATTATCTACCAATTTTAATTCTTTAACATCGCTTAATGAATGGATGTGTTCTGTTGCTTGGTTGGTTGCCAATGTTTTGTTCAATTTTGCTTCCAAAATTGCTTCTTTATTGTAAAGTCTGAAAAATTTTGTAAAATTAATGAAAAAATTGGGAAGATGTTGAAATTCTTAAAGTCTAAATTTGGTGGTATTTAACTCCCCTTTTTGACTCTCAGAGTTAAAAAAAATGCTGGGAACTGTGCAAAAGAGATCGAGCTGGGTCTGGACCAAGGCCTGGGTTTTTCCTGTACCCAGAGTCGAGGCTTAGGCATTTTTTTGATCTTCCTGGGTTTCCTGGACTACAGGCCCAGGATCCGGCCCAGCTCAATAAATCAAACCCAGAGCCCAGGAATAGCCCGGACTTTTCAAAAATCTCGATCTCTACTGTGCAAAATCAGTAACCCAATAGTATATGCCTGAACCTAGGCATAAGAAAGCCAAGTCCTTGTCCAATGGACAAGCCCAAAACGGCGCGCGTCCATAACGGCGCAAAGCCATAACTCGGTTCAAAATTTCCTAATCTTACCAAATTTAGTGTTAACGATTCCTCTCATCGAGTTAAGGAGATTGCCACCAAATTGATAAGATCCACAAATATTCCATCAAGTTATGGCTTTGCGCCGTTATGGCCGCGCGCCGTTTTGGGATGTACCCCTTGTCCAATGCCCAGGGGTTCCCTAGTGATCTACAAACCTAGAGACTTAATGGTATTACAAAAGAACCCCTAACGACCTTACTAACAAAAAGAGCTTAATTTATTAAAAGAAACCTTCCAAGCTTGCAGGCAACAATCGGCTTCTTTAAAGGTTCTTGAGAAAGTTGACAAGTTCGCCACTTTGTCGCTGCCTCATAACTTCTTTCAATTTTCTCCTTCTTTTTCTTTTTACGTACAAGTTCACAACGTTTTGGAATAGTTCCTCCATCTGCACCCATTTTTGATTTTTAAATGCTAAAATTTAAAAAATTATAGCGATTAAAAATGTAAAAATCAATGAAAAGAAAGCAAAGTACAAAATTAGATTTTCTCGTGTTGTCTCGCCCAAATAATCTCTAAGATGAAAGTCAAATAGTCGATATTTCAAAATACCAACAAAACTAAATAATATCAGGCAGAATACCACTAGGGGTAAAATTAGACAAAACGACATTAAGTGAAAAATTTGACAAAATGCCACACCGTGAAAATTTGACAAAATGCCACAACGTGTAAAATCTGACAAAATGCCACTAAGTGTAAAATTTGACAAAATGTCATAAATTAAAAACTGACAAAATGCCACAAAGTAAAATTGGACAACAGTGAACAAAATGCCATTGAAATTTATTTTTTTTTGTGTTTTTCTTTTTTTATCCTTTATAAAAAATTAGAAAAATTTTGCCAAAAATTTAGTCTTGTTTTGTTATTCCCCTCTCAATGTCACAACAATTCCCTTTGGGGATTTTAACGGCAAACAAAATTTATATATATGTTTTTGAAGATATTGAGTAAGTTTATTTCTTGTTCTTCTCCATTCTTTCCTTCCGGAAAAATGAAAAAAAGAAAAATGTTTGGCCGCTTCATTTGGCTTTTTTCGAGAGAGAGGCAAAAATATTGATAATATTTTTTCTAAAAAATGCCAAAAATAAATTTAAAGTCAAAGCAACTCTTCTACATTAACTTGGACAGTTACTTCACCTCTTCAAATCCCCCTTTCTTCCTTAAATAACTCCTAATCCCTCAAACATTCTATCAGCCATCCCAAGTTTATTAAATGAGGGAGATTAGACAATTCTCTCCTCTTTCGGTTTTTTGGTGTAGTGCGAGTGTGTTTGGTTTTGGGGTGGAAAGGTCGTGGGTTCGAACCCCGACGTGGAAACTTATTTTTAATTGGGTTGAGAATATTTTTAAAAATTCAAAGATTAATTTAAAGTTTTTTTCTCAATTAAAAATATTTTTAAAAATTTAGATTTAATTCAATTTTAATTTTAAAAAATTAACAACTCTTCAAGTTATGGTAGAAGGAGGAATAACGCTTGTTAAATACCTCCTCTTCTTTGCAAATTTTATATTATGGGTAAAATTTTGAAATTTTTTTTGAAAATATTAATTTCAAACATTGAATTTTTCGCCAAAATTAAAAAATACTTAGGGTAGAAAACTCTATACTTTTTGGTGTAGTGCAAGTGTGTTTGGTTTTAGGGTGGAAAGGTTGCAGGTTCGAATCCCACTCGTGGAAAATCGTTTTTAATTGGGTGGAGAATATTTTTAAAAATTCGGAAAGTATTTTAAAGACCCAAAAATTAATTTAAAAATTTTTTTACAATTTTTAGAAATTTTTAAAAATTAAAAATAATTTTTTCCAGGTTGTAGGCATTTGTTTTCTCATCTCAGGAATTTTACTACAAATGAAATATTCCGGTTTATTAGACGTTCTAGGTGATGAACGTTTAACTACTCCAGTTATTTTATTAGCTATTGGATGTCTTTTTACTTTATTAGGATTTATTGGTTATTGTGGGGCTATTAGAGAGAATTATTGTTTAACTGTTAGTTTTGCTGTTTTGTTAGCTTTACTTTTAATGACTGAAACGGCTATAGCAATTCTTGTTTATGCTTTACATGAACCTTTAAATGAAGTTATTGTTACTCAGTTGGCACAGGTTGGTATTGTTTGGAATATTTTTAAGATTGGCTTTTTTTTGGAGTGGTGGAAGTGTGTTTGATTTTTGAGGGTGGAAAGGTCGTGGGTTCGAACCCCAGTCGGGAAAATAATTTTTAATTGGGTGGTGAAGGGTTTTTGAGCCTAAAATATTTTTTTCAGAATATTCGATTTTTTGGTGTAGTGGAAATGTGCTTGAGTTTAAGGTGGAAAGGTCGTGGGTTCGAACCCAGCTGAGGAAAATAATTTTTAATCGAAAGAGCAGAATTCGAAAAATTAATAAAAATTCCAAATTTAAGGGAATTGAACGATACCCAAAATCTAAAGGTGTATCTCTCGCCTGGGATCAAGTACAACGCCAATTTTATTGTTGTGGTGTTAACAATGCATCAGATTGGAGAGGAACACCCCCAGATTCTTGTTGCACCCGTTTCCACAATGGTAATTTAAAACATTTTCATTTTCTTTTAAAAACCCCTCTCCATTTTTAGGATGTGCCAAAATCGTTCAACCCCCACTTTATGAAATTGGATGTGTTGAAGCTGTTCAACGATGGATAGTAGCTAACGCTATGATTTTGGGGTGCATAAGTGCATTTTTGGCTGCACTACAAGTTATTGGAATATGTTTTGCTTGCTGCCTATCGAAAAGCATTTTGAAGGAATTTAACGATTTTTATTACTAAAATAGATTTTTTGGTGTAGTGCAAGTGTGTTTGGTTTTAGGGTGGAAAGGTTGTGGGTTCGAATCCCGCCGTTGAAAATTAATTTTTAATTGGGTGGAGAATATTTTTAAAATATACTCTTTTTGGTGTAGTGCAAGTGTGTTTGGTTTTGGGGGTGAAAAAGGTTATGGGTTCGAACCCCGCCGTTGAAAATTAATTTTTAATTGGGTAAAAAATGTTAAAAAAAGTCGGAAATTATTTTTTTAATTTTTAGGAATTTCCGAGAATTTTTTAAAAATATTTTCTACCTCCAAAAACCTTGAAAAACACCAAAAACCAACGTTTGCTTAACATTTTTTCATTTTTTAAATAAATTTTATATCAATAATTAATTAAACAATATTTAGAAATAAAATTTAAAAAGTTCTAAAAATAAAATAACAAACTGAAATAATTGCTCCTCCTAAGCAGACAACAAAAGAATTGAATAATTTGCGTTCCCAAGGTTCCAACATGTAAAGTCCAGTGATTAGACTTGAAAAAAATTTAATAAAAAAAAATTTTTTTAAATAAATTTACCAATATTGAAGATACCAGTAACCAAAAAAGTCATTTTTAACCAATCCAGTGTGTGGCTCTTCAAATTCCATCCATTTTTTGGTGTTTTTGTTGTTAATTTGTGAAGTCATTTAAATTAAATTTTAATAAATTAATAAATTTAAAGGTAAAAACTATAAAAAAAGTGCTTAAAATTAAAAAAATATAGAAAAAAAAGACAAATCAATTTGATAAATTTGATAACAAAAATTTATTGTCCATCAAAAATTATTCTGCCGCAAATTAAATCATGTTGCCAATTTGTCTAATTTGCCCGTTGTGGTATTTTGTCTATTTGGTATTTTGTGTATTTGGTAATTTTAGTCAGCGGAAAGATGGAAGACAAAAAAGAGTGTATTAAAACGAGAGTGACGCAAAAAAAGAAGAGAATAAAAAGAAATAATCTTTGTCGCCAATATGTATATTTTTGCCCTTTGTGGCATTTTGTCAGGTTGTTATTTTGTATATTTTGTATTTTCTGTCAGAGAAGTGACGCAGAAGGAAAAAGAGTGTGTAAAAATGAGAGAGACAAAAAAAAAGAAAAGAGAGAGAGAAATAATCTTTTGTTAGAAAACACTTTGGCGTTTTATTGTTTTCTTATTGACTTTCATTTTTTTTTCTTTTTGTATTTTTAGTTCAGGGACCGTCTTATTTTTAATCTTTTGGACTTATTTTTAGATTTAGTTTACTAACAAATTGGCTTCTTATCTAAATTTAGATTTAGTATTGACATAAATGGCTTCTTTAATTTTATTTTTATTTCTTTATTTGGACTATGTTTCTACATTTTCTTCAAATACGGTTGTGGAGAGTGAGGAATATCAGGTTTTTTTATTTAAAAAAAAATTTTTTTTTAAATTCCCTTCAAGTTTACCAATGTTAATCCAAAATGTGAGAAGATCAGAATTAAAATGTGTGCGGATATTCAATACAATATGACAATTTATCCAAATTTGTTGAAACATACAAAACAGGAGGAAGCTGAAAGCGATATTGAACAGTTAAGAAAGTTTTTAAATTTTTTAAAGAATGTTTTTGGTGTTTGGTGTAGTTGGTAGTGTTTTGGTTTGGGGTTCGGAAGTGATAGGAGGGCCAGGGTTGGTTTGGTTTTAGGAGGGCCCGGGTTTGTTTTTGATTGAAAAATCGATGTTTTATTTTTATAAGAGTTTTGTGGTGTATTTTTGGTATCTGTGGTTTAGTTGGAAATGTTTCTGTTTGTTTCCTTAGGTCGTGGGAGATGACCAAGGTTCTAGTCCTTGACCAAGTAGATGACCAAGGTTCGAGTCCTCTCATCGTGTTCTGATTTTTTTCTGACTGTCAAAGCTTTTCCTGATTAAAAATTTTTTTATTTCCAAATATAACTTTTTTAAACATTTTTTAAAATTTATTAAAATACACATTTTTTCTTTTAAAAAAGGTATGAAATGCTTGTCAATGTCCAATGCAGCCCCGATATTAAATTCTTTTTGTGCACAATTTTTACACCAGTTTGTACAATTTTGAATGAACCAATCCCTCCATGTAGACATTTATGTTACTCAGCAAAAAATGGTTGTGAAACGATAATGAGGAAATTTGGTTATCCTTGGCCAGAGATTTTTGATTGTGAAAAATTGCCTCATCATAAAGATGCAATGTGTGTAGGGGAAAATAATAATAATGAATTGGATGAGGATAAAAGCAAGAATTTGGATATTACTCAAATAAATGAACTAAAGGAGGTGAAGAAGTTGTTGGAATGTCCCCATGCTATGAAAGTTTTGGGTTCTCATAGGTTTGTTTTTTTTTTTAATTTAAGAGTTTTTCCTGTCTTAAGGTCTCTATTTTTCCTTCTTAAAAATTTATAAATGAGATGAGAAAATATCGGAAAATTTTTTAAAAATTTTATTTGAAGGAATTTCTTTTTTGGTTTTCATTTTTTTAAATTAGAAAACTTTTAAGGTTTCCTGTGATATTAGGTAAGCTGAAATTGAAACCCTAGTTTAAGAATAGAAGGAAAGACCAAAGCTGTGTTTTGAGTAATTTGGATTTGAAAAATACATGGATTGGTTTGAGTCGGCTTCAAAGTTCTAAGGTTTTCCTGGCTTCTGGCCCAACATCTATCTCTTTTTAAATCCAAAGTCTTTTTGTGATTAAACAACCTTAAATTAAATTTTCTAAAATTTAGACATTTTCTCTTCATTGCCAACCAAACATTGGAACAATGTTCATTACCTTGCCATAATGATGGTTTAGTGCCCACTTTCTTCACTGCACATATTCGTCATTATTTAAAGCTTTGGACTGGTGCTTGGGCGGTTACTTGTTGCGTTTGTTGTTTATTTACAATTTTTACATTTTTGGTTGATCTGAAAAGGTTTTTTTAATTAGAAAAATTTTTTAAAATTTTGAAAAATTTCTGAAAATTTGTTTAAAAAATTCAAAAAAAATTTCAGATATGAATTTCCTGAACGAGCAATTCTTTTTATGGCTTTTTCCTATTTTATGGTAAGCTCTGTTTATATGGTTGGATTAGTTACTGGCGATCAACTTTCTTGTGCTACCCAATCTGCTACTAAACAACCTTTAGTTACTCAGGTTTTTTATTTAAAAAAATTTTTTTAATTAAATTTATTTTTTAAGGGAAACGAAAATTTTTGGTGTTCAGCACTGGCTTTGGCACATTTCTATTTTAGGTTTTTTTATTTTAAATTCTCATTTCCCAATATTTGGGGGAGGGTGTTTTTAATCTGGTCTTATTGGGAGACCAATTAATTGTGATCAAATCTCGCCCCACCCAAAAATTTTCAGTATTTTAGGAGCATTTTCTTTTAATTGATCATATCAAATGGGTAAAGTGATTGGATTACTAATAATTGGGGGAAATCGTCTTATTGAGGAGATCGATTAATTGGGATCAAATGTCATCCCATCTAACAATAAACTTTTTTATTTTCCATCATAATTTGAAATTTAATTTTTTAGCTTTGCTGGTTCTCTATGGTGGTTAATTTTATGTTTTTCTTGGTTTCTTGTAACAACATTAAAATGGGGAGAAGTTCCGGTTGGACAAGTCTTTTCTTCTTATTTTAATGCCTTTGCATGGTTATTACCTTTATTTGGTGTTATTTTTCTAATTATATTTGGGGGAATTGATGGAGATGTATTTACTGGAATATGTTCTGTTGGGAATTTACAGCCATCCTTTTTATTTAATTTTAATGTTCTTCCACAAATTTTGTTGATAGGTTTGTGTTTTTAATTTTTTAACGATTTTTTGGAAGTTTTTTGGGAAAAATTTTTGGAGTTTTTTTTTTTATTTTCCAAATTTTTGCTTAATTTTTAGGGGGTTTTTTGAGAAAAAATATTTTTAGAAAATTTTTTATTTTTCATATTTGCCTAGCATTTTTTGTGGTTTTCCTAAATATTTTTAGACGCCAAAAATTTTTTTTACAATTTTTTTATTTTTTTAAACTTTTATTTTTCGAATTTTTGACTTTCTAATTTTTTAAATAAATTTTCACTTAATTTTTAAGAAAAAATTCTAATTAATTAATTAAAAAAATAAATTTAGTTGCAGGCCTAATATTTTTCTCTTCTGGTTTTGTTTCAATTTTACGTATTCGTTCATATATTAAATGCAACAGATTTGTAACAAATAAATTTGAAAATGCTGAAGCTAGTGAAAAACTTGGAAGAATAATGTTAAGAATTACTTGTTTTTCTCTTTTATATGTTTTGCCAATGTTTGTTAGTTGTTATTGTTCATATTATCAAACAATTAATATGGAGGTTTGGTTGACTAATTGGTGAGAGAAATTAAAACATGTTTTAATTTAATTCTGATTTTATTTTATTTAGGTATTCAACACGTTGTTTACATGGTAATTTTTAATGTTTTTATTTTGTTCTGGTTTTGTGTGTTTTATTTGTGTTTTTATTTAAAATTAAAAACAAATAAAAATCAGAATTTTGTTAAAACAAATAAAAATCTGAAAATATTAACTAGAAAAAAATAAATTAAATTCTGATTTTTTTCTGTGGGCTGAACAAACAAAAAATGATTGTTTAGCACCCAGAAAATTTAAAAAATTATTTTTCAGCACAAAGAGCCGTGTTTGGATTTACTCAACAAAGAGATTATTGCCCAATTACGGATCAAATTGAATTAGAAAACCAACCTGGCCCTCTACTTTTCTTCCTCAAATATTTGGCCAATTTTACTGTTGGAATAGCTTGTGCTGTTTGGACATTAAATGGGAAAACTGTTGTAATTTATGGAGAATTTATGTCACGTCTATGTATGGGTAAGGAGAATAATAGAGGAAGGCCTACACGTTTACCAACTCGAGTTCATTAAAAATTGAATTTTATTGCTAGAAGAATATTGAGGGAAGTGGTGGTCTTTCTAAAAGGTTTTATTAAATTTTTTCTGGTTTTTGAATTTTTTGGGAATCTCTGGTTTGCCAAATTAATGTTTTGATTAGGATCGTTCCCCATACCCTCATCCCGTAAAAAATTTTCCTCGTCCCCGTCCACCCCCTTGGCGTCGCTGCCTTCCCGAAAAGTTATCCCCATAGGCCCTCTCCCTTGTCGGGGAACAACCTAGTTTTGTTCAAATTCTGATTTCTAAATATATTCAGTGGGACTACTGACTACCCTCGATACCTTTTAAAAATAATTAGCGCCTATATTTTTTGTATTTTTTAACCAATAATTCGTTGCCATATATTTTTTTTATTTTAAAACCTACTTACACTTCTTTATTTGATATTCTTGCTTTCAATTTTTCTAAAAAAAATTTTTTTGCTTTTATTTTGCTTTCTAACTATTTTTTCTCTGATATTTGTACAAAAATCTTTCGCTTAATTTTTTTATCCCGTCCATACCAGGGATGAGTCGGACAACGAATCACATTCGGGGAAATTTTTTCCTCTTTTTTAAAAAATAAATTTTTTATCTGATTGCCGAAATACGGCCTTCTTTTTTCGATCCGAAACCCGATCCGACGAATTTTTTTTCTCAATCCGACCTATCCCTGGTTATAATTTAAATGAACAGGGTTATATGTTCTTTCTATATTATATGTAGTCTCAAATTCAGGGAACAACCTAGTTTTGTTCAAATTCTGATTTCTAATATATTCAGTGGGACTACCGACTACCCTCAATACTCTCTCTTTAAAAATAATTAGCGCCTATATATTTTTTGTATTTTTTTACTCAATAATTCGTTGCCATATATTTTTTTATTTTAAAACCTACTTACTCTTCTTTATTTGATATTCTTGCTTTCAATTTTTCTAAAAAATTTTTTTTTTGCTTTTATTTTGCTTTCTAATTATTTTTTCTCTGATATTTGTACAAAAAATCTTTCGCTTAATTTTTTTATCCCGTCCATACCAGGGATGAGTCGGACAACGAATCACATTCGGGGAAATTTTTTCCTCTTTTTTAAAAAATAAATTTTTTATCTGATTGCCGAAATACGGCCTTCTTTTTTCGATCCGAAACCCGATCCGACGAATTTTTTTTCTCAATCCGACCTATCCCTGGTTATAATTTAAATGAACAGGGTTATATGTTCTTTCTATATTATATGTAGTCTCAAATTCAGGGACATTTTTTCTCTTTTTAAAAAAAAAAATAAATTTTTGATTGTATTAATTTTATTGTTATTTTATTAGGAAAATTTTTTAAATCCTTAAAAAATTTTTTTTACAAATTTTTGAATAATTAATTTATTTTAGATTTATTTTTGATTTTATTAAAAATTAATGTCGAGCGGAAAAAGACGTAATCCTTTAAATCTAAGCCTTCCTCCAACTGTAAATGAAGAAGGGTTGGCTAATGATGTTTCTGCTACAGAAGAAAATGAAGGAGGAGAAGGTGGAGAAGGACAAGGACAACAAACAACAGCTAAAGGAACGGGTACTCCACCTACAACAATGATGTTGGATTCTCAATTAAAACAGTTAAGCTTGTCTGGAGCACAAATTGAAAGGATGAATGAATGGATTAATTTGAAAAAACAGGTTTGTAATTTAATTTAAAAATTTTTTTTTGATTAGGGGCTGTCCTGTCGGTTTGGGTTTTTTGGAATTTTTGTGTCAGTTTTGGTTCTGACAAGGGAACTTTTTGTCCTTTTTTAGTACTGATCGTTAGTATGTAAAGACAACACTTACTAAACGGGAATTTAAAATCTTGAAATATAAGGCAAAAGGAGCATCCCGATAGCCTCCAGTCTATAGCTTGAACTATCGAGTACTAACAATAAGAGCACCTAGTAATAACTGCTGGCAGGTCACAGAATTTATGCTTGCTCGAGGTAGACTACCTCTCTTTTATAAAACTTGATTATTCTTGTTTATTTTTTCCTACTATCAGAATTCTTGTTTAAACGTCATTTTTAAATTAACTTTTAAACCAAATTTACCTCTATTAAAAATAAAATTTATTTTAAAGATTGGAGAATTAAGTGATGATGTTCTCGAACGTATTTGTGATTTGGGACATGGCAATGGAGGCGTTGTTCATAAAATGCGTCATTCAAAAACTGGTGTAGTTTTGGCTAGAAAATTAGTCCATTTGGAAGTTAAGCCTTCTGTTCGTAATCAAATACTTAAAGAATTGGAAGTTTTGCATAAATGTAATAGTCCGTATATTGTTGGTTAGTTTTTTAAATTTATTTTTTTAATTTGAAAGCCTCCCCTATTTTAACTTTTTTTGGAGAGGGAAAGAGGTATAGGCCAGGGCTGTATAATTTGGTATTTTTAAAGGCGGAAGAAATAAACGGAACTGGAAGACCCAAAAAAGACGGGAGTAGACGGAAGCGAAAGGCAATTCAGCCCTGGTATAGGCCTTAGTTGAAAAAGTCAAATCGAGGGTTTGTTCGGATTTTAAAGATTGTCCGATACTCTAATTTCGGACAGGGGTTCGTGTGTGATTTCTTTATCGAGTAACTTGGAATTAGTGTCGGTGAGGTTACCCAAAGCCTGTTAGCCGGTCTTTTGACACGAACCCCAATGCGAAGAAAAATTTTAAAAACCCAAATCGAAACCCGTTACCCGAACTTTTTCAAACTTGCCTATCCTGATACATTAACAAACACAAGATCCCTATTTTCTCTTTTAATTTTAAATTTAATTCTTATAAAAATTTCCTAAACTAAAAATTTTCTCATCAGGTTTTTATGGTGCTTTTACAACAAATAATGATATTTCAATATGTATGGAATTTATGGATGGACTTTCCCTTGATATTGTTTTACAAACTGTTGGTCGAATAAATGAAAAATTGGTTGGAAGAATTGCAATTGCTGTAATTGATGGACTTACTTATCTTAAAGAACAGTTTAATATACTTCATAGAGGTTTAATTTTTTGTTTATTTTTTTTTTGAATTTTTTTTTCGGGTCTTGGGGATTTTTAGAATTTTTTAAAATTTTTTGTTTGAAAAAATTTTTTTGGGATATTTTTTTTAATTTTTTGGGGCCGTAGGAGTTTTTTAAAAAAAAAATTTTAACAAACAAAAAGTTGAATTATTCAATTTTAAAAATAATGAAAGACCAATTTTTATATACACATTTTTTGACATTATATAGTAAAAATAATAAGGCTAGGTAAATTTAAGGAATATATTCTAACTTGGGGATGTCGGTTCTTGGAAAATTTTTGGATATCCTGTGTCGAATCAAAGAAAAAAATTTTTTTTGGAGGAAGAAAATTTTTGGAAGAATTTTGAAAAAAATGGTTTTTTTCTTTTCTTTTTTTTTACCTTCCGAACCGACAACCCTACAAATAACAAATATAATATTTTTAGAAAAAAATTCCTGATTAAGACAACAATATACATAAGAATAATTTTTTGGGGGATTTTATTAGGGGGAGATATCTACACACAATTAATCATTTTTTAATAAATTAATCTTCTATCTTCTTTACTATATTCACATTATTCTCAATTTTATCTTCTTCTTTTTTCTCTTCTTGTTTTCCTCCTTCTTTCTCTTCATGTTTTTCTTCAACTTTTACTTCTTCCTTTCCAACTTCATCCTTTCCTCCAACTTCATCCTTTCCAACTTCTTCATTTTCAACTTTTACTTCTTCAACAATTGATGGCGATTTTTCTCCCTCTTTATTTTCCTCTTTAACTTCTTCTGCTGGCTTCTTTCTTGGTTTTACTTTATAAATTGTTTCAATCTCAACCGAATCTTCCTCTTCTTCATAATAATCCATTGAAACATATATTATAGCAATTATAATAGCCAACAGCAACAAACTTCCAATGACAGCACCAATAATTATCCAAACTTTTGTGGTGAAGAATTTTGTTTTTGGAGGATAAGTTGTTTTACTTGGTTTTGGTCTTGGAGGAATTTTTGTTTTTGGTTTTGGAAAAGTTTTTGTATACCAAGGACGTGGTGGAACAGTGCGAGGAGGCAATGTTGGAGGAGTTGGAAATGGTGCAACAGTCCATTCAGGTTCTTCAGTTTCGATAGCTTCGGTAGTAGTTTCCTCTTCTGTTGTGAACAATGTAGTCTCTTCTTCTTCTGTTGTAAGAGTTGTTTCGTTTGAAGCTGTGAAATTGCCATTTGTTGAATTCAAAAGTCCCATCTGTTGAATCCATGTATTATTTGTGGATGTCAAGTTTTTTGAAGTTCCTTCTGTTGATTTCTTCGTTTTTCCGGTAGATTTTGTAATGTTGATTTTGGATGGAGTTGTGGCTGATGTGATGTGTTTAGTGGAGGATGTTGTAGTTTTAACAGTGGTTGGTTTGGTGGGTTTTGAAGTTGGCTTTTTAGTGGTTGTTGTGGTTGTAGGTTTTTTGGTGCTAGAGGTTGTTGAGGTGGTTGTGGAAGTTGTCTTTGTTGTGGAGGTTGTTGTAGAAGAGGTCGTTGTGGTGGTAGTCGAACTTGTTGTGGTAGAGGTCGAAGTTGTTGTGGTTGTGGTCGGCTTTTCAGTAGTTGTTGTCTTTGTTGTGGTGGTAGGTTTTTTAGTTGTTGTTGTAGTTGTGGTTGGTTCAGAGAGAGTCAACAAAGTATAGTTATTCTTTGACTAAAATTTTTTGAAAAATATTTTTAAAAAATCAACAAAAAATTCCCTTACAAATATTATACTGAGTTGATCACATTCTGGCCCATCAGGCAATTTTTCCAACACTTTTGGATTGTTTGTATCATTCCACTCCTGAATTCTTGTTGCTTTAAGAGGAAGAAGATAAAACACTAACAAAAATTTGTATTTATCATTTGGACTAGTCCCATTAATTTCCCATGTTTTTGGGGAGATGATACTTTCCGTAGTGTTATGTAAGCATGTAAAGTTGTTCTCCAAAAAATTTTCTTCTACAAAAAATTCTCCAAATTCTCCTCCTCCTCCTTCACCAGAAGAAAACTTGACCGAATATCTACCCGTATTTTGATGGATCTTCACTATTGGGTAGTCTTTTTGTGTTTGAATTGATGACATGTTTGTGCTGGTTGAGTGATAAGAAAGGCTGCCAACTGAAAATTTTTTTTGAAAAAATTTTTTGAAAATTTTTTGAAAATTAAAAAAAAAATTTTTTTTAATTTTTTCAAGGAGTATTTTTTACTTGGATTAACAGACAGCTCAATTTCATCATCTACAGCTTTCCATCTAACTTCAAGACTAGTCATTTCGATACACTTGCTCATTAAACATCCTTTATAACACCTCGTGTCAGAATCGTTAAGAATTGGACCTTTTTGAATTTTTTTGATTTGAGCGCTTGAAAGGCTGTAGGCGAAGGGTAAACTGAAAAAGAAAATTTTGGTTTGGATTTGAGAAAAATTTTTTTTCACGTGTTATTGTTAAAGTCTCGAGTCAAACACTTGTAATAACTCGAAGAATGATTCAATCCTGTAGCAAATTCAATCGCATTTTCTATATTTGTTAAAAGATCCAATGTACAGCCAAGGCTTGCTGAGGAACTATTTTTGGAGTAGAAAAGCTTTCTGAAAAAAAATTTTTTTTAAATTTTTTTAAATGAAAATTTTACATATTTCCATCATTATCCAACTCAACACCACATGCTTCAAGAAAGCGTTCCTTGTATTTTTCCATATCCTCTTTTGTTTTTGCAATTTTTGATCCTTCAATAAGTGTTACAATTCCTTCTTTTAAACTGTGCTTTGCTAAGCCGACAATCTCGTTTTTTGCTTCTTCGGTGTTGATTTGTCCAAGTAGATGAACAAGCAAAACAACAAAGAGGAGGAGAGCTTTGAAAGAGGTGAACGACATTTTTTGCTTCTTTCCTAAAGAAAAAAGTGTTTGACTAATAATTTGTTGATGTTGAAGAGACTGTTGATGTTGGGAGGTTTTTCTGATGATATTTATGGTGGAGAATGACTAATGTTTTGTTGCTTTTATAGTATTGTTAATGTGAGCAGTTTGTAAACTTTAAAACTTATTTGTTAAGTTTGCAAATCAGAATTTTATTAAAACTTATTTGTTTAGTCAGTCAATAATGTTTTAGAAAAAATCAGAACTCAATTAAAACATATTTATAAAGCTTGTTTTATACTTCTGGAAAAATTTAAAACCAGAATTTATAAGACTTAAAACTAAACTACTAAAACCAGAACAAAAATGTTCTTATTTTTAATACTAATCAGAATTTTATCTAAACATATAAAAACACCTCTAACATCAGAATTTTCTGTAAAACATGTAATTCTAAAAATAAATCAGAATTTCATCTGAACAATTAAAAACATCTAATTTAATATTTTATTTATTCAGATGTGAAACCATCAAACATGTTAGTTAATAGCCGAGGAGAAATTAAACTTTGCGATTTTGGTGTTTCTTGCATGCTTATTGTAAAAATTACATTTCAAATTTGAAAAATATTTTTTTACTTACAGGATAGTATGGCTAATTCTTTTGTTGGTACACGTTCATATATGGCGGTGAATTAAAAAAAATTTTTCAAAAATTTCAAAAAAATTTTTTTATAGCCTGAACGTTTAACCGGTGCCCGTTATAGTATTCACTCAGATGTTTGGAGCTTTGGATTGTCTTTAGTTGAACTAGTAATTGGACGTTATCCTATCCCTTCTCCAAGTAGACGTGAATATGCAAAAATATTTGGTATTAGAGTTGAAGAAGTTGTGTTAGATTTACAACAAAATGGACAAGAAGAAACTTCATCGGGTATTGATGATGATACTTCGCCTAAAACAATGGCTATTTTTGAATTGCTTGATTATATTGTTAATCGAGTAGGTGTTTTGTTTTTATAATTAAATTTAAAAAAACCAGAATTTTGGGTTTACAATGAAACCAGAATTGAAAAACCCTTAAAGTTAGAAACCAGAATTTTTCTAAAACACATTTACTTCTAAAATTAACAAAACCAGAATTTTATCTGAACATTGAAAAAAGTCGAAAATAAAAACCAAATTTCTTTAAATAATATCAGAATTTCTTTTAAACATTCAATAAACGTATCAGAATTTTATCTGAACATTTGAATAAACCTCCAGATTACGCATATTAGCAACCAGAATTTTTGTAAAACATGCAATTTTAAAAATAACAAAAAATCAGAATTTTATCTAAACAAACTTCTTTTTTTTACAGCCTCCTCCAGTTCTCCCTCGCCGTATTTTCTCTGATCACTTTGTTGATTTTGTTAATAAATGTTTAAAGAAAAAAGTTACAGAACGTCCTAATCTTGCTGGTTTAGCTGAAGAACCTTTTTACAAAGAACATTCTGCAATGGATGATAGTGCTGAATTTGCAAAATGGGTGCAATCAGTTATTGATTTGTATGTTTCTGATTTTTTTAAATTCTGGTTAATTTTTAGAAGGAATAGAAACTTTCCTACTGGTTAATTAAAAGCGAGACTCTTCTAAATTTCTGATTTTTTATTCAAAAATATAGTCAAAAAATTAGAGGTGTGTAAAAAAAAGAATTATTATAAGAAAGAAGGAAAAAATTTTGTGTGTATTATTTTTCAGCTATCTTTTTTCTCATTTTTTACAATTTGACTCTCGTCTGTATTCTCATCTTTCCAATCATCTGAAAGTGTAATAAAACATTTAGTTTAAAACATGTTTTTAAAAATAAATAAAAACAATGTTTTTATTGTATTCTGATTTTATATTCTTATTTTAAATAGGTTTTGTTTACATTCTGGTTTTTATGTTTTATTTAAATTCTGATTTTAATTAAGTTTTATTTTTCTGATTTCCTTAAAACATCTTTCAGAATTTTAAAACAAGTTTTAAGGAGCACTTATGTTACAATTAAGTTCTGATTTTATAATTCTGATTTTTTAAACATTTTTGATTATAGCAAACAAGTTTTAAATAAACTTTTACCGTCTAACAAAGTTGTATTTACATATTTCTTTAATTCTGGTTGTTCATCATTTATTCTGTCTTTATAATACCACATTACACACAGAATAGTGAGGACAGCAATTATTGGTATAAAAAATTGTAGTCCTAAAATTAAAATATAAAAATTTTTTCTAACAAATTTTTACCTTCTACTATTGAATAAACAACATCCATTTACATAAATATCCTTTAAAAAAGTAGCTAAAGAAAATAAAAAAGCAGCCTTTTGTCACACTAACTTGAAGCCTTTTTACTACGGATTGGTTAAAAAATATATAGGGAAAGGGATAAAATAGATAAAATAAAAAAAGGGCATAAAAGTGTGTATGAGACTTAAAATAATTTTTAGGGGAAATATAAAAGTTTAAAGAATTAAAAAAAATATTTTCAATTATTTTATTTCGAACAATGAATACAGCTTTAATTGTATGTATTATGTATAGTTATAGTTGACAATTAGGGAAACATCATAAACTTTAAATCAGAATTAAAAATAAACAAGTTTAACTAAGTTTTATTTATGTTCTGATTTTAGGTTTTCTTAAAAACTTCTAGAATTGTAAAAACAAGTTTAAACAACATTTTTGTTTTAATTAAATTCTGATTTATAATTCTGATTTTCTAAACATTTTAACTTACAAACAAGCTTAAGTTCAGAACTTGTTTTCAGAATTTTAAATGAACAAAACTTAAGAATTTTAATTAACTTAAGTTTACAATTATAATAATGTTTTCCCCAATTGTCAATTTAAAATTATTATAAACTACAAAAAAATATTAATAAAAAAATATTTTCTTTTAATCACTTTGGTAACTCAGCCTGTGCAGCGCTTTTAAAAGATGACCGAATTAATCGAGAATTTGCAGGCTGAAGAGGACGATTATTAAGTAGAGGTTGTTCTACCTCGTCTTCTTGACGACTTTTACGTAATTCTCGAAGTTTTTCTAGTTGATTTGAAGATATTGATATTGCAGAACGGCAAATTAACCATTGAACCTTTTGAAAAAAAATCAGAAAAATTAATAAAATTCTGATTTAAATTAACTGTCTCTCGAAAAGGTTCAACAGCTTCAGACCCCTCATAAAACCAGAATTCTTTGCTCTTCTCCAATGGAACGAGTTGTGAAGCTTTAAAACCCTCAGAAAGTGAACATTCTGTACCTGCATATTTTATATGAGAAAGAACGTTAATTAAAGGATTGAGTGTTGGATTGTCGTCGTGAGTTTCCTGTAAAGTAGAAACTTTAAATCAGAATTTTAAAAAATAAAAATCAGAATTTTAAGATCGGACTTGAAAACCAGAATTCTGAAAAATAAACTTGAAAATCAGAATTATAAACAGAATTTTAGAAATAGAATTTTTCCAAAACATTTCTATTAAAAACCAGAATTTAAAACAAACATTTAAGAAAACACCAATAAACAATGTTCCTTGTTCCTCTGGATGTTTTAATGCCTCAGTCATGTTCGGGAACTTTGTGTTTCTATGAATAATATGTATTTCTCCAGCATAGCCAACACCGGCAATTGTGTGCTATTTAATTTTAATGTTTTTTGACTTTTTAGAGACTATTATTTACCAAACTTCCATTCATAGGCTCTGTCCCCCAATGAAAAAGAATTTGTTCTAATTGGAATTGTTGTCCTTCTAAGAAGGAGCATTCAAAAGAAGAGGAATTTCCTTCTTTCTGTTGTTCAACTCCATTTATTTCTGCTGTATTATTTAAATTATTAGGCCAACGAACACTTAATCCTCCATATTGACCCAAATTTTCGACTGTTAATTTTACAGAGTTTTCATAGCTAAGCTTAAATGTAGCATTTTCTAAACTGGGATCAAATGCTGTAATTGCAGGCAATAAATCGATGGGTGATTGTTTTGGGTTGACATTTGCCTGAAAATGTTTGCTTGATTTTTTTAATGTTCATTTGAAATTCTGAAATAAAACAACATGTTTATTTAAAATTCTGAAAATATGTTTGTTTATTTAAAATTCTGAAATTAAATTTGTTTGTTTGAAATTTAGAATGTTTAATTGACATTCTGAACTTAAGTTTGTTCATTTAAAGTTCTGATTTTAAGGTTGTTTATTCAAAATACTGGTATTTCAAGTTTATTGAAAAATAAACTTGTTCATTTAAAATTCTGGTTTGTAAATTATGTATACAAAATAAACTTGAATTAAAACAAGTTTATTTTTAAATTCTGATTTTTTTAATTCTGATTTAACTTGCCTGTAATATTTTAGTTAAGCTGTCTAACTGCTGTGTGCATTTATTAAATACAGGCAATAGATTTTGTTTAGCTTTATTAGTTGCTTGATTCGCTTGTTCTAAAACAGCTGAAACTTGTGGCATTGATTTTGTTTTAATTTCTTGTAATTTTGTTTGTATTTGATTTAAAAATGCCATTTTTTTTTGTTTTCTAAGGAAAATTTAATTTTTTAAAAAAGAAAATTCTCTTAAAAATGGAATGAAGAAGCCGACTTAATTAACATAAGTAAATTGAGAGGATTTTAAAAGGAGAAGGAAAATTTTTTTTAATTTATGGGTATTAGAATAAATTTAATTTTTATTGACTAGAAGCAATAAATAGTTAATGTTTTTAATTAAATTCTGGTATTTCAAGAATTAAATTCTGGTTTTAACAAACAAGTTTAAATTATAATTATAAATTTGTTCATATGAAATTCTGATTTCAAGTTTATTTTAAATATTCTGGCATTAAAATTACTATTAAGTTTGTTTATTGAAAATTCTGGTATTTCAAGTTTATTTCTGTTTTTAACAGAAATTCTGGTTTTAATAAAAACAAGTTTAATTTTGCAATTAAGTTTATTTATTTAAATTCTGGTTTCAAGTTTAATTTTTAATCAAATTCTGGTTTTAAATTCTGACTATAACAAAAACAAGTTTATTTTACAAAATTAAACTTGTTCATTTAAAATTCTGATTTGTAAATTAAATAAACTTGAATTAAAACACAGGTTTAAATTAAATTCTGATTTTGTAAAAACATTGTTTTTAAAATACTCTATAATAGTTAAATTTATTTCTAGGCTGCCATTTTAACAAGGAATTTTTTTCCTTATTTTTTTTTCAAGGAAAGGACAACAATAAAAGGCAAATGTAATAGTTTTATGTAAAATATTGGGTATATGTGAATAAGCAAAAAAAGGAAAAAAATAAATATTGGACACAGAAAAGGGTAAAAAATTCTTTGGCGCCTAATTGAGATGTCGTTGTGTGTCTTCTCTCGGCTGCCACTTTATTTACACTATAACGCTTAAGGGAATGAGGAAAAAATAGAAAAAAAGTACGATTGCATGACGTTGTAGCTCTGTGTCCTTGCCAACGCCTACCACCCTGAGGACAAGTTGCAAACCCAGAATATCAACAACTATAAAAAATTCTGTTTTCCAAGTTTATTTTTCAAAATTCCGACTTTTCAAAATTCTGATTTTATTTTTAAAAATTCTGATTTTTTTATTTTTCAGAATTCTGATTTTTATTTTTCAGAATTTCCGATTTTAGGTTATAATCAGAGAAAAAGAGTGATAGAGAATGGAAAATAAAAACCAGAATTTAAAAATAAACTTAAAAATCAGAATTAACGCTATTTTATATTCTTTGGCATTCTATTTATTTTTTACATTTTATCCTAATAGCGAGAGATAATGCTAAAATAAGAGAGCCAAAGTGTTAGTAAACATTTTGGCTCCTGCCTTATTTTACCAATAACACATTTTGCCAATAAGGGTAAAACTCCACATTTTGTCACTAAGCTTGTTGACAAAATGTCAAGTTTTAGCCTTATTGGCAAAATGTGTTATTGGCAGAATATTAGTGAATAATATTTTTATTGTTTCTTCATTTTTTTTCTATTTTTTTCATTTTTTTAAATTAATTTTTAATTTTTTTATTTTTAACAAAGAATGAGAGATCCAGAAACTTCATTTATTCAATCTAGAAAATCATTAGAACGTAAAATATTTAAAGTTAGAAGAAATGTCTTTCCACCAATTTTAACTAATCGTGCTCCTCAAAATTTGTCAACATCAAACAACAAAAGATCTTCAACAAAACATTCAATAAAAGATTCGAAAAAAGTGCGCTTTCATGTATCAGAGCCTTCTTCTTCATACTCACAATCTTCTGGCGATAGTTGGTTTTTTTTAATTTTATTTTATTTTTTTATTCGGGCTGGGGTTTTAGAAGCAAGTCTTTTTTTGGAACTAGTTTTAGTCCAAACAAGGGACCCTATCAAACTGTTTGTATTAATTTCCCACTTTTTGGTATCGCTTGATAGAGCATGGCCTAGAACCTATTCCCAGTTTTTGGCTTTTTTCTATTGAGCCATTTTTGTATAGTTAAGGGCCTTCAAAATTGATATTATTGGGCGGCTGGCTTCTCCATTTTTTTATTAAAGAGGAAATTTGTAAGTATGATTCATCTGATGGGGTTTTAAATCGATTGCGGGATTTAAAGATGTACAGGGAAGAAAAAGCAAAGTTTTTGTCGCTCGGGGAGCTGTTTGGTGGTAAATCTGGTTTGAAATGAAGACAGTTCATTCCAGACATTTTTGGGATGAATTGTCTATTTAATCTCTGGTTCTTCTCCTCTCCGTAGATAAGCTTAATTTTTAAAAATTAAAAGAATTTTTTTTCAAAGTTTCCTCCTCCTCAAATGATGACCAAGAAGTATGCCATCAAAATATTCCTTCATCTTCTCTAAATTCAAATAAAAATTTATCAAATAATGAAGAAACAACTGCCAAATTTACATTTGAGACCAAAAACAATTTTTATTTTAAATATTTTATTAAAAAGAATTTTGAAAAAGACGAGGATGAAATGTCTGATTTGTCTTGTTCTAGCAATAAGGCTTCTAATTATGTTGAAAATGAGTGGTCAGATTTGGAAGAAAATAATCAAAGATCGAGGGAATCTGAGGTTTTTTTTAATTATTTTTAATTCTTAATCGATTGGGGATTATTAAGAAAAAAATTTTTATGTTCTTTATGGGTGACATTTGATCCACAAAAATTTTTTTAAATCATTTTTTACCAATTTTCTTTTGTCTACTTGGGTTTATTAGGTATTTGGTGTTCTCCGTAATCGGGAAGGCCTCTGGAAAAATTTTCGGAGAGGCAACTGCGTTTTTAAAAAATTGACCTAAATGATACTTGACCTAAATGGAAAAATTTTTTTTAATATTAAAAAAAATTTTATAAGTAAGAAAAATAATTTTAACACACATTTTTATAGGAAGCAGAATTAAAAGAGCGATTTAAAGAAGCCTTTTCCCAATTATCTAAAGGAGAATACGAAAAAACAGCCCAAATATGCACTTCAATATTAATTCACCCAATAATGCAAAATTTTTATATCTCGGATTGGGAGGCTTTTGATTGGATTGAAAATAAAAGAAAAAAAGAAATTGGGTCAATAATACATTCGGATATGGCAAAAATATATTTTAATATAAATTTGGCTTTATTTGGTATTTTGGATAATTCTCTAGATTTTTATATTCAGGTTTTTCTTAATTTTTTAGGATTTAATTTAAAGGGAAAATTTTGTTTTAAATTAAGTTTTGGGAATTTTAAGGGGAATTTAAATTCTTCCACTATTCCCATGTTTTCTTTTCTTTTTTTACTTTTGGTGTAGTGGGAAAGTGCTATGTTGTTTTTTGGGGGTCGTGGGTTCGAACCCATCAGTGGAAAACTTTTTTTATTTTTGATTGTTTATAATTATTTTTGCTTTTACTATTTTTTTGGATTTTTTCTAAACCTTTTTGAATTTTTCTGACAGTTTTTAAGGAGGTTTGAGAGTTGAAAAAAAAATAAATCGAGACGGGTGGGATAAAATGTCTCGCAATTTATTTTTTCTAAAATTTAAAGGCATTAAGTATCCATCCAGAATTGAAAGATTTATGGTTTCTTGCTGGCATAACAGCTTCAAAACAGAAAGATTGGCGTTCCGCCCGTTTTTGTTTTGGACATTGTGATGATGATATACGTAAATTGGAAGCTTTAATTTTGGTTAATTTTTGTGAACAAAATTTTCTTGGTAAAAATTTTTTTAATTTTATTTTCGATTTAATGGGGTTGGCTGGGAAAACAAGTTTTGTGGTAAAGAACATTTTTGGTTCAGTGGGAAAGTGTTATGTTTTCTTTCTTTTGGAGGTCGCGGGTTCGACTCCCACCGTTTGGAAATTTTTTTTATTTTTAAAATTCTTTTATTTTTATAAAAAATAAATAGAAACCCGACTTTATTTAATTTTTAAAAACAGTTTACTATTTTATTTTTTCTTTTGAAAATTCTAAAAATTAAAAAAAAATTTTTTTCTAAAAATTTTTTAAATTTTTAGAATGTACATTTACACTCAATAAATTATTCAATATTTATCCAAAACACGAATTTGGTTTATTTATTTATTCATTCATATCAAAAAGTTTTCCTCTTTGGAAAGAATTTTTATCAAACAAAAATCTTGGAAAAGATGAGGAAATAAAAATTGAGGAATACAAGGTTTTCTTTTATTTTCTAAAATTTTTTTTTGATGTTCTCTATTTTAACTAAAATAAATTAACTTTGAAATCCTCTTAAAATTCTCAATTTTCCTTTTTTATTACTTTTGGTGTAGTGGGAAAAATTTGGGTTGTTGATATTTTGGGGTCGTGGGTTCGAATCCTTCAGTTTGAAAATTTTTTTTATTTGATTATTTTTAACTCTATTTATGTGTACCTTATTTTCTGGATACTTTTAAAACTTTTTTTGGATTTTTTTTTTGAATTTTTGAGAGAATTTCTGCTAGATTTTTTCTCTTTTTCCTGACATTTTCTTTCCTTTTCTGAATAATTTTAGGGACTGTTTCTGCTTCAAAAACCATGCCTTTCCTAACTATAAAATTGCCAATATAATTCCTTTTAATTTTTTTAAAAAAACAGTTTCGCCATATTCTCAATAAATTTGAACAATTAATTAGAACAAATAACTCAAATAATTCTACTCAATTTGGTCTTTTTTCAAGTGTTTTAAACAAATTATTGCCTAAATTTGCTCCTTTAAAAATTAAATTGAGAAATGATATGAGGTTTATTTTTTTAAATTAAATTTTGAAAATTTTTTTTAATTTTTTAAAGAATGGAAGACATTGGAATTTGTTTGTGTAATATATTTGATAGAATTGAACAATTTTCCTCAGTTAGTTTTTTTTATTTTATTAAAAATTAATATTTTTGTGCCAATGGGTAGGTGACAATCTGTCTAGAAAATGGGGGTATTGGGTCCTTTTTTTTATTTTCCAAAAAAGTCCGCAAGTTTTGTCCGCATCTATTTTATTTTATTAAAAATTATTTTTTCTTAAGCTAGTAGACTTTTTGAAAGGAAACTTCAATTTTTATTTTAAAATAAGCTTAAAAAAATTTTTTTTCTTAGTTTGCTGAACAAAAAATAATTTTTTATATGGATAATACTACAAATAATAGTAATACTCAGGCAACTCAAAATCAAGATGATTTAATGCAAATAGACCAAGTTGAAACTGTACATAATGTCAATAATGTATCGAAAAATACTGCAAAAGAAAATTGCAATGGGACTTTGAGAGGTTAATTAAATTTTAAAATTTTGAGCTTATTGGGTGTAGTCTTCTGGCAATCTGACATTTTTTTCTATTACAATTTTGGGTATAATGGTAGTAGGGGGGATCATATAAGGATAAAAAACTTGTTGATTTTTTTTTAAATTTTCGACTTTAAAAACTTCTCAGACTCAAATGCCATAAAACAAATCCAAAAAATTCCCTTAAAAAATTTTCATTAAAAAATTCCTTTTTCAAGAAAAATCAGCAACAATAGAACAACAACCAGAAGTAACTACAGCATCAGAAAATGAACAATTAAGCACAACATTTTCATCAGATATTGAAATTATTGAGGAAAAACAATCAAATAATAATAAATCAAAAGATGAATATTTTAATGGGAATAATAAATTAATTAAATTAAATAGAAAAAGAATATTAAATTGGGCTGAAAAGGTTTTTTTATTTTTTTTATTTTATAAATGTTCTCTTGGTGTAGTGGTGAAGTCGATAGTTTTGGGTTGTTAAAAGAGGGTGTGGGTTCGAACCCTTGCCGAGGAAATTTTTTTATTTTTGGTTTACTGATTTTTAAAATGCCTTTTAATTAATTTCTGAACAAAATTTAAAATTTGTGGTGTCGTGGTGGGGACGTTAGATTATCGTTTCAGGGGAGGGTATGGGTTCGAACCCTCACCGGAAATTTATTTTTTTTATTTTTTAAATTTGTTAAAATTAATTTAAAAAAATTTTCTAGACTAAATTAAAAGAGAAATACTACCAAAAAAGATCTCAACATCAACCATATAGAGAACAAAATGAAAATTCTGCTTTATTGCGTCGTTCTGAAAGAGTTCAAAATAGCCCTAAATATTTTAATATTGCTGAATCTTGGGCTTGGAATGTGCGGTTTATTTTAAATTTTATTTTTTATTGCCTTATAGCAGAAAATAATTCTGTTTTCATGTGTCCTTTAAAATATTTTTTTGACGGGCTTTTTATTAGAGAGGGGTCTATTATTTTTTTATTGAGCTCCTTTCTGGGGTCCCAACCAGGGATAATTCAAAAAATGGTGGGATAAGTTAGAATTTTTTAATTTTAATAATTTTATTATTTTCAGTTCACAAAATTAATGAGGCTGGCAAATAATTCTTTACAAAACAGAACTCTTGACCCTTTAATTAATTATAGATGGATAGAAGATTTGCCTAATTTTAATCCTTTAATAGAAGCATTTATGGAAGCATCAAAAAATGAAAATTGGGAATTTTCTCAATATTTGTATAAATTTTTACAATTTATTTGTGAAAAGAAAAATGTTGGCCTAACGTTGGGACAAGCTGAAATTTTTAGGTTATTTTTATTTTTAAAAGCTTTTTGGTGTAGTGGTGTGGTGTTGATTTTTAGTTATTAGTGGGGTATGGGTTCGAACCCCGCAGTCGGAAATTTTTTTTATTTGATTCTTAATTTATCCCATAATTATTTTAATTAATTTTTGGACAAAAATCAAAATTTTTGGTGTAGTGGTTTAGTGTTAGGATTTGCCTATTAAGGAGGTGTGGGTCCTCCAGTTGTAAAAACATTAGAAGATATTTTTGAAGATTGGGGCTGTTTAAATATTTATTTTGAGACTATTTTTAAATTAAAAAAATTTTTTTTAATTTTTAGACAAGTTTATATTCGTTGGAGTTCAACATTTCTCAATTTATCGTTAGACAATACTCAACAAACTTTAGATTTATTAATTCATCAAATGGCCGCTGAATTGGGTTCTCACCGTGCTTTATCAATTTTACAATTATTTTTTGATGGAGAATTAAATTTTAATAATAATAAAAATATGAGGTTAATTTTTAATTTATTCAAAAATAATTTATTCAAAATATTGAGGGTAATCCAGAAGATCACCACTATTTTTAAATTTATTTTAGTGGTGATCTTTCGGGTGTACTCGAAAAATTTTTTAATTTTGATTTTTTAGAATTAAATTTTTAAATATTTTTTTTCCAAATTTAGACCACCAAAATTAAATACTCAAAAAGAAAAGGAAGTCGCCGAAATTTATTTTGACAAAAATAAATTAAATAAAAATCAATTGGATTTATTTAAATGGATTTTTGAAAGAATTGCTAATGAACAAAAAGAAGAAAAATTGAAAGGTTTTTTTAATTTTTAAAAAATTAAAAAAATATTTTTTTAAGATAAACCAGAGGGAACCGATATAATGGGTGAAACAACATCAACAGATACTCAAAATAATTCTGTTTCGGAACAAAATGAGAGATTACGGGATTTGGAGATTAGATATAGATGGTTGGTTTGTTGATTTTTTTATAAAGAAAATTTAGATTAGTCCAACGGTCTATTACCACTAAAACTAGAGGATTAGGGAATTTTAAAAAATATATGTACATAAAAAATTTATGTCCGGTATGACGCACAGTCCATTAATTAGTCTCCTTGAAATTAAAAGAATTAAGACACGGATACGCCCTTTGATTCATGGATACGCCCTTACTATTAGAGTCGAATCTCGTTTGATCGGACACTCAAATATTTACCTTACATCATTTACTTGAGAGTCTCGCCAGAGCATACATTTGTAGGAGAGTGGAAATGAAATGTCACATAAAAAAATGAAAATGTCACATAAGCGAGGTTCAACTGGGTGTGGGAGATAAGCTTAAGCCCTCTCTTATGAACTACTTATTTAAAAATAAAATTTTAAAATATAATTTAATTTCCAAAAAAAAGGTTAACTTCAAATTTACAACCAAACGAATTAGGCTTATTATTACAACAACAATCATCAGAATCTATTCATTTTGCATATATTTATTGTCAATTAAAAATTGCTTTAAATTTGATAATAAATTCGGAAAATGGAAATAGTGTCAAAATATTTACAAATGCAAATTTTGGAATTAATTGTCTTTCAAAAAGAAATTTGGAAGAATTTTTGAAGAAAAAAGTTGGGGAGTATGAAATATAAATTGTATTATTTTTTATTTATTTAAAGAAAATTTTGTCTTTTATATTGAAAAATATATAAAAACACGAATACGTTAAAATTCTGGGGTAGAAGGCGTTTTGTCGTATTTTTATCTGTGGCGTTTTGTCGTGTTTACAACTAGGAGTCATTTTGTAGGTTGCACTTTTATAGGGAGCACTAAGTTGGTATGGCATACACACATGGAAAAGCAAGTGTCATCTTAAAAGTAAAACACAAATTTCCGGAAATATATTTTTTGGTTCTTCCGGAAATTTTGGTTCCCTTAAATTTTATTTTTTTCCGGAAACATTCTTCCGGAAGTGTATTTACAAGCTACAGAATAATTCTGCCTTTTTCGGAAAGCTTATATTTTATTTCTGATTCTCTTTAATTTACCCTTTCCAGAAATGTATTTTTCCTTCCCGGAAAGTGTGTATTTTCGCAACACAAAATAATTCTGATTTTACCAGAATTTTATTTCTGATTCTTAATATTTTATGTGTTTTCTCTCAAGTTTTGTATTTTTCCGGAAAATGTTTTTATCTAACAGAAAACACCTATTTATTTTATACAAGGCAAAAACACAACAATATATAGAGACAATACAAACATATTATAGAAAACATAGCGAAACACAAAATTATTTATTTATCTATTTATCGATGATTGTGTGTGTCTTCTTTTATCCCTCACATATTCTTTGGTGCCGTCTCCCTTTCATCCTTTTCCTTCTTACTTTGATAACACCTTGACGAGTAGAACGACGAAGCCAATACAACAAGCACAGCAGCAACAAAATCCGATAAGCATGGCCACAAGAAAAGCTTCAGCAGCTGCTTCTTCTTCCGGAGTGTATTTCCGAGAGCGGCCGTCGCGTCCAGCCAGATTTTCGAGTCCAGACAGGGCGTTGGCAAACTAAAATGAGAGAGAAAAAAAACATTAATTTTAGATTAGTCAATTTTTATTATTTTACCCATCCTTCCTGCGGTGCTTCTTCCTTCTTCGGAGTTGTGCTGGTTGTAGCCTTAGTGGTTGTAGTCGTTGTGGTTGTAGGCGGAGGGTCAGTAGTCAACAAAGCATCCTTAAATTGATAAAAACATTTTTCAATTATTAGATTAATTGAAAAATTCTCTCTCTCTCTCACCTTTCCTTCCTCCGACGCCTTCAAAGCATCATCCCCCTCCATGTCGAGCTTGATGTTGACTCCCTCAGTGTTGACTTGTTCAATCAGCAGCAGAAGAAACACAATGGAGAGCAGCGACACAGCGTTGATGAGCATTGCTTGCTTCTTCCACGACTTGAAGACGAACATTGCTTTGCTGTTGTTGTAGACGATGGTGGTGGTGGTGAAGATTGTTTGTTGGTGAGTGGAGGATAATTTTTGTTTTTATATGTAGTACGAAAGAACAAAAGAATAAAAACTGCTATAAAAACAAAAATTTTCTTCAATAAACAATCTTCACCACCACCACCATCGTCTACAACAACAACAAAGCAATGTTCGTCTTCAACAAGCCGTGGAAGAAGCAAGCAATGCTCATCAACGCTGTGTCGCTGCTCTCCGTTGTGTTTCTTCTGCTGCTGATTGAACAAGTCAACACTGAGGGAGTCAACATCAAGCTCGACATGGAGGGGGATGATGTTCCAAAGGCTTCTGAGGGAGGAAAGGTGAGAGAGAGAGAGAGGATTGGGATCTTTTTTAATTTAAGGATGCTTTGTTGACTGACCCTCCGACTACAACCGCTGAGGATACAACCACCAAAGCCGCAACCAGCACAACTCCGAAGAAGGAAGCACCGCGGAAAGGAATGGTAAAATAATAAAAATTTTAACTAATCTAAAATTAATGTTTTTTTTCTTTCTCCCATTTTAGTTTGCCAACGCCATGTCTGGACTCGAAAATCTGGCTCGACGCCGCCACGATCCATACGACGACCTCACTCCGAAAGAACGAAAAGAGATGGAGGAGGCTGCTCCATTTGTGATTGTCTTCTTCGTAATCATGATTTGTTGTTGCTGTGCTTGTATTGTTGGCGTTGTCGCTTTAACCATCAAGGCAGTATCAAAGAAGGAAAAGGATGAAAGGGAGACGGCACCAAAGAATATGTGAGGGATAAAAGAAGACACACACAATCATCGATAAATAGATAAATAAATAATTTTGTGTTTCGCTGTGTTTTCTATAATATGTTTGTATTGTCTCTATATATTGTTGTGTTTTTGCCTTGTATAAAATAAATAGGTGTTTTCTGTTAGATAAAAACATTTTCCGGAAAAATACAAAACTTGAGGGAAAACACATAAAAATAGGGAAAATAAGAATCAGAAATAAAATTCTGGTAAAATCAGAATTATTTTGCCTTGCGAAAATACACATTTTCCGGAAGAATAAAAATTAAAAATACACTTCCGGAAAAATTAAAAATACATTTCCGGAAAGGGTAAATTAAAGGGAGAATCAGAAATAAAATACAAACTTTCCGGAAAAGTCAGAATTATTTTTGTATTTTGCGAAAATACACATTTTTCCGGAAGAACCAAAATAAAAATACATTTCCGGAAATACAGACAGAAAATCAGAATTAAAACAAAAATACAACCATTCCGGAAATATCAGAATTATATTTTTAAAGTGTTTTTGCCTTATAAATAATTTTAAAAATTGTATTTTTACCTATTAGTCCACCAAAGTTGTCGAATACCAGAATTTTGTTGCCTTCCATTGGGTAAAAATATTTCACTAATTTTTTGATTTCTTTCACTAATAAAAGGCCATGTTGTTAATTTTCTTCTACCCTCCTCATTATAACCTTCATTCCTTGACATTAAATTAACTAAAGGAGGCTGTATATTTGGAGAAAATTGTTGTTGATTTGGTGAAAATTGAAGGGGTGAAGAGAATTGAGTGTTGGGTAATGAAGGTAGTAGACGATTTTGGTCAACCATAAGGCCATTATTTTCTGAAAAAAAATTTTTTTTTGATAAAAAATTTAAAAAATAATTTTGAATTATTTTTAAAAATAAAAATGGTCAGAACTCGAAATGGCCAAAAATTAAAACGTTTTTAAAAACCTCTCTCCTACATACGTGGTGTTTGAAGAGATATCCACTTTGTCTCGGTCAGTCCATTATTTAATGTATTGGCTTGACTCTCATCAATTTTATTATTATTTGGTTGTTGCTGGTTGTTTAACAGATCGAGTGTTTGACCTCCTCTTTGTTGTCCTCCAAGAGGTGCTTGTTGAGCAAACGGTCTCCATTCGGGAATAAACAAAGAAAAACAAATTTGCCGAAGAATATTTAAATAATTCTCGTCACGAACAACTTTAAATAAAGGGGGAAATTTTTAAAAAGAAAAAATTGAAAGAAACCATCTTTTTGTATTCCCCAATCAGGCAAACAAAAATCAAAGCATTCACTGCATTTTTGATTTTTTTGATCTCCACCACTAATTTTTGATAAATACACCCAACGAGCATCTTTGCATTCGCCTATCTGGAAATTATAAAATGAACCTCATTGTCAGTAATAGATATTCTCGTTTTGGGGGGTTGAAAAAATTGTACCGTATAATGGGGGTATCTTAAATGGAGGGTATCTAATATTGAGGTGTATGTTAAATAGAGGGTATCTTACATAGAGGTATATCTTGTAATGGGGGAGGGGGAATTTTAGCTTGTAATGAGGGTATCTTAAATAGAAGGTATCTCTTATAATAAGGTGTACTTTAAATAGAGGGTATCTCAAATAGAGGTATATCTTTAATGGGGGTACCTCATAATCTCAGAATTAATTCAAAAAAAAACCTCTGGCTCAAATAAAGGTGGTTGGCTAAGAGGAATACCAGTAAATTGCCAATTTTGTTCCCAACCATGTAGTTGATTTAATCTCTTAAAATAAAATTAAAAATAATTTATAATAAAAAATTAAATAAAAAATACATTAGCCCCAACTTTTGCAGATTTTAACAATTCATCCAAATCCCCAATATTTTGTCTGTCCAAATCAACAACAAAGCAAACAAGCATATAACGATTTTGTTGTTTCTGTTGGGAATTTCCTGAACGTAGGGACATGTCCATTATTGCTACACGATTCTAAAATTGAAAAGAAAAAAAATTACGGACAAATCTTGCGGACAAAAAAATTTTGTGGACAAAAACTTGCGGACAAAAAAAATGCCGACAAATTTTGCGGACAATACCTACAAATTTTGCGGCACAAGTTTGCGGACATCTTTTATTTGTCCGCAAAATTTATCCGCAAATATACATAAATCCCCGAAAAAATTTAAAAAATCAAACCGTTTGAAAATCCAAAATAGAAACAAAATTAGAACGAAAAGGAGGAGTTCCAGTCAGTTCTAGCCGTGCCTGTTTCCCCAATTTTCCCACATCTAAGCGGCCATGGATTGGAGTAATTAATTGGTCTGTTCCAAGGCGGGACTGTTCTGGGGCTATCCAAATAAATTCAAAATGCTGAAAAAGAAAGGGAGAGAATTAAAAATATTTTAAAAATAAAAATACTTTTGGAAGGCTTAAATGACTGGTTACAAGACCTAAAAATTTTTTTTTAATTTCAAAAAAAATTTTTTTTTCTAGCCTACCAGCAACAATTAAAGCAATTATAATTAATAACAAAATTGCCAGGCAAAAAATTCTGCATGAAGACTTGTTGTTCCAAAATTCGCGTAGTTCCTTTTTAAATTTAAAATAAAAAATTTTTTTAACCTAAGAAATTTCTAAAAAATAAAGGGAGAGAAAAAATCGAAATTTCAAAAAATTTTGCAATTTTGGTAAAGTGGATAAAGGCGCAGACTAAAAAATTGCGCCTTAAAAATGGGTCGTGGGTTCGAGTCCGTTCGTTGATATTATATATTTTTTAGGATAGTAACTATAGGAAATGATAAAATAAAATTTTTAAATTAAATTTTAAGCCTCTAAAAATTTTTAAAAATGATTTTCAATCAAAAAAACCTAAAAAAAAATTTTCCAAAAATTTAAAAAATACCTGCATTCGATTTCTTTTAATTTTCTCATTTCCACTAGGTTGTCTAAGAGATAGTAAACGTTTCTGTTGTTGCCCAATACTACTTGGAATAGAACTCTGAACAGATGAAGACCGTGTTGTTGCTTTTGGTTGTGCTAATAATAAGGGGAAAGGTGCGGGTCTGGAAGAGTAGATAATTGAGTTGGCGCTCTAAAAAAATTGTAAAAAATATTAAAAAATTTAGAAAAAAATTTTTCTTGTTATTTTTTTAATAATATGAACTTTAAAGAATTCAGAAAAAATTTTTTTTTTAATTTTCAAGAATTTTCAAAAAAATATTCCATACATTTTTCCCACAACTGTAGTTATAAATATCCTCTCCATTCCTTCCCCCATAAATTCCAAAATTCTGATTTTTTAAATAATTATTGTTGTATATTTGTTTATGTATTCTTTCTTCATATGGTGGAGGTGGAGGAAATATATTATTATTGTTGTTAATATTTGAGGAAGTTGGTTGGATATTTTGCCAAGGAAATTTTATCAAGTTAAAAGCTGAGAGAAAATTAAATTAAGGAAAGATACTTTCCGGAAAATACAAGAAATATAAAGGAAGAGTTATATGTATTTTTCCGGAAAGAAAATTATTCATTAAAAACACAAGGAAAAATAGCTTATAAAAATATTTGCATAAAATACATAATTTTTCCGGAAAACATAAGGGAGAAAATACTTAGATTATATAAGATGTTTACAGAAAATACATAATTTTCCGGAAAATACATACATTATAAAGGAGAGAAATATCTTTCCGGAAGGAAAATTATTTAATACTTTCCGGAAAATAATGAGACAATAGCTTATAAAATTATTTACAGATAATACATAAATTATTTTTCCGGAAAACACAAAAATTAAACAAGGAAAAAATACTTTTCCGGAAGAAATAAAATATGTAATATGTACATTTCCGGAATAAAAACACCTAAAATACATGTCTAAAAATAAAATACATACCTTTCCGGAAAGAAAATTCTGATTGTGTTTTATTTGTATTTTTGCTGTTATTTACCAACTTGTTGTTTGTTTTATTCTCCCCAATATCAGTTAAAAGGTTTGCCCACGAATTTCTATATAAAAATAACCAGAAGAATTAAATTGTTTTTGGGTTGTTTGTGAGGGTGTTTGTGTCTTTTGTTGTGAATAATAAGAATTTTCATTTAAGGCGGAAATTGAAGAGGAATTATTTTTTGTTTTTGGGTTAATTACAGGTAAGTGTGTAGATGTTGAATAAATGGAGGAAAATGTGGAAGGGCAAGAAGACGAGGAAATTGAAGAAATTATTGAATTTGAAGCTGGTTTGGAAGTCATTCTGGGGGGGGATACCTAATTTATTTAAAAAAAATTTTTTCCAAAAATTTTCAAAATAAAAAAAATTCCTCTTATAAGGACGTTTTCTGATCAAAAAATAATTTTTATATTGAAAGCGATCGATTAAAAATAAAAAAGAAAAAAGCAGTTTTGGGGAGTTAGAGGGATGCGCAAATGATATTATGTATATAAACGGCATGAACGCGAACAGAGGAGGAGATATGAGGGAAAAATTAATTCGCGCAGAGGTAACCGATCCTCAAGCCATGCAACAATTTTATTGTTTTATAAAAGGTGAAGTCTCGAGATGAGGGAGAAGAAGATTGGAAAACGAATAAAATATGGGTCAGTGGAGGAAAAAAAATAAAAAAATATTAGAAAAATGTGGAAGATTAAAATTCGATTTTAAAGGAGTTTATTAAAAGGACAAGGTAATATGATTGTCTTTTCGAAAATAAGTGTAATTCCGGAATACATACATTTCCGGAAAACACAGAAATTAAAAAGGAGAGTGATACACTCTTCCGGAAGGAAAATTATCTATTAAATATTTTCCGGAAAACACAATGGAGAGGAGACAGTTACTTCTACATAGAATAGTTTACAGAAAATACATTTCCGGAAAACACAAAAATTAAACACAAATAGTAACCTATCCTCACCATTTATCAACAACTCTATTCATAACTAAAAATAAAATTTTATAAACTTAGTAAAAATAAAAGAAGAAAAAATTAAATAATTTAAGAGGAAAACACGCATTCTTTCTCGATTTAAAAATATTTAAAAATAAATGACAGACAAAAATTAAAACTGATTGTGTAAAAATAAACAGTCCAACGGTCAACGACTGACCAAAATTGCAACGGAGGACAAACAGAAAAATGTTTTTCGACTTTAATTTTTGTTTGTTTAAGGTAAAGGAAAGAAGAAAATTGGGAGGTCAATATTGTGTTTATTTGTTTATTGGCCTAGTCAAATAATAAAATTTTAATTTTAAAATAATGAAAAGATTTCTTCTCTAATTTTCTCTCAAAAAGAATTTTAGAAAAAATTATTTTAGCTGGATTTATGAGTGCCAAACTAGCTAAAAGTTGTCTTTCTTTTGATTCTAATAACCATTAAAAAATTATCATAATTTTCACTAAATTAGGATATTATGATTTGTTCTCTTCATAATAAACAAAAAAAGTTTTATGACCAATTCAAATGGGGATGAGAAGACAAACAGAAAAATACTTGTATTTATTCGACTTGTATCTTTATTTAATTTAACTGGATTAGTCAAATAGTTTATACAAATTTTATAATTTTAAAATAATATAAAATTCTGATATATGTAATTAAATTAGAATTATGTAAAAAATACATTTTGAGAATCAAATGAAAAAAAAAAAGAAAATACATTTAAGTATTTTGTGTCATTTGTGGTAATTCTTTGGTTTATACACCCATTTTTTTTCTTGCATCCCTGACCATTTTTAGCTTGATACTTGAAATAGTCCTCGCTAAATAAAATTTTTTTGAGCCGCTGCAAGGGATTAAATCAAGTGATTATAACTTTATTCATTAAAGTCAGATTTCATTGATTTTAATGCCATTCGACCCGACTCGAAGAAATGTCTCAAATGGTATATAATTTGATATAAAAAGAGAAAAGATGTCGAAAAGAGAAACAGAAGAAAATGGGGAAGGGTCTAAACCAAAGAATTAACAAGTATATCCTGGTCTTTCTGGGAAACTTGTGAAATGCCAAGTGAATAATATAATAAAATACTTTTCCGGAAAATACATTTTTAGAAAATATAATATTTAAGAAAATACATTTCCGGAAAGAATATTTAAAAAAAAATACATTTCAAAAATAAAGATATTCGGAGAATATATTTTTAAAGTATAAAAACAACAAAAAAATATTCGGAAAGAATAAAGGCTACATGTTATTAAGTAATTTTAAGTCACCCGGAAAGCAAATATAAAAAAATTTTTAAAGGCTCTTGCATTTTTTGAGGGTTTATAGATTATAAAATGAGATAATTTATATGAGGTCATTAGTCTAATATATATTTCTAAACAAAGTCAATTCGTATACCCAAAAATCCTCTGATATCAGCAATTCACTTTTCCACCAAATCCAAAGCATCATACGAGCAACCAAATTCCTTGAGATTATCCGAAAACTCAAGCAAAGCAAAAGCTGGAATTTTTTGAACAGCCTCGGCTTTATTCAATTTCATTAACTGAAATATGTAAATAAAAATAGGTTTGGAATGATTTTTTCTAATTCACTGGCATGGATGGAATATCTAGGAAAGTCTCTTACATTCACAAATATAAGAAAAAAAACTCCAAGGTTATGGATAAACGAAAACTCCCCAAAAATGTCATATCCTTTGGTGACCAAAACTTTATTTAGAGATAAATACGCCTCACTCCAAAGTCAAGCAGAAATTTTTGGACAGTTTTTGAGGACTGACAATTTATAAATTTATTTCATTCCCCCATATTAGTTCTCTAAAGGTAAGTAAATTGTCCTCAACTTACTGCAAATCAGAATTTATACAACCAACAAAAAAGTCAGAAAAAAAGCAAACCGCGTGAAAATCCATCATAGAAACAGAAGTCGATGTATCGGTTGGAACAAAATTTAATGTAGTTTTACTTGTAGTATTACTTGATTGTTGTTGGTTGTTCAATAAATCGAGTGTTTGTCCTCTTTGTTGACCTCCAAAGAGTGCTTGTTGAGCAACTGGGCGCCATTCGGGAATAAACAAACAAATTTGTCGAAGAATATTGAAATAATTTTCGTCACGAACAACTTTAAAAAATTAAAGGGGAAAATTAAAAAGAAAAAAATAATTGAAAGAAAACCATCTTTTTGTATTCCCTCATCAGACAAACAAGCATCAAAAGATTCACTATTTTGTTCACCACCACAAATTTTGGATAAATATACCAAACGAGCATCTTTGCATTCGCCAACAATCTAAAAATTATAAATGAACCTCAGTCAGCTACTATTTATCGGGGTTGGAAAAATGGCATCTTATAACAAATCTGGCTTCTTGACTCAAAATTTCAAAAAATTTTCGTCTGCGCCGGTGAAAACAAAATTTACAACAACAAAACTTGCGTTCAAAACGCCAAAGTATACACCGACATTTTGGCGTCCCTATCCAATTTAGTCCCACTAAAATCGATCCACTGGCTAACATAAGCCCTTGGTATCTTATAAAAGATCGGCACGTATTAAATAAAAAAACCTCTGGATCAAAGAACGATGATTGACCAAGAATACCAATAAATTGACATTTGTGTTCACAACTAAGAAGTTGATTTAATTTCTAAAAATAAAATTAAAAATATTTTTAAAAAATTAAAGAAAAAATACACTAGTCCCAGCCTTTGCAGATTTTAACAATTCATCCTCCAAACCAACAAGAAAACAACCAAACATTTGACGATTTTGTTGTTGTTGAGGTAATGACATGACAAGCAATGCTACTTGCTTCTAAAATTGGATAGAGAAAAAATTAATGGACAGTTTTTTTTCGGTTGCGGACAAATTTTGCGGGCTCCCTTATATGGAAAATTTATTAAAAAATTACTCCCGTAAAATCTCCTAAGATAAAAAGTCAATCCCCCATATTTCCCTCAGGTCTACAGAAATGCCTGCAAGAAAAAGTCTGCAAAAATTTCTTCACCCAAAATATTAAAAAAACCAAACCTTTTGAAAATCCAAAATGGAAACAAAATTTGAATGCAAAGGAGTTCCAGTCAATTCTAGAGTTCCCAACTTGCCAAAATCAAAGTCGTCATGAAGCAAAATAGACTTGTTCAAAGCCCCAGCAGACCATAAAATGCGCTTGAGAAAGAGCATCTCTTAAAAATGGCTTTTTAAAAAATTTATTGAGTAACCTAACCTTCACAGACAGGAGAATGAATGAATGAATGACCCATTTCATAAACAATGGTACCAAACGGGCACCTAAATTTAATTGGTAATCATTACTTTTCTAATCACTTACTTAGCCAATTCCTTGATGAATTGAACACTAACCACACGTTTTTTTCCTTCATTTTCCCCAGCCTCAGAAACATTTTCACATCTAACGCTAACATGCATATTTCTAAACAACGTCTTGAGCTGAAAAAACAAATGAAACAACAAAATAATTAAAAGAAACCTTATTTGGTTTGAAGACAAAAGCACCAGGATATAAACGCTTTTTGGGTTTCTTTGTGAGCAACTTCTTTTTGGAACAACAACAACTTCTAACTATAAGTCGTGGTGATGCTGAACCGCTAGTTGTCGTGTTTGTGCTGCCAGAACCACCACTGAGATTGACTTCAAGTGAGGACCCGGGAGAAATCCGGACACCGCCGACCTCCTCCAGTTGGACCTCGTTTCCACCATAATTCGGTTGCTCATTCACCACCGGCCTTCCCTCGAGACCACAAAAGCAACGTGCTTCAATTCCATTCAGTCTTGCAGTAGCTGTTTCATTTATACCTTGTTGCTCAAGGATAAAGGGGTCAAGTCTTGCATTCACTCCATCAAGTCTTCCATCCACTCCATCAAGTCTTGCATTCACTACAACACGAAATTCACGAATTTCGTTAATAATACGAAGTTCAGCAAGGGTACGATTTTGCCGCTGAACATTACGTTGAATAGGAACGGGAATCCTCGAATGAGGATCTCCAACCATTTGTAGTATATGTAAATATATTATTAATTAACAATCCTAAAAACACAAAAAAAAATAAAAAAAATGAATTAGGAATGATTTCAAGTCAGCGTAAAAATAGAAAACATCTAACATAAGAAAAATCAATTTGCAAAACAAAAATTTACATTTTGAAATTGTGTAAAAGAAAAATTTCATAGAACAAAAATTCATAATGTAAAAATGCAATTTGAGTCTGAGGAAAGTTATAAAATAAGAAAGACGAAAAGCTTGCTCTAGCCTGCAAGGCCGGCAAAATCGTGTTTGTGGGGTCGCGCACGCGGGAGTAGCTTTTTAAAATGTTTGCAGGAATATTCCCGCAAAATCCCGTAAATAAAAAAATGTGGGATTGCAGGAACGGTATCCCGCAAAATTCCACGCGGGATCCCGTCCTGTGCCGGTCTTTAGTTTGCACAGCAGATTTTTCGGAGAATTCTGCGTAATTACGTAGATAATTTGGGAAATTTAATCAAGGGAGATTTAATGCATAATTACAAAATAAAGTTCCAAAATAAAAATACAATTTGTTACATATGTAAAAGAAAAAAATGAAAAAACGACATCTTTGGTATTTTAAAGTAGACAAATATCTGAACGTTCTAATAAATGTTTAATGCAATTGAAGGGTACAAAATGTCGACTTCCTTGTTCTAACCTCAAAAAAATTTCAGAATTTGGATCAGCCATGTTTGGTATAGGAATGTCTTCCAACTAAAAATAAATAAAAATGAAAAGTTGTTTTATAAAAAAGAAACGAGAGAAAGAAAATTATTTTCCGGAAAAATACATTCTCTAAAACCTCTTTCACTTTCCGGAATGTATTTTCCATTATATATTAAATGAAAAAATACTTTCCGGAAACACCAACATATTTTAATATGTATTTCATGAAAAGTTTATTTGTTGTATTTTCCGGATATTTTAAAATAAAATACTTTCCGGAGCAACTATTTTAATATTTCCGGAAATACTTATTGTTGTATTTTCCTGATATTTTCATAAAAAAACATTTCCGGAAACACTTATTGCAATATTTCCGGAAACACTTATTGCAATATTTCCGGAAACACTTATTGCAATATTTCCGGAAATGTTATATTTCATTGATGTATTTTCCGGAAATGTATTTTCATTAAATAAAATACACATTTCCGGAAAACTTTCTTTTGATGTATTTTCCTGAAATGTGTTTTCCGGAAATGTATTTTCCGGAAGAAAATACATACATTTCCGGAAAGGTTATATTTCGTTGATGTATTTTCCGGAAATGTATTTTCATTAAAATACATATTTCCGGAAAACTTTAATATATACTATTTTGTATTTTATTTACCCCATCTTTTAACACTTCAATAAACACACGCGTTGAATCAGTTTCAGAATTATTCGATACAATAGGTAACCATTTCATGCTAGCAGGTATTTGTTTAAGGAAAGAATCTTCAAAAAGGGTTGAATTTGTTTGTAACAATTTTTGAGCAAATTTTAATTCTCGAACATCCAATAATTCTGCTTGTAAAGAAAAATCAACATTTCCAGCTTTGTATTTGGCTAAAGCATTTTTTAGGCGTTCTGAATGGTCTTGTAATGATTGGGCTGGATTTTGCTCAATTTTTTGAAGGCGTAATCTGAAATTAAATATATATTTTTTAACTGAGGAATCAATGAAGAATGAATTTAAAAAATATTTTAATTAAAAAAAATCGAAAAAATTTTCTAAAAAATTTCAAAAAAATTTCGAAAAAATTTTTTGGAATTAAAAAAATCGAAAAAAAATTTTTAAAAAATTAAAAAAAAATTTCAAAAAAAAATTTTTAAAAAAAAAAAATTTAAAAAAAAAATTTTTTTTAAATCAGAAATTATTTTTCAATTATAAAAAAAAATAAAATAAACCTCAAATAAGAATTAATTAAATATTCAATTCTACACAGCTCCATTTTGTGTAGTGAGCAAGCCAAACTTTTTTTATTTGGATTTCTTTCCATTATTCTTTCAATTAAATTTTTTTGTAAAAGCATTTTATCAACCAAATCAAGTTTTTCTGGTAAAAGTTTGGGGGAAGCAGATTCGTTTAAAAATGCTTGTGTTAATTCTTTTAGGACCTAAAAAAATTTTTTTGAATTTAAAAGAGTAATTAGAATATTCCGAAAAGTCTTGCCCCATCCTCCTACCCACAGGAAACAAAAAATGGACAAAATGATAGGAATTGTAGGAGTCGGAAATGCTAATATTCAAGACCCAGTGTATAGGATGACATTCAGGAAAACTCATCCTCAACGTCCGACAGAATTGCCCAAAAATCCCCAAAAAATATAAAAAATAAACTTGCATCAGCAGGAGTTAAATATTCCTCGGAACCTTCACTTTCATCACTTTCCAATACATTATTTTCAATTACATCATTATTTTGTAAAAAAGCTGCAGATGATGTTGAAGGAATATTTTCATCAAATTCATTTGACATTTTATTTATTTAAAAAATTTAAAAGAGGTTAACAATTTTGTTTTTAAAAAAATTTTGTAACTGGAAAAAACCAAAAATATAAAAAAAATATTTTTTTGGACAACACATCTCTTTATTCAATTTAATAAGAAAAAAAAGGAAAAAAGGCTCTGGTCTAGTTTACGAGTCCAAACACAAATTCAAAAAAAAAATTCATAATTTATTTGTCGTGGTCACAACGCCGTTGGAGGAAGTTGTCATCAATGAGAATGAAAGTGTGTTTGAACTTGTAAATTTTTGGTGACCTCATAAATTTTCTTAGGACTCATAAAGCTTCCTAGGTCCTCGTAATAAATTTTTATTACTACCTATAAACTAGACAATAGCCAAAAAATAATAGATTCGCAAAATAAAGTCAATCGAAATTTATGAGATGTTAAGTTTCCTTCTCCCTCTCCCAAAAAAAATTATTTTTAACCAATCAAATTTTTAATTCTTCCATTCAATTCAAATTTCTGAAATTATTTTTTCATCAGTCCTTGTTTGCTTCTACAAAATTAAAAATAAATTAAAAAAAAATTTTTTTCAAGAATAAATCGATCAAGCTCATTACCCAGCCGTAAAAACATAAAAATCAACCTTGATGCATTGGAGGTGTTGCACTTGTTGGATCAGCTGCAGCTTGCTGTGCTTGTAGTTGTTGTTGACTCATATCAGGCATAGGTTGTTGTTGCTGCTGTTGTTGTTGAGTACTTGTTTGGGCTTGTGGATGTTGTGATGATTGAGGATAATACTGTAAAAAACAAAAATTAGAAAAAATTAAAAAAAAATATACTGGTTGTTGTCCTCCAGCTGGTGGATAAGACGAATGTTGTTGTTGTTGTTGCTGCTGTCCATAAGGTGAATATTGTTGCTGTTGTGGTGGAAGTTGTTGACGCTGTGCATTTTGTGTTTGGTATTGGTAATCATACTAGAAGAGAATGTTTAGAAAAAATTTAAAAATTAAAAAAGAAATACAGCTTGGCCAGGATAACCAGACATTGGTGGACGTTGCTGCATTTGTTGTGGATAATACGATTGAGGTGAAGGAGCAACTCCTCCACGTGGTCCATAATATTGAGGTTGTTGTTGCGGTTGTCCAGGTTGTGGATATCCTTGTTGAGGATATTGGGGATGTTGTGGGGGCATAAATTGTTGTTGTGGAGGTGGTTGGTTATAAGGAGGAACTTGTGTTCCCGTCGGTTGTTGTTGTTGTTGAGAAGCATAGTAATCAGAAGATATTGGCTGACCTTGGGCAGCTAAAAAATTATTTATTCTTGAAAAGTTAAAATAAAAAGTTATCCTAAAATAGTAATAAACCCGAAACAACAGCCCAATCTAGTATCAAATGAAGTCTAGTGAATTTAGGCATGATACGACAGCAAGTCAATTTTGGCGTGATACAAAAATCGACTTGCTCCAAGAATTTTAAGCTTATTGCTAGTTGTTTTAATTTTAAGCTTATTATTCTGCTGTATCCTGTCCTGATCTCTCTTAAATGTAGAAGACATTTTATCAAAGTTAACAAACTTGGAATATTCGATTGAGGAGCCATTTGAGTTTGCTGTTGTGTTTGTTGATTTTTGTTGGTATTATTTAATTTTGAAGAATCAGTAGCAGAATGTTGTTGTTGTGCTGCAGAATATACTGCCTGTCTAGGTGAAGGAGTTGGAACCGCTGGAGATCTTAAAGGTTGTGAAGCTTGGGAAGTTCCTTGCTGATATTTTGATTGATAAGCAGCAGCAGTATCGCCTAAAAAATCGTTCAGTAAAAATTTTATAAAAAATCAAGAAACCTTCAATATTTTGTTCCTCAGGTGGAGGGACATGTGTTGCTTGTTGTCGTTGTTGGGTAATAATATTTTGTGGTGGAAATATTGGTTGGGGTTGTGAAGGAACACCAACCTTGTAAAAAAAAGCTTAAAATTTTATTAATAAAATTTTACTTCAAATCCTGGAGGTAAAGTAACCGGAATTTTGCCTTCAGACGCTAATTGATGGTGTTTATCTGCCTTAGCTCTTTGTTCCAAATAACGAAGTTGATCCAAATGAAAAGCTTGACGTTCTGTGATTAATTGTTGACGTTGTGCTTCCAACTATATTTTTTATTAAAATTTTTAAAAACTAAAAAAGAGTTTACAGTTTCACGTTCTTTATCCATTATTTGTTCCAACTCTTCAAAATGTTTTAGTTTTAATTCCAACTAAAAAAAAAGAGAAAAAAATTAAATTTAAATCCTTTTAGTTGTTCAAACTAGAGACTGGACCGTGACGAGAATAACAATTTTCCCCCTGATTTCTCGTACGTCCCACCGCCCGATTTAATTTCTAGTTCAAAAACCTTTTTCATCTGCGTTTCAACTAATTGAGCAACCAATCCTTTCATTCTCCTTTCTTCAACACCAGCCAAATATTTTGCTTTTGCAGCAGCAGCTCCCAATGCTGTAGCTGCTGCAACTTGAATATTTTCAGACATTGTGGAAGATTCTTTATTTTTTGAATCAGAAGAAGAAATCTTTTCTTGTTGTTCTGTTTGTTTTTGTTCATTATTTGAATCTATTTTTGATGATGAACTTTTTTCAGTCATCTCTTCATTTGTTTCTTGTGCAGTTGCTTCTTTGACTGATTCAGATTCGTCTTTATTCTAAAAATAATTTTTATAAAAAATTTTTAAAAAATTAAAAAGAAACTGTTTGTTTTGAAGAAGCATCCAATGTAGAAAGTGCAATATTTGTATCAATTTCTCCATTATTTTCTTTTGCATGGGCTTCAACATTTTTTGCATGTGCTTGATTTAAAAGTGGAGGAACATCTTCTTTCATTTTGCTGTATTCTTCTGGGAAAAAAAATAAAATAAAAAATTAAGAAAATACAAAAGGTTACGCCCCAAATCAAAAAAAATCTGATCAAAGCTTAAGACCTTTAGAAAAGTCGAATAAAAAAGAAACCCTTCTTCGCTTTCCGATGAAGATTCTACCTAAAAAATACACAAACCTAATGCAGCCTTTGCAGCAGCAGAAGCAACTCTAGGATCAACAACACTTGCCAAAAAAGAAACTGTTGACATTACAGGATTGCCTGATTGACTGAATGGAACAGGTTGGTATGCTAATGGACCCAATACATTTGACATTTCACTTCCTCCTTTTCCTCCCTTCATTTCTTCTTCCAAAAATGGATCTTGTATAGGTAATTGTAAAAAATGCATAACACATTCATCTTGTGTGCGAGTTCCAACATGATCGGAAACCTAAACAAGACACGCTTATTTTTAAGTAATGAAAATAGATCAGACCTGATTCCAATCGTCTTTATACATTTCTAAACCTTCCAATAAAAGTAACGTTTCCTGAGGAGTCCATTCTTTAACGGCGCTTCTTCCCTAAAAATTTTTTTGATAAATTAAATTTAAAAATATTTTTCTTACCCTCTGCTGCTTTTGATATTGATCAATTTTCAATCCTGGCTCATTCAACAATTTTGAATCCAATTTTTTAGAAATTCCTTCTTTTGATTTCTCCTCTTCTTTTAAATTTGATTTTGACTCTTCCCCTTCTACAACTTCTTTAGTTAAAGTTTCTTTAACACTTTCCTTATTTTCAGAAACTACAGGCAAAGGTTGAACACGTTGACTTGGTTTAGCTTCAGTATTAATTGTTGATAATGGTTGTAGTCCAAATGGAGTATCAGCCAAAACCATAAAATGAGAAGTTGGAGGGACGCTTATAGGTGCTGGCCGACTTTCAGAATCAACTTGGTAATTTATAAGACCCCATTTTTGAAGAAATTCGTGAATTCTGTGAAATTAGAAATTAAATTAATAGGCGGGAGAAGATTTAGGGGTGGAAAAAATTGGGTAAAAAAGACTACTTTCTGTGGTTAAAATCGCAATCCAAACTCCTAGCAGTCAACCCGGTAAATCAAGCCCTCTGAGCCAGGATGCGGTCAATAAGGATAACTTTATGGCCGACATCCTAATCTAACAATAAACACAAGAAGTTAACCGTCAAGACGCGACCCCAGATATCACTGAACAGAGTCAGGGTCACGGTTAAACCGGCTATCAATCATTGAGTCAGAAATAGAAAATGACCGGTAGTTCAATTAACAAAAAATTCTAAAGAAAACCTAATAATCGAAGAAATATCTCCACTCAAGTTACGTCGACACCCAGTTGCTGACAAATATTCAAAAGGATTTAATCGGTAAGTGTCTATCATAAAGTTGCGGTAAGCGATATAACTAAAATTAATGCTTAAAAAGTTAGAAAAATATTAAAAAAGAACGTTTCAGGCGTCTTGCTTTTATTTCGTCCATTGAAAAAATCGGGATGAGCGTGTTTTTCAATTTGATGAACTCCATTATAATCAAACCAGGCAGCATAAGAAGGAACTACAATATAATGAGTTTGTTCAATAACATTCCCGTTATGGTCAGAATGTTGAACTGCTGCCGTTTCTTCATCTAGGTCAGCAATTTTTGCCGATTTTGAAGAGCCTAGTTCGGCTTCTTTGTCTTTACCTTTAAAAATATAACAAAAAAATTTGATCAAAAAAACACTTAAAAATGTTTACTTTTAATGGCTGTAGGTGTCAGACGGCTATTTTCATCATCATCAAAACGTTCTTCTCCTTCAGCATCCCCATCTTCTCGTTTACGCTTAAATCCTCTGTTAAAAATTTTTAACTTTAATTTATTTGATTTGAAAATTTCTTACTTTGGGGGCATTCAAGAGTTGATTAATATATTTTTCTAACTAAAAAAACATTTAAAAATTAAAATAGAAAGAAAAAAAAGAAAAAAACGAGCAAAAAAGCCCACAAACAAAGCCAATTTCCCCCAAAAATTTTTAATTGCTTTATTGATTCAAGTGACTAAAGTAAACTTTTTCTTCTATTTACCGTTTTGAAATTAGGTCAAAGAAATTTATTTGCGGGCATTTTAGTATAAATGTATATTTCAAAACATCTAATTTTAAAATATCCAGTAGTGAAAAATAATTCATTTAGTAGTGCGCAAACAATTTTTGGCCTAAAGCGGGATTATTTTGATTTAAATTTACTCGTTCAGCATTGATTTGATTTTTGTGTTTTTTCGATGATTTTTGACTGAAGTTTTTGTTTTTTTTATTCGACTAGTTTTACAATTAATCAAGCCTTCTTTTTCTTTTAGTTGACAGCGAAATATTTTATAAAAATGCAGCAAGCCGCTCATAAAACAGTGCAAGACGAAGATGGGCGCCGTGCGCAAACTGCTTTTGCAAAATTTTTGAGAAGGTTTTTAATTTATTATTTTATTATATTATTTTTGACAGTTATGAGGATTCTGATGGGTATAAACTATATATGGAACAAATTGATGAACTGAAAAATCCCGGTCGGAATACTCTATATGTTAAATTCTCACATATTTGTGCTTATAGTGCTGTTTTGTCTTCAACTATTGAATTACAATTTCATCGGTAATTTGATTTTTTAATTTGTTAGGAAGAGGGGAGGTCTAGCTGGTTAGGATCTATACACTTATTAGGAGTTTAAAATTTATTAAGAGACCAGGTGAAAGCAGACAGTCGGTAAAGCACCTTATATGTGTGAGTAGAGCCACTGGAGGTGTCGTACGAGAATAAATATCGATATCTCAAAAAAAATTCGGTTAGGAGTCTAGTAGTGAGTTAAGGCGCCCTTCAATAACTACCAGGAAGTCGCAGGATCGATGCCCGACCGTGGGTAAATTTTTACCAATCTCCTACTCTTTTGGTTTTCTATTCTCATTTTCTCAATTTATTTCAGTCTTTACCCATTCCTTTGCAACGCAATTCGTGATTTAGTCATTGAAAGATGTGACAACGATGAAATAATTAAACATGGTCGTTTACAACGAACAGAATTTTACCTTGGAATTTTGGACGTCAAAACAAAACATTCAATTCGTCATTTGACTGGAGACAAAGTTGGAAAATTAATTAGAATTTCTGGTCAAATAGTCCGAACACATCAAGTACATCCAGAATTGTGTCTGGGAACTTTTGTGTGTGATGATTGTGGTGTTACTATTAGAAATGTTCCCCAACAATTTCAATATACACAGGTTTTTTAGAGTTTTCTTTTTGGGAATGTTTTGAGAGTCTTATTTGGGCTAAATTTTGGGTTTCGATCCCATTGTCATTTGGTGTAATTTTGTTTTTCTGGTAATCCTGAAGAAAATTTGTTTTTGTAAAAAATGACCAAGGGTGCTCTTTCGATATTTTTGTCGTTTGTTATTAGATAGTCGAGGGTGCTGACTTTTTTCTAAGGTCCAGGACCAGGGTTCCTCAGGATGTCGAATTTTACCTCCTTCCTTTTATCTCTCCAATCTATTCTTTAATCTACTCTATTTCCTTAATAGAGAAAAGTAAAGTCTGTTGACTTTATTTGAAATGAAGTAATAAATCCGCAAATTTCTGTCCGCAAATTTTTCTCTGAATTAAATAAACTATTTTTATAGCCAATAAAATGCGAAAATCAACAATGTCAAAATCGAAGTCGTTTTATGTTAAACGTTTACGATTCTTTGTTTGTTGACTTTCAACGTTTAAAAATTCAAGAGAATCAAGATGAATTGCCTCTTGGATCTGTGCCTAGAAATGTTGATGTAATTATTAGAGGAGAATCTGTTGAGACTGCTCAACCTGGTGATCATTGCGATTTTATTGGAACTCTTATAGTTATTCCTGATGTTGCGATGTTGGCTACTCCAGGTTTTTTTTTAATATTTTTTGATTAGAAAAATTCTTTTTTGTAAGGTGTTCGTAGTCAAATAAAAGCTCAAACACGAACTAAAGATGCTGATAGAATTGGTCTTCGAGGTCTCAAGTCTTTGGGTGTTCGCGATCTTACTTATAAAATTGCTTTTTTGGCTAGCAGTATTCAGCCTTCGAATCCTACGGTTTTTTAATTTTTATCCTTTTCTAGAAGCTCCATGTTAACGCTTTGCGGGGTCTGTCAAGACTGTTCGAGCAGTTTTTCGAGCATATCCGCATTTTTTTGCCCATAAACTTGCGGATTTTTGTTGTATTAATCTAATTGCCCCCTTTTTGCAAGTTCATATTCCTGTTAAAACTGAGGGGACAATTATGTCTGTCCACTACATTTTCATTTTCTGTCCGTATATTTTTCCGGACAAAACTTGCGGATTTGAATTTTATTATTTTCCTTGTATTACCCGTCCCCCGTTTTCATTTAAAAAATTCTTTATATTATCAGTTTGGAGATATCGACTTTACTCATGAAGAAGTTTCAGCAAATGAATTATGGGAATCTTTACCTCCGCATGATCAAGAAAAATTAAAATCAATGACAGAAGATGTTCAAATTGTTGAAAATATGTGTAATAGTTTATTCCCAAATATTTTTGGAAGTGAACAAATTAAATTGGGAATACTTTTAATGTTATTTGGAGGTGTTGCTAAAAGAACTACTGGAACTACTTTAAGAGGAGATATTAATATTTGTTTGGTTGGTGATCCGTCTTGTGGAAAAAGTCAATTTCTGAAGTATGATTTTATTGAATTATGATTGGGATCACAAGAAGGGGTTCCCAATAAGGTTAGCGGTTTTTGGGAAATTTTAGGATAGCCGGAACAGATATCCTAATTGAAATTCGGAACCGCTATTTGAACTGACTTTTTTTGGTTCAAGATACTCGTAAATGCCAACCTTAATTCCGAATGCTAGATACACCTCAACGTTTTTAGTTTGGTTGACACAATGGGTCCGGGACGGGTTGCCTACGGTTGGTCCGGGACGGGTTGCCTAAGTGATACCCTCCAATAATAATCCATTTTAAGAAAAATAATTTTCGCCGTGTCTAGAATGATATTTTTAATTTAAAAAAATTTTTTTAAACAATAGAACTGTTGAAAAATTTTCTCCTCGTGTTGTATATACAAGTGGAAAAGCATCCAGTGCTGCTGGATTAACTGCTGCTGTTGTTAAAAGTGAAGATTCTTTTGATTTTGTTATAGAAGCGGGTGCTTTAATGTTGGCAGATAATGTTTGTTTTTTTTATTTTAGAAATAAGGCCAATATTTTAGGGGATTACTAGAGGATTTTTTTGATATTTTTTAAATTTAATAGAATTATTAAAAGCACTATAGTGTAAGAAATGGTGAATGGTATAGGAGGGTTTTGGTGTAGTTGGATCTGTCTATGTTTTGCTTGTACAGGTCAACGGTTCGAAGCAATATGAAGAAAATTTTTTTTATTTCCACAGGAATGTTTAAAATTTATTTCTAATCATTTTTAAGGGTGTTTGTTGTATCGATGAATTTGATAAGATGGATCCAAAAGACCAAGTAGCTATTCACGAAGCTATGGAACAACAAACAATTTCAATTACTAAAGCTGGAGTAAAAGCTACTTTAAATGCAAGATGCTCAATTTTAGCTGCAGCAAATCCTATTGGTGGAAAATATGATCAATCTAAACCTCTTCGTTATAATGTTATGTTAACAGCTCCAATAATTTCTCGTTTTGATTTATTTTTGTTTTGGTTGATACTAATGATAATTCTGTAAGTTGATTAAATTTATGTTTTTTAGGGGAGGGTAAGGCTTCCCTGCTATTGTTTTTCTTGGTCATAAATAATCGAATGGTTCCCTTCAAAAAATCGAATGGCTCTGAGGTTCTGATTCCTCTTTGTTCCAACTTTTTGACGTTTTCATGTTTACGGTTCCAGGCAGTTCTAAAATTTTGTGGTTGTGGAATCAGTTACGATGGAAGATTCTTTGAATAAAGAAATCGCTTATCCCTTCTAATGAAATTAAAAGTGAACAAAAAGGTTAAACTGAAAGGAAAAGGTTATGAGAAGGATTTCTGATCTTATGACTTGCGCTTGCTTATGCCCTTTATAATAGTATATCCCCTTATAACCTTTTATCCTCCTCCCTCTCTTTTTAAATATTTTAAGCGTTCTAAAATTAATTTTAAAAAATTCTATTTTTAGGTAGTCGATTACGAAATTGCAAAGAAAATCTTAGAAAATCATCGTCGTGCATTTAATCGTCAACAGGCTAATACAATTTATACAATGGAAGAAGTTAGAAAATATATAATGTTTGCAAGATGTTTTAAACCGAGGGTTTTTTTTTTAAATTTATTTTTTTTTTAATTTTTTTAAAAAAGATTTCTGAAGCTGCTGAACTTGCTTTAAAATCAGCATATTTAAAATTTCGTTTAAACGATGATGGATCGAGAATTAAAGTGACAGGTTTTCTTTTTGAAATTTTTATTTTAATTTGTACGAATTTTCAAGGATTTTAAAATTTTTCTTAAAATTTTTTTTGATTTTTTTTGATTTTGGATGCTAAAAAATTTTTTTAAAGTTCGTCAATTGGAATCATTAATTCGTCTTTCTGAGGCATATGCTCGTTTGAAATGTGCTCCTGAGGTAAAGAAATTTCTTAAAAGTCTTGAAAATTCAAAGATAATTTTTTAAAGGTTCTACCCGAACATGTTACAAAAGCAACAAAATTACTTTCTGAAACTATTGTTCGAATGGGAAGTAAACAAATAAGTTTGGAAGAGGAGGATGATGTAAGCTTAATAAAAGTTTTTTTTTGGTTTTTTTTTTTTTTAATTTATGAATAATTTAGTTTAAGCTTTTAAATATTTCAAAAAAATTTTCAAGAATTTTTTTGGTCATTTTCTAATTTTAGATATTTTTTTGTAATCCCATGGGACTTTGACCGTTATTTTCCCCTTTCCCCTTTTTAGAATATTTATTTATATAAATCTGCGGATGGAAATCTAATAAGGTTGGGCCGAAACATTTTTTGAAAAACGAAAGGCGAACCGCCAAAAATGTTGAAATTCGATGAAAGATTAGAGGCAGAACGGTCACACTTCTGTAAACACAGTGTAGATAAAGTTTAGGGTTCGACCGCCAAAAAAAATTTTTTTCTGTCCGCAAATGTCGCTTTACCCTATTTTTATTTTTTTTAATTTTTAAAGGATGAATTTATGCCATTATCTTCCCATCATCACCCATTAAGTGATTTAACAAATAATAGCCAAGAATTGGTAGAAGAAAGAATGGATATTGACCCAATACATTTAACAATGTCTGATGTTGAATTTGGAAGAATTACTGAAATGTTGGTTGTTCATATGAGACGAGAAGAGGCGTTACATGGAGAAGAGGAAGACTGGAAAGGTGTTAAGCAGTCTCAACTTGTGGAATGGTTTGAGTTTTTAATTTCTGAATTTTTAACGAATAATCTGACATTTTTACGGTATATTCTGAGAATTATTTAGAATATTTCTGATAAAAAAGAAAAATTTTTTCTGGTCCTTTTTCAAATTTTCTGGGTAATAGTAGTGTAGTTACCGTCAATATTCTGAATGATAAAATTCTGAAAATTATTTTATAAGTTCTGTTCTAGTAATAATATTTGTGTGTTTTTTTGTTTAATTTTATTTTTTGGCTATGAATATTTTATTACAATTAGACCTTACTTTTATAGTACTTCACTCACTTTAACGTCTAATTTTTTCTGCAAAGTGGTGATGTACAAATTAAGGTCTTTTTGAGGTCCCTTTTTCCTTTGGCTATTATTTTTATTTGAGAAAAATTTTTCAGAATTTTTCAAAATTTATTTTTGTAATTTTTTAATTTTTTTTTTGCAGGTATCTAGAAATGATGGAACCAAATATACAAACAGAAGAAGATTATAAATTACATAAAACAAAAATTGAACGTATAATACCCAAATTAATAAGAAATAAAGTAATTATTCGAATGGATGAAGGAGGTGATGAGGAAGAGGAGGATACTGAAGGTGGTAATAATAATGAGAACGCTATTCTTTTGGTACATCCAAGCCATGTAAGCGATGATTAAAAAAGAAAAATTTTTTTCTGAATATTTTGGGGAGTAAAGTCAAATATTTTGGGTTGTAAAATTGAAGGGATCGGATCGAGTTGATAGAAAAGAGATAGGTTAAAAATCGGCTTACAACCTATGTCATTCTTGATTATAAAGTTTGCTCTCTAATATAAATTAGGGATCGGACTGGGATCGTTATACGAGAATTAAGAATTTTAGGTTGTTTAAAAATTATTAGGGTTAAAAAAAATTAAGCTAAGGAAGGGTTGAGACTATTAGAATATTTCAAAAAAGATCAGACTTTTTTTTTCAAGAAAAGTCTGGATTTTTTTAATGTACGCGTTATCAATATTTGGCTTTATTTATATTTACTCAAATTATTTAATATTTTTTTTTGATTGAATTTTCATTTATTTATTTTTTTATTTTTTGTGTAATATATTGACTACTTATTATACTTATTAAAACTGGATTATTAAACAATAAAAATTTTGAAACAAAAATTTAAATTTAATAAAAAAAAATTTTTTTCTCGTTTTGCGATGCAAAAATACTTTTTTAATTATCTGTTTTTAATTATTAAAATCCTCTCTCTTTTAATTTTTTTTTATATTTTTCCTATCTAAAACACTTGAAAATTGCCCACCTGGTCATCATAATTTTTTTATTTTTATGGCCCTTTACCTTTCTTATATTTATTAAAAACCAGCATTTTTGGGGACAAATAATCGATGTATTTTATTTTTATTTATTTTTAGGTAGGCCCCTTTTATTTATTTTATTTTTTTAGAAGCAAATACACACACCTTTCCCTTCATTTTCCCTGCAGTTTCTTCCCATTTTCTTCCTTTTTGCTTCCATTTTTCTTCCTTCTTTTCCTCATGAAAATCCCTTGCCTTTTCCTTCATTTTTCCTTCCTTACCCTTCCTTTTCTCTTAATTTTTTTCATGTTTTCTTCCTTTTTCCATTCTTTCCCTCTATGAAACTTAGCTTGTTTTCAAGAGGAATTGCACTTATTTATGCATTGTTTTTATTTACAAAGAAAATTTTTTTTATAAATATTTTTTAGCAAGTATAATTAAACCAACAAAGGCTTTTAATAGAAGATAACCACTTGTTTAGACGAACGTGTTTTTTTATTTGGAAATAAAAATCAAAAAAATAAAATGAAAAAATGTTGGACGACCATGTAAGAAGGTGTATTTAATCAGGTTTTTTTTATTTAAATTTTTAAAAAAAATAAAAAAAATTTTTTAAAGCTAGATAGAAGACGTATGTGTTGCTCAAGGATTTAAAAAAGAAGAATAAATTTTTTTGGTCGGATATGCATTGGTAAAAAAATTTTTTTAATGGGGAAAGGGTTGAAAAAAAGTAATTTATTGGGAATGACTCCCCTTTCTTTTACCATCCCGTTTTTTAAAAATATATTAAAACAACTGGTTCAAACAAAATTTATTAACTGAGAATGAGATTATCAAAAGAAAAATGAAATTTTGAAAAAAGTGATAGAGTGACATTTGCGGACAGATATTTGCGGACACCCGCTAACTATAACAAGTTTTGACCTAGATATACACCATTAAGATATACATATTTACATGTTTTTAAGTCTGGTCAATGGCCTCAAATTGGCGAATCTGACCCGATTTCAATTTTGCCTCAAAAAAACATTTTTTCCAAACACGTCCACAATCTATTCAGAATTATATTTGTTTACGTTCTAAATATTTCTGATTTTTCAGAATTTATATCAGAATTTATGTCAGTATTAATTTTCATATCACTCGATATATAAACCATAAATATTAAAAAATATATAAACCATCTTCCCACAAATGTTGGTCCGCAAATGTCGCTTTAAAAAATAAAATACGCGATTTTTCTGGTGATGTGTGGGGGAATGGGAGAAATAAAATAGCTTTAGAGGAGTATTATTTTTAATGCTTTTCTTTTTTCTTTTTTTTTTATTTTTTTAAAAAGTGATCCGGCGCATCCGTAACACTACCCCAATTTTTACTTTTTATTTTTCTTTTAATAAATCGATTTTATTTTTGAAAGCAAACATTCACTGATTTTTCCCCCTTATGATGATTTTTCTTCCTATGCGCGCATACAAAAGTACGGGAAAAATAAAGGGAAAAATAAATAAAATGTTAAAAAAAATAGGAAAAGTACTTTTTTCCGGTAAAAACGTCTTCATTACATTACTCACATTTCTTCTTGCTTTCCCTCATTTTATTTTTTTTTCTACTAGAAAACTGATCCTTATTTTCTTATTGTTAGCTAATTTCCTTCAATGTGTTTATATTTATTTTCAGAATTATTTCTGTATATTCTTAAATATATTTCTGATTTTTTGGAATTAATATCAGAATTAGTTTTCAGAATAATTATCAGAATTAGTTTCAGAATTAAAATATCAGAATTATTTTTCAGAATTAAAATCAGAATTAAATGTCAGAATTAATTTTCAGAATTTTTGTCAGAATCAATTTACAGAATTACTTTTCAGAATTAATTTTCAGAATTAAATTTTCAGAATTATTTTTTCAAAATTAAAATCAGAATTAAATTTTCAGAATTTATTTTCAGAATCTTTCTCACTCAACTCTTCTCACAATACACCCTACATATTTCAGAATTAATTTTATATTACCCTAGAATTTATATCAGAATTAATTTTCAGAAGAAAACATCTACTAGTACTATTTATCACATTTACCCCCATATTTATTCAATCATTTATTTATTGATCTTTTGGGTTTTATATTATATTTTTAGTCGCCAATTTAATTTTATCACAATCAATCTTTGTTAAAATGTTTTTATATATTTTTTATAGTTCCAACAACATACATCCGTTGCTGGTTTAAAAACCGGATAATCCTTTTTACACGCGTTTTCTCTTCTCTTCGGCCTTCTTTTCATTCTTCCGCTATCAATGAAAATCAATTAAAAAACAGAAAAAAATACTACACACAACTGGCTGTTCCCTTATAAAACTATTATAAAAAACTCTTCTTTTCCCCCTTTTTTTCTGCGATTTGCGCCGATTAAAAGGGTGGTTGTTGGGGGAGTTGGCTGGTTGCTGCTGCTGCCCTCGTTCTTCCCTTTCCTTCTATTGCTTTCTCCTTGTTTGAGTGACGACTGAATGACTGACGACTGACTTTCTAAAACTCTACTCCGAATTAGTAAAGTGAAAAAAGAATTTTTTCTGCCTTTTATTCAAATACAACAACAACTTAAAAAAATAAATAAATGTTGTGGCCAACAATAAACTAACAACTAAAATCACTAATAAATAAATATTATTAATTTTTGCAAGAAAGGTAAGTGAATGTTAAGGGGAAATTGAACAGGTTTTTCTTGATTTCTCTTATTAGTTTTTCTAATCTTGCCCTTCAGCAGATATTTGGGGAATTTTCAAACAAAAATTTTCAAAAAATTATATGGCGCGAAAAAATAAAATCCATTTTGGTAAAAATTTCAAAATGTCGACTTTTCAGAATGTCAAAAATTTTTTCCAAAATGTCATTTCAAATTTTCAAAAAAATTTTTCCAAAATGTCAACTTTTCAAAATGTCAACTATTTATAATGTTTCCAAAAATTGTCCAAAAATTTTCCTAAAATTTGTTCTTAATTGCCAAAAATTTTCCACAATGTCAACGTTCCAAAATGTCGCATAATTGGGCATATCCCCTAAAAACAACCAAAACTTCTTAAGGTCATTAATCCATTCAATTATATTCATAAATTACCTCCCATTCCTTAAAGGATTCCCAAAAGTCTGTCGAATAAATGACCTTGGTGGGGGGGGGGGGGGGTGCTCCTTAATATACACACAAATGCAATTAATAGCCGGGCCCATAAAAATTCTTTGACTTTATATATTTTATAGCCTTCTATGGAATCTCTCTATTCACAATAAACATAATTCTCTTTTTTTTCTTTTAATAATAAAATTTAAAAAAAAACTTTATTCTTTCAACTTTGTATTTTTTACACAATTTATTACAATTTTTATATTTCAAAACTTTTTTTTTTCGAACTTTTTTCCATCCTTTTCCCCATCTTTTTTCCAATTTTCTCTCCAACTTTTTTTTATAATTTGTAAGAAGCTGGGGAAAAAAGTTTACACAACTTTAAAATGTTGTTTCGACGAAATGGCTGATTTTATGTCTGTGGACTAGAATTGGTTTTGAATTTTTTTTGTTTCCCAACTTTTTTGTACAATTTGTAATTTCCAGCTTTATAAAATTTGAAACTTTCCAACTTTAGTCAATACACACAAAATCAACCATTTCGTCGAACTAATTTTTTATTCAATTTTCAGTTAACACCTTCTTAAATGTCTTCTACTCAACTTGAAAGAGTTATTGGCTGCACAGCTTGCTCACGTTCCCTTGCAGTAAACCCAACTTCCGGTCTGATATGTTATCCTGCTGGTTCAGCTATTGTAATAACCAACCCTTACAGTCAATCAAAAATTAATCTGTTATCGCCTGGAAGGTGTCATCTGACTTGTATTGCTTGGTAATTAAATAAATTAATTTTTTTAATAAATTATTTTACCGAAAATTAATTTCTGAGGGAAAAAATTTTTTTTTTGGTTTTGTTGTTACGAAAATTAATTTCTTAAGAAAAAAATATTTTTTTTTGATCGAGTTTTCCACTTGAAAAAAATCTAGTCTAACCAAAAATCAGTTAATTTTTTTGTTTTGACCATTTTATAATTTGAGCTGATTTTTCGTCCGAATAAAAATTTTTCAAACAACTTGATTTTTTTTTAAATTTTTTTCAGGTCCCCTTGTGGTCAATACATAGCTACTGGAGAGGTTTATATTTTCTAATTATTTTCAAATTTTTAAAAAATTTTTTTGAAGTTTGGCACAGATCCAAAAGTTAGAATTTGGGCACCTACAAACTGCAGCAGTGAACCTGAGGTTAATTTTTTCTAAATTAAATTTTGGTAGATTAAAAATTTTTTTGAATTTTTTAAGTGTGAATTGAGTTGGCACAGACTTGGGATAAGCTGTGTGGTTAGTTGGAATTTTTTCTAAAAATTATTTTTATTTTTTTTAATTTTAAGGGATTTTCGAGTGATTCTGAATTGCTCGTTTCTGTTGGAAATAATGTAAAAAAATTAAATTTTTTGGTAAAATATTGTTTAAAATAAAAATAGCATGACAAACAAATAATTGTGTGGGAATGGAAGACTAAAAGAAAATTGGCTGAAAGTCGTTTAACTTGTCAGGTGAATGCTATGGCTCAATCTGCTAATGGGAAAATGTTTGTTACTGTGAGTTTTTTTGTGTTTTCTATAAATTTCAGGAAAATACATGTGTTTTAAATTTATGTATTTTTAAATTTATTTTCCGGAAAATACATTTTTAGATTAACTTCTGGGTATTTTGCTTTCCGGAAAATACATTTCAGGAAAATACATGTGTTTTAAATTTATCTTCCGGAAAATACATTTCTTTTATATTAACTTCTGGGTATTTTGCTTTCTGGAAAATACATTTTTAAATTAATTACACTTTATTTATTTTCCGGAAAACACAAAATTATTTGTTGCTTATTTTATTACGGGAAAATACGTTGTCTTAAATTAATTACATTATGCTTTCCGGAAAATACATGTATTTTAAATTAAATTTCTGTTTATTTTATTTTACGGAAAAAATTTGAAAATTTTTTAAATTTTAAAAACTCGAAATATTTTTTTTAAATTTCAGGTTGGTGTTAGACACGTTAAATTTTGGTATCTTGAACGTAATGGGGATACTAACAATTCTGTCTTGCTTCAAGTAAAATAAAATTAAAAATTTTTTTGTTTATTTTTAAAATTTTTTCAAATAAAATTTAGGGTCGCTCAGCAATTCTTTCTGAACAACGAAACAATACGTTAGAATTTAAATTTTATTTTTCTTACTAAAAAAAATTATTTTAAAGCTTTATTGCTTGTTGTTGTTTACCTCCCCAGAGAACTTTTGTTTTAACTTTAACAAGGCTTTTAATTGAATTTGTGGATAAAAAACTTGTCAGTCTATATCAAATGGGGGAAGAAGTGCCTTTAGCTTTGTCTTGTTTTTCAAATTTTATTTTTATTGGATTTTGGAATGGAATGATTAGAATAATTGATACAACAAGTATGGAATTAATAATGGAATTACCCAAGCCTTTACCTTTACAAAAGTTTTCGACAGAATTTGAGAGAGCAATAAATACGTCTACGCCTGATGAAGAGCTTAAGTGGGTAAAAAATATTAAAAATGTATTTTTGTTTTGTGAATGTAAAAATTAATTGTATTTTCCGGAAAACACATTTTGTAAATTAATTTATTTGTATGAAAACACTATCAAAAATACATTCGAAAATATATTCCGGAAAGCCTCTGTGAAACACATCTCAGACAATTAATTCCCTCAATGATTATTTTCCGGAAAACACATTTTGTAGAATAATTTATTTGTATTGAAAACACACCGAAAATACTGCTTTTTATAAAATACATTCCGGAAAACTAATTCCTTCAGTGAATTATATTTCCGGAAAATACATTTAATTATTGAAGATACTAAATGTGTTTTTAAACGTCTAATAAAAGTTCCGGAAAATTACTTTTTATAAATTACTTTACGGAAAATACATTTCAACTTATCTATTCTCTCTCATAAAAACACACACTATTTTTTAATTAACATTAATTTTTATTTTTCAACAGGTATCCAGATGTACATTATTTAGTATTCCATTCTGCTTCGGGTGTTTTAAGTGCCTTATATAGGTTGGATTAATTCTTAAAAATATTTTTATGTCTGCTATCAATTAGCAAAATTAAAGATTAAAAGAAAAAATTTTTTTAGTGATCGCTCTCTTTACCATTGGCAATTACATTTGTCTGTTACAGAAGAAGGACAACAACAACAAGAAGAGTCATTAATCCATCAAGTAGTTAAACTAAGGTTTTTATTTTTTTTTGTTTTTAGAAAAATATTTTTTTGGAAAGTGTATTTTTGAAATTAAATTTTGGAAAATTAAGGGAAATTTATTATTTAATTAAATTACGTTTGCTGGAAAGTTAAAAAAATATTTTTAAAATTAATATTTTTTTGTAATATTTAATTATCCATAAAATTTTTTTAGACTAAAATAAATTTAAAAAATTTTTTTCTAGTTCTCAACACTTCCATGTTGGTCCAATCTTTGATTTGGAAACCTGTGATTCTCCATTAATTCAAGGTTCTGACGATTTTTTTCTAACAGCGGGAGCTGATGAAACTGTTCGTTTTTGGTCTTTGTCTTCTTCTCAACCAACAAATAATTCCTCTTCTTCAACTCCTGAATTGAAAAAAGTGCTCTTTTTAAGTTCAGAAAGTGGACTATTAACTGAACAACTTGATAGTAAGACTATTTTGAGTTTTTTAATTTAAAATTTTTTATCAGAAAATTTTGGAGGTCTCCTTTCTGACTCTTTAGAATCTACAACGGGTGTGCGTTGTCTTCGTCTTTCTCCTAATAATGAACATTTGGCTTGTGGACGTAAAAATGGCAATATAAGGTTAAATTTTTTTGACTTTTTTTTATTTTTGACCAAAATGGGACCCATAAATTTTTGTAGACAAAAATTTAAAAAATAATATTTTGACCCAAATGAGACCAAAAAATTTTTAAATCAATTTTTTAGTATTTTTGATTTACGCTCACCAACTTGCTCTATACTTGTTGAATTTGAAGCTCATGAAGGAGAAGTACTTTGTCTAGATTATAGCAATAGCTTAACCAAAGAAAATTTTGAAAAAATTGGTCAATTACTTGCTTCTGCTAGTAGAGATTGCCTTATTCATATTTTTGATGTTGAACAAAATTATGCTCATTTAATAACTTTGGATGAACATAGAGGGCCTGTAATTACTTTGAAGTTTATTAGACCAGAAGAGGTTTGTTTGAAAATTTTCTAATTAAAATTAGGGGGTTGTTGGGATTTTTGTGGACAACTTTTGCGATCTTTTTTAAAAAAATTTTTTTGGGTCATTCTTGTTAATATCTTTGTTTTTTTTATTTTTTGACAGTTTTTTTTTACTTTTTTTTAACGTCATTTTTTTTACAAATCCGCAAAAATTGTCCTTAAATTCCAAAAATTTTTTAAACAAAATTTTTGCAGGATTCTCCTCCTTTGCTAATAAGTTTTGGGGGAGATCAATTATTAATTACCCGAGAAATATGTTTTAATACAACAACAACAAAACATCTTTCAACAAATATATTAGTTCAAATAGATAAATGGCCAAATGAAAAAATTCCAAATTGTGTGGCTTTAAGTAAAAATAAAAATATTTTAATTGGATGTCAAAATAGGTCATTGAATGAAATTAATTGTAAAACTGGTCAATTACTTCGTACTTTTGATAAAGTAAAAATTTTTGGAAAAAATTTGGAAGAAGAAGAATTTGGGGGAGGAATTAGAATTACAAAGGTTTTTTTGAAATTTTGTAAAAAATTCCAAAAAATTTTTTTCAAAGATTTGTGTAGACCCTTCTGGTACTTTAGCTGCAATTCTTTGTTCTGATAGAAGTGTTCACATTTTTGATTTACTTGAAGAAAAAATGTGTGAAGGAGATGGTGTTGGTGATGATAGTAGCAACAGATGTGGCGGTATACTTTTTTAATTTTTAAATGTTTTTGTGTTTTGGTTATATTTTTAAATATTAGGGGAAAATACAAAATTGTGTTTTTGTTTGGTAAAAATATAAAAATGGAGTAGTTTTTGAAAAACCTATTTTAGAGGGTATATTTACGGAAGTATTTTTTTGAAGAAAAATACATGTCTAAACACTAGGACTGTTCCCCGACGGAGGGAGGAGCACGGGGAACAATTTTCGAGAAGGCAGCGCCACGGGGGGGGAGGGACGGGGAATTTAAAAAAATCTCTCAAATTTTAATAAGAAAATTTTTTTCGGGGACGGGGAACAACCCTACTAAACACACCCTTTGAATATTTTCTGGAAATAAAAAATATTTACATTTTATTTTCCGGAACAACATTTTTCGATTATTTATTCTCAACTGAACACACAAAACTACAACAAACATAAAAACTATATGTTTTTTCCTTTAATATATAAAATTTGTGTTTTGTTTTTGGTCATTTCTTTCTTTTTTATTCTATTTTTAATTAATAAAAATTTTTATTTATATTTATACAGTTATTGGCCTTCCATCAGATTGTGTCACCGGACTTGCCTTTTTGCCTGACTGCAGGTGCACAAATAAAAAAATTTTTTTTTTATAAAAATAATTTTTTTTCTATTTTTAAAGACGTCTTTTGCTTGTTACATATTCGTTAGTTTCTTTTTTTTTAATTAAAAAATATTTATTTTTAAATTTAAATTTATGTAGTGGTTGTATTGCTATTTGGTGTTTACCTTCAACTTTACAAAAACGAATTCCTCCCAAAATTTCTTTACTTTGTGAACGAAAGTGAGTTTCTATTTTTATTAAAAAAATATTTTTTTTAATTTTGAATGACCACACAGAAAATATTTTGACATTTTTTCTGTTACCTTTTAATTTTTCCCCTCCTTTTGCCTTACTCTAAATTCCTCCCAAAATATCTGTTCTGGTCATTAAATTATTTTGGTCATTTTTAAAAATTTTTTAAAAATCTTTGAAATTTAAATTCCTCCTCCTATGCTTATCGGCTTTTCTATGCCTATTTTCTGTGTGGAATCGGACCACACAGAAAATATTTTGACATTTTCTGGTACCTTGAATTATTCCCCTCCATTTTACCTTACTCTAAATCGTTCTGATCATTTTTAAAAATTTTTTTAAATCTTTGAAATTTAAATTCATCCACTATGCTTATCGGGTTTTGATCACATTCTTTAAAAGAAAAATGAAAAGTATAAAGAAATTAAAAGACATTGAAACGGATAGGGTAGGAATGGTGGAGGGGGGTTGATCACTGCCCCAAATCGCCGCGCTCTTTATAATAGGGCAGTAGAGAGAATGCTCGTCCAGCTGCACATTATATATTCATACTTTACCCTTCCAATAAGAAAAAATAAAAATTTTCTTCCTTCTCAATAACAAAAATAAATATATATGCGCGTCTTTTCGTTTAAATCGTTTATAAATATTAACCGATCATTTATATATTTTATATGTTTATATCCCTCCACAAATTATCTCTTTCTTTATTCCTTTTTATTCGTATAATTTTGCACTTTTTACACATTTTTAATAAAAATTAGAGGTATATTTAAATTTAAATGAGCCCTCTCATTCCTCTTTTTTTTACCCGTTGGAATTCTCCTCAAACTTCACATTTCTTCTCTTATCTTCGTCCTTTAATCTTTCCTTACCTTTAATATTCACTTCCTTTTTTTTTATTAAATTCCTTTCCCTCTTCAAATTTTTTCTCCAATTTTATTAAGTTGGGGAGAAGCGATCAGTGTTGGGTAGAGTTCCGGGAGCCGGAAGTTAACTCCTGAACCGAAGCCAGGATTAAAAAAAAGCTCGGAGCCGGAGGCACAAAATGCCCAATACCCACCACTGGAAGTGATCTCTTCCAATCATTTCTCTTCCTTAATTTTTTTTAAAATTTTCATTTTAGTTCTCCTACAAGCCCAGAAACTGCTACTTCCAACCCAAAAATAAATAAAACAACAACAGACGATATTCTTTCAGAACAATTAAATTTTTCAAATTTGGCCAATTTTGTAGAACAACAACAACAACCTCCAGCCATTTTCTCCCTAAGTTCTGTCTCTTCAAACATTGCCGCCAACAACAATAAAAGACCTTCAACGCTGCAAGAGGCTGATGATGAATTGGACAGTGGAATTGGTGGTGGGGGAGAAGGTGGTGGTGGAGGAAGTAGTGGTGCTACCTCAGCAGATCGAGGAGGACAACAGAAAAAACAACAACAAAGGTGGGGGGAAATATATTTTTTTAAAGTTTGTGTGGAGTATATGCGGTGTTTCAAAAGTAAAAAAAATACATATAAAATACATTTGCATATAATGTATTTTATATTTTTCGGAATTTTCATTGTATTTTCCGGAAAAGTTTTGAACATTAATTTATTGTATGTATTTTTTCCGGAAAGGTTTTTAAAATTTATTTAAAGTGTGTTTTTCCGGAAACATTTTCAGAATTAAATTATTGTATTTTTCCGGAAAGATTTATATTAAATTCTAAAAATACAAAAATTCCTTTTCTTTGTATTTTCTTTGTATTTTGTTTTTTTTTAAATTTTTCTGGCGCATACATCAATCGCTGATGTGTAAAAAACGAAAAAAAAGTGGTTAGAAAAAAGTCATCGATGCATAAAACTAAAGTTGAATAAAGGAAGATTTTTTTGGTCTGATTCATTCTAACCAAAAAAATCTTTTTGATCATGAAAATATTTTTATAAAAATATTTTTCTTCTAAATTTCAATTTTTGTTGACTAAAAAATATAATTTTGGAGAGACCTTGAACTTTCCTCTAATTTTTTTTTATTTTTTGAAAATATTTGTAAAGATCGCTTCTATTTTCCCCCTTTTTTATTTTCTGTTTATATAGCCCATCGGCTGGCCAATCGATTTTCTTCCATCACATTTATTTTTCTATATAACGCTTAAAAATGAACGTTCGATTGAAAAAAAAGATATTTGCGGTTAAAAAGACTGGTATATATTTACCGAAACCACAAAAAAAATTAAAAAAAAAAGAGGAAAAATTCTTTCGCCTGTCACTACCACCATTTTTTGCGCTTAATATGCTTTTATTTTAGTTTCCTTCCTGTTTTGATCATATGAAATACATTATTTTTTCGTTGAAAATCTTAAAACATTTCCGAAAAAATACAGAAAATACCTTTTTTTCAGATAATGTATTTTCGTCTAAATTATAGAATTTGTGTTTTCCGGAAGCCCTATTGAAAATTTATTTTACAATGTATTTTTTGTTACTATCAGAATTTATTCTGTATTTTTTTGAAACTTTCCGGAATCGTTTTTCGATTTTGTATTTTCCGGAAATGTATTTTCTTTTTAATTTTCTTTTTAATTTTATTTAACTACTATTTTTATCTTTTATTTTTTATTTTTAGTTTTGAAATTAAACGACTGAACCCATTGGACGCTTCCATTTTATTTTCTAAACAAGAGGAGGAGCAAAGTGAAATTGGAGGAGAAGGTAAAATAATAATAATAATAATTTTATTTTTCCTTAAATATTAGCAAAAAATTAATTTTTAAAGAATTTATACAAATAAATAAATAAAATTTTTATAGTTATCAATTCAATGCTTTCTCATTCCTCAATGACTCGTCCTCAGCATCCAAATGTTTCTAATCCGCATAATAATAATCTTGGTACTCCACAGCAAAATAAACAACAACACTTTTTTCAGCATAATCAACAACAAATAAAAGTAAACGCTCTTTAAAATTATTTTTATAAATATAAATTTTTAATAGTTCCGGAAAATACATTTTTATATTTAAAATAAATTATGAAAAATAAATGGGGAAAAAATACATCTTCAAAAAATAAACACATTTGTTAAATATAAGCTTTCCGGAAAATACATAAGAAATAGATTCTACAGTTTCCGGAAAATACATTTTCAGAGAAATATAAATTTTCCGGAAAATACATTAATTAATAAACTACAAACTTTCCGGAAAATACATCAAGAAATAAATTCTACAGTTTCCGGAAAATACATTTATATCGAAAATACATTTTCCGGAAAATACACTAATTAATAAATCCTACTGAGTTTCCGGAAAATACGTTTTAGTAAATCAGAAATAAGTTTTCCGGAAAATACAACTTTAACAAATAAATTCTGAAATATTTCCGGAAAACACAAAAAAAATACAAATTATATTTTCTTTCTTTAGCATACTCCATCTCAACAACAACAATTTTCTCATTTTCCACTTTTATATACTCATCCAACCCAACAACAAAATTTATTATTAAATCAACAACTACAGCAACAACCTAAAAATAGTCGTTCAATGTCTAATTTACATTCAACAAGTATTATTAATGGACAACAACAACAATCAAGAGAAAGGCGTAAATGGAATATTGGTGGAATAAATAATACTGCAACTGTTCCACAGCAACAACAACAACAACAAATATTAAATCCAACACAAATGTATTTACAAAATCAGAATGGGGGAGGAGGAGGTATACCTATTTTGTTTTAATTTTTATTTATAAATAGGATTTTGGGTTTCATATTTTTTGAATCTTTTTTTCTGAACTTTTCAGAATTTAAGAAGCATGAATTTTTAATTGTTAAATTTTTTTTAATATTTTTTTGTCATCTACCAACAACAACTTTTGCTTTTGTTTTTATTTGAAGGAAAAAAATCATAGACTACAAAAACAATTTTTTTAAACAAAATTAATTTTTATTTTATTTATTTTCAAAAAAAATTTTTTCTTCTAGTTTCTTCTTCACCTTCTCCTTCAATGTATCTCTCTGTTAGACCACCACCTATTCATCAACATCCACCAATCCAACAACCTTTAACTAAAGATATTGTTAATTCAAATTATTTATCTGTTAATAATAATTCACAACAACAACGTTTCGGTATTGGTAATTCTATTTCATTAAATGCTATTCGTTCTGGAATGATTGAAAAGGTTTTTTTTAATTCTTTTTTTTTTTATTTTTTATTTTAATTTAATTTTTTACTGCATGCGGGTTTATTTTTTCAGAATTAGCCTTTTAATTTAATTATATTTTATTTATTTCGGGTAATGTTCGGTTGTGGTTTAATGGTTAGTGTTTGTGTCTACAACCATTATACTTGTGGGTTTGAATCCTTTGGAGGTTTTTTTTTGTGTTTTCGGTCCTTTTTCCTCAAATTATGAGAAATATTTTTGATTCCTCTTTTTAAAAAAATATTTCTTTTTTTGTTAATTTTTAATGTTAAACAAATTAGTTATTTAATTATTTTTTAAATTTATTTTTTTAATCCAGTGGACAATTTGTCCCAATATATTTTTCCTTTTTTGTTTTTATTTAAAAATTTTTTTGAAGAGAGGAATCAAATTATTAAAATAAATTTTTATTATAAATTTTAATCTATTAAAAAATTTTTTTTTAAAGCAACAAGAATCACAACAACAACAACAAGATTATGGCAATAGAAATTCTTTATCTCGACGTTATCTTCAAACAAATGTCGAAAATGAAAATAACAACAAAAATAATAATTGTGTTTGGAAACCTAATCAAAATATTACAAAAACATCTCTGCTTGTTAAAAAGAGGCGTTCTTCAAATTTATTTAATACTTCAGGAAATAATAAGGGAGAAGATGAAGATGGAGGAGAAGAAAATGGATCTTTTACAGGTTTATTTTTTTTATTAAAAAAATTTTTTTTTAATTTTTATGAGCTTATTTTTCAAATATTTTTTCTGTTTTGGAATTTAATTTTTTTTTAATTTTGTCCAAAAAATTTTTCTAATTAAATTTTTAATTATTTTCCGGGTACACTCCAACGTACCGCAGAGCTATAACTTCGTTCAAAATTGTCAAATTCGGGACGCCCTGATAATGTTTGATTCAGCTCGACGAGATGCATCGAACCATACCAAGGCGTCCCGGATTCGACTATTTTGAACGAAGTTATAGCTCTTCGGTACGTTGGGCTCGCGGGACTTTGGCCTGCTCCCCTATTTTCCTTATATATATTTAATTTTCTTTTTATTTTTAAATTTTTTTTTAAATTTATAGCACACCACCAGCAACAACAACAACAAAACCACCAATCATCATTATTATTAGCAAATAGTAATAGTCCTTGTAGTTCAAGCCAAGCAAGTACTCCAAGTGGTTGTGTTAGTAATGATTATAGACATTCTCCTCCTGATGGAATAAATGCTCGTTTGGATGATTCTAAATTTGGTTCCGGTGGAGGAGGAGGAGCTAGAAGTGCTTTAAATAGAATTAAACAAAGAAGAATGGCTGCTGCTGCTGTTGCTAATAATAATTCTGATTTACCCCCAACAATAGGTTTGTATTTTTTTTAATGTGTTTTCCGGAAATGAGAATTATATTTACATTATCAAAATGTATTTTTTATTTTTCAATTAGTGTTTTCCGTAAAGTTTTTATGATTAGTTATTTTCAGAATATTTTTTTTTAATATTTTTGTATTTTTCGGAAATGTATATTTCTATTGTATTTTTTATTTTATTTTCAATTTTTCCCAAATTTTTCTTTCAGAATTTATTTTTAAATTTTTATTTCCACAAACTTTATTTAAAGCAAATTAAAAAAATTTCTTTTTTTTATAGGTCGTCAAACACCATCAGCCCACCCGCCTCGTTCACGTTCTCAATCACCTTCTCAACTTGCAATGGCTATTTTATCTTCTGAAGCGGCTCAAGCCCAAACAGCTAGGCCAATATCTCCGTCTGTTCGTTCGGTTTGGTTTTTTTTAAATTCTGAAAAATCAGAAAATTCTGATTTTTATTTTTAGGTACTTTCGGGTAGTTCTCCTTCAACAACTTCTCGTTATCAATTACGCCTTTCAACTGTTGGTAACGCTGTTGTTGGTAGTTCTCCTTCTTCCTCCTCTTCTTCGCGACTTCGCCAGGCTAGACAAAGACTTAAAAAATCACAAGAAAATTTGGCTTCATTAAAAATTGAAAATAAAGAGGTTGATGAAAATGAAGAAGAAGAGGAACCTTTGTCTAGATCTAGATCTATTGGAAATTTATGGATGACAACAACAGGGAGAAGAAGAACATCTTTACATTATACAGATGATAGGTTTATTGTTATTTTTTAAATAAGGGGAATTTAATTTTAATTAATTCTTTTTTTTTGGTGTGGGTGGGCGTTATTAATTAAATTTAAATAATCTCAACTGTTTAACAGAAAAATTTTTGAAAATTTGTATAAACACCCTTAATAGTGTTGACTACCCCCTCTATAAATTTGAGTATTTTTGTTTATTTGAACTTCAAATTATGACCTAAAAATGAACTGTTTTGATCAAAATTATGATATTTCTGGACCAGAACTTGTGAAATATAAATCTAAAAATTCTGAAATTTTTGGAAAGGGTTAGCCTACATTATTTAAGGATATCCAAACAAATTTTCAGAATTTTAGAAGTTTGTTTGTTTATTTTATTTAGAGCTCTAGAACTTTTTTTGTGTCTTTACGTTCTTCTAGGAACGTTTACTCCCTATAATATTTTTTATTTTATTAAAAAAAAAATTTTTTTTTAATTTTTTTTATGAAAAATGTAAATTTTTTTAATCCTTTTTTATTATTCAAAAAATATTCTTTTTATTTAAAATTAAAAAAAAATTTTTCAGAAAACAAAATCAACGAGAAATAGCCAAATCAACAACAGATTTATTATTATTAAATGGAAAACATAAGGAAGATTACCAAACAAATTCATCAAAATTAATTAGTAATAGATTAGCAGAATCTAGGCAACGATTGGCACAATCAATTAAGGATATTAATAGAAGAATAAGGTTTTTCTTGAAATTATTTTTTTTTTAGTTTTTTAAAATCCGCAACATTTTTTCTATCCGCAACTACTTATTAAAAAAATTTTATTTTAAGTAAAATAATTTTCGGTTATTTTTTTATAGGCCCGAAATTTTATTTTTAAAAATACTTTTGTAAATTAATTTGTGACTTAAAAATAAAATTAAAAATTTGCGGATTTAAAGTTGCGGATTAAAAATTTTTTAAATTTTCTTTTAGTGAACCAGATATTCAACCAATGTTGACTTCTATTTCTAAAGAAAATGCTAATCAAATAACAGAAACACCGCCTTCCTCATCTTCATCAACAACATTTAGAGGAGGTCCTAGACGTGGAGTACAAAAAAAGGTTTTTTTAAAAAAGATTTTTTTAAATTTGGTTGGGCCATATTTCATTTGGGTCAATTAGATTTTTTAATTTTGTCTAAATTTATTTTTTAAACAATTTTATTTTTTAGTTAGACAAACAACTGCAACAACAACCACCACAGCCCATTAGTGCTCGTTCTTTTCAACATTATAATCCTGGTGATTGGTCTACTGAATCCTCCTCTAATATTAAAATGAATTTAATGCAACCAGTAGGAATAAGGTTTTTAATTTTTTTGATAATTATTTTTTTAAATCAATTTTTAAATTTTTGTAGAAGTGCCACTTCTTTAACTCCAACAGCAACAACAAATAATTCTTCTGCACATTCTCCTCGTAGCAATTATTTGGCACAAAAACTTGCTAGCCGGTGGGTATTTAAATAATATTTTTGGCTAAGGTAGCCTTAAATAATTGCTGATAAAATAATCATAGGTGGGTCTAAAATTCTGAAAATTCGTCTAGAAACCCTGAATACTCTTGGCTATTCCCTTCCAAAATTTCAGAATTTTTCGTTTCATATTTCAGAAGTTCTGGTCAAAAATATCAGAATTTTATTGAAAAAATGGTCATTTGTTACCCGTAACTTTTGTTTTATTTGATATAAAATTCTGAAAATTTATTTGAAAATCGCTCATACTTTTGCCTATCCTCTCCCAAAATTTTCAGAATTTTCTGATTTATTTTAATTTTTTAGAAGTGGTTCTGTTGCTGCTGATTCATCAATAACTGCAACAATAACCCCTTGTAATCGTTCATTTACTTCAGAATTAAGTCAAATAAATAATAATTTGGCTTCATTCCATTTTACTTCTACAGGCTCAAAAAGTTGGTTTTCTTAAAAAAAATTCTGAATTTAAAAATTTAAAAAATAGAAATGGCCTTGCATGCACAAGAATGTATAAAGGAAATGCAACAAGCTAGTGATAAACTCTTGGGAACGCGTCAATTGGTAACTATTAATTCTGATTTTTAATTTAGAAAATAAATTCTGATTTTTCAGAATTTTTGTTAATTAGTTACGTTCAAAATTCTGATTTTAAAAATAATTCTGATTAAAATTCTGATTCCTAAATTGTTTCTTAAAAATTCTGATTTTGAAAATAATTCTGATTTTCTCAGAATTTCTAATTCAGAATTATTTTTGCAATTCTGATCCTGGATATTCTGACATTTTTATTTTCAGAATTATAGTTCTGATATTTTTTCTGATTCCAGAATTTAAATATACACTATTCTGATTTTTCAGAATTTCAAGTTTTGTATTTTTTCTGTATTTTCTTTATTTTTTCAGATACAATTTGACCCAACAATTAATTCTGAGGTAACTTCTGATTTTAATAATTTAATTTCCGCATACTTTTGGCGTAGTGTTAATTTTAAAAAATAAATGACATTTTGTCCCATTTAATATTTTGGGCAGTTTGAGTCTGAAATTTTTTTATTTTTCAAAAATAATTTTTTTAATTTACAGGAAAAGCAGCAATTACTTTTTAATGTAAACAAAGCGGTAACTGCTTTTTCTAAAAGAATGATACTTGAAGAAGAAGAACATGGAGGAGAACAACTTTAATTAAAGAGAGGAAGACTACTCAAATTACTCAAAAAATAATTTTAAATTTGTGCCTTTGTATTTTGATTTAAAAAATGTGTGACAAACAAAAATTTTGTTGGAAAATTAAAAAGAAACTTTGTAAGAAGCTTGTCACACATTTTTAATGGTCGTCCAATAAAAAAGACTGGCGACAGTCAAAAAATCCCCCCATTTTCTACTTAATATTCGCAAATTTCTGCATATTATTTTTAAGTTTTTATATATTGCAAAGACTTAATTATGAATTGAAAATAAATATATTTATTTTTCTTTAGATTTTATCGATTGATATCGATTTTTTGAAAAATTAAAAATTTTAAAAAATTAATTATCGATTAGTATCGATTTTATCGATTGATATCGATTTTTTGAAAAATTAAAAATTTTAAAAAATTAATTATCGATTAGTATCGATTTTATCGATTGATATCGATTTTTTGAAAAATTAAAAATTTTAAAAAATTAATTATCGATTAGTATCGATTTTATCGATTGATATCGATTTTTTGAAAAATTAAAAATTTTAAAAAATTAATTATCGATTAGTATCGATTTTATCGATTGATATCGATTTTTTGAAAAATTAAAAATTTTAAAAAATTAATTATCGATTAGTATCGATTTTATCGATTGATATCGATTTTTTGAAAAATTAAAAATTTTAAAAAACGACAAAATGTCTCTTAATTATAAATGCGACAAAACGCCTCATTGTTACAACTTCGACATAATATCTCACAGTTCAAAGCACGACAAAATGCCCATTAGTCATAAAGGCGACAAAATGCCTACTAGTTATAAATTCGACAAAACGACTTATAGTTCAAAACACGACAGAATGCCATCTAGTTTAAAATGTTCAAAAAGGTCATAAATACAAATAATTTCAAAACGGTCAACAGTTGAATTTGTTGTAAATTGCCGAATGAACAATCCAATGGCAAACAGAATTTTTTCAAAATGGTCAGTTGTAGAATTTATTTACGGTCGACTTGTGGTTCTGTTGCTTTTAAAATAATTGAGAGTACAAAATTGAATGTTTTTAGGACGTTGTTGACCAAGACAAACCGAGGATGTAACAATGCTTTTTTTAAATAAAATATAAACAATCTCCGGTTATGACTTGCCCAACAACGGCTTTGTGAACATTTTTTAAAATTAAATTTAAGGGGAATAAATAAGCAAAAAAAATTTTTTGTTAAAGGAAATGAATTACTGAGCAATAAAAATTTGAAGAAAAAAATAAAAAAAAAATAAATTTATTTTAAAGGCCGCGATTGGTAAGAAGCAAGAAAAAAAATGAAAAAAAAATTTGAGGAAAAGCGGGCCACCTATAAAATATAAAAGTTAAATCATACAAAAATTATTCTCCCCATACAAACCCATTAAAGAAATATTTTTTTTATTTAAATATTTTTTCGATTGGGGAAAATTTTTTAAAGCATTTTTGTATGTAAATAAATATATAATACAGAGGAAAAAATTGAGAAAATTAAAAAAATTTTTTTTGGGTAAAAAAAGTTGACAAGAAAAATGGCAAATTTTGACTTAAAATAATTTAGAAATAAAATAAAAATTATTTTTTAAAGGAGTTAAAGGCAAACTCTTAGATAATTCACATACATAATTAAGGGATGTTGCAAATCGAGCTTTTAAAAAAATTGAAAAGATGGAATTAAACGGAAGTTTTCTAAAAAAATTTTTCTGAATTATTCAACTTAACAAAAATTGTACCGAAAAGGTAAAAACCAATTTAAACGGAACTTGGGCCTATTTTTTAAAGAATCTGAAGGTTAACCATAAAAACAAGGGAAAAATATACAAATGAAAAATGTGAGGAATACTGACCCCCCAAAAAAGGACAAAAATTTAGTGAAAAAACATAAATGGGTCCAAGACTTGTTTGAAAGCAACATCCCTTAAGCTTAAAGGTGTCAAAAATTTGAAAAATTTAAAAATAAATTTAAAAGAAAACCTAATTTCCACAGGAGAATATCTCATTTTTCAGGTATAACAAACCTAATAGTCTTTGCTTCCTTTGATTTAATTTGCCCGCAATTTTTTCCATTCAATTTTGTTGTTGCTGTTGTTTTTCTTTCAGTTTCATCTAACCAATAGCCAATACGACTTACAGCAAGGAAAAAGAAAAAACTAAAAAAAGAAAAAAATGTTGTTGTTGGTTATTTGAAAAATAGAGTTATTTATAAAAATAATTGAACGGATTGTAAAATTTTTAGAAGTTTCTGATCGAAAAATATCTCAGTTTTGGATAATATTTCCAACAAGGCCATAAAATTTAAGTGGAATCTAGCTGAAGAAATCCCAGGATTTATCGATTCTATCCTTCAATTTTCAAGAACCAGCAAGCCTAGTTATGTAAGTGCCAAAAGACATTTTAATATTTTCCCAAATAATTTTCTTAGATTTTTTAAAAAGAAAATATTCAAATAATCCCTACAATCCTCCACAAAAAATAAAATTTAAAAAAAACCTGCAAAAAATAATAACACTTCCAATTCCAATTAATCTCCATTCTGGACCAGTAGCCAAAAATCCAAGCAATGCAAGTCCTTCCAATACATAAACAAATGTAGCTAGAACCAAACGATGAAAATGTGAGGCTAATAGAGAGCCTAAAGGGGCGAATAAAACAACTACAGGGACTAGAAAATTAAAAAACAATTTTTTTCTTAATTTTAATTAAAAAAAATAAACCTGAACACGTAAAATAATTCCTTTAAAAAGAAGAAAAAAATTTGGAAAAAAAAGAAAAAAAAATTTTAAAAACCAGGCAAGAGTAGATACTTCAGACATAATTAAATGCCTCCAGAAAAATCCAACACAAGTATTTGCCTCAAAAAATAATTTTTCTTTATAAATGAAAAATATTTGAAAGCTTACAGCCATTAGAACAACCTAAAAAATTTTCAAAAATTTAAATAAAATAACTTTTTTCCAAACCGATGTTGGAGTAGCTACTTTTTCGCTAAGCCTGAACAAGAGTGTTAAAACAGAAAATGCACAAATGTCAACACCAGAGCCTGCAAAAGCGCTGCAAAGTCCTGAAAGAAGAAAAAACTCAAATTCTGATTTTAACTTTACAAATTGTAATTCTGTTTTTATAAATAAAATTCTGGTTTTTACAATTATAGTTCTATGTGTTTTATAATTCTGGTCTTTTTAAATTCTGATTCATTAAAAATTGTCAAAATTCTGATTTTTTAAAATTTTTCTGATTAAAAAATTCTGGTTTTTTACAATAATTCTGATGTCAAAAAATTATTCTGATTTTTACAATTTGTAATTCTGATTTTTAAAAATATACAAAGCCTAGTGTATTTAAACAAAAAAATTAAAAATAAACAACCTCCAATAAATCCAGCAACAAAAAGAATTAAAGCCTTCCACCAATTAAATTTTACAATTCCAGAATGTGTTCTTCTCTTCTTTTGGGTGTTTAAAACATATAAAGAAATTGCAAAAGAAAACCAAATACTGACAAATAACCTGAAAAAATTCAAAGTTTTTTAACTTAAAAAATTTTCCCTTTACATTTTCTTTTCTGAACCAGTCAATAAATAATCAACCCATTCCAATCCAAATATAATTCCAGCAGTTGAACCAATTGTACATAAAATTATTGCATGCCTTTTAAAAATTAAAAATAATATTTTTAAGGTAAAATTTATTTAAAAATTACATATTTTGAGTTTTTAAATATTTTTGTAAAATTTTTTCTGATTTTAAAATTTCAAAAAATTTTTTTCAAAAGAATTTTTTAAAAATAACCATTCCAATTTTATTCTCATCCAAAGTATTGTGAACGCAGCAGAGGTCATTCCTAAAAAATATTTAAAAAATTTCTAAAAAATTTCAACAAACCACAAGATTGAACCATTAAAGAAAAATCCCTCGCAATTTCAGTTTCAATATGCAACAAAAGTGTCATAACAGGAAATGCAACAGCCCCACCACCTTCTGAAGTCATTCCAGCCACAGTTGCTCCAACAACCATTGTTAATGGAAGTTCATAGTGAGTGGGGAAGAGGCGGAAAAAGTTGTAACGAAAGGCTAATGTCCACCACATAATCTTTAAAAAATTAGATTTTAAAAACCATAATCCCATCCGTTTTAACCAAGAAACCCAAAACCCCAAAAATTGTCTAGGACTGAGCCTGGACATTTAATTCGTTAATATGGACTGAAGGCAGACCGCGGAAACTCTAAAACATGAGGATGGATTCGACGGAAAAGCCCCTGTTTCTGCCTATCTCTCTAACGCAAACTTGTATTGGAAAAATTACTAATAATCTCGAATTCATGTTTTAAAAATGTCTTCACGACCAAATACTTAATCGCTCCATCTTATAAAAATCCCTTTTAAAAAATAAACCTGCATAAAAAGACAAGGAAGTAGAAATCCAATATATTTTCTGTAACGATTAAAAACATCTTCCAAAACTTCTTCTTCATCATCGTCAGAGCATACTTCGTTACTGTACAATTGACCTTTAATAAAATAAAAAGTAAATTTGTTGAAGAAATTTTCGGAGGAAACGTATGGGAAGGAAGGGAACACAAAAAATTGTTTGGAGAGGGAGGCTGGGTATGATTGAAGTTAAAAAAAGGTGGGGAACGACTTAAAATCTACTTGGAAGCTCGATAAGTACTGAAATAGGGGAATAGTAATGATAGGAAATTTCAAACCTTTGTTCAAGTTTGACTCTTCCACAAGGACGGAACACTTGGAAGGGGAGATTATATTCGATAAGGGAGATATATTCGGAAGGGGAGAGTATATTTGATAAAGTGCTACGTTTGTCATTATGTCAGAAAATAAGAAAATTTTGGGGGTTTTCCCTTTTTTTGATAAAATTCCCTGTCAGTAAACTTAATCGTCTACAGACCCAAGCCAACCTCTAAAGGACAGCATATCAGATTTTACAATACAAACCTTGAAGAAAATATTTCCGGAAGAAAAGCTTTGTTCTGCCAAAATTAGTCAACTTCAATTCCTACAAAATTTAAACTTTAAACAAAAAATTTAAAAAAAACCTGGTCATTTGTTGGTTGTTGCAAACTTTCCTCTTCGCTTTCTTTTTGTGTTTTAGAATTTAAATAAATTGTTAATCTGTTTTGTTGTTCAATTCTATTAGTAGACATTTTCTTTTCTTTTTTGAATTAAATTGAGTTAGAAAACTGAGAAAAACAAAAATTAAAACTAAAAACTAAAAAAGAAAAACAATCCTTTTAATGATAAAAAACTCTAAAGAATCAAAAATTAAAAAAATAATACCCAATTTTATGTTGTTAAGAAAAACAAAAACATCAAAAAATTCAAACTAAATAAAAACGCGAAATATTTCAAAATGTAAACTAATACCAAAAAGTTCAAATAATCTAAAATTTAAAGTTTTCAAAACACCTACAAACCGAAAATTTTGTCAAAACACCCCAAAATTTTTCTCCTCTTTTTACCTTCAGCAACAACCTTTCTAGAACAATAATTCTCGAACAATAAAAAATATTTTGGGGTAAAAAATACTTATAATTGCTTCTTATTTCCTTAAATTCTTTTGTCTAAAAAAATTTTTTAAATGATTTTTAAAATAGTGACACACAAATAGTGCTCTATTAAATTTATTTTTTAGGGTGATTAATAAAAAATTGCAGAAAAAAAGTCAAAGATTATACCAAAAGCCCCTTCTCTCTTGCCTAAAAACAATTATACTAAAGGTCAATTTAATACCAAAAATTAAAATTTATTGAAAACAACAACTGTGATGATGAACGTTTTATTGTTGTTGTTGTTGTGAATATAATTTTGTTAGTCAACTTTAGTAAAAATAGCCCTCCCAGATTTTTACACAAATTTTAAGTCAAAACCCATATGTATAAATTCTAAAAAAAACCCATATAAAGTTTAATTTCAAAAATTTTTTTTTTGGAATTTAAAAATAATTTCAGTTTTATTAAAATTTTTATTCAAAGATTGAGGTTTTCTGGAAAATTATTATAAAAATTATTTTAAAAATAAAAAAAGAAAAACAACTTTCTTCCTAGCAAAACAGTTTTGTTTTTAATCCTAATTAAAATACAACATATGTAGCATTTTATTAAACATTATTGTTGTTGTTTAAAGTATTCCTTGCATAACGTAATAAAGTGAAGAGAACTGTATCTGTTACACCAGAAATTCTGAAATTAAATTTTAAAAAAATCAGAATTTGTAAATTTAAAAAATCAGAATTATTTTAAAGGATCAGAATTTAAGAAAATTTAGATAAAAAATATTTAAAAATCATAATTCTAAAAAATATCAGAATTTTTTTGAAAAATCAGAATTTCCTAGAAAATCAGAATTAAAAAAAAATCAGAATTTTTTTAAAACCCAGAATTAAAAAAATCAGAATTTATAAACAAATTCTGATTTTTTAATCAGAATTAAACAAGTAAAAATCAGAATTTATAAACAAATTCTGATTTTTTAATCAGAATTAAACAAGTAAAAATCAGAATTTAAAAAAATCAGAATTTATAAACAAATTGATAAAACCTTGCCGCAGCAGCCAAAGTTTTCGGTTTAACTTCATTTAATCTTTCCCTCACTTCCGCTTTAATTTCATCATTTTCCAAATAATTTAAATTTGTCGGTATTTCTGTATTCATTTCTTTTTCTAATTTTTCTATTCTTACTCTCAATTCTTTATTTAAATGTAAATAACGTTGTTTATTTATTATTCTTTCCAAAAGTAAACGTTCTCCTATAAATTCGTTGAAGAGGGAAGGCCATACAGTTGCCAGTTTTTCTAGCCTCAGTTCTGGATGTTTTACAAGTAATTTCTTTGCAGAATAAACTTGAAAAAATAAAAAAAATTTTTTGTAATTGATTTAAAACCGGTCTCAAACATAAGAAACCCCTTTGGATTAAAAAAGATGCTTGTTCGCTCCCCGCCAGCTAAAGGTGAGAAATAGCTATAGCCCAACTTCTTTACTATCCCACGATGATCTGGAGCATGAAATCAACAAGGAGTGGCTCAGAAAAACACTAGATCCGGAGCCAGGAATTTGAAAACCCCCGAGCCACAAAACGCCTTATATCCAGTACTGGCATCTTATATAATGATTTCTTAAACAGGGAATATCAATTAGAAATGTTACGCCACCCAGTGGTCAACCTAATTTAAAAAACTAGCAAATAAGTTGATTCATTGGTCATCTTATACAGAGGTCCGACTTTTATTTAATCAAAAAAAAATTTTTTAAACAAACTTAGGCCAGTTTTTCCAGGTGTATTTAACCCTTCAATTTTAGCATTCCATCCATCAGAAGTAAAACGTATAGAATCTAGCCTTTCATCAAGCACTTCTAGACGAGAACACATTTGTTTAAAATGCGACCAGCGATGTTCAGATACCAAGCCTTTTTTGTATGCTTTTTCAGTCAGACGTAAGTCAGCGTTATCTGGCCTTTAAATGAAAAAAAATTGGGAAAATGGTTTTAGAAATCGAAAATAGTGTCGTTTATGCCCACCCCTCCGCCCTTTTCCATTTCTACCACCAAAAATTCCTTCATATTTAGATGAAAAAAGGGTAATGTGCTTGAATAAAAATGAATTCACTATATAGGATGTCAAAAATGCGGGGGACGAGACAAGACGTCATATGTGAGGGCTCAAAGCCAATAAAGCTTGCAGACATGTAGCAAGGAGATACCAAGGAAATTGTCGAACAGTTTCGAGAATTATGAAAAAGGGTGAGGACATAAACGTCATTACCAAAAAAAAAATAAAAAAACCTCAACTCCAACCGATTCTCTGACCGAGAAGTAAATATTCTATAAGCCTCAGTAACTCCAAAATTAGTCAAATCATCAATCATTACACCAATATAAGCTTCTGTTCTTGAGACTTTTAAAGGATTATAGACCGTCTCATCTCCTTTTTTGCTTGCTTCTGCTCTTTCTGCTGCATTTGTTCCAGCTATTAAACCTTTAGAAAAAAATTTTTTTAATTAAAAAAAATTTTTAAAGAAAACCTTGGGCTGCGGCTTCTTCATATCCCGTAGTTCCATTTATTTGTCCTGCCAAAAAGAGACCACAAACTTTTTGGGTTTCCAATGTTGGGAAGAGTTGTTGAGGATGAACAAAATTGTAACGGACAGAATAACCTTCATGAAAAAATTTCTTTCTAATTTTCAAATTTTTTGAATTTTTTTTTAATTTCAAAAAAAAATTTTCAAAAAAATTCTCAAAAAAAATTTTCCAAAATTTTCAAAAAATTTAAAAATTTCAAAAAAATTTTTCAAAAAAAAACCAGGCTGTGTAACTTCAACATTTTCTAATCCTTCTACTGTTCTCATTATTTTAACTTGAACATCCAAATCAAATCCAAGAGCGCATCCTTGAGGGTAAACCAAATCGCTATCCAAACCTTCAGGTTCGAGGAAAATCTAGAAAAAAATTAAAAAAATTCTTGCCAAAAAAATAATTACCCTATGCTTCAATTCAGGAAAACGCAAACATTTAGCTTCCAATGACGGGCAATATCTTGGTCCTAAAAATTAATTTTTTTTAATTATTAATTTAATAAATTTTCTTTAAAAAAACTTGGGAAACCCTTAAAATTAAAAAAAATTTCGGGTTCATTTCCCCAATTCTTAAAAAAAAATTCGGTCAATTTTAAAAATTTAAGATCTTTATAAAGCAAAAAAAAATTTTCGCTAAAAAATTTTTGTAAGAGGAAAAATCTTTAAAAAAATATTTTTTAATCGTCTCAACTCAATCTCTCTCCATTTCTAAAATTTTTTAATATAAAAAGGACAATAGAATTTTCATCCAAACATATTCCTATCGTCAACAAAACAACAAACAAATATATTCTACAAACTTCTCTCTCAACAACCCAAAATGAAATTATTTTCTATCTTCAACAACAACAACAAATCTGTCATCAAAAGCTCAACAACAACAACCATCACCATCATTATTTTATTTATTCTATTCCTTGGACAAATCAACAAAACTTCTGCTACTAGCTCATTCTTTTTTACAATTTCCGATGGAGAAGTGAAGTATAATCTTACTATATCAGCTAGTCTATTTGTGGTGCTTCTTATTTGTTGTTATTGTTGTTGTTCTATATGCTTTTGTTGTCGTTCAGAATGAAAAAGGAAAGATGAAAGGAAGGGATGATAAGGAAAGTTTAGGAACAAGAAATTAATTTAAAAAATGTTTAGGTGATATAAATAAATTTTTTTTTGTTTGTTTGTAAATTTAGTTGTGTGTCTTACATATGTAAATTGTAAATTATATGTAATTTTTGTTTTTTGAAATAAAAAAAATTCTTTAAAATAAATTTGTAATTTTCCGCTTTTTCCACATTTTTGAAAATTTCATTCATTCAAGAAAATTAATCCAGATTCCCTGACTTTTTTTACTTTCGAAACTATTAGAAATCTTTTAATCATATCACCAAATGTCTCGAATATTTTTCACTTCCACATGGATAGAAAACTTCTGTCAGCTCCCACACTTTAATAAATTTAATCGAATTAGGTTAAGAAAAGTAAGTCGTAAGTCGCAAGATAAGAGTCGTAAGGTTAAGTCCCGAACATGAAAAAATGTTTTGGAACCTAACTCCAAATTCAAAATGTAAAGAAAAATCCAACCAAAATCTTCATATAAAAGCAGATAAACTTAACCTAAACAAAACACTCTCCCTCTCTTCTACAAACAACAAAAACTCTTCTATCGTCACAACAAACACAAAAAACAACCAACAATGAAGTCATCATTATTTCTCTTCAACGGATCTAACAAGCAACAACAAACTTTCTCCAACAAAACTATCATCATGTTCGCTGTCGTTATTGTTGTTATATTGCTTGGAAATATTGGCAAATCGCAAGGGGAAGATCCCGTGGCGGTTCAGGTCAGTTTTATTAGTAGAAATTAAGGGTTGGGCACAAACGGTTAACCGAATCCAAAGCGAAATCGAGGGGGTCAAAACCGGCGATAACCGAAACCTATGAGTATCAGTAGCCGTTAATAATCGGTTGCATGGGCGGGGCTTATGGGAGGGAAACTACACAAGGGAGGGAAATTACACAAATATCGAAATCCTCGAAAAAAATTTTCATTTCATTTCCAGTTGAATCAAAGCCTCGTCCCTACCAACAACACCGACTCTTTGGTTTTTCCAATCGACAATTCCACTGCACCCGACAATAACAATGATAACAACAACAATTCTCTACCCGAAATTATAACGGACCCTGGCATCAAAATAATCTACAAAAGATCTGATGATGGTCCCTTCTGGGCGGTGGTTATAATTATTTGTGCTATTCTCTATATCTGCTATTCTGTTTGTTGTTTTGCTTGTTCCAAATGAGAAGATAGATGCAAGAACAAAGTTAGGTGTGTAAAAAGATGGGGAAATAATAAAAGAAAGTTAAGAGAAGATATAAATAGATAGATAAATAGATATTTGTGTCCCGTTATTTTCTAGTATATTAAATTGTAAATAATTTGTGCCGTACCTTTTTTTTCTGTTCAAAATGTATGGATATATAAATTTGTAAAAAGGGGAAAAATTATTTTTTTGAAAAGAAAAATTATCCCTCAGTTTTAAAGAAAATAGACTCAAAAAATTTTTTAACCAAAAACCTCATGTTTTAGATACATTTTTAGAACTGAAAAAACAGTTTCTTATAATCAAGAGTAGGTTAAATTAAAGGGCTTGAACTTCCTCCGATCCATTGGACAAAATAGGGTTGTCGGCTTAATCAAAAAAATTTTTTTTGGTCAATCGAACCCAACCCAAAATCTTCTGTTCATTCCGGGTTGAAATCGGCAACTCAAAGTCATAAAATTTGAAAAAAAGACTTAAAATGAGGATATATCCAACTTTAGAATGGATGTAAAAACGAGAGGCTTTTTGCCAGTAAAAAAATCATTTAAACCCACCTTTAATCCCTTCATTTAAGGCACTAATTAACGAATGTTTTTCATCAATATTTTCTCTAACAATTTTAACTAAATTATCATTTGTATAACCAACATAACTAGCAAGTTGTAATTCTTTTGGTATTCCAACTTTTGAATTTAAAAATGAGAAAGGAATAGGTTCTTCGTCTGTTGCTTGTTTTGTAAATTTGTCATAATTTATTGTTGAAGATAATAAACGGGGAGGTGTTCCTGTACTTAATCTTCCTGTTTTGAATCCGAGACGGGCAAAAGTTCTGAAAAAAAATTTTTTTTTAATTTCGGGAAGAGATTTTTGGTACTTTTCAGTTCTGCCACACCCTTCCCATATATTCACAGGATATATTTTATATTTTTCCTTCATATGTAAATTTCACCTTTATTCAATTCACTCAATTTTCCCTGTCGAATTTTCACCCCAAAATCGCCCTTACTCCCCTCAACCCTATGGTTTTTCAATTTTCGGGACCTATAACTCGGTCCAGAATCATTTCCCCAAGATGACAAAAAATCCCAAAATCAAAGGAAAATTAAAAAAACAAACTCTGCTAGTCCGCTACTCGGTCCTTCCCCCATTCGTCCACCTGGCACAGATTTACCACCCCAATTAAGTTCTCCTTTAAGAAAAGTTCCAGTTGTAATAATAATTGAGGGTGAATAAATATTCTAAAAAATTAAATTTTTTAAATTATTTTAAAAATAAAAAACTTAACAATTCCATTTTTAATAATACAACCGACAAGTTTATGTGTAAAATTATTTTTATTTGAACAAGTAGCCTCTTCAATTATTAAATCTTCTACTGTTGATTCTATAATGTCCAAATTTGGTGTGTTTTGAAATATTTCCTGAAAAAAACAATTAAAAAAATTTCGAGTGGTCTGAAAAATTTTTTACGAGAGGCTAATACGTGACCATAATTCCTCCAAAAAATAATCTCGTCCCCCTGTCAATTTTAGTCTCAAGTGAGTCAACTGTCAACAAGTCAGTCAGTTAACTAAAAAATGTAGAAAAAATGCCTGGAGTTGGATCCTAAAGAACACACCAATCGAAAAGTCAGTATGATTCCAAAAACCTCTTATTCCTCAAAACTTTTCATAAAATATTTTAAAAAATTCAAACTTTTTGCATAGCCTTTTTGTAAAGTTTTCTATCAATAAGAGCACGTAAACCAATAACTGCAGGTCCATGGCTTCTATTAAGAACATGAAAATGAATACCAGTATCATCACATAATCGAGCACATATTCCATCCATTGCATCAATTTCTCTCATTAAATGACCTAAAAAAATGAATTAAGAGGGAGAACACAGAGTTATAGTCAACCTAAAAAGAAAAAAAGGAAGGATCCAGCGAGGAGCAGAAAACGTGGAGCTCCTTTCTCAACCCCGAAATGGGAGAAGACGGGGGTCCCTCAAAAGCCGATCCTCAGATAACTCCTTGGAATCTAAATAAATTAAAAAAAACCTTTCCCAATCCCTCCAAAACTTGGATTACACGACATTGCTCCAACAGTAGCTTTTGATTGTGTAATCAACAATGACTTTGCACCTTTACGAGATGCTGCAGCTGCTGCTTCACATCCTGCATGACCACCTAAAAGATAAATTTTTTATTGAAAAGTTGCAAAAAATTTTTGAAGAGTACCAACAATCCACCAAAGGAAAATTTATTAAAAAAAAGATTTTAGTTGATAAAAATGTCTTAAGGCATTAACTTAAGTTAAAATTAATGTCCGCAAGAAAATCCGCATTTTTTTAATTTTGAAAAAGTTAGGAAAGAAAATCTGGAAACCTCTAGTCTTCAAGAAAATTCTCACTTGATTTCATCAAAACAAATTTAAAACTAGCAGACTTGCAGGAAAAATCGCCAAAATAAAAAAAACAAACCTCCAACAATAACAACATCATATTCCAATTTTTTTGAATTAACACAAAAATAATTAACAAAAATGAAGCGTTGATGGGAATTATATAACAAATATTTTCTTGTTGCTATTCTTGCATTTACAGACATTTTTGTTTTGATTAAAAATTTAAAAAAACTAAAAATTACTTTTTAAAAATTTAAAAAATTAAATCGAATTTAAACAATAAATTTTCTTAAATAAAAAAAAACTAATCAAATTTTTATTAAAAATTAAATTGAAAAAAATTAATTAAAGGCACAAAACAATTTTAAAAAAGAAAGAAAATTAATGGCAAAATATGAATCATAATTTGAGATTGCACGAATCTTTTAAAAAAATGAGAATTTAAAGCTGGTAAAAAATTTAAGAATTATGGCTTTAAAAAGAGATTACTATAAATTAATTGAGATTAAATTTAAAAAAATTTTTTAAGGATGAATAAAAGAGACTAGAATATAACGAGTTCCTTTAGTTGTTGGCAAACCTTCATGATAATGTGTTAAACGTCCAGGAAAAAGCATTGTCCAACCTTAAAAAATTTTATATTTTTTATTAAAGAATTTAATTTAAGGACTCTTGGGTAAGAGAAAAAATCCCAAAACTATTTTTCCTATAGCGGGACAAAATGTCAAAAATGTCCAAAAATAACAAAAATTCACTAACCAACTTTATCAGCTTCTACAGTACAATTATGACGAAGAAAACGGACACCACCACCTTCATAATCGATTCCACGTTTATTCAAAGCCATATCAATACTATAAGTACTAGCATCGTGGTGAGGACGAAGAAAAGGCTTAAAAAAATTTTTTTGAATAAAAAAAATTTTTTCAAAAAAACCTGTTCATCTGGTTTATATCTAACAACAAACATCATATCTGCTTGAACTGGCTAAAAAATAATTGAAAAAAAATATTTTTAATTCACAAACTCTTTTGTAAAATCCAATAAAAACTTTTTCTTGAATAGGAGCAATATAATCATCCAATATTTTTAACCATTGTTTGTCCAACCCAACTTGAATCATATGAATATCACGTGTTGGAACATTCTCATAACCACCCTGTAAACGAGCATCCTAAAAAAGAAATTTTAGAAAATATGTTAGATTGGTGTAGTGGGATAATGTTGTTTTCAACGATTATAGGGCGAAGGTTCGAACCCCACCAAGGAAATTAAATTTTTAAACGAAAATTAAAAATATTAATCACGCTATAACTCAATTTTCATGAGTTAAAAAATTTTAAAATAATTTTAAGCCCATAAAATCAAACAAAATTAAACCTGATTAGTACCATCAGACCATTGACCATAATTTTCCATTACTTGAATTAGTTCTTCACAAAAACGATCCGATAAAAAAGGAAAATCATACACATCAGGACACTCTTGTTCCACAATTGTTCCATTAGCCCTAACTTTTTCAAAATATTCTGGATGAATATAACGCTTCTCCCATAATTGGCGATTATTTGGAAAATCGTATAATTCTAAATTGACTTGTGCCAAATAATCAAGTTGGGAAAATCCATCTGTATCAATTAAATAACCATAAAAATAAGGATCTTCTGAAGCATCAACGTACAGGAAATGGCCCTTAAAAATTTAAAAGAAAAATTTTGGCTCTGATGTAGTTTATGAGTCATTAATATTCCAATTATAAGATTGTTTTCATTGGACTCAAAATTAGACCAGAGTCAAAATCCTAGAAGGAAACAAAACCTCAGAATAAGATAAATCTATGTTGGTACTCCTCGGACTAAGATAAGTTTTGGGTTGTCCAAAACCCCTTTATTTCAATAGCCAACGCCTATTTAAAATACACACTCATTACAAATTACGATTTGTCATCCCAGAAAGTATTTTTTATATCAAGGGTAGAGAGTAATGAGAATAAAAATAAGACTAGGAAAAAAAATTTAAAAAAATCCCAAACCTGGTCTCTACAAAATTTAGCAAAAGCAATATCAGAATCCACATTAATATTCCAATTATAAGATTTTTCCAATAAATCAAACTTTTTTGAAGAAATTAAAAAAGAAGAGCCAATAAAAGGAACATTCCAAATTCCTTTACGAATTCCTTGAATAATAGCAACATAGTCTTGAGAACGGGCATAATAGCCATATGTAGATATTGCTCCCCAAAAATTGCTAAAAAGTGTCCCTGGACGGAGAAGTAAAGGAGCTATAATGCTTCTAAAAAGGAGAGAAAAAAATATAAAAAATAATTTAAAAAATAAACCTGTCATTATTCATAGCCTTATAAATTAAATTTTTTAAAGCAGAAGGATCAAGGTGAGAATCAGCATCAACAATAAATAAGAATTCTGATTTTGTCTTTTTTGCATAAATACTGAAATGTATTTAATTGTTTATAAAAAATGAAATCAGATTTTCAGGTGGTGAAAAATAAAGAAATCAGAAGAAACAAAAATCAGAATTTGTAAAAAATATTAAAATCAGAATTTTATAAAATTCCAAATTATGCCCTTTTTATTTTCTGATTTTGTTTTTCTGATTCAATTTTAATTTTGTTTCTGATTTTGTCAATTTACAATTTAAAAAAATCAGAATATTTAAAATTAAAGAAACAAAAAATCAGAATTTTTAATTTTTAACAGATTAGAATTTGTAATTTTAGAAATCAGAATTGTAATTTTAAAAAGCAGAATTTGTAAAATAACAAAACTAGAATTTTAATTTAAAAAATAAAAATAGTAAATTAAAAATCAGAATTTGTAATTTAAAAAATCAGAATTGTAATCCTAAGAAATCAGAAATATTTAAACACTTACAAAGAATTAGTTCTAGCAATATATTCCTTCACATCAACAGAATTAATTACAGAAAAAGAAGCATAAAAATCTTCCCATTGTTGTCTAAATTCTTCAACCATTTCAATATTGTATTTTTGATTATTAGCTATACATATATTAATTTTTCTTTTTGGATAATCCAATTCCGATATTTTAATTAAAAATTCTTCAACATAAGGAATTGGTTTTTGGATGAATATAGACACACAAATTGTTGGGAATAAATGTTCTTTAATGCTATTTTGGTAGGGTTTTAATGTCTAAAAAAATATTTTTTAATTAATTTGGATTGTAGGAATGAAAATAATTTACTTAAAGAAAAAATTTTTTGAGAAAAATAATTTTGGTTGATTTTTCAAAAAAAACATATTTCTGGAAAATTTTCAATTTTTTTTTCCAAGTTTTTTTATTAAAAATTAAACGTTTGAAAAATTAAATGCTAACTCAAAATCCATAATTTTTAAAAACAAAATTTTTCCAAAAATTTCAAAAAAAATTTTAAAATAAAAAACCTCTTTTTGCAAATAATTTTCACCCAAATAATTTTCAAATTGATTCAATAAAATTTTTGAGGGCCCATTACCATGAAGAATTAATGGATAAGTAATATATAGAGAATTATAAATCTTTAAAAATTAAAAAAATATATATATATATAAATTAAAAAAACCATTGCTTCATTATTTTCCTTTCGAATAGTAACAAATTCTTGAGCACCATTCAAATTTTGAAAAATTATTGAAAGCGAGTCCAATCCAATTTTTAGATCATTCTTGACAAATAATAAAATTAAAAACATAAAAAATTTAAAAAACCCGAATATTTTCATCCAAAAATAAATATGTATAAAACAGTTGATCATCTTCATTGTCAGGTAAATTTTGCTCTTTTGCAATTTCTAACATTTTTAATATTTCTTTGATATAGCCAATAAACATTCCAGAATTTAAATATCTTTAAAAAAATATTTAAAAAAAATTTGCAGGAATAAAGTAGAAAATAAATGAAATAAGGAAAAATAACTAAAATTACTGGAAAAATAATTTTCCACGAGCAGGGTTCGAACCCTCAACCATCCTAGCCACAGAACCCAAAGTCCTAACCAACAGACCAAACTCATTAATCGAACCCAAAATAATTATCGACTTATATTTATTTTATTTAATTAAAATATATATATATAACCTTTCTCCAAACACAATAGGAGGATATTTTGAAGCAAGAGATTGTTCAGGCCAACAATACGATTCTGCTCCAAATAAAATTTTAGTTTCAGGGAAGGATGCAAAGAAAGTTCGAAGAATAGTTTCAGAATTTGAATTAATTAGAACATCATAACTAAAAAAATTTTAAGGAAAAAATTTTTTTAAGTTTCGAAAGGTAAGCGAAACAATAAAAAATATTTTTTTATTTCTTCGCTTACCTTTCGAAACTTTAAAAAAATCATTGACCAAAAAATATTCAAAAATTCTTATATATTTAGAAAAATAAAATAAATAAACTAACGCATCAGTAAAAAGAACAATTAAATTGTCATCTTTGTAAGGCAAAAGATTTTCTCGAAGTAAACGTATTTTTTGTGCGCCTCCCTAAAAATTAAAAAAAATGTCACGAAGTGGAGAATTTCAAAATTTTATAAATATAAAAAAAGGCTTCAGAATCTTTCCAATAGTTCATACAAAAATGAAAAATTTCTTTCAGTATATTGCCTAATAATAGGTAATAAAGGGGTAATGTCCGCAAGTTTTGTCCGCAAATATCATTCAAGAAAATTCGAAGACAGCCGAAACTCTCCCCACCAAAATACAGCCCCCTACAACTCTCCTAATCCACGACTCTAAAAACTTTAAAAGAAACCTCAGAATACATATTTCCTCCTTTCCATTCTTCTCCCAATCCAAAAATTTTTAAATCATGTCCAAAATGATGAGCTGATTTTTGTAAACGTTTTAATCCATCAGTTTCTTCTGTTGCTATTGTTACAAATAAAAGTTGTGGGACATTGAGGTTTTTGTTGTTGTTTTTAATTGAAGACGAAAATTGAAAAAATAAATTTATTAAAAATATTCTTATTAACATATCTGGAAAAAAAATAATTTTTATAAAATCAATAACAGCAAAAAAACCTTGTAATCAGCAAAAAACAATCTTCCAAAAAATAAGAATTTTGTTGTCGAATTGAAAAAATTAAAAAATGCCAACTGGACAAAAGGCTCCAGTACGCTTTAATGTACACCCTACACAAAAGATAATTAGCAAATATCGTATCTCAGCGAATTTCACATTCAAAAGAAAAGAAAAATAAAGTCAGGCAAATATTTATTTGAAAAAAATTTTTTTTAAATGTGGATTTATTTAATTAAAACAGCCAAAAATACATTAAATTAAATATAATTAAAACAAGCCTATTTCTCCTTTTCAAACTTAGAATTTGAGTGGAAAATTGAAGGAAATTTATGAGTAAGAGAGAGAGGTAAAAGTTTAGCGCCGAGCAGGCATCAATCCTGCGATCTTTCACTTCCTAAATATGGAAATATGAGAAAAAAATAAATTGAAAAGGTGAATTTCCTTTAGAAAAAACAAAAAGATTTGGAAAAAGTGAGAAATAGGCACAAGACAGTAAATCAAAATTAAATGAGAGAGAGAAAAATATTTTTTTAAAATGCCAACAAAAAATTTCAAAAAAAAACATCCTAAAAGGCACCATCATAAGCAAGCATATCCTCCGGACTCTTCTGAAAAAATAGAAAGTTGAGGATTTTTAAAAAAAATTTAAAAATAACCAAAAGTGAACGCATTGATTTCGACGACTTGGGATCCTCCAAAAAAGTATGTTTGAAAACAACCTCACCACGTGGAACTTCAACCTGCATTATTGGACTTTCCGCAATTTGTTGAATTGGACTTTCAGCAATTTGTTGAATAGGACTTTCTTCGTCTTCTGAGAAACAATCACCGCTAACATCCTTTGCATCCACAAATTGTTTGTCAGCAATACCAGCATCAGCATAAAGAGTATCCTCCAATTCGTTAATTTTCGCCTGGTCCAAATAAGTACTTTTAAGTTGAAATGCAATAACAGTAGAGATTGACGAAATGTAGCCATAAGTATAAAGTGTCGGTTTGGTAACGAAGTTGTAAGTTCCATTCCCAGCTTCAAAAAAAGGTGGTTGATAATCAATAGGCACTCCTAAAAAAATAAACAAATATTTTTAAAAAAATTTAAAAAAATACCAGGAAAATAAGTAAGTTTTAATTCAGGAGAAACGCCAGCATTCAATGGAGAAAGTTTTTTGGTGACAGTGTTGATTTTTTTGATGATATGTTTGGTTTGGGTACGGAACGCCTTTTCGTCTTTGTATTGGGAAGAAATAATTGGATGACCATCCTCGCTTAAATTGAACTATTTAATGAATAAACTAATAAATCAAATACTTGGTAATGCTGAGTAAATGCTCCTTTCCATAAGAAAAGCGGACAATAAAAACCTCCGAAGCAGCCTCCCCCTCATTGATAACCACCAAGACGCTCTCAACCTGAAAATTAAAGGTTGCCGTGATTTCGACAGAAGTGAATTGGACAGTGAATTAAATGGGCAGTGAGATTTGGGCAGTAAACGTTGTTTGAGTCTTATACTAAAAAATTTCTAAAAAAATAATGGGCCGGATATTGCTGGGCTAAAGTACACTTTACCGGGGGATTTTAGATTTGGACAATTTATATGTCATTCGAAAGAGCTCGCCGAGCTGAGACGAATGACACCAAAATTAGTCCGCGGACTCAACTGTGGGCCGAGATATAGGTCCCCAAAAATCGAGAAATCATAGGGGGGACCAAGCACTTTTTTGCGGTAAAAAATTCGAATATGCAAATTATAACTCATTCGAAAGAGCTCGTCGAGCTGAGTCGAATGACACCAAAATCAACGAAATCAAACGTGATTTGACAAAGTTATGACCGTTTGTTTTAGCCCCTTCCACAAGGTTTACGCGGAAAAAAGTTTTTGCCGCTGCGGAGGAAGCCGGGCATGTCGAGCGGAACGACGGCCGCCGCTTCGCTACGGTCGCCGCGAGCGAAGCGAGCACGACCGCAGCGAAGCACGGCCATCGTGTAGCGAAGACCATGCCCGGCCTACCCTCCGTAGCAGCACAAAAACAGTTTTTCCAGCGAAGATTCTGTTGGTCATAACTTTGTTCAGTATCATCCAATCTAGCTGATTTTGGTGTCATTCGACTCAGCTTGACGAGCACTTTCAAATGAGCTATCATATTTAAAATCGAATTTTTCACCCCAAAAATGAGCTTACTCCCCCTATGGTTTTTGACCATTTCGAGCCCTATATCTCGGCCCCGAGTTGAGTCCGCGGGCCAATTTTGGTGTCATTCGACTCAGCTCGCCGAGCTCTTTCGATTGACATATAAATTGTTCAAATCTAAAATCCCCCGGTAAAGTGTACTTAGGCCTATTGCTGCCCCTGCCCGTAACACTCACTGGCGAAATCTCTAGACATGAAATTAAATAGTAGAGTCCGACAACAATAAGGGCTCGGCGAATTTAAGCTTTTTTAAAATACTGAAAAAAGGCTCCGGATATGATAAACAGGGTTTTCGGGGTTTTACCCCGGACAGCAGCATGGCCCGGGTCAGTACGGAAAAAACCCAAGTACCGGGCCCGGCAATCTTAAAACGATGAACTCTATTAAATAGTACATCAAAATTAGAACTCACATATTTTTTTTCAATAGCCTCCTTCAACCCTTGCATCATTTGCGAAAGTTTCTGTCCCCAACGCTTGCTTGAGTCAAAGCAGTAGATAATTGTATCTAAAATTAAGGCTTTAACTAAAGAAAGATTACAATTAACCGCTAACACGTCGACGCTTGTAAACACCACTCGGAACGATTTTACGGTAAAGGTAATGGGCAATTGCAATATAACTCATATGAGCCATAAAACGAAGTTGATCAGATTCAAGTTGTTGCGAAGCAGGAAAAGCCGTCTCCCAAGAATTTCTATTCGACTTTTTTTGGACCATTTTTTAAAAGAAAATAAAGTAGAGAAGAAAATAAAGTATAGGTTTTAAAGGACACAATCTAAAAAATGAAAAGTGAATTTGTAAACAAAAAAAGAAAACAACTTAAATAACAAAAAAAATAAGTGACAGCCAGCCACACCCCTTTAAAAAGACAGCCAGCCACACCCCTTCAAAAACAAAAAAGGAGACAAATACAATAATAGTGCTTTTATAATACTTTAAAGATGAGAGAGTACAGCTTACAGACAACTAGAGAAAAATAAAGACAAAACGCCAAACATTTAAAATAAAATATATATTCAAATCCAGTTTGAACGGAATAACGTAGACGGCAATAAAAGGAACCTAACGAAGTCAGATTTTTCAAAAAAAATTTTACAAATTTCAATTAATAACCCTTCCTTTCATTAATACAACAATTAAACGATTTTATGCTCCTAAAAACAGCTTTTTAATTTTTTTTCCTTCCTAAATTTTTAAAATAAATCAATAAATGTCGTTTTTTTCACAAATATATTTGTAAATATCCCTTGGTGTCTTCATTCTATCAGAATCACCATCCGGAATTTCAAAGTCAAATTCATCCTCAAGTGCTATAATTACCTTAAAATTGAAAAATTTTTAGATGGAAGTATCAAAAATTTTGCAAAAAAAATCAAAAAAGATTTTGGAGTCAGAAATCTTCCCGAAACTAACGAATTACAGGAAACGAAAAATCTAGATATTAGTATACCATCCGGAATTTTTTTTTTCAAAGTCAATTTATCATTGTCGACCTCAACAAAGTCAAGCTTCAGTTGCAAATAAAACCGAAGAACCAACAAAAAATCAAAAGAAAAAAAATAATTATGTCGGAAGAACTGACAAGGAGTACTCACGAACTGTCAGTCAATTTTTGTTTGGAAAGAACTTAACAAAAATAAAGGGAGGATTCGTCGACAAAATAAAATAAAAATTCTTAAAAAAAAGAATTTTTATTTCTTCATAAAAATTAAAAAAAAATTTAAAAAAAAACCTCAACAAAGTCAAGCGAATCAAGTCCAAGATCTTTAAAAAAATCAGAATCCAAAGTCAACTTGTCATTGTCGATTTTATCAAAGAGATTTAGAACAAGCATTATACGGTCCTCAACAATCCTTTTGGTTAATGGATCCTTAAAAAGTATTTTTTTAATATAAATTAAAAAGGATATTTTTTTAAATTATGTCGGAAAAACTGAATATAATTTTTACGGACAAAACACAATACTTTTAGTTTAAAAAACAATAAGCTATTTTCTAGTGGAATACTGTCCGCAAATATTTTGCGGAAATTTCCCCCTCCCGACAAATTTTGCTTTTCATCATTTTGTTTTTAATTTTTTGTTTTTAATTTATTTAAATAAAAAATAAATTAAAAACAAAAAAGTGGTGAGAGAAAAGAAGAAATAGTATGTGAATTAAAGAGAATTTTCTCTGCCGTCTCTTATTTTTCCGTACTATTTCTTTTTTCTCTAACTTTTTTTTGTTTTTATTTTTTTTTAATTTTCAAATAATTTTTTTAATAATTGGATTTAAATTCCATGAATAATTATTTTTAAATATATTTCGTTCAAAAAAATTTTTTTCCTTAGATTTTTTATAAATATAAGAGAGGTTTTTCTCTGCCGTCTCTTATTTTTCTATACTATTTTCTTTTTCTCTAACCTTTTTTCTTTTAGATTTTTTTCAAAAAAAATATTTTTTTTCGAGAAAATGTTTATTAAATTAAATAAACAAATAATTAAAACAACTTTTCGTCATTTTCAAACAAAGTCGGCATCCTCAACAGGAATAATTTCAATTGGAAAAAATAATATGGAATGCTTTAAGAATAATAATAATTCTTTTGTTGTTGGCAAAGCTTTAAATAATTATGTTTTTGAACAAAAAAGATTTGTTATGCATGTAAGCAAAGGTTTTTTTAATTTTTAAATTTGGTTAAGAGAAAGGGGCATTATTTTCTGTTCCCCGTTATTTCCTGTGCCCCCGGAGGGGTAATGTCCGCAAAATGTTTGCGGAAAAGGCAAAATCCCTTTTAATATACTTTTTAACCAAAATGATGCTTCTTAATAAAGTATTGTGTTTTGTCCGCAAAATATTTGCGGACATTAAAAAAAAATTTTTTCTTGTACCCCCAAGATATGATGAAAAGCAAAATTTGTCGGGAGGGGGAAATTTCCGCAAAATATTTGCGGACAGTATTCCACTAGAAAATAGCTTATTGTTTTTTAAACTAAAAGTATTGTGTTTTGTCCGTAAAAATTATATTCAGTTTTTCCGACATAATTTAAAAAAATATCCTTTTTAATTTATATTAAAAAAATACTTTTTAAGGATCCATTAACCAAAAGGATTGTTGAGGACCGTATAATGCTTGTTCTAAATCTCTTTGATAAAATCGACAATGACAAGTTGACTTTGGATTCTGATTTTTTTAAAGATCTTGGACTTGATTCGCTTGACTTTGTTGAGGTTTTTTTTTAAATTTTTTTTTAATTTTTATGAAGAAATAAAAATTCTTTTTTTAAGAATTTTTATTTTATTTTGTCGACGAATCCTCCCTTTATTTTTGTTAAGTTCTTTCCAAACAAAAATTGACTGACAGTTCGTGAGTACTCCTTGTCAGTTCTTCCGACATAATTATTTTTTTTCTTTTGATTTTTTGTTGGTTCTTCGGTTTTATTTGCAACTGAAGCTTGACTTTGTTGAGGTCGACAATGATAAATTGACTTTGAAAAAAAAAATTCCGGATGGTATACTAATATCTAGATTTTTCGTTTCCTGTAATTCGTTAGTTTCGGGAAGATTTCTGACTCCAAAATCTTTTTTGATTTTTTTTGCAAAATTTTTGATACTTCCATCTAAAAATTTTTCAATTTTAAGGTAATTATAGCACTTGAGGATGAATTTGACTTTGAAATTCCGGATGGTGATTCTGATAGAATGAAGACACCAAGGGATATTTACAAATATATTTGTGAAAAAAACGACATTTATTGATTTATTTTAAAAATTTAGGAAGGAAAAAAAATTAAAAAGCTGTTTTTAGGAGCATAAAATCGTTTAATTGTTGTATTAATGAAAGGAAGGGTTATTAATTGAAATTTGTAAAATTTTTTTTGAAAAATCTGACTTCGTTAGGTTCCTTTTATTGCCGTCTACGTTATTCCGTTCAAACTGGATTTGAATATATATTTTATTTTAAATGTTTGGCGTTTTGTCTTTATTTTTCTCTAGTTGTCTGTAAGCTGTACTCTCTCATCTTTAAAGTATTATAAAAGCACTATTATTGTATTTGTCTCCTTTTTTGTTTTTGAAGGGGTGTGGCTGGCTGTCTTTTTAAAGGGGTGTGGCTGGCTGTCACTTATTTTTTTTGTTATTTAAGTTGTTTTCTTTTTTTGTTTACAAATTCACTTTTCATTTTTTAGATTGTGTCCTTTAAAACCTATACTTTATTTTCTTCTCTACTTTATTTTCTTTTAAAAAATGGTCCAAAAAAAGTCGAATAGAAATTCTTGGGAGACGGCTTTTCCTGCTTCGCAACAACTTGAATCTGATCAACTTCGTTTTATGGCTCATATGAGTTATATTGCAATTGCCCATTACCTTTACCGTAAAATCGTTCCGAGTGGTGTTTACAAGCGTCGACGTGTTAGCGGTTAATTGTAATCTTTCTTTAGTTAAAGCCTTAATTTTAGATACAATTATCTACTGCTTTGACTCAAGCAAGCGTTGGGGACAGAAACTTTCGCAAATGATGCAAGGGTTGAAGGAGGCTATTGAAAAAAAATATGTGAGTTCTAATTTTGATGTACTATTTAATAGAGTTCATCGTTTTAAGATTGCCGGGCCCGGTACTTGGGTTTTTTCCGTACTGACCCGGGCCATGCTGCTGTCCGGGGTAAAACCCCGAAAACCCTGTTTATCATATCCGGAGCCTTTTTTCAGTATTTTAAAAAAGCTTAAATTCGCCGAGCCCTTATTGTTGTCGGACTCTACTATTTAATTTCATGTCTAGAGATTTCGCCAGTGAGTGTTACGGGCAGGGGCAGCAATAGGCCTAAGTACACTTTACCGGGGGATTTTAGATTTGAACAATTTATATGTCAATCGAAAGAGCTCGGCGAGCTGAGTCGAATGACACCAAAATTGGCCCGCGGACTCAACTCGGGGCCGAGATATAGGGCTCGAAATGGTCAAAAACCATAGGGGGAGTAAGCTCATTTTTGGGGTGAAAAATTCGATTTTAAATATGATAGCTCATTTGAAAGTGCTCGTCAAGCTGAGTCGAATGACACCAAAATCAGCTAGATTGGATGATACTGAACAAAGTTATGACCAACAGAATCTTCGCTGGAAAAACTGTTTTTGTGCTGCTACGGAGGGTAGGCCGGGCATGGTCTTCGCTACACGATGGCCGTGCTTCGCTGCGGTCGTGCTCGCTTCGCTCGCGGCGACCGTAGCGAAGCGGCGGCCGTCGTTCCGCTCGACATGCCCGGCTTCCTCCGCAGCGGCAAAAACTTTTTTCCGCGTAAACCTTGTGGAAGGGGCTAAAACAAACGGTCATAACTTTGTCAAATCACGTTTGATTTCGTTGATTTTGGTGTCATTCGACTCAGCTCGACGAGCTCTTTCGAATGAGTTATAATTTGCATATTCGAATTTTTTACCGCAAAAAAGTGCTTGGTCCCCCCTATGATTTCTCGATTTTTGGGGACCTATATCTCGGCCCACAGTTGAGTCCGCGGACTAATTTTGGTGTCATTCGTCTCAGCTCGGCGAGCTCTTTCGAATGACATATAAATTGTCCAAATCTAAAATCCCCCGGTAAAGTGTACTTTAGCCCAGCAATATCCGGCCCATTATTTTTTTAGAAATTTTTTAGTATAAGACTCAAACAACGTTTACTGCCCAAATCTCACTGCCCATTTAATTCACTGTCCAATTCACTTCTGTCGAAATCACGGCAACCTTTAATTTTCAGGTTGAGAGCGTCTTGGTGGTTATCAATGAGGGGGAGGCTGCTTCGGAGGTTTTTATTGTCCGCTTTTCTTATGGAAAGGAGCATTTACTCAGCATTACCAAGTATTTGATTTATTAGTTTATTCATTAAATAGTTCAATTTAAGCGAGGATGGTCATCCAATTATTTCTTCCCAATACAAAGACGAAAAGGCGTTCCGTACCCAAACCAAACATATCATCAAAAAAATCAACACTGTCACCAAAAAACTTTCTCCATTGAATGCTGGCGTTTCTCCTGAATTAAAACTTACTTATTTTCCTGGTATTTTTTTAAATTTTTTTAAAAATATTTGTTTATTTTTTTAGGAGTGCCTATTGATTATCAACCACCTTTTTTTGAAGCTGGGAATGGAACTTACAACTTCGTTACCAAACCGACACTTTATACTTATGGCTACATTTCGTCAATCTCTACTGTTATTGCATTTCAACTTAAAAGTACTTATTTGGACCAGGCGAAAATTAACGAATTGGAGGATACTCTTTATGCTGATGCTGGTATTGCTGACAAACAATTTGTGGATGCAAAGGATGTTAGCGGTGATTGTTTCTCAGAAGACGAAGAAAGTCCTATTCAACAAATTGCTGAAAGTCCAATTCAACAAATTGCGGAAAGTCCAATAATGCAGGTTGAAGTTCCACGTGGTGAGGTTGTTTTCAAACATACTTTTTTGGAGGATCCCAAGTCGTCGAAATCAATGCGTTCACTTTTGGTTATTTTTAAATTTTTTTTAAAAATCCTCAACTTTCTATTTTTTCAGAAGAGTCCGGAGGATATGCTTGCTTATGATGGTGCCTTTTAGGATGTTTTTTTTTGAAATTTTTTGTTGGCATTTTAAAAAAATATTTTTCTCTCTCTCATTTAATTTTGATTTACTGTCTTGTGCCTATTTCTCACTTTTTCCAAATCTTTTTGTTTTTTCTAAAGGAAATTCACCTTTTCAATTTATTTTTTTCTCATATTTCCATATTTAGGAAGTGAAAGATCGCAGGATTGATGCCTGCTCGGCGCTAAACTTTTACCTCTCTCTCTTACTCATAAATTTCCTTCAATTTTCCACTCAAATTCTAAGTTTGAAAAGGAGAAATAGGCTTGTTTTAATTATATTTAATTTAATGTATTTTTGGCTGTTTTAATTAAATAAATCCACATTTAAAAAAAATTTTTTTCAAATAAATATTTGCCTGACTTTATTTTTCTTTTCTTTTGAATGTGAAATTCGCTGAGATACGATATTTGCTAATTATCTTTTGTGTAGGGTGTACATTAAAGCGTACTGGAGCCTTTTGTCCAGTTGGCATTTTTTAATTTTTTCAATTCGACAACAAAATTCTTATTTTTTGGAAGATTGTTTTTTGCTGATTACAAGGTTTTTTTGCTGTTATTGATTTTATAAAAATTATTTTTTTTCCAGATATGTTAATAAGAATATTTTTAATAAATTTATTTTTTCAATTTTCGTCTTCAATTAAAAACAACAACAAAAACCTCAATGTCCCACAACTTTTATTTGTAACAATAGCAACAGAAGAAACTGATGGATTAAAACGTTTACAAAAATCAGCTCATCATTTTGGACATGATTTAAAAATTTTTGGATTGGGAGAAGAATGGAAAGGAGGAAATATGTATTCTGAGGTTTCTTTTAAAGTTTTTAGAGTCGTGGATTAGGAGAGTTGTAGGGGGCTGTATTTTGGTGGGGAGAGTTTCGGCTGTCTTCGAATTTTCTTGAATGATATTTGCGGACAAAACTTGCGGACATTACCCCTTTATTACCTATTATTAGGCAATATACTGAAAGAAATTTTTCATTTTTGTATGAACTATTGGAAAGATTCTGAAGCCTTTTTTTATATTTATAAAATTTTGAAATTCTCCACTTCGTGACATTTTTTTTAATTTTTAGGGAGGCGCACAAAAAATACGTTTACTTCGAGAAAATCTTTTGCCTTACAAAGATGACAATTTAATTGTTCTTTTTACTGATGCGTTAGTTTATTTATTTTATTTTTCTAAATATATAAGAATTTTTGAATATTTTTTGGTCAATGATTTTTTTAAAGTTTCGAAAGGTAAGCGAAGAAATAAAAAAATATTTTTTATTGTTTCGCTTACCTTTCGAAACTTAAAAAAATTTTTTCCTTAAAATTTTTTTAGTTATGATGTTCTAATTAATTCAAATTCTGAAACTATTCTTCGAACTTTCTTTGCATCCTTCCCTGAAACTAAAATTTTATTTGGAGCAGAATCGTATTGTTGGCCTGAACAATCTCTTGCTTCAAAATATCCTCCTATTGTGTTTGGAGAAAGGTTATATATATATATTTTAATTAAATAAAATAAATATAAGTCGATAATTATTTTGGGTTCGATTAATGAGTTTGGTCTGTTGGTTAGGACTTTGGGTTCTGTGGCTAGGATGGTTGAGGGTTCGAACCCTGCTCGTGGAAAATTATTTTTCCAGTAATTTTAGTTATTTTTCCTTATTTCATTTATTTTCTACTTTATTCCTGCAAATTTTTTTTAAATATTTTTTTAAAGATATTTAAATTCTGGAATGTTTATTGGCTATATCAAAGAAATATTAAAAATGTTAGAAATTGCAAAAGAGCAAAATTTACCTGACAATGAAGATGATCAACTGTTTTATACATATTTATTTTTGGATGAAAATATTCGGGTTTTTTAAATTTTTTATGTTTTTAATTTTATTATTTGTCAAGAATGATCTAAAAATTGGATTGGACTCGCTTTCAATAATTTTTCAAAATTTGAATGGTGCTCAAGAATTTGTTACTATTCGAAAGGAAAATAATGAAGCAATGGTTTTTTTAATTTATATATATATATATTTTTTTAATTTTTAAAGATTTATAATTCTCTATATATTACTTATCCATTAATTCTTCATGGTAATGGGCCCTCAAAAATTTTATTGAATCAATTTGAAAATTATTTGGGTGAAAATTATTTGCAAAAAGAGGTTTTTTATTTTAAAATTTTTTTTGAAATTTTTGGAAAAATTTTGTTTTTAAAAATTATGGATTTTGAGTTAGCATTTAATTTTTCAAACGTTTAATTTTTAATAAAAAAACTTGGAAAAAAAAATTGAAAATTTTCCAGAAATATGTTTTTTTTGAAAAATCAACCAAAATTATTTTTCTCAAAAAATTTTTTCTTTAAGTAAATTATTTTCATTCCTACAATCCAAATTAATTAAAAAATATTTTTTTAGACATTAAAACCCTACCAAAATAGCATTAAAGAACATTTATTCCCAACAATTTGTGTGTCTATATTCATCCAAAAACCAATTCCTTATGTTGAAGAATTTTTAATTAAAATATCGGAATTGGATTATCCAAAAAGAAAAATTAATATATGTATAGCTAATAATCAAAAATACAATATTGAAATGGTTGAAGAATTTAGACAACAATGGGAAGATTTTTATGCTTCTTTTTCTGTAATTAATTCTGTTGATGTGAAGGAATATATTGCTAGAACTAATTCTTTGTAAGTGTTTAAATATTTCTGATTTCTTAGGATTACAATTCTGATTTTTTAAATTACAAATTCTGATTTTTAATTTACTATTTTTATTTTTTAAATTAAAATTCTAGTTTTGTTATTTTACAAATTCTGCTTTTTAAAATTACAATTCTGATTTCTAAAATTACAAATTCTAATCTGTTAAAAATTAAAAATTCTGATTTTTTGTTTCTTTAATTTTAAATATTCTGATTTTTTTAAATTGTAAATTGACAAAATCAGAAACAAAATTAAAATTGAATCAGAAAAACAAAATCAGAAAATAAAAAGGGCATAATTTGGAATTTTATAAAATTCTGATTTTAATATTTTTTACAAATTCTGATTTTTGTTTCTTCTGATTTCTTTATTTTTCACCACCTGAAAATCTGATTTCATTTTTTATAAACAATTAAATACATTTCAGTATTTATGCAAAAAAGACAAAATCAGAATTCTTATTTATTGTTGATGCTGATTCTCACCTTGATCCTTCTGCTTTAAAAAATTTAATTTATAAGGCTATGAATAATGACAGGTTTATTTTTTAAATTATTTTTTATATTTTTTTCTCTCCTTTTTAGAAGCATTATAGCTCCTTTACTTCTCCGTCCAGGGACACTTTTTAGCAATTTTTGGGGAGCAATATCTACATATGGCTATTATGCCCGTTCTCAAGACTATGTTGCTATTATTCAAGGAATTCGTAAAGGAATTTGGAATGTTCCTTTTATTGGCTCTTCTTTTTTAATTTCTTCAAAAAAGTTTGATTTATTGGAAAAATCTTATAATTGGAATATTAATGTGGATTCTGATATTGCTTTTGCTAAATTTTGTAGAGACCAGGTTTGGGATTTTTTTAAATTTTTTTTCCTAGTCTTATTTTTATTCTCATTACTCTCTACCCTTGATATAAAAAATACTTTCTGGGATGACAAATCGTAATTTGTAATGAGTGTGTATTTTAAATAGGCGTTGGCTATTGAAATAAAGGGGTTTTGGACAACCCAAAACTTATCTTAGTCCGAGGAGTACCAACATAGATTTATCTTATTCTGAGGTTTTGTTTCCTTCTAGGTTCACAATTCATTTTTGTAGGGCAAAATATAAGCACTTGGCCTTGCATAAGATTGCCTAGAAGAAATACAATACCATCAGTATCACGACGAAGAGATCCATAAAAATAAAAACATATTATTTTATAAAAAGCGAGACAAAATTGAAAATTGACCGAAAAGACAATTCACCGATTTATTTTTATGTATTTTCAGGGGTAAAATAACAAACAGACAATTCACCGACTTGATCTTTTTTGGAGGTTAAACACGTTTATTGATTTAATAAAAAAATCTTAAAAAATCCACTTACATTTTTCTTAGGTAAATTCATTTCAATTGTCCAATTTCCTTCTTTATCCAATAAATATAATCTATCTTGCATTTTTATTCTTTCAATTAATTTAACTGGACGAAAATTTGTACGAAATTTTTTTGCTGAAAGAAATTGACATAATTCATCAACATTTCCTAAAGTTGCAGACATTCCAATTATTTGAATTTGTTGTTGATTTTGTTGGTGAAACATTAATTTGCAAAGACTTTGTTCCAAAATAGCTCCACGTCCGCCTGTTTCTCCTAGCATGTGTAACTTGAAAAATGAGAATTTAAAAATGGTCAAAACTCAAAATGGTCAGAAAAATTTTTCCCAGCATAATTTTAAAAAATTTCAAAAAAAAATTATAAAAAAACGTCTGGTTTAAAAATGGTCCGTCCTTAAAATGGTAAATTTAAGAATGGTCAATATTAGAACAGGTCGGAAAATTTTTACCTCATCGACAACAACCATTCCAATTTCGTTCATTCTCCCTTTCTCAAGCATTGAATTTATCAAACCTTTTGCCTTTTCAATTGTGCAAACATAAATAGAATAAGCATTTCTGTGTTTAATTGGAGGAAATCTTCCCTTAGAAGCAGCATATTCTTCAATAATAAAACCAAGCTTTTCGCTGAGTTGAGAAAGAGAAACAATCTGAAAATGATTTTTTAAGGTTAAGAAAGAAACTAGGGCCTAGACAGGTCTCTTTTGCTTAATGACCCACCTTGGTGCAGTCGGTTAATGTTTGCGCCCCTCCCTAATAGGTCCAAGGTTCGAACCCGGCTGGTTGTCAAGAATTTATTTTAACAAAAAAATATTTTTATCAAGAGAAATCCAAGAATAAGTAACAAAAATATTTTTTTTAATAATTTTTTGAGCAAAAAATAAAAAAAAAACCTTTTCCTGTACAATAGCAACATAAGGCAAAATTAAAATACAACTTTTACGTTTAATTAACAATTCTCTTAACAAAAGTAATTCTGCAACAAGTGTCTTTCCTGCACCCGTAGGTAACCATAAAACAAAATTTTTACGTTTAATTATAAGTTGTTCGTCTTGTAAAAATTCTTTTTGCCAATCTATTTTTAAAAAAAGAAAATTTAATATTTTTGGTGTAGTGGGAAAGTGTTTAGTTTCACCTCAAAAAGGTCTAAAGTTCGAACCCGGTCGGTAGAAAACAATTTTTATTTTAAAAGGAAACAATTTTCGCTGTTAAAGCACTAATAGAAAAGTAATTATTCTTGTCAAAAATTTTTTGACAAGCTAAAACCACCACAAATAACGCTTAAACCCCTCCTTGCACAGATCCCCCAAGACCAATTCCTTTTTAAAAATTAAAAGAAAATTAATTTATAAAATAAACCGTAAAGTGAATTATTAACTCCTTTAGCCTCTTTATAAGTATTCCATACATCCATTTAATTAAACAATAATTTCTTTAAAAATAATACAAAAATGAAGACATTTTCCTGAAAAACATTTTCCTTGATTTCGGAACTTTATTGGGTACTTATTGGTTATCCCTAAGTAGTTTTTGCGGACTATTTTTGCGGACATTTTTATGTAAGAACGGTCAGGGCTGAGCGTCATGGCGTTTGGCGTCCATTTTTGGCCGATTTTTGGCGTTTTGCGTTTGGCGTGTTTTTCCTTTTTTTGGCGCGCCAAACGCCAAAATTATGGGTACAGCCCGTTTAGGCGCGGGCCGGTTAGGCGCGACCGGTTAGGCGCGACCGGTTAGGCGCCGGCCGGTTAGGCGCGCGGCCGGTTAGGCGCCGGCCGGTTAGGCGCCAACCTTTTATTTAAATATTCTATTATAATCAACTAGAATGGTCCCGTCGACCATCAAATTGGACAATTCTAAATTATAAAACAAAAATTTTACAAAAAAAATTTTCCAAAATTAAAAAACAGGCCTAACTAGTTTACATACCAGACTCAAAATCAGCTCGATTGGATGATTATGAACAAAGTTATGACCAACAGAATCTTCGCTGGAAAAACTGTTTTTGTGCTGCTACGGAGGGTAGGCCGGGCATGGTCTTCGCTACACGATGGCCGTGCTTCGCTGCGGTCGTGCTCGCTCCGCTCGCGGCGACCGTAGCGAAGCGGCGGCCGTCGTTCCGCTCGACATGCCCGGCTTCCTCCGCAGCGGCAAAAACTTTTTTCCGCGAAAGCCTTATGTGAGAGTGGTGTATTTGTCCGGGATTATCAAAATCTATCTATTTTCAGGATTTGGAGGAGCATTTTTTCAGGATTTGGAGGAGCATATCCATTGGCAAATAATAGTTCAATATTTAAATAAAGGCTTGGCGCCTAACCGGCCGGCGCCTAACCGGCCGCGCGCCTAACCGGCCGGCGCCTAACCGGTCGCGCCTAACCGGTCGCGCCTAACCGGCCCGCGCCTAAACGGGCGTGTCCCCCAAAATTATACACCCCTAATGATGGAAATTTTCCAAATAAATGGGGGAAGTGCTCTCAAAAAAATGAAATTTTCCTGCCTGCAGCCTTCCAAAATTTCAAAAATTTTCGCCTGCGGCGCACAAAAAAGGAAGAAATCTTACTTATTAGCTTTCCAAAAATCACGAAATTTTAGCCTGTAGCACTAATAGAAGGAAGATCTGATCTAAATACCATTATAGTGCTTCGAATACGTATCTGAAACCAAGAAAGTTTAGGGTCATTGTTAGACAGAAAACTTTAAATACGTAGTACTGACTAGGTTTGGAACAAAACAAAAGTCATTAACATGGTTTCAGGACCATTGCTGTGTATGGCTGCAGTAGCTAGCTCCGGAGCATCGAACTAAGATATTGAAAACCCCGGAGCCGGACTGAAACCAAAGAAACTTGGCCGGACCGTGTCGCCCTTGTTCTCTCCGATAGATGTACAAACTTAATGTTCTTTTCTTCATCCTCAAATATCCATCAAATCCTATTAATCTACCAAAGTCCTCAAATTTCCTCCTTAATCCTTTCTAAGTCCCTTAATTCGGGAGGTCAAAGAGGGATATCCTACAATTCTGGTTTTGTGATTTTCCCATTTTTTTCAATTTTTTACAAAAAGTAGGATTTCTGGCTCTTGGTCTTAACAAATTTCCATAATTTTTGGTGTAGGCGCTAAAAAAGGATGAATTCTGGCTATGGAAGTCGTAAAAATTCAAAAATTTTCGCCTGCGGCGCTAAAAAGAGATCAACGCTGGTTTTTCGGGCCTTAGTAGAATAAAAATTTTGGCGTTTGGCGTTTGGCGTCCATTTTAGGCCGATTTTTGGCGATTTGCGTTTGGCGTGTTTTTAAAATGTGAAAAATTGGCGTTTGGCGTTCCACGCGAAAATTTTGGCGCACAGCCCTGATACTAGTGTCCAAAAGGAAAAGCCAGACTCAAAAATTCAATTAAATCGAGGAGAGTTAAACTGCTAAATTTCATTTTGGTTAAAATTTTAATATAAAAGCAAATATCTAAAAAAAGGGAGAAATAGTTTGGCAGAGAAACGAAGAAAAGTTTGTAAGGGAAAAATTTTGTTTTTCATTTTCTTCGAGTTGTTTTTTTCTTCCCAATGTTTGTCATTCGTTTTTTTTTATTTTTTGGACCAAATCGTTAAAAATTCTTTTAAGTTTTAGACAAATTTTAAATTTTATTTAAATCTTAAAAAAAGAAAATGCCACTTCAATGGAATAGTCTTGACTCCAGATACGCTTTGTTATCTGCGGCGGTTCCTGCGGGTGTTGCTCTTGGCGGTTCTTTGTGTGTTAGCAAGAATGAGAATTTGGTCAACTTCATTAAGGTAAAAACATTAAAAACTTGTTAAAATTGTTGCCACCTGTGAAGCATGGATCGACGGGTTATTTGAAACTAGATATCCGAGACCCAGACTTTTCGGCCTTAAACCCGACCCTGCTTCCTTCTCAGCCCTGACATCCGTTGTAAGGGTTCCACATCCCTGCTGTAAAACACCATATTTTTATTTTAAGGCTCAACGTTTGTCTTCGTGCATTGCTCCATCGTGCCAATACTTTTATCTTGAGGCTAATGTTGGTGCAGCAGCTACTTTTGGATATGCATCTTATTTGGTCTACAAGATTGGCGGAGGTTTATTTTATTATTTTTTTAGCACAAACTAGCCTTTAAATTTAGGGTTTGATTATACTGACACGACTGTTGCTCTTGGACTTTATGGGGCTACTATCGCTTCTGGACTTGTGGCACTGCCGTTATTGCGAACCAAGAAGGCTAAATGGGTAAATTTTAGATTTATTTTTCTAGTTTATCTTTCTAGTCTAATCGGATTTTTTTCGTATCTATTACTATTTCTGTGGTCAATCTTGTTCTTTTATCATTTATCTTTCTTTAACTAACAAGTATATTTTAGCTTGCTGCAAACACCATCATTTTGACCGGGCTGTCAATTGCTACAACCGTCGCTTTTTACAAAATTGACAAAATCTCTGGACCTTGGACGTTAGTTTTATTCTTATTAAATATCTGACCACTCTTTGTAACCAAATAAGCTTTCAACATTTTTAGAGGCCCCGTTTTCTTCCAAAATATTCAAATAATCGTTTTTCTATTCTTTAATTTTTAGCATACCATTTTCCGTTGTTTCACTCTATTATGCTGCTATTTGGGGAAAAGCGGCTTTTGGTTGTTGCGGGAAGACTACTACCGATGAAGAAGGGGAGGATGATGAAGGAGAGGATGAAGAGGGAGAGTATGACATCATTTTTCAACAAGACAATGACGATGGACAGGAGGGTGCCGGTGATAGCAGGAGCTCATCGCTTGAAGTTAACGTTAGCAACAACAGTAACAGAACAACGACTTCGACTCCAGACGACCCCAGACCTATTAGTAACTGCCGTTCAAAAAAAGTCAAGTGTTGTAGCTGCAAAATCAAACCTGACACCTCTGCTCCAAAACCAAAGAAGGCCAAATGTGTCAGCAGCAAAATCAAACCTGACACCTCTGCTCCAAAACCAAAGAAAGCCAAATGTCTTGTCAGCCCCAAAATTAAGCCTGACATCTCTGTTTTAAAACCAAAGAAGGCCAAATGTCTTGTTAGCCCCAAAATTAAGCCTGACGTCTCTGTTTTAAAACCAAAGCAGGTTTTTTTAATTTTAATTTTAATATATTCATTTTTTAAACTTCAGTTTGTCACAAATATAAGTCTTGTTGTAACCTTCCAAAATGGTTTTGAGGGATTGATTGTGTCTGCGGTTACATTTATTGAGGAGTTTGCTGAGTAAGTGTTTAGTAGAAAAATATATGTTTTTTAACCAAATTTAGTTGGCCTTTTGATACAATTCTGAAAATTGGACATTCGATATTGCATCTGCCTTTCCCCAACCCAGGTTGTGTTAGCCAAAAAAATATCTTTAAAAATTCATTTTTAAGTTATGGTTTTCTGTAAAAGCATTTTGTTCCATTATGATGCATTGGACAAGTTTTTTAGCAAACCCCAGTTGGATGAATATTTGAAGGCTTTGGTTGTAAAGGTTTTTTAAGGTTTATTTTTTTTTGATATTTTAACTTTTTCAAGGAGTCTTCTCGTATTCGTTTGGAGCGGAAGCGTGTTGTTTTGCTTGTTATTTTCTCCAAAAAATTTCCATTTGATGGCTCTTGTTTGGCTGCTGAGGATATTCGAAACTTGCTTGAGCAGTGTTATGAGGTTTTAGTTTCTTATTTTATCGTGTTAACTGGGGATTGTTTAAAGTGTCAATAATGTCGTTAGGTTGATTGAAGAACCCGACTTTTTTTTAAGAGTTTCCGTTCTTTCATACCCCAGAAGTTTTTTCTCATATTTGGAAATGTAAATGATTTTCCTAGATTCCATTTTCCGGGTTCTAAGAATTGGCATGGATTCCTCTTCGTCAAATTTTTTTTTCTTTTATGGATTTTCAAACAGTTTACGATTTTTATTATTTTCAGATTTGCGGGCAAAGTTTTTTGTGCATATTTATTGAAGACAATACAAAGTCTTCAATTTCACCTCTTCAATTTCACCTCTTCAATTTCATCCAAATCAAGAGCAATTTTCTTCAATTATTGGCCAGACTCCAATTAATTTATTGTCAAGGAATGAAGGTTATAATGTTGGCAATGGAAGGAAGACATGTCCTTTTAATGGAGAAACTTATCAAAAAAGCTGCAAAATGTTGGTACCTTATGTAATACAGCAGAACTGGTATTCGACAACTTTGGTGGAATAAATAGGTAAATTATTAAAATTCATACTAGAAAATAAAATTCTGATTTTTCCGGAAGTTGTATTTTTTCACAAAACAAAATAATTCTGACTTTTCTGGAATGTATTTTTGTTTTTATAAGATTTTCGTTTATTCATAGACCTCGAGTTTCTCTCATATTTGGGAATGTAACCGATTTCATATGTTCCGCCCAGGTCAATGAATTGTAAAAAAATTACTCCACACTTATTTTATTCGCTTATTTCAGATTATGAATTTTTTTGGAAGCTGAGGATGATGTTGTTGGATTTTGTTTTATCCGATGAGGAAGTGATGAGATGATTGAATTTTTGGTTATTTATTATTTATTACGAATTGACTCTCTTAAAAATTAGACTAAAAACCTCCCATAAACATATCTCATTTTATAAGACCTCCAAAAAATTTACTTAAAAAATACAAAAGCCTTAAAAATTTTTATATTTGTTTTCCGGGTTCTGTTTTTTCCAAGAATGTTTAGAAACATGTAGCCTTTTTTATATTCTTTCCGGAAAATATTTTCTTTAAATGTTTTTGTTCTCTAAAAATGTATTTTTTCCGGAAAGTTTTCATAAAATGATTTCCCATAAATAAATAATATTTTTTCCGGAAAGTTTTTATTATTTTTGGTTTTATTATCAAGTTTTATTATTTCCACTTAAAAATGTCCTTTCCGGGAAAATTTTTTTGTGTTATTCTTTTCACGTGTATTTCTCAAAAAGACCAGAAAATACACTTAAATGTATTTTCTTTTTATCATTTTCTTTCAAAATGTATTTTTAATTTATTATAATTTAAATTATTTTCAGAATTTTAATTAAAAATTTGCCCACTTTTTTTTGACTAGCCTAATAAATAAATAACACACAATTCACCTCAATTTTCTTCGTTCTAGCCAAAGAACGGCAAAAATTTATGCAGTTTTTTATGGTTGAATTTTGATACCCCCCCCCCTTTTAGAATAATTTTTTCCTGAAATATTTAGTTTTTCGAATGTTTTCTCACAATACAAAAACAAATTCTAATTTTTTTTTTCGTAAATTACATACCTTTGCGGAAACATCAACCTATTTTAAAAACATTTCCGGAAACACTGTAATATTTCCTGAAATGTTATATTTCATTGATGTATTTTAATTTCCATTAAAGAGAAAATTTATTTAATTTACGTGAAGAAAAAAATTAACTTTAAATTAAAAAAAAAGTAGAGGCATAAAAGGTGACTTAATTTTAATTTAAAACATAGAAAATATAAAGAAAATGAAAAGACCAACCTTTCGACAGAAAATTAAATTTCTAATTTTGGGACAAAATGTCTCACTCAATAAAAAATTTAATTTATCCCGAAAAATTATATTTTCATTAAGTTGATCTACAAAATATATAAAAAAATTAAGCTGCAATAAATGCGAGAGAAAATTAAAAAAACTTTAATAAAACAAGAGATTAATTGTTAAAATTTATTTTTATGGGACCAAATGTCATCAAAAAAATTTTAACCAAAAAAAATTTTTTTTTAATCTCTCATTCTTAAATAATAGATGTAAAATAAAAGGATTAGATATACACCAAAATAGTTAAACAATTAGATTGGCAAAAAGAAATTATATAAAGTTGGACCTCTTAGTTGTCTCTTTTAAGGAATTAAACCGAACAACTGAGGATTTTAGAGGAATAAATTTTTAATAAATTTTCCATATAAAAAGTGTCAGCAAATATGCAAAATGTTATCGCTTTGGAAAACGCGAACTGAAGAACTTAGGATTTTTTTGATTCGGTTAAGGATATCCGAAGATTTTCAATAACCCTAAAAATTCTAGTCAATATAGACCCATAGAGAGGTCCAACTAATTAATTTAAATAAAATTAAAAAATAAATTGAGTAAAATATCATTTTTAAAAAACGATGCTTATACTTAAATATATCACCAAGGCAATTTTTTACCAAAAAAAATTAGCATAGTATGAGGATTGTAATCAAAAAAAAAGGAGGGAAGGAAGAGGTTAATGCTTTGACTCTCTCATAATCCAAAAAAAATTCAAAGTTAACAGTTTGGCATTTAGGCAGTTTTTAGGGGCTTGCATCACCTCCCTCCCCTCAAAAATTTTTTTTCTTAAAATTTTCTAAAAATTCACCCTTTGCCCCCTTTCAAAAATTTTTTGTCCTTTTTTTAATTACAACATATCCACCTATACAAAATAGGCACACCATCATTGACAAAAGACTTAGATTTTTTGTTGCTTTAAAATAATTACCCAATTAAACGAGAAACTTTACTACTCTCACATTGAAAACAAGGACAACAACGGCTATAACTTGGATCATTTAAATCAACTTCTGAATCTCTTCCAAAATAATTTATTAAACGAGGATGAAGTCTGTAAAAAAATATAAAAAAGTAATTAAAATATTTTAATTTTTGGCATTTTTCTCGTTATCCCCGCAATTTCCCTTTACTCCTTTCGCAAAAAATACAAATGGTCACGCGCGGATAATGGTAATGAAATTTTTAAAATTGAAAAATCTAGGAAAAATATATGGTTGACCATTATGAGTCCTTGACCATTTATGTTAGAATTTTTTGAGAGGAAGGATAAAAGAATCAAAAAGACACCCAACCACAGGCTCACATTGAAAACAGGGACAATGGAATTCCCAAAACGAAAATCTAATCCAACATTTAAGGTTGAAACATTGAGTATTTGACCATTTTGTAATATTTGGGAGAAAACGAAAATAGAAAAATTGAGCGGTATAACGGAAAACCCCAAAAACTCTTTAAAAATCCAAAAAAAAAACCTGAAGGTTAAAGATTTATTTGGCGGTTGAGGAAGAATTTCTCCATCCAAATTCCATGCACCAGATTCATCTTCTCTCACCGTTTCACCTTCACCAGAATTTAAAACTAACGATTTTGGTGTAAACTTCCATCGACAAACACGAAAAACTTTAACGTCCGGATATTCACTTCGAATAAAACGAGCACCATACATTGCTACTTTTCTCATTATTTGCATATTTTTGAATCGAGAAACTTTTGGAACTGAAAATATGTTTAATTAAAAATGTTTTAAAAAATTCCAGAAAAAAAGTCTAGTAATAGAAAGACAAAAAAATCCCAAATGAAATTACACAACCCGAAACAAGACCCCATTCAAAAGTCTATATGGTCTATTGAATCAGGAAACTTTTGGAACTAAAAAAATGTATTTAAATTTAAAAAAATGTTTATCCAAAAAAAGCCTAAACGAAAAAGCTTTCTTATGGCTTGATGGACTTTTAACCATTCTTAACGGTTGGGCATTTTTATTGGATTTTCCATAATAAAATTCCAATAAGATGAGGGAAAAAGGAAAAAAGCGATCTCAAAAAATTATACTAGTTAATGGAAATTACACACAGAAAAACACGTAAACTTCTAAATTAAGATTGGATTGATTGTGAAAGAACTCACTCAAAAATCTGTTATATAGGTCCGGATTTATAAAAAATGTCTCGACTTATCCCCTCAAGTCCAACTTTGCCTTATGCCCAAAAACAATCAAAACAAAATCAAAAATAGAAAAACAAACTTAGAGCCAAGTCCATAGTTCCATCATTTAAACCAGTATAGGGTGCCAACCCATAAGGCGTGAAAGGCGAAACACAGGGTATTACACAACAAATAACATGAGTAAAATCTGATTGCCAATGGAAAGGATATCTTGGATCTACTGCAAAATTTATTAATTATATTTGTGCTAGGGGAAGGGAAGCAAAAGGTTCGAAAAACTGGTAAGGAATAATTAAAATAACACAGGATAGCGTTTCTTTTCATTTTATAATCGGGTGAAAAAAAAAGAAATTTTTTGGAGAGCGTTGAGATCAAAATACAAAAAAATGACATAATGCAGAATTCTCCCAGCTAACTGAAGCGAAAGGTTAAAAATCCTTCAGGAAAAGAGAGAAAAAATACTTTTCGTCTGCAATATTACAAAAGAAAAGGTTTTGACTGGCCCTGTCCATAATAATTAGCAATTTTGGGCGGAAAGTGTTTATACATAGTGTTTATATTTAAAAATTGGCCACTTTGGAACAAAATTCAAAAAAAAAATAAAAAGAAAAATAGTCAAATCCATGATATTTTTCGTGGCATTCCACTCGCATGTGACAACAGAAACTACTCTAATACAAATTTGACTAATCGGTCTCCCCCTCCATTTTTCATTTCAATCCTTTTTAAGCCCCCGTGGAGAAAAAATTTAAAAAACGCAAAAAACAAACCTGGAACCTTTCCCGAACACAGATCACATTCATCTGTACAGACAGGTATTTTTAATGGATTTGAAGGCCCAGAGCCTGTATCATCATCATCTAAAGCATTTGGAACATGTTCTTGACTTAAAGCAAAGGAAACACGGCCAAAATATGTTGGATGACGTATTGATGTTCGCAAAGCAGAATATTGGTATCTAATGGGTCCAAGACAACGATAACGTTCAGAATCATGAAGAACGTCTCCTAACCTATTAATAAAAATTTAATTTTCAATTTTGAACTAAAAATTGTAATTCCAGGGGAAATTTTTGAAAATTGAACCAGATATAAACCAGAAATTCGGGTTAACCGAACACCTGACTTTTTCAATCCGAAACACGTTATTTTTTAAACATGGCCCATGACTAGTACAAACCAAAAATTTCTGGATATCCGTCCTGGCATAAGGATTTGGGGACTTTATTCACGTTTAAAGTTGTTTTACCTTGCCAATTGAGTAAACGTGACGGATAGGACGAATAAAAAAATTTAAGAAAATTCGTCATGTTAAAAAATAAATAGGACAAAATATCCCCAAAATAAAAATAATTTAAAATAATTAATATACCATCCATAAGATATTGCATCAGCAGAAAATCGTAACAAATTTCCATCTTCATATACAGCACAAACATCAATATTACATCTACTACCTTTAAAAACCTCAAAATTTAATCAAAAAAATTTTTTTCAAATAAAAACCAATAGCAATATGTATAGCTGCTGTAGGGCAATCATTAATTCCATGAACAGACGACACTATTGAATTTGCAGAACCTGCCCCAATAATTCCAAAACGTACTCTTGGAGTAGTTAACATATCAATTTGTTCATTGTTGTAATTCTTTCCAGCTTGTAATTGTGTTCTTTAAAAATAAAAAAATTAGAATGATATTCTGAAGTAAGTTCAATTATTGGAAGATCCCCTAAAATCCCCCGATAGTTGAACTTTCATTTAGAAAGTCTCTAGCTAGAGGGAATGAACTCTCCAGGAAAAAAATAATGAAATAGGAATCAAATTACGTAGAAAAAGCAAGTCTCATTGACCATGAGATAATCCTAGTCCCAAAAATAATTTTATTTTTTGTGACTGGGAAGATGCTATTACGTGAATAGCGTACCAGCCAGCTAGCGTAAGCTCAGTCAAATATTTCTGACACAGTCAAGAAACTGTAATTTAAGGTTCTAGCAGGATCGAATTCTCAACCAAAAATTTCTATAAAAAACCTAATAATAGCAGAAGAAAGAACTTCATTAAAAAGGCCATCACCACCAACAGAAACTATTCCATCCAAAAGTTCCCATTTAACTGGATCAAGTTCTCTAACAGTTTCCAATGCGTGATCTGCCCTTTCAGTTTTGATCAATTCATAAGTGATATTTGCAAGTTTGAAGAATGGTTCTACCTAAAAAAAATTTTTTTTAATTTCTTCGAATAAAAAAAAATTTTCTCGAAAATATAAGGCCTCAAATCACTTATAAAAATTTTTCCGCCAAGTAGGGTTCGAACCTTCAACAGTCGGTTACCCTAACTGACCACTAACCAAGTACAACATTCATTCAAATAACGGCCTTAAATTTCCGTCTAGACTACTTTAAAAAAAATCAAACCTCCTCAGTCCATATTCCATTAGCCTTTCCTTTACCTCCAAATGGATTAATAAAAACCAACAAATGTTTGGGTCTATACAAGGCTTAAAAAATAATTTTAAAAATTAAAAAAAAAAATAAAAAAAAACCATTTCTCGCATCATTTAACATTTTTTCCCATTCTTTTTTATCATTAACCGACTCAAAAAATAGGGCAGCTTCCTTCAATCTCCACGTAAAAACATTCCAACGAAAGGCATAATAAATGTATAAAACGTTGTGACGAAAAGAAGTTTTGTTCCAACAAGTATTGACTAAATCGGGTTGATCTGCCCCTATTTCTGGCAATTTTTTAGGCATTCCACAACGTAGACGAATACGATTTGAACGTATACAGAGTACCGATTCTAAAGGAATTGTGGCAGTAAAACGTGTTTGTTGAGATTTTTTACTGCAAAATTTAAAAAGAAAAATTTTTTAAAGCTTAATTTGGGCTTTTTAGAGGTCAAATATGGATCAGAAACACAAAAAAGCTCTTCCAGTCAGATTTTATTTTGTCCTAATTTTATTTAGAATAACCGGTTCAGACAGATTCATTGCTGATTCAGTCATCCTGTCTATGAGCTATCGACAGCTTTTTCGCAAGAAATTGAAGGAGAGAGGGAAATGAGGGGAGAGATGACCTAAATACCCCTGAATCAAAATATCCACAAAGCACCCAAAAATCTAATTGAAATTGATGTCTCATACTCGTGGTTATAGCCTCAGAACAACCAAAAGTAAAAATTCCCAATTGCCAAAAATTAAAAAAACAAACTTTAAAAGTTGTATAGTCAGAGAATTTAATTCCAAAAATATTCTATGTAATTTCCCATCAAAATCACGTATTGTAATTGACGGATTTTGCTGCTCATTTAAATTATTTTGTGTTATAGGTGTACATTCGGATACATTATTTTCTGTTGACATTTTTTTGAGTAGATTGTGTTGTCCTTTAATTGTTAGGATTTCCTGTAATTAAATTTTAAAAAATTAACAAGAATTAGGTAAATTAATGAAGACACAATAATAAAAAGAATTTTCCACCTTAAAAGCTTTCTATCATAGAAATTAGTTACAAATCAATTAATTGAATTAAACCCAAAATTGGAAATCAATAATTACCTAAATTCAAAAAGAAATTTATTTTTCTTTTTTTTAAATTGAAAGAGCGCAATTAAATTCTACACATAAAAATATGCGTATGAGAAGAAAAAATTTGTGTATATAAAAATGTAAAAAAAAAATTTGTAATAATTAGTCATCGACTAACACAACTTTTTTTGGGGGGAGAAAATGAAGAGAAAAACAACAGAAAAAACAAAACATTTTATGTGCAATAATAAAAAAGAAAGGAAAGATTGCGGTTGGTAATAAATAAAATTTAGGTTAATTGGGTTTGTAGAAGATAAAAAAATGATAAAAATTTAAAAAATGTTACACTGATAAATTTAGGAAAAAATAATAGAAAAAAATATTTAAATTCCCTTAATTTTTGGCAAAATGTTTTTCTAATAAATGTCTGACGTCTGCCGTCTCTAAAATTTATACAATCTCTCGTTTACATGAGGAAATCTAAAATATCGATAAGACAAAACGTCAACTAGGCCTATTTTTGACATTTTGTCACTTCTAATGTTCTCGCGTCTCTTAAATGTATACAATCTCTCGATTACAAGCTGAAATCTAAAATATCGATAAGACAAACTGTCAAATAGGTCTATTTTTGACATTTCGTCACACCTTTTATGTCTGCACTCTCTTAAATTTATACAGTCTCTCGTTTCATCGAAAAAATTTAAAATCTTTAAAATACCTACACGACAAAATGCCCAACTATTCAAATTTTTACATTTCGTCGAATAAGAGCAATAAAACGTTTGATTACGTAACAACTTTATTGACTTGTTTATCATAAATTTTGTTATCATTTTTGTTTTCTATTTATTTTTAAATTAACTTCAAAAGTTTTAAAAGTTTTCTTTTGCTATTGTAGACACAATTATCTTTTTTACAGATTTACCTATTTTGATTTAATGGTAACTACTAATAAAAATGTTCTTATCAATCAAGACAAACAACAACAATTAGCTGCTTCATGCTCTCCAATTGCAAGTTTGGAAACCGCTTTGGATGAATTTACAAAATTAAGAATTGAGGGAGATTGTAAAATGCAAGCAAATTGTAAAACAATGAGACGAACAGGATTGTAAGGGGTTTTTTTGTTAAAGAATTTATTTTAGACTTCCTAAGACCCCTTTTTGTGTTATCAACAGAAGACAAAAATCCACAATTTTCTTTTAAATTTTAAATAATCTCACCTAAAATTTTTCAGTCATTACTACAATTATAACAAATGCCGTTTTTCTCCTTATCAAATTCCTAAAAGCAATATTGAAGCTATTCGAAAATATTTATGCTCTCTTGTTACTAAACAGTCTGATAAAGGTTTCCATTTTTTAATTTAAAAATCTGTAAAAAGTAGTGGGGGGGGGGGGGGGGTGAAGTCTTGTTGTGAGCTTATAACTTTTACCATTGACAACCTATAACCGTCAAATTTTATATTTAGATCCTTTATAGTGTTGAATTCTTTTTCTGAAATTTTCAGAATTTCGAGTTCCATATTTCCGCCGTTATGCTCGGAAAAGTGCATTAAATTGACGTTTTTCCTACTAGTTTCTTAGTTTTCTTCAAATAACTTTTTCCAAACTTGACCAAAAATTCTGAAATTTTTAGAGTAGTAAGACAACACCTATAAGAATATATGTGCAAAATTTCACATTTCTATGTTCTCATTTGTTAATTTTATAACCTCACAAGCGAATCCTACTTTTTCCCTTTAAAATTGCCCAACTTGTCTTTTTGGTGTAGTCGGAAGTGTTTTGGTTTGTTACTGGTAGGGGTCCATGGTTCGAATCCACTTGGTGGAAACTACCTTTTAATTAAATTTTTCTTTCACATATTTCATTCTAAATTGATTTTAACATTTTTAAAAATTCAAAATAATTTTTTTAGACGATTTTCACCAAGATTTACTTGTAAATATTCAATTAAAAGGATGTAATTTTTATGGAAGATCTTTACAAAAAAATATTTTTAATATTACAAAAAAGCAAGCTTTACCTTGTTGGCTACAACATAATAAAAAAAGAAGCTTAATTTGGCGTAAATCAAAAGAAGAAGAAAATTTGAAAGAAGAAAATTTTTCTTCCTCTTCCTCCTCAGTACCCGTTGGGGTCGAAATTGACAATAATCTTCAAGAAAATGAAGAGAAGCAAGATTTGGGATTAACTGAATTATCTGATTATTTTCAACATTTTGTATGCCTTTGTTCTCCTAAAATGTCTGATTTGGCTCAGAGTATGTATGCTTAAAATGATTCGGTTTTTTCTTTTGCTGCAATAATTTTATAAATATTTTCTATTTTTAATAGTAAAAAATTTTTTGAATCTATGGGGGAATTTTAAGTTTAAAAATTATAAGTTATTTGGTTAAAAAAATAGTATTTAATTAAAAAATATTTATAATCTATTTTTATATTTAAAAAATTATTTCGGGCCCCGGACGAACTCGAACCCTCCCTGAGATCAGCGAAAAGCCAGACGTGTTAACCATTAACCGTGCATTTCGGAATTTTAATTAAAAATTAAATCCCTCATCATTCTCACTTTTAACAATTCTCTAAATTTTTTTCTTGAAAGCTTCACAAGAGATTAAAAATTTTTTAGACAATTTTCATGTCTTTAGGGTTCAATAAAAATAAATCAAATTTTTTATTCAATATAAGAAAAAATATTTTTTGGGCGCAAAACAAAGCGACACTTAATATTAAAAATATTATTATGAAATTATTTAAATGCAATTTTTAAAAAAAAGGGGGAGAGAAGAAAAATGAAGTGTGGACCGGCAGAAAAAAATAAAATTAAAATTTGGAGATTGAACTAAAGTACAATCTCTCAGAAAAAATATTTTAAAAAATGCTCTTCATTGAAACAGCTCGCGACCTAGAGAGTTGCGTCAAAATTTCTAATTTTATTATCTTTTTTTTTTAATTTTTGACCCAGCTCTCTTTTTTTTATGACAAGAAAAATGCTTAAATATAAAATTCTAGAAGATTATTGCTCTTCTTGAATTTTTAAAGAAAATAATGAATACAAAAGAAACTCTACAACGACACCCCCATAGGGACAAAAAACACTTTTTGGAACCAATCGAGTTAACGTTAGTGTGGATTGAGAAGGGCGTCGTTATAGAGAGAAATATTGTAAAACTAAAGAAAGGGGAGGAAGACTATCTTTAGAAAATTTTTGAAAAAAAAATTTTGGCGAGAGAGAAATGAAAATCTACTAAAGAAAAATATTTTTAGGGTTAACCCTAAAATAAAAAAAGCAATTCAAAAAAATTATTAAAGTTGTCAAAACCTTGGTTAATCATTTAAAGGGACTTTTAGTGAATTTTGGGGCATTTTTAGGCAATTAAAAAATTCAAAATTTCAAAAAAAAATTTTTTCAAAAAAACCCCCCAAGGTCCTCGACTCTTTAAAAATATTAAAAAAATGAAAGGAATGATTAATTCAAAATTTTAATTTTATATTAGCTATTTGCAGCCATAAGCCTGGCTTTGGCACAATCTGCACATAAAATATCTGCCCCATCTGTTATAAAGCCTTTCCCAACCAGACTAGTACTGCATTGATTACACACCTTTAAAAATAAAATTTTTTTTTGAAAATTTTTAGAAAAAAATTTTTTTCAATAAAAAAAAATTTTGAAAATTTTTTTAATAAATTTTTCAAAAAAAAAAATTTTTTTTTAATTTTTTAAAAATAAAAAAAATATTTTTTGGAAATTTTTAGAGAAAAAAATTTTTTTGAAATTTTTCAGAGATAAAAAAAATTTTTTTGAAAATTTTCTGAGATAAAAAAAATTTTTTAATAAAAAAACATACAAAACAATCATTATGCCAATGCCTATCTTCAAAAGAAATAAATTTAGCACCTCCAATACCTTTAAATAAATATTTAAAAAATAAATTTAGAAAAATTTTTACCAGTAATTGGTTTAACACAAGCAGAACATCTCTTTGCAAATAATTCTCCATAACAATCTGCACAATAAGGCTTTTCATCTTTCGAGGTAAAACGTTGGCCAGCTAGAGAAGTATTGCAATTTGTGCAACAAAAACATTCCCTTAAATAATTTTTTATTTTAAATAGTTGATGTTTTGGAATGTTTTTCTGATTTTTTAAAATGTTTTTCTGATTTTGTTTAAATGTTTTTCCTAAATTTGTTTGTTTTTCTGATTTTTTAAAATGTTTTTCTGATTTTGTTTAAATGTTTTTCCTAAATTTGTTTGTTTTTCTGATTTTTTAAAATGTTTTTCTGATTTTGTTTAAATGTTTTTCCTAAATTTGTTTGTTTTTCTGATTTTTTAAAATGTTTTTCTGATTTTGTTTAAATGTTTTTCCTAAATTTGTTTGTTTTTCTGATTTTTTAAAATGTTTTTCTGATTTTGTTTAAATGTTTTTCCTAAATTTGTTTGTTTTTCTGATTTTTTAAAATGTTTTTCTGATTTTGTTTAAATGTTTTTCCTAAATTTGTTTGTTTTTCTGATTTTTTAAAATGTTTTTCTGATTTTGTTTAAATGTTTTTCCTAAATTTGTTTGTTTTTCTGATTTTTTAAAATGTTTTTCTGATTTTGTTTAAATGTTTTTCTGATTATTTTTAAGTTGTTTTTCAAAATTGTTTTTATGAAAAATTTGTTTTTCTGATTTTTAAAAATGTTTTTCTGATTTATCACAATGTTTTTGTAATTAATATTTTTTGATGTTTTTCTGATTGTTTTTCTGATAGTTTAAAAACAAAATTTATATATTTCTCTACCTATGCCAAGGCTCATTTTTGTAGGTAACACCACCAGTACTAATAACCTAATAAGTAAAAAATTTTTAATAAATTAAATAAAAATCCCCCTACCTTTTTACATTTACAACATCTCGTAGCAAATTTTTCTTCATAACAAGCAGCACAAAAAACTTCCTCATTCTTTGGAATAAAACTCCGCGTTCCTATTGGAGCTTTACATAGAGCACATACAAAACATTTATCATGCCATTGTTTTCCTCTATATTCCATTTTTTTCATGCCTAAATTTTTTAAAAATTTTTATTTAAAAAATCCTCCCCTTTCCCTCCCAAAAAATCCCCACTCCCCCCCCCCCTCTTCCTTACCAGCTTTAAATATTTCTCCACAACCATCACAACGAGTAGCGAATGCTTGATCATAACAATTAGAACAATAAATCCTTTCATTTTTACTTCCAAAAGGCTTATCCACAAGTGAAATTTTACACATTGAACAAAGAAAACATTCTTCATGCCAATGCTTATCTTTATACGAAAGGTCCTTTAAAAAATAATTGTTTTAATATTTATTTAATGTTTTAATTTAATTCTGATTTTTGTGGTTTGTTTTTAATGTTTTGTCTAATGTTTTAATTTAATTCTGGTTTTTAAATTTGTTTTGTTTAATGTTTTTATGTTTTAATTTAATTCTGGTTTTTAAATTGTTTTATGTTTAATGTTTTTATGTTTGAATAGAATTCTGGTCTTGTTTTATGTTTATTAATGTTCAAATTTAATTCTGATTTGTAGTTTATTTGTTTGTCATGTTTAAAAATAATTCTGATTTTTTAATGTTTCTTGTTTTAAAATATTTCTAAAATCCTTTTACCTTTGAATCGATTCCTATATGTTTCTGACATTCGTCACAAACATTAGAAAATATTTCTTCATAACATTTAATGCAATAAGGATGTTCATCTCGCAAAATATAACGTTGACCAGTTAATTGACCATCACATTGCCAACAACAAAAATGATCGCTATGCCAATCTTTATTCATTGCTTTTGTATATTCTCCACAAAATATTAGCTGGAAAATTTAAAAAAATTTTCAAAATAAATTGAAAAATCACAAAAAACACATTTTTAAAAAATGTGTTATGCTCAAATTTTATTTTATTTTTCAAGGACTTTAGATGATCAAAAAACTTAAATTTTTTAAACGTTCTCTCAACACTTTTAAAAACTTTAAAAAGAAATAAAAATTTAAAAGAGTGATCAGAATTTAGAGAAAACATATGGATGTTTTTAAAGAACAGTGGAAAATAAGAATTATTAGACACTGTGTTTTTAGAAGTTTTAAGATAATTCTGATTATGTTTTTAATTGGCTTAACGATGTTTTTAAATAATTCTGATTATGTTTTAATGATGTTTTTTTAATAATTCTGATTTGTTTTTAGATGTTTTCAAATAATTCTGATTATGTTTTTAGATGTTTTTAAATAATTCTGATTTTGTTTAAAGATGTTTTAAGATAATTCTGATTATGTTTTTAGATGTTTTAATAGACAATTCTACTTCACATAAGAAAATTAACTAAAGATTAATGTTGTAATGACACAAAACTTAACTAGTATATAAAACAGAATAATAAATGCTTTTAGCTAATCAAGAAAAGAGAACAAAGCTTTTGTCTCTTTAAAAATCTATTCAAAAGAAAATATCCAACAGCTTTTTCTTGCTTCCTCAAAAAGCTTCTTGGGCTTCAACAGAAAATAAAAATATAAATTTATAAAATAATCAATCGATCGGCTGGTTGGCAATTTAAAGTAAAAATGAAATAAAATTGTTTAAAAGTTTTTAAAATTGAGGGAAAAAAGAGAAAATGAATGTGAGGAGAGCATGTGTGTATGTTTAGTTTTGGTTGGTTATAAATAAATTGACTAGAAATTGAATCTTTTTTTTATTAACCTTTACTCTCTCTCTAAATATTCCATAAAAATGATTTTTTAAAAATTAAAATTGGGAAAAAATATATATTTTTATTTGGACTTTCTTCCCGAGTAGAGAAAAAAATTTTTTTCCGAGTTATTAATGAAACTTAAAAAAAAGTTTTTTGGTATCTTTAAAAAGGACCACCAAAAATAGAAAAACGTGGCCTAAAGTTAATTAAAAAAAAGTTAATTACTTAAATAATGTCTCATTATGTTTAAAAACCCAAAAAAGTCAAAAATTATTTTTAATAAATTTAGAAAAAGTTTAAGTAATACAGGAACAAGAAAAGAATACCCGAGTTAATAAATTAATCCTAGAATTATTTAGAATGATTTTCTAGACTAAAAAATGGAGAGAATAATAAAAAAAGAGTTAAAAAATATTTTATGAACAATTATGTCTCGTATATAGAAGATAATTTTAGAGATCTGAGTTAATAAATTAATTTTTTAGAATTATTTTAGAGATTTCCTAGTTCACAAAAAAATAGAAAAAATATAAATAAGCCAAATTTAGAAATAGAAAAATCATCATCCATTTTTTTAAAAATTGGTGGCTTCCGAAATTTTTATTTTATCTTCAAAAAAAAGTTGAAGGGATAAAGCTACTCCCCCCCCCCTCATCCATCTAACTACTTAGTTTCAAGCCTTCCTCCATTTTAAAAAAAAAGTTTTTAGAAGCAATCCCCTCCCTATCCATGTTCCTCCCCATCCATTTATCTACTTAGTTTTCCAAGCATTATTTTTAAAAAATAAGGAAAACCGAGGAGGAAGGAAATGGGTTGAACATATAAATGATGTATTTAAAATACGTAGATAGATTATTCTTCCATTATTTTTTTAAAGCTAAAGCTAAAGTCAAAAAAGTTTAAAAAAAAGTTAGAGAGGAAAGACGTTCTTCCAGCTTTTTTTCATTTTTTCCTTGCTTCTGTTGTTGTTCTCAGTTTTAAAAACTCCAAACACAATTGCTTGCTCTCTCTCTTCCCCTAGACTGGCCAAAAGTGAAAGCTTCCCTTCCCCAAATTTTTTTCCAAGTCAAAATTGGTTTGGCCCCACAAAAAAATATAAATTGTTTTATTTGTTAGAAACGGAAAAAAAGACAAAAAAAAATTTTTTTTGTCCTAGTCAAAAATTGGGCCCTAAGGGAGAAAACTTTTTTTCCATTTCATTTTATATATCCCTTTAAATAACAGGAAGACTCATAAAGCAATTGGGGAATTGATTCTTTCTTTGTTTTCCTTGTTTTTTCTAGTCGAAGATTGGCTAACCAACAACACCAACAAGAAGCTGTTTTTAAGCGCTTTTTTCATTCATTCTTCTTCCCGTCCCAGTCTTCCCCCCGGGCAGTCAGTCAGTTGTTCTCCCTAATATTTAACTCAAACCTAATCTTTTGAATGAAGAAAACAATGAAAAAAAAAGAGACAAGATTTTTGATTAATAAAAAGAAGATAAAAAAGATTTTTTAAAGGAAGTGTTTTGGTCAAAAAATATATACATGTAATTGGTAGTACCTTGAAGTGTTTTATTGGATGAGTTGTAATTAATGAAAGAGAGAGAGAGAAAGAGAGAAAATTCTGAAAAATAAACCAGAATAAAATAAAAACAAACATTAAATGGAAACCAGAACAAGAAAAGAACAAATTAAAATAAAACTCAGAATAAAATAAAAATAAAATCAGAATAGAAACAAAACATATCAGAATAAGATAGAAACAAACAATAGAATAGAAAAATCAGAAAAGAAATAAAACAAACAAAGAAGCAAGCAAAACCAGAATAAAACAGAAAAAAAATCAGAAAAGAAATAAAACAAAATCAGAATATAAATAAAACAGAAAAGAAAAATCAGAATAAAATAAAAACAAAATGAAAAACAATTAAAAGTTGAAATAAAAAATCAGAATTTTAAGAAAACAAAAAACTCCAAACAAATAAAAATCAGAAGTTTTAAATATTAAGAGTCAGAAACATGTTGTTTTTGACGAAAAACAAAAGAGTAAGTTAACCAGAAAAATATATAATAATAATAAAATATATATTATTGTTTTTAAAGTTAAAACTTGTCAGTCTTAAAAGTGTTGAGAGAAATATAAGGATAAATTATAAACAAAAATTTTTTTTTTTGAAAAATAAAAACAGTTGTTTCCCTTTAGTATATATTTTCTATTTTCTAGACTCTCCCATAAAGTACTTTTTTTTATTTTTTTTATCCCAGACATTTTTTTATTTTTAAAATTAAAAAAATATTTATTTTTTCACCCCCTACCTCATCACAAGCAGAGCATCTAGGTTTGTGTAATTCAGCAAAATGGCGTTCACAATAAACTTTTTCATCACGAACACAATATGTGAGATCAACAAGTAACTTGGAAAATTAAAAAAAAATTAAAAAATTTTTCTAAAAAATTTTTGGAAAAAATTTTTTAGAAAATTTTTTAATTTTTTAAAAATTTAAAAAAAAAATTTCAAAAAAATTTTTTTTTATTTTTTAATCTCTACCTGTTCACAAGTTTGACAAACAAAACAAGCAGCATGCCAACCAGTATTTTCACCCAATTTTGGTGCTATAACAGCCATTTCATTACGTTCTACAACACCTCTACATTTTCTACATTCCTTCAAAAAAAAAATTTTTTTTTAATTAAATTTTTAAATAGTTTTTTGTTAATTTCAATTACACAATCCCCTTACAAAAATTTCCTTCATTAAAATTTTTTACTTAAAAAAATTTAAATTAAAAATTAACATCACTTCCTCCTCCACAAAATTTTTAAATAAAAATTTAAAAATTAAATTTAAAAAAAATCTACATCTCTCCAAAAAAATTTTTTTTTTATTTTTAAATCAAAAAATTCCACTATCCCCACCTTCCAAAAAAAATTTAAAAAAAAATTAAAGACCCTCCAAAAGTGAAAAAAAAATCAATTTAATTAAAAAATCTAATCCACCCTTCCCTAAAATATTAAAAAAAATTTTTTTTTTAATTTCAAAAATTAAAAAAAAATTAATTATAAAAATCTCTCCTCTTCCTCCTTCTAAAAAATCCCAAAAAAATAAAATTTAAAAAAATTTTATTTCTCTTCCCATAATTTAAAAATCCTTACCATAGCTTTAGAAATATTAGCATTAACATGCCCAATATCTAAAGCAACTTCATTTCTTGCATTAACAAATTCTTCATATAAACGTCTTTCTTGTGGAGTACGTAAATGTTTACAATAAGCTATAGATAAGTCTTGTCGAGGTAATTGTATCATTAATTGCCTTTCACGATTTTTTTCTCCAATACTGTTTAATCTTGGAATTATATGGTTGGGTAATTGAGACATATATTCTTCTACCTATTTTGATGAAGAAAAAAATTTAAAAAAAAAATTTTCTTCTAATTAAAAAAAATTTTTTATTAAATTGAATAAATAATCGCTCCTTCTAACACTCAACCTCCAAAAATTATCGCCGTTAAAAGTTATAAAGTTATATCCTCAAATTGGAATTATCAAAAAAAAATTTTTTTTTGTGATTAACTAAGATTAGGAAAAAATTAAAAAAAAACTAAACTAAAAGTATTTTCAAATCGAATTTTTTTTTAAAATTTCAAATCATTTCTAAACCAGAGAGTAGAAACAAAAATGAATTTCGAAAAAAAAAGAAGGTAGAGGGGGATATTCGAGAGAAATTACACCAACCTTACTAAGAAGTATGGCTAGTAATTAGGAATAGAGCCGAAGAAAAAAGAAAAAAATCCTGAAAGAAAAATTTCAGAGGATCTTTTCAAACCTTACTCATAAACCAAAAAACCCAAAAGAATTAAAACATTTCAAAAAAAATTTTTTTTTTAAGGTAAGAGCCTGACTCTCTTTTAAATTTAAAAATTTTTTCAAAAAATTTTTCCAAAAAATTTAAAAATTTCCCTACTTTAAGGCGCCCAATGCCTGGAGGTACCCAAGCATATCCATGTCCTGCTGATCCAATTGAAGAATTTATATCATTAGAATTATTTTCATTATTATTTTTACGTTGTTGTTGCTGTAAAACTTTAGCCATTTCAGCAGATGATGGTTTAATTCCTAAACGTTCATAAACGTTTAATGCTTGATTTCCGCCAATTTCGTGATCACTTCTATCACACTTGCAATGAACACAAACTTTTCTAGAAAAAAAATTTTTTTTGAATTTTTATTTTTTTTAATTAAATATGGGACTAAAAGTACAACAAAAAAATTTCATAAAAAATTTTTCAAAAAATTTTTAAGCTAACCCTCTCCCAATTGATAAATATTCAAAAAAAAAATTCAGAATATCTCCCCACTAAATTTAGGAAATTAAAAAAAATTTTTCCTTGAATAAGAGATGATAATATCAAAAAATTACATAACTCGCGCATTCCCCCCACAATAGAGGAATGCGGAAAAAATTAAAAAAAAAAACTAATAAAAAATAGATTTTTGAGAGAAAAAAATAAAAAAAAAATCAAATAATTTGGAAAAATCAAATACTATCTCCACCCTATTCTATCGAATTCGGAATTGTGCAATAACATTTTCGGTAATTTTTTAACTCCCATAATGTATGTAGAAATGAGGCCCAAAAATGTTAAAAATTCGGCTTTTCCAATTTGAAAAAAATTTATTTTCTCAAATAAAGTAACCTTTGGATATAGAATCGATATAGCAGAATTTATAAAATTAAAAATGAATAGATAAAAATTTTTGGTTTTTATTTTCCCCCCCCCCCCCCCCCCCATTTTTTTTTCTAAATTTTACTATAGTTTTGTGTGTGTGTGTGTGTTAATTTATTTATTAGTAAATAAATATTTAAATAGTAGCTTATATATAGAGACATGATGTTTTAAAAAAATATTTATGTATATGTGAATGCCTATGAATGCCAAGAAATTTAAAATCCCCCTTCTTTTTAAGGGGGATTTTAAAAGAAAAATCTCTTTAAAAAAATAAAAAAATCCCCTTCTAAAAATAAATAAATATATATATCTAATCACTTTACTTAGTAAAAAATTTTTAAAAGATGTTTAAAAAATTCAAATTTTTATGTTTATTTATATAAAAAATTCTTAAAAAAAATTTTTTTCTGTTTAAATAAAACAAAAAAAAAATTCTAAAAATAGTACAAGATTATTTATTTTATTTATCAAGAAAGATTAGAGAGGTTTAAGGTGCTGTAACCATTTTAAACTCAAAAATTTTGGGAGAATTAAGTAATCCCTCCAGAAAAAAAAAATTTTTTAAAAATCAAGTGATGATCATAAATTTTAGAAAAAAAAATTTTTTTTTTGTTTATATTGAAACAAAAAAAAATATAAACATATGAGATAAAAAATGTTTAAGGAAGGCTTCTAAAATTTCTAAAAAAAAAGTTAAAAAAAAATTTTTTTTTAATTCTAATAAATAATTATAAAGAATAAATGAAAATTATACCAAATAATTTGTGAAAGTTTTCCTTACAAATCCTAACTAGTGTTCGGTAGATTTGAAATTTGGATTTTAATTTATATATTTTTTTTGGAGTACCAAAACCGGAAGTATCGAAAAATATCAATTCGGTAATTTTGGAAGTACCGCAGTAGTACTGATTTAAAAAAATTTTTTTCTAAGAATAAATAGAATTTTTCCCTAAAAATTATATAAAACATAAGAAAAAATTGATATTTTTTTTTGAAGAAATGGATAAATAAAAATATGTGAAATAAAAAAGAGAAAATTAAAAAAAAAGGAGGAAGAAACCCTCCCAACTAAAAATGGAAGGAAAAATAAAAGATAAAAAAAAAGAGGAGGAAAAAAAAATTAAAATATGAAAAATTAAAAATGAAATCGAGAAAGAGAGAGACCAAGGAACGTCTCCTTCCTCCTCCATTTCTCGGCTGCCAACAATAACCAAAAAATGAGTAAAATAAAAAGGAATGATGAATAATAAATTTGAGGAAGAAAAAAAATGAAAAGTTTAAAATTATATAGAAAAGAGATAAGGAAAGATGATGATGAAAAAATTAAATAAAAATAGAGGTAATGAAAGGTTGATTAAGGTCATCAAAAATAAAACAAAAAAATTTTCTTTTCAAAAAATTCAAAAAAAATCCAAAATTGAGGAAAAAGAACCAATAAAACCCCCAAAATAAAATCTTTTAAAAGACTAAAACATGAGTTATATATTTTTGTAAAACAAATCCATATTTCGAGTAATCTATTTAAAAACAATGAAAAGTATGGAAGGGTTGGAAGGAGGTGTGCGAAGGAGGAAGTGTCGGAAATGACGAAGGAGGTGTGCTAGAAATCGGAACTTCGGAAATTAGAAATGTCGGAAATCGGAACTCAGAAAACGGAACTGTCGGAAATCGTAACTATCGAAAATTAGAAATAGCTCAAGAGTTGGAAATTGATTTCCGATTTTTTTGGAAATCGGAAGCATTTCTCGTTCCTGGTACGAAACAACAAGTTAATATAGTTCAAAAAAAGTTTGGGGCCTAAAAATAGAAAAAAATTAATTCAACCATTTTCTTGCACTTACTTATTTTCACCAAATCTTTAGGGTATTAAAAAAATATGGAGGGATAGAAAAAAATAAATTTAAAAAGGAAGAAGAAGCATATAATCAAAAACATCACAAGTCTCCTGCTTCTCCCTCCCCCCTCCCTTCCCTTTTGGGAAAAAATGCTTCTAGTATTGGAAAGAAAGGATTGAAATTGAAAAATAACAAACAAAAAAGAGGGAAGATGGACTCTTCTTCTCCTTCTATTGTTGTGAAATAGTGAATAAATAAATATATTTTATTTTAAAGGGGCTAATTCTTCAATAAAAATGTGGGCCTTTTTTAAAAAAAATAAAAAAAAATAAATTTTAAAAAATCGAAAAAAGAAAAAATATGGGGAAAATGTGAGTGACACACACAAAAGTATATAAAAATAAAAATATTTTAAAAAAAAGGACTCAAGGAGGTTGATGTGCATCAAGAAAAAGAGGAACAGGACAATGTATATCGCGAGCCCACTGTACATACCGCCGAGCTATTTATCGAATCAGTAACGCCCTGGTATAGTTCGATTCAGGTCGCCGAGGCGCATATTTTCTCATTTATTATTTCGAAAAAATTTCATAAATTAAAAAAAAAATTTTTTAACCCTCAAAAATACACAAAAACGCCAAAAAAGTTTATGGTACACAAACATAAACAAGTGGAGAAATGATTATGTATGTAAGAGCGGTTTTTCGAGAAAATAAAAAAAAAAACAAAAAAAAACAGGGAGAGAAGATGGCATAATAAATCAACAAGAAAAATAGTAGTAGTAAAAATTGACATGAAGAAGCCAAAAAAAAAATCTCCCAAAAATAGTCTTTAAAAATAGAGAGTATTTTTCTGAGAAAATAAGAGGGGGGGGTTTCTTGTTTATAAAAAATTTTAAAAAAATAAATAAAAAATAAAAATCGCGTGTTTAGTATATTTAAAAAATGGAAAAAATGATCCTTTGAAAAAAAACAATTTTAAAAATGCCATAAATATTTTTAGTAACCCAATAATTTAAAAAATAAACAAAAATGAAATTGCTTAGTATTTTAAAGATAATTGGTTGGCATTTTATTATTATTTTTTTTTAAATTTTTTGAGCAATAGTACAAAAAAAAATTATAATCTCTAAAATAAAGGACTTGTTAAGCATTAGAGAGAAAAATTAAAAACGAGATAGAAAAAAAGAAATTTCAGAAAAATTTTAGGAGACATCCAGAACCGAAAACCCGAACCGACAATAATAATTAAAAAGTTAAGATGTAAACAGAAAAGATTCTTCTAAAAAAAAAAGAAGACACGCAAAATGAATAAGATCACCTTTAAATCCCTTAAATTTTCCCTCCAAAAAATCACAAATTTACTTTGAAAAAATACTTTGAATAATTTTACAAATTAAAAATAAAAAGCGAAAAATAAATACAAAAACCAAAAAAAAATTTTTTCTTCAAAAATTTTTCAAAAAAAAAAACTTACAAAGCTCTATCAACTTGTAACATTCCTCCTCCACCACAATTATTATTGTGGAGGAAAGAATTGGGTATTTTATTATTTAAATTAAAATTAAAATTTAAATTATTATTCTTTTTTCTGTTGCCTTTATTATTATTATTATTAAAACAAAAATTTTCCAAATTTTTGATGTCAAAAATTTTAAATTTATTAATAATATTTGTTGATTTACAAGAAGAGGATGATGACGGCATTTAGTGTAAGTAGAGAGACTTGCCCTCCCTCTTTTTAGCAGGACAGAAAAAATAATTTTTTGGGCGTGTGTAGCAATTGGCCCCGATTTTTCTTTTCAAAAATTTATTTTTTTTATGTTTCTTAAAAAAAGAGTTCAAAAAAAATTTTTTTTTAAGTTGAAGAGAAAAAAAAATAGCAAGAGGAAGCAATAAAAAAAATAAAAAAAAGACACACAACAAGTGATTGGCAATAGCTAAAAGTATGTCTTGATTAATTCTCTTTCATGTTTATTTAACCTCAAATCAAAACTACTTAAATATATTGATCTAGAGATTAATTAAAGAGATCAAATGTGATAAACTAAACGAAAAATCTAGTTCAAAAAGTTTAAAAGATTATTCTCAAAATTGGAATTGGTTCTCCAAATTTGTTCCAAATTTTCTTTGAATTCGTTTTGAGCCGTTTTGAGGGAAAGGAAAAAAAAAGCCTTTTTTTGAGCCCAATTTCTCAAAAATTTCCAAAATAAATTCCACCAATTTACTACTCTAATTCCAAGTTTTTGGTAAAGGTGAGAAATAGGATTGCTGGCCCGGTTCGGTTGATCGAATCGGGCATCGAATTTTGGCCCGAAAAAGACCCGAATGGCCCGGTTCTAAAACGGCAATCCTAGTGAGAATTGAAGAAAATTAAAGCTGAACTAAATTTAAAAAAATGAAAGATCAGGAGTATATTGTTTGGTAGATTAACAAAAAAATTTATTTTAGAGATCAGCAAAATGGCAAAATTAAATATTTAAATCTGTCAGATTCTAATAAAAATTATAAGAATTAGTACATATATTTGATATCCTCCTTCTAGGTATTAGCTATTTATTTAATTTGAGAAAAATGACGATAATATACCTCTAAATTATAGGAAAAGGAGAGAAAAAAATCCACGAGAAAAACATAGGTATTATTGCTTTTTTTTTCAACTTTTAAAAAAATAAGTTTAATGAAGGAGGAACATAAGTTAGAGGATTGATTGACGTTAAAAAAGTAGGAAATTAAAAAAAAAGAAAGAATGATCAGGAAGTACTTTTTTTTCATTTAAATTTTAGGAAAAAAATATAAGAATAAAAAATTAAAATAAATTACAATTACTTTTTATGAGGTCATTTTATATCACTCAAGTGATGCAGAAGTTAAAAGAAAATTTGATATAAAAATAGGAGTAGAACCAAAGATGTTCTTGTAATTCAAAAGATATAACTGCGGGTTAAAAAAAAAAGATGGTAAAAAAATGGCCGAATTTTTTTAAAGATAATTAAAGACAAGAAATTGAGACTGTAAAAAATTATCTGATTGGGAACAATCGTTCCAATAAAAAGAAGGAATAAATATGTAATAAAAAATCAACAACATTCTAAAACAGTTTCAAATATAAGATTAATACAAAAAAATAATAAGAATAAGAACTATAATAAAAATTATCCTATAAGAAAATAAAATCAAAAGAGATAAAATCAAAAAAATCCTAACAGTTTCAAGATCGATTGTACTATTTAAAAGGATTTAGTGTCAAAACAACGTCACACAAACCAATCACTTGTTGTGTATTTTTAAAAATTAATGTCTTAAAAAATTTATTATTATTTCCTCAACGTGAAAAAAAAAGAAAAAAAATTTAAAAAAAAAATAAAAAAGGCAAAAGGTGACAACAATTTAAAAAAAAAGAAATGACAAAAGCATTCATTGTTATACCTACTACATATTTACTTTCTCCTCTAAATAGAAAAGTGTGTATGTTTTTTCCGGAAAAGAATATCCGGAAAAATAAAGAAAATAAAAAATAAAAGTGAATGGGGAAAAATAAGAGAGAATGGCTAGCTAGCAAGAATGAGTGCTTTTTTACCAGCCTTTTTGCAGGCCTAGAAACCAACCAGCCTTCTTGCAAGGCCAAGAAAAAATTAAATAATAATAAAATAGAGAAGAGAAACTTTTTTCTTAAGGAAAAATAAAGAAAAGTGTGGGTAAAATAGAGTCTCAAAAAATTGGAGTTTTTATTTGGTGGGTCTCAAAAATGGAAGTTTTTTTTGGTGGGTGGTCCATAAAATATAAAAAAATATTTTTTTTCTTTTCCAAAAAAAATTCTTTTTTCCCTTTCTGTTGTTGGGTGACCGACCGACCACCATCTTTATTTTTCTTCCTTATTTTTTCTAGCACGAAATGATGGTGGTGACCCTTCCCCTTATTTTTTAACTTTTTCTTGCTAATGTGGAAAATATGTCTTCTATAAAGGGGTTGGTTGTTGCAATAATAGAGAGACCTTTTTACTTTTTTTTCTTCGTTATTTTTGGCCATTTTTTAGCATTCCTTTACCCCCAAAATATATTTTTAGCAGCCCATTTTTCTTTGCATTTATTTTATTTATTTTTTTATAAAAATGCTGCTAATCATGAAGGGAAATGAGGCGATAAAAAAACAAGCAAATGAGAGAGAGAAAATTTTTGGCCTTATTTTTTTACTATATTATGGTCAAATAAATTTAAAAAAAAAAAGAAGTGAAAAAATTAATAAAAAAAATTTAGAGATTAAAGAGAGGATAAAAAAAACTATGACTTGAAACCTATTGAAATTGGAAAGTAAATTATCGGTTTGTAATCAAGAAATAAAAAGTCTGGTCGGATTTTCAATTAAAAGAAAAAATATTTTTTAAATAAATTTTTGGCTTTATTTTTTTCTACTATATTATGGACAGATAAATTTTAAGAAAAAGAGAGAAAAAAATAATAGAAAAATTTGGAGATTAAAGAGAGGATAAAAAACTATGAAACCTATTAAAATTTGAAAGCAAATTGTCGGTTTGAAACCCGGGACTGGTCAAGTTAAGCAGAAAAAAAAGTCGGGTCAGATTTTCAAAATTTTCTCCAAAAATTCATTAAAAAATCAATTTACATTAAAAATTAGTTCCAGTAAAAATAAAAAAATCCCTCATTGGGAAAATAAAATCAAAAAAATAAAAAAAAACATAATAAACGGCTAGTAAAAATAAAAAATAACCCCTCGAGAAAATAAAAAATTAAAAAAAATTTTTTTATTTAAAAAATTGATCACCTACCTCCAAGTATGAGGACGGAATCCATAACAATTGCAAATTGCCATTCGCGAACAGGGTTGTCCAACCTTTTTTAAGTAAAAAAAATATTAAAAAATAGTCTATAGGATAAAGTTTTGTTGAATAAAGCGCCTGAGCCTATCCCAAAAAAATAGCAAAGTATTGGATGGGATTTGGTTAGAGCTGCTTCGAAATTTAAAAAATCTTCGAAAATCAAAAAAAATAACCTCAAGATTCGAAACTCGAAAATATCACAAAATTTCAAAAATCGGAAATCGAAATTTCGAAACAACTCTAGACTTGATTTTGAGAGCTTTCCTATGTAATTTATTAATTAATTAACTATCCTAATGAATCATTTTACAACAGACTTAATCATAATTTTTAGAGGAAATTTAGACGACTTTACAGATCTTTCATTAAAAAAATTTTTTTCTTCGTTTTCAAAAGTATATCAAAAAATTTACTACCTCAACATCAATAACATGTGCCATTTTTTGATCAAAACGTTTTGTTGTAGTTGAAATTAAAGCTGCTCGATTGTTGTTGCTGACAAAACCTCCACTACCACTAACTACACTTTTAACGTTGTTACCTCCACTATTAGTGCTGCTAGAACGTATACGATTTATTGTTGAATTGTGGTTGTTGTTAGTAGTTGGTGGAGGATTTGGATTAATATTAGAGGAAGTTGAAGACGAAGAAGAATTAATTCCAGTAACAAACTTTAAAAGAAAAAAAAATTTTTTTATAAAGATTTCCGGGAAAAATTTTTTTTTAAATTCAAAAATTAATTTAAAGAAGAGAAGTGTGGAGAAAATAAAAAATATTTAAAAGAAACGTTTTAATCAAAGTCTCATATCTCATTTTTAGGTATACCCTTGAGGCTGATACTTCATTTAAGAAAGATAGTGAAAAATGTGCGTAGAGGCGTTCCATAAATTTAAACTTATTAGGGAGGGGAAAGGTATTTACTTAAAAACTCAATAAACTAGGATAGCAACCCGACCCTTCGGGGGCGGGTGTGTCGGGGATCGGGGTTTTGCCGGGAAGATCGGAAAATATCCGAAAAATCAAAAATTCAAAGTCAAAATAATTTGAATTTTTAAAATTATCTAAATATCGTTGGGTATCTAAAAAATATTTTTCAAGAATAAACAACAAAAATAAAAAATAAAATTTAAAAAAATATAGATAGACAATGTTTCCATTTAAATTTTTTGGCAATTTTATAAAATTGGAGAGGAGGACATTTATTTATAAAAATTTAATTTAAACAAACAACAAAACGTCAAGAGTTAAAGGGAGAGAAAATGCGCGCACACAAAAAAGCTTTCCGGTAAATTAGCTTTATTGCAAAATGCCTTTGAGGAGAATTGAGAGAAGAGAGGAGGTGGGTAGATTAGAGGAGGAAGAATTAATCCAGAAGATCGAGAACCAAAAGATTAAAAAGGTGTTTAAAATGTCAAAGTGTCTAAATATCAGTCGAAATGTCAAAAAAGTCAAAAATGCCAAAAGGGCAAATTCTAACAAGTCGAAATGCCAAAAATTTAAAATGTCAAGGATAGGAAATGTCAGAGTCGAGGTTTTGAGTAGTGCTTCCCAGGAACCGAAAATTAGCCGGAACCGGAACTTTACAACCAAACAGGAACCAAAAAAGACTGCAACTTCGGCCTACCGGAACCGGAACTTCCGTCGGAGCACTAGTTTTGAGTCAAGACAAGTCAAAGTTCAAGGTGTCAAAAAATCAAAACGTCAAAAGTTAAAAATGATAAAATTCCAAAAGTTAAAAATGCCAATGTCAAAATTCCAAAAAATTCAAAATTCCAAAAAATTTCAAACTTATTAACATATTAATCTTCCGGAATAACCAAAAGATGATGTAGTAAATGATGAATTTAAAAATAAATGAAAAGAATATGTTGCAAGACCCTCTAGGGAGGAAAAAATGAAGGAAGGAAATCATAAATTTCAAGAATTAATGACAACATTTTAAAAATGTTTGACGTTCAAAGATTAGAAGGAAAGGATAAAAAATTTTAAATTATATATTTTGAATGGAGACCCGGAAGAAGACAAAAAAAAAACAAAAAAAAATTAAGAAAAATAAATAAAGATAAGGTATATAAAATAGAAGATTGAGGGAAGATAAGAAGGGTGGTGGATATAGATGAGAGGATTTATTTGTAGTAAGGGGAGTTTGATAGAGCCTGGAAGTTACGAGGGCCATTGGTCGTCTTTGTTTATATGCAAGGAACCAAAATTAAAATAATTTCTTTAAATAAAATTTTCGAGATTAATTTTAAATTTTCAAGTTTATCTCCTCCCTTCTCCCTCTCTTACAAGTGCAGAAAAAATTTTTTTTATTTTTCTTAAATAAAATTTTCTAAATCTTCTAACTCAATAAATTTTGTTTTTTATTTATTTACTTAATGCTCTCTCTCCCACTCAGCTGTGGGCAGTTTTATTTATAAAGGGGATATATAAAATAAGAAAAGAAAATCTGGAAGAAGAAAAAATAAAAGAAAAAGATTTGTTGTTGTTATTGTGCTGTTTTGGTTAAGAATTTCAAAAAAAAATTTTAGAAAGACATTAGAGTATAAAAAATTTCTGAAAAAATTTTTTTGAAAATTTTTAAAATTCAAAATAAATTTCCGAAAAATTTTTAAAAAATTTCCGAAAAATTTTTTGAAAAATTAAAAAAATTTTTTGAAAAAATTTCAAAAAAAAAATTTTTCAAAAATTTGAAAATTTTCAAAAAATTTCTGAGTGACACTAGAGTATGACAAAAAAAAATTGAAATTTTCCTAAAAAAAAATCTGAATATCTCCCTTTAAAAACCCCCAAAAAATACTCTTAAAAATCCAAGTAAAAGGGAAAGGATATGTATATTCAAGCAACAACTGCCATAAATTTATGTTCTAATAAGCTTTTCTCTCTCACTCTCAATTTGCTTTAACCCATTCTAGCCCATATTTCTTCCAGCAGCGCCCCCCCCCCCTACTCCTCTCTATTGTGTGCCAAAACCACATTTTGGCACAAAATTTTGTAGAGAGGGCCAAAAAAGAGAGTATTAATTCAAAAACACAAAAGATCAACAGACATATTAGAGTCTTAACAGAAAAATAGAAGGTTGGAGAAAGTGAGATTAACAGAAGAACCAGAGGACCAGACTTTTTCTCTTGATAAGGATGACAACCAAAAAAAATTCTTAACTATATGTAACCCATATCCAATCTTAAATAAATCTCATTCTTATGTAGAATTTTCTCCAGCCTTAAAAAATCGGATCGGTTTTGGTTCGAAAGTGAGGGGGTTTCGAGTCCTGATACCATCCCTAGAGCGTAGAGCGTAAATAAAATCGAGGTCCTGTCTGTTTGTAATCACCAAACATCTCCTACTAGGTACCCCCCCCCCTAATCAACATCTAATCAGCAATTTGAAGGGGAAATTTAAATTTTTCAAAAAACTACCCACCTCCTAACCAACAAAATCCAGACTCGAATAGATACTTAATACCAACAAGTAGGTGTGACCTTTTGGAATTAATCTTTTCCCCTCTTCCAAAACTCTCCAAAACACAAATAAAATTTAAAAAAGAGACGGAAAAAAAGTTTATTAGATAAAAATGAAGAGAAGAAAGGGGAACGGATTTTTTGGAAAAAAAATTTTTTTAAGAGAGAGGGAAAAAAGACTTCGATTTTTTTGGAAAAAGCTTTAAAAAAAAGGGAAAATAATAATAATAATGTACTTCTTCTCCCCTCTCTCTTTTCTTCCTTAAAGCCTGGACGATTCATGCTTGCATAGCTGTGAATAAATAAGAGAGAAGGGGGAAGAATAAAATAGAGAAGTGTGGCGTTGACAGCCGAAAAAATAAAAAAAAGGGAACAATGAAAGGGGGATTTTGGGGGATTTATTGAAAGAGAGATAAGGGACAGAAAAAAAATTTTTAAGTTGGAAAATTATAAAAAAATTTTTTAAAAATAATTTAAAAATAGAAAGAATTATTTGCCTCTCAAAGATCGCTAGGAAATGACAAATCCAAAAAATTCCTTGCCAAAAGAATCAGAAAAATAAAGCCCCACATCCTTATTTTACTCCCAAAATTTTCCTCCATTTCCTTTGCATGGATTTACTTTTAAATTCCTAGTTTGACCATTATGACCCTTTTAAAGAATTTCTGGGAAACAACTAAACTCTAACTATGTACATATCAATGGAGGTATAGAATGGGGTCATAGAATGGGGTCAAAAAAATCAAAAACACCAACGAACACAAAATCCTTATACTTAAAAGAAAAACCAAAAATCACACTTCTCAAGGGAAAGAATTAAAAAAATTTTACTTCCTTTAAATAATTTTTAAAATATTTTTTTCCAAGCCAAAAAATTTCCAAATATATGTATAATTTTTAAAAATTAAGACTAGACATAAAATAAAAAATTTTTCAAAAAAAGAGAGGGAAAAAAGAAAGAGTGGTTCCTTCAACTAAAAATACACACACAATAATTTTCCCCCTTTTTCATAAAAATTAAATTTCAAAAAAAAATTTTTATTTTCTTTTTGTATAGATAGGCATGTTTGGAATGTGTTTGTTGTTTATTAAAAGAAAAATCTCCTTTTGAGGGCCAAAAAAAATTTTTTTGTTAAAAATGAAAAGCCAATTTCTTCCCTTCCCTCTTTCCCCCTTTCCTCCTCTCTTTTACTCATTCAATCAACCACCCCATCATCAGTTGGTGGTTAGGGTTAATTTCTCTAGGGAGGATAATAATGAGAAGAAGAAAGGGATATATATTTGGTTAGGAGAGAAATAAAGCTTTTTTAATGATGAACGTTTTTTTGTGGTTAGACTTTGGGGAAAATTAAAAAAAATTTTTTTTGACGCGTCAAAAATTAGAAAAATGAGACAGACAAATAAGAATAAATTTTGGTAAATAATTTTAAAGAGAAGAATGGAGGAGGTGTAGATTTAGAGATGTGGAGCAGGGTGGTGGCCAGGGGAGGATAGGGGGAAATCCTGGCTACGGCCCTGCAGAGGAGAATCAGTAAAAGGGAGGAGGAAGATGGATGAAGATAAGGGAAGAGAATGAAGAGTAAGGATGAAAAAAGGGGAAAAATGAAGGAAAGATGGAACGGAAGGATGAAGAATTGATGAATGAAGAAGAAGGACGAATGACGTCGAGGAAGGGTGAAAGAAGAAAGAAATGAAGAAAAAAAAGGAAAAAAAGATGAAGGAAAATTAAAGAGAAGACAATTAAATCCCTTAGAAAAGGTGAATGAGGGAGATTTAACCTATCCTAAAGTACCCAACTTTTGTCCATAAAAATTTTAAAAAAAGAAAAAAACCTTAGATAACGGATGCCACCAACGTGTATTATTTGCTGTAGTTACCGTCTTTCTACTTTCGTGCTGCGAGGGAGTTGAAGAAGGAATTTGTAACGCATAACCAAGCGTTCTCTCTCGATTTCCAGAAGAAATATTGTTTATTGGTTGTCTAACATTTAATGGAGTGAAGCGTGCCTTTAAAGAAAATGCTTGATTAATGACAAGGAAGAGTAGTAGTTGAGGGAACGGATGGGGGAGTAATCGCCGGCTCCGATAAAAAATTTTTATAAGAAAAACTCCCCTAAGACTGTAATTAAATTGGCCCTTGTCCAGTTTATGCGAAGAATAGAGTAGCTGGAGAGCAGGGATGTCCGTAGTTAAACCTCAACCCGATACATGAACTAATTTCGACTCGAACTCAGAAACCCGATCTAAATAAAATTTGGAGAACCGACCCAGAACCTGACTCGAATTTTTCTCAACCTGGCCCATCCTTTGCCCAAGATTGGGTTTTAAAAATGTTATAGAAGCTGCCCCTTAACCAAAGAAAAGAGAAATCTTAAAAACTCAAGAAAATCCAAACCCACTCACCGGCCTAGAAGACGACCTCTGTTGATGATTTTGTGAAGTAAACCCAGCAGCTGCTCTAGCCAAAATACTAGCTTCTATTGCTTGTGTTTTGTTTTGTAGCCTTCCTCTTCTTTCAGTTTCTGAAGAATTTTTTGTTGTTCCCAATACAGAAGAAGCCGAGAATGAAGGACGTCGAACAATTTGGGGAGGTTGATTGACAACTGCTGAGGGCTGGACAACTTTTGAACGGCAATATTCTACTAGAGCGCCTTCTTCTTTTTCCAATACAGAATTGCTGTCGTTGCCAATATCGGCATACTTGAAATATTTTTAATTAGTTTGAGTAAGACAGACCAAGTATTTGGTCTAACAATTCATTGGAGACTATTTTGGACCAAATAAAGTCTATAGGAGAGGACCTACCGGGAGAGAGGAGAGGTATAGGACATACAGGAGAGGAAATAACTGGGATAATCCGGCATTCTTTTGGTATGTGAAGTCATTTCAATCTCAAAGACCAAGTAAAAATAAGATAACGGATATTTCCAGAAAGAGATCGGACCGAGACGAGAGCTCGAAAAATCTCGGTTATGCCGTGTTCAGATAAAAGTCGCTTTGCGTCGTGCGACAGAACGCGGCATTATTTATGCTAACACGGCATTATCGAAATTTTTCGAGATAGCTCGTAAGTCCGGTCTCTAATCCTTATCATCAGGTCTCGAACCTCCCAGTAAATTAAAAAAATAAATGAGGGTGAACGAAGAGGAGAAAGAATGCGATACTATCACCTACAGTCCTCGAAAACTGAACAAAACCCAAAAAAGAAACGACCAAATACTTGGATTTAAAAAACCTGCTTGCTTACTCTTGGATCGTCAGTTACATCTTCGATTCGAAAAATTCCACTAGTATAAGGTTGTTGTTCTCTTTCAGTAGAAGTGGTTGAAGAGCTTGTTCTTCTTTGATTGTAAGACATTCCATTTTCGTTTTTGTAAGGGTGAATAGTTGCGATCATTGCCATTATCTTTGGCCTCTTAAAAATTTTTGGAAAATTTGAAAAAAACTTTTTAAAATTTTTGGAGAAGGAAATTTTGAAAAATAAATTTTTAAAACATTTCGACAGGCCATTTGGGTGCCAAAATTGAGTGTCTCCCTCGCTCTCAATACTATCGGTCGTTTAGGTGCCAAGACTGAGTGCTCCCTAAAAATCCTCTAAAAATCCTTTAAAAACCCCTCTAAAAATCTCTCTTAAATTTAATTCTCAACGAAAAAATTTTTTTCTTAAAATCAAAAATGGGAAGAAAATCAAAAACTTTTTCTTTCTTCAAAATGTGAAATGAAAAAAGGAATTTTAAAAACCGATAATTTTGGGTAAATTGTTTGCGTGGACGACGTAAACATTAAATGCGCGGTCTTTTCTTTCTCTAAATTTGATTGATTTGGAAAAAAAACTTTTTTTTTCTCGCAGTCTCAATATCATTTTATATCAACAACACACAAATTTGCTAAACAACAAAATTATTAAAAATGTGTTTATGCGACAAAATGAGAGAGTGGTAGAAGGGGGACCCAAGTAGGCGCGCGCCATAACGGCGCAATGCCATAGCTTGCTTCAAAATTTCTGAATCTTCCTAAATTTAGTATTAAACGATTCCTCTCATCGAGCTAACGAGATTGGTACCAAAATTGATAAGGGCCAGAAATTTTCCAGCAGGTTATGGCTTTGCGCCGTTATGGCTGCGCGCCTACTTGGGCTGTTTAAAGGAGAGATAATAACCAAAAACAAAACAAATTAATTTCCCATTCTTTCCCTTTTTTCTTAAAATATTCTCAAAAAATCAAAAAATAGCTACCAAAAGCGTCCTTGTCATTACAGAAAGGAGAACAATAAAAAAAAAGGAAAAATTAAAAAAAAAATATCTGCAAAAATGATAATCTGTTCCGCTATTTTTATTGCTTTTTTGACAGATCAAAAAACGACTTTAATGACCTCCGCAAAAATATTTTGATAAAAGTTATTTTTGGAAATGTAGAACTTGAAAAAATAAATTTAAAAAAATCAGAAAGGCTTTGGGTTCGTTCCACGAAAGGAACGAATTTTTTAATGTATCAGAATTAATATCGAACAAAGGAATATTAGAATAAATCAGAAATAAAATCAGAATTAATTTTAAACAAATAAGAACAATACCTAAACAAATATCGGAACGAATAACAGAACATATAACAGAATTAATATCAGAATTATTCAGAACAAATAACAGAAAAACCAGAATTATTTTTAAATTTTAATCAGAATTAATATCAGAATAAATTTTAAACTTAATTTCAGAATAATCAGAATTTAATATACGAAAAATCAGAATTAATTTCAGAACAATTACCAATAAAATCAGAATAAAATTTTTTAAATAATTAAAACAGATTTTAAAGAGAATTAAAGTTCTTGAAGAACAAAAAAAGTGTTCCGTTACACAATAAAATTAATAAAATAAAAATTGAAGGGAGGGGGGAAATTCGCCGACAAACAAATAAATGTAAACAAAACAGTATAATGAATAATTAATTTTCTTAAATAAATATTTATATAAAACTGGTCTTTATATGATTAGAGCAGGTCGCGCAGCGTCAATTTTAATCAGAAAACTGAGTTAGATATTACGTGGGTAAAAATTAATAATAAAATAATAATGAGAGAGTAAAGAGCAAATTAATATTTTATTTATTTATTTTTTCCTCTGATTTATTTTTCGATTTATTTTTCCCTCCCGGATACCTCCTCGTATTTTTATTTTTTAGAAATTCCCCCAAAAATCCTCAAAAAAAAATTTTTTTTCTAATTTGTCACCAAAACCTACCCTTTTAAATTTCAATAATGACTCATTTCTGACAATATAAAAGAATAAATACGAGAAAAAATTAAATAAAAATTGTAAAAAAATTAAACACCAAACCCCTTATTAAATTTTAAATTTATTTCCACCCACTCTTTCGCTAACTGTCTTTTGTCTTAACGCTGAACTACGTTATGTTCTATTTTACCCGTGGTACCGTTATATCATGTACCCTTTTGTCATATTTTCCCTTTGTATTATTTTGTCGTGCGCGGTCAAAATAAACATGCACTGTCTCTCTTATAAAACAACGTCTCTAACACTTCTCTCTCTATATTTTGTTAAACAAAAGTTTCCACAAAAGAAGACAGTAGAGTCTTATTTTAAAGTCTTTTGGTTTGAGTAACTAGATACTCTAAAATGAGACTCAATTAATCCTTTTATGATCGCTTAATGATTAAAGAGACAAAAAAGAGCTGCTTTTTCCCAGTGATTTCATGTAATTTTTATTTTTATTTTGTTGGACATAGCTAATTGGACAGTTTTTCCTTTCTTTGTTCTTTTGTTAAATTATAAATGTTTATTTTAGATATCTCAACATTTGTACATAAAAATAAATTTTTTGTGGGCAATTAATTAAAAATAAAATGACTCGTAAGCCTTTTATTTGAACAAATCTTATATTCTAACTAATCTTTAAAGGTGGTAACCAGCGTGAATTGGCCCGTGAGAAGAACAAAAAGAAAATGGAACAATTGAAGAAGAGTCAAGGAAAAAGCGGGGTAATTTTCGAAGATTTTTAGAAAATATTTAGTGTGTGGTGTAGTTGGTTGGGTTTGGGTTACAAAGGGAAAGGGTCGCGGGTTCGAATCCCACTGATGGGAAACTTTTATTTCGTGGAGTAAATGCAGTTTTTCGATGAAAATGGAACCATATCGTATTTAAAAAGTATTTCTAAAAATTTAAAAGACCAATAAAAGTTAAAAATTTAGGATGTCTCGACCGAGAAGAGGATGGAAACGGATGCCGGTTTGCTTGATTTTTTTTTTGATTATTTTAAAAATTGTTTTTTAGAAAAGATGCGCGAAAAGCAACGGAAAGCAGCCGAGAAAAAAGCTGCTGATGAAGCTGCCGCTGCTCAACAACAGTGTAAAATTGTGAAGAAGGATCCGTTGACGATGAAGGAATAGGATGAAAAAAATTTTTTGGGAATATTGCAAAAAGGAAGACATGATGGAAAAATATAAAAGTTTTATTTAATTTTTAATTATTTTGTGTGATTTCTAAAAAATAGATAAAAATAAATAAATACCTATTTGGAAAATTATTTTTTTTAAATTAATTTTACATAATATGTGTACAAAATTTAGATTTATTATTTTATTTAATTAAAGATATGTATATCAAAAAAATTGTAGGCGATAATTTGAAAAAAATTTAATTTTACTTAATATGCAAAAATTAATTTACGATTTTATTTAAGCAAATAAATTATCCACCTTTCTACTTTTCTTACCGCGCACTCTTAATTTTTGGAACGGGGGGTTGCGCTCAACCCCCTTAAATTTTGTTGTTATTTTAATAAGCTAAAGGATTTAGGCGACTATCCCAATCCAAAAAAGAGTGATGGGAATTCTTTGCCCAAAAAATTGTTGGAAGTTTATTATATTTACATTATATCAAAAAATCAAGATGAATCTGCCAGACACGGCTCCTTTGTTAATCAGTGACCTATACATTTTCTCATTCTTTTTCGTTTATTTTGTCAGCATAAATCATAAATGTCATTGTTATGCCCGAAAAGTGCCCATGCTTTGCCTAGGTCGTCGAGAACAAGGAGAATACCCAAAGAGAACGTACAATGTAGGTGTATTGGGCTGGAACAAACTGAGGAAATCATGGCCTATTCAGTCTTGTATGATCTAAAAAGACTGGCTTTCTAACACCACCTACACAACATAAACATTCTTTAAGGCAAAAATATCTTTTATTTTTCTTAAAATGATAGTAAACTTTTTTCAATGAGAGATCACAACCCTCCTCTTCTCCCCCATAAAATAAACAAAAAAATATTCCTTTTTTATCCACTTTTAGATTTTCTCATTCTTTTTCGTCCCACTTGTTGGATTCTTGGGGTTTTCCGTTCTTTGAGCCATCAATCCTTGGTAGAATCCTTGAAAAAAATATTTAAAATCCTTGTGATTTAAAGTATATTATCCCCTTTACTACTTTAATCTTCCAGAATATTGGCAACCCGATAATTGGGGCTCTTGTCCAGTTTTTTAGATGAACTTGATATATCTTGCTGTCCCTACCCGTAAAATATATTGATTGGACATAGAAAATTTTGACTGGACGCATATGGAAAGGAGCCAAATAATTCGTAAATAATAAAAAAAACCACGGAACCAGTTTGATTTTTACCACCCCAAGAAGTTAGACTGAAAATTCCTCTATATTTTATTTAAACATAAAAGTAACCCAGGACATTAATAAAATAATTTCTTAACCAATCTATTAAAAATTAAAAAAAATTTTTTTTAACCTGTATGATACCCAGCCATATACCAACTCATCAACGCATTAGTTAATGCCTCTCTATCAGTTCCAGCCGCAGAAACCTTATTAATTAAATAGTCTGGTGGAGGAGGACAAAGATCTGGAATCTATTTAAAAATAATTTTAAAAATTATTTAAACTAAATTAAAAAAATATACCGGAAAAATACTCCCAATATTCGCCTTGTTTGTCTTTCCATTATTTTTTGTGGTTGAAGGAGGCTCAAGATCAGTAGTCTTAAATTTAAAAAAATTTTTTAATTAAAATTTATTTAAAATTAAAACCTTGTCATCGCTTTTTTTGCGGCCATTCTCTTCTTGGTCTGCTTCATCGCTAACCCATTCAACATCCTCCTCCCTAGAGAAATTGAAAAAATTTAGATTATATTGAATCGGCTTTCGGTATTACAATATTAGTCTACTCCTTCCTCCCCCAACCACCCCTTGGCTAAGGCCCTGTTCTGAAGTGATTAGGTAGCCTCGAATCCTTAGCTTTATTTCTTGTTCAAAATTTCATGACCAAAACCCCGTTTCCCATCCGCAAAAATTTTTGGCAACTCCTACATGAGAAGGGTTTTGTCTCCGGATTGGAGATTTTTGATATTTTTTTCTCGACCAACAAATTAATAAATTAGCCCCCAACCCCTTCCCGAAACAAAAAAAAACTAACGTCATAAGCGAATCCAATTTAACTGTAGCCTTTGTATTGTAACCATCAAAAGTAACTAAACAATTCCCTTTAGCAATATTGATAGACTCAATTTTGGCTGGATACCATCTACCATCATCCTCATATGGCGCCATACAATGATCACCAATCTTCCACTTTTAAAAGAAATTTAAAAAATAAAAATTTAAATAATTAAAAAACCTTAATTTTTGACCCAGAATTTTTTGAAGTGTTGTTTTTATTGTTAAAGTTATTTTGCAATTTTTCCTGAAAAAATTTTTCCTAAATTTTTCTTTTAATGAAAAAATGAAACCAAAGCATACATAAGTCTTGGCCGTAGATTTTTCATACATTTTGATCAACTCAGTGTCATCCCAAACTTCATCATGGACACTGATTTCTTTCTGAAAAATATGAGAATTTAGTCAGAAAAATATTTAAGAGGAAATGTATGCAGTCCTTTATCCACATTCAATGAATCAATTTGTTCCCTAATTCACTGTTCAGAGTAAACAAACCTATTTTTAATGATATTCCTTGGAATGAAATTTAAGAAAAAAGATATGGATCATGTTATTCGAGACCTGGACCTTTTTTCGACTCAAAACCCTAGCAGAAAATTGTTAAAAACCGATCCCAAATCCGACACGAAGTTTTACTCAACCAAACACATTCCTTGTCAATAATGACTGAAAAATCTAGCTAGAAATTCGAATGCCGTTCCGTTTAAAGGAAGATTAGCCCAAAAACATTATAAAATCTGACACACTCCCATTTAAACCAAATTCGAAATGTCTAAAAAATTATTTACCCTAGTATACAACACAGCACCACTGCTATCCGAAGATGTCGACATTTCAAAAGAAAATTATTAAACTTAAAATTAAGTCGATTTTTAATTAATAAACAGAAATATTTAAAATTAAATAATTTTTTTAAAAATTAATTAAATTCCAAAAAAATATTTTCAAACTATTTATTTAAGCAAATTAAAATTGCAGAGCTCTAAAACCAAAATATAAAGAATTAGGCCAAATTGAATCAAAATATTTAATTAATTTTTTTTGTTCTTAAAATGTCAACAATATTTTTCTTCATTTCGCATCTTTTTGGCCTTTAAAATCTTCATTCTCTATTCGGTAGTAGTCTTCCCGCAACAACCAAAAGCCGCTTTTCCCCAAATAGCAGCATAATAGAGTGAAACAACGGAAAATGGTATGCTAAAAATTAAAGATTAGAAAAATAAATATTTGAATATTTTGGAAAAAAACGGGGCCTTTAAAAGGCTAAAAGCTTATTTGGTTACAAAGAGTGGTCAGATATTTAATAATAATATATTTAATAACTAACGTCCAAAGTCCAGAGATTTTGTCAATTTTGTAAAAAGCGACGGTTGTAGCAATTGACAGCCCGGTCAAAATGATGGTGTTTGCAGCAAGCTGGAAATATATTTATTAGTTAAAGAAAGATAAATCAAAATTAGCCACAAAAATAGTAGTGGCTAGAAAAAAAATCCCGGTTATCAAAAAATATTAGAACAATTACGAGAACTAAAGATTGAAATGGTAAAAAACGTTGACCTTCAAATATTTTTGGTGTTAATTGGACCTTGACCAGATTACTGTCTTGAGTCTAAGAAAAATCAAGGTCACCGAAAAAAACAAAAAACACCAAAAAATGCCCTCATCTTGACTCTGGATCCATGAAAAACAAAGGTCTGGATTCAGGCCAAGCTCTAACTAGACAGATAAATCTAAAATTTACCCATTTAGCCTTCTTGGTTCGCAATAACGGCAGTGCCACAAGTCCAGAAGCGATAGTAGCCCCATAAAGTCCAAGAGCAACAGTCGTGTCAGTATAATCAAACCCTAAATTTAAAGGTTAATTTGTATTAAGAAATAATAAAATAACCTCCGCCAATCTTGTAGACCAAATAAGATGCGTATCCAAAAGTAGCTGCTGCACCAACATTAGCCGCAAGATAAAAGTATTGGCACGATGGAGCGATGCATGAAGACAAACGTTGAGCCTAAGAATAAAAATATGGTTTTTTACAGCAGGGATGTGGAACCCTAAAACAGGGATGTCACGGGTTGAGAAAGAAGTCGGGTTGGGTTTCATGTAGAAAAGTCTGGGCTTTGGGTATCTGGTTTCAAATAACCCGTCGATCCATGCTTCACAGGTGGCAACAATTTTAACAAGTTTTTAATGTTTTTACCTTAATAAAGTTGACCAAATTCTCATTCTTGCTAACACACAAAGAACCGCCAAGAGCAACGCTCGCAGGAACCGCCCCAGATAAGAAAGCGTATCTGGTGTCAAGACTGTTCCATTGAAGTGGCATTTTCTTTTTTCAAGATTTAAATAGATTTAAAATTTGTCTAAAACTTAAAAAAATTTAACGATTAGTTCAGAAAATAAATAAATAAACGAAGGACAAACATTGGGAAGAAAAAACAACAAAATGAAAAACAAAATTTTTCCCTTACAAACTTTTCTTCCTTTCTCTGCCAAACTATTTTCCCTTATATTTCTCCCCTTTTTTTAGATATTTGCTTTTATATTAAAATATTTACCACAATGAAATTTAGCAGTTTAACTCTCCTCTATTTAATTAAATTTTTGAGTCTGGTTTTACCTTAAATTACTTGTAACTTAATTATCCAGACTCGTCAGTCAGCTTCCAGAACTTTAAAAGTTTTGATTACTGTAAAACTTTTTTCTCTCCTCCCATAAAAAGTTTTTTAGAATTTTTTCGAAAATTTTTAAGATTTTGTTAGGTTTTTTTTTAAATTTCCCTGTTTTTAAGCTAATATCTAAATTCTAATGTCAACTAACCATTACTTCCACAACTCTTTTTCAAATAACAACTTGGGTCAAAATCATTTTTCAACCATTTTTGAGCGAATCTCTGTTGATTCTAATAATGGAAATCTTCGTATGAACACTGAAGTACTTGATAAAACGATTGCTTTGATGAATGTTACATCGCAGAAGTTGAAACAGTTTGTTTTTTAAATGTTTCTTTTTGTTAGGCATAGTTAATCTGGGCTTTATGTAAGCGGGGTGTTCGTTAATTCAGTATAAGGCTTCCTTAAACTTGAATTTAAAGGGGGATTGTGTTATCGTTATTTTCTTTAAAAGTTCCCAAAGCGATAATGAGTTTCACGGTTTTTTCTGTTTTGTCAACTAGCTATATTCTTTTCGTATCCATAAATCTTATAATTAAAATCTTCTGATTTTTTTCCTCATTTTTCAAATCATAAAGAAACGAGATTCGTATTTTTAGTGCCGTCTTCGAAACAAGCAAATTAATGGTTGGCGAAGATGCTAGAGGAATTGCAAAGCCCAATCCTGTAGAGAACAACAAAGGAGGACAACAAAAAACTTCTCTGTTCAAAACTGAGATGTGTTACAACTTTCAGCGTTCTGGTGGACAGTGCAAGTTTGTTTTAAACTTTAAAATTTTTGAAACTTTTTGAAGGGGGTCCCCTCCATCTAAAGAAGAAAGGGGAAAATTCTCTCTTTCAAAGGTGAATGTGCACTACTTTTTTGCAAGTAGGCTGCACTAACAAGTGCCTATTTCCCTCCACAATAAGCTTTTAACCAACATTGCTCTTTCTCTGCTCAAAGGAAGAATTTAGGATGAGGGAAAGAAATGGGATATTTTGTCACCTTTCTTAAAAATACATTTTAATAAATAAAAAACACACAAAATACGCTTATTTAATTATTTAGGTATGGAAATGGCTGTTGGTTTGCTCATACTCTTGATGAACTAAGACCTGTTCCTTCTCATTTGCCTGCAACACCAAAGTTTGCTCAATTAAATGGTAATTGGTTTTGAATTGAAAAATGATGAAGAAAGTATAATTAAAAAATATATAATAATTTTATTTGAATAATCATTTTATTGGAAATAATTTTGGAATAACCGCTAAAATAATTAAGGGGTATGCTAGGATTAAATAAGTTGAACATCAAGTTGTTGAACGCGTAAAAGCAATTGGAGTTATTTTTTTTACATCATCTATATTTAATATCCTATTTCCTATTTTATATTCTCAGGATCATTTCTGTAGTACGTTTTCCTTTCCTTAGTAACCCTTCGATCTTCATACATTCCATCTGGGTACAGCCCAAGTAGGTGCTCGGTCATAACGGCGTAATGCCGTTACTTGCTTCAAAATTTCCGGATCTTACTAAATTTAGTATTAAACGATTCCTCTCTTTGAGCTAAAGAGAGTGGTACCAAACTTGATTTACCAGGCTTCAAGAGACCATAACGTGGCTTGGTAGTAAGCAGTTCCTCGCTTAAAATAAAAATGTTTTACATTAATTTATATTAAATTTTTACTTGGCCGGGATGGCTTTGAAAATCTTCGTTGTCTTGCCTGGATTGGTGATGACAATGTCCGCTGCTGGATTCTTTACATCGTCCATAAGAAGAATTTTTGAATCTGAAGCCTTCAACCTGAAAAAAATTTTTAAATTAACCCTAAAAAGGACACATGCTTTAACCCAAGCTTTAATTATTTTTACACTTTCAGCAATTGCGTTCAACAAAAAATTTTCAGAATACACCATATATTTTTTGCAGGTTGAAAGCTTCAGATTCAAAAATTCTTCTTATGGACGATGTAAAGAATCCAGCAGCGGACATTGTCATCACCAATCCAGGCAAGACAACGAAGATTTTCAAAGCCATCCCGGCCAAGTAAAAATTTAATATAAATTAATGTAAAACATTTTTATTTTAAGCGAGGAACTGCTTACTACCAAGCCACGTTATGGTCTCTTGAAGCCTGGTAAATCAAGTTTGGTACCACTCTCTTTAGCTCAAAGAGAGGAATCGTTTAATACTAAATTTAGTAAGATCCGGAAATTTTGAAGCAAGTAACGGCATTACGCCGTTATGACCGCGCACCTACTTGGGCTGTACCCAGATGGAATGTATGAAGATCGAAGGGTTACTAAGGAAATGAAAACGTACTACAGAAATGATCCTGAGAATATAAAATAAGAAATAGCATATTAAATATAGATGATGTAAAACAAATTACTCCAATTGCTTTTACGCGTTCAACAACTTCTGTTCATATAAAAAATTTTCAATAATAAACCAAATAAAACCCCAACTCTGATAAATAAAAGAGGCCGAAACCTGAGATTGTTTAAACGATAAAAAATCAATGGTTAATTATTTTAGCCGTTTTTTCCATAAATTTTATTAAAAGTTGAGATTTTTACCAGCACTTTTTTATGAATAAATTTACTGTTATTGAACAAGTGTTTAATAAAAAAAAAGGAAAAATTCTGGAATAATTTATAGACTAGAAAAAGAGAGAAAATGACACCTTTTTATTACCTAAAAAGTCTCTATTTTTTGTTCATCAATTTTATTTTAGAAAATTTTAAATTAAAAATCAGAATCATTTTATTGGGTAAAAAATGTGGCAAAATTTATTTAAAATTTTATTAAAAAAATTTTTTTTCAAAAAAAAAGGAAATATTTCTTTCTAATTTAATTTAACTGATTTATGTTGTGCCCAAAATAAAAAAAAATTTATTTGAAATTATGGCATTTTTCTTTACCTTATTTTTCTTTATTTGAAAGCTGTTATTTATTTTTGAAAATTTTTTTATCAAAAAAATATTTTTTAAGGTATTTTGAATATTTTTCCTTAAAATATTAGGTTGGAGATTTTAAGAAAAATTTAATTTTGTGAAAGGTTTCAAATGAAATTATTATTATCAAAATAGAAATCCCGTTTCTGTGCAGCTATTTTCTCTCAAATTTTTATTCAACCCGTAAGAATCCCCCATAAATTTTATTTCCGGATTTGTTTACGGAACACATCTCATTTCGTTTTAGACTTGAAGAGAAGGCCTTTGTACTTGTATAAATTCTTTAAAATCTTTAAAAATCAGTAGGATAATTTAAAAAAGAATTAATTTAGAATATTAATACAAACTCTCTCCCTCAACAAACCTACCTAAAAATTATTTTCTTTAAAATACGCATGGTGAAGAAATCCTTACTGATTTTGTTAGGTAATTCTATTCGTTATTTAAAAAATTTTTAAATTTATTTTTAAAGTTTTTGTTTTTCAAACATCCAGTGCTTTGAGAGGTAGAAAATAACACAAAAATTTTGTAGAAATTAAAAAAAAATTTTTTAAAGGTGCTCTAGTCCGCACAGGTCGAGCAACTTCCAAAAATTGGGAAGATAATGAAGGATTATATTATTATATGGAAAATATTGGGCAAAAGCCTCATCAAGTAATTTGTTTAAAATTATTTTTAACACTTAGACGATTCTGGATTTTTTAATATAGGAGCAATACCAGGATCTTTAGGAATTACAAAGACTCCTTACATCGGATAGCTTCAGGATCAACTCCATTGAATCCTTTGTTACCTTCTGGGATGGATTCGGCTGCTATACACTTTATAGGGCGTTAAATAAAATAAAAGAAAATTAGGGTGACTTTTAAAGTATTATAATTCATAATTTCATGATTTCTGCTAGTAAATAAAACCACCTCAATATTTAATAAAAATCACAAAGAAAATTTTCTTTTAAAGTTAAGTGAAACCCTTTTATTTTCTCCACGTCCTAGCCGCAGCCTTTACGATGCTGGAGCAGAAGGTTCATCAGTTTTGCGTTCACAACGAGGTATTTTACAACAAGAACAACCTCTTATAGTTATTGATGCAGATGATGGGCAATTAATGAGATATGGACGTTGAAAAAAAATTTTTTTGAGAAAAAAGAAATTTTTGATGATTTAATTTAAAAATGTGTTAATTTTGCAATGATTTTGTTAAAGCTTTGTCATTAAGTTGAAGCAAAAAAAAAGTTGAAACATTTTATTATTTTTAAATTTTAATTCCGCCTGCTTCAGAACAGTAGAATTTTTTAATAATTCAATACAGATACATATTTAAATCCGCCTATTTTCCGGAAATATTTTTTTATTTTATAATAATTTCTATTTGTTTCAGAAACTTTCCGGAAAGATTTTTATTTTAATTCCGCCTGTTTCAGAATTTCTAGTACAATATTTAAATCCGCCTATTTTTGTTTCAGAAACCTGATTTCTATTTTTAATTCCGCCTGCTTCAGGTTTTTAATTAATTTCTAAAATTTTCCGGAAAAGTTTTCCGGAAACATTACAACATGTGCGTTAAAACAATTTTGCAACACAAAAACGCCAAAACTTGGAATTTGCGTTTTTCCGTCCCCCTAAAACATTTTTTGGCGCACACCTCAAAACGAAAAGATTTCTAAAATTCTCTCTAAACTTCAATTCTCGCCGCGCTTTTTCTTTTCCTTCTCCCGACAATTGTTTGACGGTTGTATTACTACCTATAAAGGTATATATTTGTGTGTTTGGTTGTGGAAGGGTATATAAATATAAATATAGAGAAGTTTTGTTGTTTCGCTACTTATTTTTGATAGTTTTTAGTGTCCGCCTGCGTGAAGGTCAGAAATTGGCGCATCTTTTTTCGCGTGGTTGTTGTGAATGCTTGTGGTGGTACTACTTGGGTGCTAGCTACTACTATATTTTTAACAAAGCAACAAAAATTTTTCGGACGGTCAACCAACCAACTAAAATAATATAAACTCTCTTTTTCGGCAATCAAAAAAATTTTTTTTTTAATTTTATAAAATACCTAGACAAACACATTTTTTATTTAAATCATCAATTGTCCATTTAAAACCATTTTAAATAGATTTTTTTTATTCTTCTCTCTCGTGAGAGAGGAAAAATACATACATAAATGTTTCCAATTTTATTATTTTTAATAGTAGTCGTTTAAATGAAGAACTTTTTTTAAAAAACCTCTATTCCATGTATTACCTTTTATTCTACGTAAACATTTTATATACATTCTCAAATTCCCCCTTCTTCATCTTTTATTTTATTTAATCTGACAATTTCAATCACGTCTTCTTTCCCTTTCTTATATCTAACTAGTGTTCGGAATGACCTTTCCGGTACCGATAGTACCGAAAAGTACTGGTACCGACGTGTACCGAAAATACTAAAATCTTACGGTTCCGTTACTTCCGGTAGTACCACGGAGATACCGAACCGTTGCGAACACTAATTCCAACATTCCTAGCCATCCCTCAGTTATCCAGATAAATTAAGCAAAAACAAAAACTCTCATATAAACCACGCAATAAAAATTTATTTTTTAGTCACGCAAAAAATAGACACGTGACTTTTTTTGGTTACTTAATTCAATGGTCACTAAAATGTCCTAATCCATCTCTGAAAAAATTTGCAAAACTGCCTGGCCGTGACAGTTCCTCTCTCCCTTCCATTTTAATAGTTTTTACAGATCAGCTGTCAATCTCTCGATATATTTGTCTGTGTGCTTCTGTGAAATGGAGCAAAAATAGTATTAAAAAGGTGAAAAGGAGAAGTAGAAAAGGAAGAAAATCCATTCGGGAAAATTGAAGTTGCGGAGGTAGTGCGAAGGGAACATCAAAAGTAATGTGAAAGGCACATTTTTGGTCGCGCTTTTATAAAATTGCCAATTATGAATCTAAAATTGCCAAATTTTGCAGAAATACTCTTAATCGAGTTACCTAACATCCTTTAAAATTTCACAATTTTGCCAAGTTATGGTCAAAATACCGTATTCTCTTTTAAAAATGCCGACTTTGTGCACTTTTTCGGCCATAATTTTTGACATATTGAACCAGAAATTCTGAAATTTTCAGAATCGTTAGATAACACTTTCAGATAGCTACATGCAAAATTTCAAGATTTTAGGTTCTCTCGTTTTAAAGATATGCAATCACAATTAGACGTTACCTACCCTCTTGTTTGAGCAACATCAATACGATTATCTATCCACTTTCAACACTAAAAATCGCCAATTCTCTTTTATTTAGCTTCTTTCATCTTCCAATTTTTCCTTCCTTCCACCTTTCCTTTATTCTTCTTAAATTTTCTCTCCCATCCCCGGGTGGCACTCACTTATACCCCTTCCCCCCTCTACACCTTCAACTTCCCCTTCTTTCTTTTTTAACTTGCATCATCGCCAACGGCGGCGTGCGCGGTTGCAAAAGGTGAAAAAGGAAAGGAGCCAAAGGGGAGATGTCGCGCAACTCTTAAAAAGGGATGACTGGCTACTCTGAACAGAAAGAGACAGTCCACCTTTTTTTTCTTCCCCCAAAAATTTCGCCGTCAACGCCTTCCATCATCTCTCTCCTTATTCCCGCGCAACTTCCCCTCCCCCAAAAACTTCCATTTTTTTTCAATGTTTCTGAATATAAGCAGTCTTTGACTGACCCAAATTTTGAGGCGGCCATCTTTTTCTAAAAAAAAGCCAAGGAAATAAATTTTTTTTGGATGAAAAAATACTGCAAACTAAAAAAATTGTTGTCTTTCACCCCTTCCCGTGCTAAAATTGTTACATGCACTTTTGATCAAATTTTGTGAATTTTTTTTTGAAATTTATTTATTTTATTTTCAGATGTCTTTAGAAAGAAGAATATTGCTTTTTTAAATATTTTTTTGTTCTTCTTTTTTAAATATTCAGTTGAGACATTTTGAGCCTTGGGCATTTTGAGCTTTGGGCATTTTGAAAATTTGACATTTTAGAATTTCGACACTTTGAAATTCCGAAATTTTGGATTTTGATCAAATTTAAAAAACTTCAATTTTTTAATTAACAACTAAAAAACGTTTCGCCAAAAATTCCCCAAAAATGATGCATCAACGCCCTCCTCCAGATTTATTTATGCCTCAACAACAACAACAAAGATCCGGATCAGAAATGAAAGGTGGGTAATAAAAAAATTGTTTTAAAATTATTTCTTTTAAAATGTGCACAATAAATTTTAAAAAATAAGAAAAACGCCATCTAGGAAAGAGCCAGTTCAGTGTTTTCAGTTAAGTGCCCACACACTCACCTTGCGGCACCGAACGGACCCGAAAGCGTCCTTTTTGGTGCTTACTTGAAAAATAAAATTTGGGGGGTACTGTAATTAAATTTTTAGGAAATTTCCAAATTTAAATTTCTTTTCTAATTTTTTTTTTCTAATTTTTTCAAGGCTATACTTCCCTTTTTTTATTTTTTCCATATTAATTATTAAACTCCTTTTATTGTTACGTTGTAAAGAGACAAGTTTGCGTTAAACAAAAAATAATTTAAATTTGTCTACTTCACTGTCCAGAAAATTCTTAAATTTCTCGCTTTGGGCTGGAAAATTTTTTGAGATTTTTAAATTTTTGTCTATTAGAGTCTCATTTTTGTGGGTAGTTAATTTACCTTCTGTTCAAATTTCAGACTCTAATGGTTCTTTCTATTGAACACAAATTTTTCTTTTATTTTTTATTATCTTGTACTCTTAAAAAATATTTTTATTTATTTTTTTTTCTTCTCAAAGCTCCCTTCTTTCACATAATTTTTGTAAAATTTATCTTCTCTCACAAAAAATTTAACTCAGCTCTGTGTGGGGGCGCAATGTCTTCACTATTTTTTCTTCACTGGTCACTCAACTAATCGAATGTGGTTAATAAAAGAGAACGAAGTAAAAGAGAAGTATCTGGTGCCCTTTGCCCTCTCGTGATGTTAAAAAAATGGAAGAAAAAAGAGAAGAGGGAAAAATGGATTTTTTTGTGTGAACGGAGGGAGAGGAAAGAAAGGAGGGAGGGGAAGAGACTTGCTGTGTGGACATTGGACATTAAAAAAAATTTTTTTTGTGAGTAAAGGAACGCTAAAAATGCAACAAAAATTGTGATGGAAAGAATGATTTTTTTTGTTATAAAGAGAGAAAGAAGAAAAAAAGAGGAGAGAACAAAAAAAAACCAGAGGAGGTACTGGCCAGTAGTCACCATTCACTCGTCATTTATTTATAAAAATAAATCCTTTTTTTCTGCTCAAAAAAATTGCAAAGAGAATCAAAATAAAAATTTTTTTCGATATTTCTGATTTTTATTCTGATTTTCTTAATTTTATAAAAAACCCCTGTAAAATTTTTGAGACTCTAATGGCCTTAATTTTTAAAAACTTTAAAACCTTTTTTTTATTTTTTTAAATCAAAGTTCTCTGATATTCACTCGCACGTTAAACTTTGTCAGAAGACCAGAACTCGTTTTTAAAAATTCTGAAAATTCCGATTTCTACACTGTAGCCACCAACAGTGCTGGGTATTGGGCATTTTTGGCTCCGGCTCCTAACTATGGGCTTTTAAGATCTTAGCTCCGGCTCCTGGCCCGCGGAGCCAGCTCCGGAGCCATACCCAACACTGGCCACCACAAGTCCCTTAAAATTGGACATTAGAGTCTCAAAATTATTTTTTGTTGTACTTATCTTCTGTTTTTTTTATCAGATCCAACTTATTATTTTTATTTTTCTTTGTAAATACTAACAAAATATTAGACCAAATATAAATTCATTTCTTTGATGGAAACATCAACCAAAGGTCGAGTTAAAGCGGCTCGATTATCCCACAAAATAGTGACTACTGAGGGTGGTGAAAGTGGGTATTTTTTATTTTTTTAAAACAAACTTGGATAAAAATTAATAAACTTTGTTAATGCTGCTTTGTGGTGTAATGGTTAGTGTGTTGGGCTTTCCACTGGTGGGGGCGTGGGTTCGAATCCGTTTGTCGCCCAGAATTTTTTTAGGCCCCTCCCTTTTTTCTTTTTCTCTTTTTCCCTCATTTTACCTCTTTTTACCTCAGATAAAGGTAAAAAAATTCTTATAAATAAGGAACATTGGGAAAGAAAATTCATTTTCATTATTTAATAACCATTATGGAAGAACGTAAAAAGTTCACCATATCAGAACTATGCGACCAACTGCAACTAGGTAAAATAAAGAAAAATGTAAAGAAAAAAGGGGGGTCTTAACCATTACCCCCTAGTGAAAAAAACCCCAAAACGACGTCTTTCAACCCATAAGAGACCATTAGAGTCTGGGATTTTTAAACAATTTTAATTGGTCTTTAAAGCGTTGATGTTTTGGGTAGGATGGGTTTTTGGCCAATTAATGATGTTTTTAATCCTAAAAGACTAGAAAAAGCTAAGGAAAAAATTTCTGAAAATTTTTAGAAATTTAAAAAGAAAATTTTTTTTTCAATTTTAAGCCCAAATCGAAGTCATCCCTTGCAAAGTCTGTGGTGACAAATCTTCTGGTGTGCATTATGGTGTAATTACTTGTGAAGGGTGTAAGGCAAGTTTTATAGAAAAATTTAAATTTTTAATAAACTCCCCTGCCTTTTAAAGGGTTTCTTTCGCCGTTCCCAACAAAATACAACAAATTATCAGTGTGCCCGACAACGTAATTGTATTGTCGATAGAGTTAACCGTAACAGATGCCAATATTGTCGATTGAAGAAATGTATAGAATTGGGAATGAGTAAAGATGCTGTTAAATTTGGAAGAATGAGTAAAAAACAGAGGGAAAGAGTAGAAGATGAGGTTGTGTTTTTAGGGTTGTTTTGAAAGGATAATTCACCGAACTGACAATTCACCGAAAAGGGAAGAATTGGAAGAATGAAGGAAGAGGATGAAGAGTATTTGGAAGAAGATAGTTGAAGAAGATTGAAGGGAAGAGAATTTAGGAAGAAAAATTAAAACTCTTCCTTCTCTTCTCCCCTTTCTTCTCTTCACTTCAATTTGTCGGTGAATTGTCTTTTCGGCGAATTCTCCCTTTATTTTAACTCAAAATTTATTTAAAGTACCGAATTGTGACACAAAGAAGTGGAGAGTTTTCTCCTTCTTCCTCAGCTCCAAATTCAATATCTTCATCTCCAGTAATTCCACAAGCTGGTAAGATCTCGGTAAAAATTAATTTAATGAAAATTTAATTTAGCCAGTGCACCCCCGTATGCCTCAGCACAGCAACATTTTATCTCATCCCTGCCAACTAGTGGAGGGGAATTTAAGGTGATGATTTTGGGACTCTATTGTCCAAAGGGCCAAATGACTATTTTTAATAGTTGACCATTTTGTTAGTTGACCATATTGGTAAATGACCTTTCTGGCTTTGACCATTTAAAATGTGACCATTTTGTCAACTGACCATTTTAAAATTGACCAAAACGAGTTTTGGCAAAATGTCGTTTCCGAGTCTAATTTAAATTTTTCAAATTTTCCAGCCTTTTTCTCCAAACGGTGGAGTCATTTCCTCATCATCAACTTCTTCCTCAGCTGCTTATTTTACTCCAAATAATATTTATGGTCATCCAACAACAATATGTCATGGAGGAGAACCTCTAAATACTTCCCATTCGTTTATTGACCAACAACAAATGTCTTCACACTTTTTGCCTCACAACAATTTATTAAATCAACCAACATGTTCATCTACATATACACAACAACCTCCACATGGACTTGCCCCTATATCCCCCTCTTGGGCCCCCCAACCTTTTGGACAACATCCACACTTGATTGCGCACCCTGGGGCTGTTCCGTCTAGCAGGTTGAAATAGAGAAAATTTTAAAAGGAACACTAGAGTCTCAAAATTTATTTTTCATTCCAGTGGAGGTTATCCACCAATGTCTCTCATTCAACAAGGCCATAGCACAGTTTCTTCAACTGTGGATGACGACCTGATAAAAAATGTTAGTAGAGCATATGAAGCAGCGCATCCACAAAGCATTAACAACAATCATTTGGGGACTTCTTTTGATTCGTTAATTGATACGCAACAAGTGGCGCGACTTAAAAATATGGTGGGAGGGAGGGGAAATTTAAAAAAAAAATTTTTTCCGATTTGTAGAACCGAACAGAAGGATGGCTGAAATTTGCAAATGAATTAAGCTCTTTAATTAAATGTATTATTGAATTTGCAAAGGCAGTCAAAGGGTTCAAAAATTTAGAACAAGACGATCAAATACAGGCACTGAAACAGACTACTTTTGATCTGTCTGTTATTGCTATGGCACAGGTTAGAGAAAAATAAGGGAGAGAATTTAAAATACAGTAAGAATAGGTTAGAGAGCAAGAAAAAATGCCACAAGGGGAAATAGGACATAATGCCAATTTTGAAGACGGGACAAAATGCCAATAAGCGTTATAGACAAAATGTTAAAAGAGGGGAAATGGGACAAAACGTCATCCAGGCAAAACGGGACAAAATGCCCATCTCTAAGTCGGGACAAAATGTCACTTAGCCGAAAATATTACAAATTGTCACATAGCAGAAAATGTTACAAATTGTCACAAAGCTCATTTTTCATTTTCAGCACTACCGTATCGGAACAGAAACCCTCCATATCGACAACCTCATCTTCCCAGTCCGCGAATTCAAATGTTCCGACCCGACGGACGAAACTTTTGGCCGTGAAATAATAAAAGCTTTGGAATGTCTCGGCCAATTTAAATTAACAACAACAGAAACCGCTCTCTTGTCAGCCTATGTTTTGCTAGAACAATCCAATGGAACTGAAGATTTTGTTGCACAAATAAAAAATTGTTTGAGTGCCCAGTTGCACTCTCGTCTGTCTTCTGATGTCGACAATTTTTTGAATGATTTGATGGGCTTTTTGCCGAAAATTCGGTCTCTGGCTATGTTGCATTTACAGTGTTTTGGACGTTTTAAGAGACAAATTATGCAGTTGATGGAGGTTAAAATGGAAATGGATGATAATGATGAATATGTGGAGAATGGACAACAAATGAATAATGTAAATATTTTTTAGAGGGACATTTTGTCGAAGGACTTTTCGCCGTTAAACTTTTAACCGTCATACTCTAATGTCTGGAGTATGATAAGTCCATTGGCAAAATGTCGGAGCTTTTTTTGGCAGATAAAATTTTTTTTAAATTTTAGCAGACCTCCACAGACATTTTGGCATCATTTCCTCCTCTTTACATTGAATTGTTTGCACCGACTATTGGAACGGAATAAGTTAAAAAAATATATTTTAAATTTTCCTCTTTTATTTAATCTAAAAATTTGAGAGAGACGTGATTTTGGGGGTTTTGTAAAAAATTTTTTTTATAAATGATCGGAAATCTGAAGAAAATTCCCCTATGCCTTTCAATCTCGATATAACCAACTTGAAGGGAACAAAATTTTGGGTGAAGGGGCATATCCAAAAATAGGTCAACTATAAGAATTATTGCAAAAGGGTCACCTATCAATAATTTTGAAATTGGCCTGCGTTACCGAAAATTAAATTTACATCACCCCAAAAATCATGTCCATCTACACAAAATCAAATGTATAAAAATAATATCCAGTACAAAATCTCTCTCTTTCCCCCAGTGTTTCTTTCAATACAAAATTCCCCTATGCCTTTCAATTTTATTTTTTCACTGCTACCAAATAATCGGACTTTCAAAATAATTTATTCGACTCATTTTTTAATTAAAAAAATATTTTCTTAAAAAACATTCCATTGCCTCTAAACTTGAAAAAAAGCCTTTCAATTTTTAATCAAAAAATGTTAACTTTTACTTAATCTTTTGAATAATTTAGAGTCGAATCTTGATATAGTCAACTTGAAGGGATTGAAAAAAAATTTTTGAAAAAAAATTTTTGGGTGTAGTGGTCCTACTCCAAAAATAGGTCGAATTATATGCCATTCGATTCAACTCAGTGAGCTATGAGCCTAATGGTATCCCTCTACAAGTGAAGGATGCTTGTGAATCGAGATATAGGTCCCCACAAATTCGAGAGGTTCATTAAATCGAAAGATTGCTGTTATTTCGAGGTTCGACTGATTTTTTTGTAAAATATTTTTTTTGTCAATAAATAGTTTAAAAAGAAATTCTTTCTTAATTTTTATTATTTTTTTCAACAATCAAAATAATCACCACACAGCCAAATATAAACATAAAAACAAAAATAACCATAAAACTGTGCCTCCCTCCTAATAAATATTTCCAAAATTCAAAGCATTTCACGTTCACCTCGTTTCCAAGGGCCCTAAAAAATAAATTTTTTAATGAAAAATAAGAGTGCGATATGCAAAATTTAAAAAATTTCCGAAGAGCTCCTCCCTTTCCTCTCTTTAACTAAGAGATTCAAGGAATTCCCGATAGCTCCAATTCCCCTCTCAAGCTTACTAAAATTTTCTATTTAAATAGATTTGGTCAATGTTAGAGATGCTCAGGATTATTTTAAGCCCAAAAATTTTCTTAAATTATTTTAATAAAAATCCCACAAAAATTTTTTTGATTGACTGGAGAATTATAACTCTAAACCCCCAAGCCCTCACACTCATAAAAAAATCAAAAATTTAAAAGAAAAACCTTTTTATCAGTTTTACTCTTCTCCAATTGTAAAGCAATTTGTTGTGAACGTATAGTCATCCTTTTTGTATTTTCCATAACTTGTTCGTGAATACTAATTGGTCTTGCAGACATAACTACTTGGCCTGATTGCGAATCGATTTTGGCTCCTTCAATTCGATAATTTCTAATTAAATTGACTATCCAACGTTCTGCTTCAGCCTAAAAACATGGAAAAATTGTTCGAAATTTTTTTTGAAAATTTTTGAAAAAAAATTTTAAGGCAAAAAAATCCAAAAAAATTTTAATAAATAAAAAACAAACATTTCCCATATTTAACCGATTCGCAAGCATTTCCAAACTAATACATTGATGAATTCGACAAAACATTTCAAAGATTAAAAGTCTTGAACTTTCACGAAAATCATCGAGACAATGAGTTAAAAAGAAGTCGTTAATAAGCACCTAAAATTTAATTAAAATATAAGTTTCTCAAAAATTATTCAAGAGAAAAAATCCTAAAAAACAGCCTAGAATCGAGGCAGGCCAGTCTACCGCAAAGCCATATTAAACGTAAAAATAGCATGGCAAGTCAATTTTGCTTTTAAAAACTCGGTCGATTGAACACTTCGATTAAAGCAAAATTGCTTCGGTCCACTTTAATAAATCTTATTATAAGCCAAGCGGTAGTTTTGTGGTAGGTATACTCCCAAAAAATCCGAAAAATTTATTTATAAAAATTCAAAAAACTCAAACCGAATCACATTCTCTTAATTTTGTTTGTGCCGCGTCAAAATCAAAATCGATGTAAAGACAAGAAAGAAATTCTGTGACTGGATCTTGATAATTATAACGTTCCTTTAAAATATAAATTTTATAAAAAATTAATTTAATTAAAAAAACTAACCACATCAATAACTTTAATTAAATCTTTCATGCTTATTTTTTGTTTGTTTTTACTTGTAACAACAGCAACAGCTAAATAACGTAATAAATGAGGGCACAAAACCTTTAAAATAAAAAATTCTTTGAGGATGAAAATTAAAAAAACAACAACGGACATCTACCCTTTCTTCAGTAAGAAAATCAAAAAATCTTTTACATTAAGGACCTCAATATAAGACACTATCGGGACCGAAAACATGTACCTTATATAATGGGGTGTACCTTATAATGTTAATCGAAGTATTTCTTAAGCATTTCCTAAACTGAGTATCTTAAATATTACTTAAACAGTTCCCCTAGTTAGTGGCAACCCTAAATTAAAGAATATATCTTAAATTGAGGCTATCTAATATTGGTGTATCTTATAAAGTTATATTAAAAAACCTGTATAGTATTCAAATATGGCTGCTGATTTAAAAATAATTCGATAATTTCGTCTCTTCCTTTAGGGTAATTAAAATAAACATATAAAGACCAATGCAGAAACCAAGCTCTATGTTGCAACAATTCCAATTCACTCTCAAAAGGGTCAGAATCAATATAAGCCCTCAGGCGGTTCAAATCATCCCTAGCATGGTCCCAGCTTTGCATCAAAATTTCTGAGGCCAATTTGCCATACAAAGCATTTAAATAATTTGGGTCATCCTGAGGAATTAAAATTCTATAAAATTCCAAGTAAGTTGATGTTGCCAAATAATTGCCACATTCATAAAGAAATTTTGCATATTTATAGAGACTATCCAACATTTCCATTTTGAACTGTTTGAAAAAAAAATTTAGAAAAACGCGAAAATCAGAAAATTGAGGAATTGAAAGCCTCAAAAATAATAAAAAATTAAAAAATTAAACCTCCGATTTTTGTTCAAGATATTCAAGCATTTTGGTATTTCCTTCACGATCACGAGTCATACTCTCCATAACCTAAAATTATGTGAGAATTTACAAAAAAAAATAAAGTGCTCCCATAAGGTTGCCCTTGGTGTAGTTGGAAAAATTTGGGTTTCCCCCCTTACAGGGTGAAGGTTCGAACCCGCCTAGCGGGAGAATTTTATTTTTTCGATTGAAAAATAAAAAAATGCCTAGAGAAAAACAAAAAAAATATTTTCAGTTTTAAAAAATTATTTTAAACTTAAAAATCTCCCAAAAAATAAAATTTATTTAAAAACCTCTTTAACATCATCTCTATCCAACACAGTCAAAACTGGATTACAAATACCTCTTAAACGCTCCCTTTCTTCCATAATTTCTTTCTTTTTTGTTTCAAATTCTTTAACCAAATTTTCATCATCACTGTAATCATTAATTAAATTATCGACCATATTGGTTTTTCTAAATACTGACAAATGAACTTTTTTGAATGATTCTTCATCATAAATCTAGAAAAAAAATTGGGAAGTTAAAAAATTTGGGTACCCCCATTTGAATTCTTAAGACTAAAAAGTATCACATAACTCAATTTTAATTTTAACGAGAACTCGATAGGAGTTTTTCATAAAAACTCTAACTTCTTGAAAACAATGTGGAGGTGGAACATTTCGGAAAAAAGGTGGAGAACGGAAAAAGGGCTGCCTTTTTTAAAGTTCTCCCTTTTTAGAGAATCGAGGCCTTGGAAAAAAGCGTGGGGCTACAAACATGATTGAAATAACTTTAAAAAAATTTAAAAGAAAACCTTTCTCGGCTCAATAAATTCAAGTATTGGAATAACCAAATGTAAATCAAAAAAAGGCGCTAAACGTCTTGTTAAATCGTATTCCATAATTTTTTATTTAAATTTTTTCAAATAAAAACCTGTCAAAAAATAAGAAAATTAATTTAAAATGAAATTAAAAAATATTTTTCAGAGCATTTAAAATGCCGTTAAAATTTTGGTAAAAATTTAAAAATCCGCAAGTTTTATCCGCAAAAACAAAAAAAATTTCCAAAAATTTTTTAAAAATTCCCTAAATTTCTTTTAACAATTTCTTTCTTCGTTTAATTTCATTTTTGGATATTTCCTCATTAAATAAATCGGGAAATGGATCTATTCCATTTTTGGCATCATCAAATTGTTTGCATAAAGAATAAATTCTTTTTCGACGTTTTGATTTTATTTTTGGATTTTTTCCAGAATCAAATAAAAGTTGAGCAATTTTTTCGTAATCAAAGGTTAAACAGGGAGTGGATTCCTTTATAAATATAAAAAAATTTTTTTTAATTATTAAAAACTAAAAATCAATTTTTCTTAAAATCCGCAAATTTTCAGCAAATTTTCTAATAAATACCTAGGGTTGTACATTGAGGTTCATTTAATATCAAATAAGAATTTCTGTCATTTTTCAGACTCAATTGCAGACAAAAAGTTGTGGACTTTTGAGAAAAACATTTAAAAAATTAAAAACCTTTTCTTCCATATTTTGATCAGAATTTGCATTTTCAGCCTTTTTCTGTGCTAAACTCTCAGAAAAATCATGTAGAATAGTATCGAAAATATCAGTACAAATACTTTCAAAAAATACATCTCTAAAATTAAGAAAATGAGATAAGTAAGAGTCTAGCAAAAGCTGAGTAATCGGGCAGGATTGACTGCGAAGAACCTGTAATTAACATTACTCGTTTGGAGTTACCGGGGGTTAAAACATACTCTCCATCCGACGTATAGATCGTCGTTTAACCCCCGCCTAAGGGTTTTAATTACTGCTAGACGAATCCCCCTACATGCTAAAAGAGGCATCGAAAACAGGTCAGGGACCAGGCCTGTAGCCAAGAGGGGAAAAATTTCCCCTCTTGCCAACCCCCCTCCCACGAAAAAAAATCCTGGCTAAAAATTGATTCCCAAACCCTCGTTAAAATTAACTAAAAAAATAAAAACCGTACGAGATATTCTCCTTCATTAGCAGAGTAAAAGGTTTAATAAATTCCAAACTATCCAAACCTTCACCAAAAGCATTGTCTAATTCATCTAGCCAAACAGAAACACAATGATATTTTAAGGATTCAAAAATTTTGGATTTTTCAGAAATTAAAGTTTGAGAAAAGAAAGTGAGATAATTTTGAACTACTTGAGAATTGAATTTTTGTTCTTTAATTTGAAAGAAGAGAACACGAATTATTTTGCGAAGAAACTGAAAAAAAATGGGGAGAAGTTGTATAATAAAATGTGAAAATTTTGTATGAAAATTTGTAAGGGATTGCTTTTGTATTAAAATTTGCTTTTGTATTAAAATCCGCAAGCTTTACAAAGTCCGCAAATACTGTCTGGAACAAATAACAGCAACTTCTTAGGGACTATTTTAATTATCCAGCTTCTATAGACCACCTAGTTTACTCGTTTACTCATGTCAGATTCCCTCACAAAAATGATGTTTGGCCTGCGAAACAATATCGATGCAAAAAGAAAACAGGACCTTAATACTTCAACATAAATTTAAAAATAGTCGTTTGAGCTATAGGAAGAGAAGGAATTTTTTGGATCCAGAGGAATGGAAACCCCTCAAAAAATAAAAAAAAAACCATTAAAAACTTGTCCATCCTCCACCGATCAATTTTTGGCCATTCTTTCGATAAAGTAAAAAGAAGAGCCTTAACAAACTCAAAATTTTGGTTTTGGTCTTTTAAAAGTCCCAAAAGTTGTAAAATATTGTCTGCTAATTCTTCCTGAAGTAACATTTTGTCTTGCATCCACAAAGCATAATGTAAACCTTTACATAAACGATCGAGTGAATCTGTTGTGAAACCTGAAGAAAATAAAACAGGAATTAACGTAATTTCCCCCAGTATTTAGAGTCAAAATAAAAGACAGTTTCCGGGCAATTTCTCAGCCGATTCTTAACTTTTTTTGACTCGAGGTCAAGAACATGGTCAAGGTCACTACTTAAAATATAGGTTCGAAATAACAAGATCAAGGGTCACTTTCGTTCCTAATAGACATGGTCCAAGAAGTACCCTTTAGGAGTAGGGTTCGGTTTCAAACCGAACCGCCCCGAAAACCCGAAGAGTTTAGGTTCGGTTAACCGAAGAATCTGGTGAAACCAACAACCCTAATTAGGAGTAATCTAAGAAAAAATTTTAAAAAATAAAAAACCATTCTTTGACTCTTCCATAACATGTTCTCTCAACAATTTTAAAGCCCGTTTTCTAATAGTTGGCTCACCACTAGCAAGACGTTGAGCAAATTCAATTTCAACTTCTTTCATATCAACGTCCATTTTCCTATGTAAAATTTCTTTTGAAAGATTTGGAGACCTAGAAATGATAAATTAACACGAGAAAAAAGCATGTTGCAGAGCATAGAATTGGAAAGGAACAAAGAAAATCGTCCAAAATTTAATATCTCAACAAAATCATCTCACGTAGAATTCAAATTTCCGCGCAAAAATATTTTTTATTTTAATTTTGGCGTTCTGTATTTTCCCAAAATTTTTAAAATTTTCTCACAAATTTTCTTGTTTTTTTTAATCTTTTTGTCTGTTAAAACTGTTGACTAAATTTTTTTAATCTTATAGAATTTAAATTGGACCGGAATTTATCTGGAATTTATCTTTACCGGAATTTATCAGACTCTAAAATCTACACACTTTTTCTCATGTTGTCTAACCGTCTCTTATTTTTAACATACTCTCTCGCACATTTTTTCTCTTACTCCAATAGCAAAAAATAAAAATATAATGCCAATAACTATGCCAAAGTCGCAAATTCTAAAATCTGAGAAATTTTTTTTTACATTTTTTTGTTTTTCTTTTAAGTTGAATTCCTTTTCTTTCTAGTTTTTTTGTAACTATTCCTTACAGTTTTTATCAATAAATTTTCAGTTGTTCTTTGTTTAATTTATTGATTTAACAATGACTGAGGAAGACTTTGATAAACAACTTAGAAAGGTTATTGACTTACAACTCTTTTCTAAATTTATTAATTACTAGGCTTTCCAAGAATTACAATCTCAAATTCTCGAAAGTAGGGAAAAACAGAAGAATGCAGACGTTACAAAAGCTGCTATGAAACAAGTTTCTTCCTAATTCTCTTAAGTGTTTATAAAAATATTTTTTAGAACATAAGAGTGGCGGAGATTGTCAAGTCACAATTGGAACAGCTTCCTAAAGATGAGGATCGTGCTGTTTATAGAATTGTTGGACGTGCATTCTTACAAGAGACAAGAGCTTCAGGTTTGCTTTTATACGTTTAAGGGGAACAAGTTTGTGCTTAAAAAGTGGTTTAGGCCATCTTGCGTTAGTCCGCAAGTGTCTTCCAGGCTAACATTGAGGACTGATTAGGTCACATGTTCTACATAGGCTTATAAGTCCTCTGAGTCACCGCGTCGATTTCTGTCAGTTTTACCCAAGTTGACTCTTACTAACTTGTGCCCAGTTCTGGCTCTGCTGTACTGTAGAGTAATCTCTTGCCGTCCTTTAGCTTTTCGAGCTACTTGGGTATCTTTCCAGAACCATTTTCTTTGTGGTTTTTGGACTTCTCTATTTAACTTTATTCAATTTGAATTTAATTTTTTGTTTTTAAGAGATTCAACGCCAGAATGCGGACATCAAACTGTGCAACGAGCGTATAACTTTAATGGATAGGCAGAAGGATTACTTGGCCAAAAGCATTGCCGATTCTGAAAAGAACTTGCGTGAGCTCATTCAGACGAGACGTTGAAGAAAAGTGTGAATGGATGAACCTTTTTTTGTTTTTTTTGTCTTATATGCCCCTTTTTTTAATGCAACATTAAATTAAAATTTTTGTCTATTTTTTTTTATTTTTGTTCTTTTAACTTTTAATACTTTCAAATTTAACTTTTTTTTATTTTTTTTAGTTTTCCTTAAGAAATGTTTCGTTCTTTAACACGATTGGAAAGAACGAAGAAAACCATCCGAAATTTAAATTTTCGACAAGATCGTCTTCCGTAAAATTCAAATTTCCGCGCAAAAATATTTTTTTATTTTAATTTTGGCGTTCTGCATTTTCCCAAAAATTTTTTAAAATTTTCTCTAAATTTCCTCGTGGGCTACGAAAAATTTTTTTGTCTGTTTAATTAATTTTTTTAATTTTATAGAAAATTTAAATGGATTTATTACAAAACTACAAAGGAGATTCATCTTCTGATGACGAGACTTCCTCAACTCAAATGGAAGGAATAAATTCTGAACCTAGAGGAATTATAATGCCTCTAGTTAATATAGCACCACATGTAGTTGTCTCACGTCCTGTACAACAAGCAGCTGTAATCGACCCAAAAACAAAAGAATTGTATTACAATCCAAAATATGAGGAGCTTTTTATGCCTGATGTAAGGAAGTTTTTGAAAAATTTGTGGAGGTTTTTTTTAGCTTTTTAAGAGGTTTTTTAAATTTTGTTTTCATGCCCCTTTTCCATTTTTTATAACTTCCAAATTGTTTAGATTCCATTGGCAAATTTTTTTGTTAAGGTCCAGGGCCTTTCCCAAGGCCTTTCGATTCCTAGTTTTGAAAGCACGAGAAGTCTGGCTCCTTTCCTGGGGGTGGGATAGGGATTCCAAAATAATGATGAAAAGTCTAGCCCTAGAGTTGCATTAAAAATCCAAGATTTTTTTCAGGTTGGCCCTTCAAACCCCTTCAAAAGCGAACATCAAAAGGCTCCAAAAAACACCTTAACAGGATTTGTGGAACCAGCCCACTTCAGCGGATTCCATTTTGACCGAGCCATTCGTTCTTATGACACTCTAGGCTATGCAGAAAATCCTTCCGCTGATGCAGGAGGAAGTTCTTCATTTGTTGGGGATGTTGAAAGTGCTCATTTAACTGGGGGCCGTTCACTTTTTGAATCGGCCAAAACAGGAGGGCAAAAAAGGAAAAGAATTGTGAATTACGATGCTTCTGATATTGATGGATATACAGGGCCTTGGGCTAGATTTGAAAATCAAAAAATTGTTGCGAAACCAGATCCTGAATTGCAAAAGGAAATGGACGAGTATATCAGGTTTATTTTGCTATTTTTTTTATTTTTGGATTATTTGGGGGCTTCCTTCAGAATTCCGGGTAGGCATCGATCCTCGACCTCCAGGGAATTATTACTAGGTTCTTTCGCTCAATACTCGTGCTCTATCGAGTGAGTCACCTTCTGTTTTAATATTCTATATAGGTAACTCCACCTAATAAGCGTTTTAAATGGTAGCCAGTTTGTATCTCCATTCTTCAAAAATTTTTAAACACATTTTTCCTTGGAAATTTTACTGGAGAGAATTATTACAATTGTAAGGGTTTCAATTGATTTTTAAAATTTATTCTCTTATCTGAAGGAATTGAAGCAATTTCCAAATCAAAAAAATTTTTTTTAATTTTCAGAAAAAAGAAAATGAAGAGCCGTATAGGACGTAAATTAGCTATTGAAGAATTACACATGGCTGAAGAAAGTTCAAAATTGCATATAAGCGACGATAAAGATTATCTTGGACGTTCATTTATGGAAGCTCCAAAAAGTATTGGTGTCAATTTAAAACCTGATCACGTCCCGGAAAGATGTTATCCCCCAACAAAACAGGCATATACTTATAATGGACATACTAAACCTGTTACAGCAATTAGATGATTTCCAAAAAGTGCACATTTATTTATTTCTTGTTCAATGGATGGAAAGGTTTTTTTAATATTTAAAAAATTGAAGCATAAATTTTTGGGTAGAATTGGTCGGTTTTTGACAGTCGAGAAATATTTTAGAAAATTTAAATTTAATTCTATAATTGGAGTAATACAACCTTTAGGTATGATGGTCATACCAAATTATGAACCCGTCACCTTGAACCTATCTTGTGAAAGCCTTCCAATTTAAAACCTGAGAATTTAAACCTTCCATTTTTGGGAGAGTTACGTACATGAGATTGGACCAAGAAGAGATCGATATTTTCAAGTTCGATTTGAGATCTGGTTGGTCTTCAAGACCGGTCTCTAATTTCGGCCTTTAAACTTTATGGGAAATTTTTTAAGGCTTCAAAATTTTTATAAATTAAAAAATTTCTTAAAAATTTTAATTTACACTACTCTTTTTCAGGTCAAACTTTGGGAAGTTTATGGAAACCGAAAACTAATACGTACATATATTGGGCATAAAGTTCCAGTAAAAGATATTTACTTCAATAATGACGGAACAGAACTTTTATCTGCAGCATATGATAATTATATAAAATTGTGGGATACTGAAACTGGTTTTCTTTTAAATAAAATTTAAAAAAAATTTTTTTAAAGGCCAAGTAAAATCTCGTTTTACAATTGGCGCCCACAGAGCTTATGTAGTCAAATTTAATCCTGATGATGACAAACAAAATTTATTTTTAGCGGGGATGTCAAACAAAAAAATTATTCAGTGGGATACGAGAAGTGGGGAAATTGAACAGGTTTGGAGGAAAAAATTTTTTGAAAAATTTTCTAAATTTTTTTTCTTTTGAAAATTTTTAGAAATTTTTTGAAAAAAATTTCAAAAAATTTTTTTGAAGATTTCTTTCGATTTTTTTAAATTTGTAATTTTTTCAAAAAATTTTTTTTTCAAATTAAAGGAATATGACCGCCACCTTGGCCCTGTCAACTCGATTACCTTCTTTGATAAAAATAGACGATTTGTGTCAACGTCGGATGACAAATCTCTTCGTATTTGGGAATTGTATGTGGTTTTTATTAAATTAAAAAAATTATTTTTTAAATTTTAGTGGAATTCCTGTTGATACAAAAATTATTCAACATGCTGGTTTACATTCTATACCTTCAATGACGAAAGCTCCAAATGGTTATTAAATTTTATTTTTTTATTGGACGGGTAGGGATTAGGGTTAGAATCTTGTTTAGTCCCTTGGTGACCCTTTTTTAGTAAAGCTTTTTTCGAGGGTTGAAAAATCCATTAAAACCTGAAATCCATTAAAACCTGATTCCAATGGAGTGTTGTGATCTTTTGTGACCCAATAAAAGACGCAAATGTTGACCCATTTTAGTGATAGATGGTCCGGTTATTGGACTCATAAACTAGACCAAAGTCAAAATTTTTGAATAAAAATTTTGAGAGAATTTTTTTTTCAATTATTGTGCAATCCTCATAGTCCTGTTCTTTAGTCTAAAAAATAAAATTTAAATAATTTTTACAGAAAAATGGGTCGTTGGTCAATCTATGGATAATCGAATTGTGTTGTTCCAAGTAATGGATGATAAACTTAGATTTGCAAGGAAAAAAGCATTTAGAGGTCATAATACTGCTGGGTATGCATGTTCTACAGATTTTTCGCCAGATATGAGGTTACAAAAATTTTGAGAAAATTTCTAAAAAAATTTCTTTAAAGTTTTTTGGCTTCTGGCGATGCAGACGGAAAAATTACAATGTGGGATTGGCGTACACACAAAATTGTTTCGACATGGAAAGCTCACGAAAATGTGTGTATTTCTACTCTTTGGCATCCACACGAAAAAAGTCGAATGATTAGTTGTGGATGGGATAATACAATAAAAATGTGGTTTTAATTTTAAACAAATTCCAAAATATTTGGAAACTTTTTTTTCGTGGAAAAATTTTCTTTTTATTTTTACTGTCCAATATATATTTTTAAATCTAATAATATTTTGATTTTTTATGGATAAACGCAAAAACAAAAATTTTAAAAAATAAATCAGCCCAAGATAAGACAAAATTAGGGGAAAAACTGGCATAAAATATTTTGGTTTGTACACTTCATTTTACTATAGAGAAAAAAATTTTTGTGAGAAAGCGATAACCCTTGTAAGGAACCTCTTTTTAATTGCAAAAAATTTCTTAAACAGAACTGGAAGGATATTCCAATATTCATTATTTGCTATCAGTCAATTTCTGGTCATGCCAGAAAAAATATAACAGATGACAAACCAATTATGTCAGCTTCTCGAAAATGGCGTATTTCTCCCGCCTTGGCCTCTAATCTAAAAATAAATATTTTTTTTGAAGAAAAATGGGAATTCTGGTAAATGCCGATTATTGGAATTCCCCCCCTCTTGTCTAAATTAAAAAAAATCAAATGTACAAACCAAAAAACCTACCAGAAAAAAAGTGTCTGAAATAAAGGGAATTATGAGGAATCTTTTTTTTCGGAAAAAAGAAATTTAAAAAATTACTTTCAAAGAATACATCAACGTTGATAGGGTCTCGGCCAAGAATATCTTTGTGGTTGCGAATTTTTGTGGTTCGATTGCCGATCTTTTTGTGAAGATTGTTGAGCCTTATTCAAGTTATTTTGTTTTGATTTTTGGCCCATTTTATGATTTCCTTGCCCAGTTGTTTTTGGTGTATTGAAGAGAGGCATTGGTGGTGGCGGTGGAGGAGGGGGCAAAAAGTTATCCTGGAAAATTGTGAATTTTAGAGAGAAAAATGGATAACCCAAAGAGTTGGTTTTAAAAACCTTTTTCATATCCCACCCTCGAAATAGTAGCTGGGCGATTACTCAATAGAATCCCTTTCTTATCTCTAAACATCAAGGAACTCACTTATAAAAATAAAATCCTTTTCTTATCCCACTTCGGAATATCCCGGAAAATAAAATAATTTTCCTATCCCATCCGATATATCAAGGAGTTCACTTATAGTTAGGAAATAAAATATTTTTCTTACCCCACCCTGGACTATCTCGTCAAATCAGAAAATGAGATTTCTTTCCTACTTCACCCCCAAAATATGTGAGTTTAGTTAGCCAAATTAGATGAAATCGAAATATGCTCTAGCTTCTAAAAATCAATACCTCATAAAAACGCATAGGCTGATTATAATGCAAGACTGGGGCAGACCAAGATGAAGACATTTTCATATCGCCAATTCTACCAGGTTGGTAATCTCTCATATCACCAAGTTGCTTAAAAACAAAATTTAAAAAAATTCTTTAAGCAAAAAATACATTAATTGGAGTCGGTTGATCTGGATAATGAAAAAGTTGGTTTCGTTGTTCAAACCCATCCGATCTGTTTCTTTCCCGCCGATCACTTCTTTCATTATTTTGTTCACGGTGCAATTCAAAAGATTTTTCTCGCATTCCATTTTTTGTGTAAATTTCTTTCTAAAAAAAGAAAAATGAGAAGGATTACAACGAACTTTTGAAGCCCTATAAATTTTAAAAATGGAAGGGCCAAAAAGCAAAAAAATTGGCAATAGGTTATCGACCATGCTCTACAAGATGGTATGATTTTTATTTAAAATTTCTCGGTCATTGCATAGTCATAACCTTTCTGGTCAAATAGAAAAAATTTTTGGTCATAGTTTCCTTGTTAGTAAAAAACAACCTGTTTAGTACTATCCCTCGGAGTAACTTTCAATTTTCTTCCATACAATTCAATTGCATCCATTATTTTGCAGGCAAATAGAACAGATTCTACATGAGAAAATTCAACAAATGCAAAACGAAATCTTTCTGGACTTTTCCCTGCCGAAGAAGTTTTCTCGACTTTTTCTCGAATAGTAACTGATTCAATTGGACCTGCCTAAAAATTCTAGTTTGGAAAGATTTTAACAGGAAAATAAACCTGAACAAAAATTTCCTCCAAAAGTTTATCATCAACTTTTTCATCAAAATTGCAGACATAAAGCGTGCGTTCATATTGGTCGTTGAGTTCCATCTGGTTTTAATAGAATCTTTAAATAAATGGGGTAAAGGTATAAAATCATGGAAAACGAAAGAGAAAAGGTGTGAAAAATAAAAGAAAATCATTTGAAAAAACAAAGGGTTGTAAGGAAAAAATTTTAAAACAAAATTTTTGAAAATTTTAGGATTTCGTGTTTTAGGATTTTTAGGCGAAGGAACACTAGTTTGATAGAGAATTGCAGAGAAGTAAACAAATAAAAGAATAGGGATAGCAGAGAAGCAGACATTAGAAATAATAGATGTTATGAAATTATTTCTTCTTATTTCCATTTTGAAATTCAGATCTAGTAATATTTTCAAATTGGTAACTTTCAATAAATAATGTCAATTAATTAATTAATGTTAAAATTTTCAAAACACCTAATTTTGCAAACAAATGATAGCAAAAGCAACTATCTTTAAAGATAAATTTTTGGCCGTTATCATCAACATGGTTAAAGCTTATTTCACGTTTCATTTTTAAAACAAGTTTCTTTCTTCACATTTCATTCTCTGAAGTTATGACCAAAATTACATTTTATTTAAAATTTACCAATTTGAAAGGCTTTTTGTTTACACGTTTTTGTTTACACGTCCGCGTCTTTATTTTTATTTTTATCTGTTTTTTTATTAAATCTTATTTTTAAAAGTTTAAGATATTTAAATTCTAAATGGGCTCTTCAGAAAGCGTTCCAATTCCAGGTGGTGGAACTGAAGGATATCACGTTCTCAGGGTAAACTTTTATTTTTTAGACTAATTTAGAAAGACCCGTTTTTAGGTTCAAGAAAATTCTCCTGGACAGGCAGCAGGATTAGAACCTTTTTTTGATTTTATTGTTGCAATTGGAAATGATCGCTTAGTTTGTTTTATTTTTTCCTTAAATTATTTTTTGCTTCATTTTTAGGACAAAGACAACGACTCTTTCAAAGAAATATTGAAACAACATATGGATAAACCTTTGGAATTAACTGTTTATAACAGGTTATTTAATTTATTTTTAGTAATAAATTCTGATTTTTAGGGTGTTTAATTATTTGGGGTCCTTCCCATAAGTTTAAAATCCGTGGTTTTTGCTTTCTGTCTAGGAATTTTTGTAGTTTTTCGAGTGAATTTTAGATCAGTCTAAATACTAGATTCTTTTATCAAGACAAAAATGATTAATCTTGAGGAGAAATGAGGACAAAAAATTAAAAATAAACTTTAAAAATAATTTTTAGTAAAACACAAACTGTTCGTCAAACACAAATAATTCCAACACAAGGCTGGGGAGGTCAAGGACTGCTGGGTGTTTCTATTCGTTTTTGTTCTTTTGATGGTGCTAATCAAAATGTTTGTTTGTTTTATTTTAGTTTCTTATATTAATTTCTCACTCATCCTATCATTAGGTTTATTAGATGGGATGTGTTAAAGGTTTAATTGACCTTTTATTCCGTGGTATCCCTCCCATTTTTCAATTCCCTTTACGAGGAATAAGATGTCTTTTGCCTCGTTTTCCTTATCACAATTTTTTAGGTCTGGCATATTCTCGACATTCAACCAAATTCACCAGCAGAATTGGCTGGGTTAATACCAAATACAGATTATGTTTTGGGAGCAGAATCATTACTCCAACACGCCGATGATTTAATTGCTTTGGTTCAAGCAAATATTGGGAAGCCTTTAAAGGTTTTTTTGATATTTTTTTTTCTCCCAAAAAATTTTATTTCAAAGCTGTATGTCTACAACATCGACGCTGATTCTGTTCGTGAAGTTACTTTAGTCCCAAATTCGGCGTGGGGCGGAGAGGGATGTTTGGGTTGTGATATTGGTTATGGTTATTTACACAGAATTCCTGTCTCTATTGATCGTTCACAGCCGAGAGAAGAAAAATCTGTTGTTTTGCCAACCCAAATGATGGAGAATTTGAATATTGGAGAGAAACAACCTTCTGTGATTATGCAACCTGGACAGACTGGAATTCCTCAAATTGATCAATTTGTTAATGTTTGTGAATTATTTAAAATTTTATTAGGAGAATTTTGTGAATTTGAAATTTAAGGAAAAAAAGAAAATTGGCACTGTAAGAAAGAGTGGGTATTTTAGTTGGTGGAAACGAAAATTTAAAAAATTTTTGATTTTATTGAGGCCTTGACCAAATCTTTGACTTTAAGTAAAAGAAAATCAATTAATCAACCAACTCTTCTTTTTTATTTGCCACTCCAATAAAATTTTGTTTTATAGGCGTCTAAACGTGAAGATTCTGAGCCTAAACGTTTTCCAAATCCAAATGAATTTCTTCTTCCACAAACTTCAACAACAGCTACAAATACTTTAACTCAACCAATTCAACAACCAATTAATGGAATTTTTCCTCCTCCTCAATCTTTAGATAATAATCTTTATATGCCTCCACCTCCACAGCCAATCGACCAAATTAAAGAAAAATTATTTGTAAATTTGGAAGATGAAATAAATAAAGAAGATAATCAAGGAGAAAAAACAACATTTGCTTCTCCATTAATGTCTCCTCCAATGGTGTCTCAAGCTATTCCAAACTCTTCTCCATTGGTGCCTTTTACTTCTCAAAATATTCAAAATCAACTTCCTTCTCAATCATTTCCGCACCAACAACCCCAACCACCTCCCCCAATAAATACAAGTGCTTATCAACCATTTTTGGCTTATGGAGCTCCTCCAACTTCTGGAGGATATTTTGGTGGATTTCAACCTGTACAACAACAATATTTTCCTGAACAGCTCCCAATGTTTGGTGGACAAGAAATGTTGCCACCACAACAATTTAGTCAGCAACAAACTTCGGTAAATACATCGGTTCCAATTCAACCATTTTTTACAGGTTTTTTAATTTTTTTTTGATAATTTCAATAATTTTTGAATAATTTCTTGTAAAATTTTTGGGCCTGTTTCAATTTTTTTGAAAATTCTTGGGAAAGCACTAGACATTTTGAATCGGTCTAAAATTTTTTTCAGCGCATTTTTGGGAATTTTGAGGTCTTTTTGGGTTTTTTTAGAACTCGCCATACATCTTGATTCCGTCTGAAATTTTTTTGCCTTTATTTAATAAGTGATGGGTTAAGAAAAATATGTAGGTGTTGGCTTGACTTGCTTTTCAATTAATTCATAGACTGAAATTTTTTTCGCATTTTTTCTTTCTAATTTTTGTACAATTTTCAGCATCAACAAGCGGTGTTCATCAACATATTTATTCGTCTACATATAATCCACCACAACCACCACCATCAATTAATCAACAACAATATTCACAACACCCACCAGTTACATTCCCAATGCCTCCATTATCTTCTTTAGGAATTTCTGGACTTGTAATTCCTCCACCGCCTTCAACAAGTATTCAACAATCTAATAATAATGAACAAATAATTTATGGACAACAAATTCAAGCAACGACTGGGAGTGGTGAACAACAACAGATGCAACAAACAGGTTTACTATAAATAATAAATTTTTAGAAGTGGGAAGATATTTTTTTATAATTTTATTTAAAACTTTTGGCCTTTAAAAGTCATCCCTTTTAAAAAAATATGTTTTTTTCCCTTTAAAAGTCAAAAAATATTTTTTAACCCTTTAAAAAATAACCCTTTAAAGAAACCAGGAACCTGAAATTTTTTTCATTTTATATAAAACATACTGATAATTATAAGGCGAACTTATATTTTTGTTTCCGCAATTTTATTTAAATAAAGCCACAAAAATGAAGGGCATTTTGTGTTTGCAAGTATCGTTTTAATCTTTAAAAAAAATTAAAAACTTAAAAAAAAATTTTTTCTAGGCAATTTTATGTCTCAACCACCAATTCAACAACCAGTCCAACAATTTCATAGTCTTTAAATATTGAGAGGTGCTAATGAGAAGATAATTTTTTAGGCGTAAAAATGTGATATTGGAAAATTGAAAAAAATTAATTTTTGTGTTTTTGGTTGGAAGAATAAGGCTTGGATTTTAAAAAAAAATTTTAATTCAAAAAATCCAAGTTTCTTAGAAAGTCGTTCTTGCTGACAATTTTTACGGATTTTTTAAATTTGCTGAATTCTTTAGATAATTATTGAATTGGTTGAATTACGAGAATTAGGATCTGCTCGACTTATTCTAAAGCAGACTGACCCAATGGCTTTGCTTCGTCAAATGGACCCTGAGAGGCACACAAAATTGGAAAATTTGGTTGCAAAAACTTATTTTGATCCAAGAGAGGCTTATGCTGAAGGGGGGTCGAAAGAGAAGAGGAGGACTGCTATTGCACAGGTTTTTTTGGAAAAAAATTTTTTGGGGCTTTAAAGTGGGCGATTTTTAGTTCCGGTTCTCTTTTTTAATTAGCATTTTGTCAGTCTTGGCGAAATGCACAATTTTATGAATTTCTTCCTTTTAGAGGAGGAATTCAAAGAATTTTCAATGTTAAATCGAGATGCTTCAGTCCTACATATAGGAGGTCCAGAGTCTTTTAAGTTTTCTCTTACAGTTTCATGGAGCCGTAGGGCGTTTTTCAAATTTTTACTAAAAGATCTTTTGGAAACAATTCTTTTTTTCAGTCTCTCTTTGCCGAAGTTCACGTAGTCCCACCTTCTCGTTTACTTTCATTACTCGCTCAAGCATTAAAATGGCAACAACATCAAGGCCTTTTGCCTCCTGGAACCCAAATTGATTTATTTAGAGGGAAAGCAGCTGTTAGGGAACAAGAAGATGAAAGACACCCAACAACGTTAGCACGTACAATGAAATTTGGATCGAAAAACTATCCAGAATCTGCACAGTTTAGTCCGGATGGGCAATATTTGGTGACAGGTTTGGAGTTTTACAATTATTTAAAAAATGTATTAAATTGTCAGTATGGGTAAATTATGACAAAATGTCAATTAAAAAATGCCACGAGTCCAAAATGTCATAGGGTACAATGCCAAAATTTTTCGAACTTCATTGTAGATCATGCTTGTAATTTATTGTCGATTTCTGCCTGTTTTCTTTTTTGAACATTTTGTCACCTGACAGATTGTTTGTCACCTTGACAGATTGTCACATATCTTCCCCTTATTGACAATTTATCCAAAAACCTACTAAAATTTAATTTTTTACCTAAAGGATCAGCAGATGGATTTATTGAAGTTTGGAATTTTTCGACAGGGAAATTAAGAAAAGATTTGAAATACCAAGCACAAGATAATTTTATGATGATGGATACAGCAATACTTTGTTTAGCTTTTAGTAGAGACTCTGAAATGCTTATAACTGGTTCTAAAGAAGGAAAAATAAAGGTTTGAATTAACTAGAGAATTAGGGGAGTTCCGATACTCTCGGAAGGGATATATAGTTATTTTTAAATGGGAGAGGCAGGGATTATGTAGGGGAGTCTGTATGTACTCTAACATAACCCCGGACATTTTTGGACTTGAACTCCGATCCGACTTTCTTCTCAACCTACCCCTCTCTTTTATGGACACACTAATAGGATAATTGAGGGGGGCATTTAATTTCATAAGGAAGAAATTAATGTGGTCGACGTCCTTTCTAATTGTTGTGGATAAAATAAAAACTTTTTTAATTAAAGATTTGGAAAATCCAAACAGGACAGTGTTTAAGAAGATTTGAAAATGCACATTCTGAAGGTTTTTTAATTAATTTTAAGAAAAAATTTTTATTTTTAGGTGTTACAAGTGTTTCATTTTCAAGAGATTCAAGTTATGTTTTGTCCTCTTCATTTGATAAATTAATTAGGTTTCTTTTGAAATTTTTTTAAGAAATTTATTTTTAATTTTTTAAAAAGAATTCATGGAATGAAAAGTGGAAAGTGCTTAAAAGAGTTGAGAGGGCATACTTCTTATGTTACTGATGTTAAATATACTGAAGATTGTCATCAATGTGTGAGTGGATGTGCTGATGGAACTGTTAAAGTATTTTTTTTTGAAAAATTTAAAAATTTTTTCGAATTTTTCTTCAAAAAGGTTTGGAATTTAAAATCAATGGAATGCATTAATACTTTTCGTGTACAACAAGAAATTCCAGTAATGAGTGTCCATTTACTGCCAAAATCAAACGATCAATTTCTCATTTGTAATAGAAGTAATACAATATATGTTTGTAATTTACAAGGGCAGGTAAAAAATATTTTTGGGAATTTTAAAATAAATGGGGTGAAGGAGATGGTAAGAGGTTGAGATGCCTCGCACAAATAGACCTCTATATAGAATACCCCCAATATAAGAACCTCTCAATTTACATAAACTTGGATTGACCCCTCGGTTGTGGAGAGCTTCCCAAAAGTTATACCTTCTATTTAAGATATACCCTCATAATAAGATAAAATCTTTCCAACCCCAAGGGCGTATCATCCCAAGGGTATAGTGTGGCCATAAAAAATATTTTTTCTCTTTTAAATAATAATTTTTAATTTTAAAAAAGGTAGTAAAAACACTAACCAGCGGAAAACGAGAAAAAGGCGATTTTATTGCTGCTTGTCCTTCCCCAGAAGCAGAATGGATTTATTGTGTTGGAGAGGACCGTGTACTTTACTGTTTTTCGATGATTAGCAGTCAACTTGAAAGCACAATAGCGGTAATTTAAAAAATTAATTCTTCTCAAAAAATTTAATTTTAAAGATACACGAAGCAACAGTAATTGGAATAGCCCATCATCCACACCAAAATTTAGTGGCCACATATGCAGAGGATGCACTCCTTAAGCTTTGGAAGGCTGTTTGATTTATCTTTTCATTTTTGAAATGTTATTTGAGAAGAATTCTGATTTTTAAAAATGAAAAACAGAATTTTTATTTAAAGTTGGAAAATCAGATTTTTTTTTCAAATTTGGAAAATCAGAATTTTTATTAAAATCAGAGAATCAGAATTCTGATTTAATTCTGATTTAAGAGAATCAGAATTCTGTTATTTCTGAATTTAATTTTAAAAAATAATTCTGGAGCTGTTCTGCAATCTTTTGTAGGATTAAGAGACTTCCTTTTAAGATCCAATATTTATTTTTATTTTTTTTTGCTTTTCCCTTTTTCCAACCTTGTCTGTCCATCACAACAAACTTTCTCAAAATTTGTTGTGGACATATAAAAATTGGCGCCATAAGGGTGAAATTAGATTTTGAGGGAAATTGAGGGGGAATTTTCTTTTCTACAAAACTTGCAATCAAAAAATAAATGTGTGGCCTTCCTTTTCTGATTTTTTTTCTTCATTTTCAATCAAAAAATACAAGAAAAAGGAGGAAAATTAATTTTATATAGGAAAATATTTTGAGATGATTTTTAATTAAATAGGAAGAAAAAACAATTGAAAATTATATAGATGGGAAATTTGTTTGTTTTTTGAAGGTTTTTTTGGGAAAACTGCCGATTTTCTTTGTTTTTTCTTTAATTTTTGGAAAACGTTTTTTAAAATTTCCAATTGTTGGGGACCCAAAGATAAGTAATAAAGCCAACAATTTAAATACAGTCAGACCTCACTTATTTAAACCAGAAAAAACTAGAATTCTGTTCTTGATCAGAAAAATCAGAATTTTTATTGAAGTCAGAATTTTCTTAAAATATCAGAATTCTGATTTAATTTTGAAAAATCGGAATTTTTATTTAATCAGAAGAGCATAAATATACATCACTTAAGGTTACATTCTATTTAAGATACCTCATAAAATACAAATTTCTCAGGTATTAGGGGGTATCTTAAGTGAGGTCCGACTGTTTAAGATTAAAAATAAATTTAAAAAATTCAAAAAAATTCCTCTATCGATGCCAACTTATTTTTGCCATTTTACGCTGACGCCAAATAAGTAGTCCAGTAACCAACGGAAAACAAAAAACTAATAAACCAATTCCTGCTAGAGCAGCACCAAAAATATTTTCACTAAAACAGACGGTTGATTGGGAAAGGGGGGAGACTGCTTAAAAATAAAAATTTTGATTTTTTTTGAAAATTTCAAGTACCGTATGGCCCTGTAGACAGTCCGAGACGTGAATTTGTTGGAAAATCTAGAAAATAAATCTTTTTAATAAAAATTTTTTGTAATTACCCTTCCCGACTTTAAGCAATTCTCTCCGTTCCTCTGCCTCTTCTCCAGTTTCTTCATCATCCAAATCCAAAACATGAATTCTTTCAGCAGACAAATCCTTTAAAAAATATTTTAGAATTGAATTTTAAAAATTTTAAGAAATAGATCTCTAGCTTATCCCAACTCTGGGATAACTGAAAGGTTAAAATATGTTAGAGTAAAAATAGTATTGAACGCCCCATGATAGATAAGAATTGAGATAGGTACAAGACTGAGTTCTCACGTGGGATAGCTAAGAGAGGGAAAATCCCTTTAGAGGGAAAATAGAGAAAAGAAGCACTCCGCTACAAATGAGATTGGGATAATCTAAAATGTGCTTCAAAACAGAAATTCAATTAATTTAATTAATTTAAAAAGGGTCACACCATCGCAAAAGGGTCATCAGGAGAAAACGGCGCGGATAGTGAAGAATTGTTTTCAATTTCTTTAGCATCTCCAGTTGTTCGTCTTCGACGATTGTTTGGGCCACAACGAGGGGGCTGAAAAAGACGAAATTATTTTCTTAAAGAATAATTATTTCTACAGTTTTGCCGGAACACATTCCTTCAGAAATCATACAAGTACTAACTGCACATTGAAAATATGTTGTTACTTTGTCGGCAAACTTTTTTGGGAGAAAAAATTTTTTTTGAAATTTTTTTTTGTTCCCCCTACCTTAAAAACATTAACTTCTGTAAATGCCAAATTTGCCTGACTATTATATGTTAAATCGGAAACTATTATTGGGTCATTTGTACAGCCTAGAAAATTATTTAAAAAATTAATTTTAAATTTTTTAAACACCATGTTCATCAATTAAAGGTTTCCGATCCTTTCCAGCCCCGTCATCTACAAAACAATTGTGGACTAACATTGAAAACATGTCTGAATCGCATTGCCATACCTTTAATTAAAGAGTTATTTAAATAGAAGTTCTATCCTCAGACGCTCTATCTTATCCTTCAAAAGACAAACGAGCTCAAATCTATCCCAGCTCAGTTCTAATATGTTGATCAAATCTCTGCCTTATCACACTTCACTCGTCCAATATCTTCAAATATCTGTAGGTGTCCCACAAAATTTTTAACCTATCACGCCTCGATATCTTACTCATCCCACCTATATCCCTCGCAGAGTTGCGTCGTAATTAAAAAATTTTTTTTCGTAATCGTAATTCATAATTTTCTAAAAAATTTCGGAATCGTAATTCGTAACGAAAAATATGCCGTAATTCGTAATTATGACGCAACCCTGATCCCTCGTTGTCAGATCATATTAACTCCCTCACATATCCCAGATTCTAATAACCCTTCTAGAACCTAGTAAAGATACCTCCAAACTATGAAGGAATAAGACAGAGGATTTGAACTGAAAAAATAAGAAAATTTTTTCACATGGAATACAGGCTCTCCCACACTCGCATAAGTCACAATCGGCCCATTTACCGAACCTCTTCTTACAGTATAAGTACAGAGAGGCATTCTAGCAGTATCAATCAACTCTGTTGTGGGTATCATACTAACATCAAAACGATTAGTAACTACTTTATCTGCTTCCTTTAAAAATTAAAATTTTTTTGAAAATAATTTTTCTGAAAAAAAATTTTCTTGCCATATAAAAACAAGTACAACGATAAGCACGATCTACTTTTGTAATGAAAATATCGTGGAAAGAAATCTTTGAAAAAAAATTTTTTTTAATTTAAAAATAAATTAAATTAACCGTTACTGTGATGGACTGTTCTACACCTCGTTGTTCTGGTCCTAACTAAAAAATCAGAATTATTTTTCAGAATTTAAAATCAGAATTATTTCTAAAAAATATTTTTTTCTCTCTTAAAGGCAGAAAATGTCAAGGTCTTATTAATAAAAAAATATTTTTAAAAACCCCTTCTTGACTCTATTTTTAAATAAGGTAGAATGTCAAGTGTATACACAGAGAACAAAAACTTTTTTTGAAATATTTTCTTGAATTAATAATTTAATTTAAAGTTTAAAACTATTATTTTACGCCAGAAAAAATTGTTTATTAGAGTCTCAGTTTGGATATTAAAAAATTCTGATATAAAAATTCTGATAGTTGAAAAAATTCCGGTTCATAAAATTCTGATTTCTAAAATTCTGGTTTGTAAATTCCGGTTCATAAAATTCTGATTTCTAAAATTCTGGTTTGTAAATTCTGTTTTTAAATAGAATTATGATTTTTATGCTTTCTACAATTTCTAAATTTTGATTTGTAAAAATTACAATTCTGTTTTGTAAATATTTTATAAATTCTGATTTTAATTTATTTTAAGATCTACTTTCCTTTTAGAAGGGAAAGAAAGGGAAAACCGATTTGTAATTTAAACAAATACTAGAATAGAAAATATATTTATTTTTAAAGTATTGTTATTGACCTAAAAGGATATTCAAACAGAAAAAGTTTATAATAAAAAATAAAATAAAACTTACTTTTCTTGATCGTCTCATATTGCAAGCCCCATTGGCCAATTCAAATTCGACCTTTAAAAAAATCAGAATTTTTTGATCAGAAAAGATCAGAATTTTTTTTAAAAAATCAGAATTTTTTGATCAGAAAAAATTAGAATTTCAGAATTTCTGAAAAAAATTCTGATTTTTTAAAAGTCAGAATTCTTTTCAGAATATGTTTTCAGAAACCCGAAATAAAAAAATCAGAATTCTAATCAGAAAAAATATCAGAATTAAATAATTATTCTGATTTTTAAAAATCAGAATTTCTCTACCTTTGTCTGACTATTCTGCCTATAATTTTCCACACACTTTTCATTATCCACCATTCCTTTAACAAAAATTCTTCCAGTAAAAGGTTTTTGTGTTTGAAATGTTAATTTTACACGTTCTTCGAGACAATCAACTAAAGGATCTCCTTAAATTTAATTTTTTTGAAATTAAAAATTTTTTAATAAAATTTACCTATCACAGCATTATCTAAAATTGAAGATTCTGAAGAAGAGGGAAAGGCACTTTCGACAGGGAGATAAAATGAGGGAATTAAAAGGGGTATTAAAGAGTATAATAAGGGAGAGGAAAGGCAGGATGAGGACATCTTTTGAAGTTAAAATCTGATTTTTTTGAGCAAATATTAAACAAAAAATATTTTAAAAAATCTATTAGATCGGGGCTCTCAACTAGAATCTTTATCTTATCGCACCCCTTAAGACCTTATAGTCGGGATGGGACATGTGGGGGGTATGTTGGGAGGTAGGAAATATGGAAGGGATTAGATTGGGGATATGATAAAAGTTTATCACTGCCTTATCACACCCAGCAAACATATCTGAGATATAAGCGGAGATCTAAAAAGGGAATGAAATCGGGAGAAATTTGAGATTGAGATATGTGGGATATGATAGAGATTAAAGGATAATAGTCTAGGAACCCAATCCTAGTGAAGAGACCATTTAAGTCTTACAAAATTAAAAAATAATTTATTTGTTCTAAAATAATTTGTAAATATTTGTGCCCTTAGAATAGCTCAAAAGTACTCCCAAAAACTGAGGAAAATACACAAAAGAAAAATGAGCGAAAAATGAGGGAAGATGCTGGTTGTTGTTGTGACAGCCTAAACTCCGCCCTCTAATCGGAGAACCTTTTAAAGTTTAAAAAAAGTTTGGAAGATTGAAAAGGTCTTTTTCTTTTTTAATATTCTAAAGGTCCTAAAAAATAAACAAAAAAATAAATATTTTTAATTAATTTAATGATCGGTTAGTTATATTTGTACAGTCGAACCGTTGGCCCTTTTTGGGGGACAGAAGATTTATGTAGCTTATAACGAAATTATCTTAAATAAAGGATATTTAAGGGAGACTAGGTAACCCACAGACAAGGGATGAGCTAAGTTGAGAAAAAGTCGGGTCAGATTTTGGATCTAAAAAAGTCTTGGGATTCATATAACGATCCATCCATGCCCCATATCCAGTGGCCAAATAAACTTCAACTAACCAATCTAAAATTAAGGTTCTACTGTATTTAATTAATTAGTTTTTTTAAAATTAATCTTCAATATTTCATTTCCTTCGATATTTTTCGATACCATTAGAATTCATAATGCAAATGTGTGATAAATCACGGAACATTTCATTGTAATCCATTCCATACCCAACAATAAATCTTTAAAATTAGGGTTTGAAAGGGAGAAGTATGTATTTGGGGATAAAATACATTTCGAATTGTCCCACGAGAATCAAACCTCCCAACTTATCCCATTTTATTCTCATATACCCCAACTCCCCCCTAAATTTTAAAGAGGGTCGGGGATAAGTAGGATCATTTGGTACAAAATAAAATAAAAATTTACTTGTCAGGAACACTAAATCCAACAAAATCCCCAAATATTGAATTTTCCTTGACTAGAGTTGTTCTTTTTGATATTAAAAGTGCAGTCCAAATATGTCCTTCAGGTCCCACATTTTCTTTCAATTTTTCTGTTAATTTTGAGATTGTTAAGCCTGTGTCGATTATATCATCTACCAACTTTTAAAAAATGTTTTTAGTTTTTAAGAAAAATAAATATGCGATCCCCCTCTTAAATAAAAAATTTAAAGGGACAGAAGGTCCTTCAACGTAAAAACAAATTAAGGTTTTTCAATATCAGAAAAGTGCCAGGGCCGGGATTATTACAGATCGAGATATTTCCAAAATGTACGGGATAAGATCACCCAAAAAATTAAGAAACCAAATAAAAAATAAGAAACCATCACCCAATAAAATTAAGAAACTCACAACAACTTGTGCTCCTTTAAGACTTTCATCTAACAATAAATTGTTTAATTCTTCAATAAAAACATTTCCAGTTGATTTTTGGTCAATATAACTACTTGCACGAATAAATTCAACTCGAATAGGCCAATTACAATTAGAACGAACTTCCGACAATTTTTGTAATAAATCAGAGAAAAATCGAAAAGAACCTTTCAGCACGCAAATCATAACTAGTGGCTATAAAAATAAATTAAGGGGATTTAAAAATCTAAAAAATTAAAGGCAAACTACTCGTTGCCTCTCCTTCATTTTCATAAAACAACATAATTTCTCTCTTGTCTCACATTCTCATGTAAGACATCCCATAGAAAAATTATATCACCGATATCTCAACCATTCCTAATGATGTCTCACGCTCCCACATACCCCCTTTAGGTTATCACAAATCGAGATATTTCAAGAATGGACGAGACAAGATAGGGATTCTTAGCCAAACCCCTCCCATTACTTAAACCTTTTAAATCTAAAAATTTAAAGAAAACCTTATCCCCAATCCGAGAATTAATCTCAACTGCCATTGCATATATTCTATCTTGTATAACTGGATATTCAATGAGGACGGCAGATAAATTATCTTCATAACATCGAGGAATACTAAATTCAGAGAGCGGCAACTAAAAAATAAAATTTTTAAAAATCGAAAAGTCGCAAATTTCGTCCGTAAAATTTTAGCGGATTGAAAAAAATATTTTTAAAAAAAACCTCATAATTATCGCCAATTTCAACTGGAAATACTCCATTATTTTCCATTTTTCTTTTATTAAAATTTAGTTAAAATTCAGAAAAATAATTAGTTCACTAATTAATGATCGCCTGATTCATTAACCAATTTATAAGTGCTTTAAATAGATAATTATCAGAGTAATTAACAGAAAATAAATTTAAAAAATATTAAAAAATGTGATAAATTTTATTTTATCAATTTTCTAAATAACAAGTAAAAAAATTTTTTTCTTCAATAACAAAAAGAATAATTTTTAAAAATTTTTTAATAACAATCCCACCCAACATATTCTTTAATTAATTCTTTATTTTGTTGCCTTCCACGTCTTACAGCATTTTGTTGTCCTTTAACTCGTAATTTCTCTTTCTTTGCTTTATTTTTTTCCTTTAGAAAAAAATTTAGGACAAAAACAAAAATTTTAATTTTTGTGGTTAAGTGCAAGTGTGTTAGGTTTGGGTTCTCAGGGGTAAAGGTTCGAACCCTTTTGAGGGTAAATATTTTTTTAAATAAACTTTGCAAGTTTTTAAAGCATCTATGAGCAATAAATGAATTTTTTGAGACCCAAAACTAAGAAAAGGAGAAAGGGACTAGTGGAAAATTTTTCTTAATTCCTGCTGCTGTGAGAAATTCAGAAAAACACCAAAAGCTCCCAAAATTTTATTTAAATTAAAAAAATAATAATAGAAAACAAACCATTAACAATCTCCGTTTAATTTCATCTTTAGATAATGTAGAAGTTGACCCAGCAACACTAGATAATTTTAATAAATTATTTTTTGGGTTATTTCTGTGTTGTTTTTGAGGAATTTCTTCATTTGTTTGTTGGATATTTGAATTGATCGATTCTTCTTCTGATGCCTTAAAGTTAAAAAAATGAGAAATAATTAATTGTTAAATTCATACAATATCGTCTTCCTCTTCCACTTTCTTTTCAGAATCATTAGGTTGTTTAGTAACCTCATTTTGATTTAAGGCAATCGTTTCTAAACTTTCCCGAGCTTGATCAATCCATTCTTGAAGTCGTCCGGTATTTGAAGGTTCGAGTTGTACTGATTTGGTAGAAGGTTCTTCCTAAAATAAAATTTAACAATAAATTTAAGCGAAATTTTTTAATTATAAGAAAGTGTCTGAAGATAGGGCTGTTGATTTTCAAGAAGAGTTGTCCACGACTTTTTAATCTAAATCTGTGACGGCTCGAATTTTCACATTAATTTCTATTTGAAAAAATTAACTGGTTGTGAGCAGTTCTCTTTGTGAAATATTCTTCGGTCAACAGAGACCCGAACCGCAAACCCTTCTGATGTGAGTAATTTCCTCTTTTTCAAAAATGTCAGGGACCCATTAGAACCTCCATTTAAAAAATCCAACAACTTAAAAATATTTTTAAAAATTCTCACCTCTTTCTCAACACCAATTCCCTCTTCAAATCCAACCATTTCATAACTTTCCCCATCACCTTCATCATCATCACTTTGTCCATCTTCCTCTTCATCATCCTCCAAATGAACAGTAAAATCCCCTTCGTCATACGCCTACAATTTTTAATTTAAATAAAAAAATTCAAAAAAGAAGAAACCTTATTCAAATCCAAACGCATTTGTTTTGTAAAACCACTAGCTTCCAATTCAACATCCAGATCATAACATTTTTCAACATCTTTAAATTCTGGCCATTCTTTAGCATCAAAATGAAATTTTCGGGCAAAAAATGTTCGTACACAATTTACATCTCTATTAAAGTAAAATTCTGCATTTGGGTGATATACACTAACCATTTGTGGAAAATCTATTAGAACGGGAGAGCCATCCTAAATTTTAAAGAAAAATTAAATTTTATGGTTAAGTGGAAGTATGTTAGGTTTTGATTGTTAGAGGGTCAAGGTTCGAACCCGCTCGAGGGCAGACATTTTTAAATTCAACTTTTTGAAGTTATAAACGGTTTTCCGACAAAAATGACTTGTAAAAATATTTAAAAAAATTTAAATTCAATTTAAAAACCTCTCTAAGCATAATATTGAACTCATTAAAGTCACAATGAATTAATCCATAAGAGGCCAATCTTTCAATTAAATTCATCAATTTTTCAAATAAAATAGCCGGATCATCAACTTGTGCCACATTTGACAATGTTGGACCAACAATTAATTCCATAACCACGGTGTGTCGGCTAACATCGATCGGTTTTGGAACAGGGAAATTGTGGGAGTACAAGGCTTTGAGGAAAGCAAATTCTTTGAAGGCAGCCAAACGAGAAAGGTACAACCAGGAACAAAAATGGCGTTTTCGATGATAATCACGTTTTTCTTTTAGTTTGCGGAAGGAAGTACGCCCAAGACGGTGAAATTTGAGAACCAAATCCTTTGAAAATTATTTTTTTGAAATTAAAATGGGAAAAACTTGGGTAACCCAAAAATGTTTTTAGACTAAAAACCCCCAAAAGACTCCACAAAAAATAATTTTAAATAAAACCTCAAGCAGTGGATTAGCACCAACATAAACATCTGCTTCTTTTCCTACTCCAATTTGGTTTCCAATAGACCCAACAACTTCACGGGCGCGGAGTGCTCGGAGAGCCAAAAAGTCATAGCCTAAAGTGGTTAGTCGAAAACCATCATCTAAAAATAGGGAAAAAATTAGAGTTTCTTCTCTTCAGGTTTTTGTAAAGATTTAGAAAACGGAGATTAATTCACTCGGAGGGCTATAACCTAATTAAAAATTTTTGAATCAAGCCAGAAAACGGCTAAATAATCGGATTAACAAAGTCAAAGCCTATGAAGTAATGAACAAGTAGCGGTCAGTACCTCATAGAAACTGGTAAAAGAGTACCATAAAAGAGAGTACTTCTTAAAAATTTACTGGACATTTCCCCAGCTATTTTTATTATCAAGTTCCTGGAAAAAATTCGTTTCCCATCCCAGAAAAATATTAAAAATTAAAAACCAACATCTTTTACTCCTTTCATAAACAACCAATTTACTTCTAGTTAAGTCATTCAAAAGACGTGACGTTGCTCCTCTATGAATCGCCGCAATTGAAGCAATTAGGGGTAGAGGAACCTGAAATTTAAATTTTAAAACAAATTTTTCTCTTTAAAAAATAAACCAATTCATGATTCTTCATTCCCATTTCAATAGAGGTAAGTATTCGAAAGTGTTGAGAAGTTAAAAAACGAATTACTTGAATGTCAAATTTTCCCATTTCTTATTTTATTTTTTAAAATAAAACCTGAGTAATTAAATTGAAAATTTTTTTTAATTAAAAATCAAAAAAAATATTAAATTAATACAATAAAAAATACCTTTAAAAAATTTCAAAAAAATTTTTTCACATTTTATCGAATCAATTTATTTTTTAAACAAAAGTAAAGATAGGCTTTTTGTGAATTTATGGAAATGCTTTGGAGAGAAAGCACGAAAAAGGCTTATTTTTTTAGGTAATTTTAGACAGAAGTAACTTTAAAATAAAAGGAGACAAAAGACATTTATTTATCGGTTTTGATTTCTAATGACAAATAATTCTCTCAAAAAAATTTTAAGGACCAAATCTAATTTTATTTTTTAATAATTAAAATCAAAGTCTGAATGTGCCATAATTTATTCTAAAGCCTTCGAAGGCAGGATCGTCAGGGATCGGGGTTTACCGCGGGGTAGAGCTTTCGGGGTTCGAGTCGGGGATTATTGCCTAAAAATTCGTCGGGGGCAGAGTCGGGGTTTCGGGGTACTACCCTAATTTATGCCATAATTCGTGAAAATTTCGTGAAAACTTCGTGAAGAATTTAGATACCTCCTACTATTATTCTCTTCATTTATTGAAAAATTTTTAATTAGAAATCAAATAACCTAAAAATAATGAAGTTGGTTGTGGTGTCATGTGTAAAGGAGAACAGTAAGTTTTACAATTTAGCAGTTAAAATATTCATAATTCAAGAAATAGACATGAAAGGATATAGACACATTTATTTAGGATGAATAGACACTTTTTTTTGTTAAAAGATACGGGAAAATTAAAAAAAATTTTTTTTATCTAACTAGGTCATATCCACAATTTACAAAAACCTTGCTAATCTGAAATTGAAAAAAATTCTTAGAAAACCCCAAAAATTTTTTTGAAAATTAAATTATCACCCATAATTTAACAAAAAAATGTTTTTTAAATTTTTCCCAATATCAACAAAAGGCAGTTTAGCACAAAAAAGAAAACCTAACTTGGATGGTAATACATATCGTTCAAACGAATACGCTTCTGCGGCGGTTGGAGATTCTTCTGTTGTGGTGTCGGGAGATTCTTCTCGCTAATGACTATCACCTTAAATTTAATAAATTTAAAAATAAAATTTTTTAATCTCCTAAATGTCTATTTATCATAAGAGAATAAAACAAAATGATGACATTTGATCCCAACTTTAAAAATCATTACACATTTATATTTTATAGCTCTCCCTCACAGAAAAACACGAAAAATCAATTACAAAACCCCCCTCAGGTTCCCCGACTTTTAGGATCAAATGTCACCATATCAAGCCAAAGTTTTCTTACCCAGAGGATAGTAAATTCCACTCTCAATTAACCTAAATTCTTATAAAAAAACAAAAAAAAACCTTCTCCAAAACCAGATTCAGCAAACGAGGGTTATTTGTCTTCATTTCAGTCCATTCCTGACTAGCCATAAGTTGACGTATATGGCTACGAACCTTTAGAAAAAAATTTTTCTAAGAAATTCAAAAATAAAAAAAACCAAAGGAATGCATGCAGACATAAGTAAATCAGCATTGTGAATATCGGCAATAGTTACCATTGAACAAACATTGGCCATTGACAGACTGAAAAATTAAAAAATTTCAAAAAATTAACTAAAAAACCGTGAAATCAGTTTATCCTGGCAAATAATTTTAAGAGAATCCAACTGGTATTTCTCCGAAATTTCAATTAGATTAGATGCTTGCTCATCAGAAAAGTCTTCAGGAAGTCCTCCAGAATACCTTTAAAAAAAGTTAACAAAACTCAAAGTTTAGAGAGGAACACTCCTTTTCAGGGGAAAGAGCCTGTTTTCAAGTATTTTGTTAAATATTTTTGTGGATAATAACATTTTTCAATTTTAAATCATCCTTGTGATTAGAGACCGGATCGAGACGACATCTCGAAAGATATCTCGTACGATCCCCGTTCGAGATATCTCGTACGATCCCCGTGCGACCCTCACAGTCCGGTCTCTACTTATGATGCCAAGGAGGAAAAGATTAATTTTGAGAGCCAAATAGAAGGTGGAGGTAATAAATTTTCTTTTAAATACGTGCGAAATAAAATTATAAAAAATAAATTTACATATAAGTAAGCATTTGATGAACAGTCTCCGGCCCAAAATCTGTAATTCGAATACGAGATTCAACACTCTCCAAAGTATCTTTGTGATTAAACATTGCACGAAAAACATCAGAATGAGCCATCAAAACAAATTTGTGCACAGGAAATTCTTGATTACCACATTCAACGACACAGTCTGAACCTTCACCAGAAATAAACATTTTGTGGTTACGCTCCAAAAATTCTTTGGTTAGCTTTAAAAAGTTGAAAGATTTTATAAAAATTATGAAGGTTATTTGGGTCTTGGATCACGCCCAGGTATATCTACATTTGGAAGTTAACACCCTCGGGACGGAAAAATTGTAAGTTATAGTGAGACTAGAGCTGAAAATGACAGGTTAATTTTTGCCTTTGACGAGTCAAATAGAGGAGAGAAGGCAATAGAGAAGGCCGCCACATGGACAAATTTACTGGGCGCCAACGACCCTAGAGAGGTGTGGGGGTGAGGCCAGCCAAATGCCTAACCAATTTATAAAAAATTGGAAACATTGTAGAAATACCAAAGTGATGGCAAAAAAATGGTAAAAATGCCAAAGAGAACACCCACCCATAATGGATAAACAATAAAACTCCGGACGAATCAAGAGATTGATTTAAAAAATCCAAAAAAAACTAACAATTATTGGGTCAATTCGATGTTCACGACGCACATGTGTTTGCAATTTGTTAAAATCCGGAACTAGCTCAATTTGACAGACGATATGGAGAGAATTGTTTGAGCGAATACAGTTGAGAACTTTTTGACGAGGAATATTTCTAAGGCCCCAAGAGTGTGATCCTTTGGCTGGTTTGACTTTGAAATCGCCAGTATTCACATTGCTAAAGCGAGCAGCGCCAGTGTCATCCAAAAAGTAGAAACGATACTCAGCACGGACAGTGAACTGGAAAAATGAATTGATTAGACTGACTTCGCGAAGATGAGCAAGGGCGTATCATGAGGGTGAATCTCGAAGGAATCAACCCTTACCCACTAAAATGAAAGTCAAAGTCCAAGCCATTCTCTATGCCCTGATATTCCCCAACAAATAAAATCATTCAAAAAAACCTCTCTCTGGTTCTCAGTTGTCGACATCTTCAGAAAAAGAGAAACGTTTCCAGAATTCTCCTCTCTTTTACCCCCAGGATATAAGCAAAGTTGCCAACAAATGTCAGGCATGCTTTCATCTCTAAAATTGCGACTACGCATGCAGGTACCAAAAGTGGCCAAATCCAATGCTTTGGTGAAGTTGTGAATCTGAATAGTGGAAAATTAGAAGGAATAATAGGAAGATGTGGAAGGTTCATCAGCTGAGTACATGATGTGTATTTTTACTCGTGGACAAAAAAGGTGATTTTTCGGTAATAGTTTGGAATTCGCCCCCCCTTTTTTTCCTTTCTATTTTTTCTTAGTTTTTTCTCATTTTATGGCAAATTATATATCATTCGAAAGAGCTCTTCGAGCTGAGTCGAATGACATTAAAATCAACGAGATCTGACTTAAGTGAACAAAGTTGTGACCACCTATTTTATCCACTTGCATTGGCACAAAAAGTTTACCCAAATAGGATTTAGCTTCATAATTTTGGTAAGAATGATCAGATCTAGCCAATCATGGTATCATTCGACCGAGCTCGTAGAGAGCTTTCGAATGATATATGATAAAATTATGTTTCAAACAAAAAAGCTCAAAATGGTCAGGGAAACGGTGAAAAAAGGGGGGGCGAATTCCAAACTATTACCGATTTTTCCCTTGCTTTCAAGTAGGAAGGTTTGTTTTTTTATCTAAAAAATGTAAACACTTTTTTTTCGGTGTACTCGATTAAAAGCTTGTCTAGTACTCGATCAAAAGTTTGTCGGAGAGAGATGATTGAATTTGCGGGGACCGGGTACACATTTGAGTTTGTACACATTTGTAATTCCTCTTATATGGATTTTCAATGGTCATTCAAACCGAACTCACATACATATTTTCAGACAATTCCCGAAAAAAAAAGATTCCCACTTGAAAACAAAGGGAGGGGTAAATAATAACTTCAAAAACTAACTGTCCATTCCTGTCGCAACTGTAAAGGTTCCCAAGCAGTAACACACTCATTTTGTGGAGCAGCTTCCGCAGATGCAACCAAAGCAGCATTTCTCGAAGTAGAGGCACCAAATGGGGGATGATTATGTTGCTGAACTGCTAAAGGGTGAATTTGTTGATGATGACTATAGTCCGTTCGTGGTGGATTGCTGAACAAAACTGAAAAAAGTAGAAAGAAATTTAAGCATGTTAAAGTCTAAATAAACCAATATTGCGATTAGGATGATGAAGTAAAGATTGTCCAGAGTGCCAACTATCGTCCATTATATATAACAAAGAAAAATATAGGTAGAATATAAAGAAAATTAATTTATAAGTATCTAAAAAGTGAATATTTCCATATAATTTTAATGAATCACATGTAAAAAAGGAAACATCTAACAAAGAAACAACCACTAAAATTATAAAATTTGGAGTTTCGGCTGTAAAAAGTGTGTCAATAAATAGAAAAATCGTTAACCTTTTCCTTCACTATTTTTTTCTTTTCTCTTGCAAATTTTGCAAAGAAAACAAAAATAACAGAATGCCAAAAGAAATTTTTTTTGAAACGAAAAAGACTGTAAGGGAAATAGAGTCTCAATCCAACAAAGGCAACAAGAAAAATAAACTCGACAAAGGGTTCAGACTCTAAGGCACCGTTTCCCACGGTGTGTCATTTAATCGCAAAGTTAGAGTCTTGAGTTCCACCGTTCAATAAACTAATTTAGTTATGGCGATTAAATGGGTAATTTAGACGTCGAATGAAAGACTGCATGACATATAAAAAGGGCAATCTTTTAATTTTTTGTTTATTTTTGCATCTGATTTTGTTCATTTGTAGATTGCAGCCTTAACGGGTCGCTTCCCGTTTACCTATTTTAATTCCTTCTAGAATTGATTTTTTCATTATTAGTTTTGGTTTTTAATTTTTTCTTTCTTTTTTAGACCTTTAAAAATTTTTTAAAATAAAAACTTAAAATGAACGGTAACGGATGCAATGGTTCGGGCATTAATGGTTCGGGCATTTCTCCAACGTTTGTTTTTCTTTTATTTTATTTAAAATTCCTTAATTTTTAGCCCTTTGACTGAGTTGACTAGTCTCGAAGTGGCGAACATTCTTCAGACAAAGTACAACCTCAAACTTGGAGGAAAGGCCTTTGCATTTGCTCTTGACTCTCTTCCGTATTGCGAGGATGACCCCGTGCTCGTTATAGATTACCTCCAAATGGATCAGGCTCGGAAAGCAACAATCGTGGACTTTTTGGTTTGTTTGTTAAGAATAATAAGGGAGGAAATCTTTTGGAACATTTTTTGATAGGGATCCATGGGAGCGATTAAAAAAGGGTTATGGGTTGTAATGGTTCGTAAGCACTCTTCCGATCTGTTCCTTTATATTTTTCTCGAGGTTTGTCAAGAAAGTATTCCTTTGAAATCCCAGAACTGACAAAATGGTTTTAGATTTTGTTTTCGAAATCATATCCTTATTTTCAGAAGGATAATGGTGCTCAGGCTGTTGGGACTTCGGGCCATGCTTTTCGCTTTGTGGATTCAGATGCTCTTTGGGATGCTAAACATAAGATGCTTTGCGCTCATCCTGAGGTTTTCTACCGTGTGACCGGCCCGGCTGGTATTTTGGACGAGAATGGCCGTGCAATTTATTTTACTCCAATTGTTACTGCTAGGACCGTCGTCATCAAAACGGTCACTGAAAAGTCTTGGCTTTTGAATGAGAACCCTCAGTTCTTTGCGTATTGATTTAGTGAAAAACTCGTTTTTGTTAAATAATTTTGATTATTTATAAAATTAAGACAAAATTCTCATTTGTTAAAAAATATTTTTGATATTGAAATAAATTTTTATTCTAGTTTGTTTTTCTGTCGAAAGGTTAGAAAATTTCTGCCTTAGTATTTTTTCTTTTACTTAATTTCCTCCACAAAAGCTCTCATTCTTGTTGTAGAATACATTTGTGTTCATTGTTCCAAACCTCTTGGTTTCTATCACTTGATATTTCCCCTTTTCTAGTTTACGGAACAGGATCATTGTGTACCGCCGTTTGTGTACCTGGCCGTTTGTGTACCGCGGTTGTGTACCCACCCAAAGGGGGGTCAGTTGATTCCTTGAAAACCTTTGGATATCCTTTTAATACTTTTCTTATAATTCCTTTTATTATTAATTTTCTCGTTATTAATGCCGGTTTTTAATTTATTCCTTATTTTTTTAGACATTTAATTTTTCAAAAATAAAACAAAAAATGGACACCTCTTCAGCGTCTGCTTTTTTGAATGGAAGTTCTACTGGTGCTTGTGGGAACAATTCTTCGGAGTTTGTTTTCTTTTATTTTGTTAAAAATTCCCAAAATTTTTAGTTCTTTTACTAGTTTGGAGGTTGCAAAAAAACTGGGACTTGGCAATCAATTTGCATTTGCCCTTGACTGTTTGCCTTTTCGAGAAGAAGAAACCAGTCCCATTTTGGTAATCGACTTTCTCCAAATGGATGCTGGTCAGAAGGAGATGGTTGTCAATTTTTTGGTTGGTTTGATAAAAATAATAAGGGAGGAAATTTTTTGGGAATAGTGAGTGATAGGGTTCCGTGCGAGCTATTAACAATGACAAGGCTCGACTTTGTAGAAATGGGGTTCATTGTGAGGTGTCATGGGTAAACCAAGGGGTCAAACACCTGATTCCTTTATTTCTTTTCGTATTAATAAGGAAAATCTCAAACTAGCATAATTTAGTTTTATGTTTTGTTTGGGGAATCTTATACTTATTTTTAGCTTAATTATGGTGGTCATCTAATTGGTACGGGAGGTCATGCTATCGGTTTCTTGGAATGGACAACTCTTATGGCGGCTAATCTCAGTTTGCGTCGGGCTCATCCTGAGGTTTTCTATAATGAGTATGGTGGAGTGTTTAATGGACAGGCGCTTTCGCGGAATCAAACTGCTTCCACCGTAATTCTTACACCAGAGACTGACAAGAAATGGACATTGACAGAAGTGCCGCAATTCTTTGAGTATTGAGTGACATATAATATATGTCAAAATCTCATTTGTAAAAAAATTTTTTAATATTTAAAATAAATTTTTATTTCCTTTTATTTTTTTTTCCGAAAGGTTAGAAAACTTCTGCCTTCTTTTTATTTTTACTCAATTTCTACAACTTTGTTTGCCTACAACTTGTTGTACAACAAAAAATCCAACGCCCAATATTTGCTCCAAGCACTCATCATTTCTTTGAATACTTCCCCATCACAAAACGTTTCCCTCCACATATACCCATTGAAAGAGATCACATTCTTATTGAAGAACTTATTTTGTCCAGTTACAAACCTCTTGTTTGATGTAGACTTTAATTGTTCACTTTTAACTTTCTACTTATAACCTACATTTCCCCATTTCTCGGTTATGATCAGTCAACTAATAGGGTAAAACTTGAACTGCCAGGAAATGATCACAAAAAACATGTGAGCAGCTGCTGGAGCATTTGTGCGTTTGCAGTGTTATTTTTCTGTCAGGATTGATTTTTACTAGATAGTCGGAATCAGTAAATTAGTCATCTGCTTTCTCCTTAAAATCTTATTCATCTTACTTAAAACAAATCAAATTATTGCCAGGCATTTAGGGAACACTTAACTTGCCATTTTTCCAGATTCATAAACAAAATAATTTCACACAAAAAATATTTACTTGAAAAAATAATTAACAATGCAAAAACTGAAATTTTATATAAGAAAATTAGAGACTTTGTCTTTATGCCCAAAATATTTTTTAACGAAAAACCAGAAAAATCCCCTCCCCCTTTCTCCAAAAAAAAATCAAAAATATCAGTCTCTAATTTCAAATATATTTAAAAAATTGTTTTTGTAACTTTATGTGGTGCATCTCGAGACCATTTTTTTGCAATTAAAAAAATCAAAAAAAAATTTTTGTTTTCACTGAGCAATTGGACGAATTTTAAAATGAAGTCCAATTAACGAAAAAACCAAACATTTAAGATCCTGAACCAAATAATAAAATGAACGTAAACCAACTGGATCTTTACTGTCATTAACTTCAACTAAGCAACCAATTTTGCTTGTAGTAAAAGAAACGTGATCATTACCACTTAAAATTTCCAATTCTTGACGGCCAACACGGTCTGGTTCTGGCCAATTTGCATCGTCTTCCTAAAAGTTTTTTGGAGTTTTAAAAGGAAAATAGAGGGTGATTACGGGTTTTTCTAGAAGGAAGACGAAAATATTAATGAAGGAGGGAAGTTCTCCCAATGGAAAAGTGAAACTTTAACGAGTGAAAGAAGTCCTCTTCTAAAGTGCGTCAATAGCCGCTTAAAATCACACCGAGAATCCCAATAAAAACCTAAAAAAGTTGAGCCGAGGTTAAGGCCAGATTTTCAAAACTCGCTTCAGATCGGGATTCGGGTCGAAAAGAGTTCGAGTCAGATAATTCGCCCCATCCCTGATGTGAGGCATCCCCTCCACATCTAACTATTCCCATAATCCTTAATTTCCCTCCATAAGTTAAAAAAACCGTGCGACGAATTAAAAAACCTGCTTACATTCATAATTTCAGAGTCATCAATAATACGCTTCAGCTCTTCCATAACCGCTTTTCCAACATAACATTCTTTACGGATAAGCGTATCATTTTTGTAATTTGAATTGTTTGCATAACGCAACTTGCCATCTGGTCGAAATTCAAATTCCAAAAATTCGTGACCAAACTTAAAAAAAGATTAAAAATAAATATTTAGATCCGTGTAAAATTTTAGTTAAATTAAATTTTAAAGTTAAACGGATGGAGCCGACCCAACGTTTTCGCTGTTAAATCAGACAGTATAATACCCTCTCATAAGTCGCTTTTACGTCCCTGTCAGATTTCAGTTTGCGGAACTGTTTTATATAAAATGATTGACCCTACTGGTCTAATCGAACATAGAGTCGATTCGATGTCTTTTAGATTTTTAATAAGAAAAAAGTAAAACGTATTTTTAACCCTACAACATTAACAAAAAAAGTTTAATTTAAAATTTCACAAACCTTTCCTTTATGTCCAACATAGTAACGAACATAAAATTGTTCTTTTTTAGCAGCTCCGCTTTTGGTGTTCATTTTCGACAATTTACTTTTTTTAAACAAATTGAAAACTTTCTAGAAAAAGAAAAGAATAAATTAAATAAATTGAAAATAATTTTTTTTGAAAATAACAAAATTTGAACAAATTCGTTTTTTTCAAAATTAATTTACAAGAAAAAAAAATTTCTTTAAATAAAAAATGGAAGAAAAAAGGAGGAAATGTGTAACATTTAGTAGTAGTAATTAAAGAGAATTGAACTTGTTTTTCCAGGTCAGAATTCTTTTAATAAAATCTAATAACAGAAAAACTCGTGGGGCAAACTTTGGAGAACCGAAATTTACGGAGGTTGAGGACCCCTTAAATTTCCCGCTGATCTGAAATTTTTTTTGAGTCAGCCCAAATTTTTGCTTAAAATTAGGAATTAAAACCGAAGATTGGAAAAGAGGAAAAGATACCTATCTGACCCCAAAAACAAGCCCAATCCCTTCATTTTTAGCAAAACAATAATTATCAAAATAGCGAAGATAAATGGAGATCAAAATAAAATAATGCCTTTTAATCTATTTTTACCATAAAAATCGAAAAAATATTTTTTTCGTTTTCAGACATTTTTCCGATTAATCTAAAAAAATTTTTTTAGAAAATACCAACAAATACATAGAAAATAATTTTAGATCCCAAAAATCATCTTAAAAATTGAGTAAAAAATACATAAATATAATTACATTCGTTGCCCTCCTTTTTCAAGCTCTTTCCTTTCTTGGTTTACAAATTATTTTTAAGGGTAGAGACAAGGGATGGGTCGGGTTATTCGAAGTTCTTGCAAAACCGATACACGACCCAACTTTTCTCAACGTTGCCTATCTCTGGTCGAACCAGGATTGATCGAAATTTCGTTTCGTTTTGCACAGAAACGAAATTTAAAAAACGATCATCCCTGGCAAGGACCTAATGTCCCTAAGTCGACAACCATCCTTTAAGTAGTCTTGTAGAAAATGTTTACCCAAAAGAAAGAACCCCGAAAAATAAGGGTCACAAACGTAATTATTATACCAAAAAGACTGTTAATTAAATTTAAAAAAACTTTCAAGATTCCATAGATTCTGTTGGTTCTTCATCCCCTTCATTTTTAATTTCTCCATCAATTCGACTCTTTTTGATTAATTCACAACTTGCCATTGTTGTATCTGGTGATGTTGTTGTTGTCGCTCCTCTTTTATTTGAACCACCAATATTTCTAATATCACCACCTTCTCTTTCACCTTCATATAATTCACCTTCTTTTTCTACCATTTTATCGCTCAATGCTCCTGAAATTAAAAATTTTGGAGACGTGGAGAACAGAGCTAGATTTTGTCTCACTCATCGATTCTCGCCTTTTTTCAGTCCCCAACTATGTGAACCCTTTCAGAACAGCCCTAGGACTTTTTCTCGATGGTGCTAAACAGACCCTTTATTCTTTCATTGCCTTTTATCAACGAAGAAAATAATCGAAGAAACTTTCCCCTCATCCACAAGAGAGAAAGTGAGGGCTGGAATAACTGCTAGTTTGATTACTTAATTAAACAAAGGATAAAACCGTTTCAAAAAATAAAATTTTGGAGGAAAAAGTTTAAAATATTTTCCTAATATAAAAATAAAATACTTGGCAATCGCTCATCAGGATTTGCTTCATCCATTTGGGCTCCTTCAACGTCGTCCAAATTCATTGCATCAGGCCCAACGGCTATTAAAGCAATATTTATAATTAAATTAGCAAAGAAGTTAAAAAGAAAACCTCCAATCTGAACTCCAGGAGCATGTGGAATTTGTCGAAGAGACTCAAAAATCTTCTCCCTGCAAAAAATTTTCCCCAATTTTTCAAATTAAAAAATATTTTTACAAACTTGACTTTGTCGAGGTATTCAACTGTATTATGATTTGTCATATTTGAAGGAGGTATGTGCAATTTAAAATCCGGACCATAATATTCAAAATAATCATTATATGGAAGTTCTAAAAATTGGAAAAAATTTTATTTTAAAAATAAAATGTTTCCCAACCATTTGCAATATCAACATTTAAAGCTACTGATGTCTCAAAAGTCCAACATCTAGCAACATTTCTAATTGTGTAACCACCACCGCCCAAAAGTAGCATTGGAAGATTGAATTTTTTGAGGAATTCTAAACACATTCCGTGACCTAAAAAAGTTCTTAGATCTGATAGTTATTCCTTGAGTGGTAGATGAGAAAAGATGGAAAAATCGGGGAATGGGAACAGCGATCGTGCCGTACCTTTCCAAAAAGCGCGAATTCCTGACAGTTTTTTGTTCAGAATTTATTTTTGTCAGTACGACCTCTGATAAGGACGTTTAGGCTCTTAAGGTTATTGATAGACCGTTCTTTAGTCCTATCCTCGTTTCCAGAGTCTGGCCTCTTCTGCAAGGTTCCAGTAGTAATTCAAAGGATCGGTTGTTCCAACTAAACCAAGCCCGTTCTAGAATCTGGCCACTTCCCAACAGTGTCAAATAACAAGTCCCATTAACTTGAAAACTAACCTTTCAAAGTTAAATTGAAACACCCCAATCGATCTCCAGTCAAAGAATCAGCTCCACATTGCAATACAATAACAGAAGGTTGGTAAGCACAAATTATTTTCTCCATTACTGGTTGAAATATTCGTTCATAAGTATCATCATCAATTCCATCACGAAGTGGAAAATTGACTGCATAATAGCGACCTTTTTCAGCTCCAATATCTTTTAAATCTCCAGTTCCAGGAAAATATTCTCCATATTTGTGGAAGGAAACCTGAGAAATATTGAAGAAAATAGGGGTGTTTTTTATAGTTGTGGGGTTTCCAAAATTTACGAATCAGAAAAAAAAACAAAACCAAACCGTCATAACCCTGTCTGTTGTATAAAAGGCTTCTTCAACTCCATCACCATGGTGTATATCAATATCGACGTACAAAACTCTTTGATGGTATTTTAGCAATTCAAGTATAGCAAGCACAATATCGTTTGTATAACAAAAGCCTGAAGCTTCGGATTTCTTTGCGTGGTGCAAACCACCCATCCAATTGATTGCCATATCCACATGCTGACGGTTAATTTTTGTTGCGGCAGCTAAAATAGAGACAGTTAGTTTTATTGTTAAACCTTATCACATGAGACTACAGGGAATGTGGGGGTACGTACCGTGGGACCCGTACGTACCCCCATAACCGTGGGACCGTCACCGTGCTCATGACTTATGCCAGAAGCCTAAGCATAAATGGGACGACCCAAATTATAAGTTCCTAAGGAACAAATTCTTGAAAAACTTGAACATACCACAAGTCTAGACACTCTAACTACCATCAAAGTAAATAACTTTTCCAACCTATTGATCCACCGCTCGAAATTTGACAAAATTCAAAAAGTCCATCAAACACAGGACAATCATCCCCAACATTGAATCGCTGCATTTGGCGACTATAGTCACCAATATTGTCTGGTTTAATGTTCTAAAAAATGATTAAAATTCTTTTCAAACTCAAAACCTTTAAGAAAAGCATATAATCATCACTATGATATTTTGTCATTTCTTCCAAGCTAGAAGGTTGAGGTCTCTAAAAATTGAAATTTTTGACTTTTCCTCTCCTAAAAAAGCTTACATAAACCTCCATTTTTCTATAAAGTCCATAATTTAATAACAAATTGTGAGTCATACGTATCCGATGAGGTTTCATTGGATGTCCCTGGCCATAATAATAATTACCGACATCACCTAAAAAAATATAAGACCTAAACCGTTTAATATCAACTATAACCGTCGTAGTAATATGCAACTTTTTTGCTTGAGTGAATAGTCATTTTCTTGTTTTTTTATCTAAAAATTTCTTTAAATTAATTTGCCGTATTCCCCTGTCCCTAAATGTCTAGCAACACTGTTCGGTAAGATCCACCGGATGTATGATTTTAAGAAGGAAAGATGCTGACTTCTAATCTAGGAAAAATCAATCCTAATAGGAATATTTCTTGACTGGAAATGAGAGAAAAAGAAATCTCAATTATATGTATAAGTAGAAAATTATAAAAGTGAACAATTAAAGTCTAAAACCCAAATGAGGTTTGAAAAAATGAAACAAATGAGTCCCCAACAGAATGTGAGCTCCGTGTTTGACGATTTTATGTAGAGGAAAATGTTTTTTATAAGGATGTATTCAAAGACAAATATATTTTTTGTTTTAAAAAAGTTGCCAGAAAACGCAAAAGAAATTGAGTAAAAGAAAAAAATAAGAAGGCAGAAGTTTTCTAACCTTTCGACAAAAAAAAATTAAAATAAAAATTTATTTTGAATATCAAAGAAAATCAACAAAAACCAAATGAGGTTTGAAACAATAAATATATAAAAAAAATTTTTTAACAAATGAGATTTTGACATATATTATATGTATATTCAATACTCAAAGAATTGCGGCACTTCCCTCAATGTCCACTTCTTGTCAGTCTCTGATGTAATAATGACGGTCGAAGCAGTTTGATTTCGTGAAATCGCCTGTCCACTAAACTGACCACCATTCTCGTTGTAGAAAAACTCTGGATGTGCATAGCGCAAATCATCTCTAGCCACCAAAAGAGTCACCCAATTCAAAAATCGGAATGCTTGACGTGCCTGACGTGCCAACAGCCTCAGCGCCATTATTGAGCTAAAAATAAGGATAAGATTCTGAAAACTTAAAACCTTTGCTGTTAGTTTTTGAAATTTTCAAGACACTTTAAAAATACTTTTGGAAAAATACTTACGAACCCCTACATGGAACCCATAAATTTTTAAGTCGCTTCCACGGAACCCTATCACTCACTATTCCCAAAAGATTTCCTCCTTATTATTTTTATCAAACCAACCAAAAAATTGACAACCATCTCCTTCTGACCAGCATCCATTTGAAGAAAGTCGATTACCAAAATGGGACTTGTTTCTTCTTCTCGAAATGGCAAACAGTCAAGGGCAAACGCAAATTGATTGCCAAGTCCCAGTTTTTTTGCAACCTCCAAACTAGTAAAAGAACTAAAAATTTTGGGAATTTTTAACAAATAAAAGAAAACAAACTCCGAAGAATTGTTCCCACAAGCACCATTAGAACTTCCATTCAAAAAAGCAGACGCTGAAGACATGTCCATTTTTTGTTTTTTTTTTTGAAAAATGAAATAATTCTAAAAAACTTTAAATCAATTAAAATCCCGCATTAATAATGAAAAAATTAATAATAAAAGGATTATAAGAAAAATATTAAAAGGATATCGAAAGGTTTTTAAGGAAGCAACTGACCCTTTTTAAACAATTTTTACTAAAGAAGAAGTCACGAATAAAAATTTCGAGTACAGCCCGAATAGTCGCGCGGCCGCCAAGCCATAACTTGCTAAAAATCTTCTGGCCCTCATCAATTTTGATACCAATCTCTTTATCTCGATGCGAGGAATCATTTAATACTAAATTTGGAAAGATTCGGAAATCTTGAAACAAGTTATGGCTTGGCGACCTTATGGCTGCGCGACTATTCGGGCGTGTCCCAAAAATTTCATAGTAAAAAACTCGAGACTCCAATTTTGCGATTAAATGACACACCGTGGGAAACGAAACTTTAGAGTCTGAACTATTTTTTTGAGTTCAAGCTTGTCAAATTCTTTTAAAGGATGGTAAATGTTTATCTTTTTATTGTGATATTATTTTTTCTTATTGTTTAGATAAATTTCTATATTTCTACACTTTCAGAAAATTTAAAAATGGGAGAATTTGTGCCAAAATTTGAAAGGAATATGGATCTTAAAGGATTGGGGCCTCGCCCATTGTCTACAGCTGGTGCAATTCCTGTAAAGGACGACAAAGGAAGAATAGTCATGAAGAAAGTTAAAGTGCAGCGTTATATGGCAGGAAAAATGTAAATTTTTAGTTTTAGGAGGCTATCTTCAAGGTTGATTTTCATGGTGTAGTGGGATAATTTTATTGAAAGGGGTTGTGGGTTCGAACCCCGCCGGTGGAATATTCTTTTATTTTAATGGAAATTAGACATTTTTACAATCCTAAGTTAATTTTTATTTTGCAATGTATTTTTTTAAATTTTAGTCCAGAATTCGCTCGTGATGTGGATTCTGACGAAGACAATGCAGAACAAGAAGAAAAACACGAGGATACTCAAAGAGATGAACGTGACCGTCATAGACGCAGAGAGAGTGAAAGCAGTCGCCATTATAGCAGGAGAAGTGATTATCGTGACAGTGATAGACATAGAAGGTTTGAAATTATTTTTAGGATATTTTAAGGAGGCTAAAATAGTTTGGGAGGATTGGGTTTAAAGAGAGGGTTTCGGACCCTGTTCCTATTAAATGCCTACCTATACTTGTTCAAAATTCACACAACTCTTTTTTTCCTTCAAATTTGGGTACACCCATCTTACAGCAGCCCAGCTTACCGCGCCCAGCTTCGAGCCCGTCTTGTTCCAATAATGGGGTATGTTCCAATAGAGGGGGAATTTGTTCCGTCAACGTGGTAAGTTGTTCCGTAACGGGGAAAGTTGTTCCATCAAAGGGGGATTAGTTCAACAACGAGCGAAGAATATTCGGCGGTAAGTTGGGCTGCGGTAAGTTGCCTGTTCCTCAAATCGGTTATATTTTCCTTTATCAGACCTAATTAAAAACTTCTTAATGACTATAATTTTTAGCCGTAAAGATAACGACTATGAAGAAATTGAGAAGAAATACAAACAGGAAATGAAGGACGCACTCGGATTGGAAGAAGAAGATGCAGCTGAACCCGAATCTGCTTCAGAGGATGAAGAATTGGAAGAACGTCATCGTAGGGCTCTACAACGGCGTCAACAAATTGAAGAGGAGGAGCTTAACAGAGTGGAGCAGGAAGAGCCTGATGATTATGCTGATGAGGAGATTATGCAGCGACGACGTGAACTTATTCGAATGAGACGCCGTCGACAAGAAGAACAGGTTTGTGAGTTTTAAAAGAGACTGGACCGAGACGTGATCTTGCTCGAAAATCTCGGTTATCGAGATCGGAAATTTTCCGAGATTTCGATTCTCGCGCGACACTCCCAGTTCGGTCTCTAGCTTAAAATTTGAGAGATTTGAGTTATTTTTTACGTCAAGGAACTTCTGGCTCGTCAGAAAGAAACTGAAGAAGTCAGTGAGGAAGAAAGTGAAGAAGAGAGTTCTGAGGAAGAGGAAGATGAAAGTGATGATGAGATGATTCCGCGTTTGAAGCCTGTCTTTGTTCCAAAGTAAGAAGAAATTATTAAAGGTTTTTAGTCCGCAAAAAATTTGCGGACAAAAATATTTTTGCGGATTTTCTGCATAAATTTATAATATTGTTTGAATAATCAAAAACGAGTAACTTTCTAAAAATTTGTCCGCAAAAATATTTTTGTCCGCAAATTTAAAATTTTTTATTTTAAAAAGAAATGACCGGGTAACTCTCGTTGATGTTGACAAGGAGCAAGAAGGGCTAGAAAAATTAAGAAAATTACAAGTCGAAGAAAAACGTCGTCAGACGATTAAAATGGTTGAGGAGCAAATGAAACATGAAGCAGAAATTGAAAAAGTTAAAAAAGAAGAAAGTGCTGCAAAATTGGATTTGGCAGCAATAGATACTGATGATGAAAGTGAACAAATAGCTTATGAAATGTGGAAAGTGCGTGAAATGAAAAGATTGAGGAGGAATCGGGATGAAAGAGAAGCGTTAGTTTTTTTTATAAAACCTTTATATAACGGATATATTGGATTTTATATATTGGATTTTCCGTTATAAGAGACTCAATTTTCTGAATCTCTGTGTAGCGGATACCTCTATTTAACGAACTTTCCGTTATAATTGACTGACTCTTTGGACCTCTTTATAACGAATACCTCTATTTAACGGATTTTCCATTGTAAGCGACTTTGACTTCTCTAACTTTATTGGAAGTGTTGGTTAGATTTTTAAACCTTTTTTTTCAGATTAGCTCGTGAAAAAGAAGAAATGGATCGAATTCATGGTATGACAGAAGAGGAAAGGCGTGAATATATGAGATTACATCCAAAGGTTTCTTGAAAGGTTTTTTTAATTTTTAAAAATATTTTAAAGGTCATAACAAACGAACAACGCAAAGGAAAATACAAATTTTTACAAAAATACTACCACAGAGGAGTATTCTTTCTTGATAAAGAAGATGATGTTCTTAAAAGAAATTTTGCTGAAGCAACGGGGGAAGATGTTTTTGATAAATCTGTTTTGCCTAAAGTTATGCAGGTTTGCAGGATATTTTTAAAGAAAATTTTTATTATTTTTAAAAATTATTTTTTAAAGGTTAAAAACTTTGGAAAAGCAAGTCGTACAAAATGGACACATTTAACTGCGGGTTTGTTTAAATTTTAATTATTGTTGACTAAAGTGGGGGGGAAAGTCTCGTGTTTTGTAGTAGTCAATCCAATCAAATTCAAAATAATTTTTTTTGATGAAAAGGAATCATTAAAGTGATGTTCTTAAGATCCAACGTGTTTTAAAAATCGATTAGAAGGATTCCGCAATTTTTGATACTTTGCGGACATAATTTTTTTGCGGATTATTTCAGCAGACAAATGTTTTGGTGAAATATTTTTGCGACTTTTCTTATAAAAATAATTAGACTCTAGATTTTACAATAAACCCAAATTTATTTTCTTTTGTCACTCAACATTTTTAAGAACTCCCTTAGACTTTAAAATCTATCACTTCATGCCCTTATTTAACTAATCTTTTAATTAATTTTCTTTCCAATTTTTAGAAGATACAACTGATCATCAAGGTGTTTGGGCAACGCCAACACCTTTAAGTGCTAAATTTGTAACTAAACATGCAGCTGGGATGAAACCTATTTTTGAAAGGCCGATAACTAAAAAAAGAAAAGTTGGGGACTAAATTTAGACAAATTTGTATAGAAAATTTTTTTGGACTTTCTTTTCAAAATTCTGAGTAAATTAATAATAAATTTAAAGGAATCTAATCAGCTTTATGGATTCCCCGCCCTTTTTATGGAGTCCTGTGATTCGATCTCTTAACAATTACCCAATCTGCCCCTCTCAAAAGTAGAAGTTTAGCCCGGGCAGGCATCGATCGTGGGACTTCTAGAAGAGGTTAATATAAGAGATTGTGTTTACCACGTTCAAAATCTGGGCATTTATTGGCTCCGGCTCTGGGGTTTTCAAATTCTTGGTTCCGCCGGAGCCGGCTCCGGAGCTAGCTCCTGTAGCTAAATACAGCATTGATACAGGCTATCTCTTTTAATATTATAGATCTTAAATCTCTTCCTGATAGGTATTTTAAATGGCAAGCTCTCCTAACATAAGCAATTTTAATGAAACTGTGAAGTTAAGAATATAACTAATCTCGTCTCGAAACTTGAGAATGTCGTCATCGTAATCCCTGCCTATAGAGAAGTTGGGTATAAAAGGACCTTTTATTTTCTCTCCCATATCATCACTCCATAAATCCCACAAGTTTGGTCAATAATTATGTTGCTGCTTTTCTTTATAACATGGATGGGTTTCCTGCTACACGTTCCTTTGCTTGTGCATTGTTCCAAGAAGATGAGGAAGAGAGAGGTGGGTGGTTTTCAAAAAAATTTTCCTTAAAATCTTTTAAAAAAATTTTCTTTTTAGAAGAAATTAAGAAAGAAGCAAAAGAAACAAGAAAAGAAGGCAAGGAAAAGAATGATGGCTCAGAACATGGGACAACAGAACAACATGGGAATGCAAGGAGGCGGGTATCCTTCACCGCCAGTTGGAGGAGCGTCTGTTGGATGGCAGCAGATTGATAGTGGAGGTGGTGGTGGTGGGGGCGTTTATGTGGAGAATAAGCCTGTGAAGCCTGTCAAACAGCAACAACAACACGGACCATGCGCGTTATGTTGTCTTGGATGTCTACATGCCTGTGCAAGTTTGAGTTTTTCATCGTTGAGCATCAGCAGTAGTTCATCTTCGAGTAGTTAGGGAAGTGCTCTGTGGTTGAGGCTAATTGTTCATAGATGTGTAATGATTATATATGTGATTATTGTTTGATTAGGTATGTTATATGTTATGTTTATTTTTGGCTTGTTTGTATGTAAAAATGTTCTTGTAAAGTTCTTGTAAAAAATTTTTTTTTAGATTTTGGTTAAATTCAAGGCGAGGAATTTTTCGTTAAATAGCTTTAGAAAAAGTTTCAACTAGTCGTCAAGTTTGGTGTAGTGGGAAAATTTTAGGTTTCCACTAGGAAGGGACGAGAGTTCGAACCCCATTCATAGAAAATAAATTTTTTATTCATTTAAACAATAGTTTTTATCATAAAATTAAACAAAGATTGTTTTAAAAATATTTATAAAATATAATAATATTTTTTAGAAATATATATTTTTAAAAATCTTATCGTTGAAACAAAAAATAAATATTTTGAGTTTAATTTTGAGAAAAATGATGAGATGGTTGGAAATGTTTTTTTTATTTTTAATTCAACTCTGCTAACCAAAAAAGTTATTTTCTTACTTGAAGACTCATGTCTTATTTTCATAATTTTTCTAAAGAGTTGAATCGTTATGGGAGGGCAGCATTATTATGATATGAAGGGTTAAATGGGTGTTTAACCGGGAGACAAAAAATGCAACAATATAAGTAATAAAAATATTTTTTTTTCTTTTCTGTAAAAAAATGGCGAGTTAAAAAGGTGGCGGCCCGTTTGTAAAATCAAGTTGTGGTTCAAAACTCCTAGCAAAATTGTTTAATAAATGGCAGCAATAGTCATCATCGCAGTGAGGAACGAGACAGGCTGCTCCCAAAAGTAAGACTAGCATTGCCTGTATTTTTAGTTAGTTATAATTTTGTTCATAAATTTCCGGAAAATACGCAGAGTTAAAGAGAATGTTCTATTTTCCGGAAAACTTATTTATTTTCTTTGCCCATTTCCGGAAAATATTGTTGAATCGTTATGGGAAGACATTTTCCGGAAAAATTTTCTGGAAGATTTCCGGAAGAAGACATTTTCCGGAAAAATTTTCTGGAAGATTTCCGGAAGAAGACATTTTCCGGAAAAATTTTCCGGAAGATTTCCGGAAGAAGACATTTTCCGGAAAACTTATTTTCTGTGTGTCTATTTCCGGAAAATATTTCTTCATTTTTTTCCGGAAAAAATAGAAAAAATTTTTCCTGAAGTGTTGACCTCAGGAAATTGTATTTCATTTAAAATACAATTATCCTAGTGTTTTCCGGAAACTATTCAACTCAATTTACTTGTAAAGGCAAAGCAGTCCGCAAAACACGTCTCCAACGCGATCTGTCATCCAATTCTTGTGATGATCTGGATACTCTATCGCTTTGTCGAGGATCATCGGGCACAGGAGATTCAGGTGTTTCTCCATCCGGATAAATTATGCTGCCGGGTAGAGCTTAAAATTAAATTTTTTAAAATTGTTTGATTTCTTAAAAAATCCCATTCCACAATATCAAAAACCTGAAAAAGCTTTCCGGAAAAGAAACATAATTTGTATTTTAGTAAAACACATTAGTGTAAAACACAACATACATTAATATTTTCCGGAAGGGTACAACTATAGTTATATATCAGTTAAATTTTCCGGAAAGTTCTGCTGTTTCCGGAAATTAATTTACTGGATCCTGGGCCTGTAGTCCAGGAAAAACCCCGGCCCAGGAAAAACCCAGGAAGGTCAAAAAATGTCTGGACCTGGACTCTGGGTACAGGAAAAACCCAGGCCTTGGTCCAGGTCCAGCTCGATCTCTACTATTAATTAAGAATTTAGTCCAAAAGGATTTCGATCTTTTGTATAGACTCCCCCAAAAATTCTATAAATAATTTTTACATTCAATTTCATATTCCTCCTCTTCAGATTCTTCATCCAAAACCAACTCCAAGTCAGTAATTCCATGTTCTCTCAAAACATCTTTAGGTTCTCTATTAGGAAAAGCTGCAGCAAACATTTCTGCTGCAGCTTCAATATCATAATCTGGCTCTAAATGTTGTTTTGTTGTTATTGTAGAAGTACTTGGTTGTTGTTGATCAAAAATTGTTGTGAATTCTTCCACTCTCTGTTGCCCTTTTTCTTTTATTTGACTTGAAGAAGGAATTAATTCTTCTAGCAATTCTTCGCCTCCTTCCACCTAATAAAAAATCATTTTAAAAAAAATTTAAAAAAATTTAAAAAATTAAAGAATTACTTTATCAGAGTATAATTTTGAGCGAATAAATTCTTCTTCCTTCTTTTTTTGTTCTTCCTCCAAATTAAGAAAATTTTCTCTTGACTTTTCTTCCTTTTCCTCAAAATATTCCTTTTTCTCTTGTTCTCCTTCTACTGCTTCCACTATTATTCTTTCCGGAAAAGACCCCTCAACCTTTTCATTTTCTCTAATCACCTCCACCTCTAAAATAGGCTTGGAAAGTTCTTTCGAGTCAACAGATCCAGGCTCCTTCAATTCCTCCTCTTCTTTTTCCTTCCTTCCTTCATCCAATACTCTTCCTTCAAATGATAAAGAGCCTTCTTCAATCTTATTTTCTTCCTCTTTGAGGGTTGTAGTAGAAGGTAAAAGATCCATGTAAAGCCCAACATGTCTATTTTCAATTTCTAAAGGCTTTAAATCCATTTCTGTTTGTTTAGTTGTTTCGTAAGAGAAAGCTTCTTCAGTCATCTTTACCGTTTCATCTTCTTTGGAGGATTCAATAAGTGAAGGAATTCTTTCAGATATTGTGGTCTGTTTAGTTAGTTGCTCCTCTTCTTTTTCTTTCTTTTCTTTAGCTCCTCTTTTCTCAGTTAATAAAGAGCTTTCTTCCTCTACAGAATCCTTCGAGCTTTCTCTAACCTTTCCGGTCTCTTTCTTTCCTTCACTCTCTAAAACTGGTTGTTGTTCAATTTCTTCTTCAGACTTCTTCAGTTGCAATTCTTCCAATCCTCTTTCTTCTCCCAATTCCTTTATTTCTTCTTCTTCTCCTCTCCCTTTTCCTTTCTTCACTCCCAATTCCTTTATTTCTTCTCTTCCTTCTTCCTCTCTTCTTCCTTTCCCTTTCTTTACTTTTTTCTTCTTCCTCCTTTCTTTCTTCCCCTCTTCAATAAAATCACCTAAACAAAGCCCTGGATGTTCCAAAGATTTTTCTTCCTCCTCCAAAAATGCCGGAGTTGATTTCGCAGGATATTCTACTCTTTCTAGGTATTCCAAAGGTTTCTTCTTTTCTTCCTCTATCTTCTCTCTTCTTTCAAAACTAATCTCTTCATAATTCTTTGTTTGAGTTTCTTGTTCAAATTTGCCTTCTTTTTCCTTAAATTGACTTTCTTGAACAACTGATGCCTCGGGATACCCAACATTCTTCTTTTCAACATCCAAAGGTGTTGGAGCCAATTCAGGCTGTTTAAATGCTTCAGAAATATTGCCAATTAAAGAAGCTTTTTCAAAAATCTTTTCTGAAGCTTCAGTCCAAGATGTTCCAAAGATTGAAGGTATTAATTGTTCATAATACTCAACGTTCTTCTTTTCAACTTCCATAGGAACAGAATTAATGTCTGATTGTCGTTTAGTCTCAAAAACTTGGCTAATGTAAGGAACTTTAATTTTATGTTCTTCTATTTTTGTTGATGTTATAATTTCATCTGAACGTCCAAAAGAGTAAATATTAATAAATTGATCAATCTGAGATTTATCCAAGTCTGCATATTTGGAAGTTTCAAATAATAGGCCTGAAAAAGGAAGGCTTAATTAAAAAAAGATTTTTGTTTTAATCCTACCTTCAGGGTTCGTTTCTTGAACAATTGATGGAGGAGGAAGATCTTCATAATATCCCATATTCCTCTTTTCAACCTGTAAAGGTTTTGGCTTCATTTCTGGATGTTTTTCAGTTATTTCATAAGAAACATTTTCTTCTTCAGGTTTGGGATATTCTGTCATCTCTTTGGAAGATTTAATAAACGAAGGAAGTTTTTCAGATATTTCAACTTCCTTCTTTTGTTCCTTCTCTTCTTTTTCCTTCCTTTCTTCCTCCAATACTCTTCCTTTAGTTAATAAGGATCCTTCTTTTAATAGAGTACCCTCTTCCTCTCCAACTTTTCCGGTTTCTTTTATTTCTTCATTCCCTATGACATTTTGTCGTCCAATTTCCTTCTCAGACTTTTTCTGTTGAAATTCTTCCAATTCTTCCAATTCCTTTATTTCTTCTTTTTTCTCTTCCTCTCTTCTTCCTTTCCCTTTCTTTACTTTTTTCTTCTTCCTCATCTCCTTCTTTCCTTCCTCAATAAAATCACCTAGACATAGGCCTTTATGTTCAACTTCCTTTAATTTTTCTTTATCTTCCTCAATCTTCATCTTCAATTGAAACTCTTCATCCTCTTTCTTCTTTCCCTTTTCTTCCTCCTTTCTAGCCATGGAAGGCTTCTTTAAAGGGAAGAGGTCAGTTTTTGAAATTTGTTGAGTAAAAAGCACAGAATCTTTCTTCTTCTCTTCTAAGGCTTCAGGCTTAGTTTCTTCCGTTTTTAAAGGAAGCAAATTTTCTTGGTAGCCAACTAGCTTCTTTTCAATCTCCAAGGGTTTGAATGGCAATTCATTTTGTTTTTGTTGTTGTTTTGCTTCCAAGTGCTCCTCTTCTTTTGGTTCTAAAACTGTTTTTGTTTCTTCAAAAGGTTCCGCTTCTAACAAAAATTCTGTAGCTTCTAATGAAGGTTTTGACATTTCTGTCTGTTCAGTAAACAAATGAAACTCTGAAGCTTTTGCTTCTTTTTGAATCAGTTCTTTCGGTCCTTCAAGCTTTTCCTCTTTTCCTTCTTCAATAATTAGAGGTATTGATTGTTCATAATACCCAACATGCTTCTTTTCAACATCCAACGGTGTTAAATTCATTTCTGATTGTTTAGTTGTTTCAAGGACGTTACTTGAAGCTTCACTTGTTGGGGCTTCTCTAATTTCATCAGAACATCCAGAAGAGTAAATATTAACACACTGATCAATTTTAGATTTATCCAATTCTGCTGATTTGCAAGTTTCAAATGAGAGTTCTAAAAAAGGGGAAATTTAAACCGAATAGATTCTAAAATTCTAGTATTACCTTCAGGCTTGTTTTCTTGAACAATTGATGGAGGAATTTCTGTTTGTTTAAACGAAGGAAATTCTAAATCTTCTGCTTCTTCTTGAATCAGTTCTTTCGGTCCTTCAAGCTTTTCCTCTTCAATAATTGAAGGTATTTTATGTTCATAATACCCAATATTCTTCTTTTCAATTTCCATAGGTGTTAAATCCAATTCTTCTTGTTTAAATGCTTCAAAAATGTGGCTAATTAAACTAGCTTCTTTTATTCTTTCTGAAGGTTCAGGCTTCGTTTCCTTTTCATGTGAAGCAAATAATTGGTCACCATAACTCTTCTTTTCAACTTTCATTGGGACAGAATCAATGTCTAATTGTCGTTTAGTCTCTAAAACTTGATAAGTTGATGGAACTTCAATTTTTTGTTCTTCCATTTTTGAAGTTGAAACTTCATCAGAACGTCCAGAAGAGTAAACATTAACAAATGTGTTGATTGACTCTTTTGGCAACTCAGAAATGACATTAGTAAAATTAATGAAAGGTTTTGAATCAACGAGAAGATCTTCAATTGGTTTAAGGTCTTGAGAAGGTTCTTCTTTTTCTTCAATTTTATTTGCTTCTTCTTTTTCTTCTTCCCTTCTTCCTTTCCCTTTCTTTACTTTTTTCTTCTTCCTCATTTCTTTCTTCTTTCCTTCTTCAATAAAATCTCCTAAACAAAGGCTTGGGTGCTCAAATGATTTTTCTTCTTCTTCCTCCCCTTCCTTTATTTTTGGCTTCAAATCCTTTTCATCATCTTTTAATGTTTCATCTTCTATATTTTTTTTCTCAACACTAAAACTAACACCTTCAAGTTCTGTTTGTATTTTTGTCTCTTGGATGGGAAAAGACTCTTCAATTTTATGTTCTTCCATTTTTGTTGAAGTTGAAATTTCATCAGAACGTCCAGAAGAGTAAACATTAACAAATTGATCAATTTTAGATTTATCCAATTCTGTTGATTTGTAAGTTTCAAGTAAAGGTTCTAAAAAAGGAAATTTAACTCAAATAAGTCCTAAAGTTTTAATCTTACCTTCAGGCTTCTTTTCTTGAACAGTTAATGAAGGAAGATTTTCATAATACCCAACATTTTTATTTTCAACTTCCAAGGGTATTAAATCCATTTCTGTTTGTTTAAATGTTTCTGGAAGATTGTCAATTAATAAAGCTTCTTCTAATATTTCTTCTTCTTCCGACTTTGTTTTATCTTCAATAATTGAAGGTTTTAATTGTTCATAATATCCAATATTCTTCTTTTCAACATCCAAAGGTATTGGCTTCATTTCTGCTTGTTTATTTGTTTTATGGGGAATTAAAGGAGCTTGTTTGATTTTGGGATATTCTGTCATCTCTTTGGAAGATTCAATAAATGAAGGAAGTCTTCCAGACATCTCAATCATCTCTTTATTATGCTCTTCCTCCTCTTCTTTTTCCTTCCTTTCTTCATCCATTACTCTTCCTTTAGTTAATAAAGACCCTCCTTCCTCTCCAACTCTTCCAGTTTCTTCCATTTCTTCATTCTCTAAAACAATTTGTTGTTCAATTTCTTTCTCAGCAGTGCCTTTCTGTTGTAATTCTTCCACTTCCTCTCTTCCTCCTTTCCCTTTCTTTACTTTTTTCTTCTTCCTCATCTCTTTCTTCTTTCCTTCTTCAATAAAATCACCCAGACAAAGGCTTGGGTGTTCAAATGATTTTTCTTCCTCTTCCTTTATTTTTGGCCTCACAACTTCATTTAATTTAATATCAGATTCAATCTCATCTGGTTGTGTTTCTGAAATTGGTTGAGGTTTATCAGAACGTCCAGAAGAGGGTTCTGAATAAGTAGAAAATTAGAATTTTAACTGAAATCTTTTATGGTCTTAAGATATTTCTTTCGATACTCTCTTAGGGTTGAATGAGGGGTATTTTGAAGGGCATTTTGGGGTGGGGTGGGGGGTATTTTTCTAAAAATAGTAGTACCTTGTAATGAGGGGGTATTTTAAATAGAGGGTATCGCTTAGGCAGCTCCCCTGTCCAATAACAAGAAAAATTTTTAAATCGCATCATAAATTGAGGGAACGTCTTGAGGGTCTTCAAAGAGTCGACTAATTTACAATTTTCTGTCAATTTCAAGCTTAAACTAGCAAACTTAAGTTTTAAGCTTAAATTTTAAAAAGTTTACCAATAAATTGAAGAGATTCTACAGTTTCTGGCTTCTTTTCTTGATAAAATGTGGAAGGAAGATTTTCATAATACCCAATATTCTTCTTTTCAACTTCCATAGGCACAGAATCAATGTTTAATTGTCGTTTAGTCTCCAAAACTTTACTGATGGAAGCAACTTCAATTTTTTTTTCTTCCATTTTTGTTGATGTTATAATTTCATCAGAACGTCCAGAAGAGTAAACATTAACAAATTGATCAATTTGGGATTTATTTAATTCTGTTGATTTGTAAGTTTCAAATAAGAGTTCTAAAAAGGAGAAAATTTAAGTTAAAGATTCCAAGTTTTAGTCTTACTTTCAGAGGTCATTTCTTGAACAAATGATAGGGAAGGAAGCTGTTCATAATACCCAACATGTTTATTTTCAATTTCCAATGGTTCTGGCCTCAATTCTGCAACATTCTCCTTCTCAGGCTTTTTCTGTTGTAATTCATCCACTTCCTTTACTTCTTCATTTTCATCTCCTCCTCTTCCTTTCCCTTTCTTTACTTTTTTCTTCTTCCTCATTTCCTTTTTTCCTTCAATAAAATCACCTAAACAAAGGCCTGAATGTTCAAATGATTTCTCTTCCTTTTCTTCCTCCTCTTCCTTTAATTTTGGCTTCAAATCCTCTTCCGCTTCTTTTACTGTTTCTTCCTCTATATTCTTCTTTTCATTGCCAAAAGGAACAACTTCAAGTTCTGTTTGTATTTTTGTCTCTTGGATGGGAGATGGTTCTATAATTTTAGGAAGTTCTATCATTTTCGTTGTTGTTGTTCTTGAAACTTCATCAGAACGTCCAGAAGAGTAAATATTAACAAATTGATCAATTTTAGATTTATCCAATTCTGTTGATTTGCATGTTTCAAATAATGACTCTGAAAAAAGGAAATTTAACTTAAATCCTAAAGTTTTAGTCTTACCTTCAGGCTTCTCTTCTTGAACAAATGATGGGGAAGGAAGATATTCATAATACCCAATATTTTTCCTCTCAACGTCCAAAGGTTTTGACTTTATTTCTGGTTGTCTTTTAGTTGTTTCATAGGAAACAGCTTCTTCGATTTTGGGATATTCTGTTATCTTAGCTCTTTTATCTTCTTTGGAAGGCTCAATAAATGAAGGAAGCCTTCCAGACATTTCAACTTCCTTCTTTTGTTCCTTCCTTTCTTCATCTTCTCTTCTCACAGTTAATAAAGTGCCTCCTTCATGCTCCATAAAATTCTTCGAGCTTTCTCCAAACATTCCCGTTTTTCTCATTTCTTCAATCTCTAAAACTGGTTGTTGTTCAATTTCCTTCTCAAGCCTTCTCTTTTGCAGTTCTTCCAACTCTTGTTCTTTTTCCCCTTTCCCTTTCTTTACCTTTTTCTTCTTCCTCATTTCCTTCTTTCCTCCAATAAAATCACCTAAACAAAAGCCTGAATGTTCAAAGGATTTTTCTTCTTCCTCCTCCTCTTCCTTTATTTTTGGCTTCAAATCCTTTTTATCTTCTTCTATTGCTTCCACTTCTATATTTTTCTTCTCAACACCAAAAAGAACACCTTCAAGCTCCGTTTGTATTTTTGTCACGGGAGATGATTCAATGATTTTTGGATGTTCTGTCGTTATTGTAGTTGTTGTTGAAATTTCATCAGAACGTCCAGAAGAGTAAACATTAGCAACTTCATGGATTGGCTCTTTTGTTATTTCAGGCACAACAATGCTCGTAATTTGGATAGAAGGCTCGTAATTTAGAGTAAACTCTTCATAAGTTTCATCTTCTTTAAAAAGCTCTTCTTCCTGTTCTGTCTTAAACTTGGTTTGTTCTTCTTCTTCTTCCGTTGCTTTTATTGAAGGTAATTCATTATAGAAGCCAATGTGTTTGTTCTCGACTTTCAAAGGTACCTCTTCAAAAACTTTTTTATTTAATTTGTTTGTGTTGTAAATGAACGGCTCTTTTGGATATTCTGTCATTTTTATTGTTGGAATTTTATCGGAAGGTTGAGAAGAGTGAATATTGCCTGAGGAATGAATTACTTCCTTTTGTGCATGGATTGGTTCCTTTTCACTTGAAAGTTCTTCAATTGCTTCAGATGCTTCTCCTAAAGGTTTTGCTTCCTTCTCCTCTTCTTCTTCACCAATTTTTCTTACATCTCTCACTAATTCTTCAAGTTTTGCTTCCTTCACCTCATCTTTAGTTGATTGCAAAGACAATTTTTCTTCTTCATCGATAAGTTCAGAAGAGTGGATATTAATGGTTGGTTCCTCTTGTGCTTCAGAAAACATTTTACTTGAAAATTCTTCAAGTGCTTCTTCAGATTTCTCTTCCCCTTCAACTTTAATATTCTTCTTTTCAACATTCAAAGGTATTGGTTTCATTTCTGTTTGTTTAACTGTTTTATGAGAAGCCTGCTCAATGTTAAGATATTCTATCATCTCTTTGAGAGGCTCAACGAATGAAGGAAGTCTTTCAGATACTTCAATCACTTTATTTTGTTCCTCCTCTTCTCCTCCTCTCTTTTCTTCCTCCAATACTCTTCCTTCAGTTAATAAAGAGCCTTCTTCTCCCTCTCCAACCTTTCCGGTTTCTTTCCTTCCTTCACTCTCAAAAACTGGTTGTTGTTCAATTTCTTCTTCAAGCTTTTTCTGATGTAACTTTTCCAATCCTTTTTCCTCTTCATTTTCTTCCTCCCTTCTTCCTCTCCCTTTCTTTACTTTTTTCTTCTTCCTCATTTCTTTCTTCCCTCCTATAAAATCACCTAAACAAAGGCCTGGATGTTCCAAAGATTTTTCTTCTTCTTCCTCATCTTCCTTTATTGTTAAATGTTCATAACCAAGAATACTCTTCTTTTCAACTTCCATAGGTACAGAATCAATGTCTAATTGTCGTTTAGTCTCTGAGACTTGGCCAATGGAAGGAATTTCAATTATTTGTTCTTCCGTTTTTGTTGAAGTTGAAATTTCATCAGAACGTCCAGAAGAGTAAATATTAACAAATTGATCAATTTGGGATTTATCCAATTCTGTTGCCTTACAAGTTTCAAATGAGGATTCTGAAAAAGGAAAAATAAGTCTAGTAGATTCTAGTGCTTTAATCTTACCTTCAGGCTTTTTTTCTTGAGTAATTGACGGTAAAGGAAGATTTTCGTAATAACCAACATTCTTTTTTTCAACCTTCAGAGGTATAGGCTTCATTTCTGGTTGTTTACATGTTTCATAAGAAACTAAAAAAGCTTCTTCGATTTCTGGATATTCTGCTGTTTTATATTCATCAGAACGTCCAGAAGAGTAGATACTGACAAACTGCTGTATTGGTTCTTCTGTAGCTTCAGGCAAAATATTGGTGGTATTTACTAGACTTTCAAGCTTCATTTCGTCATTCTTCATATCCTCTTTTATCTTCAAATGTTCATAATACCCAATATTCTTCTTTTCAACTTCCAAAGGTAATGGCTTCATTTCTGCTTGTTTAACTGTTTCAGAAACAAGCAAATGTTGTTCAATTTCAGGATATTCTGTCACCTCTTTTACACCAACTTCATTTGGTCTTTCTAGCGTCTCAGGCGCTGTTTTGGCTGTTAATTGTTCGTAATACCCAATATTCTTCTTTTCAACTTCCAAAGGTGCTGGCTTCATTTCTGGTTGAATTTTTAATGAAAATTGGAAAGGAATTGTCTTCTCAATTGTCGAAAGTTGAGTTGTTTTTAATGGTAATTCTATTAGAATTTCATCAGAATTTTTAGAAGAGCAGCAAAGATCAACTGACTCTTCAACTGATTCTTCTTTTAATTCAAACGTCTTTTCACTGATAGCGACTGAGCTAATACTAGGCTCTTCAGGCCTTTCTAAAGCTTCAGGCTCCTTCTCAACTCCTTCAATCTTCACCTCCTTTTCTTCAATTTTTATTAAAATAGGTAAATGTTCATAATACCCAATATGCCTTCTTTCAATTTGTAAAGGTATTGAATCCAAATTTTGATATTTTATTGTGTCCTCAATGGGATATTTTGTCTCTTTTGTTGTTGTTTTTGTTGAAACTTTTTCTGAATGTTTAGAAAAGGAAGGAGATTGTTGCAAGTTTTCTAGAGCTGCAGACTTTGTTTTTTCTTCAATAATTGAAGGTATAAGTTGTTCATAATAACCACAATTCTTCTTTTCAACTTCCATTGGGACAGAATCAATGTCTAATTGTCGTTTAGTCTCTGAAACTTGGCTAATGGAAGGAATTTCAATTTTTTGTTCTTCCATTTTTGTTGAAGTAAAAACTTCATCAGAACGTCCAGAAGAGTAAATATTAACAAATTTATCAATTTGGGATTTATCTAATTCTGTTGATTTGCAAGTTTCAAATAAAGGTTCTGAAGAAGGAAAGTTAAATTGAATAGATTCTGAAGTTTTAGCCTTACCTTCAGGCTTCTTTTCTTGAATAAATGAGGGGGAAGGAAGCTTTCCATAATAACCAATATGTTTATTTTCAATTCTCAAAGGTTTTGGATCAAGTTCTGATTGTTTAGTTGTTTCAAAAACATTAATTGAAGTTTCACTTGTTGGAGCTTCAATTGGAGCTTCTCTAATTTCATCAGAACGTCCACAAGAGTAGATATTAACAAGAGAAGATATATGCTCTTTAGGTACTTCAAAAGCAATGTTTGTCGTTGTTATTGAGACATTGAGAGGTTCATCTTTAACTTGAAGTAAATCTTCCAAAATATTTTCTTCTTCTTCTTCTCCCTTTCCTTCCCGTTTTGATAAAGATATTATTTCAATAAAATCATCTTCTTCCTTTTCTTGCTTTAATTTTAAAGCATTGTCAAGTTTAATATCAAATTTAACAGATTTAACTTCTTCAACTTGTGGGAGGTCGACGACTCTTGTCTCCTTAAAATTGAGCAATTTTACAATGGTAAAAGAGTTAAAGATATAATTGAAGGGCAGGAATCGAACCTACACCCCTCCTTCCTCTTCATTGACAGCATTTTCCCCTTACCAACCTTTTTCTTCTCCTCTATTTTCTTCTTGGTCATTTCATCTTCCATTTGCTTCCTTTCCTTTTCCTTCATTTTCCTTCCATCCCCTTCTTTATATTCTTCATTCTCTTCCTTCTGTTTTAAATCTTCTTCCTTCTTTCCTTCAACTTGCTTCTTTTTAATTTCATCCTCTTCCTTTTTATTCAAATTTTTTCTTTCCCCTTTCACCTTATTCATTTCAGTTTTCATTTGTTTCTCATCCTCCTCTTTCCTTTCCTTCTTCTTTTTAATTTCATCCTCTTCCATCTTTTTCTCCTCCTCCGCTTTCCTTTCTTCTTCCCTTATTCTTTTCTCTTCAATTCGTTGATTTTCCTCTTCCCTTCTTCTTCTTCCAACTTCCTCCTCCTTCCTTTCCTTCTTCCTCTTCTCTTCCCTTCTCCTCTTCTTCTCCTTCCTTTCCTCTTCCTTCTCTTTCTTCTCCACCTCCTTTTGTCTTCCAATTCTCTTCTCTACTTCAACAAACTCTTCAAAAACAACCACAAATTTCTTTTCAATTACTTCAAATTCTCCCGACAATTTTTTAACTTTTTCCAAAACTTTAATTAATTCAAAACTTTTATCTTCTTCCATTTTTAATTCTTCTTTCAATTCCTTCAATTCTTTATTTATTTCCTCAATTAATTTTATTTGTTGTTTAAATTGTTCATTTGTAGAAGGCATTTGTATTTGACCCGAAAGCATTTCTTCCAACATAAATTTCATTTGAGTTGATTTATCAAAGGCAATATTTGCCTCTTCTACTAGACAAGGATCTAGAAAAAATTTTTTTGGGATTTTTTAAGAATTGTTTTTAAGTACGTAGAGTTCTGTGGGGTTTTAAGAACCCTGAGGGGATTTTAAGAAACCCTCTTTCTAATCGTGGTCAGATTTTTCTGAGAGAAACTGTTCTCTCTCTCTAATGGTGTCTTTTTAATTTTCGGGTTTATCAACCAAGCTTATTTTATAATTTAATAGAAAGTAAAATAGGTAGTACACAATAGAGATCGAGTTGGGTCTGGAGACAAGGCCTGGGTTTTTCCTGTACCCAGAGTCCAGGCCCATTATTTTTTTTACCTTCCTGGGGTTTTCCTAGACTCCAGGTCAATAAATCAAACCCAGAGTTCAGTAATAGACTCAGGCTTTTTAAAAAATCCCGATCTTTAGTACACATAATACCCCCCCCCCTCTGGCCAACCAAATTTAAATTAAATATTAAAAAACTCTCACTCATTTGCCTCTCAGATTTCAATTGTTTCTCATTTAAAGGCTCCGCCGATTTTGCTTTTTCTTTTTTATTAATCTTCTTCTCTTTTACTTTAACGCTTGGATCAGTAACAACAAAATATCTACTGCTAGTAGCAACTTGTTTAATTATTCCTTCTTTTTCTTCTTTTTCTTTTTCTTCAAATTTTTCCTTTATTTTCAAATCATCTCTTTTCACAACATTTTTTTGTTTTTTATTTTCTTCAAAAATTTTTTTACTAATTTTATTTTTTAAATTATTTCCTTCTTTTATTTTATTCTCAATTTCTTCATTTTCTTCTTTCATTTCAAAATAAAATTCACAAAATATTTCTTCTTCCTCCTCAATTTTTTCTTCAATTTTTTCTTCCTTCTTTACCATCTTTTCTTCTTTCCCAATTTTATTAAATTCAATTTCTTTTGATTTTTCCAAAAAAATTATTTTTTCAAATTTATTTTCAATTATTTTTTCATCTCTTCTTTTTATTTGAGAAGTGGATGGACCTTCTTTTTCAATTAAATCTTCATTTTTTTCATTATTATTTATTTCAGTTTCTTGTTTATTTACTCCTTCATTTTGCCATTTATCATCAATTACCTTTAAAAAATTGGGAAATTTTTTTGATCGAGATGATGTCATCCTAAATTTAAAAGAATTTGCCCAAGGATGGGCAAAGTTGAGGAAAAAATCGAGTCGGGTTTCCGAGTTTCAGAACGGGAAACAGTCCAAGGTTTTGAGTATCGGGTTTTGAGTAATCCGGTCCATTCCTGGTCCGAATCTTGATAGGGTTATGGACAAGAAGGACTTCAAAAGTTTGTCCAGAATCTGAGGGTTGCTGCGCTAATTACGACAAAAAAAATCCTAAAAAATTGAAAAATGTACGGACAATTTTGAATCCTGAGAACTTGTGTTTTCGCATTTCCCCATTTTCTTGGAGGCTCCCTTAATTTTTAATACTCACAAAAATGTTTATATTTAGTAGGAGAGAGATGGCCCCTCTTCCCAAAAACATTTTTAACCCCTCAGGGAACCAGAAATTTTTTTTCAAATTTTTGGAGAGAGATGCCCATCCCTTCCCAAAAAAAATTTTTAACCCCTTAGGGAACCAGAAAATTTTTTTTCAAATTTTTAAAAAAATTCTACACCTGAATTATAGTAGTTACACTATTACAAAGTTTCAAAATTATTTTCTTCTGTTTTGAAGGGCTTAAACATTTGCTTCCATCAATACTAATTTCTACATATTGCCTAACTACTCTACACTGTTTTTTAAGCAATTCAATTTGAAGTTGCAAAAATTTTTTAAAATTATCTTTTGATCTCAAATTTTCAGGGTCCATTTTTTGACCCTCACAAAAAACAACAAAATTTTCAACATCCCCCAATCTTTCCACAATTTGTTTATAATTGGATCTAAGCTCAATTTCTTGATTAATTTCTGTTGTTAAAGCTTTGTGGAAACGTTTAAGTGAATTCTTTTCTCTTTTTAAGGAAGCTACAAGTTTAAATAAACGTTGTTTTAAAGTTTCGTTTTGATGAATGGAGGAGGCTAATTGGCAAAGTTGAGTTTTTTGTTCAGTTACTTTTGAAGCGAATAACTGGAAAGAGAAAAATGATAAAAGTTAAAAAAAATTTTTTTTACAAAAATTTAAAAATATTACGGGGAAAAGAGAGACCCTTTATAAGAAATCAGAAACTCTAAAACCTTATCGCGTAAATTATCGGGGACCCAAAAAAAAGTGTAGAATTGTTTCATCTTTCTTAACTGGTTTGAGCTTTGATTTGAAAAACTTGGTTAAGTGGTCTGAACAGATTTTTGGACTTTGGGTTTTCAAGCAACCTAAAAGCAACGTTGGGTTTAAAATTTAACATCAGTAAAGCAGCAAGGCTATAGCTATTTCTATCCTTCAGCTAGTGCAAAAGGTTAATCGGCGGTTAGGTGCGAACCAGCATCTTCAGTAGACCTGATTGATGTGTTGGCCACGCCGCCTACTGCGTAGCCTTAGGAATTAAATAGAACTTAAATTCAGATAGAACATGACAATTTCCAACCAAAAAAAATTTTTTTTTTACAAAATTAATCGCAACTAGTAATAGTCTCTTCCCTCGAATTTTTTGAAATTTAAAAAATAAATAAAAAAACCCTACTTTCAACAAATTAACATCTTCTCTAGCAATTTCCAAAGGTTTAGGAGTATAATAACGAGCATGTAATCTATCTATAGCTACTTGAACATGTTTAACTTCTTTTTCAATTAATTCAATTGGAATATCTTCCAATTTGTTTTCTGTTTCCAATTTATTTATTAAATTATTTAAAACATTATTTTCTTCTTCAAAATTCTCCCCTTTATTTTCCTCTTTTATAAGCGAAAGTGCTTCAGCTACAATTACTTCACTATTTAATGAAGCTAAATCAGAATCCAAATCAGAAGAAAAACCGATAGAACTTGATGTGGAGGCTAAGGAAAGCTGTAAAAAGAATAAAAAGTTTTTAAAAAAGTTTTGAAGAAAATAGTATTGAAAATAAGGAGAGTGTTCTCTAACGTCTCTCATTTTCAATAGAGTTCAGCGGGATCGGGCGGGGATATCCCAGTTTTTTTTTGAATCCCGACAGCTCAATTTAAAATACATTTTTTAAGCACAGCTAGTATCTAGGTGTGGGAAATTTTAAGGAATTTATTTTGGGGAAAAAACCAAAAAGGTGTGGAAGAATCCTAAGCGATACCTCCAATTTAACATTATCAGCAGGATTACACCCCGAACGCTCGTTGGGGCGGGTATGTTGGGGTACGGGGTTTTCGAATTGTTTCGGGGAGGAGTTCAGGTCGTGGAAATTTTGAAAAATCTTTCGGGAACGGGGGTCGGGGTGCAATTCTAATTATCGGATACGATTTTTCAGTTCTAAAGGAAGTATGTAAAAAAGAGGTATTTGAAGCTCAAACACACCTGTGAAGCAAGTCGATGTCTAAATTCAACACTACAAGTTTCTGAAGGAGTTGTAGTTCTCCTAATTGGAACTAAATGGGCTGAGGGTAATTGCATTTGTTCAAATTGTTCCATTAAATGTTTGTAACGTTCACAAAGGTCATTAGCAATTTTTGATTGTTGTTCAGTTTGAAATTGGTGAAGTTGGAATTTTGAGACCTTTTTTAAAAAAAAAGAAAAAAGTAAAGGAAATTTAAATGAAAATTTTTGAAAATTTCAGAAAATTTTAAAAAATTTAAAAAAAATTTTCAAAATTTTCTAAAAAATTTTTTTGAAAATTCTGAAAAATTTTTTTAATTTTTCAGAAACTTTTTTTTAGATTTCGTGAGAAAAAAATTTTGGATTTTAAAAATTCAAAAAAAGAATTTTCTAAAAAAAAATTCACACACCAATCGAAAATGTTCAAGACAATTATCTCTTAATTGGACAAGCATAGTTTGACATTTTTTATAATCCAAATCCAATGGTTGTTTTTGTAGTTGGATAACTTCTTTCTCCATCTGTTAAAAATTCATTTATTGTAATATAATTAATTTAATCATGCTGTATTTAATTTTTAATTTTTATTATTAATGACAGGAGTGTGAAAAACAGAATAATCACAAGTTTTTTAATCATCTTTCCTTTCTCCGCTTATTTCCGCCGTTTTTAATTTGTTTAAAAATTTTGAAGTAAACAAATTAGGGAGTTTTTATGTAAACGAAACTTGGGGCCTTATAATATTGTCATATGAACACCAAGAGCTTTAAATTTGGCTTAGATTGGCTCAGAACAGAAAAACAGAAGCGCAGGCTATCAAACAGAAAAAACAGAACTCAGAACAGAACAATAGCTCAGAAATTTTATAGGTAAGAATTTCAAATAACTCATTTTTCCCCTCCTTCTTCTTACTATATTTAGCCATTTTCCAAAAGCTTCCAAATTATTCAACCATTTTCTTTCGTTCAAAGATACTTGTGACAAATTATTATTCTCTTCTTCTTCCTTCATTTTATTATTTCCATTTATTATTTGTTGTTGTTTTTTCTCTTGATCAAATAATAAACATTTTTTTAATTCTTCTTCTTGTAAAATAATTTTTGTTGTTCTTGCAGTTATTAGTTGATCACACTTAAAATTAAAAAAATTTTTTGTCTATTAAAAGAAAATAAAAGGTATCGTATATGCTGAAATAATGCCGCCTCTCAAATAAATACCCCCGCCCTATTAATTAACACTCCAGCGATAGGTTGAAACAATAATTACCCTGGGTAATTATTTTAGCAAACACAGTATATCCGGTCAAGAATACAACTTATATCCAACAAATTCACTTATACCCCACCGCTAATCCTTAATAACCTCCCGAAGGTTTCGGTTCCGGTTTTTCGGTTCGGTTTCGATTAACCAAAAAATTTGGTGAACCGACAACCCTAATCCCAGATCTTGATCAAAAAATGAAAATTTCCGGATATCCAGAGCTCATTGTATATCTTTAGGGTTGATCAGACATCAAAATCATTTTCAAAAAAAAATTCCTTACAAGTTCAACAATTTGTCTTCTAACAGGTTCCCCAGCATTTTTAATCCATTCATTTCCAGTCTCATCCATTTCCTCTGCCAAAACTTCCATTTTTCTAATTATTATTTCTTCTTTTTCTTTCAAATTTTCTTCTTCTCCTTCTACTTCAATAATAAATAAATTTATAAATAAATTTTTAAATTCTTCAAATTCATTCCATAATTGTAACAAATCAATTAAAATAAATTCACAACGAATAAATTGACCCAATTCTTCGTTTATTTGTTTTTCAATTTGTGTTGTTATTAATTCTTTTGGGGCTGAAAAATTGAAATTAATTTTTAAAAATTAAATTTAAAAATTAATTTTGTTAAAGAACGTAAAGGAAATGACGAAAATACATATAAAAGTTCTCTTTCAATTTTTATTTGGATATCAAATTACAGACAAAATAAAAAAAAGACGGGGGTTAAAAATTGAAATTGTCAACAAAAAAAAATTGAAAAAGTGAAAACAGAAAAAAATTTTTTCTGTTTATTGTTTATCTCTAAGATCAATCCGTAACCTAAATATAGTACATACATTCCCCGAATATTCCCTTGTTCTCCAAAAAAAAAATTTTTCTCCAAAAACGAATTTTGGGGACCAATGCTATTTATATATGAGTTTGTTATTTCTTCTTGTTTTTACCCTCAAAAAGACGCCCCAAGTTTTTAATTATTAATTCAAATTTATTTTTTTTAAAGAAAACTAACAAGAATTCAATAAACTTGTTGCTTCCGTTGATTCCATATTTTCACGAGTCTCCCCAGAGGAAATACAATCATCTTTTGCTATTTTAAAATCATTTAGAAGGTGTTCCATTTGAAGGATAGGTTTACATTCAGAAGCCATTATCTTGAAAAAAAAATTTTTTAAAAATTTTTTTCAGACTTTAAAAAAATTATTTTTAAGTCTCTTTGAAGGTCCAGAATTTAAAATTTTTTTTCTTGTTTATTAAAACATAAAGATAATTTTTTTCATTAAATTTTCATTTTTCTACAGTTTATTATTCAAAATCTCATTTCAATTAAACTGTTGTTTGTTGGAAATTTTTTTTTCGAAAATTCTTTTAATTTAAAAAATTCTTTAATTCTTTAAATTAAAAAAAAAATTTTTTTTCAGACATTTTTCCAACCAAAAAATCTCACAAAAAACTCACCTTATATTCCTCCAATGTTTCTTTAGTTTCTTTTAAACTTCCAGTTCTCATTCCCCAAACAGCCAAACTTGCTTTTAATTTACTTGAAGCTTTAATTATTCTTAAACGTGATTGAATAAATAAAATTTCTTTTAAAATTCTTTTCTCCAATAAAGTTGTTAATTCAATTCTTTCTTTTAAATCTTCTAATAAATGTTCGGGTAAAAGTAAAAAATCGTCTGGAGAGGTTGTTAATGAGGAAGAAGGAATTTCTGAGTCTTTATGTTGTTCTAATTTTAATGCTAATTGTAATCTTTTATTTGGTAATTCTTTAAAATGTTCCTTTAAAAAATATTTTTTAATTTAAAAAAATTTCAAAAATTTCAAAAAAAATCTTTAATTAAAAAAAATTTTTTTTTGAACCATGGATGTACTTCTCATTTTTTATGAATAATTGAAATTCAAAAATAAACCTAAAAAATTTCAATGAAATTTACAAATTTTTTTTTAGAATTTTGTGGGTATTCTCATTATAGAAAAATTTTTTTAGAGTATTTAGAGAAGCAACGTTTTCAGAGAAAAATTTTTTTTTGAATTCTAAAATTTTTATTCTTTCATTAAAAACACTTTCGAAGACACTAAATAGCTTTAAGAAAAATTTCCTTCTATTTTTTTTTCAAAATTTAATTTTTAATTTAGCCTAACAGAAAGGTAAGGGGAGAATGCTTCAAAATAAAATTTCCAAAAAACAAAAGATTTCCCTAATTAAAAAAAAAATTTTTTTTAAAACACCTCAAATCGTCTAATTGTAAATTCCAAATTTTCGAGTACATCTTCCAACCCTTTATCTTCAATTTGTAATAATTTATCTTCTATTAAAGGCAAACTGGAAACTAATAACCTCTCCCCTTCCAACATCCATTGTTCCAAATCTTTCATTTCTTCTCCTAATTTGGAAAGTAATGATTGGATTTTTGATTCCCATGAAGAAACGATTGACTGGAAAATTAGAAAAAAAAATTTTATTTGGCCATAAATTTAATTGAATTAATAAACTGCAGCAGAGCCAAGACTGTTATTTTTTTAAACCAAATTTTTAAAAAATCAAATTCCCCAATTTATACTTTTATTAAAGGTTTGGGGGGTTTGTTTTCCCCATTCTTCACAGAGGACACAAAAAATAACCCCAACTTCCTCATTTTCTTTTTTCCCCAAAATTTTCTTGTTTCCCCAAATAACCAAAAATCAGTTTAGAGAGGGGCAGGGTTTTGGTTCCGGTCTTTTAGAAAATTCTCGGTATCTCGCTAATGATTTACTATAAGCACTCCTCTAGGATTAGCCAAAAAAAGGATTTTACGAATAACCCAAAAATTTAATTAAAAAAATTTAATTTTAAAATTTATAACACCTCTATATTATCCAATTGTCCTTTAAAAATATCCAAATCCTCTTTTTCAACAACTTCTTTTAGTGCAGGAAAAACATTTTCGGTTAACACTCTACGCCTTTCAAGCCATTCTTCTTTTTTAATTAAACGACGAAATAACTTAAAGGGAATTTTTTAAAAAGAATTAATTAAAAATAAAAAAAAAATCCCAAGAAGTGAAAATTGGGAAGACTCGGATTCCACCCAAAAATTGAGAATAAAGTTGTGTTTTTTTGGAAAATTTTAGAGTATTTGGATCCGAGTCGAACTACCGAACCGATAACTCTAAGCAACAACACAAAAATATGTCTTCGAGTCTCGAAAAATTTTTGACTGTTGAAAATTTTCGAGACTTAGACATGTTTAAATTGTCCAACAGTTGGGCCTCTTTTAATTTTTGGTTGTGTCTCTTAAAAAATTTTTGGTCTCTCACATTCTATAGGTTACAGAGGAGAGACAAGTTCCTTTCCTTAATGTTATTAAAAAATTTTTTAATAAAAAACACCTTAAATTGCCCAACAGTTGGCCTTTGCCTTTCACTCAATTTTAAATGCCCTCCTTCTTCAACTGTTCTCCTCAACCATTCAAATAAATTTTTATAACATGTTAAAATTTGTTGTTTATTTTCATTTTTTGTTGTTAATTTTTGAATATTTTTAACCGTTAAAGTTTCTTCCAATTTTACATTTTTGTTAAATTGTGGAGGTCGGTAAAGACATAAAAATTGCGAAATGTATGTTATTACAGAACGACGACAAGGAAGACGTCCAGGCGCACAAAGTTCTGTTGGATCCAAAAATGGACTGAAAAAAAATATTTTTGAGAATTTTTTTGAGATTTTTTGCAAGCCAAACTAGTTAAGAATCCTTTTAATTCCTTCCCTTTTTTAGTCAGCGTTTTATGGTTCAAGACCGGTCCCCAAAACCGATGTTTGAAAGCTTATACCAAGTTTTCACAGCTGTGTACAGGTACGAGAAAAAAAATAAGGCCTATATAATGCAATACGAGTAGGAGCAAATTTAAAATCCCTAACCTTAACCGGAAAACTTACAAAAGTTTGGAACTTTTAGAAGTCAGAACTGTACGATTTTTTTGGAACTGGAAAACACTAGGCTTTGAGTTAATTGAATATAAAAGATTTGACTACTTTCCTTTGAGAAATTGTGGAAAAACTTTAAAAATTATCGAAGAATTTTTCAAAAAAATTCTTGAATGAAAAATTCTAAAAAATTTTCAAAACCAAAAAAAATTTTTTTTATGTCAACATTTACCTAATCCCCAAATGAAGCCTTGCCAACTGTATAGCCTTTTGGGCACGTTGTCGTGCCTCTTCAGGCTCATCACCCCCTTCCAAAATTTCCTCTCGATTAACTAAAGCAGGAATAAATCTGTGTAAAAGAGCAAGTAATAATCTTCCATCCTTCCAACTTAAATCTAAATCAACAATTGCACCAGAAGGAAGTCCTAATTGCCTTTAAAAATTAAAAATTTAAGGTTAAAAATTATGGGAAAATGAGAATTTTTAGAAGAAAATTTGAGGGAAATTTGTAAAAAATTATGAAAATTATTTAAAGAAATAGCGGGGAAACACTTGAAAAATTTAAGAATTTTAAAAGTAGAAAATTTAGAAAAAAAAATTGGGGAAAAATTTCAAAAAAATTTTTTAGAAAAAATTTTCGAATTTTAAAAATTCGAAAAAAATTTTTGCGGAAAAAAAATTTTTAAAAAAATTTTTCATATAATTTTTGAAATTTAAAAATTCGAAAAAAATTTTGCGGAAAATTTTTGAGAAATTTTTTAGAAAAAAAAATTTATGAAAAATTTTCTTTGAATTTTAAAAATTTCGGAAAAAAATTCTTTTAGGCTGTCAATTTTTCTTTCTGAAAAATTTTTTATTTTTTGAACTCTACCTAGGTCTAATAGCTTCCCTATTTAACCAATCCAACAATGATTGTTCTACATTTTTCTTTGGGGGTAATTTAGAGGTAGAAGGGTGTTGATTAATGTCTGTTGTTGTTGTAATGCCGGTTGATGTTCCTTCACCTCCATTAGTTTGTTGATTAGTATGAATTTGATGCCAAGCAGAACGTCTAACCATCGAAAGGCCTGTCTCTACCTTAAAAAATAAATTTTGAAATTAAAAAAAAATTTTTTTTCCTGTCTAAAAAATTTTTCCCGCCTTACAAAAATTTTTTTCTCAGTCTTAAACATCTTTTTCTCCCCACCTACCTATTTTTAAAAAATTCTAATTTGAAAAAATTTTCAAAAAAATTAATTTTATTTTTTATAAATGACAAAAGATCCCACAAAATTTTCCCAAAAAAAATTTTTTTTTTAATTTATTTTAACAAAAAAAAATAAATACACGCATAAACAAAAATATCAGACAATTATAGTGGTCAAAAAAAAAGAAAAATAAAATTTAACAGAAAAAAACTAGCTTTATTTTTACATAACCTTGGGCTTTTTAATTAACCAAAAAATTAACAAACAAATTTTTTTAAATTTATTTTAACACTTGCTAACCTTCTTTTTAGATAATTTTCCTTTACCCATATTTATTTATTTATTTGCAAGTCAGAATAAATTAAAAAAGAATAAATAATTAAAAGAAAATATAAATAAATTAATTAAATCAATATATAAAAATGCGCAAAAGATTAAATAAAATGATTAAGAATTTATATTTACCAGCTAGGTTTGTCTAAAAACAAGTTTAAAAAAAATTTTTTTCCAAGCAAAAAGTTTTCCATAAAAAAAATTTTTTTAAGAAAGCTGCAAGAAGCAATCGTTTTTTTTCGATAATTAAAAAGACGAAAATGCGGTTAACAAAAAAAATATTACAAATATTTTTCTTATTTTTTTCTTTTTGCACATATAATGCAGCTTTTTAGTATCGAAAATAAAAGATACTTTTTATCAAAATAATAATTATTTTTGAAAAACAAAGCAAAAAAAGGGTAGACTAAAAAAATAAAAAAAATGAGAGAGAAAGGAGAGAATATGCGTGTATTTAATTGATTTTTATTTTTAATTTAATTTTGTGTGTACTTTTTCGAGACTCAAGAAAAAATTTAAAAATTTTCTAAAAATTTCTCAAAAAAATTTCTAAAAAATTTCCCTAAAAATTTTTTCAGAAATTTGAAAATTCTTAAAAAATTCTAAAAAAATTCCTAAAAAATTTTTTCAAAAATTCAAAAAAAAAATCTCGCTCACTTGAAAATGTAAAATTAATTGCCAAATCAACCCCAACCAAATTCTCGGATTTCCATCAGCCAAATCAACAACATTATTATTTATTAATTTAATTCCTTTTGCTCTCAAGCATTTTAATGCTGTATTTAAATTGTTTAATTTGTAAGCTCTTTTGAGTGTTTTGATTGTTTTGAGATTGCTACAAGTGCTAAAATAAAAAAATTTTTTTAAATTTTTTATCAAGTAAAAATTAAAGATGAAGGTGAAAATATATTTGGAGGCAAAATAAATTAATTTTTTGCCTTTCTCAAAGAATCACAATTTTTAAACGGCTTTTAAAACTAGTGGATACTTTTTTAAAAAATTCAAAAATAAAAATTTTTTCCAAAAAACTTTTACAGAAAAAATTCTATTTAAATCTGACCGGGAATTAATCAAGCATTAAATTTGTGTACAAACACTTTTCGAAAAAATAATTAAATTAGAAAATTGGGTTTTGAAACCTATAGGGGAATTATGGGGAATTTGTTAAACAATGTTTACTTAATAGGCTCTCTATTTTATAAATCAGCAAAAAAATTTTTTATTTTCGACAGGCTAAAATAATCCGTCCGATAAGGTCTGTCCACAGAAAAAAAAATTAAAATCAGAATCATTAAATTAATTAAAAATTTAAAAAATTATTTCCTATCGGTTCACCCTTAAAAAAATTTTTTTCACACCTTTTATTAACAACAACATTATTACTACTCTCTTCATTCCCACCACTTGAAGTAGTAACAGGTAAAACATCACCAGTCAAAACTTCCAATAAATGACACAAAAGAATTCCATCTTTCATATCTTCAATTAAATTTTGTGTTTGACTAGAAGAAGAATGCTATAACAACAACAAAAAATTTTTTTTTAATTTTCAAAAAAAAAAATTTTTTTTTCCGAACCGCTTCCAAATGGTGATTAACCCAACGGGTAAACGTATTCCTCTGCATTCGTTGTTCAGCCTCTAAATAAGAGAAACGTTTAAGTCTGGAAGCTTCAATCATTTTTTAAAGTGTTAAAAATCTGTAGATTTTTGAGTTAAAAAATTTGAGAGAGAAAAAAATTTTTTGGAGCTGAAGAAAATTAAGGAAAAAAAGGGAAAGGAGGGAGGGAAAGGGCTGGAGGAAAGGAGGAGAGGGTAAATCTAGTTGGACCTAAACTTAGTTTAACTCAACCCTTTATCAGTAAAACGGCCGAAACCCTCCCAGAAAGCATTCCGGAACCATCTAGGAACCCTCCCAGAAAAAGAATGGCATTAAGAATTGAAAGGGGATATAAAAACAACTGATGGGATATGATCCCTGAGAACTTCTCCGAGAGTGTGTTAACGATAGAAAAATGAACGATAGAAAAATAAATGATAAAAACATAAAAGTGTTTCCTAATTTTAATTAAAGCTTTAGGCTCTATTAAAAATTAATTTTTAAATTCAAGGCAAAATAAATATTTATATTTTGCAATAAAAAAAAGTAAAATGACTGGTAACTTTATGTATTTTTCTACAATTTTTCTTAAAAAGAAAAATTTTCAAAAAAAATCATTGTCAAAATGAGAGAAGATTTTTTTGAGAGGAGAGCTTGGGGAGGTTTTCGCAGCTGTGGTCACACGAAGGAAGTAAAAAAAGTAAAAGAAGAAAAAGTGAGGAAAGGGAAAGAATGGCATTGAGAATTAAGGGGATATAAAAACAACAAAAACAACAAAAAATAAACGAAAATGTTTTTATTTTTGCAATAAAAAGGAAAGGAAGGAAGATCACTTTTCGTTTAAAAAAAGATAAAAAAAGAAGAAAAAAAATCGGTCAATATTCATTAACACATTTTTATAGAGGAAAGAATAAATATTATTTAATAGTTTTCCCTTTGAAGTAAATCAAATGAATTATTTACAAAATTTATGACCCTATACGCAGATCGTGCCGGCTTGATATTTTTCCTTACTTTTTTTGAGTAGCTCGGAATGGTCATGTTTCTCTACATTTTTGATGTTTGTGATTATGCCGTAAGGAAAAAATGGTGACTTATTTCTTCTTTCTATAAAAGACAGACGGACTCAGACAGACAAAACACGGACGAAGACGGACAGACAAAACACGGACGAAGACGGACAGACAAAACACGGACGAAGACGGACAGACAAAACACGGACGAAGACGGACAGACAAAACACGGACGAAGACGGACAGACAAAACACGGACGAAGACGGACAGACAAAACACGGACGAAGACGGACAGACAAAACACGGACGAAGACGGACAGACAAAACACGGACGAAGACGGACAGACAAAACACGGACGAAGACGGACAGTTAGCAATTTTTAAAGCATTTCTAAAAAATTAAAAGAAAAATGTCTGTTTTTCCTTATGGCAACCATCACAAACATAAAAAGTTGGGAAAAATACCCAGTAAAAAAAAGTAAGGAAAAAATATCAAGCCGGCACGATGTGCGTATAGAGCCAAATTTATTTATTTTGAAAAGCAGGAAATCTTTTTAAAAATTAATGGGAGGGGGGCTTAATTAATGGAAGGGCTTCAATTAATAACTGAGGGGGATGGCTTCAAATTGGTGGGACGCTTTGATTAATAGTGAGGGGGCTTCAAAGGTTTCGAGTTGTGGAAAGGTTTCTGGAAAATCTCCAAAAAAGGTTTCCGGATTGATTAAAAATTAAAAAACAAATGAATTTTGACAAAACAACGGAACTTCCTTTTAAATTCAAAAATTATCAAAAAAAATTTTTATAAAAAATCCTCTCATTTAAATAAATTATCGAAAAGGATGGTCGGTCATTTAATACAAAAAATAATTTTTAAATTTTTATCTAAAAACAAATAAACAAATATCAAAGATAATTTTTAAATTCGCTAAAGAATTGTTGACGCAGTCAATTTTTTTGCTTATAAAGTGGGTATTTTTATTTTCCTTTTTTTAACCCGCCAAAAATGGTGTGGCTATTTTAAATGTATTTTTAACATTAAAAGCAAACAAAAAAATAAACAGATCAGTTGAATTTTTTTGTTAATTTTTGATTTTTAATTTTATGTTCAAAAAAGAGAGAATAATCTATACCCGATATATTTAATTGGAAGAAATTTGTTGTATCCGCAATTACAGAAAGAAAATAAATGAGAATAAATAACCCCCCATAGGGTTGGATGGTGGCAAGTAGGTTGTGCTTCTGGGCCCTTTCCTTGATGGTTCTATGCCATCTCCCATCCAATGAATTTATAATAAAATTTTTTCAGAAATTTCGGAAATCGGAAAAACGTTTGAAATCGGAATTTAGGCCAATTTCTGATTAGCACCCCTTCGAGAACCAAACAGACACCTTCACCAACCTTTCTAACTGGAAACCTTTGAAATTCCCCACTAATACTTTCCAAAAACCTAAGGGATCGCTAGAGACTGGAAGCTGAAAATCAAGAGAAAAATAAAAAATGACGGAAGCTGGTGTAAAATAAAAATAGAAATCAATGAGAACGAGGAATTATGGAGGGGAAATCATTCAAAAAATAATAAAAATGAATATTCCGGCAGAACACATTAATGGAGAGCAGAGATGGGTCGGAGCAGTCAGAGGTGTCGGAAATCGGAACTGGCTCAAAAGCCGGAAATCGGAAATCAAAATTTTTTCGGAAATCGGAAGGAAAAAACGTCAAAATCGGAAGTTGGAATTCCGACCTACCTCTGATGGAGAGAGTGATATACAAAAAACCCCCAAAAATCAAATCAAGCGCTCTAACTCCTAATTCACTCAAAAAACTCCTAAAAACTCTAACTCCTAATTCACTCAAAAAACTCCTAAAAACTCTAACTCCTAATTCACTCAAAAATTCTCTCTAATTTTTTTCTCTTTTTAAATTTTAAATCTTTCAAAAAACCCACCCCCACATTCCTCATCGCTGCTTTTTCCAGTTTGAATCATTTTCGGATAACAATGACAACAACAACAACGCCGAATAAATCGTTGTTTTAATCCTTGTAGTCGTTGTTTTAATTTACTTTTTGGTTTTTTGTTTTCTGTTGTTTCTTCTAGTGAAGAGTTTTCTTCTTGTAAGCTCTGCTAAAATAAAAAGAATTTTTAATGTCATTTTGTACTGAACGGAGTCGAGAGCTGTCAAAACCCAAAAAAATTTACTTCAGGATAAGGTGACACTCTTCCCTATTTTGGGGGGTATCTGTCCACATTTCTGACCGATTTCGCCCCATTTTTGTGTCTCTTATTTGAGGAGCCATGCTTATTTTTGATGATTTGGAAGGTGTCACCCTGTTCCCAGAAAGTAAAAACGCCTAAGAAAAACTTAAATACAAAACTCCAGAACAAAATCCTAAATACTGTAAATGCTCTAATATAATCCATGGGCTTATATTTTTCGATAGGCCTCTTCGGGTGGGTCTATATTAGAGAAGGGCTTATATTAGAGCCGGGCTTATATTAAAGCATTTACGGAAACTACTAAAATTATCCCAAAGGCAGTAAGGAATTATACTTTTATTTTAACAGAAATTATATTTTGCTACACAAAAACTGTCCAAAAAAATAACCAAAAAATAATAAAAAAGAAAATCCTCTTCTTCAGCTTTACAAATCCACCAAAACATTTGTGTGTTTAAAAAGCTGCTTTTTTCTTATTTTTCTCTGTCAGTCGGAGGAGGGACTTTTTGTTTTAGAAAAGAACGGGGAGGATTAGAAACATTTGCGAGAAGATAAAATTAATTAGAAGACAGATTTGTAGCAAATTTAAAAGGGGACTTGAAAATTTTAAAAATTTAAAAATTCTCCCCCACCTTTGAATTATTTTCCTTCTTTGATTTATTCCTTGAAGTAGGGTTCTTTTTTTGCATTCAACTCTTTATTTAAAAAATAAGGCAAAATGACGGAATGTTGAAAAAAATTGTTTAAAACTCGGCTGAAAATACGTTAAGTTAAAATTTCAACAGTTAGGAACGGACGGTGACTTGAAACCTAAAGAAGCCTTGAGAAAGCCTAGACGGAACAAGAAGCGAACGGAAAAGCCTAGAGAAAGATAAAAGGGAAAAGAAAAACAACTTTAAACTTAAAAAGCAAAGAATAAAAAAGCTGTTGAACTTGAAAAATTTCAAAAGAAGACACGTCAAGTTTGCCAATTTTGTTTACATTTTAAGTGAAAAAATAAAAAAAAAATAGTGTAGGCAGAGATTTAAAGAAAAAATAAACAGAATCGATTTAGGTCATACACAAACTTTCCGGTTTTATTTTTTCCGGAAAATCCAGATGTGTAATAGTTTTTATAAAGAAGAGAGAAAAGAAAAAAAGAAACAGAAAAAGAAAAGGTAAGTACAAGTGTTTGTTTGTTGTTCTCTGTCTGCTTTTTTCAACTGCCAGCTGTGACAGAGTTAACTAATAAAAATGCAATAAAAAGTATGAGAAAAAGAAAATTTATTTTTCTCTATTTTTGTATATTAATTTGCGCGAGGAAATTAAATTGCCTTTTTTCTGAGTTATTAAAAATGCAGGGTTTTCTGTGTGGTCAAGTAGGAAAAATGCTTTGTGGAACTTTAAAAAAAATTTTTTTTTAATTATTTAAAGGGTGATTAATCGCTCGTGTATTTCCCCATGTTTGTCGTCATTTTTGTGTGTAAATAAATTTAAAAAAATATTTTTTTAAATTTATTTTTCTTTTTACAAAAAAAAATTTTTTTTCCCTCGATTTAATTTAAATCAATTTTTTAATCAATTTAAAATTTAATCATGTGAAGATTCAAAAAAAAATTTTTTTTTTGAAAAAAAAGAAATAAAATATATGGAGGAATACACAAGACCGTAAAATTCCAAAAAAAAATTCCAAAAAAATTAAAATTTTCCCTAAGCGTTTTAACTCATGCATTACAGCAGGGATGGATAGAATTACAAGGATATCCGAAGAAAGGATATCCGAAACCCAATCCAAAAAATTTTTAAAATCCAACCCCCGACTTTATTCTCATTTCAGCTAATTCTACAAGCGTCCAAGATGCTTAAACTTGAAAAAAAAATTTTTTTCTAGGTTGTCCAGAAACATTAAAAATTTCTCCAAAAATATAAGACCCAATCTCTCTTTAAGCCATTTTCTCTTGGACGTCTCTCTACGTCTTTGGAATTTTTAAAAATTATTTTATGTCTCGCTTTTTAATTAATTTTTTTCGGCATTCTTTAGGTGACTGATTAAATTTTTTTTAATTTTCCTTAGAAATTTACCTCAGAAATCAAAAAGAAAAATCAAAAAATAATTTTTCAAAAAATAAATAAGAAAAAGGGACGGAAATACACAAGTATTATTTTTTAAAAGAGGATTATTTACATTTGTAATAATTGAAAAAATGAATGGAATGGTAGGGAAGGGAGGGGAGGGAGTTTGTTGGTATTTTTACGAAGAAAAAAATTTTTTTGTATTGTTATACAATCACTTTTTGCAATTTAAGCACTTAAATATTCAAATACTCTTTTAAAAAGAAGGGAAGGGAGGGAAGGGAGGAGGTGTTTAAAGTAATGAGATTATTAATTTCCCTAGCTTTGCATTTTTTTGTCAATTAATTTTATGGGGTTGTTTTTGCTACTGTTAAATAATTGATAATTTTGTGATAAAATTAAAAGTACAGATATCGATAAAAAAAGAGTGTTAAAATTAACACACTGATATAAATTTTATCGAAAGAGGAAAACAAGTATTTTCAATGGATTTCTCTCCATGGATTCCTGTTGCTGTTAGAATTTAAATAGAGGTAGGGCTAAAGAGTCTGTTAAAGAGCCGAGAAAAATATATTTCGGAAAAAACTCGATTCTTAATAATCGAGATCTTTATTCGAGATATCATACGGTCCATGATATTACAGTTAGGGTTGGGGGCCGGTCCAGTCCGAAAGATGAGTCGGGCATCGAATTTTGGCCCGAAAAAGACTCGGTCGGGCCGGTCCGATAAAAATGACTTTTGAACGTCGGCTCGACTTGAAAACCCCAACCCTAATTACAGTAGAATATCCCTAACATGTCGATTTCCTTGATGTCGGTAAAATTAGTTAGAGGAGCGACGTATTTTAAAGATTCAACCGTGGAACGAAAATAATTAAAAATTAAATTTTTTTGTAAATAAAAACAGAACGCCAAATTCTTTGGAATTAAACTAGAAAGCTCCTTTTGTCGTTAATTAAAAAAAGATTTTTAATTAAGGAGTGGAAATCGTAAAATTGCGATTAAAACAGAATAAACGTCCAACATAAAAATTAGAATAAATCGAAGGTTTTCCTATTTATTTCCTTTTATTCCCCTACTAAATCAGCTTTAATTTGAATTGATTTAAGAGAATAAATTAACTGTATAGAGGGAGGGGGTGTTTGTTTTAAGGGAGGGAATTGATGCGCCACAAAACTTTTTTTACGGTTGGCCAGTTATCGGGGGAAATGAGAATAAATAAAGAAAAACAAAAAAAATTAATTAGAAATTAAAAGGAAAGAAGATTCTTGAGAAGAATAATGTCAAGGAAGAAAAATCGGAAAATTATAAAGAGCTTGGGGGTTTTATTAAAAAGGTCGCCGCGGCATGAAATTGATAGAAAGTGACAAATTGTTTTTATGAATTATGCATATATGTATTTAATAATTTATAGAGCTAATTAGGTAGATAAATAATTTAGTTATTTTATTTTTGTTGGGGAAGGAAAGATTTTTGTTTTGGGTAACTTCAAGTATTAAGAGAGACACCATATTTTCTAATAGGAAGCCAAATTTTCTGAAATTGTACAAGGAAGTGAAATTTTATAGAGGCGAATCTTTTTCCATTGAACATGTAAGTAGGAGCTATCCGAGATTCTTGCTATTGAGACTTGACTCATGACTTTTCTTGAGATTTATTTCGGTCTTAATCTTTAGGGTCTTGGACAGCTTTAAAGGAAATCACTGGTAAGGAGCAGGGTTATCGGTTCGGAACCGAACCAAAGAACAGAGATTTTTCGGTTCCGGATATCCGAAGACAACTGTTTGTAAGTACTCGAAGAAAAGAGAACGTTAAATTTTTCTTTTAAAATATGAAATGTTAAGAGAGGGTTTATTGCCAAATCTGAAAGCAATGAATGCTTTTAAAGGGCAAAAGCAAGAAAAGGTGCTTATATGTAAGGCTTATTTGGGCATAAATGTTCCATCGATTGTTTGTTTTCTCACCATGCTTTTCCTTTTAAGGAAAGAGAGAGAGACAGCTGGCCAAAAGACGAAGTACATGGATACGAGGCGGGGGGGGGGGGGGGGGGTTGTGATTCTACCTTTGTTTATGCGGCACTTGCTTCATTCTTGACCTTTCTCTCTTTCTATAATGGAGTTTAAAAATCGTTACAGTGCTTCCAGGCATAAATATGCGGGTATCGACTTTATTTACAAGCAAAATGGCAAGAAAATTATTTTTAAATATTTATTTAGCAAGTCAAAATGCCGTTTCATAAAAATTCATTGTATTTTCTTTCAAAAATTAAATTTAAAATTGTTTTTAAATTAAAAATTATCAAAAAATTCTTACAAATTAAATAAAATTAAAAAGATTCTGCGTCCAACGGGAATCGAACCCGTGCCTACTGCTTGGAAGGCAGCAATGCTAACCACTACACCATGGACGCTCATACTTGATCAATAGAATATTTAACTTTATTGGGCTGATTATTTAGCTGTTGTTGGAAAAACGAGTTTTGATGTAAGCGAAATATTTTTTTGGTTTACGCTTATTTTGGAGGGATATAGGAGGATAAAGGATATTGGAAAATTTGAAGGGATTAAGAGAGTATTTCAAAAGATATGGGGGAATAGAGGGGATTTGGAAATGAAAAAGGTTTCAAATGAATATCGGAAGAAACCGGCACGGTATACTGATACCTTCATTCAGTTCGGTCCCGAAGGATGACGTTACAACAAGATTACAACGTACCAACAAAAATTTAAGGAGGTCACTCGCAAACCCCCCATCCCAAAAATTCTACAAAGTTCTAATTTATCGTTGAAGAATCTTTTTACTTGCATTTCCATAAATAAAATAATAAATTAAATTTTGTATATTAAGTAAAATATAATTTAAAAAAAAATAATTTTTGCAAATTTATTTTTATTCTTTATTTTTTCTGTAAAAGTACTTTTTTAAAGTTCGTGAAGACAGTTGTGGGCCGAGACATCTATCAATTGATATACAAATCAAAGGGCCTTCGACCCGCCACCGGCTAAAGTATATCCGAAAATTTCTCTCGGTTAAAGTATATCAGAAAATCTCGATAATTAAAATATTTTAAGTTTTAAGTTAAATGCTGGAGAGATTAGAGGTGTTTCAAAATTCTGATTAACGATTTTCGAAGCTATCTTTCTTTAAATTTTGTTGATATTTTTGCTTCGAAAAATCTCTGGAGATGCTTGAAAGATAAAATCTCCCTCCTGACAACTAGAAAAACAACATCATAATCTTAATTTCTAATTTTAAAATACGATGGAAGCTTTCCCCTCACCTCAATTTCTCTTTCCTACTTTCGTTCAATTCGGCCCCGAAGGATTACGGTATATAGAAATACACTGCACGATAATTTAAGGGGGTAACGCGTTAACCCCCCAGCCCAAAAATTCAGAAGACAAAAATAAGTCTAAATTAGCGTCTTTCTCTGTAATTCTATTTATATAAATAAAATAATAAATTAATTTTTGTATATTAAGTAAAATTAAATTTTTTTCCAAAAAAATTTTTTGCCAAATTTTTTTCTTTATAAAGTATCCAGAAAGAAATTACTTTAATGCTTATTTAAACACGTGGAAAACGTTGTTTCCGGACGAAATTAAATATTTCAAATAAGAGTTAAAAAAGCCTTTGTTTGAATTTTTGTACAAAAATAACTTTAATTTTCCTAATTTTTTAAAAAATTTTTCTCTTGATTTTTAAAGTTTGGAATTTATTAAAATTATAAAAATTATTAAAATTTATTAGAATTCCTAAGTAAAAGGGAAATTAATTTTTTTAACTAAATTAAATTTAAAAATAAATTTTAAAATCCATTGACAACGGGGAATATTATTCTTGGAACGGGCAAGTTGATGTGGTAATGGGAATGTCTTTTTTTAGCGCCAAGGCAGAATGTGAGAATTTTGGAAGGCCAAGGAGCCAGAAATCTTCATTTTTCTGCACTCCTTTCCTTAAAATAAAATAAAACATTGGAATTTTCACCGGTCGGTATTAACGGTATTTTAGTTTTTCCGTACCGTATACTGTGCCATAATGCCGAAAAATACCGAGGAATTTTCAAATCTTTTCGGTCAGTATTCCGTACCGTCTTCAGATACAGAAAGAACGATAAACACCAAAAACAGTCTGATCACTAATTAAATTACAGGTAAAGCTTTCAAATTACCTCCTATCTTACATTCATTCAAGTCTGACCCAAAGAAAGTCGTTATAAAGAGATTACAATGGAAAAACAAAATTTAAGGGGGCCACGCGTGAACCCCCCAGCCCAAAAATTAGCAAAAATTAACCAAAGAAGAAAAAGTTGGTCTTCACTGCAATTCTAATATTTAAATAAAATAATAATTGAATTTTTATATATTAAGTAAAATTAAATTTTTTTTTAAAATTTTTACTTCTTTAAAAGTACTCTTTTTAAAATTATCCAAATATTATTTTTAAAAAATTTTACGTCATTCAATAAGTAAAATGAATTAATTAAGGATACCTCAAAAGAAAATACCCCCCCCCCCCCACCAGAAGTCAACACTTTTAATAAACTTTGCTATACCAAATTTTTTTTGTTTTTAAAACACAAAAGGAAATCACAATGGGGAGAAGCAAAACCTAGGATCGAAATTAGAAGATATGTATTTCAAAATAATTTTGATCAAGCTAGCAGAGAAATCTTAGCAAAAATCAATTCAAATTTGCGCAAATTTTAAAGAAATGGTAAAAAAATATTTTTGTAAAACTACGAAACACCAAATGTCAAAACGCCAACTAGAAGAAAATTTAGCATTTTGCACTATTGAATTTTTTTATTTCTCTCAAAGCGTTAATTTCAAATTTCAATTTTATTTCCAGCCATGTCACAACAAAAACTACAAGCTTTTGAGGATTTTATAAAAATTTGTAAAAACGGTGACAATTTACACAAACATTTTTTGCAATTTATGATGCAACGTAGATGTATTGAGGTATAAATTTTTATTATTTTATCTTATCTTTTCTCTCAGGTACCCCGAATCGGCGAAACTTTTTTGGAATTTTGCAATAATGATGACTCTACAGAAGACAAGACAAGAAGTATTTTTATTTTTTTGTAAAAGTCTCAGGTTTTATTTCGATAACGTGAAAATCTGTTGATTCTCTATTTTTGCGGACAAAACTTGCGGACGACATTTACAAGAGATCAATTTTTCCTTTACAGATTTGGACAAATTAGACCCCGACCAAAACAGACAGGCAATGAAAGCCCTCCGAAAGGCCATAGATCCAATGCTTCATCGAGTAGGAATGTATATTGTCCACATTGCTGACGAATATTCTCGAAATATGGAATATTGGGTTTTGGCTTCTGATTTAAACTTTGCCCCAGGTCTTTTACAAGCCGGTTCTCTTCAAAAAGACGAACTTTCAATGTTCCATTTTTGGTTAAAATTAATGTTTCTTGAATACAAAAATGAAGAAGAAGATGAGGAAGACTCTGCTGTTGAAGATATTTCTAATCGTGAAGAACCAAGAAGAGGAACGGGTGGAGAATTGAGCCAAAACAAAGTTTTCCTGTTTGCAAAAAAGAAAGGGTGGACTGCTGTTAGAACTCAAAAATTGATAGATAAATTGTGGAAACAACAACGATGGATTAGAGTAATGAAAGGAGAAAGGTATATTTATTTTTCAAAGGTATATTTGTTTTTTGTTAAACTTGCGGACCCCAAAAATTTTTTGCGGACGACATTTGCGGACAAAATTTTTTTCTGCCTAATTTAAAGTAAAAAAAAAAATTAAAAATAATCTCCAATTAATTTCTAGTCGAAACAAGCGGAGATCTAACAAAGTTGGAGATGATCAATCAATTATTCGACTCCATCCATGCGCAATGGTTGAAATCGAACAATTACTTTTCCAACTTAATGTCCCGAAATGTGTTTTATGCAAACGGCCTATTGTTGTTAGTAGATTGTCTTATACTTGTGAAGGTTGTGGGTCTTGTTATCATGCTAATTGTATGCTGAGGTATTTTTTTTTTGGAAATTTTATTGGGTTTAGGGGTAAGATGGAGTGAGTGTTTGGCTTATCTCTTGGCTAGTTTTTCGGCTCTTCCATATTTATGGCTCTTCCACATACATAATTATCAAGGGGAATACAAGCAGTAGTTTTCATAGTCACAAAAAAAACTGGGAAGCATTAAAATAGAAAATCTACTTTTTTGTGAAAAATACTTGCGGATGACTTAAAAAAAATTTTTTCTAAGTTTCTACATTTTCAGAGAGATGGAATTCCCAGCCAAATGTTCCGGACAAAACTGCGGACAAGAACTCGATGAAGAAATCATTGACGAATTCGAATTTGATGTAGACCATGAATATATACCTCCTAGACGAAGTCAAACAGGAATGAGTACAAGTCGACGTAGTACTGCAGACAGTCATCGTCAACCTTTTCCTTCTTTGAGAGATTAATTTAAATAATATTTTTCGACACCTTGAATTTTTTTTGAAATCTAATTATTTTTAATGTCCTTTCCTCATTTGACTGCCATTAAATTTTTGAAATTGAATTGGTTTTATTTACTAGACTTAAGAGAAAAACATCAAAAAAGTCCACTAATTTTTAAATTATTTTTAAAATAGAAAATTCTTCAAGAATAACTTAAATATCCCTATAATCATCAAAATTTTTGTCAAAATTAGCCCGGTGGCCATCCCAATTGGCGTCCACCCAAAACGTGAAGATGAAGGTAAAACACGCTCTACAAAATTATAGAGAAATGCCATAAAGACTAAAATAAAAAATATACTTGACATCCATTACGTCCATTATTAACAACAATTCGATAGCCATCAGCAAGACCTTGTTCTTTAGCAACATTTTTAGCTGTCAACATGAGCTTGCCAAGCAATGCTTCATGCTATAAAAAATAATTTTAGGATTTAAAATTAGTGGATTGGATGAAGTCTTTATTTTTTCCGACATAGGGAACACAGGGGAGGGTCAGCTTTAAAAGAGGTTAAACCAAAGAATTTTATATTCTTTCGTTCCGAATCGAAAAGGAAAAAATTCAGGATCATTAAATCAGAAATTCACATTTAGTATTCTTGATGCCTAAAGCCCTTAAAATCCCTTTGCGCCCATCACTTAATAGGGAAACCTTGACCAATTCGTTTCCACCAACGCTACAGCTAAAAACAAAACCCACTTTTGCTTCACAGTTGTCCATTGACGGAATCGGCTCCTTCGGAATGACCAAGAAATGCGTAGGCGCCTGAGGAGCTACATCCTTGAAAGCGAGTACCTAAAAATCACCAAAAAAACACACTTCAATTCTTTTAAAAAATAAACCTCATTATCTTCATAAATTATATTTGCCGGAATTTCCTTTCTAATTATTTTCCCAAAAATTGTATCAGTTGGTTGACTTGGCGGCGCTGCTGTTTGCGCTTTTGCTGCTTCGTCTGACATTTTTGAAAATGAGAAGAGGTTTCCTCTTTGACGAGTCAATAAATTATTTAGAAAATAATTAAATACTTTACAACGCTGTCCAAACATTAAAAATAAACAGAAAAAATGAGGGCAAAATGTATTAAATCATGTAAGGACAAAGAGACTGGTCCTCACAATCTACTAATTGTATGTAAGAATCTACATGTAAGAATCTAGAGCAGTCACGAAGCCATGTAGTGGAAGGAAAGCGGGACTACGTGCCATGAAAGTGAATAAATGGGAGAACAAGTGCCTGATTTGGAACCGGATAAAAATGAGAAAATGTGCTGTCATAAAAAACTCAAAAAAATTTGGATCCTACTTATTCTTAATGAACTTACAAAATAAGGTTATAGCTCAAATCGCAAACTTAAAACATCATAAAAATATGAAATTGTTACTGAACAAATTCAAAAACAAAAAATGAACAATTTTTATATCCAAACAATTTTATATCTCGAAACAACAGGAATATAACAAGTGGAAAAAACTGATTTTTCAATATTTAATAATATCATTTATTCCACAAAATTTTCTTTATTACTTCTTCTTACCAGCAGTGGCTCCAGCCTTCTGTGCAGATTTCGTAACCTTTCCACCAGCTTCAACCTTCTCAACAGCCTTAATAACACCAACAGCCACAGTTTGACGCATGTCACGAACAGCAAAACGTCCAAGAGGAGCGTAGTCGGTAAAAGCCTCAACACACATTGGCTTGGTTGGAATTAAGTCGACAATACCTAAAATTGATTTTTACAAAAGAAAACAAAGTTAAAAGCAAACCAGCATCTCCAGTCTTCAAAGCCTTTGGATTGTCTTCAACCTTCTTGCCAGTTCGACGATCGACCTTCTCTTTAAGCTCAGCAAACTTGCAAGCAATGTGGGCGGTGTGACAGTCAAGAACAGGCGTGTAGCCAGCAGCAATTTGTCCAGGATGGTTCATGATGATAACTGAAAGAAATTGATTAGAACAAAAACAAACTAATAAGTCAACCCTGAGCAGTGAATTGCTTGGTCTCCTTCGCCGGGTCACTCTTAGAGTCAGAAGTGACCGATCCACGGCGGATGTCCTTGACAGAAATGTTCTTGACGTTAAACCCAACATTGTCTCCTGGAACGGCCTCAGGGAGGGACTCGTGGTGCATTTCAACAGACTTGACTTCGGTAGAGATTCCTTGAGGTGCAAAAGTAACAACCATTCCAGGCTTGATAATTCCAGTCTCGACTCGTCCAACAGGCACAGTTCCAATGCCTAAAATATTATGTTAAAATCTTCAAGGGTAAGACCAAATCAAACCTCCAATCTTGTAAACATCTTGAAGTGGAAGTCGAAGTGGCTTGTCAGTAGGCCTACTTGGAGGCAGGATGGCGTCAAGAGCTTCCAACAAAGTCTTCCCGCTAGCATTTCCATCCTTCCTTTCAATAGCCCATCCTTTGAACCAAGGCATCTTATCAGACGGCTCCAACATATTGTCGCCATTAAAGCCAGAAATAGGGACAAACGCAACGGTTGCAGGGTTGTAACCAATCTTCTTAATAAAGCTGGAGACTTCATTCTTAACTTCCTCAAAACGAGCTTCCGAAAATGGTGGCTCAGTCGTGTCCATCTAAATGACGATTTTATATGGAAAAAGGAAGAGATAATAAACCTTATTACAGGCAACAATAAGTTGCTTCACTCCCAAAGTCTGAGCGAGCAGAGCATGCTCGCGAGTTTGACCATTCTTAGAAATTCCAGCCTCGAACTCTCCAGTACCACAAGCAACAACCAAAACAGCACAATCAGCTTGGGATGTACCTAAATTGAGCACTTAAATGATTAAGGGAATTCAAAAGAAACCAGTAATCATGTTCTTGATGAAGTCACGATGTCCAGGAGCATCGATAATTGTGACATAGTATTTGGCGGTTTCAAACTTCCAGAGAGCAATGTCGATGGTAATACCACGTTCACGCTCGGCCTTCAACTTGTCCAACACCTGAATTTCAAAGAATTGAAGATGATTAAAAGTTCACATACCCAAGCATATTTGAACGATCCCTTTCCCATTTCCTGGGCTTCCTTCTCGAACTTTTCAATAGTCCTCTTATCAATCCCACCACATTTGTAGATTAAATGGCCGGTCGTAGTGGATTTACCAGAGTCGACGTGACCAATAACAACAATGTTGATATGGATTTTCTCTTTTCCCATTTTTAGAGCGAGGTTTATCGATAAAAATTAAAATATCTGAAAATGAATTTTAGAGAAATTTAGCGATTTTTTAAATGGATTTCCACGAAATATAGTATTATCAATAATACAATCGCTTGCAAAAAGTTATTAAAAACCCAACAAAAAATTACGAAATAAAACAATTTTCAACAAACATTCCCAATGAAAATAAAGTGAAGGAAAACTAAGAAAAAAGTAAAATTGGCTTTTATAGTATAATTATAAACAGAATGCCAAAAATCTATAACATAACAAATTTAAAAATAAAAGTCAGCTTTTTAGCGTTACACTTTGAAATTAAAATTAACATTTTCTGTTTTTTAATTGTTTTTAACTTTTTTTAGGCGCTATGCGCTTTCCATACTTAAAATACTTACTTAAATCAGTTACTAATGTACCAGAACAGCGAGCTATTAAGGCGATTTTTAAAGATGGTATTCTTTTATAGTAAATTTGAATAAATTTAAGCAATTGTTTTAAGGATCACAAAGACTATTTCCTTACGTCTGGCTCAGAGACTGTTCTCTAGATGATAAAAGTTATGTAATTTCTGATGCTATGAAGGTATAAAATTTAAACTCGAACTCTGTTAGCCGACACGCTTTTCGCCTCTTTGTCCTGTTAACTGTTCAAACAGGGAAATCGATAAGAGGTCGGGGAGCAGGATAAATGGCAAAAGGATGTGGTGTCGGTGAACAGTGTTGGTTATATTACAAATTATTTTTAAATTTTAATTAGGGAAGACTACATACTATGCGAGATTTTGATGTAAACGTTGAGCCTCTTAGTTTTCGATTGAATGCTGATGGTTTAATTGTTAAATGGCCAGGGAATGTTGTTAGTCGGTAAATATTTTTTTATTTTATCGATTTTTATTTTTAAATTCGCAAATTTTGGTCAATCACATTTTGTCGTATCTGTCAGATTATTTGAAGATTTTTGACCATTTAATATTTGCCAAAAAAGTTTTTTTTTGTGATTACCCAAAAACATGTCCTACCTTTCCTCAAAATTTTCTAATAAAATAAATCCTCCATTTTTCCAGTTATACACAGAGATGGCTGCGAACTCATTGCCCTGGCAGCAAAGAAGTTATAGAGAAAAGACGACAAATTTATCTTGGTCGTGAATGCATTCGTCTCTGGGAAGATGGAGGACCAACGAGCAAAAATCATTTCCAGTTTTCTCATCAATCGTTTTTGGAAGATGACAAAGTAAGAGAAAAAGAAATGGGTGGTTTGTTACGAGGTTTTTTAATTGGGGTGGATTTTTCTAGTTTTTTAATCTTCTAATAGAAACACGTTTTTGGGGACTTTTGATTTGACCAAAATATCACCTTCTTTAGGATTAAACCTTGGATTTGGACTTTCCTATGTCTTCGGCCTTGAAATTTTTTTTTCGAGCTTTATTGAACCTTTATAATTTGGAAGGTTATATAATAACGAGAAATAAGAAAATTATCAAGCAATAAGGTTTATTTTTCTTTTACAGGTATTGCATGATTTTCTCAAGTCAGTTTGTGTGGATGGCATTGCAGTACTCAGAGGGCAGGAATATGGTCCAAACTTAAGAGATGACGTTTTTTCAAGTATTATTCGACGTATTGGAATGGTACAACCTACACATTTTGGGTATGTTTTTTCTTTCTTTGTAGCTCTAAAATCTTCAAAATTGTGTGAGAGCTCTTATTGTTAGCCATCCCTTCCATCTTTAATTATTGACGGGATTTTCATCCTTTGGATTTTCGTGGGATAATTTACAGAAATTTTGTTAGAAATTTTAATTATTAAAAAAATTTGCTTTTTGAAGTGAAACTTTCGAAGTCTGCCCTAAGCCTGATGCAAGTAACATGGCGTATGCAAACACCGGAGAACTGCCCTACCACACAGACTTTCCATCTCTACAAGATCCACCACAACTTCAATTGCTTCATATGTGTAATCAGTCCGAATGTGGTGGAGGGAAAAGTATGTTTGTTGATGGATTTGCTATTGCTAAAGAGGTTTATTTTTAATAAATTTAGTATCAAGGATTTAAATAAAAATTTTTTAGATGTCATTAAAATATCCTAAAGAATACCAAATTCTATGTGATTATCCTTTGGAATTTATTGAAGAAGGTTTTGATGTTCACAATGTTAAAGGCTTTCAAGACAAAGAGGAAAGAGTTGATTTTTCTATGGTGGCAAGGCATAAAACGTTCAAGTATATTTTTAGAATTTTTTTTTTGTAAAATTATTTCCAATCTCAAATCCACTCAAAATCTCCAATTTTCTCTTATACACTGATCCAGTGCTATACACTTTTTCTTTGTCTAACTAGTTTCCGGAATGTCTACCCTAACCAGAAAAATTCTTTTCGAATCCTTCTTAGAATGAGAGATTACAAAGTAAAGCAGGAGCATTTTTACGTTGGAAAAATCAAAAGAATTACTGATTAAAATTTTATTTTTTTATCACAGGACCGATGAATCTGGACTTATACAAGTGCAATTTGGAAATGTTATGAGAAGGTTAATTATTTTTTAAAAAATTAAAATTTTCTTCTTTCAGTTGGTTTTTGGATATGGCTGTAAATGACCCTTTACTTATTCAAAATATTTATTCTTCACTTAAATTGTTCACTGAATTGTGCTATTTACCTAAAAATCAACTTATTTTCTTGCTTAATTCTGGTAAGAAAATAAATAATGGGCTTTTATTTTTCGGAAAAATTTTTTAATTTCGCCTTATTGCACAATAGGAGAGCAATTTTCGTTTGCTTTCTCTCAAAATTTTTTCTTTTCCAAAATTTAAAATTTTTAAAAATTAGGTGATACAGTTCTTTGGGCCAATACACGAATTCTTCATGCTCGTAGTGCTTATAATTTAATTGGAATACCTGAAAGGGAGCGTCATCTACTTGGATGCTATTATTCTTGGGATACAATCAAATCAAAAGTTCGTCTAATAAGAAGGAAATTAAAGCTGGACGAGGATCAAGAAACACTTTAAAAGAAGATTTAAGAAGAGAATAATTTAAGAACTAAAACAACGTTTTCCCCTGTCATCTCTTGATGATCAAAATGTTTTGACAAATTGGAGTTTGTAAATTTTTTCAATTAAGAAATTAAAATTTGTAAAACATGGAAACTTGTTTTTTTTTAAATCTTGTTTAAATTTTTTAAAACATGTTTTACTAACAATAAGTAAACTTTTAAATAAACAGCCAACAAATTCATTCTACACATTTTACAATCATTCTCAAACATTTTACAATTAATTCTAAGCTTTTAACTAATCCTTAACTAAATCTTACAATGGGTATATAGCATAGAATATGTTATTTTCTCTCTCGATTTATTATCATAGAAAAGAAATACATGTGTTATTTATTTATTTATTTATTTATTCAAAATATAAAAATCCAACGAAAGGGAACATAATTTATTCCATTTATTTTAATTAAATATCCCATAGATAAATATCCCATAGAATCACAATTTTTAATTATTATTTTTTTTCTTAATTTTTATTTATTAATTCAGGGGCATTCCATATAAGTAATTTTAGCAGTGCATCTTTCAATAAAATTACATTCTAACCAATTAAATGCCGGACAGGAAATATCAACTCGATCAAGTTCCAAATAATCAGTTTCATCCATAATTGGCATTATAAGACTTTAAAAATAATTTTTTTTAATTTAATAAATTATTTAATATTAAGTAAAATTTAATTTTACGTTTTTTCTTTATGTTCAAGTTTAACGCATTTATTAAAGCATAGTTGATCATAACGAATATAATGGTCTTTTCCAGGGATATCGCGTAATTCAGAGAGTACCCATTGTTTATCTGGAGACCACAAATGTCGACTAACACCAGCATTGAATGGCTTTAAAAAAATAATTATTAAATTTATTTAAAAAATAAATGAGTAGGGGAAGGCATTTTAACTGTTCAAGATACTCTCACTAAAGTCCTGATTTAAGTTAAAAATTAATTTTAAAAAAGTTCCCCATGAAAATCAAAAAAAAAAATCACAGACATTCTTTCCAAAGTAATCGGGGTCGTGCCTTTGGAGGCTTAGATATACATATATTGTAAGGTGGACTATAGACCCAAAGGCCTCCCAAGGCCTCCCCCCCCCCACTTATCATCTCAGCGGTAACATCTATGCTTCGGCTTGCCTGAGGACCTGATCAACCCTCAGAGCTCGTCCAATTAAGGAGAAAGGTATCCCGGACTTAGGTCTTACTAAAGCCCTCGCCAGCACGCTCCAATTGGCGTGCTGTGTTTATATATGGATGTTCTAGTGATGATCTGAGGTTTAAAATAAACCTCTCTAATATTTTAATTTAAGGTCAAATTTAATTTAAAAATAATTTACATATTCAATTCCCAGACCACATTCACCTCCATAACTACAACCTCCAGTTAAGTTGTGATAAACAATATCACCATCATATGTTTTACCCAAAAAATTTTTAATAACCCCAGGAGTTGTTTCATTCATTGCAACACCAGTTTCCCCTTTTCTATAAAGTGGAGGAATATAAAGAAAATTTTTATTTAAATATTTTTGTGGCATTTCATAATAAGGATCACACACTTGTGGGGCAGGTTTTGGATAACTTGGTTTTGATGGATAATTCTTTTTTGATGGTTGATTTGGATATTTGGTTGGTGGATTGGTTGGAGGATTGGCTGGTTTATCAGTTGATGGTTTATCACATTGATTGCTTGGAAGAGCTGGAAGAGCGCTTGGAAGAACCAATAAAACGAAGTTAATAAAGAGGAATAATTTAGTTGACATTTTTAAATTGAATTATAATTCAATTTTGAGTGTATGAGTGAGTATAAAGGCAAAATTAATTGAATTATATATTACCCTGAAATTTATTTTTTTTTAATTTTAAGTTATTTAATTTTTGAGATGTTAATTTATTTGAACAGCTAGAAAAATTTATTTTAAGCTTCTATTTAATTTTAAAAATTATTTTGATTGGTTGCATATAATTATAAATTATATTACCACGTTTCACTTAATCCCAAAAAAAATTTTTTTATTTCTAAAAATATAAAGATAATTTCTATTTTTACCAAAAAAATTTTTTTATCCCAAAAATTTTTTTTTATTTGTCAAGAAAATTAAAATTATTTGTGCAATTGGATAGGTGAATTAAATAAAATAAATTTTTGAAAAATAAATTTTTGGCTTCTTTATTAAAAAATTATATTTTTTAATTTTTTAAAATCATCTTCAAGTCCCCAAGATATATTGCCATCCCCTTTGCCTTTTTGCCCGTCTTCTAGTTCCTCTAAAAGTCGAAAATCGCGAGGAACTTCAACTGAAAATAATTTGCTTAAATTAAAAAATTTTTGGAAAAAATAACCTCCAGCCATAACAAGTCTTTTCATTTTTCAATAAATTTTATTTTTTTAAAAAATCTGAAAAAATGAAAAGAATGTAGGAAGGTGAAAATTTAAGAAAATACAAAAGTACTTAAAGATGTATGGTAGAGTTTGTATTCTGTTATTTTTGCCCGTTTATAATTATGATTGACATTTTGTTTTAAATGACATTTTATCCAAATAAATTTTTTGTCAGCTGCTATTTTACAAAATCTTTTGTACTTTTACAAGTTTTTTTGCCTAAATTTGATGATTTTTGGTAGCGTTGATTTAAGTAGTTTTCTTATATTTTTTAATTAGGGTTGGTCGAGACCGGTTTTTTCATCGTTTTTTCTTCCCTGTGGCGGACTTTTATCTTCTCTCTTCTCTTATTGACCTGCCACAGGGGTCAAAAAGTCACGTTTTAACCGGTCTCGACCAACCCTATTTTTAATTTTCACCTTCCTAAATTCTTTCATTTTTTCAGATTTTTTAAAAAAATAATTTGTTGAAAAAAGAAAAGACTTGTTATGGCTGGAGGTTAATTTTTTCCAAAAATTTTTTAAATTTAAGCAAATTATTTTCAGTTGAAGTTCCTCGCAATTTTCGACTTTTAGAAGAATTAGAAGACGGGCAAAAAGGCAAAGGTGATGGCAATATATCTTGGGGACTTGAAGACGATGATGACATGGCATTGTCTCGATGGACTGGAATGATAATTGGGCCGAGCAGGGTTTCTCTTAAATTTTTGTGGATTTTCTAAAATTGTTTTTAGACACCTTATGAAGGCAGAATTTATAATTTGCGGGTTGAATGTGGTCCAAATTATCCAAAAGAGCCGCCGGTTGTTCGATTTACTACAAAAATAAATTTGAATGGTGTTCAGCAAAATGGATTGGTATTTGTTTTTTGATTTTTTGAGGATTTTTTGGGCCTAGGAATTTTTTGAGATTGGATTTTGCCTGATTATTTTCTGGAATACAAGTTTAGGATCCGACCCTATTCAGTTGATTAGAAAATTAGTTTAGTCCAAGTCATAACCAGATAAACGCCCATGCCTTTGGGCAGCTGATTCGAAAATTAGCCCAGGCTTTAAACCTAGACTAAAATTATGGTCTCTTTTGTTTCACCTCTTAAAATATTTGGGAAGTTTTGCCGATTATTTTTAGAAAATCTGAAAAAAATTCTAAATTAGCAGTTCGAAAAAGCCTTTAACGTTTTCCCATTTATACTTTTTTGGAAATACCCCTATGAAAATTCCTATAGAATTCTCTATAAACAGTGTTAAATAGGATTAGAACCTTCGGTGAACAAAATTTCCTTAAGTAAGAATTTTATTGTAAAGCTCGTCTAGAAAAAGAATTTATTTTTAGACTAACTAGTAGGTTAACAGTGAGGAGATTTTTAATCAATCTCAAAATATATTTTTGTTAAAAATTTCAAAATATTTTAGTTGGACAAACGTTCAGTTCCATCATTACGTCAGTGGAACAGTTCTTATTCGATAAAAACTGTGCTTGAAGACATTCGAAGGTTTTTTTGTTTGAAAATAAATTAAAAATTCAATTTTTAGGCATTTAATGACTGCAAAGGAGAATCAAAAGCTTTCACAACCGGCTGAGGGAACCGTCTTTTGAATCGTTTAAGAAAGGATTTGGAAACACTGTTTTGGAGATTAGAGCTCATATAATGAATATATATGATTGTTTTGACACCCCCAACACTCCACAAAATTTCTTTTTTGTTTGGTAAATAAGAAAATATTTTTTTCTAGTTAAGGGGAGTTTACTTTCCGTAAGTCTTCTTCGCAGTCTCTTGGTAGGAAAATAAGTTTTATTGTTCGGCTTTGAGATTTACTCTATTTGCTGATCAATATGAAGACACGATTTTTAACACCCTTCGCTTTTAGATGTTTTTTTGAGCGACCACTAGGTTAAGATGACGTTTACCTTCTGTTAGTCTTCTCCGCAGTCTGTTTTTTCCTTCTCAAAGGTGTTCAACTGTTAATCTCAAGGGTGTTCAACTGTTTAATAAAAATTTTTTACATTCAACTCTGTAAATTTCCGACTTTTTATGGGGAAGAGAACTTATTAATGCGTGAATATTTTAATTTCTTTTTGGAAAGTAAACTCCTTTTAAGTTTAATATTTAGGGATCGGACTAAGATTTTCTAATTAAAGGTAAAAAAATTTTTAAGCTAATTTAATTTCCCTTAGAATTTAATTATAAATTAAGACCTAAATTATTTAGTTGATGAAAATTCTTTTAAAAAAGTTTATTCCGATTCCTTTTTATGATTAAAAGAATTATTAATTCGACCTCTTGATATTTTTCTTAGAAATTTTGTTTTTTAAAAATTTTTGTCAAATAAAATGAAGAGTGTCGTTAGATTTTTCTATTAGTCTAAATAATTTTGTTTAATAATCAACCAATAAAATTATTTTTCAACTTTTTTTATTAATTTTTAAAATTTTGTTTTTCCATAGAAGAACGTCAGTTTGATAGAAATAATGGTTATTTTAATTTTTTAAAAATTATTTTTGATTATTATTTTAGTTTCAAGAGCTTTACTTTGAAGTATGCCGGGGAAAGCAACACATAATGTTACAAGCTCGGGAAAATTGGACTGCAGCAGATTTAAAGATGGCGATTGAAGTTATTTTGAAGGTTTGTGGAAATTTTTAAGAAAATTCTTTTTTTCAATGCGTGCTTTGTTAATGGGATTGTCGGGGAACTTCCGGTTGACCAGAATCGTCTAGGAGATCTTTGGGGTTTTGGTTTGGAGTTTGAAATCGATAGCCCTACATAACCAAAAATTTGTGTTTTCAATGGGAAAATATTGTTAGAAAAATTCACATTCTCAGGTTCCTCCAAAAAACCAATCACTTCGAGTACCTCCAAATGAACAACGCACAGAATGGATGGTTTTAGACGAAAAGCAGACTCTTCAGGAAGCGGGATTTACCCCAAAAAATGCTCGGGCTGATGAACCGATTGTTTTAGCGCTTGTTTTGCCAGGTTATTTTTAAGGCCTAAGACCTTCCAATTTTTTAAAAATTTAAGAAGACAACGACAGGGTCAATGTTACACCAGTTTCTCTACCACCGCCAATTCCAGATGCAATGTTGGGAGGACGACAAAGGGATATTGATGCGGAATGAAAAGAGATGGATATTTAAAAAATAAAATAAACATAAGTAAATGAATTTTTTGGGGATATAAAGCCATTGAAAATTTGAGAAAATTTTGGCAATTTTTATTTAACCTCGTCGTAAAAAGTGCTTTTACAATAAAATTGAAAAAATGAAAATTTAAGTCAATTCCTCGATTAGTCAAAGAATTATTAAGTTTATCCAGGGCCGTATCCGGGAGGGACGCCAAGGTGTTTGGCTCACACCTCACTTTAGCCCTCCCCTGGAATTCGAGCTTGGATACGCCCTTGGTTATTGTTGAATAATATGTAAGTGGATGAGCGTTTCATCTCCTTCCAACAATAGGAGGGTGGGATTGTCTAGGACCTCTCGTTCCCATAGAATCTGACCGCTGTTTCCTTACTAAGGCCATCCTCGTTTTTGAATATTCCAACTCTGGAGAGAGAAGAAAACCTTTTCGATGGGTTGGGCTCCAATCTTGAAAGCCTAAAAAAATTTTTCAAAAATTTATTTTAAAAATTACAAATACGAGTTAGAAGTGTTTGAGTGTCTGAAGATTTTAAACCACAGAATTCGTTCTTTATAAAATTTACAAATGGTTGAGATTTAGGTGATATTTTTTGCTTTTTTAAAAGAGAGAAGAGCATCTGTTTAAAATAAAATCGTGATTTCTTTTAGTTAATAGCAGAGATGTCACGGGTTTAGATCAGGGTTTCGATCTCGAATTTTTAAAAATCCGCAATTTTGATTGAAAAAATCCTCATTTTATATCAAAAATCCGCAAAAAAATTATCAAACACAAAAATTTAATTAAAATCACTTTATGCGTTATATTTTTTACTTAAACAATTTAATTATGCAATTTTTTATTACTATTGATAATCTTAAGAAAATCCGAACAATTATCGGAAAAATTACACTTGAATTTTTGTCGCTAAGACGCCAAAAATTTTTATTTCTTCCTTTTTCAGCGCCGTAGGCGAAAATTTTTAAAATTTTGAAAAATCCTTAAGCCAAAAACCTTAAATTTAAGCGCCGCAGTCAAAAATTTTGAGGATTTTGGAAGTCCAGAAGAGCATTTCTTTTATTTTCAGCGCCGCAGGCGAAAATTTTGCGGATTTTGGAAGGCCATGAAGCCAAATAATGACATTTTATCCTAAAAACTACAAGAAAATATAAAAAATCCTCATAATCTTCAAAAGACCACAAAAATCCTCAAATCCGCATTTTTAAAAATAATCCTCATCGCCATATCAAAAAACCACAAAATGAGGAAAAATCCGCAGATATCGAAACCCTGGTTTAGATAAAGGGTCGGGTCAGGTTTTGGAATATTTTTTTGGATTTGGTTTCAGGTCGAAAAGGCCCGGGTTTCGGATCGGGAATGTTAGGGGGATTGAGAGTGGAAAAAGTTGGTTCGAAAAATAGTCCAGATATTGACATCTATGATTAGTAGGAGCTATTTATAGAAATTAAAGTCAAAGGGTCCTGCTAGAGTGGAGACTTTAAAAGTTTTTAAAATGTTTTTGACTATTAAACCCTCATAAAAAATAAAAAAACCTTTTCAAGTCTTAGACATACAATTCTTCCAAAACGTTCAATAACACTTTCTAATTTTTTCGCCTCTTCACATCTTGTACTTTCTGGTTTATAAAACTTTCCATAATCAAAAAATCTTTTGTGAATTGAATAAAGTGTAGTTGCCAAAAAAGTACAATTCTCCACATTGTAAGGGCTTTTTTGTAAAATAAAAAACTATAAAAGTGACTATTTTAGTTAAAAACAATTTTTTACCAAATGTAAAAATTGTTTTCCATGCAAGGGGTTCGAACCTTCGACCCCCTTCAACTGAACATTATCCCACTACACCAAAAGATCAAAATTTCCCCAAATTTATTTTCAAGAAAGGCAACTCACATAGAAGTGTAAACACCAAAAAGTTTTTGCATTTTAATAATTCTACGAGAAATTAGACCAAATTGTGCAATATTAAATTTATTAGAAATAATAGAGCGTTCTAAAATCACTTGAATTGAATAAAGGGAAGAGGCTTCATGACGAAAATAATTTGATTGTTGTTGTGTTTTGTCATCAGAAAAATAGGCTAAATGAACTTTAAGGATGGGGAGAATTTTAGAAAAATTTTTAAAAAATTTTAACCTCCTCGAACAAAATTTTTGGTAACCAAGTCAAGCCCAACAGCCATTTCCTTGTAAATTTTGGCAAAAGTTGCGTCAATTTGTGGCTCATTTAAACGAAAATTTGAGGTAGAATGATAAGAAGTTGGCAAATTTGGAACTGAAGAGTGCACAGTTTTGACAGAAAAATGTTTTGTTTGAATTTTATTTTCAATTTCAACAGCCAAATCAACCCATAATTTCTAGTTAAAAAATAAAATAAAAAATTGTCTAAAAATAAACCTTAAATTCGTCTTCCTGTAAAAGATCTTCCATCATTGATTGTGTTATTTCCTCCATGCTGAATTGAAAAATCTGAAGGAAAAATTCTTGAGCACCTTTTCTGAGAGACTTTCAGATGACTGTGTCTATTTGTCCACTTTTGCCCTTTTGACCATTTTATCATTTGCGATTTTGTATATTTTTTATTTTAAAGAATTCGCGCACTATTTTCAAACGGTGGCCGAACGTTTCGTCACTGAACTTTTCGTCACCGAACCTTTCGTCAAAACCATTCGTCACTGAACCTTCCGTCACCAAACCTTTCGTCACTGAACCTTTCGTCACTATTCACCATAAAAAAGAGAATGCACATCTGGATGGACAAATTTAACAAAATAGATTTATGGAAATTAAGTTGAATAAAAGAAAGTCATATGAATGAAGATGAAATATAATAAACAAAATTAATAACTTTTTGATAAAAAACAAATAATAATAAGGATGTTAAGTGAAATAAATTTATTTTGATTTACTATTTTTACTATTTTTATTTTTACTAAAAAATTATTTTCATAAATTTTTTTACTCATATTGGCTAAAATGGACGTAGGTTCATCATCAGATGAGGGGCAAATTTTTTCTTCATCTTCCGAGGAGATGGAGGATTTACTCGAATTTATTGAAGTAAAATCTAAAAGAGGTTCATCTCTCTTAACTCGTGACGGCTTTGAATACCAGTTTGAACGTTATTCTGTCGTGGATAATCAAGTTGAATATTGGAAATGCCCAAAAGTATGGATTATGTTTGGTTTTTATTTAAGTATTTGTTAGAGACCTCCGTACTGTCCGGGCCGTATCCATGTCGCGTCAGCATGGCATGAAGGAGACGGGAACCGTTTTAAAATCGGATGGATAAAAAATGCTAACCATTCACATAATGCTGAGCCTTACAAAAAAGTATTACCGGTAAATCTTAGGAAAAACTAGCTCTAGAAAATTTTTTGAGGATGTGTTTTTCATCTTGGAAATGCGTTATACAAGCATATACAAGCACTGCCTGGTTTATCTGCTCGTTATAGAAATAATAACAATGATAAAACTTGCTCCGATCACTTCAGGCTCATCCAGAAATATTGCCTGGCGATGATGAGGAGGCCACTTATGGCGACGGTTGCGATGGTTGGCTTAGGGCGTGGATAAACCACGAACAGATTGCACATCGAGATGCACTTTTTCCGATACAGGTTCTCCTATCATTTAGCAACACAGTAAATATAACTAAATTACCGATTATGATCAATTTGTCATTTTTGACAACTTCTTATTTGATTTTTAAAAATAAAGTCTTGGTGACGAAAGGTTCAGTGACGAAAGGTTTGGTGACGGAAGGTTCAGTGACGAAAGGTTTTGACGAAAGGTTCGGTGACGAAAAGTTCAGTGACGAAACGTTAGGGAACCTTTTCAAACTGATTTTTTAGGCTCCATGACAATTGTACAGTGGACAATTGTACAGTGGACAATTGTACAGTGGACAATTGTACAGTGGACAATTGTACAGTGGACAATTGTACAGTATTAAGAGACCTCAATGATCAATCAAGATTTCCTTTAGAGATTAACCACTCTCTCAGTTGATTAATTGAAAATTTTGATCAAAATAAGCTTCCCTGTCATTGAACAACTTCCCAATGTTGTATAATAAAATTCAAAAATTTTTTTGTTGATTATATGGTTTCGATACTTTGGGTCAAGTGTATATGTCACAGGCAAATTTTAATTTTAGGTAAATTTTAAATTTGCCGGCAAATTTTAAATTTACCGGTAAATTATAAATTTACCTGAAAGTTCGGCATATTTTAATCTTTAGTTACTCTAATAATCTGACATACACTATTTCGCTCTCAACAAGTATGAGAATTTGCTTATTATTTGTTGTAATTTTTTAAAATTTTTTAGATTTCTTTTAGATTAAAGAATGTCCCAATATGAAAAATTTTAACAATTTGTATTCTGATTTAAAAAAATGCGTTTTGCACACTGATAATGGCCGTGAGTTTGAAAATCAATATATTCATGCACTCTGCAACGAATGGAGGGTAAAATTAGTTCATGGACAGCCAAGGAAATCATCAAACATGGAAGTGTGGAACTGATGAAAATAAGGATAGCAAAGGTTTTTTTTGATTTAGACCTTTTTAAATTAAATATTTAATTTTTAAGATATTGAGGCTAGACAATTAAAGACCGAATTGTTTGAGGATGATTTGGATTGAGCTGAGGAGGTGGTGGTTACTGATGAAAATAAGAATAGCAAAGGTTTTTTTTTGATTTAGACCTTTTTAAATTAGAAGTGCTGCAAAAGCCTCTTCTCAACATGATGATCAAGGTTTTAAATATTGCAATTCTGGGTGTGGAGGGAATCGTTGCAGTTGTAAAAAGGGAAGATTGCAGCAGCAAATGGCACAATAGTCTTTCATGATCAAACAAATAATTTTTTAAAATCTTTGTTTTTAAATTTTATTTTGTGATGTCCTTAATTTTGGTGAATGTACAAATTTTTTTAGTTATTTTTTTCTTGAATAAATATTTCTTTTTTTTTCACAAAAAACACAGAAAAACGAATAAAACAATAAGATAAGCCCTGACTCAACTGACATCCTTATTAATGATTAAAATTTGCCGAACTTTCAGGTAAATTTATAATTTACCGGTAAATTTAAAATTTGCCGGCAAATTTAAAATTTACCTGAAAATAAAATTTGCCTGTGACATATATATATTTCTTACCGATTATCGCAAAATTACCTAAATTTCTTTTTAAAAATCTCTGAATACTGTACAATTGTCGTGCCACCATTCCCGGTGACTGGATTTTTGTTTTCTCTTGTTAATACAGGGTTTATAGCTGATAAAATTTTTAGATTTGTAATGTGCTCTAAAAATATAAAAAAACACAATATGTATTTTATTTGCATCTTTTTATTCAGAACGAGCGTTAAGGTGCTTATTTCGTCTGCGGCGCTGAAAAAGGAAGAAATCTGGCTTCTTGGGCTCCAATTTGCAAAAAATTTTCGCCTGCGGCGCTAAAAATCAAAATTTTTGTACCTTAGGCGCCAAAAATTCGGCTCAATTGCAAGTATTCAAAATATTTACTTGCTTGAGGTAAATATTTTCTAATTTAATTTGGAGTTTACTTTTTATTTGGAAATTTATTCCCTATGTAATTTTAAATTGAGATTTTTGTACTTTTAATTGGTATTTTGTGTTGTGTCTCTGCACAATAAGAAATAAGCAATTACAATAATGTGTTTATCACACAAAGAAATACAATAATTGTTGAAGAATAGAATAAGGTTGGGGGAAGCACTAGGAAACAATTAGGAGACCCGGACTGACAATTGTGTGAGGCTTTTATAGTAGCCACCACACCACAACATTTTGTCGATGAGAACCCTGTATTAATGGATTAAGCGGGGTTTGAGGTGGATTAAGATTTATTTTTCTGGTGTGGATTTTTTTTGCGCCGCAGGCGAAAATTTTGAAAATTTCAGAAGATCCTTAAGCCAAAAATCTTCCTTTTTTGCGCCGCAGGCGAAAATTTTCAAAATTTTGGAAGGCTTAGCACAAAATTCCTTTTTTAAACATGACAAACTTTTTTGTTAAAAAATAGGTAAGGGTTCGGCTCATGAACACAACAGAACCTATGTTTTTCTTGTCTAAAAAGTTGTGAAAAGGTAAAGTATCAGTATAAAAGTACTCAAAATGGTCTTCTTTTGCAATTTTCCAGAATTTTCAGACCCCTGAAAATCCGGGAACCATAGGGGGGACCAAGCTGATTTTTGGGGTCAAAAATTCGATTATACAAATGATACCTCATTCGAAAGAGCTCGTCGAGCTGAGTCGAATGACACCAAAAAAGCTCGATTTGATGATTTTTGACAAAGTTATGGCCAACAGAATCTTCGCTGGAAAAACTTTTTGTGCTGCTACGGAGGGTAGGCCGGGCATGGTCTTTGCTACACGATGGCCGCCTGGAAATAGAAAATATCAGAAGAAAAAGTGTTAAAATAGACCACAAATGGTCAAAAATGAGATTATTAGTTATGAAATAAGACTGGAAATAGAAAATATCAGAAGAAAAAGTGTTAAAATAGACCACAAATGGTCAAAAATGAGATTATTAGTTATGAAATAAGACTGGAAATAGAAAATATCAGAAGAAAAAGTGTTAAAATAGACCACAAATGGTCAAAAATGAGATTATTAGTTATGAAATAAGACTGGAAATAGAAAATATCAGAAGAAAAAGTGTTAAAATAGACCACAAATGGTCAAAAATGAGATTATTAGTTATGAAATAAGACTGGAAATAGAAAATATCAGAAGAAAAAGTGTAAAAATAGACCACAAATGGTCAAAAATGAGATTATTAGTTATGAAATAAGACTGGAAATAGAAAATATAAGAAGAAAAAGTGTTAAAATAGACCACAAATGGTCAAAAATGAGATTATTAGTTATGAAATAAGACTGGAAATAGAAAATATCAGAAGAAAAAGTGTTAAAATAGACCACAAATGGTCAAAAATGAGATTATTAGTTATGAAATAAGACTGGAAATAGAAAATATCAGAAGAAAAAGTGTTAAAATAGACCACAAATGGTCAAAAATGAGATTATTAGTTATGAAATAAGACTGGAAATAGAAAATATCAGAAGAAAAAGTGTTAAAATAGACCACAAATGGTCAAAAATGAGATTATTAGTTATGAAATAAGACTGGAAATAGAAAATATCAGAAGAAAAAGTGTTAAAATAGACCACAAATGGTCAAAAATGAGATTATTAGTTATGAAATAAGACTGGAAATAGAAAATATCAGAAGAAAAAGTGTTAAAATAGACCACAAATGGTCAAAAATGAGATTATTAGTTATGAAATAAGACTGGAAATAGAAAATATCAGAAGAAAAAGTGTTAAAATAGACCACAAATGGTCAAAAATGAGATTATTAGTTATGAAATAAGACTGGAAATAGAAAATATCAGAAGAAAAAGTGTTAAAATAGACCACAAATGGTCAAAAATGAGATTATTAGTTATGAAATAAGACTGGAAATAGAAAATATCAGAAGAAAAAGTGTTAAAATAGACCACAAATGGTCAAAAATGAGATTATTAGTTATGAAATAAGACTGGAAATAGAAAATATCAGAAGAAAAAGTGTTAAAATAGACCACAAATGGTCAAAAATGAGATTATTAGTTATGAAATAAGACTGGAAATAGAAAATATCAGAAGAAAAAGTGTTAAAATAGACCACAAATGGTCAAAAATGAGATTATTAGTTATGAAATAAGACTGGAAATAGAAAATATCAGAAGAAAAAGTGTTAAAATAGACCACAAATGGTCAAAAATGAGATTATTAGTTATGAAATAAGACTGGAAATAGAAAATATCAGAAGAAAAAGTGTTAAAATAGACCACAAATGGTCAAAAATGAGATTATTAGTTATGAAATAAGACTGGAAATAGAAAATATCAGAAGAAAAAGTGTTAAAATAGACCACAAATGGTCAAAAATGAGATTATTAGTTATGAAATAAGACTGGAAATAGAAAATATCAGAAGAAAAAGTGTTAAAATAGACCACAAATGGTCAAAAATGAGATTATTAGTTATGAAATAAGACTGGAAATAGAAAATATCAGAAGAAAAAGTGTTAAAATAGACCACAAATGGTCAAAAATGAGATTATTAGTTATGAAATAAGACTGGAAATAGAAAATATCAGAAGAAAAAGTGTTAAAATAGACCACAAATGGTCAAAAATGAGATTATTAGTTATGAAATAAGACTGGAAATAGAAAATATCAGAAGAAAAAGTGTTAAAATAGACCACAAATGGTCAAAAATGAGATTATTAGTTATGAAATAAGACTGGAAATAGAAAATATCAGAAGAAAAAGTGTTAAAATAGACCACAAATGGTCAAAAATGAGATTATTAGTTATGAAATAAGACTGGAAATAGAAAATATCAGAAGAAAAAGTGTTAAAATAGACCACAAATGGTCAAAAATGAGATTATTAGTTATGAAATAAGACTGGAAATAGAAAATATCAGAAGAAAAAGTGTTAAAATAGACCACAAATGGTCAAAAATGAGATTATTAGTTATGAAATAAGACTGGAAATAGAAAATATCAGAAGAAAAAGTGTTAAAATAGACCACAAATGGTCAAAAATGAGATTATTAGTTATGAAATAAGACTGGAAATAGAAAATATCAGAAGAAAAAGTGTTAAAATAGACCACAAATGGTCAAAAATGAGATTATTAGTTATGAAATAAGACTGGAAATAGAAAATATCAGAAGAAAAAGTGTTAAAATAGACCACAAATGGTCAAAAATGAGATTATTAGTTATGAAATAAGACTGGAAATAGAAAATATCAGAAGAAAAAGTGTTAAAATAGACCACAAATGGTCAAAAATGAGATTATTAGTTATGAAATAAGACTGGAAATAGAAAATATCAGAAGAAAAAGTGTTAAAATAGACCACAAATGGTCAAAAATGAGATTATTAGTTATGAAATAAGACTGGAAATAGAAAATATCAGAAGAAAAAGTGTTAAAATAGACCACAAATGGTCAAAAATGAGATTATTAGTTATGAAATAAGACTGGAAATAGAAAATATCAGAAGAAAAAGTGTTAAAATAGACCACAAATGGTCAAAAATGAGATTATTAGTTATGAAATAAGACTGGAAATAGAAAATATCAGAAGAAAAAGTGTTAAAATAGACCACAAATGGTCAAAAATGAGATTATTAGTTATGAAATAAGACTGGAAATAGAAAATATCAGAAGAAAAAGTGTTAAAATAGACCACAAATGGTCAAAAATGAGATTATTAGTTATGAAATAAGACTGGAAATAGAAAATATCAGAAGAAAAAGTGTTAAAATAGACCACAAATGGTCAAAAATGAGATTATTAGTTATGAAATAAGACTGGAAATAGAAAATATCAGAAGAAAAAGTGTTAAAATAGACCACAAATGGTCAAAAATGAGATTATTAGTTATGAAATAAGACTGGAAATAGAAAATATCAGAAGAAAAAGTGTTAAAATAGACCACAAATGGTCAAAAATGAGATTATTAGTTATGAAATAAGACTGGAAATAGAAAATATCAGAAGAAAAAGTGTTAAAATAGACCACAAATGGTCAAAAATGAGATTATTAGTTATGAAATAAGACTGGAAATAGAAAATATCAGAAGAAAAAGTGTTAAAATAGACCACAAATGGTCAAAAATGAGATTATTAGTTATGAAATAAGACTGGAAATAGAAAATATCAGAAGAAAAAGTGTTAAAATAGACCACAAATGGTCAAAAATGAGATTATTAGTTATGAAATAAGACTGGAAATAGAAAATATCAGAAGAAAAAGTGTTAAAATAGACCACAAATGGTCAAAAATGAGATTATTAGTTATGAAATAAGACTGGAAATAGAAAATATCAGAAGAAAAAGTGTTAAAATAGACCACAAATGGTCAAAAATGAGATTATTAGTTATGAAATAAGACTGGAAATAGAAAATATCAGAAGAAAAAGTGTTAAAATAGACCACAAATGGTCAAAAATGAGATTATTAGTTATGAAATAAGACTGGAAATAGAAAATATCAGAAGAAAAAGTGTTAAAATAGACCACAAATGGTCAAAAATGAGATTATTAGTTATGAAATAAGACTGGAAATAGAAAATATCAGAAGAAAAAGTGTTAAAATAGACCACAAATGGTCAAAAATGAGATTATTAGTTATGAAATAAGACTGGAAATAGAAAATATCAGAAGAAAAAGTGTTAAAATAGACCACAAATGGTCAAAAATGAGATTATTAGTTATGAAATAAGACTGGAAATAGAAAATATCAGAAGAAAAAGTGTTAAAATAGACCACAAATGGTCAAAAATGAGATTATTAGTTATGAAATAAGACTGGAAATAGAAAATATCAGAAGAAAAAGTGTTAAAATAGACCACAAATGGTCAAAAATGAGATTATTAGTTATGAAATAAGACTGGAAATAGAAAATATCAGAAGAAAAAGTGTTAAAATAGACCACAAATGGTCAAAAATGAGATTATTAGTTATGAAATAAGACTGGAAATAGAAAATATCAGAAGAAAAAGTGTTAAAATAGACCACAAATGGTCAAAAATGAGATTATTAGTTATGAAATAAGACTGGAAATAGAAAATATCAGAAGAAAAAGTGTTAAAATAGACCACAAATGGTCAAAAATGAGATTATTAGTTATGAAATAAGACTGGAAATAGAAAATATCAGAAGAAAAAGTGTTAAAATAGACCACAAATGGTCAAAAATGAGATTATTAGTTATGAAATAAGACTGGAAATAGAAAATATCAGAAGAAAAAGTGTTAAAATAGACCACAAATGGTCAAAAATGAGATTATTAGTTATGAAATAAGACTGGAAATAGAAAATATCAGAAGAAAAAGTGTTAAAATAGACCACAAATGGTCAAAAATGAGATTATTAGTTATGAAATAAGACTGGAAATAGAAAATATCAGAAGAAAAAGTGTTAAAATAGACCACAAATGGTCAAAAATGAGATTATTAGTTATGAAATAAGACTGGAAATAGAAAATATCAGAAGAAAAAGTGTTAAAATAGACCACAAATGGTCAAAAATGAGATTATTAGTTATGAAATAAGACTGGAAATAGAAAATATCAGAAGAAAAAGTGTTAAAATAGACCACAAATGGTCAAAAATGAGATTATTAGTTATGAAATAAGACTGGAAATAGAAAATATCAGAAGAAAAAGTGTTAAAATAGACCACAAATGGTCAAAAATGAGATTATTAGTTATGAAATAAGACTGGAAATAGAAAATATCAGAAGAAAAAGTGTTAAAATAGACCACAAATGGTCAAAAATGAGATTATTAGTTATGAAATAAGACTGGAAATAGAAAATATCAGAAGAAAAAGTGTTAAAATAGACCACAAATGGTCAAAAATGAGATTATTAGTTATGAAATAAGACTGGAAATAGAAAATATCAGAAGAAAAAGTGTTAAAATAGACCACAAATGGTCAAAAATGAGATTATTAGTTATGAAATAAGACTGGAAATAGAAAATATCAGAAGAAAAAGTGTTAAAATAGACCACAAATGGTCAAAAATGAGATTATTAGTTATGAAATAAGACTGGAAATAGAAAATATCAGAAGAAAAAGTGTTAAAATAGACCACAAATGGTCAAAAATGAGATTATTAGTTATGAAATAAGACTGGAAATAGAAAATATCAGAAGAAAAAGTGTTAAAATAGACCACAAATGGTCAAAAATGAGATTATTAGTTATGAAATAAGACTGGAAATAGAAAATATCAGAAGAAAAAGTGTTAAAATAGACCACAAATGGTCAAAAATGAGATTATTAGTTATGAAATAAGACTGGAAATAGAAAATATCAGAAGAAAAAGTGTTAAAATAGACCACAAATGGTCAAAAATGAGATTATTAGTTATGAAATAAGACTGGAAATAGAAAATATCAGAAGAAAAAGTGTTAAAATAGACCACAAATGGTCAAAAATGAGATTATTAGTTATGAAATAAGACTGGAAATAGAAAATATCAGAAGAAAAAGTGTTAAAATAGACCACAAATGGTCAAAAATGAGATTATTAGTTATGAAATAAGACTGGAAATAGAAAATATCAGAAGAAAAAGTGTTAAAATAGACCACAAATGGTCAAAAATGAGATTATTAGTTATGAAATAAGACTGGAAATAGAAAATATCAGAAGAAAAAGTGTTAAAATAGACCACAAATGGTCAAAAATGAGATTATTAGTTATGAAATAAGACTGGAAATAGAAAATATCAGAAGAAAAAGTGTTAAAATAGACCACAAATGGTCAAAAATGAGATTATTAGTTATGAAATAAGACTGGAAATAGAAAATATCAGAAGAAAAAGTGTTAAAATAGACCACAAATGGTCAAAAATGAGATTATTAGTTATGAAATAAGACTGGAAATAGAAAATATCAGAAGAAAAAGTGTTAAAATAGACCACAAATGGTCAAAAATGAGATTATTAGTTATGAAATAAGACTGGAAATAGAAAATATCAGAAGAAAAAGTGTTAAAATAGACCACAAATGGTCAAAAATGAGATTATTAGTTATGAAATAAGACTGGAAATAGAAAATATCAGAAGAAAAAGTGTTAAAATAGACCACAAATGGTCAAAAATGAGATTATTAGTTATGAAATAAGACTGGAAATAGAAAATATCAGAAGAAAAAGTGTTAAAATAGACCACAAATGGTCAAAAATGAGATTATTAGTTATGAAATAAGACTGGAAATAGAAAATATCAGAAGAAAAAGTGTTAAAATAGACCACAAATGGTCAAAAATGAGATTATTAGTTATGAAATAAGACTGGAAATAGAAAATATCAGAAGAAAAAGTGTTAAAATAGACCACAAATGGTCAAAAATGAGATTATTAGTTATGAAATAAGACTGGAAATAGAAAATATCAGAAGAAAAAGTGTTAAAATAGACCACAAATGGTCAAAAATGAGATTATTAGTTATGAAATAAGACTGGAAATAGAAAATATCAGAAGAAAAAGTGTTAAAATAGACCACAAATGGTCAAAAATGAGATTATTAGTTATGAAATAAGACTGGAAATAGAAAATATCAGAAGAAAAAGTGTTAAAATAGACCACAAATGGTCAAAAATGAGATTATTAGTTATGAAATAAGACTGGAAATAGAAAATATCAGAAGAAAAAGTGTTAAAATAGACCACAAATGGTCAAAAATGAGATTATTAGTTATGAAATAAGACTGGAAATAGAAAATATCAGAAGAAAAAGTGTTAAAATAGACCACAAATGGTCAAAAATGAGATTATTAGTTATGAAATAAGACTGGAAATAGAAAATATCAGAAGAAAAAGTGTTAAAATAGACCACAAATGGTCAAAAATGAGATTATTAGTTATGAAATAAGACTGGAAATAGAAAATATCAGAAGAAAAAGTGTTAAAATAGACCACAAATGGTCAAAAATGAGATTATTAGTTATGAAATAAGACTGGAAATAGAAAATATCAGAAGAAAAAGTGTTAAAATAGACCACAAATGGTCAAAAATGAGATTATTAGTTATGAAATAAGACTGGAAATAGAAAATATCAGAAGAAAAAGTGTTAAAATAGACCACAAATGGTCAAAAATGAGATTATTAGTTATGAAATAAGACTGGAAATAGAAAATATCAGAAGAAAAAGTGTTAAAATAGACCACAAATGGTCAAAAATGAGATTATTAGTTATGAAATAAGACTGGAAATAGAAAATATCAGAAGAAAAAGTGTTAAAATAGACCACAAATGGTCAAAAATGAGATTATTAGTTATGAAATAAGACTGGAAATAGAAAATATCAGAAGAAAAAGTGTTAAAATAGACCACAAATGGTCAAAAATGAGATTATTAGTTATGAAATAAGACTGGAAATAGAAAATATCAGAAGAAAAAGTGTTAAAATAGACCACAAATGGTCAAAAATGAGATTATTAGTTATGAAATAAGACTGGAAATAGAAAATATCAGAAGAAAAAGTGTTAAAATAGACCACAAATGGTCAAAAATGAGATTATTAGTTATGAAATAAGACTGGAAATAGAAAATATCAGAAGAAAAAGTGTTAAAATAGACCACAAATGGTCAAAAATGAGATTATTAGTTATGAAATAAGACTGGAAATAGAAAATATCAGAAGAAAAAGTGTTAAAATAGACCACAAATGGTCAAAAATGAGATTATTAGTTATGAAATAAGACTGGAAATAGAAAATATCAGAAGAAAAAGTGTTAAAATAGACCACAAATGGTCAAAAATGAGATTATTAGTTATGAAATAAGACTGGAAATAGAAAATATCAGAAGAAAAAGTGTTAAAATAGACCACAAATGGTCAAAAATGAGATTATTAGTTATGAAATAAGACTGGAAATAGAAAATATCAGAAGAAAAAGTGTTAAAATAGACCACAAATGGTCAAAAATGAGATTATTAGTTATGAAATAAGACTGGAAATAGAAAATATCAGAAGAAAAAGTGTTAAAATAGACCACAAATGGTCAAAAATGAGATTATTAGTTATGAAATAAGACTGGAAATAGAAAATATCAGAAGAAAAAGTGTTAAAATAGACCACAAATGGTCAAAAATGAGATTATTAGTTATGAAATAAGACTGGAAATAGAAAATATCAGAAGAAAAAGTGTTAAAATAGACCACAAATGGTCAAAAATGAGATTATTAGTTATGAAATAAGACTGGAAATAGAAAATATCAGAAGAAAAAGTGTTAAAATAGACCACAAATGGTCAAAAATGAGATTATTAGTTATGAAATAAGACTGGAAATAGAAAATATCAGAAGAAAAAGTGTTAAAATAGACCACAAATGGTCAAAAATGAGATTATTAGTTATGAAATAAGACTGGAAATAGAAAATATCAGAAGAAAAAGTGTTAAAATAGACCACAAATGGTCAAAAATGAGATTATTAGTTATGAAATAAGACTGGAAATAGAAAATATCAGAAGAAAAAGTGTTAAAATAGACCACAAATGGTCAAAAATGAGATTATTAGTTATGAAATAAGACTGGAAATAGAAAATATCAGAAGAAAAAGTGTTAAAATAGACCACAAATGGTCAAAAATGAGATTATTAGTTATGAAATAAGACTGGAAATAGAAAATATCAGAAGAAAAAGTGTTAAAATAGACCACAAATGGTCAAAAATGAGATTATTAGTTATGAAATAAGACTGGAAATAGAAAATATCAGAAGAAAAAGTGTTAAAATAGACCACAAATGGTCAAAAATGAGATTATTAGTTATGAAATAAGACTGGAAATAGAAAATATCAGAAGAAAAAGTGTTAAAATAGACCACAAATGGTCAAAAATGAGATTATTAGTTATGAAATAAGACTGGAAATAGAAAATATCAGAAGAAAAAGTGTTAAAATAGACCACAAATGGTCAAAAATGAGATTATTAGTTATGAAATAAGACTGGAAATAGAAAATATCAGAAGAAAAAGTGTTAAAATAGACCACAAATGGTCAAAAATGAGATTATTAGTTATGAAATAAGACTGGAAATAGAAAATATCAGAAGAAAAAGTGTTAAAATAGACCACAAATGGTCAAAAATGAGATTATTAGTTATGAAATAAGACTGGAAATAGAAAATATCAGAAGAAAAAGTGTTAAAATAGACCACAAATGGTCAAAAATGAGATTATTAGTTATGAAATAAGACTGGAAATAGAAAATATCAGAAGAAAAAGTGTTAAAATAGACCACAAATGGTCAAAAATGAGATTATTAGTTATGAAATAAGACTGGAAATAGAAAATATCAGAAGAAAAAGTGTTAAAATAGACCACAAATGGTCAAAAATGAGATTATTAGTTATGAAATAAGACTGGAAATAGAAAATATCAGAAGAAAAAGTGTTAAAATAGACCACAAATGGTCAAAAATGAGATTATTAGTTATGAAATAAGACTGGAAATAGAAAATATCAGAAGAAAAAGTGTTAAAATAGACCACAAATGGTCAAAAATGAGATTATTAGTTATGAAATAAGACTGGAAATAGAAAATATCAGAAGAAAAAGTGTTAAAATAGACCACAAATGGTCAAAAATGAGATTATTAGTTATGAAATAAGACTGGAAATAGAAAATATCAGAAGAAAAAGTGTTAAAATAGACCACAAATGGTCAAAAATGAGATTATTAGTTATGAAATAAGACTGGAAATAGAAAATATCAGAAGAAAAAGTGTTAAAATAGACCACAAATGGTCAAAAATGAGATTATTAGTTATGAAATAAGACTGGAAATAGAAAATATCAGAAGAAAAAGTGTTAAAATAGACCACAAATGGTCAAAAATGAGATTATTAGTTATGAAATAAGACTGGAAATAGAAAATATCAGAAGAAAAAGTGTTAAAATAGACCACAAATGGTCAAAAATGAGATTATTAGTTATGAAATAAGACTGGAAATAGAAAATATCAGAAGAAAAAGTGTTAAAATAGACCACAAATGGTCAAAAATGAGATTATTAGTTATGAAATAAGACTGGAAATAGAAAATATCAGAAGAAAAAGTGTTAAAATAGACCACAAATGGTCAAAAATGAGATTATTAGTTATGAAATAAGACTGGAAATAGAAAATATCAGAAGAAAAAGTGTTAAAATAGACCACAAATGGTCAAAAATGAGATTATTAGTTATGAAATAAGACTGGAAATAGAAAATATCAGAAGAAAAAGTGTTAAAATAGACCACAAATGGTCAAAAATGAGATTATTAGTTATGAAATAAGACTGGAAATAGAAAATATCAGAAGAAAAAGTGTTAAAATAGACCACAAATGGTCAAAAATGAGATTATTAGTTATGAAATAAGACTGGAAATAGAAAATATCAGAAGAAAAAGTGTTAAAATAGACCACAAATGGTCAAAAATGAGATTATTAGTTATGAAATAAGACTGGAAATAGAAAATATCAGAAGAAAAAGTGTTAAAATAGACCACAAATGGTCAAAAATGAGATTATTAGTTATGAAATAAGACTGGAAATAGAAAATATCAGAAGAAAAAGTGTTAAAATAGACCACAAATGGTCAAAAATGAGATTATTAGTTATGAAATAAGACTGGAAATAGAAAATATCAGAAGAAAAAGTGTTAAAATAGACCACAAATGGTCAAAAATGAGATTATTAGTTATGAAATAAGACTGGAAATAGAAAATATCAGAAGAAAAAGTGTTAAAATAGACCACAAATGGTCAAAAATGAGATTATTAGTTATGAAATAAGACTGGAAATAGAAAATATCAGAAGAAAAAGTGTTAAAATAGACCACAAATGGTCAAAAATGAGATTATTAGTTATGAAATAAGACTGGAAATAGAAAATATCAGAAGAAAAAGTGTTAAAATAGACCACAAATGGTCAAAAATGAGATTATTAGTTATGAAATAAGACTGGAAATAGAAAATATCAGAAGAAAAAGTGTTAAAATAGACCACAAATGGTCAAAAATGAGATTATTAGTTATGAAATAAGACTGGAAATAGAAAATATCAGAAGAAAAAGTGTTAAAATAGACCACAAATGGTCAAAAATGAGATTATTAGTTATGAAATAAGACTGGAAATAGAAAATATCAGAAGAAAAAGTGTTAAAATAGACCACAAATGGTCAAAAATGAGATTATTAGTTATGAAATAAGACTGGAAATAGAAAATATCAGAAGAAAAAGTGTTAAAATAGACCACAAATGGTCAAAAATGAGATTATTAGTTATGAAATAAGACTGGAAATAGAAAATATCAGAAGAAAAAGTGTTAAAATAGACCACAAATGGTCAAAAATGAGATTATTAGTTATGAAATAAGACTGGAAATAGAAAATATCAGAAGAAAAAGTGTTAAAATAGACCACAAATGGTCAAAAATGAGATTATTAGTTATGAAATAAGACTGGAAATAGAAAATATCAGAAGAAAAAGTGTTAAAATAGACCACAAATGGTCAAAAATGAGATTATTAGTTATGAAATAAGACTGGAAATAGAAAATATCAGAAGAAAAAGTGTTAAAATAGACCACAAATGGTCAAAAATGAGATTATTAGTTATGAAATAAGACTGGAAATAGAAAATATCAGAAGAAAAAGTGTTAAAATAGACCACAAATGGTCAAAAATGAGATTATTAGTTATGAAATAAGACTGGAAATAGAAAATATCAGAAGAAAAAGTGTTAAAATAGACCACAAATGGTCAAAAATGAGATTATTAGTTATGAAATAAGACTGGAAATAGAAAATATCAGAAGAAAAAGTGTTAAAATAGACCACAAATGGTCAAAAATGAGATTATTAGTTATGAAATAAGACTGGAAATAGAAAATATCAGAAGAAAAAGTGTTAAAATAGACCACAAATGGTCAAAAATGAGATTATTAGTTATGAAATAAGACTGGAAATAGAAAATATCAGAAGAAAAAGTGTTAAAATAGACCACAAATGGTCAAAAATGAGATTATTAGTTATGAAATAAGACTGGAAATAGAAAATATCAGAAGAAAAAGTGTTAAAATAGACCACAAATGGTCAAAAATGAGATTATTAGTTATGAAATAAGACTGGAAATAGAAAATATCAGAAGAAAAAGTGTTAAAATAGACCACAAATGGTCAAAAATGAGATTATTAGTTATGAAATAAGACTGGAAATAGAAAATATCAGAAGAAAAAGTGTTAAAATAGACCACAAATGGTCAAAAATGAGATTATTAGTTATGAAATAAGACTGGAAATAGAAAATATCAGAAGAAAAAGTGTTAAAATAGACCACAAATGGTCAAAAATGAGATTATTAGTTATGAAATAAGACTGGAAATAGAAAATATCAGAAGAAAAAGTGTTAAAATAGACCACAAATGGTCAAAAATGAGATTATTAGTTATGAAATAAGACTGGAAATAGAAAATATCAGAAGAAAAAGTGTTAAAATAGACCACAAATGGTCAAAAATGAGATTATTAGTTATGAAATAAGACTGGAAATAGAAAATATCAGAAGAAAAAGTGTTAAAATAGACCACAAATGGTCAAAAATGAGATTATTAGTTATGAAATAAGACTGGAAATAGAAAATATCAGAAGAAAAAGTGTTAAAATAGACCACAAATGGTCAAAAATGAGATTATTAGTTATGAAATAAGACTGGAAATAGAAAATATCAGAAGAAAAAGTGTTAAAATAGACCACAAATGGTCAAAAATGAGATTATTAGTTATGAAATAAGACTGGAAATAGAAAATATCAGAAGAAAAAGTGTTAAAATAGACCACAAATGGTCAAAAATGAGATTATTAGTTATGAAATAAGACTGGAAATAGAAAATATCAGAAGAAAAAGTGTTAAAATAGACCACAAATGGTCAAAAATGAGATTATTAGTTATGAAATAAGACTGGAAATAGAAAATATCAGAAGAAAAAGTGTTAAAATAGACCACAAATGGTCAAAAATGAGATTATTAGTTATGAAATAAGACTGGAAATAGAAAATATCAGAAGAAAAAGTGTTAAAATAGACCACAAATGGTCAAAAATGAGATTATTAGTTATGAAATAAGACTGGAAATAGAAAATATCAGAAGAAAAAGTGTTAAAATAGACCACAAATGGTCAAAAATGAGATTATTAGTTATGAAATAAGACTGGAAATAGAAAATATCAGAAGAAAAAGTGTTAAAATAGACCACAAATGGTCAAAAATGAGATTATTAGTTATGAAATAAGACTGGAAATAGAAAATATCAGAAGAAAAAGTGTTAAAATAGACCACAAATGGTCAAAAATGAGATTATTAGTTATGAAATAAGACTGGAAATAGAAAATATCAGAAGAAAAAGTGTTAAAATAGACCACAAATGGTCAAAAATGAGATTATTAGTTATGAAATAAGACTGGAAATAGAAAATATCAGAAGAAAAAGTGTTAAAATAGACCACAAATGGTCAAAAATGAGATTATTAGTTATGAAATAAGACTGGAAATAGAAAATATCAGAAGAAAAAGTGTTAAAATAGACCACAAATGGTCAAAAATGAGATTATTAGTTATGAAATAAGACTGGAAATAGAAAATATCAGAAGAAAAAGTGTTAAAATAGACCACAAATGGTCAAAAATGAGATTATTAGTTATGAAATAAGACTGGAAATAGAAAATATCAGAAGAAAAAGTGTTAAAATAGACCACAAATGGTCAAAAATGAGATTATTAGTTATGAAATAAGACTGGAAATAGAAAATATCAGAAGAAAAAGTGTTAAAATAGACCACAAATGGTCAAAAATGAGATTATTAGTTATGAAATAAGACTGGAAATAGAAAATATCAGAAGAAAAAGTGTTAAAATAGACCACAAATGGTCAAAAATGAGATTATTAGTTATGAAATAAGACTGGAAATAGAAAATATCAGAAGAAAAAGTGTTAAAATAGACCACAAATGGTCAAAAATGAGATTATTAGTTATGAAATAAGACTGGAAATAGAAAATATCAGAAGAAAAAGTGTTAAAATAGACCACAAATGGTCAAAAATGAGATTATTAGTTATGAAATAAGACTGGAAATAGAAAATATCAGAAGAAAAAGTGTTAAAATAGACCACAAATGGTCAAAAATGAGATTATTAGTTATGAAATAAGACTGGAAATAGAAAATATCAGAAGAAAAAGTGTTAAAATAGACCACAAATGGTCAAAAATGAGATTATTAGTTATGAAATAAGACTGGAAATAGAAAATATCAGAAGAAAAAGTGTTAAAATAGACCACAAATGGTCAAAAATGAGATTATTAGTTATGAAATAAGACTGGAAATAGAAAATATCAGAAGAAAAAGTGTTAAAATAGACCACAAATGGTCAAAAATGAGATTATTAGTTATGAAATAAGACTGGAAATAGAAAATATCAGAAGAAAAAGTGTTAAAATAGACCACAAATGGTCAAAAATGAGATTATTAGTTATGAAATAAGACTGGAAATAGAAAATATCAGAAGAAAAAGTGTTAAAATAGACCACAAATGGTCAAAAATGAGATTATTAGTTATGAAATAAGACTGGAAATAGAAAATATCAGAAGAAAAAGTGTTAAAATAGACCACAAATGGTCAAAAATGAGATTATTAGTTATGAAATAAGACTGGAAATAGAAAATATCAGAAGAAAAAGTGTTAAAATAGACCACAAATGGTCAAAAATGAGATTATTAGTTATGAAATAAGACTGGAAATAGAAAATATCAGAAGAAAAAGTGTTAAAATAGACCACAAATGGTCAAAAATGAGATTATTAGTTATGAAATAAGACTGGAAATAGAAAATATCAGAAGAAAAAGTGTTAAAATAGACCACAAATGGTCAAAAATGAGATTATTAGTTATGAAATAAGACTGGAAATAGAAAATATCAGAAGAAAAAGTGTTAAAATAGACCACAAATGGTCAAAAATGAGATTATTAGTTATGAAATAAGACTGGAAATAGAAAATATCAGAAGAAAAAGTGTTAAAATAGACCACAAATGGTCAAAAATGAGATTATTAGTTATGAAATAAGACTGGAAATAGAAAATATCAGAAGAAAAAGTGTTAAAATAGACCACAAATGGTCAAAAATGAGATTATTAGTTATGAAATAAGACTGGAAATAGAAAATATCAGAAGAAAAAGTGTTAAAATAGACCACAAATGGTCAAAAATGAGATTATTAGTTATGAAATAAGACTGGAAATAGAAAATATCAGAAGAAAAAGTGTTAAAATAGACCACAAATGGTCAAAAATGAGATTATTAGTTATGAAATAAGACTGGAAATAGAAAATATCAGAAGAAAAAGTGTTAAAATAGACCACAAATGGTCAAAAATGAGATTATTAGTTATGAAATAAGACTGGAAATAGAAAATATCAGAAGAAAAAGTGTTAAAATAGACCACAAATGGTCAAAAATGAGATTATTAGTTATGAAATAAGACTGGAAATAGAAAATATCAGAAGAAAAAGTGTTAAAATAGACCACAAATGGTCAAAAATGAGATTATTAGTTATGAAATAAGACTGGAAATAGAAAATATCAGAAGAAAAAGTGTTAAAATAGACCACAAATGGTCAAAAATGAGATTATTAGTTATGAAATAAGACTGGAAATAGAAAATATCAGAAGAAAAAGTGTTAAAATAGACCACAAATGGTCAAAAATGAGATTATTAGTTATGAAATAAGACTGGAAATAGAAAATATCAGAAGAAAAAGTGTTAAAATAGACCACAAATGGTCAAAAATGAGATTATTAGTTATGAAATAAGACTGGAAATAGAAAATATCAGAAGAAAAAGTGTTAAAATAGACCACAAATGGTCAAAAATGAGATTATTAGTTATGAAATAAGACTGGAAATAGAAAATATCAGAAGAAAAAGTGTTAAAATAGACCACAAATGGTCAAAAATGAGATTATTAGTTATGAAATAAGACTGGAAATAGAAAATATCAGAAGAAAAAGTGTTAAAATAGACCACAAATGGTCAAAAATGAGATTATTAGTTATGAAATAAGACTGGAAATAGAAAATATCAGAAGAAAAAGTGTTAAAATAGACCACAAATGGTCAAAAATGAGATTATTAGTTATGAAATAAGACTGGAAATAGAAAATATCAGAAGAAAAAGTGTTAAAATAGACCACAAATGGTCAAAAATGAGATTATTAGTTATGAAATAAGACTGGAAATAGAAAATATCAGAAGAAAAAGTGTTAAAATAGACCACAAATGGTCAAAAATGAGATTATTAGTTATGAAATAAGACTGGAAATAGAAAATATCAGAAGAAAAAGTGTTAAAATAGACCACAAATGGTCAAAAATGAGATTATTAGTTATGAAATAAGACTGGAAATAGAAAATATCAGAAGAAAAAGTGTTAAAATAGACCACAAATGGTCAAAAATGAGATTATTAGTTATGAAATAAGACTGGAAATAGAAAATATCAGAAGAAAAAGTGTTAAAATAGACCACAAATGGTCAAAAATGAGATTATTAGTTATGAAATAAGACTGGAAATAGAAAATATCAGAAGAAAAAGTGTTAAAATAGACCACAAATGGTCAAAAATGAGATTATTAGTTATGAAATAAGACTGGAAATAGAAAATATCAGAAGAAAAAGTGTTAAAATAGACCACAAATGGTCAAAAATGAGATTATTAGTTATGAAATAAGACTGGAAATAGAAAATATCAGAAGAAAAAGTGTTAAAATAGACCACAAATGGTCAAAAATGAGATTATTAGTTATGAAATAAGACTGGAAATAGAAAATATCAGAAGAAAAAGTGTTAAAATAGACCACAAATGGTCAAAAATGAGATTATTAGTTATGAAATAAGACTGGAAATAGAAAATATCAGAAGAAAAAGTGTTAAAATAGACCACAAATGGTCAAAAATGAGATTATTAGTTATGAAATAAGACTGGAAATAGAAAATATCAGAAGAAAAAGTGTTAAAATAGACCACAAATGGTCAAAAATGAGATTATTAGTTATGAAATAAGACTGGAAATAGAAAATATCAGAAGAAAAAGTGTTAAAATAGACCACAAATGGTCAAAAATGAGATTATTAGTTATGAAATAAGACTGGAAATAGAAAATATCAGAAGAAAAAGTGTTAAAATAGACCACAAATGGTCAAAAATGAGATTATTAGTTATGAAATAAGACTGGAAATAGAAAATATCAGAAGAAAAAGTGTTAAAATAGACCACAAATGGTCAAAAATGAGATTATTAGTTATGAAATAAGACTGGAAATAGAAAATATCAGAAGAAAAAGTGTTAAAATAGACCACAAATGGTCAAAAATGAGATTATTAGTTATGAAATAAGACTGGAAATAGAAAATATCAGAAGAAAAAGTGTTAAAATAGACCACAAATGGTCAAAAATGAGATTATTAGTTATGAAATAAGACTGGAAATAGAAAATATCAGAAGAAAAAGTGTTAAAATAGACCACAAATGGTCAAAAATGAGATTATTAGTTATGAAATAAGACTGGAAATAGAAAATATCAGAAGAAAAAGTGTTAAAATAGACCACAAATGGTCAAAAATGAGATTATTAGTTATGAAATAAGACTGGAAATAGAAAATATCAGAAGAAAAAGTGTTAAAATAGACCACAAATGGTCAAAAATGAGATTATTAGTTATGAAATAAGACTGGAAATAGAAAATATCAGAAGAAAAAGTGTTAAAATAGACCACAAATGGTCAAAAATGAGATTATTAGTTATGAAATAAGACTGGAAATAGAAAATATCAGAAGAAAAAGTGTTAAAATAGACCACAAATGGTCAAAAATGAGATTATTAGTTATGAAATAAGACTGGAAATAGAAAATATCAGAAGAAAAAGTGTTAAAATAGACCACAAATGGTCAAAAATGAGATTATTAGTTATGAAATAAGACTGGAAATAGAAAATATCAGAAGAAAAAGTGTTAAAATAGACCACAAATGGTCAAAAATGAGATTATTAGTTATGAAATAAGACTGGAAATAGAAAATATCAGAAGAAAAAGTGTTAAAATAGACCACAAATGGTCAAAAATGAGATTATTAGTTATGAAATAAGACTGGAAATAGAAAATATCAGAAGAAAAAGTGTTAAAATAGACCACAAATGGTCAAAAATGAGATTATTAGTTATGAAATAAGACTGGAAATAGAAAATATCAGAAGAAAAAGTGTTAAAATAGACCACAAATGGTCAAAAATGAGATTATTAGTTATGAAATAAGACTGGAAATAGAAAATATCAGAAGAAAAAGTGTTAAAATAGACCACAAATGGTCAAAAATGAGATTATTAGTTATGAAATAAGACTGGAAATAGAAAATATCAGAAGAAAAAGTGTTAAAATAGACCACAAATGGTCAAAAATGAGATTATTAGTTATGAAATAAGACTGGAAATAGAAAATATCAGAAGAAAAAGTGTTAAAATAGACCACAAATGGTCAAAAATGAGATTATTAGTTATGAAATAAGACTGGAAATAGAAAATATCAGAAGAAAAAGTGTTAAAATAGACCACAAATGGTCAAAAATGAGATTATTAGTTATGAAATAAGACTGGAAATAGAAAATATCAGAAGAAAAAGTGTTAAAATAGACCACAAATGGTCAAAAATGAGATTATTAGTTATGAAATAAGACTGGAAATAGAAAATATCAGAAGAAAAAGTGTTAAAATAGACCACAAATGGTCAAAAATGAGATTATTAGTTATGAAATAAGACTGGAAATAGAAAATATCAGAAGAAAAAGTGTTAAAATAGACCACAAATGGTCAAAAATGAGATTATTAGTTATGAAATAAGACTGGAAATAGAAAATATCAGAAGAAAAAGTGTTAAAATAGACCACAAATGGTCAAAAATGAGATTATTAGTTATGAAATAAGACTGGAAATAGAAAATATCAGAAGAAAAAGTGTTAAAATAGACCACAAATGGTCAAAAATGAGATTATTAGTTATGAAATAAGACTGGAAATAGAAAATATCAGAAGAAAAAGTGTTAAAATAGACCACAAATGGTCAAAAATGAGATTATTAGTTATGAAATAAGACTGGAAATAGAAAATATCAGAAGAAAAAGTGTTAAAATAGACCACAAATGGTCAAAAATGAGATTATTAGTTATGAAATAAGACTGGAAATAGAAAATATCAGAAGAAAAAGTGTTAAAATAGACCACAAATGGTCAAAAATGAGATTATTAGTTATGAAATAAGACTGGAAATAGAAAATATCAGAAGAAAAAGTGTTAAAATAGACCACAAATGGTCAAAAATGAGATTATTAGTTATGAAATAAGACTGGAAATAGAAAATATCAGAAGAAAAAGTGTTAAAATAGACCACAAATGGTCAAAAATGAGATTATTAGTTATGAAATAAGACTGGAAATAGAAAATATCAGAAGAAAAAGTGTTAAAATAGACCACAAATGGTCAAAAATGAGATTATTAGTTATGAAATAAGACTGGAAATAGAAAATATCAGAAGAAAAAGTGTTAAAATAGACCACAAATGGTCAAAAATGAGATTATTAGTTATGAAATAAGACTGGAAATAGAAAATATCAGAAGAAAAAGTGTTAAAATAGACCACAAATGGTCAAAAATGAGATTATTAGTTATGAAATAAGACTGGAAATAGAAAATATCAGAAGAAAAAGTGTTAAAATAGACCACAAATGGTCAAAAATGAGATTATTAGTTATGAAATAAGACTGGAAATAGAAAATATCAGAAGAAAAAGTGTTAAAATAGACCACAAATGGTCAAAAATGAGATTATTAGTTATGAAATAAGACTGGAAATAGAAAATATCAGAAGAAAAAGTGTTAAAATAGACCACAAATGGTCAAAAATGAGATTATTAGTTATGAAATAAGACTGGAAATAGAAAATATCAGAAGAAAAAGTGTTAAAATAGACCACAAATGGTCAAAAATGAGATTATTAGTTATGAAATAAGACTGGAAATAGAAAATATCAGAAGAAAAAGTGTTAAAATAGACCACAAATGGTCAAAAATGAGATTATTAGTTATGAAATAAGACTGGAAATAGAAAATATCAGAAGAAAAAGTGTTAAAATAGACCACAAATGGTCAAAAATGAGATTATTAGTTATGAAATAAGACTGGAAATAGAAAATATCAGAAGAAAAAGTGTTAAAATAGACCACAAATGGTCAAAAATGAGATTATTAGTTATGAAATAAGACTGGAAATAGAAAATATCAGAAGAAAAAGTGTTAAAATAGACCACAAATGGTCAAAAATGAGATTATTAGTTATGAAATAAGACTGGAAATAGAAAATATCAGAAGAAAAAGTGTTAAAATAGACCACAAATGGTCAAAAATGAGATTATTAGTTATGAAATAAGACTGGAAATAGAAAATATCAGAAGAAAAAGTGTTAAAATAGACCACAAATGGTCAAAAATGAGATTATTAGTTATGAAATAAGACTGGAAATAGAAAATATCAGAAGAAAAAGTGTTAAAATAGACCACAAATGGTCAAAAATGAGATTATTAGTTATGAAATAAGACTGGAAATAGAAAATATCAGAAGAAAAAGTGTTAAAATAGACCACAAATGGTCAAAAATGAGATTATTAGTTATGAAATAAGACTGGAAATAGAAAATATCAGAAGAAAAAGTGTTAAAATAGACCACAAATGGTCAAAAATGAGATTATTAGTTATGAAATAAGACTGGAAATAGAAAATATCAGAAGAAAAAGTGTTAAAATAGACCACAAATGGTCAAAAATGAGATTATTAGTTATGAAATAAGACTGGAAATAGAAAATATCAGAAGAAAAAGTGTTAAAATAGACCACAAATGGTCAAAAATGAGATTATTAGTTATGAAATAAGACTGGAAATAGAAAATATCAGAAGAAAAAGTGTTAAAATAGACCACAAATGGTCAAAAATGAGATTATTAGTTATGAAATAAGACTGGAAATAGAAAATATCAGAAGAAAAAGTGTTAAAATAGACCACAAATGGTCAAAAATGAGATTATTAGTTATGAAATAAGACTGGAAATAGAAAATATCAGAAGAAAAAGTGTTAAAATAGACCACAAATGGTCAAAAATGAGATTATTAGTTATGAAATAAGACTGGAAATAGAAAATATCAGAAGAAAAAGTGTTAAAATAGACCACAAATGGTCAAAAATGAGATTATTAGTTATGAAATAAGACTGGAAATAGAAAATATCAGAAGAAAAAGTGTTAAAATAGACCACAAATGGTCAAAAATGAGATTATTAGTTATGAAATAAGACTGGAAATAGAAAATATCAGAAGAAAAAGTGTTAAAATAGACCACAAATGGTCAAAAATGAGATTATTAGTTATGAAATAAGACTGGAAATAGAAAATATCAGAAGAAAAAGTGTTAAAATAGACCACAAATGGTCAAAAATGAGATTATTAGTTATGAAATAAGACTGGAAATAGAAAATATCAGAAGAAAAAGTGTTAAAATAGACCACAAATGGTCAAAAATGAGATTATTAGTTATGAAATAAGACTGGAAATAGAAAATATCAGAAGAAAAAGTGTTAAAATAGACCACAAATGGTCAAAAATGAGATTATTAGTTATGAAATAAGACTGGAAATAGAAAATATCAGAAGAAAAAGTGTTAAAATAGACCACAAATGGTCAAAAATGAGATTATTAGTTATGAAATAAGACTGGAAATAGAAAATATCAGAAGAAAAAGTGTTAAAATAGACCACAAATGGTCAAAAATGAGATTATTAGTTATGAAATAAGACTGGAAATAGAAAATATCAGAAGAAAAAGTGTTAAAATAGACCACAAATGGTCAAAAATGAGATTATTAGTTATGAAATAAGACTGGAAATAGAAAATATCAGAAGAAAAAGTGTTAAAATAGACCACAAATGGTCAAAAATGAGATTATTAGTTATGAAATAAGACTGGAAATAGAAAATATCAGAAGAAAAAGTGTTAAAATAGACCACAAATGGTCAAAAATGAGATTATTAGTTATGAAATAAGACTGGAAATAGAAAATATCAGAAGAAAAAGTGTTAAAATAGACCACAAATGGTCAAAAATGAGATTATTAGTTATGAAATAAGACTGGAAATAGAAAATATCAGAAGAAAAAGTGTTAAAATAGACCACAAATGGTCAAAAATGAGATTATTAGTTATGAAATAAGACTGGAAATAGAAAATATCAGAAGAAAAAGTGTTAAAATAGACCACAAATGGTCAAAAATGAGATTATTAGTTATGAAATAAGACTGGAAATAGAAAATATCAGAAGAAAAAGTGTTAAAATAGACCACAAATGGTCAAAAATGAGATTATTAGTTATGAAATAAGACTGGAAATAGAAAATATCAGAAGAAAAAGTGTTAAAATAGACCACAAATGGTCAAAAATGAGATTATTAGTTATGAAATAAGACTGGAAATAGAAAATATCAGAAGAAAAAGTGTTAAAATAGACCACAAATGGTCAAAAATGAGATTATTAGTTATGAAATAAGACTGGAAATAGAAAATATCAGAAGAAAAAGTGTTAAAATAGACCACAAATGGTCAAAAATGAGATTATTAGTTATGAAATAAGACTGGAAATAGAAAATATCAGAAGAAAAAGTGTTAAAATAGACCACAAATGGTCAAAAATGAGATTATTAGTTATGAAATAAGACTGGAAATAGAAAATATCAGAAGAAAAAGTGTTAAAATAGACCACAAATGGTCAAAAATGAGATTATTAGTTATGAAATAAGACTGGAAATAGAAAATATCAGAAGAAAAAGTGTTAAAATAGACCACAAATGGTCAAAAATGAGATTATTAGTTATGAAATAAGACTGGAAATAGAAAATATCAGAAGAAAAAGTGTTAAAATAGACCACAAATGGTCAAAAATGAGATTATTAGTTATGAAATAAGACTGGAAATAGAAAATATCAGAAGAAAAAGTGTTAAAATAGACCACAAATGGTCAAAAATGAGATTATTAGTTATGAAATAAGACTGGAAATAGAAAATATCAGAAGAAAAAGTGTTAAAATAGACCACAAATGGTCAAAAATGAGATTATTAGTTATGAAATAAGACTGGAAATAGAAAATATCAGAAGAAAAAGTGTTAAAATAGACCACAAATGGTCAAAAATGAGATTATTAGTTATGAAATAAGACTGGAAATAGAAAATATCAGAAGAAAAAGTGTTAAAATAGACCACAAATGGTCAAAAATGAGATTATTAGTTATGAAATAAGACTGGAAATAGAAAATATCAGAAGAAAAAGTGTTAAAATAGACCACAAATGGTCAAAAATGAGATTATTAGTTATGAAATAAGACTGGAAATAGAAAATATCAGAAGAAAAAGTGTTAAAATAGACCACAAATGGTCAAAAATGAGATTATTAGTTATGAAATAAGACTGGAAATAGAAAATATCAGAAGAAAAAGTGTTAAAATAGACCACAAATGGTCAAAAATGAGATTATTAGTTATGAAATAAGACTGGAAATAGAAAATATCAGAAGAAAAAGTGTTAAAATAGACCACAAATGGTCAAAAATGAGATTATTAGTTATGAAATAAGACTGGAAATAGAAAATATCAGAAGAAAAAGTGTTAAAATAGACCACAAATGGTCAAAAATGAGATTATTAGTTATGAAATAAGACTGGAAATAGAAAATATCAGAAGAAAAAGTGTTAAAATAGACCACAAATGGTCAAAAATGAGATTATTAGTTATGAAATAAGACTGGAAATAGAAAATATCAGAAGAAAAAGTGTTAAAATAGACCACAAATGGTCAAAAATGAGATTATTAGTTATGAAATAAGACTGGAAATAGAAAATATCAGAAGAAAAAGTGTTAAAATAGACCACAAATGGTCAAAAATGAGATTATTAGTTATGAAATAAGACTGGAAATAGAAAATATCAGAAGAAAAAGTGTTAAAATAGACCACAAATGGTCAAAAATGAGATTATTAGTTATGAAATAAGACTGGAAATAGAAAATATCAGAAGAAAAAGTGTTAAAATAGACCACAAATGGTCAAAAATGAGATTATTAGTTATGAAATAAGACTGGAAATAGAAAATATCAGAAGAAAAAGTGTTAAAATAGACCACAAATGGTCAAAAATGAGATTATTAGTTATGAAATAAGACTGGAAATAGAAAATATCAGAAGAAAAAGTGTTAAAATAGACCACAAATGGTCAAAAATGAGATTATTAGTTATGAAATAAGACTGGAAATAGAAAATATCAGAAGAAAAAGTGTTAAAATAGACCACAAATGGTCAAAAATGAGATTATTAGTTATGAAATAAGACTGGAAATAGAAAATATCAGAAGAAAAAGTGTTAAAATAGACCACAAATGGTCAAAAATGAGATTATTAGTTATGAAATAAGACTGGAAATAGAAAATATCAGAAGAAAAAGTGTTAAAATAGACCACAAATGGTCAAAAATGAGATTATTAGTTATGAAATAAGACTGGAAATAGAAAATATCAGAAGAAAAAGTGTTAAAATAGACCACAAATGGTCAAAAATGAGATTATTAGTTATGAAATAAGACTGGAAATAGAAAATATCAGAAGAAAAAGTGTTAAAATAGACCACAAATGGTCAAAAATGAGATTATTAGTTATGAAATAAGACTGGAAATAGAAAATATCAGAAGAAAAAGTGTTAAAATAGACCACAAATGGTCAAAAATGAGATTATTAGTTATGAAATAAGACTGGAAATAGAAAATATCAGAAGAAAAAGTGTTAAAATAGACCACAAATGGTCAAAAATGAGATTATTAGTTATGAAATAAGACTGGAAATAGAAAATATCAGAAGAAAAAGTGTTAAAATAGACCACAAATGGTCAAAAATGAGATTATTAGTTATGAAATAAGACTGGAAATAGAAAATATCAGAAGAAAAAGTGTTAAAATAGACCACAAATGATCAAAAATGAGATTATTAGTTATGAAATAAGACTGGAAATAGAAAATATCAGAAGAAAAAGTGTTAAAATAGACCACAAATGGTCAAAAATGAGATTATTAGTTATGAAATAAGACTGGAAATAGAAAATATCAGAAGAAAAAGTGTTAAAATAGACCACAAATGGTCAAAAATGAGATTATTAGTTATGAAATAAGACTGGAAATAGAAAATATCAGAAGAAAAAGTGTTAAAATAGACCACAAATGGTCAAAAATGAGATTATTAGTTATGAAATAAGACTGGAAATAGAAAATATCAGAAGAAAAAGTGTTAAAATACAATGGATATTAAAATACAATGGATTTAAATAATTGCCAATAAACCTAGCCTGTGTAAACGTCTATTCCTTTTTCTATTATTATTTTTAAAATCTCTTCCAGAATGTGGCAAAAATGATTTTTTAATGTCATCCTTTTTTATAGGTTTCCTTTTAAATAAATTTATTATTGATTTTAAAATCCACCAAATTATTGCAAATAATTTTCCTAATATAAATGCAATTTTACAGATAAACATACAAATACTAATAAATATACTCAATAAAAATCCAATACCAATTCCAAATATTACTAAAGCTTCTGTTGATTCACAATGGATATTAATAATCCTTTCCTTAATCCCAGAAACTCTTTTACATGGATTTATTGGAGGGCAGTTTATCCTATCATAATATCTCCTATCTCTTTCCCAATAGTTTGATATACAAGAATAATTATATGCCGTTCTCTCTTTGGCTAAATGGAAATGTAAACTCCTTGTTCCTTCAGAATTTACAAGACAACTTTGCATACAGCAAATTTCGATTTTCCTAATCCATGGGTTAGCCTGAGCCATAACTCCGAATTCAGTACAAATTAATTTACAATCTCTGCAATTCCTGGGAGGATTATCTCTTACACAAAATCCAAATGTAAATAATCCAATTAATTGTAATATAGTTAATGCTACTGCCTTTGAACGGGTCATCATCGGGTGTAAATTTGTATTTACTTTTTTATCCTTTATTGGTTTATCCTGTTTTGTTTCTATTTGCTCTTGTTCCCCTCCTACTTCCAGGGGAAATAATTTATTAATAGGCCTAATTAATGTCTTTTTACCTATTTTTACCTTCGCACTTTTTACTGGATTACCATCTAATTCTAAAATTCTGCCAAGTGGCCAAGTATTTCTGGGTTGACCTTCCTGTTGAATATTTACGATCTCACCAATTTCTGGTTGCCTCAAAATTGTTGATCGTCCATTCTGATTTATCTCGTAGAGTTACCAAATAATTTTTTACCCAATTTTCCCAGAATTTATTAAAAAATTTTTGAGTTTCCTTCCATCTGTTTTGTAATTGTTTAGCTGTACTTAATTTACCTAGTATAAATTCTTCCGAATCACTATCTTCAGCCGAAAAATAATTAAGTTCAACTTCCGGAATTAAGAAATCCAATGGTCGTATTGCCAAAATTCCATCATTCTCTGTTGAAACATAAGTAAGAGGACGACAATTAATTGCACTTTCAACTTCTTTAACAAAAGTTTTGAGTTCCTCTAAATTTAAAATTGTACTTCCTAATGATCTTTTGAATGCATCCTTTACTAATTTAACCAGACGTTCATAAAATCCACCTGCCCAAGGTGAGAGAACATTTATGAACTTCCAATCAATTCCTTTCTTCAATAAAAATTTATTGAGCCTAAAATCATCGTTTTTAATTAATTTATCGTTCCAATTTCCTTTAATGTTAGCTCCAATAATATCTGCTACCGCTTTAAAATGTGTGCCATTGTCCGATATAATTTTCTTGGGGCATCCTCTTAAAGCGATAAACCTTCTCAATATATGTAAAAACGAGGATGCAGATAAATCCAAAATTATTTCCAGATGTAAAGCCCTGGTTGACAAACAAGTAAAAAGTGATATCCAGAATTTAATCTTTTCTCCATTTATTTTACACGTCGATGGACCTAGATAATCTACTCCTGTAAACTCAAATGTCCGAGATCTTCTAACACGTTCATTAGGTAGTGTTGGCATTTCCGGTAATCCGAATTTTGGTCCTTCAATTTTTTGACATTTTTTACAATTTTTCACAACATTTTTAGTTTCTTTTCGAGCATCAGGTGTCCAAAATTTTCCCAAAAAATTAGCCAGAGTTGAATCAACGCCAGCATGTTAAAGAAGTTGAAAGTGCAATTAATTGTCGTCCTCTTACTTATGTTTCAACAGAGAATGATGGAATTTTGGCAATACGACCATTGGATTTCTTAATTCCGGAAGTTGAACTTAATTATTTTTCGGCTGAAGATAGTGATTCGGAAGAATTTATACTAGGTAAATTAAGTACAGCTAAACAATTACAAAACAGATGGAAGGAAACTCAAAAATTTTTTAATAAATTCTGGGAAAATTGGGTAAAAAATTATTTGGTAACTCTACGAGATAAATCAGGCTGGAACCATCAGAATGGACGATCAACAATTTTGAGGCAACCAGAAATTGGTGAGATCGTAAATATTCAACAGGAAGGTCAACCCAGAAATACTTGGCCACTTGGCAGAATTTTAGAATGTATGCAAAGTTGTATGCAAAGTTGTCTTGTAAATTCTGAAGGAACAAGGAGTTTACATTTCCAATTAGCCAAAGAGAGAACGGACGATCATTTCACTAACCTGAATTTCTTCATCCTTTTCAATCACTAAACAGGACAGTGGATAGAATTCCTCAAAATCACGCCAAGGGTGATCTAGTAAAATTCCTGGTCCTGTCAAAAGATCATTTTGCTCCTGAAAAGCAGGTGAGTTAATTGATTCTTTTGTATGGGCTGAATAAGCTGCAAACCATGGGGGTTCGATATTAATCGGTTTAATTGAGTCTACGGGCATATCCCTAACTAAAATCCACTCTCCTACACCTGAACTAGGGGTTGTCATTCCTTTATCAGTAGGTGCTCCTATCCAGGCTCCTAATCCTTGATTTTCTCCTTCTACCTGAGTGATAGCCCGAGAAATTTTAAGCCTTGCTTCCGTTGACGAATAAAGCATTATTCCCACCTGATCTTCATCACATCCTAGTATTCTTGAACAAAATTTGGAAAAGACAATGTTGGGCATTATTTTTATAATTTTTATGGAAAATGTTGAAAGTGAATAAAATGGGATGGCTTCCTTTCCTTTAAAAACCAAATTTTTATAAAAATGATTATTCATTAATAATATGCCTTGACCTTCAAGATTATGTAATCTTTTTTCTCTCTCTTGTGTGCATACGCATCCTCCCAAGCCAAAAAATAAAAATAGGGCAAGAAAGGTTGAAACCTTTTTGTAACCTAAAAAAATGGGAGAAAGTTTTATGAATAATCGGATGAAAAAGTAAAGTACAATAAAGGATAAAAATATAATAAATATAATTTTCCAATTAATTATTTGCCAGATTATCTCATTAAAATCTATTAATTTTAAATTTCCCAGAATATCCATAATCCATTTACTACTATCCCATTTATTTGTATATATAGCGGGGGTTCCATTTTTTACTACAACCTTTATTCTTTCCGCTAGGAAGAATTCCAATTTTCCTCTCATCGAAAATCTTGTTATTCCTGCTGGGCAGATGACTATGCAATTCTCGTCAATATCGGCTCTATCAAAAGAGAGTACTACATATTGCTCTACTCCTTTCTTTGAACAATGACCTGTGAATATATTTCTTTTACATTTTATTTCAGCCAAAATATCACCCATATCGGATATACAGTTAAACCTGAAAATTGCCCCTCGGCAATTATAACAGCCTGATAATTTAATGGGATTTACTCTACACTTTGTTATATCAACATTCGATGCAATAGTCCAATTTTGAATCCTGACCATTACTTGGATTGGCAAATAAAGGTCCTTCATATAATATTACTATTTAATATTGGGGCTAGTGGCGGTGTTAAATCCCATAAAGTAATTTTTAAATCCTTCCAGTGTACTGTTACTCCTGGATAAAGAGACTTGGATTGGCAAATAAGTTATGAAGGACCCACAAAAATCTTTACCTTTGGATATTAAAAGGATAAAATTACGTAATAATGGAAGGAAAATTATGAGTGAAACCCATTATTTGCCAATCCAAGTAATGGTCAGGATTCAAAATTGGACTATTGCATCGAATGTTGATATAACAAAGTGTAGAGTAAATCCCATTAAATTATCAGGCTGTTATAATTGCCGAGGGGCAATTTTCAGGTTTAACTGTATATCCGATATGGGTGATATTTTGGCTGAAATAAAATGTAAAAGAAATATATTCACAGGTCATTGTTCAAAGAAAGGAGTAGAGCAATATGTAGTACTCTCTTTTGATAGAGCCGATATTGACGAGAATTGCATAGTCATCTGCCCAGCAGGAATAACAAGATTTTCGATGAGAGGAAAATTGGAATTCTTCCTAGCGGAAAGAATAAAGGTTGTAGTAAAAAATGGAACCCCCGCTATATATACAAATAAATGGGATAGTAGTAAATGGATTATGGATATTCTGGGAAATTTAAAATTAATAGATTTTAATGAGATAATCTGGCAAATAATTAATTGGAAAATTATATTTATTATATTTTTATCCTTTATTGTACTTTACTTTTTCATCCGATTATTCATAAAACTTTCTCCCATTTTTTTAGGTTACAAAAAGGTTTCAACCTTTCTTGCCCTATTTTTATTTTTTGGCTTGGGAGGATGCGTATGCACACAAGAGAGAGAAAAAAGATTACATAATCTTGAAGGACAAGGCATATTATTAATGAATAATCATTTTTATAAAAATTTGGTTTTTAAAGGAAATTTGGTTTTTAAAGGATCTTCTTTTACTGGCATTTTTGCGGCCCCTTGGCATTCCGCACAATTATTAACCCAATTTTCAATATCTTTTCCTATATTAGGCCAATATAGGTATTCTCTAGCAATACCTTTCATTTTTGCAATTCCAGGGTGAAATTCATGCAATGAATGCAAAATTTCTTCCCTCAATATTTTTGGAATTACTATTTTATCTGAGAAAACAATACAATCATCAATTACTTGTAAATTCTGTCGTATATTCGACCAATAACTCATTTCTTTTTTAACCTCTTTAGGCCAATGATCTGTAATATAATTTTTTAACAATTTCAATTCAATATCTTTTTTTGTTTCATCCTTTAACAATTCAATATCCAATCTTTTCTCTTTCAATAATACATTTAAAATGTATTTAACTGATTCTTCAGTTTGACTCAATTTATTGTCTGACTCACAATCAATTTTATTTTTTACAGCCAACGCAATAATTTTGTCTTCATTTTCATCCTGATTATTAATCAATCGAGAAATGTATCAGCCATGCCCATTTCGTGTGTTTTACTAAACTCAATTTCAAAATCGTAATTTGACAATGTCAATGCCCATCTTTGCAATCTTGAGGCCGTGTAGGCTTTTATGCCTTTTTTATTGCCGAAAATGGCCAATAATGGTTTATGATCTGTCCTCAATTTAAATTTACGACCGTAAATCAATTTGTGAAATTTTTCAACTGCAAAAATCAATGCCAGTCCTTCTTTCTCAATTTGGCTATAATTTTTTTCTGCTGAATTCAATGATTTACTAGCATATTCAATTGCCTTTTCCGTTCCATCCGGAAATTTATGGGATATTACTGCCCCAATTCCATAATTTGAGGCATCTGCCGTCACAATAATTTCTAATTCTGGGTCGAAGTGGGTTAACAATAAATCTGAACTCAATATTCTCTTGAGTTCTTCAAATGCGAACTCCTGTTCTTCACCCCACTTCCAATCAATATTTTTTTGTAACAATTTGTCCAAAGGACCTCGCAATTTATGCATTTCTTTTACAAATTTTCCATAATAATTTATTGTACCCATAACTGATTGCAATTCTTTTACATTTTTTGGGCAATTCAATTTTTTAATAATTTCTTTTTTAACCGGATCTGGTTCAATACCAATATCAGAGACAATGTGTCCAAGAAATTTCAATTTCTTTTGAAAAAATTTACATTTATCCAATTGGATTTTCAATCCCCAATCTTCAATTCTTTCAAAAATTTTCAATAAACTCAATTTGTGATCTTCCAATGTTTTAGAACAAATGATCACATCATCTAAATATGCATAAACACCCGGAATGCCAATAATCAATTTATCCATCAATTTTTGAAATATAGCTGGTGCTGATTTAACTCCAAACGGCAATCGTTGTACTTCAAATAATCCTTTATGTGTATTAATACACGTCAATTTTTTTGAACAATTATCCAATTCAATTTGTAAATAGGCATCTCTTAAATCCAATTGTGAGAAGACTTTGCTTCCATGAATGTTTGTCCAAATGTCCGTAGGACTAGGCAATGGATGCCTATTCAATTCTAATGCTTTATTCAATCCCGTAGAGTAATCCATACAAACACGGATTTTTCCGTTTGCCTTTTTCACAGCAAGAATAGGAGCTGCCCAATCGGAAAATTCAATAGGTTTAATTGCGCCCATTTTCTCCAATCTATTCAATTCTTTTTCAATTGCATCTTTTACTCCAATTGGTACAGGTCTAGCTTTAACAAATACTGGTTTTGCATTTGCTTTCAATTCAAGATGAGCTTTGCTCATTCTACAATAACCCAATCCTTCACTAAATACATTCTTAAACTTATTTTGCAATTCAATTTCAATTTTAGCTCTTATTTGCTCAATGTATTCAATAGCTAAAATTTCTTTACTTTTTTGATACGGCTTGATTGTTGTTACAATTGGTCTACCCAATTTCTTCTCCAATTTAACAATCCATGGTAGACCGAATAAATTCAATTTTTCTTTTGTTACATGAACCAATAAAATTTCTTTTGCTCCTTCCAATTCAACAATACAATTAAATTTTCCAACAATTTTAAATTCACTTCCTGTGAAGGTTTTTCCACAATAATTTGGTTCAGACAATTTTGGGGATCCCATAGTTCTCCAAGTCTTTTCATTTATACAACTCAATTGGGCTCCCGAATCTAAAATAAATTCTACTTCGGTCCCATTCAATATTGCTTTTGTTTTAAGCCATTCAATATTCTGATCTGCTTCAATTCTCAATATTTGCCGAATTGGCTTCTCAATTTCACAATCTTTGCAATATTTTGATTTTTCTAAGAATTTGATTGCTTCTGGCAATTTGAAGATTTGTTCTAACAATTTAATCATTGTATACTTCAATAACAATTTTATTTGACCAATACAATTTACGGTTTGAACCGTAGTCGACCGCGCCACAATTTCTTCATCCTTTTCAATCACTAATGTTATGTCCGAGCACAACAACAATCTAGATAAAATTTGATCTTTAATGTAAATTTTCGCCATTTTTTGCTGCATATTTAGTGCATATTTTGGCAAATTTTGCATATTTTGGTGCATATTTTGGGGGGTTGTCGGTGCATATATATGCGCATATTTGGCGATTTTGCGTGCATATTTTTCCCAGCCCTAGTCATAACTCTGTAAAATCTTGTCCAATCGCATTGATTTTTGTGTCATTCTACACAGCTCGACGAGCTCTTTCGAATGAGGTATCATTTGTATGAATTTTGGTCCCCATGGTTTTTCGCCCTTATGGGTGTTCAATTTTAGGGGTCTGTATCTCGGTCAAATCAAGTCGGATTTTTTCGATTTTGGTGTCATTCGACACAGCTCGACGAGTTCTATAATCTAAGCCTGACTGACCATTTTGGAATACTTTGAGGAAGGAAAAAGGAGGGGGGGGTACGAAATTGAATTTTACCGGGGGATTTATTACAGAAAGATTAGCAAGAGTTTGCCACCGGCCAGGAGGATTCGAACCTGAAACAACGTTGACAGTGCTCGCTCGGCCTTGCTTACACAAAGCCTAAAATTAAATACCCAAAATATCCAAAAGAGAGACTAGGATCTGTTATCTCTTTACCTTATTGTTTTTCCAATTTCTTTTATTCTTTAAATTCTTTTAAAGGAGAACACAAAAGCCTATATATTTAGAAGAGGGAAATTAAGCTGAAAAGAATGAATATTGAATGAATGGATGTTTTTGGTATAGGCTTTTGTCTTTTATAATGATTATTTTGGGGGTGGAACAAAAAATGAAATCGAAATAAAATTTTTTAAATATGAATCAAACAAAATAATTTAAATGTGATTCATTATTTTTTAATATTCTTTTTCTTTTTCTCGTCGCAAACGCGACACTCGGGGCGCCAAAGATTTATTGTTGTCGTGCCGCTTGTGTAGTCAGAAGAAGAACACGAGCAAGTTGAAAGAGAAGTGTTGCTAAAGGCGCTGGGTGTCGTTGTGCAAGTTCAGTTAAATCTCTTGCTAAATTTTCAGCAGCATTTGGTGGAATGCTGTTGTTTTGATGGGAAGGCGCTATTTGATTATTTTGTTGACCACAATTAGCTAACGGACAATTTTTAGCCAGGTGTTGTTTATTGCCACATAAGAAACAACTTTTTATGTAATTGCTGTGTGGTCGTTTATTAAAACAATTTGGAGATCCACCAATCTCTTCTTTTTTAATTTTAGGAATTTTAAAACTTGCTAATGTGCGTGGTGCATCTGAACTTGCAGTTGAGAGATATTGCATTGTAGTTGTTCCAATTACTGAAGTGGAAGGGATAAATGTATTTGTTGTTGTTGAGGATGGTCCAGCGAATTGTGTTGTTTGTCCCCCGAGTGCCGAAGTCGAGCAAACATTTGAAGCTGTTGTGCAACGATTTGCCAACCAACTTTCAAACAAATTTTCCAATTTAGCTCTTTTAGCTTTCCTTTCTTCCTGGTTGTTTTCCGGCGGGGTTCTTGGACCTTCCTGTATATTTCCTTCTCCTGCATTTTCTACCTGAATTTGGGGATTAGAAAGATTTGTGGGTTGAATTACTATATTTTCAAATACCATTTGGGGTTCGAAAGCCTCAATTTCATCCAAAAGACTGTCCCATTGATTTTCTGGTGGTGTAGAAAGAGGCGAATAATTTCCTGGGGCTGCCATTAAAACACCAAATAGACAAAACATTAACATTCCAACCAGTAAGTTCTTTTTAATCTCAACCTTGACACGAAAATCCACAATTTTAGAATTAATTCCAGTTGAAGATTCATGAGTTTCCGGCTCAATCTTAACATTTAAAATCCAATTTTTATCCTCAATAAATTTAAGACTTACTTCTTTTCCTGTTCCAGCATTAACATCCATTTTAATTTTAATTTCCTGTTCCTTTGGTTCATCAGTAGCCAGCACATTTCCCTGAATATTTAAATTATTCACAATTTCTTCGGTACCAATTTCTGGTACGATCATTTCACTAACAAAGCTTGTAGGTTGAAAAGGAGGTGTTGTTATTAAGGAAGGCAAAGTTGGGAATAAATTATTGGGAAATTGAAGAGGAAGAAAAGGTTGTATTAATGGAGGTGGTGGAAGTGGTTGGGGTGGAAGTTGTGGTGGGGGTGGTGGGAATTGAAGAGGGGAAAGTTGGGGAGGAGGTTGTTGTTGAATTGAGGGTAGTGGAATTTGTAGATTCTTTTTGTGAAAAAAAATTTGAAGTTAATTTGGTTTAATACAGTCAGATCTCACTATAAGAACCCCTCATTTATAGTCAGACACCTCAGGCATTTGACCTAATTTAGGTTTCTCTAGATTTTTGGTCAATGGAGGTGGGACTTGGCCAATGGGAGTGGGACAACTGTCTAATTGATAACTCCTATTTAACGTACCTCATTGTAAAATACACCCATTATTAGGTAAACCTCTTTTTAACATATGCTCTTTTTTAATTTGGTTAGCTACTTGATGGGAGGGTTTCTAAGTGACGTCTCTTTATTTACGATGCCCCTCATGAGACAAAAATTTTTTGCCCCAGTGAGTGTCTTATAATGAAGTCTGATTGTATTAGAAAAATTTAGATTACTAGAATATTACTCTAGTTTTATCAGCACTAGCTTTTAGCCTATTTTCTTGTTCTAATGGCATTAAAGTTAATTGTTGTTGTTCATCTCCACCACATCCCCCAGGATTTTCTTTATTTTTAAAATTTCCAAAATTCCAATGTAAAGGATTTTCTTTTACTGAAGTAAATATTGGTTGGATTGGGGCAAGTCGAATGATTTTGTTTTGAAATTTTTGTTGGTCTTTTCTGTTTAAAAATATTTTTTTTTATTTAAAAGCCCTTACTATTTTTTATTTTTTTGGTGGATTTGGACTAGGTGGGGGTTTAAAAAAAATTTTTTATTATAAATGTTAAAGCATCGCTATGGAAGCTCTTGTCAGTCGTTAGAGCTCCATCTCTAAAGCACCAATCTTAGTGAATGAATTAGCGTTAACTGACATGAGGTTGTGAGATTGATGCCTGCCAGGGGCTTTTTTTTATTTCTATAAATTCACACACCTTTTGTAATGATTACACAAATTATCTTCATCTTCCTTTTCCATAAAAATTGGTAGAGGGGTAGAGTCTAATTCATCATCATGCAATACTAGGGGTGATTGTTTAGTCGTAGTTAAAGCAGGCTTTTCTTCCTTTCTTTTATTTAATCCCAAAAATTTGTATCTTTAAAAAAGAAATTTTTTTAATTTTTTTGGCTAAAAATTTCTCTAGAAAAAATTTTTCTTTACATTTTTCGACGCCATTCTCCTAGCGTTTTTGCCTGTTTTGATTTTTCATTCTCTGTAAGCATTGAACTTGAATTATTTAAATTGTCAAGATGCTCAAATGCTTAAAAAAATTTTTAGGAATTTTAAAAAATAGAAAAAAATTTTTAGATTAATATACGCAGCTTTACTATCAAAATAAAAATTATTTTCCATCAATAGGATTCGAACCTTTAACCTTCTTGGTGTTTAAACTCAGCATTTTCCGGATGAACCAAAGAATTAATAGAAGGAGAAAAAAGATCACTGGAGAGAAAAGAAATATTTCCGTGGTGATCTTTTGGACTTGCTTCTCTCTCTTTTTCTACTTATTCCAAAAGATCACCAGAAAGGAAAGAAATAATTGTCTGGTGACATTTTTGGACGAGAGGCATAATCAAAGAGGAGGTGTAAGGTTCGAATCCCATTGATGGAAAATATTTTTTATTTTTACAGAAAAGCTTCTATATCTTAATAAAAACCTTTAAAAGTAGTTTGAGCATCCAAAAATAATTTTTTCGGATTTTTATTTCCAATAGGCTCTAAAAATTCTTCACTTCCTCTACTTTTTCCATAACTATTTAAGCTTTCTAATAATTGAGTTTTTAATTTTTCACCGTCTAATGAAGCTGTTTTTGTTGTTAATTTATCTGCTAATATTGTAGAGGGGAAATTAGGGGAGATAATTAAAATTGCTAGGGAAATTGTTAAATTTGTTCTAATGATCAACAACATCAATCTGTCTGAGAAATTATTTTTTTAAATTATTTTTTTTTTTCCAAAATTGTTTCATTCTAAAATTGGAATAGAAAGCAGGGATAGGTCTCAGGAATAAGAAAAAAAAGTTGGGATAGGACTCAGGCTTCGGTTTTCGAATAACTCGACCAATACTTGCTATATAGAGGTAGAGACAATATTAGAGTGTTGGTTGCTTCTTCCACTTCCGTCTTCTATGTATTTTCTACATTATCCCTGTCTTTTGTAATATAAGGACATAAAGACCCGGAGGATATCCTGTAGGATTTTCCAACAATAATAAATATTAGCGAGATAAAGGAATTTGGAATTAAGCAAAGTTTTTAGTCATTCAGGCGAAAATAATATAAAATTAGATCTACAAAAAAAAGCTTTAGAGCTAAAGCCAGTTGAGGTTTAACGGAGGGAGAGTTCTGAAAAAAAATGTGGAGGTATTAGATTAGTTTTTAGTTGATGGACACAATAGGAGAGAAGATGTGAAACAAATTGTTGATGAATTAATATAACAGAAATAGGAAGGGGAGGGGAAGAGTTTTCCAAGTAAAAGAAAGTTTTCAAAAAAATTTTTTTTTTAATCCTTGCGCATATTTTTATTTCAAGTTGCAATTGTCCGCTTTTACTTTTTTCTTTTCTTTTGTGTAGTGTCCACTCCCAGTTTTAACCCAAAAGATCACTGGAAAAGAGAGAATAAGTTAAGTTTTGATATTTTGGATAAGCTAAGGATCCACTTGAACGGGTTGAGATTAAAGAAAAAAAGGAGGGAGTTTTTAGGTTTTGTTGCCGATTGAGAGGATAAATAAAAAAAATATGTAAAAAGGAAGATAGCCGACGCTTTAACAACAACAACGGCGATATCCAACAAAAAATTTTTTTTCTTCCAAGTTTTAGGGAATATTTTAATTTGATTGGTTTTAAATAGGGTTTTCCTTCCAGCTAGATTCGATACGGAGAGTAGGGAAGTGGAAATGTTTTCATCACTAATACCCAAAAAATCTTTGAAATAGTAAACTGATTCCAACTTAACCCAAATATCACTAAAAACCAACAGTTCGACTTCCTAAGTTTTTTTTGTTAAAAATAAAAATTTTTTATCCAAATCAAAATTTACTCGTTTAATTGAAAAAATCCAAATTTATTTTTATAAAATCAATTAAAAAAATAACTTAAAAATATTTGGAATATTTGCCTATAAGTCAAATTGGATGATATTTAATCTCAAATTTTGCTTCTCCTTTCCATCATTAATTCATTGCGGAACAGCAGCGAGACCAACAACACCACAAGCCAAGCGAGGCCCAGCATTGCCAGTCTTCTTGCTCTCTTCAGCCTTGTCATCAGTACCACGGCCTAAATTTAAAGAAATTTATTTTTCAATTAAAAAAAATTAAAAAAACCGAGGTCATCTTCCAAAGCGTGAACGACCAAAGTACGCCCGACGATAGCTGTTGGACCAACAAGCGAAATCTTCCCGTCTTTGAAGTCAATCGCAGCCACTCCATCTTCATTCGCATGAACATTGCCCAGATCACCCACATGACGAACTTCATCCTGGAAAGATTTGGTAAATCGTGGAATTGAATAAAGGCATGGGGACCAAAGCTTGAGGTTTCACTGTACCCAAAGTCCATGCCCAGGCCTTTTTTTGACCTTCCTAGGTTTTCCCTGGAACTCAGGTTTTTTCCTGAACTACAGGCCCAGAATCCGGCCCAGGTCAATAAATCAAACCAGTACCCAAAGTCCATGCCCAGGCCTTTTTTTGACCTTCCTAGGTTGGCCTTTTTTTGACCTTCCTAGGTTTTTTTGACCTTCCTAGGTTGTTTTAAACATTTAAACAATCAAAGACCATGAAGTCCAGGAGACAAGCCGGTGATTTCGCCTTCAATTCGAGTTGGCGAACCTTCCTTTTCCTAAATTTAATTTTTATTTTAAAAAATGAGAGAATTAAAAGGCTACTTGAGAGAAACGAATGGTGCCCTTAACATTCTTGTCACCGTCGCCGTTGAGAACGCAAATAGCTTGCACTTGAGTAGTCATTTTTAATTTAAAAAATAATAAATATTTAACCAATTAAGTAGATAACTTAAATTAAAAAAAAAAGAAAAGTTAAAATAAGACGAATAAATCAATGAATGATGCAAAAAATAACACAAATGAACGTAAACAAAAAGAACTTTGCTTTATATAGTAAACAAAATGCGAGACTAAGGCAGGACTCAAATGTTCTGTTTCCAATTTTTACTAAACGGTCCAGTTGAGTCCCACCGGTTTGAGTAATGAGCCATATTTTGGGCCATAACTTTTTCAATTTTTAATTGATTTAGGCAATTAATATATCAATCGAAAGCTCTTCTTGTAAGGATTATTTTATCTAAAAGGAATGATTTGATCAGATCATACTACTAAAAGTTACAGCCTAATAAAGATCAAAAATCCCGTTCGCGCGTACTTATCTAAATATAACTTTTTGTAAGCTGATCTGATCAAATCAATCCTTTTGACGAAAATAATCCTCACATTCAGGGCTTTCGAATGGTACAAGATTTATTCGAATTGGTTGAAAACTTAAAAAGTTATGGCCCTTTGGCTGGGGACTCAACCGGCGGGACTCAAACGGCGGGACTCAAACGGCCAGGGACTCAAACGGCGGGACTCAATCGGCGGGACTCAACTGGGACGTTCCCCATTTTTTAATTAATTTTTTTCTTCAATTTTTGACTCAATCAGTTTTTCTCGAAATTTAATTTTTAATTAATTTTGTTTTTCAGAGCTTTTGGCATAATTTTTAATTTAGTATTTATATTATGGTTTTAAATATTGATCTCTTTCGTGTTGAAAAAGGGGGCAATCCTGACTTAATTAGAATTTCTCAAAAAGGACGTTTTGCTGATGTTATTTTGGTTGACAAAGTTATTGAAGCTGATGTTGAATGGAGAAAAGGTTTGAAAGATTTTTTTGAGGGTTTAGTGGTTTATTTCTATGTGGGTTATTTTGTATTCATATAGGGGGCCCTCTTGTAGTTATTGGGGAAAACGTGAAAAACTTACCTAGGAAAAGGTCAAAATCCGTTGGGAAAAACGACATTTTGTCGTCTTCGGGATGAACTGACGGAGCACATAGTCTTTGTGAATAAGAGAAATTAGGAACCGGACTGGGAGAGTGGTACGAGGATCGAGTTTGATACTTAAAAAAATCGGAGACTCGATGATTGAGATTTTTGTTTGCTCTCTATACTTAAAAAATAAAATCATTTTTAGAGCGTTTTAATTTGGATGCTATTAATCGTGCAAGTAAAATGTGTAGCACAACTATAGGCGACAAAATGAAGGTTAATTTCTTGTTTTTTTTTGATCTTCGGAAATGTTTATTTTATAGAAAAAAGAACAACTAGACGGGCCGGACTTCCCGCTGATTTTGTGACTAAATTTGATGCTTTGAGTTTGGACGTTCTTAAGGTTTCTTTTTTATTTTTGAGTACTTTTTTTTATCTATTTTCAGCCTCTTTCTATTGCACAAATCAAAAATTTAAAAAAGAAATTGGACGAGGAAGCAGTTCAAACAAATTTAAAAATGGAAAATTTGGAGAAGGATCTAAATGAAAATTTGAAGAAAATTGGGAATTTGTTGCATGATTCTGTTCCGATAAGTGATAATGAAGATGAAAATAAAGTGGAGAGGACTTTTGGAGATTGTGAAAATCGAAAATGTTATTCTCATTTAAGTTATTTGAGTTATTTTTTCTTATGGGTTTTGGTGGGTTTTTCTCAATCTGTTTCTTTTTTTGCTGTTTTTGAATATTTATATTCAATTTTCGAATTCATTTGTTCCTAGTCGTCTCTTGGGTTTAGGAAAAACAGGCCAGGTGGAAGTTCAATAAATGCTTGGGTCTGGACACGGTTTAGGAAGTTTTACGACTTGACTCTTGACGAGTCTTGAGTCATGGTTTTATTTTCTTATCATGGTCTTGAGACTTTCGTCTTGAGTTAAGGAAAAGACTCGGGCCGAAATGTCCTCTTAAATAATGCATGGGCTAGGTTCTCTGATTTGAAAGATTTCAATGGAAATATTCCACGCTTTTTTTATACTTCTCATTTTTTATTAAAGGTTGATCTGGTTACAATGGTTGATGGTTTTGATGGTGAAAGAGGAGCTAATGTTGCTGGTGGTAGAAGTTTCTTCCTTAAAGGACCTTTAGTTTTTCTTGAACAAGCATTAATTGGATTAGCTTTAAGAATTTATCGGAAAAAGGATTTGTTCCAATTTATCCTCCATTTTTTATGAGGAAGGTTTTTTTATTTGTTTAAAATTATTTTTGAAAAATTTAAGGAATTTTTGCAAGAGGTCGCTCAGTTAAGTCAATTTGATGAGGAGCTTTATAGAGTGAGTTTTTAAACGACATTAGAGCAATTTTTTGTTGGGTTCTTGTTAGTATGTTCCGTGGTTTGATCGGTAGGGTGTTGGGCTAGCTAATTTGTGGGTTGTTGTTTCGAGTCCGTTGTTAGTTGTTGTTTTTGTTTTCTCAAATATTGTTCCCTAAATGATTTTTTTCGTTTTAAAAATTTTTTTAACTTTAAAAAATTTTTTTAGGTAGTAGGAAAATCTCTGAAAATGAAAATTCTGGTGACGATAAATATTTAATCGCTACTTCGGAACAACCTATAGCTGCATTTCATCGTTTGTTTTTACTTTAATATTTTATTAAATTTCAATTTAAAAGGTGATGAATGGTTGATACCTGCAAATTTGCCATTAAAATATGCTGGTATGTCTATATGTTTTCGACAAGAGGTTTTTTATTAAATAATATTCTTTTAATTTTATTTTTAGGCTGGAAGTCATGGACGTGATACTCGTGGAATTTTTCGAGTTCATCAATTTGAAAAAGTTGAACAATTTGTTATTTGCTCGCCTTTTGATGGTGAATCTTGGGAGCATTTTGATGAGGTTTTTTTACTTAAAAAATTTTTCTTAAACTTTTTGATAATCCTGAAGAATATTGGTACCTAGTAGAAAAACTGATAGCGAGATAAATTTAGACTTTTCGGACTCACAAGGGACATATTTTATACTCACCACGAATTCGATATATTTTTTGGCAACAACCGATAGAGGACCCCTGACTTCCTATTGCGAGGTTATATACTCGTTTTCTTTCAAAAAGACTGGGTCGGGTTATTTCCAGTCAATGTTATCAGTCATTGGGAGTGGTTTAGTTTAAGGAAAAAAGTTCTTGCTTATTTTTTCTAGGGACCAACATGTTCTATTACTAACTCTTCTCTTTTTTAATTAGATGATTGGAAATGCTGAATTTTATTATCAACTTCTTGGAATTCCTTATAGAATTGTCAATATTGTTTCTGGTGAATTAAATAATGCAGCATCTAAAAAACTTGATTTGGAAGCTTGGTTTCCTGAAAGTGGAGCTTTTCGTGAATTGGTTTCGTGTTCAAATTGTACAGATTATCAATCGAGAAGACTTAAAATTCGTTATGGACAAACTAAAAAGTTGGATGGAGAGGTTTGCTAATTCAAAAATTATTTGGTCTTTTTTGGGGTCTCTGATAGAAAAAGTGTTTCGGGTTTTCCTTTAAGAGTTACATCTCGTGTATTTAAAATTCTATTTAAATTGAGTTATCGCTTAGGCAGCTATAGGGTTGTTCCAAGTCAGGGAAAGCCCCCTTATTGAGGAAACCATGCGGGAGTTTGGTGGGACGAAGAATTTTTTTCTTTCCCCACGGCGGATTGGGAATTTTCAAGAAATGATTCGAATTTTTCGACTTACAGGAGTGAGGAACAATCTAGAATCTTCCCATTACCCATTGTCTGACCAAATGTATAAAAAACATTTTTTTGAGTATATCTTAAAATAAGATTTGATCATAATATTTGAGTAGGCTTCCTAAAGCAACCTTGGCATTGTTTAAGAAAAAAAATATTTTTTTCAAAAATCTTAGGTTAATTTTGTTCATATGTTAAATGCAACGATGTGTGCAACAACAAGAGTTATTTGTGCTGTCTTAGAAAAACTGTTGATTGTATTTTAATTCCTGAAGCTTTACGCGAATTTATGCCTCCACAATATAAAGAAAAAATTCCTTTTGTTAAACCGGCACCCTGTGACCAAGAGAAAGTGAAAGAAAAATTACCCAAAAAAGAAGTAAAATAAATATTAAGTTGAGGTTTTTTTGTTATTTTGGAAGAATTTTTCTGTGCTTACAATAAAATGGATTAGAAACAAAAATATTCTGGTTTCTACTGAATTCTCTTTGTTTTTTAAAAACTTTCTTCTGTTACTAAATTTAGAATTATTACTTTTCACAGGTTGTTTTGTCCAAAGAAGAAGAAGAACTACTAATCAAAATGGTGAGAAAATTAATTTTGGGAATTTTTTATATTTGGGAATTTTTGCGTCAAATCTTCGAAAATTTTTTCCAAGCCTTAAACTCCTATTTTTCGGGGGACGATAATCAAAAGTTCAGATTAGTCAAAATTTCCAGACTTAATGAGGTTTCCCGACTCATTAACCCGACTCATTTCACCATAAAATATTTTACATTTTAAAATTAAACATTTTTCAAGAGAGAATATTTTGTGGGGGAAAATTAAGGCTTACAAATACAATATTAATTAGAGGGAATTAGGGGATCCTACATATTTATACAATTTATTCTATGTCTTAGGTACTTGCACTTTTACTTTCATCTTCTATCTTCCGTTCATTCTTTGTTGTCATCATCATCAGCGGCATCAGAAGCACCATCGCGATCCGTCGAAACGCTAAAAGTTTTAATTTTATATTTTTAGATTTTTTTATTTGAACTCACTTGACGTCCAGATCGACAACCTCATACAGTGCTGTTGCAGTCGAGCTCACCTTCTTAGCATCTCCTTTGAATTCACCAGAATCATTGCTCTTCCCGCCAACCTTTTTCTTCACAACATTTTCCTCACCGCTCACTTTCTTACGATTGGACGAGCCTCCTCCCCCTTTCTCCTCCTCACTTTTCAGCTTGCCGCAATATTTCTTACTTTTAGTCTCATCGACCTTCTTCCCGTCTTCCTCGCTCTTATCAAGCTCTTTCTCGCACTTGGCCGCCAAAGCACTCATTTTGTCCAAAATAGAACGATGTTTGACACTTTCCTAAAATTGTTTATGTAATTAATTAACCAATTTCCTTTTATATTACCTCCATCTTTGTTGCAAGAGACAACCCAATGAATTTCTGCGCATCCTCTAGTCCGTCAAGAAGATCGTCCACGAGGCCCTCGAGCTTCCTGATCTTCCTTTGTGCTTTCCTCAGCTCAGATCTTGGATCAGATGAACGGCGAGACATTTTGTTGTGAAGATGTTGTTGTTGCTTGAAGTGTAGAGATATCTTTTGTTATTTTAGTCAAAACTGACTCAGCTTTTATATGAAGAATTTAGGTTCTCCCCAATAACTTTATTCTCTCCATTATTTATTTTCTCTTCACAAACTTTATTTTCTCGAACAATTTCGGATAGGGGAATAGAGGAATCTTTTTGAAAAAAAAAAGATTTATCTGCCTCATTTCAAACTTGTAATGCTTTTTCTCTAAATTTTAGATTAACTTTCTATTTTTTTCAAAAAATAAAAATTAATTAACACCAAAATGTTCGAACCCTCTCCCTCCTTGAAGAGAAAACCAAACATTTCCCGAAATAGTCAGATTTATTTCATTTTTAATTTATTGTTTTTCAGAGCTTTTTGCATAATTTTTAATTATCTCTTTCGTGTTGAAAAAGGAGGCAATCAAAGCTTAATTAGAATTTCTCAAAAAGGACGTTTTGCTGATGTTACTTTGGTTGATAAAGTTATTGAAGCTGATGTTGAATGGAGAAAAGGTTTGTAAGATTTTTTGAGGGTTTTAGAGGTTTAAACACAAAATTAGGGCTAATAGGAGTTGTGTTGTTTCTTTTTGGGAATAGTTTGGAAGTCGCCTACCTTTTTTCCCCGTTTCTCTGACCAGGTCAGCTAGATCTGATGATTCTTTCCAAAATTATCAAGCTAAATCCTCGTTGGTTTTCGTTGATTTTAATCTTATTCGACTCATCTCGAAGAGCTCTTTTTAATGATATATAATTTGCCATAAGATGAGAATTGGGAAAAAGAAATGAAAATGGGGGGGGGGGCTTCCAAACTATTACCTTCTTTTTTAATTTGAGATATAAGGGGGGGGCCTGTAATTATTGTGAAATTGGGAAAAAAATTTCCCCGAGAAAAGGTTCAAACCTCTTGGGGGAAAGACGCATTTTGACTTTTCCGTGACTAACCCGAGAGCATAGTTTTTGCTTTTATGAGCCTAACTTTTGTTAGAAAAATTAGAGACCGGACTTAGAGGTAAAAACGAGAATTACCTTGATAGTTAGAAAATCGAGAACCAAAATCTTTTTTCGATCTCTATAGTTTAAAAATAAATAAAATCATTTTCAGAGCGTTTCAATTTGGATGCTATTAATCGTGCAAGTAAAATGTGTAGCACAAATATAGGTGACAAAATGAAGGTTAATTTCTTGTGTTTTTTGATCTTCAAAAATGTTTATTTTATAGAAAAAAGAACAACAAGGCGGTTCGGAAGAACTCCCTGCTGATTTTGTGACTAAATTTGATGCTTTGAGTTTGTATGTTAAGAAAAAAGATTCGAAGAAAAAGAAGGAAGTTAGTGGTGAGGAAAATGAAGAGGAAAAGGTTGGAGGGAAGAAGGATGATTCTGATCTGAAAGATGATGAATCTTGGGAGCATTTTGATGAGGTTTCTTTTTAATAATATAAATTTTCTTTTCTTAAACTTTTTGGTAATCCTGAAGAATATTGGTTCCTTATAGAATTGTTAATATTGTTTCTGGTGAAGATGACAATAAAGTGGGGGTGCTAATGTTGCTGGTGGTAGAAGTTTTTTCCGTAAAGGACCTTTAGCTTTTCTTGAACAAGCATTAATTGGATTAGCTTTAAGAATTTTATTGGAAAAAGGATTTGTTCCAATTTATCCTCCATTTTTTATGAGAAAGGTTTTTTTTTTATTTTTTAAAAATTTTTAGGAATTTATGCAAGAGGTCGATCAATTGCATTAGAGCATTTTTTGTTGATTCTAGGTTATGATGTTCCGTGGTTTGAGCGGTAGTGTGATGGGTTGGCGTGTTCGTTTGGTGTCGGTTCGAATCCTTTCGTTGGTCATGTTTTTATTCTCTTATCGATATATTACCCAAGTATTAAAAAACGCTTAAAATATTTTTTTGTTTTTTTTCGTTTGTTTTTAGCATTTTTTTAAAATTTTATATTTAAAAGGTGATGAATGATTGGTACCTGCAAATTTGTCATTAAAATATGCTGGTATGTCTATATGTTTTTCGTCAAGAGGTTTACTTATTCGAAAATGTTCGCCTTTTAATGATGAATCTTGGGAGCATTTTGATGGGGTTTCCTTTTTTTAGTTAAATTAAATTTTTTTTTAAACTTTCTCATACAATCCAAGGCCTCCATTCTTTTTAAGATTGAAATTTTTTTAATTTTTCAAGTAGACGCAAAGATGACGATCGAAGTAGTAGACATTGTGATCACAAAGACAAGGATAGAAGAAGGAGAAGGAAAGTAAAGACAGGCACAAATCATCACGTCGTTCACCTAGTATAAAGAAGGAAATTCGAATTAAAAGTGAAAGAAGGAGCTCTGAACATGACAAGGTTTTTTCATTTTTTAGTAATAGTGGCGTCCTTTTGTAGAAAATTTTTAAAAGAAAGGCAATAATGCCGTTAGTTCCAGGGATGGTGAGCCCTTCCACATTTTTAAAAACGGAAGACGCGAGGCAAAAGGTCTCACGTCCTCTCTCGGCTACTCACATTACCTGTAATGTCGTTAAATCTCCCCTTCCTCCTTCCCTTATTTTTGTTCTGTTCCTTGTTTTCTCCTAATTTTTAAGTGAATTTTTTAAATTTCCGTAAGCTCCAGAATCCTAGAAATATGTTTTCAGAAGCAGGGATGGAATTTCTTCCGCCTTCTGCTAAATTCTTTCTTTGTCTTTCGTTTTTTATTTGCTTTCGTTTTCTTCCGTCTCCTTTCTTCTTTTTTTAAGAATGCGGAGGGGCCCCAATCCCTAGAACGAACGACATTATCGCCTTTCAAAAATTTTCTACAAAATTATTTTTTAAAGGATGATAGAGATTCAAGATCGGCACGTCATCGATCATCTCCTAGTCGAAGAAAAGAAAAAGAATCATCAGTTAAATCAGAACTTCGAATTAATACGGAACAAAGAAGTCCTGAAAGAGATGGATTTGATTTACACTTAAATATTTTTTGGATTTTTGAAATAACTACTTTTTAGTTATTTAAACTTTTCCCAGTTAATTTTCGTTTTTAATTACAAAATTTTATTTTTTCTAGTCAAAGAAAATGCCTTGTATTCTTGCAATGTTTGATTTTGGTCAATGTGATCCAAAAAGATGTTTTGGACGTAAACTGTGCAGGCTTGGATTTATTCGACAACAAAAAATTGGACAACGCTTTTCTTGGATTTTATTAACACCAACAGCCACCTCAACATTATCTCCAGCAGACTCCAAAACAATTTTATCCAAAGGTTTGGCTGTAGTTGATTGCTCGTGGAATCAATTAGACAAAACTGCTTTTCATCGAGCCAAGGTTTTTTAAAAGTTTTTTTAGATTGTTTGGGGTTCCTAGGATCATGGTTTCCTCGAGATACCCTTTAAGCAAATTTGGTTCTTTTACTAACACTAACTTTTCGGAGACGTTTCATTAACAGCGGGACACTTACGCCCGGCATATTTGGCTCTTCGTCCTATAAATCAGTCCCAAAGTTTTTGAGGATGCTAATACTTCTATAGGGAGTTGTTAATCTTTATCTAGATTTAAGGCATCAAATCAACATCTACTTCCTTTTTTGTTAGCATAAAATCCAGTCAATTATGGAACTCCTTGCAAATTAAATTGTGCTGAGGCATTAGCTGCTGGTTTATATTTAATTGGACAAAAAGAAGCTGCAATTAATTTATTAAGGAAGGCCTTTCAAATGGGGAAAAGTTTGGAAGCTTTTAATTTTATTCTGAGGTTTTTTAAAACTTTAAGGGACATTTTAAATTAATTCTATTAGTGTTTTTTTATCTTTATTAAATTTGTTTGGAGTGTTTTCCTTGTTTTTTAATTGATAATTTTCCTTTATTCACTTCAAATCATAGTCACTAAATTTTGTTTTCCATTAAGTAATGCCGTGGTGTAACGGTTAAGGTTCTGGTGTTTCTTTCTAACGGTGAAGGTTCGAATCCCACGTACGATCATCATTTTTATTGATTCAAAAAACGTCCTAAAAATTTTTTTTCAAATGTAAATGTTTTTATTTAATTTTTATTTTTTAAAATAGATTGGTATTCATGTATCTTCAATTTATTTTATTGATTTGTCTAAAAATTTAATTATCTTTGAAAGAATTGTTTGCGGAAATAATGAAAGGTTTCTTTTTAAATATTTTATAAATTATTTTTCATTTTTAAAGCGCCCCTTCTGCAAAAAATTTTTTTGGATGAATTGCAACAACAATCAACCAAAGCAGAATTTGAGGTTTTTTCTAAATTATTAAAAGTTTCAAATATTTTTAAAGAAAATTTCTTCACAATTTGGACATAAACTTGGCTCAATAATTCAAAATTATGCATTCAGCTGGCCTTATTCATGGTGACTTAACTACTCCAAATGTTTTGGTTAAAAAGAAGGTTTGTTTTAAATTATTAGAAAGAATTTTTTTAATTCCTTTTAAATCAGTCAATAAAGTTCAATTTTCGAAGACCATGTTTTGGTTTTGACTTTTTTTTGACTATCGAACCAATCAGGGTGACCGATTCCAAACCATTAAAATAGATCGCAGCCACTCTAAAATGTGGCAAAAATATGGCAAATGAAAAAATAGGGAAGAAATAGGGCGAAAAGGTCAAAAATAGGGCAAATGCCCTATAAATAGGGTAAAATCGGCACCCTGGTTCGAATCCCAACAATAGAAAATTATTTTCTTGACGAGGAGATGGAAGAATAACTAGAAATTGGCCTGGATCTGGGCCCAAACCTTGATTTTTTCTGGATTCGAAATTAAGATCAGGGCATTTTTCAGTGTTTCTCGATTTTTATTTAACTCAAGAGCTAGGATCCATTCAAGGTCCTCAAGCAAAATTTAGTTTTTTTTAAATTTCCAATCTCAAAGACTATCTTTTCCTTCAATTTAAGAAATAAATACAAAATTATTTTTTAACAAAAATTTTTTTTATTTAGCAAAATGACAACCTCGACCTAATCTTTATCGATTTTGGCCTTTCAAAATTTTCCCAAAAACCAGAAGACAAAGCTGTTGATTTGTATGTTTTGGAAAGAGCATTAACGAGGTTAAAAAATTAATTCAACTTAAATTTCCTTTTTAAAGTGCTCATATTGGAATGGAATTGTTATTGAACAAAGCTTTACAGGTCTATAACAGGGATGTCACGGGTCAAGAAAAAAGTCGGGTCGGATTTCGGGTCGGGTTTTGAAAATTTTCCTCGGGTCGGGTTTCGGGTTTCGGGTCGAAAAAAAGTCCGGGTCTCGGGTCGGGTTTCGGGTCGGGTCAGTTAAAAATTTGAATTGAAGCCAAATTTTTCGGAGAGGCTGGGGATATTAGTGATTTGCGGGATTAATAAGATAATCTATAAAAGTGATATAATAAGAGACAGGGATTAAATGTATTTGGATGGATTAAGAGCAATATCAGGGGATTTGGGGATTAAAAGAGATATCAAGGGATTTAAAAGTATCTGGTGAATATTTCTACTCCACTGATTTATACCTTAAACCTCGAGACCCTCTGCAAATACCTTGAAATCCCAGATACACCTCTAAAACCTCCGATATCTTCCCGAATCCACCTTAATCCAAGTAAATCCCCCGATATAACCCTTCATCCACTTTTGCTCCTTCGACATCACGGCAAAATTACTCTGTATTTCGTTACAGTTTTCCTCCTTTTTTGGCGCCGCAGGCAAAATTTTTCAAATTTCGGAAGGCCATGAGACAGAATTCTTCTTTTTATGGTAAAAATCCCAACGGAAAACGTCCTCCTCGGTATCACGCCCACATTTTTTAATTTTCGATTTTTTTCTATCTTACCCCGAAGATACCTCCTTCCCCCGAAGATATCTCCTTCCACCGAAGATACCTCCCACAGATAACCATCTTGATCCTTAAAAATCGTGCCCAAATTCAGCAACATTTCTAAAAATTTTCAGAAGTTTGGAAGACCAACCCACTAGATTTCTTCACTTTTCAGCGCCGCAGGCGAAAATTTTCAGAATTTTGGAAGGCCAAAGAGCAAAAAATCTTCCCTTTTTGTAATGAAATTCCAAGGAAAATGTCGGGTTTCGGGTCGGGTTTTCGAAAATTTCTCGGGTCGGGTTTCGGGTTTCGGGTCGAAAAAAAGTCCGGGTTTCGGGTTTCGGGTAACGGGTTTCGGGTAACCCGTGACATCCCTGGTCTATAAAGAATGAGGAACGGCCAAAATGGGTTAAAAGACCGGAAGGGCCAAAATGGGTTAAAAGACCGGAAGGGCCAAAATGGGTTAAAAGACCGGAAGGGCCAAAATGGGTTAAAAGACCGGAAGGGCCAAAATGTGTTAAAAGACCGGAAGGGCCAAAATGTGTTAAAAGACCGGAAGGGCCAAAATGGGTTAAAAGACCGGAAGGGCCAAAATGGGTTAAAAGACCGGAAAGGCCAAAATGGGTTAAAAGACCGGAAGGGCCAAAATGGGTTAAAAGACCGGAAGGGCCAAAATGGGTTAAAAGACCGGAAGGACCAAAATGGGTTAAAAGACCGGAAAGGCCAAAATGTGTTAAAAGACCGGAAGTGCCAAAAAAAATTAAAATTTTGTACACGGGCCGGAAAACACCCCGCTGATTTTGTGACTAAATTTGATGCTTTGAGTTTGGATGTTAAGAAGAAAGATTGGAAGAAAAAGAAGGAAGTTAGTGGTGAGGAAAATGAAGAGGAAAAGGTTGGAGGGAAGAAGGATGATTCTGATCTGAAAGATGATGAATCTTGGGAGCATTTTGATGAGGTTTCTTTTTAATAATATAAATTTTCTTTTCTTAAACTTTTTGGTAATCCTGAAGATCAATCATTCTCTCTCAATCTCTCCTTCAACTTTTGGCCCAGCTGGAAGTCTCTGTCCACCACAACAACAAACATATGCTCCAAGACATTTTCAACCATCCTGTCGTCATACTTTGGAGGGTTTTGACGTGGAGGATTCCATGATCGTTTTTGTGCGTATTTTCGTTCGTATTTTGTTTAAATTTAAAAAAAAGAATTGTGCTGCTGGCAAACCTCAAAAATGGAATGCCTCAAAAATATCGAGAGAGCACGTCTTGCTCATCTTTTTTAGAGACCAATGTTTTTTAGGATAACTCACTTTTTTATTTTTAAATTAGATGATTGGAAATGCTGAATTTTATTATCAACTTCTTGGAATTCCTTATAGAATTGTCAATATTGTTTCTGGTGAATTAAATAATGCAGCATCTAAAAAACTTGATTTGGAAGCTTGGTTTCCTGAAAGTGGAGCTTTTCGTGAATTGGTTTCGTGTTCAAATTGTACAGATTATCAATCGAGAAGACTTAAAATTCGTTATGGACAAACTAAAAAGCTGGATGGAGAGGTACTGATGTGTGTCAGTACGAGTTCCCTGTACTGATGTGTGGACTAGGAAAGACTAGTTGCAAATCCGGATCCGGGAAATTTTTTACACCGAATTTGGATTTGATCCGGTGCGGGGATTTTCCCAATTTAATAATATTTTTTATCTTCGCAAATCCTCGATATCCTTGCTAATCCCGTGACATCCCTCCCAATCCCCCAAATCACGTTATCCATTTTATTCACAAAAATACCTCGTTATCCTTTTTAATCTCCACAAATCCTCCAGGTTCCTTCAAAATTCTCCAAGATCTTTAGATATCTCCGCTAATAACATTTTGACAAATAAACAAAACAATACACAAATAAACAATACAAGTTAGGCCAGGAATCCGAGTAAATTCAACCGTAGTCCGGAAATTATTTCATTGAATTAAAACCGGACCGGATGGAAAATTTCGCGGGAAACTTTTTTCCTAAAAAAACTTTTTTAAGGTAGTCATGGATTCTCAACAGTTTTCTTCTTCTTCTTTATTTCATACATTTATTAAATATAGGGAATATTGGTGTTATTATCTTGAGGTTTTTTTTAATTTTTAAATGAGCGATAATTAAAAAATTTTTTTCTCAGTTTTCTCTACTTCCACTTCACCTGGAGAAATGGCAGAAATCGACTTCCAGACAGACCCAGAATTTGTCATACTTTAACTTTTTGGAATGAATTAAATTCTACTTCAACAACTACTCGATTAATGACAAACAATAATAATAGAAATTTAGAGGAAGAAGCCAAATTATTAAGAATATCAAATAAATTAATTGACGACAGTGAATCTTCTGCTGGAGAGGATAGTATTTAAATTGTGTATATATATATTTTTAATTTATTTTTTTGTTAATTTTTGTAAGGTGCTTTCTTTTTAAGATAAAGTGGTTTTTAGGCAAGGAAATTTTTGGATAAAAAAAATAAAAAAATATTTTTGACATTTGACAAAATTTTTCTAAGGGTTAGTCTTGGCACGGCCCTGGATCAAGAATACCTATATGCATTTTAAGTTTTTTTTGAGTATCTTAAGGAATTTGAATTACACCAAAATCAAACGAAAGGAAGAGTTGTGTTGACCATCAAAAATCACTCAAAACTTTTGTCTGCAGCGCTGAAAAAGGAAGGAGTCCCCTTAATCCCGGCAAATCCACAGATATCCTTTTTGATCCCTCTACATCACTCCAAATACAGAAGCCAACTTGGTGCTGCACCGAAAACAACTGCTGCCATAATTTGAAAAGGTCCAATACAGAGAAAATTTGAATATCTGGACTTATCGGATCCGGATATCTGGATCCTCCACACACAAAATGTGATCAAAAATCCAAGATTCCATTTTCATTTCATGGTCTCGGACTTTTTTTTTCAATTCTTAGAAGCTCCACTGACGCTTACATTTTCTTTTCAAAATTAATTTTTTTTTCCAATTTTTTAAAATTTTTTCGATTTTTGAGGTTAGACTTCGATATACATAATTTTGCTGCTTACAAAGTAAATACCATTTTGAATGCGAATGTAGAAAAAGATAAACAACAAAAGAAATAAAAATTATCGTAGTAGAGCATAATTTGTGTAAATAGTATAGATAAATAAATAAAAAAAGAAATAGAGTGTATGCTGAAAAAGGAAAAGAAATATAATGCAAAAAATAAAGAAAAGAAAGAGACAGTTATATGTACTTATATTGGGTATTCTATGTCGTTTGCAACCCGTTAAAAATTTTTGTGGATTTTTAATGATATATTCGATACTTTTTCTTTTAGATTGAATCATCCTCTGACCCCACCTACTAACATTTTCCTTGCCGCAACTTTCTTACTAATTTTTGGGTTGTCTGCAATTTTTTGCGGGCTCAATTTTTTAAATTTTCAAAGCTTTCTTGCAATCAACATTTAGTTTTTTTGTTCAATCTAGAGTGGATTATAAATTTTTATTTAATCAGAGAACGTGTTAAAGATAGGACAAGATAGACTACTTTCCCCTTATTTTACTTTTCTACATCTAGGTATCTGCAGATAAAAAAATCCGTTGCTACAGCTACCTATCCTTAGCATTGTTTCTACCAGCAAAAGTGAAATCGGGATAAATTTATTTTTAATCCTCTCATTGAATGCCAAGGGAAACAAAAATATTTTAATTTGATGAAATCTCAACAAAGTAAATTGAAAAAAATTGGAAAGAATTTTTAAAAAAATGTTCATCAAAATACAAAAATTTGAAAATTATTATATGTAATTCTAAAAAATTAAAAATGTGCTCAAAAAATAAATTTTTTGATCTGCCCAGAAACGGCTTCTAAATTTTGAACTCAGTTAAAAATAATTAATTCTAGAACTAATTTGTATAACAAAAAAAGGTTTGGGCAGAATTATTTCAATAAAAATAGCTGTCTAATAATTAGCTATAAGCAGAGTGTCCAATTCCAAAACACTAAAATAGGGAACAGCCCCGCAAAAATGTGTAATAGAGCAAAAACAGGTTAAAAAACAGGGTATTATTTTAAACTAGAAGAAAAGCCGAGATCGAGGTCGGGGCTTTTCAAGGTTTTTTTCGAGGTCAAAAAATCGAAATCGAACTTTTTTTTTCTGAAAAAAAGTTTTTTTCTGAAAAAAAGTTTCTGAAAAAAAGTTGAAAAAAAGTTTCCTAGTCCACACATCAGTACAGGGAACTCGTACTGACACACATCAGTACCTCTCCATCCAGCTTTTTAGTTTGTCCATAACGAATTTTAAGTCTTCTCGATTGATAATCTGTACAATTTGAACACGAAACCAATTCACGAAAAGCTCCACTTGCAGGAAACCAAGCTTCCAAATCAAGTTTTTTAGATGCTGCATTATTTAATTCACCAGAAACAATATTGACAATTCTATAAGGAATTCCAAGAAGTTGATAATAAAATTCAGCATTTCCAATCATCTAATTTAAAAATAAAAAAGTGAGTTATCCTAAAAAACATTGGTCTCTAAAAAAGATGAGCAAGACGTGCTCTCTCGATATTTTTGAGGCATTCCATTTTTGAGGTTTGCCAGCAGCACAATTCTTTTTTTTAAATTTAAACAAAATACGAACGAAAATACGCACAAAAACGATCATGGAATCCTCCACGTCAAAACCCTCCAAAGTATGACGACAGGATGGTTGAAAATGTCTTGGAGCATATGTTTGTTGTTGTGGTGGACAGAGACTTCCAGCTGGGCCAAAAGTTGAAGGAGAGATTGAGAGAGAATGATTGATCTTCAGGATTACCAAAAAGTTTAAGAAAAGAAAATTTATATTATTAAAAAGAAACCTCATCAAAATGCTCCCAAGATTCATCATCTTTCAGATCAGAATCATCCTTCTTCCCTCCAACCTTTTCCTCTTCATTTTCCTCACCACTAACTTCCTTCTTTTTCTTCCAATCTTTCTTCTTAACATCCAAACTCAAAGCATCAAATTTAGTCACAAAATCAGCGGGGTGTTTTCCGGCCCGTGTACAAAATTTTAATTTTTTTTGGCACTTCCGGTCTTTTAACACATTTTGGCCTTTCCGGTCTTTTAACCCATTTTGGTCCTTCCGGTCTTTTAACCCATTTTGGCCCTTCCGGTCTTTTAACACATTTTGGCCCTTCCGGTCTTTTAACCCATTTTGGCCCTTCCGGTCTTTTAACACATTTTGGCCCTTCCGGTCTTTTAACCCATTTTGGCCCTTCCGGTCTTTTAACCCATTTTGGCCCTCCGGTCTTTTAACCCATTTTGGCCCTTCCGGTCTTTTAACCCATTTTGGCCCTTCCGGTCTTTTAACCCATTTTGGCCCTTCCGGTCTTTTAACCCATTTTGGCCGTTCCTCATTCTTTATAGACCTGTAAAGCTTTGTTCAATAACAATTCCATTCCAATATGAGCACTTTAAAAAGGAAATTTAAGTTGAATTAATTTTTTAACCTCGTTAATGCTCTTTCCAAAACATACAAATCAACAGCTTTGTCTTCTGGTTTTTGGGAAAATTTTGAAAGGCCAAAATCGATAAAGATTAGGTCGAGGTTGTCATTTTGCTAAATAAAAAAAATTTTTGTTAAAAAATAATTTTGTATTTATTTCTTAAATTGAAGGAAAAGATAGTCTTTGAGATTGGAAATTTAAAAAAAACTAAATTTTGCTTGAGGACCTTGAATGGATCCTAGCTCTTGAGTTAAATAAAAATCGAGAAACACTGAAAAATGCCCTGATCTTAATTTCGAATCCAGAAAAAATCAAGGTTTGGGCCCAGATCCAGGCCAATTTCTAGTTATTCTTCCATCTCCTCGTCAAGAAAATAATTTTCTATTGTTGGGATTCGAACCAGGGTGCCGATTTTACCCTATTTATAGGGCATTTGCCCTATTTTTGACCTTTTCGCCCTATTTCTTCCCTATTTTTTCATTTGCCATATTTTTGCCACATTTTAGAGTGGCTGCGATCTATTTTAATGGTTTGGAATCGGTCACCCTGATTGGTTCGATAGTCAAAAAAAAAAGTCAAAACCAAAACATGGTCTTCGAAAATTGAACTGATTTAAAAGGAATTAAAAAAATTCTTTCTAATAATTTAAAACAAACCTTCTTTTTAACCAAAACATTTGGAGTAGTTAAGTCACCATGAATAAGGCCAGCTGAATGCATAATTTTGAATTATTGAGCCAAGTTTATGTCCAAATTGTGAAGAAATTTTCTTTAAAAATATTTGAAACTTTTAATAATTTAGAAAAAACCTCAAATTCTGCTTTGGTTGATTGTTGTTGCAATTCATCCAAAAAAATTTTTTGCAGAAGGGGCGCTTTAAAAATGAAAAATAATTTATAAAATATTTAAAAAGAAACCTTTCATTATTTCCGCAAACAATTCTTTCAAAGATAATTAAATTTTTAGACAAATCAATAAAATAAATTGAAGATACATGAATACCAATCTATTTTAAAAAATAAAAATTAAATAAAAACATTTACATTTGAAAAAAAATTTTTAGGACGTTTTTTGAATCAATAAAAATGATGATCGTACGTGGGATTCGAACCTTCACCGTTAGAAAGAAACACCAGAACCTTAACCGTTACACCACGGCATTACTTAATGGAAAACAAAATTTAGTGACTATGATTTGAAGTGAATAAAGGAAAATTATCAATTAAAAAACAAGGAAAACACTCCAAACAAATTTAATAAAGATAAAAAAAACACTAATAGAATTAATTTAAAATGTCCCTTAAAGTTTTAAAAAACCTCAGAATAAAATTAAAAGCTTCCAAACTTTTCCCCATTTGAAAGGCCTTCCTTAATAAATTAATTGCAGCTTCTTTTTGTCCAATTAAATATAAACCAGCAGCTAATGCCTCAGCACAATTTAATTTGCAAGGAGTTCCATAATTGACTGGATTTTATGCTAACAAAAAAGGAAGTAGATGTTGATTTGATGCCTTAAATCTAGATAAAGATTAACAACTCCCTATAGAAGTATTAGCATCCTCAAAAACTTTGGGACTGATTTATAGGACGAAGAGCCAAATATGCCGGGCGTAAGTGTCCCGCTGTTAATGAAACGTCTCCGAAAAGTTAGTGTTAGTAAAAGAACCAAATTTGCTTAAAGGGTATCTCGAGGAAACCATGATCCTAGGAACCCCAAACAATCTAAAAAAACTTTTAAAAAACCTTGGCTCGATGAAAAGCAGTTTTGTCTAATTGATTCCACGAGCAATCAACTACAGCCAAACCTTTGGATAAAATTGTTTTGGAGTCTGCTGGAGATAATGTTGAGGTGGCTGTTGGTGTTAATAAAATCCAAGAAAAGCGTTGTCCAATTTTTTGTTGTCGAATAAATCCAAGCCTGCACAGTTTACGTCCAAAACATCTTTTTGGATCACATTGACCAAAATCAAACATTGCAAGAATACAAGGCATTTTCTTTGACTAGAAAAAATAAAATTTTGTAATTAAAAACGAAAATTAACTGGGAAAAGTTTAAATAACTAAAAAGTAGTTATTTCAAAAAATCCAAAAAATATTTAAGTGTAAATCAAATCCATCTCTTTCAGGACTTCTTTGTTCCGTATTAATTCGAAGTTCTGATTTAACTGATGATTCTTTTTCTTTTCTTCGACTAGGAGATGATCGATGACGTGCCGATCTTGAATCTCTATCATCCTTTAAAAAATAATTTTGTAGAAAATTTTTGAAAGGCGATAATGTCGTTCGTTCTAGGGATTGGGGCCCCTCCGCATTCTTAAAAAAAGAAGAAAGGAGACGGAAGAAAACGAAAGCAAATAAAAAACGAAAGACAAAGAAAGAATTTAGCAGAAGGCGGAAGAAATTCCATCCCTGCTTCTGAAAACATATTTCTAGGATTCTGGAGCTTACGGAAATTTAAAAAATTCACTTAAAAATTAGGAGAAAACAAGGAACAGAACAAAAATAAGGGAAGGAGGAAGGGGAGATTTAACGACATTACAGGTAATGTGAGTAGCCGAGAGAGGACGTGAGACCTTTTGCCTCGCGTCTTCCGTTTTTAAAAATGTGGAAGGGCTCACCATCCCTGGAACTAACGGCATTATTGCCTTTCTTTTAAAAATTTTCTACAAAAGGACGCCACTATTACTAAAAAAATGAAAAAACCTTGTCATGTTCAGAGCTCCTTCTTTCACTTTTAATTCGAATTTCCTTCTTTATACTAGGTGAACGACGTGATGATTTGTGCCTGTCTTTACTTTCCTTCTCCTTCTTCTATCCTTGTCTTTGTGATCACAATGTCTACTACTTCGATCGTCATCTTTGCGTCTACTTGAAAAATTAAAAAAATTTCAATCTTAAAAAGAATGGAGGCCTTGGATTGTATGAGAAAGTTTAAAAAAAAATTTAATTTAACTAAAAAAAGGAAACCCCATCAAAATGCTCCCAAGATTCATCATTAAAAGGCGAACATTTTCGAATAAGTAAACCTCTTGACGAAAAACATATAGACATACCAGCATATTTTAATGACAAATTTGCAGGTACCAATCATTCATCACCTTTTAAATATAAAATTTTAAAAAAATGCTAAAAACAAACGAAAAAAAACAAAAAAATATTTTAAGCGTTTTTTAATACTTGGGTAATATATCGATAAGAGAATAAAAACATGACCAACGAAAGGATTCGAACCGACACCAAACGAACACGCCAACCCATCACACTACCGCTCAAACCACGGAACATCATAACCTAGAATCAACAAAAAATGCTCTAATGCAATTGATCGACCTCTTGCATAAATTCCTAAAAATTTTTAAAAAATAAAAAAAAAACCTTTCTCATAAAAAATGGAGGATAAATTGGAACAAATCCTTTTTCCGATAAAATTCTTAAAGCTAATCCAATTAATGCTTGCTCAAGAAAAACTAAAGGTCCTTTAAGGAAGAAGCTTCTACCACCAGCAACATTAGCACCCCCACTTTATTGTCATCTTCACCAGAAACAATATTAACAATTCTATAAGGAACCAATATTCTTCAGGATTACCAAAAAGTTTAAGAAAAGAAAATTTATATTATTAAAAAGAAACCTCATCAAAATGCTCCCAAGATTCATCATCTTTCAGATCAGAATCATCCTTCTTCCCTCCAACCTTTTCCTCTTCATTTTCCTCACCACTAACTTCCTTCTTTTTCTTCCAATCTTTTTTCTTAACATACAAACTCAAAGCATCAAATTTAGTCACAAAATCAGCGGGAAGTCCGGCCCGTCTAGTTGTTCTTTTTTCTATAAAATAAACATTTTTGAAGATCAAAAAACACAAGAAATTAACCTTCATTTTGTCACCTATATTTGTGCTACACATTTTACTTGCACGATTAATAGCATCCAAATTGAAACGCTCTGAAAATGATTTTATTTATTTTTAAACTATAGAGATCGAAAAAAGATTTTGGTTCTCGATTTTCTAACTATCAAGGTAATTCTCGTTTTTACCTCTAAGTCCGGTCTCTAATTTTTCTAACAAAAGTTAGGCTCATAAAAGCAAAAACTATGCTCTCGGGTTAGTCACGGAAAAGTCAAAATGCGTCTTTCCCCCAAGAGGTTTGAACCTTTTCTCGGGGAAATTTTTTTCCCAATTTCACAATAATTATAGGCCCCCCCCCTTATATCTCAAATTAAAAAAAAATGTAAATTTTTTGAATTGCCCCCCCCCCCCCCCCCCATTTTCATTTCTTTTTCCCAATTCTCATCTTATGGCAAATTATATATCATTAAAAAGAGCTCTTCGAGATGAGTCGAATGAGATTAAAATCAACGAAAACCAACGAGAATTTAACTTGATAATTTTGGAAAGAATCATCAGATCTAGCTGACCTGGTCAGAGAAACGGGGAAAAAAGGTAGGCGACTTCCAAACTATTCCCAAAAAGAAACAACACAACTCCTATTAGCCCTAATTTTGTGTTTAAACCTCTAAAACCCTCAAAAAATCTTACAAACCTTTTCTCCATTCAACATCAGCTTCAATAACTTTATCAACCAAAGTAACATCAGCAAAACGTCCTTTTTGAGAAATTCTAATTAAGCTTTGATTGCCTCCTTTTTCAACACGAAAGAGATAATTAAAAATTATGCAAAAAGCTCTGAAAAACAATAAATTAAAAATGAAATAAATCTGACTATTTCGGGAAATGTTTGGTTTTCTCTTCAAGGAGGGAGAGGGTTCGAACATTTTGGTGTTAATTAATTTTTATTTTTTGAAAAAAATAGAAAGTTAATCTAAAATTTAGAGAAAAAGCATTACAAGTTTGAAATGAGGCAGATAAATCTTTTTTTTTCAAAAAGATTCCTCTATTCCCCTATCCGAAATTGTTCGAGAAAATAAAGCTTGTGAAAAGAAAATAAATAATGGAGAGAATAAAGTTATTGGGGAGAACCTAAATTCACCTAAATTCTTCATATAAAAGCTGAGTCAGTTTTGACTAAAATAACAAAATCTCTCTACTTTTCAACCAACAACAACATCTTTCAAGCAAATGTCTCGCCGTTCGTCAGATGCTCGTTCCGAGTTGAGGAAGGCAAAGAAGAGGATCAGAGAGCTTGAAGGACTCGTGGACGAGCTTGTTGACGGACTCGAGGACGCTCAGAAGTTCATTGGATTGTCACTTGCTGCAAAGATGGAGGTAATAAAAAAACAAGTTAATTAATTACATATAAATTTTAGGAAAGTGCTCAACACCGTGAAATTTTGGACAAATTGCGTGCTTTGGCGGCAAAGTGTGACAAAGAGGAGGATAAGGGAGAGGATGAAATGAAGAAGGTCGCTGACAGGAAAAGTATGAAAGGTTGCGGCAAGCTGAAAAAGGGGGAGGAGAATTGTAAGAAAGTTAGCGGTGAAGGAAATGTTAAGGAGAAAAAGGTTGGCGGGAAGAGCGTGGATTCTGCTGAGAGCACAGGAGATGTTCAAAAGGTGAGCTCAACATCGACAGCCCTGTATATTAATTACATATACAATTTTAGGAAAGCGCTCAACATCGTTCAATTTTGGACAATTTGCGGGCATCGATGACAAAGTGTGACAAAGAGGAGGATAAGAGCGACGACGATGAGAAGAAGGTCGCTGAGTCGAAAAGTAAGAAAGATTGCGGCAAGCTGAAAAAGGGGAAGGAGAAAGGCTCATCAAATTGTAAGAAAGTGTGCGGTGAAGGAAATGTTAAGGAGAAAAAGGTTGGCGGGAAGAGCGTGAATTCTGCTGAGAGCACAGGAGATGCTAAGAAGGTGACCTCAACATCAACAGCCCTGTATGAGGTTGTCGATCTGGACGTCATGTGAGTTTCAAATAAAAAATTTAAATTTAAAAATTTAAATTTTTAGCGTTGCTGATAGTGATGGTTCCTCTGATCCGGCCGACGATGATGACAACAAAGAATGAACGGAAGATAGAAGATGAAGCAGAAGAAGTGCAAGTACCTAGGACATAGAATAAATTGTATAAATATGTAGGATCCCTTATTTCCCTCTAATTAATATTGTATTTGTATGCCTTAATTTTCCCTACAAAATATTCTCGCTTGTAAAATGTTTAATTTTAAAATGTAAAATATTTTATGGTGAAATGAGTCGGGTTAATGAGTCGGGAAACCTCATTAAGTCTGGAAATTTTGACTAATCTGAACTTTTGATTATCGTCCCCCCGAAAAATAGGAGTTTAAAGTTTGGAAAAAATTTTTCGAAGATTTGACGCAAAAATTTCCCAAAATTAATTTTCTCACCATTTTGATTAGTAGTTCTTCCTCTTCTTTGGACAAAACAATCTGTGAAAAGTAATAATTCTAAATTTAGTAACAGATCCATTTTATTATAAGCACAGAAAAACTCTTCCAAAATAACAAAAAAAACCTCAACTTAATATTTATTTTACTTCTTTTTTGGGCAATTTTTCCTTCACTTTCTCTTGGTCACAGGGTGCCGGTTTATCAAAAGGAATTTTTTCTTTATATTGTGGAGGCATAAAATCGCGTAAAGCTTCAGGAATTAAAATGCAATCAGCAGTCTGATAATTTTCTAAAACTGCACAAATAACTCTTGTTGTTGCACACATTGTTGCATTTAACATATGAACAAAATTGACCTTTATAAAAAATATTATTTCTGACATGAGAAGGAAAAATTCTTTTAGAATGGAAAAGCCACTTTATAAGGCCGTAAAATAAACCTAGCCGGATCCTACTCTATTATATTCACATAAAAATTATTTTTTTAAATTTGGTTGGCCACACTTGTTAGGGTAGTTCCTAGGGGGGAACAATCCTCAACAGAGAACAATCCTAGTAGCAACCTAAGATTTAATTTCGTTTAAAAACCTTTTTCTCTTCCTCAAAATTTTGTTCTTCTTAAAGTTAGATCCCCAACTTTGTATTAAAAACCCAGAAAAATTTTGTTTTAGATTAGCAAACCTCTCCATCCAGCTTTTTAGTTTGTCCATAACGAATTTTAAGTCTTCTCGATTGATAATCTGTACAATTTGAACACGAAACCAATTCACGAAAAGCTCCACTTGCAGGAAACCAAGCTTCCAAATCAAGTTTTTTAAATGCTGCATTATTTAATTCACCAGAAACAATATTAACAATTCTATAAGAAATTCCAAGTGTTTGATAATAAAATTCAGCATTTCCAATCATCTACATACTTTTAAAAAAATAAGCAAGAATTTCTTTTCCTTATACTGAACCACTCCCAAAGAAACATTTTTTTGAAAATTTCCTGTCCCTCCTATTGTTAAAGATACCAGCATATTTTAATGGCTAACAATAACTCGACGCAGTCTTTCTGCAAGCAAACGGGGAAGTCGGAGGTCCTCTATCGAATGTTGCCAAAAAATATATCGAATTCGTGGCGACTATAAACTATGTCCCTTGTGAATCTGAATCAAAGTTTAAATCTATCTAGCTGTCAGTTTTACTACCATGGACTAATGTTTTAAGGATTATCAAAAAGCGGAAGAAAAAAATTTTTTATTAAAAAAGAAACCGCATCAAAATGCTCCCAAGATTCATCATCAACAGGCGAACAAATAACAAATTGTTCAACCTTTTCAAATTGATGAACTCGAAAAATTCCACGAGTATCACATCCATGACTTCCAGCCTAAAAATAAAATTTAAAAAATATTTTCTAACATAAACCTCTTGACGAAAACATGTAGACATACCAGCATATTTTAATGGCAAATTTGCAGGTATCAACCATTCATCACCTTTTAAATATAAAATTTAAAAAAATATAAAGTAAAAACAAACGATGAAAAGCAGCTATGGGTTGTTCCGAAGTAGCAATTAAATATTTATCACCGCCAGAATTTTCATTTTCAGAGCCTTTTCCGACTACCTAAAAAATTTTTAAATTAAAAAAACGTTGTCCAATCACTTGGGGACCAATAGCTAAGAAAATAAAAACAAGGACCATCAAAAGGATTCAACCCCTCAACCCACAAACTAGCCAACCCAGCACACTAACATCAAACCACGGAACATAATAAATCGGAAACAAAAAATGCTCTAATGTCATTCAAAAACCCACTCTATAAAGCTCTTCATCAAATTGACTTAATTGAGCCACCTCTTGCATAAATTCCTTAAATATTACAATAATTACAAAAATCAAAAAAAACCTTTCTCATAAAAAATGGAGGATAAATTGGAACAAATCCTTTTTCCGATAAAATTCTTAAAGCTAATCCAATTAATGCTTGTTCAAGAAAAACTAAAGGTCCCTTAAGGAAGAAGCTTCTACCACCAGCAACGTTAGCGCCTCGTTCACCATCAAAACCATCAACCATTGTAACCAAATCAACCTTTAATAAAAAAATGAGAAAAAGTATGAAAAAACGTGGAATCATCTCTGACACAGAGAATCTAACCAAAAAACCAACATTTATTTATGCCTTCAGGATACTTTCCGGCCCGAGTCTTCCGTTTAGCTCAAGACGAAAGTACTCATGAACATGATAAGCAACCAAAACTATGACTAAAGACTCGTCATGAGTCAAGTCGTAAAATCTTCCCAAAGCTAGTCACGACCCAGACAGTTATTGAACTTCCATATGGCCTGATTTTTCCCAAGAAGACCACAACTAGGTTCGAAAATTGGACATAAATATTTAAAAAGATAGCCAAAAAATTCGCAGATTGAGAAACAACCTCAAAAACCATGAGGGAAAATAACTTAAAAACATAGACCCTATACGCAAATCGTGCCGGCTTGATATTTTTCCTTACTTTTTTTCCTTACCTAAAAATATATATAATGGTCATTCTTTTCTTCCTCGTTCAATTCCACTCTTTTTCTTGTTGCATATTCAATTAAGGACAGACAAAACACGGACAGACAGCGGACTCGGACAGAAAAATCACAGACAAACACGGACAGACTCGAACAGATAAAACACGGACGAAGACGGACAGACAAACCAGGACGGACACGGGCAGACATCAATTTTTAAAGCATTTCTAAAAAAATAAAAGAAAAATCTCTCTGTTTTTCCTTATAGCAACCATCACAAACATAAAAACTTGGAAAAATTACTTTGTAGAAAAAGTAAAGAAAAAATATCAAGCCGGCACGATTTGCGTATAGAGCCAAAACGTACATGAGAATAACATTTTTGACTTTCACAATCCCCAAAAGTCCTCTCCACTTTATTGTCATCTTCATTATCACTTATCGGAACAGAATCATGTAATAAATTTCCAATTTTCTTCAAATTTTCATTTCGATCCTTCTCCAAATTTTCCATTTTCAAATTTGTTTGAATCGTTTCCTCGTCCAATTTCTTTTTTAAATTTTTGATTTGAGCGACGGAAAGAGGCTGAAATGATAAGGAGCTTCAATTATTCCCAAAATAAAGAAAAACCTTAAGAAGGTCCAAACTCAAAGCATCAAATTTAGTCACAAAATCAGCAGGGAGTTCTTCCGAATCGTCTAGTTGTTCTTTTTTCTATAAAATAAACATTTTCGAAAATCAAAAAACACAAGAAATTAACCTTCATTTTGTCACCTATAGTTGTGCTATACATTTTGCTTGCACGATTAATAGCATCCAAATTGAAACGCTCTAAAAATGATCTTAAGTTAAAGAGAAAGGATCGGGAATTTTGGATTTTGTGTAGCGCATTTTTATTTTCCTAACATTTTTATTTTCCCAACAAGCAAAAAGGGTTAATTTTGGGTAAAATTTAGGATAAAAACGCGACACCTAAAATTCAACCTTGACTGACCATAACTCGTCTTAGTCATTTTGCAAGAAAACCCGCATCACTTCACAATAGGAAATTGATGGTGCTTTATCGAATGGAACAAAAGATATATCAAATTCACAGTCACAGTAAACGATGGTTCCTTGTGACAAGATTTCGAACAAAATCCCGGTTATCAAGCATCAAGATTTCCCAAATATCGACTCCCAAAATAACGATCCCACATAATCCGGTGCCCAATTTTGACCTTAAACTCAAAAACCAGTAAAATCTTTCAAACCTTTTCTCCATTCAACATCAGCTTCAATAACTTTATCAACTAAAGTAACATCGGCAAAACGTCCTTTTTGAGAAATTCTAATTAAGTCTGGATTGCCTCCTTTTTCAACACGAAAGAGATCAATGTTCAAAACCATTTATATAAATACCAACTTAAAAATTATGCAAAAAGCTCTGAAAATAATAAATTAAAAATTAAATTTCGAGAAAAAATGATTGAGTCAAAAATCGAAGAAAAAAAGAAAAATAAGTTGGGGGATAATTGAGTCCTTGTTTATTTCTTATTGAACATGCCACAGGGAAAATTAAGTGAAATCGAGGAAGATAAAAAGGTTGACCATTCCGTACAAACTTGGTTGTTTGATGAAAAAAAGGAATAAGGGCGTTTTAGAAAAAAGCGTACCTAAAGTCGTGTCTGGTGATTTCGCCAGTGAATGATTTGGGCAGTGAGTGATATGGGCAGTAGTGATTTAGGCAGTAAACGTTTTTTAAAGAATTTTCTTTCACGCAAAAACAATTTGAGTATCACTAGAAGAATAATTATGCGTAATCTTGGCGTTTAGTATATTTTACTTGAAATTTTTTAAAAATGAATAATTATAAAGAAAATTAGCATTCGCATTAAAATTAAACGAAAAGAGATGGATGGCTACTAGGCTAAAAGCTTACTCCATTTAAAAGAGCGTGAAAGCAACACCAAGACAGCTCACAAGGAAAGTCACAAACCTTCCCCTCATACTCAAGAAAAAATTTAAAGAAAAATTAACCTTCCGGAGAGGCCTCTTCATTCATTTCTTCTTGAATAACAACCGTTTCCTCTTCTTGAACAAGAACATCCATTTGTTCGTTTTCTGTTGAATTTATCATAGTCTAAATTCAATTTAAAATTTATTCTAAAAATTAAAATTTAAAAAAATATTCTCACCGTTAGTTTTTAACGGATATTATACAAATATTAAAAAATATATACAGAAAATCTTTATCAAAATATTTAAAATCAAATTTTTGAAATTCCGGCTTTTAACGCCTTATTCATCAACTGTTTGATCTCGGCATTTAACGTCTTCTTAACCATCATCAACTGCTTGATCTCGGCTCTCAACTTCTTCTTAACCATTTGTTTAAAATTTAATCCTTGAGCTCTACGCAACTTTCGACGCTTCCTTTCAGTACTAGAAATACGCTAGAAATAAAAAAATTATTTTAGATTAAAAAAATATTTTTATCTTCCAACCTTTCCTCTGTAACGCTTTTCCTTCTTTCTCCCCACTGTCTGAAAATAAAAAAATAAACCAAAAGAAATTTTAAAAATTAAAGAAATTAATGATTCTTTGGGTACTTTTCGGTTTTGCCACACCCCACCCATATATTCGCAAGATATAGTTTCTATTCCTTAATTCGTACAGAAAGGTCAATTTTCTTTCTTCCTCAATTTCACTTAATTTTCCCTGTGGCATGTACAAAGAGAGACATTAATAAAGAAAAGATTAATTTTTCTTTCCAATGTAACCAAAAAAGAAATTAACATTTGGGAAAATCGAGTGAACACGAAAGATTGAGTCCACAGGGAAAATTAAGTGAAATTGAGGAAGAAAGAAAATTGACCTTTCTGTACGAATTAAGGAAAAATAGAAGATATATCTTGCGAATATATGGGTGGGGTGTGGCAAAACCGAAAAGTACTATTCTTTGGCATGACATATAAAAACTTGATAAGAAAAATCAAGAGAGGGTATTCAATTACACTCTGAACTTGAACTGCTTACGGGATGGTCAATTCAAAACAGACACAAAACTTTCAACAGAAGTTTTCTAATATTTATAAACAACCTGTGTAGAAGCATCCACTTTAGTTGCATTTGTTGATGCACAAGCTTTAGCCATGGCCTCCTGTTTCGTCCTCCACCTCCTTCGTTGCCTACTACCAAACCTCTAAAAATAAAAATACATTCGAATTCTCTTCACTAATTCAACCTTTCGCTTCGTCTCTTCCTGAAACAAAAAAAATAAAACTAGTTTTGGTCTAAATTCCTGTAGAAAGGCATTTAAAACCCAGGGAGGAAAATACTTGGCCCAAAAGTTTACATACGAGCCTAGTAGACCCAAAGGTCAGAAACCTTTATTTCTTTAAAATTTAATAATTAACAAAACCTTTTGAGGTGACTTTGGAGTTGCTTTTGAATTTGCCAGATTTTCATTAAGTTCCAAACATTCAGTTGCTTCCATCTTCACCACAAGTTGACGAGTTGGTTCACGATCAGCAACTATCAATTTACAAAATCAAAAAATTTTAAACAAAAAATAAACCGTCCGAAGCAGGTTCCACCTTAACAGTTTTACCACCAGCACCAATTTGCTCAGTTCCAGATGAATTCATGTCTAAATTCAATTCAAAATTTATTTTATAAATTTAAAAAATTCTAGAAAATATTCACACCGTTAGCTTTAAACGGATATTATACAAATATTAAAAAAACAAAAAAATTAAAATAAAATATTTGAGATCAAATAACTTTTTTAGCCTTCGGTCTTTAACGTCTGCATAATCAATTGTTGGTTTAATGCTTCAGCTCTACGCACAGCAGATCAAAATAGGCGGGTACGGCCCACTTTGTCGCAGGCCACTTTGTCGCGACCACTTTGTCGCAGGCCACTTTGTCGCAAAGGTCTTTTTCGTTGGAAAAATTTCTATGCTGCTATGGAGGGTAGGAAAAAGGCCTGGGCACGATCGGGGTTATTAAAATGGAATGTTAATCATTTTATTTAACATTTAAAGGCATTTTAAATTAAAATAAATTTTTTCAAAATAGGTTTTTCCCTAAGCAACATGGCAAGAATTACTTTATTCTCCAGAACTCTTAATTATTCATCAAGTTTTTTCTTTTTAATTAATTAATTAAAATTCAATTTTTAGAGTATTTTTATTCAATAGCTAGAAACATAAAAGGTTTATTTACACTTTTTCTGAAATTTGACAAAATAATTTAGCGACTGCTCAAGAAAAACCATCCAAACTTCATTTAAATGTTGGAACAATTGGACATGTTGATCATGGAAAGACTACTTTATCTTCTGCAATTACAAAATGTTGGTCTCTCTTTTTCTTTTTATATTTCTTAAAATTAGGGGCATTCCTAAGTTGTGGACGTTATGTCTGAAAAATTAGAAAACCCCCAAATAAAGTTTATTAGCACAAGGAAGCCTGGGCAACTTTTTATCCGCTTCCTGACGACAGGCCCGTAACCTACGCCTTCTAAAATTCTCAAAGTCCCCCCCCCCCTCCCCTCCCGAAAAAATCCTGTTTACGGGCCTTCCTGACCACAGGTCTTCTACTTTTTCCTTGTACGACCGGTAAATCCATCTTCCTATTAAAAAAAATCTTCTCCTGAGTCTTCTGCAATCTTTTATTTATTTTTATTTTTCAGACCTTTCAAAAAATAAAATGGCAAAATTTATCAGGTTTCCTTTTCACCTTTTTTCCTTTCTTACCTCTCAAATTTTACCAGTTATGACGACATTGACAGAGCCCCTCAAGAACGTGCTCGTGGAATTACTATTAACATTGCTAATTTAGAATATGGTTATTTTTATTCTTGAATTTAGCAAAAAGTTTTTTAGAAACTAAAGAAAGGCATTATGCACATATTGATTGTCCTGGCCATAGTGATTATATGTAAGTTTTGATTAATTTTTGGGTGTATATTAGACTAATTATTTTACTTTTGTTTGTTGTGGTGTTGGTGTAATGGTTAGCGTTTTGGGTTTCTAGAGCAATGGGGAAGGTTCGAGTCCCCTTGAGGGGAATGTTTTTCTTTTGACTTTTTTTGCTTCTATTTTGGTTTTATGGCTTTAAAAATTTTTTTAGATAATTTAATATTATTTTATTTTTAAGCAAAAATATGATAACGGGTACATCGCAAATGGACGCTGCAATATTGGTTATAGCTGCAACAGATGGAGTTATGCCTCAAACAAAAGAACATTTAATGTTGGCTAAACAAATTGGTTTGGAAGAAGTTATAGTTTTTATTAATAAAGCAGATCTTGTTGATAAAGATGATTTGGAATTAGTCGAGGTTCTTTTGAAAATAAATTTTTTATAAAATTGTGGAAGTGAGCGAAGGGTTGTTCGGTTTCAAATCGAACCGAAAGGCTGAAGATTTTCGGTTTGGTTTCGGTCAACCGACAAAGTTGCGAAGAACAACAACCCTAGTCATGCCCCAAATTATTTTTAATCAAGTAGGTATTGAGAGGTTCAATATATCTAATTTTTTGTGTTTATCTTGTAACATTTTTGACCTCTATACCGATTTTTAAGTTAGGATCTTTAAAAAATTTCTGATAAAATTTTAATTATTTTTTTTTCTCAGATGGAAGCACGTGAACTTTTGAATGACTACTCTTTTAATGGTTATTATTTAAATTAATCAAAATTTTAATTAAAATTTAAAAGGTGAGACCACCAAAGTAATTAATGGTTCTGCTCTACAGGCTTTACAAGGAGAAGACCAAAATTGTATTGATGAATTGTTGAAAGCCTTGGACTCTTTAAAAGTGCCAAATCGTTCGGAGGTTAAACATTTTTAATTTTAGAAAAAAACAATGTTGCGGACGTATTTTTGTGGACTTTTCCATGTATTACATTACATCTTCAAAGGCTGTTTAGAATCATTTTCCTTCAAAAATCACGTTTTTTCGAAAAATTTGATAATAAAAGGACATCTATCTTAAATTTTCAACTGACAATGAGCAGTCTAGAATTTTACCTATAAGTCCGCAAAAATTGTCCGCAAAATTGATTTTTCAAAAATTGCTAGTTTTTTTATTTTTTGTCTGCCCAGTTCTTTTATATAAATTATTTTTAATTTCCAGGAAGGCTCGTTTCTAATGCCAATAGCCAACAAAATAAAAATTCCAAACAGTAAAGATTCCGTTTTGATTGGAACAGTTGAAAGGGGACAGCTTAAAAAAGGCGAACAGCTCGAAATTAGAGGATTTGAACATTTCCAAAAAGTAACAGCTGGCGAAATTCAAGTATTTAAGAAAACTGTTAATCAAGTTTGTTTTTTTTTAATTTTTTTATTTAAAATTGTTTTAAGGTACGGGCTGGAGAACAATGTGGAATTTTATGTAGAAATTTAATTTTTGATGGTGTTCATAAAGGAATGTGGTTAGGCGCTCCTGGGACTGTGCAAACGACAAATATTGTTAAGGCAAGAAGGTTTTTTTTGATTTTTTATAGAATGTTTACACGTTTCTGGTTTCAATTCTAAATACATATATTAGTTGAAAAATTTTTCGAAAGTATGTATTTTCTGAGTGCGCGTTGGAAAAAACCTATAATGCCAAACCCTCAAAGCCCTTGAAATGCCAAACTCTTGTTCCAACAGAAGGAAAAACATTTTTTCCAAGAGCAACCTCTCCGTTGTTAGAGCAATTATGGGTACCAAAATTTTTTTGGTGAAAAATTTTTTGAGAAAATTTTTACCAAAAAATTTTTTCCAACTTCATATTAATTTGTTTCATCTTAACTATTAATTTTTTCCAATTTATAGATTAAACTTTACATGTTAAATGAAAACGAAAATGGTCGAAAACAAGGCATCCGCTCTGGCCACACAGTCCTTACTTTTTGCACAACATGGGATAAAGGATGTAGAATATTTTTTGATAATGAACTTTTAATGCCTGGAGAAGTTACAACTGGTTATTTAGTTTTTCTTAGAGAAGTGCCGATAAGTGAGTTTTTTTGAAAATTTTTTTGAAAATTTTCGATTTTTTTTTTGAATTTTCTGAAATTCTTTGAACGTAAAAATTTTTAGTTAAAAATTTTTTCAAGGAAAAGGATGTAAAATTACCTTACGAGAGTCAAGAAGACGCGTTTTAGGACATGGAATTGTTTTAGAACTTTATGAACAGCAATTTCTTGATACTTGGAATCGTTTTGATGCTGAAGGATTCCTCAAAGATTTAAAGCCTTTAGATGAAAATAGAAAAAGAAAATAAATTGTTAAATAGGTTTTTTTGTTTTTTTGAACATTTCCCCATAAATTATAAAAGATTTTCTTAAGAAATTTATTTATTCGGTTATTTACCACCGTGACGCGCCGTAATGCCAAAAGCGCCGAAATAAACCCTCTGGAACCTTTGTTACTAAAATGAAGATTTTTTTTATTTCGGCGTGTTGGCATTTACGGCATCATACTTTTGCTTTTTTATTTTGTCGTTAATCTATTTTTAATTTATCTGTTAGATTAGGTAATTGTAAGAATGCCGTTGGATATTACACAAGAAAAAATTGAACAATTTATTGCCGGTCAATTAGGTGAAGAAGGCGAAACTGAATTTTTAAAAAGAATTGTTTCTTCCAATGAACGATCAGAAACTGAAAGAATTCTGGCTAAAGTTCAAATGATTCAGGGAGATTTGAATACACGTCTTAGACAAGGAGTACGGTTTATTTTCTATTTTAATATTTTATTGAGAATGTTAGATAGCTCTGCTGTCTGATGTGACTACCTGGGCGATGAATTTTCTTATAGATTTTGGGCCCTGCTTCAGTCTTTTAAATGCAATTTCCTTACATTGTGGCCTTTTGTCGGGAGTCGGGAAGTCCCGACAAATTGGTTTGAAGAAGAGGAGGAAGAGTCGTGGCACCAGCCAGTGTATAGTGGCACTGGCACCAGACTGTTGGTAGTGCCAACAGTCAAAGGAAGGGCAGTGAGTGACTCGGAGCACGAGTCACTTTAGCCAAGGAGTAGAAGTGGTGAACGGTAGTGCCGTTCACCAAGGAAGCAGAAGTGAACGGAGCACGTTCACTTTAACCAACAAAAATAAACACACAAGTCCAACCAATAAAGTTTATTTTCACACACAAATAAACAATCGCAGCGAACAAGTTGAGGGCCAGCAAGGGCCAGAAGCAGATCAGCCCACACAGGAAGTTGTTGAAGTGGTTGAATGAGAAGTGAAGAATAGAATGAAGGATATGTGGGTGGCTGATCCGCTTCTTAAATAGGCACAAATTAGGGCGGGGTTTGGCAATAAAATGTTTAAAAAATGTAAGTTTGAAAAAATGCGCGAAGTAGCTAGAGAAATAAAATAGAAGAGAGAACTCGACCAGAGAAGCCAAGTCCAAAAAAACAAAGGAAAAATAAGTAAGAGAACAGAGGGTGGCTGGCACGAACGGACACAAAAAATAATGAAAGGAATTTAGGCGGGCAAATAAGTTTGAAAATGGAGAGTGGACGACAAGAAAATGAACAGTGAACGAGCTAAAAATTAACCAAAAATTGGACGGGTAGAAATTGGCCAAAAGTCGCCAATGTTTGGCGACACTCCCCCCGCCCAACAAAAATCACAAAAATTCTTCGTCATCATCCGTCTTTCTTCATCAGTCATCTCGACGAGCCGCAGTGTGGTGCTGAGTCAGTGCCGATGACAGGTTGACAGCACGTTGCGTAGGCGCATGGTGTGGTCCAGAGCAGTGATGATGGTGGTGGAGTGCTCTTTCGTGATTTCCCCCTTTGAGCTTTTGGTGAGGGGCGGCACTCCACTACCTGGCTTCCTCGTTGTTGTCCTTTGTCTGATGAACAACTTTTGCGTGGTCGACGTCGTGATGTGGTCTCAGATAATAATAAATTTATTTTGTCCATTGTGGTTGCAGCAGCCTGGGTAATTCCCACTCGAGTATCACACCCATTTATTTTTGCAGTAGTAGAACAATTCGTAGTAGTTTGTTCAGTAGCAGACTCGGTAATTCCTTCAGTAGCAGCCGCGATAATTCCACACGTGACAGCCGCGGTAGTCCCAGCTTGGGTAACACACAAAGATTTGCCAGCGTTAGAAAAGCTCGTTGAACAGATGGACGCTTTGTTGGGTTGCGAAGTCACTTGACCATTTTTAGATTTGAGCAGGTTGGCTTTTAGCTTTGAGTTGATCCAGACTTTGCGTCGACGATGACGATTGGTTGAGCTAGTTGACGACTTGGTGTCGGCTTCAGAGTCGTTGAGTGAGCTAGTAAAGACCATTCCAGAGTAGGTCACTTCAGGCTGCGGTGGTGTATTAACTCTCCAATTTGCTTCGGACGGTCCTTCGTGGTGACCAGTCCGATAGTACACACGCTTTTTAGATTGGGGTTGCCTCCAGTTTGAGTTAGACGGTCCATCGTGTTGAACAATTGGGTAGTACACACGCTTTTTAGGTTGACGTTTTGTACACAGCATAAAGTGATGACGGCCTCCACATCTACGGCACTTATTAGCAGCCCGGCATTTGTTGAGCATGTGGCCATCATATAGGCAGTTGAGACAACGTCCTTGTTCAAGGAGACGAGCTCTGCGTCTGTTGCGTGAATTAAACATCGGACATCGGCTTGGCTTGTGTGTTGACCCAGTGTGGCACAGTGAGCAACCATATTCTTCGAGTGGTGACTGTAGTGGACGAGCAAGTAGTGCATGCTGTTCGTCTAGTGGGCCTGGTGATTGCGTGGTCATACATGAGTAAGAGACGTCAGTTGGTTCGTGGTGATCACTTCGTTCAGTCGTCTGGTTGTAGTGAGGTTGTTCCTCAAGCACGGTTGGTTGTTCCAACTTGTTTTGATGAAGAGTGGTGATGGTGAACTCCAGCCGTTCCTTCAGTTGAACCAGACGTCCAAGTCCATTACGTAGTTCACCCAGAGTCCACACAGCATGTTCATCTTCTTCCCAACCAATGAGTGTCTCCAAGGCTTCAGATGGCAGTTTAGATCTGATTATACCACACACAATTTCATCTTGCGTTGCATTCGAGCCCTCAGGTGATTCGAGTTGTAGACAAATTCGCTCAACATGTTCTCGGAGATTGCGCATGGAGAACAGTGAATTGTTGGCCAGCGGCAGGTGTAGGAGTTCAGCAATTAAACCTTCACGCAGTGCTTTAACATCACCAAATTGTTGTCGAAGTATGTTGACCACCATGAGATAATTCTCATCAGAAATCGGATATCCTTCAATTGCACGTCTAGCAGTTGAACCAGGCACGAGGCTTTGTAGTAGACACAAATGCTTTTCAAACGGTGGGAGTGGTTGACTGTTCACGGCACGATCAAAGGCCAACCAGAAGGCAGTCCACTCTCTTGGGTCACCAGAGAATTTTATTGGCTCAAGGCGGAATGGTCGGAAGGTAGAGTAGATTGGTACACCGTTGCCCGTTCCTTGTTGTTGATAAGGCAAGAGTCCAGATTGACTAGCTAGATGAGTGTGTTGAGCATTCGCACCATTGCCAGCAGCTGTAGGTCCATTAGCATTAGTTTGAGTTGGACGACGTACAAGCAAAGCAGGTTGTTCAATAGAATGGCTTTCTGGTCCATTAGCTAGTGGTTGTTGTGTCTGGTGTTGTGCATTTCCAGTTTGAACTTTCACCACAGTGGCAGATGTCACACTTCGTTGAGACAAGTCAGAGCCCTGATTTAGTGCACGTTGTTGTTGTAACTCCACGTTGGCCAAGGCAACCAGTTCATAAGATCGTTCAATTTGAGTCAAAACAGTAAGTTCATCGTCCATTCTTGCTTCACCTCGTGGCAGTGGAAAGATTTTCAAAACGTCCATTTCTTCTTGTTGTTGTGTTGGTAGCAGTCTGGAAATCACACCATACCATTTGTCAACCAGCACTTCTGCTCTTCCAATAGCTTGTTTGAGTTGGAAAGCCAAAAGTTCCAAGTGATCATCGTCTTGTGTTGAAGTGTCGTTAGCGTTTAGGGCAGTCAAGACGGCACGCCCTTTATCCTTCAGAGTGGCCAACACGGTTTCCAGTTGTAGTCGAATCACACCAGACATTGTTGTGGCTGTAGTTCGGCACACTTCAGAATGACTAGTAGTTGTAGTAGTAGTGGCTGTTGTTGTGGCTGTCGCTCAGCTCACACACAAAAAAGTAGTGGTGGTAGTAGTGGTTGTTGTTGTAGTGGTGACTGTTGTTGTCGTTGGTGTAGTGGTGAGTGTTGTCCCCGTCTTCCCGGGTCGTGGCACCAGTTTGTCGGGAGACGGGAAGTCCCGACAAATTGGTTTGAAGAAGAGGAGGAAGAGTCGTGGCACCAGCCAGTGTATAGTGGCACTGGCACCAGACTGTTGGTAGTGCCAACAGTCAAAGGAAGGGCAGTGAGTGACTCGGAGCACGAGTCACTTTAGCCAAGGAGTAGAAGTGGTGAACGGTAGTGCCGTTCACCAAGGAAGCAGAAGTGAACGGAGCACGTTCACTTTAACCAACAAAAATAAACACACAAGTCCAACCAATAAAGTTTATTTTCACACACAAATAAACAATCGCAGCGAACAAGTTGAGGGCCAGCAAGGGCCAGAAGCAGATCAGCCCACACAGGAAGTTGTTGAAGTGGTTGAATGAGAAGTGAAGAATAGAATGAAGGATATGTGGGTGGCTGATCCGCTTCTTAAATAGGCACAAATTAGGGCGGGGTTTGGCAATAAAATGTTTAAAAAATGTAAGTTTGAAAAAATGCGCGAAGTAGCTAGAGAAATAAAATAGAAGAGAGAACTCGACCAGAGAAGCCAAGTCCAAAAAAACAAAGGAAAAATAAGTAAGAGAACAGAGGGTGGCTGGCACGAACGGACACAAAAAATAATGAAAGGAATTTAGGCGGGCAAATAAGTTTGAAAATGGAGAGTGGACGACAAGAAAATGAACAGTGAACGAGCTAAAAATTAACCAAAAATTGGACGGGTAGAAATTGGCCAAAAGTCGCCAATGTTTGGCGACACCTTTCATTATTACCTAACATTTAATTTTTAGGTAGAAGAGAATTATCCTCGTTTACTTGAACAAGTTTCTGCAATTGAACATTTGGACAGTGCCCACACCCATTTCCAACATGAAATGGATTCTGTAACTAAAAAATTTGATCAAATAGCAAATGAAGTGCAAAACAAGGTTGTCTTTATATTCTTTTGGGGGAAAAGAATAAATTCTTTTGGTGCTTTCTGAAGGGTTTCCTATGTGGTGTCCTACGCGTGACGGTATTCTGAACGGAATTTTACGGGATCCCTGATTTTAAACGACAAACCGGCTGTATATAATTAATCCCGTTCATTCAACCTTTGAAACTTCTCGCTGTGGATAGTTTTGCGACTTTTTTTTCTAATTTTCAATGATTTTATTCTATTTTCATTCTTTAATTTAAGTTAAATAATGTCCGTTCAAGTGTTCACGCAATTGCTAATTTAACAAAAATGTCGCGTCTTTTGGGTGATGCTTTGAGGTTTTTTTGGAATTTTTTTAAATTAAAAATTTTATTTTAAGATGCCAAGAATTGGTAAATTTATGCAATGAAGAAAAAGATTTGTTAAAAAAGGCTGAATATGCAACTGAATTTGTCTCTTTAATAAAATCAAATGATAAACTTTTAAAGGTTTTTTTTAAAAATATTTTTTGGAGCATTTTTAATTAAAAAAAATTTTTTTAAGTTAAAATGGCTTCATGAAAGCTGTCTATTCAAAAGAGAATTAATTGTTTCAAAAATACGTCAAGAATTGTTTGAACAACTTCGATCTTCTTTACGTTCACTTAATGCTGGTGTTGTTAATTCTACAATGAAAGCTATGCAGAAATTGATAGGTTTTTGAATTTTTATTTAAATTTTTTGACAACGAAACAATTGTTAACTTTAGTTGGAAATTTAATATTTTTGTTAACATTGATTTTAGAAATTTTATTAGAAATTTTTTCAATTTTACTAAACATTTCCTTTTTTATTCATTAATTGGGCTAGATCAAGAATCTAAGTACTTTCCTGGATTCAGGATTTTTTATTTTATGATAGAGTTGTTCACGGCCATTAATTTCGTCTGTGGCAGCTCAAATGTCCTTAAGATTCCCTCATTTGAGACACACTTGCGAAAATTAACCGGATGTGAACAACCATATCTTACAGATAATTTGTGTCATGCACCCTATATTTTTATTCCATAATTATATTAACTCTTCTTACAATTAACTCAATTTATTTTTTAAAGACAATTCAACAGTTTATCAAAAAGAACTTTCTTCATTAATGGACGAGTCACTTCGTGAACTTGATGGACTTTTCTTACAATTAGGTACACAATCTAATACTGAAAAGGCTAGCAAATTTTTGCCTCAATTGGGAACAAAATTGCATAGTCAAATGGAACAATTTCAACTTTTAGGTTTTTTTAGATTTTCTTAGCAAACTTTAAATTTATTTAGGTACTGATAATGCACAACATTTTGCTAGACTTGTTGGAAAAGTGATTGCTAACAGGGTTTTTAATTTTTTATTCTTATTGCTTTGTTTTATGTTATAAAAATTTTTGCAGTGGTTTGCTTGAATCTTCCCCTATTTGCAGGATTATACTCGGATTCTTTCCAATTTATTAAGGCCTAGACTATTATAAACCCTAAATTAAAAAAAATTAATTTGAATTCATTTTTAAGGTCCCAGCAAATGCTCCATATGCAATGCGTTTAGTTCAAACAATTTATAAATCTTTGGGGTCACATTCAGATTCTGTTGCTAATGTTATTAGGTTTTTTATTAAAATATTTTTTGAAATTTTTAAAATCAATTTAAGAGATGCTTTACATCCATTAAAGACAAGTATTCACAGCCAATCACTTGCTAATTTATTTGCTGCAATTGATGAAATTTTGGAACAAGATGAAAAAAGAGAGGCTATAATTGTTGAAAAGGTTTGTGTTTATTAAATTAAAATTTAAGAAAAAATTTAGCTTTAAAAAATTAATTTTTGATTTTTTTCCTATTTTTGTTTTCAATTATGAACAAACATATAATTTTGCTTAAGCTTGTAAATTGTTTTAATTTCAAAAATTGTTTCTAACAAGGAACAATTTAAAGGGTTTATCATTAAATTTAGTCTCCGCAAAGTTCAGAAAATTTAAATATTTTTTAATTGTGTTTTTTACTCAAATGTCATCCCGCAAGTTTTAGATTCACAAAATTCGGGTAGCAAAGCTTGTGTCCTTGGGGAAAATATTTAATTTTAAAGCTCTAAATATATTCTTGAACATTTAAATATAGTGTTTATCATGTTCAATTTGAAGGGGTTATCGGTAGACCTAGATACACCTTAAAAGATTTTATTCTTAATTTTAAAATAATTTTTTTCTTTTTTTAAAGTTAAATGCAGTATTGCGTGCAGAATTGTCAAGTGTCAATTGGGATAAAGATTTGCAACGTGAAATGGAAATAAATATTGGAAAAGCATTAAAATATTTGGCAGTAAAATTAGAAAATAATTTAAAATTTGGAGAAGAAGAAGAATTGAGGTTTATTGGAAGAGTTTCTAAAACACAACTTCAAAATTATTTAATTTTAAATATTGGATATGAAATGACTAAGTTTGTTTGAGTTTTTTTTTTGAGATTTTGTAAAAATTAATTTAAAGGTATTGGCCTAATTTGTGTGCTCCTTTTAATGCTTTATTGAAGCCTGCTTTGGAGACTATTGTAAAAAATTTAAATTTTTTTAAATTTAGGTATACGAATAATTTAGTGTTATTAGGTTGTGGATCATTAAACTTTGCCTTCTATTTTTTTGATTTTTGTTTATTTTTTTGTCAATTTTTAAGCCTAGGATACCTAGAAAAATCAAAAATATTAATTATTTGTTAACTTAAAATTAGAGAAAAAAACACCTCAAAAACCTCTTTCGTTTCTACAGAATTCTACCTTTTTGGCCCTTCTGCCTCCACATTCCGGTTGCTGCTTTTTAAATATGAAAAGCCCATCCCTGGTCCACATACTTTTTTTAAACTTTAATAGAAAATTTTATTTTTCTTAAAATTTAAGGTAGATGCAATGCGTGGACTAGTTTCTTTAGTTTTGGCTTCAATGCATGAAGAAGACATGTCTAATGCTTCAGCCAGTTCTTCTGATTATATTAAAGAACTTTGTGGTCATTTAAGGTTTTTTCTTTAATTTTCTTTTTAAATTTTAAAATACCAATTTGCGGAAATATTAAAAAATTAGGTTATTGAATTTTCTCTTTTAAAAATTCATTCAAGTTTTTAAATTAATTTGAAATCCCTTTTTTATTTTTGATAAAATTTGGGGAATTTTTAAAAGCTTAAAGAGGCTTTTTAAATTCTTTTTTATTTTAAAATTTTTTTGAAATTAAAAAAATTTTTTAGGATTTTCCGTCAGCATTGTATTCAATTAAAACCTTTAAATGAATCATTTGATGTATTACCCTCTTTTTTAAATTTTTGTATAGAACAATATTTGCTGCATATTTCTCTTATACGACCACAAAAAGAAGTCATTTTAAAAAGATTTGTTAAAGATTTTGATTATTTATGTAAAAATGGATTGCAGGTTTGGCTTAAAAATTTTGAAAAAATTTTTCAAAAAAATTTTTTTTCGTTTCAGATTTTTGACTGTAAATATTCCAAAATGTTAAATTCATCAAATCAAATAATAAATTTTATTCAATCAATGCCTAATAAATTTGAAGAAATTTTTAATGTTATGGAAGAAGAACAGAAACAAGCAGGGGCTTTAACGGTTAAATTAATATTTTTATTTAAGACTATTTAAGAGTAAAATTGTTTTTCTTTTCAATTGCCCTTGTGGCCTAATGGAGAAGGCGTCGGTCTCCTATTTTGTGAGTAGTGAACCGACGATCCGGGTTCGAGTCCCGGCAGGGGTAAATATTTTTCTTGTCATTTTAGGCTGTGAAAAATGAGATGAGAAAATTTTTTATAAGCAGGAAAATTTTTGAAAATTTTTTAAAATTTTTTAAGATTTATTTTTCAGCGTCTATTAAATTTATATGCAGTTCCACAATGGTTTATTGCACATGAGTTAATTTGTGTGAGTGATTCTGAGTTGAAATCTCCCCACGAATCGTAAGGGAATTTTTCGAAATTTTTTTTTTATTTTTAAAAGAGCCGGGTGGACAATAGTAGAATATGTTAATTGGTTCAATAAACATTCCGAATTGGAAAGATGGCAATTTCTTAAAGGTTTATTGGATGTTTATAAACAATCTGTGGTTGCTAGGGGAGGAACTGAATTTGTTAGACAATTTCCAATTTTAAATTTATTAATTAATAATAATGTGATTGGGACGAAAGCATAATAATTATGGGAGGATGACTAAATTTGTGATAATTTATTTAATGAAATAATTAGCTCTTAATTGAAGGAAAAAGTTTTTTCTTCTATGCAATTTTGAGAATTAAATTAGTTATTTTTGAAAAGGGATTATTAATTAGTTTTAGAAAATAATTTATTTTCCGAGCCAATTATTTTCGTTTTTATTCTTTGTAATAATTTATTTTAGGTATCTTCCTGTTGATATTCAAACTTTATAAAATTGTATTATTTTAGACTTGAGAATCTTTAAAAGGAAACCAGTTGCCTTAAAAACTACTGGTTTAGCTTACATTCATTGGAGTGTAGTTACGGAAAAATAAATTTTAAAAAGAATTTGTAGAAATTCGATTTTCTCCTCAGTCGCTGTACTCGAATGTCCAATTATTTGGACGAAATGTCATTTATATTTAAATATTTGCATTATGCCAAAAGTAGCGAAAAATTTTAAATTAATTACTCTAGTGAACTGAATTAGAAAATCAACTAAATTAATTAACTGAATTAGACAAAAATTCATTTACTTTTAATAATAAGCCAAAATCGCAAGAATTCTTAAATCGAAGATATAAAATTTATTAAAGCTATCAATATATATCACAATTCATCCTTTTCAATCAATTCATCTTCTCTGAATTGGGGCAACTACACTATTAAGAAATTCAGAATCTCTTAAAAGTTCTTCAGAATCCAAAACCAATCCAGAAGGCAAAATATATTCATCTTCAAAAAGTTTATCATATTCTGAATTATTTAATTGTTCATTTGTTGTTGCTTGTTTAACCATTTCTAACCATTGAGAATTGTGCCAACAAAATTTTTCTTCGCTAATTCGTTTTCTCCAGTAATTACTAATTTCCTGAAAAAAATTTTTGAAGAAATATTTTGTTAAAAATCTTTAGACATTTGCGGACTTTTTGGATTTGCGGACAAAAAATTTTAAGAGTGGGTATCCGCAAATATCTGCGGACAAAATTTTTGGTAGAAGGGGGTGTCCGCAAATATTTGCGGACAAATAATTTTCTGTCCGCAAATGTCTCTTTAATGTCTAAAATGTTTTGAATTTTCAAGAAAAATTCCACTTTTAAAAATTTTGCTTTAAAAAACTCACGGCAGCCTTTTCAAGTGCTTTATCACAAAGTTGACAAATTTTTGGATTTTTGTTGTGCAAAAAATTTAGTAAAATTCCAATAATTGATTCTTCATTTTCTTCAATACATAAACGTTTAGCTAAATTTCCTCCATAAGAAAATAAACAAATAATTCCAAAAATTGATTGTAAAATAATTTCATCGTCTTCTTGGCGGGCTAAAAAATAAATTTTAAATAAATTTTAATAAAAAATAAAAATAAAAAAATTTTTTTTATTGTATCCCAGGAATCTAAAAGTGCCAGAGAATTCTTATCCAAATCTAAGAATTAATCAGAAACCAAATAAAATATTCTAGAAAAAAGTGCGGGGTATTGGATGTTTTGTGTCTCCGGAGTTTTCAAATTCTTTGCTCCGGAGCTACCTCTCGAGGCCATACACATCAAAAATATGTATATCAAAACAGAGAAACTGTTGGATAAGACACAGAGCCACAAGAATACAACAGAGGTGGAACGGGTTGAAGAATAAAATTCGATCGAATTAAGAAAAAAAGTTTGGGGTTTCGACCTCTGGTGTAGAAAAAATCAAACTCCAATATTTACTTTAAAAGAATCCTTGGGACACAGATTAGAAAAAAATTTTTTTTAATAAAATTTAAAAATAAAAACAAACTTTTAATTATTTTAACAACAAAAGGTAGTAGTTCACTTTCCACTTTTTCAGCCATTTGTAAATTATGAGAAGCCAAAGTACCACAAAACATTACTGCCTTTTTTATTAAAAAAATTTCTTTTAAAAAATTTCAAAAAAAAACCTGTAAAACCAAATCATCATTAATTACCCCAAATTTATTCAAATTTCCATCAAAAAATTTTCCAAATAAATTCTTTAAAAAATTTAAAATTTCAAAATTTTGATCCAATTCGAGCCAATCAACTTCTGGAATTAATACACAAATTCCTAAACATTCTAGAGCAAAAATATAATTTTGAAAAGAATTTTCTGCTGTTGTTGTTGAATTTAACTGGAAAATTTTTTTTAATTTTATTAAAAATAAAAATTAAAAAAATTTCCTAGCAGTGAATCAATCCTACAACCTCATAACAATTAATGCCAGCCGTTTTCAGTCACCACACACTAGTCAGCAAAGTTATAGAAAAAAATTTCAAAAATTCAAAAAAACCTTTGTAATAAAATTTTCAACAATTTTAGGCATCCATTTACCAAACATTTCACGTGTTGGACCTTCATGTGTAGCTATATTACGTGCTATCTTTAAAGAAATTTATTTTATTTTTTTAAATTATTTAGAATTTTTAATATTAAAAAATTTAACAAAATTTAAAAGGACTTAGGAGGCCTGGAAAATTGTAAAAGGTCAAGGAGCCAGTTTTCTTCTTTATTTCTAAGAAAAAATTTCAACAGGAAAATGACAAGTTTCCGAAGAATTCCAATAATTCTCCCGTCGGATTTCAAGTTGAAAAGAGTTTTGGCCAATCCCTGACTGATCATCCAATCAAATTTCATCAAAAAAATTTTTTTAATTAAAAAAATAACTTCTTAAAAATAAGAAAACAAACCTTAATAGTCAATGTATCCTCACATTTTTCAACATCAAAAATTAAAGACATCAAAGCATCCAAACCTTGCCCATTTGTTCCACAAATTAATTGAGCATTTCTTTTCTCCAAAACAATATTTATTAATAAACATTTAATTAATTGAATTCTTTTATTTTTTAAATTAATTTGTTTGTTGTTGTTGTTGTTTTGATTAAATAATAAATTTGATAACTGAAAAAAAATAAAAAATATTTAGAAAAAAATCAAAACGGAGAAAAACTGATAAAATTGAAAATGTGTGAAAATCAAAAAAAATTTAAAGTAAGAGCCAAATAGCCAAATCTTTCTCGTCTACCTCTACCCCTCAATTGCACCTTTACCTACACTATACAATTTTTTATTATTGCTACTGTTATTCTTGTGTTTTTGGCAAATATTGAACATCCCCCGGAGATAATTTAAAACCAAAAAAATTTTATTTGTATCATCCCTATGGATTGAATTGAACAAATAAGAGGACGAGAATAAAGGATCAATAAAAATTAAAAAACCCAGCGGAATGAAAAAAGACGTTATTCCACCCTTTTAATTTTCAATCAAAATTAACTTGAATACTTACAATAGAAATACAATCAGTAAATGCAATCATAGCTTTTGCATCTTCTTCCATACTTAATTGATACATTAAAGCCAAAGCAATATTAAAATCTAAAAAATTTTTAAATAACTCCTCTCAAAATCAAAAAAACTAACCACAAATATATGGAGCCAATAAAGAAACTAGACCACATTGTACCATCCTTCTTCGACTAGTCAATTCAAAAGAACAATTAAAAAGTAAAGAAAAAAGTGGAAAAAGAATTTCTGTTTCGTTTTCTTTAGAAGATGAAGGACGATTGTTAGAAGTTGTTAATGGGGGTATAAAAGAAATTAAACGTTCAATTATTGCTCCAGAATTATTCTAAAAATTAAAATTTATTTTATAAAGTATTTTTTTTCAAAAGGAATGAGAAAATATTTACTGACAAGATTGGCGGATCTTGACCCGAAAAAAGGCCGGATATCCGAAATTTTCGGTTCGGATATCCGAAGATTTCCAACTACACGCCAACCTTATTTACTGACCTTAAAAAATAAAGGAATACAAAAAATTGTCAAAGGGCAAAATTTTTTCACCCAGATAAAAATCTAAAGATGATATAATTTCCTAGTTTTTAGGATAATAAATAAGAAAGTTTTTTAAGTGCTCAGCTCCGGTTCAGTCTCTCTCATAAATTTTAACAAAATTATCAGAGGATTGACAGATTTAATAATTTAATCATTGCACTTTTAAAGGAATTTAAAAGGAATCGAACCTCGTTAAAGCAAAATATAAAGGTAAACACAAAACCACTTAACCACCAAGACGAATTAATCAGAATTAATTTTATCGACATTTGTACACTATTATCTATTTAAATTAAATTAAAAAATTAAATACCACAATATCCTTCTGATTTTCCACAAATTGACTCAATTTCCATAAAAAATTAATTACAACAAATACAAGTTTTGAAGAAGACGAATGTTCCAAAGCATTAAAAAGTAAATTTAATAAACCTTTGCGTTGCATTTTATTTTCTATGCGTAAATCTTCTGACATATTTAACAAAATTTGGAGACAAACTTTGAAAAAAATTTTTTTTAATTTTAGAAAATATTTTTTTATCAAAAATAAACCTGTAATTAATAAATCTTGTTTAATCAAAGCAGATTCCCAATTTCTACGTGAATTTAGATCACTCAATTCTTTTACTTTTTCACGCCAAACTTCGGAACGGCGTAATTCTTGTTCAACTAATTGTAAAGAGAGAAGACCTATCTAAAACAAAAAAATTTTTTTTTATTTTATTCAAACTAAAAATATTTTAAACAATTTTTAATGTCAAAAAGTTTTCGATTCAAGACATTTTTTGTCTTATTTGAGCCAAGGGTAGGCTGGGTTACCCGAAATCCGATCCAGAGACCCAATTTAAGTCCTTCGATTTCTCTCACAATCCGTATAAAAATTTTAAAATATAAAAATCCAAAATATCAAACAAAACCTTCCAACGAGAAAGAATTGGCAAAAATGGAGAAAATTGAGAGAGCCTATGGAAAAGTTGACCAACTTGAATTGCCAAATCAAAATTACGTCTAGCATCCTTTAAAAATAAAAAATGGCTAAAAAACAAAAAAAACCTCTTTCATTACACGAACTAAAGCACCCATTAACGGTTCATTCTCAACAATTTTGGGTAAATTTGATGGGGAAGTTTCACAAACTAATTGTAAAAGAAGAGAAATTCCTTGATTTTTAGATTCTCCTTCATCATAAAGTAATTCTAAATAATCCTAAAAATGAGAAAATAAGGCATTTAAAACAAACAATTAATTGAGAAATGGTGAAGGAATATGGGACAGAAGGCTAATTAATTCTTGAGACGTGAGGGTGTAAGAACAACATGAACTTTTCCTTAAAACCACAAATTTCTACACCAAAAATAAAGCCCATAAAGACAAAAGTTCAACTGTATTTACTTACATCTAATTTTTCAATGTCTGCTGACCCATACGATGAAACTAAAAAATATTTACTTAAACAATTCAAAAAAATTAAAAAAAAAACCTTTAATTTCGGATGAACGTCCCCTCCAAATAATTGAAGAAATTAATTGTTCCAATTCAGAAAGTCTGTCAATAGGAATTAAAGGTTGACATTGGTCTTGAACAAAACAAGCAACTGCATTAGGATTTGACCGTTCGGTGAGACCTTTTAGTTGAATTCTAAAAATTAATTTTCTTTAAAAACTTTCTAAAAAAACAAACATTTTTAATTGACTAGAATTGTTGTCATTCGCTCTTTCATCAATATATCTTACAACAATTGCAGGCTCAACTTGATGTACTGCCAGTTCAAGTTTGCTTAAAAAATAAGAAAATTTTATTGGACATAGAAAAGAATTTAACCTTTTGTTGGTAGAGACAGTAGAAGCCATAATTGAGAAGCTAGAAATATTTAATAAAAGAAATTTAACGACAAACTTTGGGAAAATATAAAAATAAAGTTAAAGCAATAAACTTTAGAAAATAAAAATTAAAAAATTAAAATCCTTTTAGTCTCGAAAAAAAGAAACATGAAATAATTTAAAAATAAACTTGGAAAAATTAACCAAAATCATCAACAAAAAAGAGATCACAAAAATCACCCAAAAAATCATCAATTTAAAAATCCATTTTCTTTGCAGGAATTAAATATAAAATTCTTTCCAATAAATGTTCTCTGCATTCATCCCAAATAACTTCTATACGATCAGAATGTTCTGGTACTTTAGCTAATATTAATTCTGAATCAAAAAGTTCAATACCATCCTTTAAAAATAAATTGGATTAATTCAATAATAAAGATAAATAATCATCATTAACCCGTCCAACCCGGGTTTGATTTATCGACTTGGGCCGGATCCTAGACCTGTAGTCCAGGAAAACCTCAGGAAGGCATGCCTGGGCTTGAACTAGAGGCCAGGAAAAATCCATGCCTTGGTCCAGACCCAGCTCGATCACTATGGGAAACATCCAGACCACAAAGAGAATAGCTAAAAGGTTCAAACCCCATTAGCGGAATTTTTTTAATTAATTTTAAATTATCAAAAAATAATTTTTACCGGTTTAATTTGAAGTTCCGGATCAATATTTAATTTTAATCTTTCAGCAAGTTCTTCCCAATTAATTTTTGGTTCAGAAACACAAAATATTTCACTTAAACAAATTGAATGTAATTCAACACCCAAATGTTTTGCTGCTTCTTCATTTGAAAGCATTGTTAATTCATTACTCTTCAAAAAAATTTTGTTTCATTTAAAAAATCATAAAATTAACAAAACCTGCTTATCCAAAAATAAAAATCCTTCAATTGGACAAGTTTCATCTTTTGGCGGAATAAATGCTAATGAACGTCTAATTAATGGTTCAGGTACTTGAACATAAATTGAAGGTTGTGAACTTATTGATACAGTTTCTCCATTTGCTGGTTTATATACGTTAAGTCCAAATTCCTTTATTTAAAAAATTTTAATTCACGATTCTTCTAAAGAAGAATAAGACATTAAGAGCTGTTCTGAAGCTTTTCCCTTTCAACTTTTTCACTTATAAATTGATAAGGCAAAGTCAAATATCGCCATTTTATGGTATTGATAGTTGATTAATATCAGAAAGCAAAGCAATACTTCACCTAATAAGTTATACGACAAAGAAGAAACTGACTAGTATTTTCCTTAACTGACGCCCGAGCATCCACTTTTTAATCACCTTACAAAAAGGGCATTCTAATAGAATAGAAGGACTCTATTATAGCGTGCCCCCTCCCTTCAAAATTCCTTTAAATTAGGAATTCGACCCTTTCCTTATTCCCAAAATCCATTAAATTATTAAAAATTAACCTTTTCCACTTCCCCTTTAAGAATATCCATTTTCTGAGCCTCTCCATGAACAAAAAGTACAGAATTTGGTTCAACATCTCTAATTAATTGTTTTATACCTTTAGCATCTGCATGGGCAGAGAATGACATATATTCAACTTTTAAATTAATTTCATGCTTAAAAAATAATTTTTTTAAAAAATTTTCAAAAAACCATTTTTCCATCAATTTCCAATTTTTTAGCTCCAGCAATAACTTTAGCTCCAACTGTTCCAGCTGTGCAATAGCCTGGCATTATAATTGCATTTCTTTCGTCAGAACACCATTTTTTAAAAACTTTAAGTGATTGACCACCATGCAACATTCCTTTCAAAATTTTTTCTTGAAAATTATAACAAAAATTTAAAAGAAACCTGGTGTAGAAAATAAAACCATTGGACCTGGAATATCAGCAAATTCCATTCGAAAAGGTTTAATATGTTTAAAATCAAAAATATTTCGATGAACAAAAGTACGTTTAACTTTTTCGTTTGTCCAGTTTATGAAAAGGCGATAATACTAAAAAATAAGAAGAAAAAGTAAAAAGCCTCGTAAAAGGTTGAGGGATGAATCGAGTTACCTGAAACTCTATTTTTTCTACCCGAACCCCGACCCGTTGAAAATTTTGAAAACTCGGCCCAATTTTTTCTCAACTGCCCATCCCTAGTTTATAGTGGTTTTTTTTATTAAACCAGAACTTTAAAAAAAACCTCTGTCGCTCGAGAAGCCAATCCAGCGGAAAAATATATTGGTACTTTCAATTCCAATCTTTCCCAATACATATCTAATAAAATACACAATTCTTGAGCTCTGCCTAAGGCAAAAACGGGGATTAAAACCTTAAAAAGAAATAAAATTTAAAAAATATTTTAAGTGAAAATTCAACCAGAAATTGACAAAAAAAAAACCCAAAGAATAAAATTGGGACAGTTTTCGAAAATTCTTTGGACACCCCCTCCCCCTTCCACGTTGTTCCAGAGATTTCTAGAAGATCAAAATTTAACAAATCAAAAGTCAAACCTTTCCTCCTCCTTGAACTGTCTCGTGTACTTTATTCAAAAAATCTCTTTCTCTGACTCTTTTAGATTCTCTAACAGTTGTTGCATAAGTTGTTTCTGTTATTAAAATATCTGGACGAAGACCTGGAGGGACTTTGGCTGCTTCCAAATGTCTATCGGGTGTCATATTGAAATCTCCAGTATAGAGAACCTGAAAAATAAAATTGGAAAATAAAAGAAAAATTAAAGAAAAACCGATTCACTTCCAACTTTAACTAAAAACATAGCAGCACCAAGTACATGACCAGCATAAAATGCTTGAATGCTAAGTTGGTCATCTACATGAACAATTTCGTGCAAATTGACGGCTGTAACCTAAAGAAAGTTTTAAAATTAATTTTAAGATTGGGAAAATTTTTTATAGAATTTTAAGAGAAAATAAAATTTATGAAGGGAAATCCCGGTAAACGTCGAAAAATAAACCATTTAAGGCCAGGACAAAATAAAGCCAAAGATATCACTAGACCACAACATGGATTAATGCGGAATGACAATATACCAAGGGCGTAGCCAGGGGGTCGATTTCGGGGGGGGGGGGGGCTAACACTGGGTGGGCGCCAAATTTTTGGCGTTTACCTTGGCGTTCCGGACGGAAATTTTTTTGTTCATAAATTTTCATCTTTTCTGCGCCGCAGGCGAAAATTTTTTGAATTTTAGAAGGCCGTAGGCCAAAAAAATTCACTTTTTAGCGCCGCAGGCGAAAATTTTGAGGATTTTGGAGCTCAAGAAGCCAGATTTCTTCCATTTTTTGCGCCGCAGGCGAAAATTTTTTTAAATTTGAGGTTGTAGGCGAAAAAATTTCACTTTTTTGGCGCTGCAGGCGCCAAAAATTTTGATTTTCAGTGTCGTAGGCGAAAATTTTTTGAATTCTGGAGCTCAAAAGGCCAGATTTCTTCCTTTTTCAGCGCCGCAGGCGAAAATTTTTTAAAATTCGAAGGCCGTAGGCCAAAAAAATTCACTTTTTTTCCCAACGCCTTCCCCAAATTTTTCCCTTTTCCCCATTTCGGGGGGGGGGGGCTTCAGCCCCCCCCCAGCCCCCCCCTGGCTACGCCCCTGCAATATACACATATTAGAGGGAATATAGGAAGCAAGGTTGGCAGATTCAGGGAAATCTTTGGATATACAAATCCGAATCTGATATCCGAAATCTCCGAATATTTTTTTCCTGATCGGGATATCCGAATACGCCATCCTTAATAGGCAATCTAAATTTAAAATATCTCTTCTAATTAACAAAAATAACCTTTTTCATGCAATCCTTAATCATTTGTGAGGTAAAAAAATTCGAAGTTTCACCTCTATGTTCTGTAACCACTTTTCTAAAGTCTTCCTTAACGAAAATAAATTTTTTAAAAATTTTTCAAAGAACAAACCAAAAGTACAGGCACAATAGCTTTAGAAGGATATGTCATATATAAAGGGCCAGAATATCCAACCATTTCAGTCATATAAGGCAAAGCACCACAATGATCAAGATGAAAATGTGAGATGATAACACAGTCGAGACATTGAGTTAAATCGCCAGAGGCTGTTTAAAAATAAGGAATTAAATTTGCAAATGGAAGGCTTGACAAAAGAACCAGACGGTGTAGTCTACAAAACGAGGTAATTTATAACCCAATTTTGTTTAGTATTCGAGGGAAAATGCCAAATAATACTCAAAAATCTAGAAAAAATATTTAGTGTCCCAACTACTAATTGTAGTCTGACTGGACTTCCAAGTGGTAAAAATCCAGAAAAATCCGAAAATTCCCAAGAACTCCCACTCTTAATACAAATCTACATACTCAAGCCTCTTAATTTAAACAAAAAATATTTCTATATAAAAAACCTTTACATACAAATATAAGTAAAATCAGGAAAACGTCTTTCATCAGTAAATCCCATATGCATTCCACAATCCAACATTATATTTTTCCCTCCAATTGTGACTAAAATACAACTTCTTCCAACATCTTGACCAGCACCGAGGGGTGTAATCTAAAAATTGAATTTTTTAAATTTTAAACTAGAAAAATTACATACACGAATTCTCGGCATTTTTTAAATGTTTTGAATAAATTAAATTATATTTAATTTTTTAAAAATCTGAAAAAAAATATTAAAAAAAATCTTATTTTGGCATCAATTCCAAAAAGGAATTTCTTTAGAGAAATAGAGAAAGGTTCTCCCTTTTCTAGTTTATCCCCGTTGTTCGAATTAATCCAGAACTACAATTAGAGTTAGGAAAAATGCAAAAATCGAATCAGAAGCTGAATTTAAAAGGGAATATTTCGAATTCGAAAATTATTCTGAATAATTTTGATTCGCCCGATCTCTAAGTACAACCCTCGGCAATTCAAGTAGGCCTAGTCGTCACAAAAGGACAGAAAAAAGAAAGAATTCCTCCCAATTATTCGCCCCCTACTTCTCCCCAAAAATACATTTTTTAACGATTTTAAAGATAAATTAAAAAGTAATAATTGTGAAAAATTTAACATTTTAATCTTCTATTTAAAAGTAAATTTAAAAATTTATATTCAAAATATGACAAAATGGCACAATAAATAATAAACAAAAAGATCACAAGAAAAAACACATGAGAACGGGAAGGAAATTTTAACAGAAAAAAAATATTTAAAGATTAAAAAAATTTCTCAGAAAAAACTAAAAGGATAAACATTACCGTTGCTACTTTCTGGTTGTTGTTCTGGGGTTAAATCTTCTCCTGGAAAAATGGGGAATTTTAAAAATATTTTTTATGAAAGTTAGAGAAAATCATTAAATGGTTTTATAAAAAAAAAAGAAAAATAAATTCCCCCTTTTAGGAAAAGGACATTTGGTCCCAAGTTTGTCTCGACTCTTTTTAAAAATAAAAAAAAATCGGACAGCATTATTTTTGGCATCATTAGACACGTCTCGTCGAGATGAGTCGGGTAATGCCAAAATAGAAGCGCCATGACGTCTCCCAGGCAAATTAAGAATAAAAATTCCCATGTACACCTGAACACGGCTAAATGTCTATAGTTAAAAATTCGCGATTAATTCCCCCAAACTTTTTCCTTTTAAAATATTTTCATTTCACCCGTACATTTTGCAATTAAATTAGAAAAAAATTTTCAAAAAAAATTACCAGCAAGAACATCAAAATTTTCCTCATCAAATCTATTGTAAACATCAAAATTATTATCATAATCTTCTTGTATTGGAGAAAATGAAGAACATTGAGCAGGTTGCCGAAAAGTTGTTTCTAATGGAGGATACGAAGGATATGAAGAACATTCTCCTAGACTTAACTGAAAAAAATTTTTTTTAAACTTTAGACCTTGAAAATGTAGGAACTTGAATGCCAAAACATCGAGATGCCAAAAACATCGAAATGCCAAACCCACCAAAAGCTGAAGAAATCAAAACTCATTATCGGAACAGATGTTGGCATTTTCAGCAGCTTTTTGGGGAAATTGGCATTTCAAGGTCATTTCGACAATTTGATATCCTATGGCTTAAGGGAGTTGGCATTTCAATGTTCTGACATTTTAAGACCCTCCAAATAACCCCAAAGAAAACCTCCATATCTGCTGTCGGCGACTCCTCCAAATATTGAAAACTATCCTGCATAGTTTTGTCCTTGTCCTCATTTTTTGTCTCTCCCAAATGCATTGTTTGATCAGAAAGTGTACGAAATGGACTCTAAAAAATATTTAAAAATTCAAAAAAATAAATTTACAAGTCTCGTTTGATGAGCAGATTTTTCTTTCACTACCGAAAGCGCATTCTTAACAAGAGAAAAAGTTGCATCAGAAAGTGTCCTAGGCTCATCAGAGCGAAGAGTTATTGTAGGATGAGAATCTTGAATTTTTGCGGCAATTTTTTTGAGATTTAAATTTTTGGTGGTGGAAAAGTTGTGATTTTGCTGTTGATTGAACTTTAAAAAAATTTTAGATTTTAAAGAGATCAGAAATATGGTAAAAAATTTTTTTAATGAATAAGAAAACTTTAGCCATGACAAGGAAGAAAATAGACTGGAAAAATAACCAAAAAAATGAATTGACCCAGAATGTGAATTGAAAAAAATGAATTGAACCCTCATCAAACACATTGAAATTCAGGGACCTTACCACTTAACCACCACCGTTACTTGAATTTTTAATAAAAAAATTGGTTATATAGACTAGAATAAAGCCCCTTATAAATATTCATTTAATAACCACGGGAAATTTAAAAAAATTTTATTTAGATTTCAGAACAAGGGCTAAAGAAAAATTTTAAAAAAATTAAAAAAATTTACATTATTTCCATTCTCCAAGTGTGGCCTTTTCATAGTAGGAGTTGAAAGAGTATTATTTGCCATCATCGGATCTATCACAGCAACAATATCTTCTCTCAACTTTTGATAGTTTTGAGCCTTAAAAAATTTAAATTAATTTTTATTCCATTCCTTTCAAAAAATTAATCCTTTTAAAAAAACATTCAAAAAAAATTTCCATATTTTTGTGTTTTGATTTTGTCTCTCTTCAAACCCCATACTCTCTCTCCTTTTGTCTGACTTAAAAAGAACAAGAAAGGCGGAGTAGACAGCCGAAAAAGGCGTGTTTTTCCGTCTTCTTTTCCTATTTAACATAACACGCGGAACCACAAAACACACAAAAAAGTATGGAAAAAGGTCAATCTCTACCAAATTCAATGTCTCTCTCCTTTTCCCATACTATTTCTCTTCCTCTCTAGGGGTGATCTTTTGGGTAAACCAACTTCATTTTGATTAGACTGCATTTTCTCCCCATTAGTCAAATCGCGATGGGAACGTTTTCGTCCAGGAATTGCTCTAGTATTTGCCAATAAAGGATCAACAATTGCAGCAATATCTTCCCTTACCTTTAAAAAAAATATTTTTTTCTCAATTTTGAAGAAAACTCACAGCTTTCCGAACAGATTCTGGAATATTCCGAATAATTGTGTCTGAATATTTTGCATGTCCAAATAATCCTGAACGTCTTTCTCTTGTACCCATTTTTGATTTAATTTAAATTAACTTTAAAAAAATTCTTTAAAAGTAAAAAAAACAAAAAAAAAATTTCAAGAAACGACAGTATAAAAAATTTTATTTGCGACATTTTGCCACAAGACACTTTGCCACAAGACATTTTGCCGATAGGACACTTTGCCAATTAGACACTTTGCCACAAACTTGTTTTATTTGTTTTTTGTCACAATTAATTGTTAAAGACTGGGGGTAAATTGGAAAGGAGGGGAAGGCTTTTTATGGAGAGATTTTGGCAAATAAAGAGTAAAGTAACCATAAATACACTTGTTTCTGTTGTGTTTTCCCCAACAATAAAATGACAAAAAGGAAAATTTACTGTATCTCGATAATTAAATATTTATTGTTTCATTTTTAATTGTTTGAGGCGATTGAAGGAAATATTGGAGATGATTGAAGGTACTAAATCTCTCTTTCCAGTTTGAATTCCTAATTAAAAAAAAACAAAATAGGTAGACTATAATCTTCAGCAATTAAAATACAATAATCACCTTAATCCAAAACCAACTTAAACCAAATCACTCCTCTATCTAACATCGCTCAAAACGGCCCAAAGGAGTGATGTTACATAGACATTCTGTCCCAACAAGATCTTGAAGGGGGTCACGCGTAAACCCCCCAATCCAAAAATTAGAAGACAACAAATTCAACTAAATTATCGGTTTTGCAACTTTATTTACATAAATAAATAATTAATTTTTGTATATTAAGCAAAATCAAGATTTTTCTAAAAATAAAATTTTTGCAAATTTTATTTTTTATTTTTTGATCTTTCTTTTTTTCCTTTAAAAGTACTTCTAAATTAGAAAAGAATCACAACAAAAAATACTTTATTAAAACACGTGTAACACGTTTCTGGGTTTAACAACTACGTCAAATAAACGAGTTAAAAGAAGCCCCTTTTGTTAAAAAATTTTTTTGTGACCAAATGACCTATCTAAAAATATTTTTAATTATTTTTAATATTTAAAAGAAGACCTCTAAAATGACGTAAAAATATTTTAAAATTAAATATAGACTCGACAAAATTATTTTTGGATTTATTTGCCCTCCAAATATTAGTCTTTAGAAAAAAGAATTTTTACGTCACTCAATATAAAATTAATTAAGGATTACCTCGAAAGAAGACAAATCTCCAAAAGATCAACTAAAACATGCTTAATAAATGACAACTTGTTAGGCCAGACTTTTGACCTTAGAACACAAAGGACAATCTGACAATCCTTATTTTAATAAAAAGTTCGGCACTCCTACCTTCCCCCCCCCCCCCAACGACAGGAGTGTCTAAAGTTCAGATCTGCAAATCCTAGGATTTCCAATAATCTACCAACCCTACTATAACAACTAGAATATCAGTCCCAGAACATTAATCTCCCAATAATCTCTAACAAAAATTTTGGTTATCAAGCTCGGTGTTTTTTTCGAAATATCCTCTATCCCAGTCTCTACTAACAAAATGATCGATATCCCTCCATACTTTCCAAATGTCCCCCAAGTCCTCCCAAGTCTTCCCAATCATCTAAACTCTATAACATCTCAACTAGTAATTAACCCTTTCTCAAAAGAAAAATTGGTGTGTTGATCTATTGTGATTACCCTTTATAAAATAAAATTTATTTTGTCCTTTCCTTTCAATAAAAAAATTTGAGGCAATTGTTTTAAAAAATAAAAGGCTTGAAAGGGTTTTTTAAGAAGAAACCCAAAGGTTCTCTCAACACATTTTTTAAAAGAATTCCTTTTATTTACAAAAAAAATAATTGGGATATTTTGTCATCTATTTTTAATTTTCAAAATATTCGGAAAATTTGCGGGGAAAGGGGCTTTTGAGGGGATTTTTGACTTAATAAATTAATTAGAAAGAATTTCCCTCAATTTCCCTCAATTTTTTGAATTTTTTAAATTTTTAGGGCAAATTCCTTAAAATCAAAATATTCAAAGTATCTTGCCATTTATCATTAATTTCCCCCCAAAATTTTTTTTTCTTTAAAAGTTGGAATTTTTTTAAAAATTCCTTATTAATTAAAGGAATTTAATGAATTTTCTAAAAATAAAAAAAAATTTCAAAACAAAAAAAAATTTATTTTGAGAAAAATAAATATCCAAAAATATTTTCTTTTTGTTTTTAAAAAACAATTTTTTTGCAAAATTTTTTCTCCAAATTTTCTCTTTCTAAAAAAGCAAAAAAAAAGTGATTGATTCCCAACTATTTTTATATTAATTAAACTATAAATTCTTTTCATTCTTTCAAAAATCTTTTTTTTTGTGTTTATTTGTTTTTGGTCTTTGAACTTGTTTTAAAGGATTAAAAATATCGAAAACACGTTTTTCTTTGGCGTTCTGATTTTTTAAATAAAAATTTTTTTATACAGTAATCCGATATAATTACACATTTTTTAAGCTGGATCGAGGGGTATTTAATATTGAGAGTTTTAGAAAGGTTTTAAAGGTGTCGTAATTGAGAGCTTCCTTCTCTCTCAGGACCTTTCTCACCAAATAGAAAATCTTGAACTTGATAAAGGATTAAATACGTAAGAAGGGAATCATTTAGGCAGCCTCCCTCCTTCACCTAATTCCTAACCAAAAAACATTTAAAAACAGAGTCCGACTATAATTCTTAAATTTTTAATTTTTGAAAACATTTTTTGTGTTTAAATGATGTCAATTTATAAAAAAATGTAATTTTTTTATTGTTTATATTTCAATTCCCCCATTAAAGGATTATTAACAAAAAAAGGATTATTTTTAAAAATTCTTTAAACAGAATTAATTAAAGATCAGCTTCCACTGTAGAAGTACTGAGTACTTGCAATTTTAATGTACTTAAAAAATAATTTTTTTTGTTACTGCTGAATTTTTAAAATTAAAAAAAATTTTTTTCGAACTTTGGCTTATCTCCTTGTTTAATTCACATGGTTTTGTGATTTATTTTTTATTAAAAAAAATTTTTTTAAATAAAAAATAAATAAAATAATCGTGAGAACAATAAAAAGAGAAGGTGGAATTTCTTAGAAAAAATTTTTTTTTAATTTTTTCGAAAAATTTAATGTCAAAAAAATATTTTTTAAATTTACCCATAGAAAAAAAGAAACATTATTTTATTTAAAAAAATTATTTTTCGAAAATATTTTGACTATAAAATTAAGAAAAAAATATTTAAAAAAATTTATTTTAGATTTTTTATTATTTTCTTAATTTATTAAAAAAAAATTTTTTTTTCAAAATTATCAACCAAAAAATTTAATTCCTAAAACAAAATTCAGGCAAAAAAAAATAATTTTTAGACTTTAAAAAAATAAAAAAATAGCAAATAAATATCAACTCTATAGAGACAGACATTTTTTAAATTAATAGTGCTTCCTGCCCTTTTATTAAAAAAATATAAAAGGATATTTAAACAAAATATTTATTTCCTACTTAATAACACTTGCATAAATCAAATTGCTATAAAAACGAGGAAGTTAATTAAACAAAATTAAAATAAACTTTAAAAATGTTTTCCAAAAATATATATTTATCTTTTTAAATTTAAATAGACATACAAAAACATACAATTCAAAAACTAATGTTTTGATAAAAAGAGAAATTGAACAGTTAGAGATCCCATTAAATGAGAGGGAGAAAAGAAAATAGGAGAGAAACAGTGTTGTGAATATACATACAACTTTGTTTTGTTAGAGTAAAACTTGTTTTGTTTGAGTAAAACTTGTTTTGTTAAATTAAAACTTGTTTTGCTAAAGTAAAACTTTGTTCGTTGGAGTAAAACTTGTTTTGAAAGACAAAACTTGTTTTTAAATAAACTTGTTTTTAGAGCAAAACTTGTTTTTCAAAATAAAACTTGTTTCCAAACATTTAATAAACTTAAAAACACCTATAAAAACAAAACTTTTCCAAAAAACATATAAACATGTTTTTAAAATGTTTGAGTCTAGTAGTCTTTTGAGTCTAACTAAAAAAATTAAATTTTAACAAAATTTTTCTAAATTTTTATTTTTTTAAATATTTAGAACAAAAAAATATTCAAGATAAAAATATTACAACAGAAAAAAAATTTTTTAAAGAAATTTTGATATTTTTAAGAGAAAAACAATTTAAGAGAAAAACATTGTGTAAAGAGTGTAATGGAAGACAGAGAAAGAGAAAATAAAAATAGTGGAATTATCTGAAAGAATTTAAAAAAAAAACAAAAAATAATTAAAGGAAAATATTGAGATTCAATTGTTAAAACAAAAAATAATAATAATAGCTCATTTTTGAGTTAAATAAAATAAAAGAAGAAAAAGCTGAAAATATTTGTGACTAGAAAGTTTAAATAAAAATGATGACTAGAAAAACAAATGTTTTTGTTTCCTTTATTTCTTCTCTCTTCTTTTTTTCTTTTCCAAGTTTGTTTTAAAGTTTGTTTTCAAGTTTATTTTCACTCTTTTCTGATGTTGCACTCTCTGTTTTGTTTTTATACACTTTTCCCTTGTTTTTGTTGATGTTCAGATTTTATTCTGATTTTTCTTTCTGTTTTTCTCAAGTTTTAATATTGCACACAAACAAATGTTTTTAAATGTTTTGATGGTAGAGAAAAAGGAAAATAAAGTTGTTTTTGTTGTTTTTATATGTCTATCTTGTTTTTAATAATTAATTTTGAAAGAAGCACCAGTATGTTTGAAGATATGAGGTTTTTATGGTTGTTTGGAACATTTCTGAAAAATAAAAAATTAAATATTATGTAAAATTTTTTTTAAATTTTTTTAAAATTATTTTTATTTTCAAGGCATTTCATTTATTCACCTAGAAACATATCTCAACCTCTATCTTAGCCCATGTCTTTCGGATACCCCAAGCTCTGAGTTATCCCCCTATACATTAACCACCACTTATTCCAAACTCCTAGATAGCCTTAGAATAAAGGGGATTCAAGTGAATTTTTTTTTCATTTAAAAATTCTTCAAAAACACACCATAAACAAAAATTAAATAATTATTTGTTGTTCTTTTCAGATTTTCCAGAGTCCAAATTTGAAGATGTGCATTGTTTTACTGGTTTAGAAGAAATTATAGGGGTCTGTTTTAATCCTGTAGATGCCATACTTTGCCTTAAATTAGCAAAGCGTCTTGGAGAACGTCCAAATTGTGCAGCATCATCAACAGAAATTAAAATATGAATCATTTTTTGAGGAGAAAAAAAATTTTTTTTTAATTAAAAGTTGTTTGAAGAAATAAAAGCTGTGTTTAAGCTGTTGTTTTAGTAAATGTGAGAAGCGGTCAGGAAATTCCTTCGGACTTTATAGTGGCAAATTTTACTTTGAGAAAATGCACGCGGCGACAAAGGAATTTAAAGGTGTGTGTAAAGAAGCCTCCGCCCCTCTACCTCCAAACAAGGGACAAGGAAAAAAATGGGGCGGGATTTTATAATAATAATAATTGAAAAAAAGAAGCTGAAAAAAAGAAAAAAAAAATTTAAAAAAAAAAGAAAAGAAAAAAAAGTCGTCTCTCTTTTTACCTTTTTCTTTTGTTCGTTAATAAATAAGGGAGGTATAGACATTTGGGCGCAGAAAGTGTTTGGGCGCGGGCTTAAATATTTCAACATAGGGAGGTCCTAAATTTATGAAATTTTGCAGAAATATAAATAAGAGTGTTAACTAGGTCTGATAAAAATTTCAGAATTTTTGGAAAAATATAAAAAAAAGTTATGATTGAAAAACTGCAAAAAATTAAAGAAAATTTCAAAAAAATTTAAAAAATCTTCAAAAAATTTCGAAATTTTCCAAAAATTTCGAAATACTTAATATAAATTTTTTAAATTTTTTTGTTAGATTAAATAACATTATTAAAGAATTCCTTTCAAAATTTCGTAATTTCAATCCCCTTTTTAAATATTTGTAAACTCTTGATCAGTCAGCGCCCAAACATCCCCCTTTCCCAGCCCCTAAAAATGCTTCTTCCTTCCCTCTTCCCAAAATTTAAAAATAAAAAAAGGGAAAAGTGAGGGTGGGAGGGCAATTGTTGTTTTAAACGAAAATTGCCTGAGGGTACAAACAACAAAAAAAATTTTTTAAAGATGATTGATTGTCCGGAAATATTTCTCTCGAAATTTTTTAAAAATTGCATGAAGAGAGGGGAAAAATGAAAAGAATTTTTGTTTATTTATAATTTAATTATTATTTTAGAAAAATTTAACGGGTCATTTACGTAATTAAAAAAATATTTTTTAAAAAATTATTTTTGGGAATAAATAAAAATAAAAATATTTTTTATTTAAAAAAAGAATTTTTTGGTGGACAATAGAAGGGGAAAGAAGGGAGAGAAGAAGATTGGAATTTTCTCTTTTAAATTTAAATTTGGACATTAAATTATTCCAAACATTTAGTAACGTCAATAAAAAGAGAAAAGCACAAAAAAAAGATTTTTGAACAAAAAACCCTCCAAATTTTAGAAAATTAAAAAGACAAAATTTCGTGCTGGTTTAACGAAATTTTTAAAATAAAAGTTGAGGCATTCCCAAAGCTTAGGCGTTTAGTTCAGGCATTCTCAAAGACGAAATTTCGTCTAAAAAATAAATCCGAAATTAAATATGATAAAATTTCGGGTATTTTAAAAGCGAAATTTCGAGCTTTTGAAAGACGAAATTTCGTAAAATTTCAAAAAGAAATTTCAAAAAATAATTTTTGGAAAACGAAATTTCGCATTTTGAAAGACGAAATTTCGTGTAATTTCAGAAAAAAATTCTTGAAAAACGAAATTTCGAGTATTTCCCCCCTTGTTTCGTCTAAAATACTTCAAGTATACCCATAAAATATTTTTTTCTTGAATATTAGTAAGAGGACATTTGATCCCAAAAAATTTCTCTAAAATATTTTTTTTTAATTATTTCCTTTTTTAATTATTCTCGTGCTTATTTTAATATTTAATTAATTCAATTCCATCACTTAAAAAAAATTTTTTTTAATTTAATTTATTTATTAAATTGCAGGAATTTAAAGGGTGCTTCTCCTTCTTCTCTTTATTTTTTAGTTTAATTTTTATTTTTTTAAATTTTTTCTTTTTGCAATTAATTAAAAAAATAATTAATTTTCTAACGGAAAATAATTATTTTTTTATTATTAAAATTGAAAAAAAAATTTTTTTTTAATTTTTAAAGCAAAAAAGCACTTTTTTGAAGGGTAATTAAAGAAGAGAAAGGGGATTATCTGTTTAAAAAGAACAAAAAAAAATAATTAGGTAAAAATTAAAATGAGGGGGAAATTAATAAAATTAGTTAATTAAAAGAGAATAATGAGTGGGGAAAATATTAAGAATTAAAAAAAATTTTTTTTAATTGAAAGACTTCCTTCTGCCCCCCCCCTCCCTTAAAGACTTCCTCCCCCCTTTAATTAATTAAAAATTAACTTTCCATTGTCTTCTCCCTATTAAAAATTTTTTTTAAAGATTATTAATTAAAGCGAAGAAAAAAAAGAAAAGAAGCTATATAATTTAAACAAGATTAAATTAATTAAATAATTTTAAAAAATTTAAATAAAAAGAAAGTGCCGTTTAAAGTATTTCAAATGTTTTTCACGTGAACAGGATGTTGTGTTTATATTAAATTCTGATTAAATTCTGTTTGTTCGGTTTATATGTAATAAATTCTGATTTTTTCTGTCCAAATAAAATTCTGATATTTCTTATTTAGATTAAATTCTGGTTTTTTTGTTCATATTAAATTCTGATTAAATTCTGTTTTTATAATAATTCTGAAATTCTTTGTTCAAATTAAATTCTGACAGTTTTTTTGTTTATATATAATGAATTCTGATATTTTTCTATCCAAATAAAATTCTGATATTTCTTTGTTCTGATTAAATTCTAAATTCTGATTAAATTCTGATATTTTCTTGTTCATATTAAATTCTGATTTTTTGTCACCTTTTTGCTTACTTTTTACATTATGTTTAATTAACATTTACGTATTTAAATTAAATTCTGATTGTCTTTGTTCTTCCTTAATGAAATTTATTTCCAACTTTTTAAATCAAATGTTCAAAAAAAACTGCTAATTAAATTTTTTAACGTCTACTTAATTGTTTGTTTGTTTTTATTTTTAAATTTTAATTTTCTAGAATTAAATTTAATTATTTTAAATTTAATTTTGGAAATAAAAAAAAATTTTTTTTAATTTAAAAACAATTAAAATTAGGTAACCACCAATGATTAAAACGTCAAAAAAATTTTAATTATAGAAAACAATAATAAAAATTTTGCAAATTTTTATTTTTTCTTTAAAATTTTATTGAACATTTTAAATGAATTTAACCTGGACATTTGGGCGCGTTAATGTTTAGAAAGCGCTAAATAAAAATTGCTAGGGAATTTTGTTTTGTTTGTGTTCAAATAAAATTCTGATTTTTTTTGTTTAAATTAAATTCTGGTTTTTGCTTAAATAAAAATTCTGGTTTTATATTGAATTAAAATTCTGATTTCTGTTTGAATTAAATTCTGGTTTTTTGCTTAAACTAACTTCTGATTTTCGTTTAGATTAATTTCTGATTTTTGTTCAGATAAAATTCTGATTATTTTTGTTTAAATTAAATTCTGATTTCCTAATTAAACCAGAACAGAAAAACGAAACATACAAAAACCAGAATTTTCCTTTTTCTCTCAACTTCAAACAAATATATAATTTTACCCACACCTTTATTTAACTTCCTTTCCGGTTGGTCTTTATACTTGTATGTATAAATTTAATTAAATATATATTTAAGTTTAAATATCAGACAGTTATTTAAAAGTATTTTTAGATTTTTTGTCTTTTATAATACAATTTATTTAATAAAATTTAATTTAAAAAATTTTCTTGACCTTCCCTTTGACGTAAAAAATTTTTTTTGGTCGTTAAAAATTTCCTAAAATATAAAAATAAAAGGTTTGGCCTAATTCTAATTTTATAAAAAATTTTTTTGAGATTCTTTGACCCCGATTTTTAATAAATTATTTTTAGTAGTTTGTTTTTAAGTAGGCAAATTAAATAATGTTTACGTAAAAAGAGGAAATGTTTGTTTTATCTAAATTAGAGAAGGAATAAAAACATGTTTATATTAAATTCTGATTTTGTTAATTGAATTAAATTCTAGATTTTTTAGTATGTTTGAAATTAGTTCTGGTTTTTTTAAAGTTCTTTTTTAATTAAATGTTTATATTAAATTCTGATATTAGAATTCTGATTTTAGAAAACAATAAAAGTGGGAGGCTTACTAGACAATTTTAAATTCTGTTTTGATTTTGTTTTTTGTTCCAATTAAATTCTGATCTTCTAAATTAAATTAAATTCTGGTCGTTTAAAATAATGTTTAAATTAATTGTTTTTATTAAATTCTGATCTTAAGAAACAGAAACAAAGGCGGAAGGCTTAAAATATTTTAGAAACAATTATTATTTTAAAATAAAGAATTTTTTAAAAATATTGCTTGGCGACGCACTTTAATAATAATATTATTTTATTATTTAAAAATAATTTTTGCTTAGTAACCAAAGTGCTTTTTTAGTACTTAATTAATTAATACAAAAATGTATTTTTTTTGTTTTAAATTTAAAGATGTACTTAATTCTGGTTTTTTTTGTTTTGTTTAAATTAAATTCTGATTTCCTTTAAATTAAATAATTCTGATTTCAGGCAACAAAAACAATAGCGGAAGGCCTTATAGTCTATTTTTAATTCTGGTTTTTTATTTTGTTGAAATTAAATTCTGATATTTGTTGAATTTAGATTCTGATTTTTCTTTTTTTCTTTGTTTTTGTTCATATTAAATTTTGTTTTGGGTTTGTTCAAATAAATTCTGATTTTAAAAATTAAATTCTGAAAAAAATCAGAATTTAATATAAACATTTAATTAAAAATCTTCAATTTAATTTAAAAAATCAGAATTTAATTTGAACAAAAACAAAAGTTAAATTCTGATTTTTTTTAATTTTCTTTGTTTAAAATTAAACAAAGAAAACTTCCTTCTCACATCATTTATGTACCCAAACAAACCAAAAATTAAAAAAGACTAAAAATGTTGAAAAAAAAAAGTTACTTTTTTAAAATTAAAAAAAAATATTTTTTTTAATTTTTAAGTTAATTTAATGGAAATTTTTTTTTAACTTTTTTTTTATTTTTGGCATTTAAAAAAATAATTATTGTTCTCAAACTTGGCATTTTCGTGAGAGAAAAATTTTTAAAAAGAAAAAAATTTTTTTTCTTCCTCTCCTACATCCAAAAATAAATTTTTTTTCAAGACTTTTTTTGTCCAATAAACAAAATACAAAAATAAAAAGACTAAAAATTTTAATCTAAAAAAGATCAGATAAAAAGAAAAAAGAGAAAGAAGACAGCCTAAATTTTTGAGGGATTTTTCTTCAGCTACCTTAAGAGTTTAAGACCGACGGTGGAAGAAAACGGAAGAAAAATAAAAAACGAAAGTAAAATACGGAAACAGAGGCGGAGAACGGAAAAGAAGGATGGGAAGAAAAAAAATTTTTTAAAAATTTAAATAACAAAGAGAAATTCTCTTCGGGAGCAGTCCAGAGCTATAACGGAGCACTCCAAGGTGCCAGAGCTATAACTTCGTTCAAAATTGTCGAATTCAGGACGCCCAGGTATGGTTCGATTCAGCTCATCGAGGCGCATCTAACCATACCAGGATGTCCCAGATTCTATCATTTTTGAACTAAGTTAAAGCTCTGGATATCTATGGATCTTTCCTCCCCCTTCTCTCCTCCATTCCCAAAAAAATTTTTTTTTTGAAATAAAAATTCTTTTCCCCAATTTCTAAATTTATTTATGGTCATTTTAAATTTAAAAAAGGTCACAAATATTTTTAGAACAAAAAAAATTCCTTTTAATTATTAAAAAACAAAAATTAATCACGCTTATATGTAGGCAATAATAACTAAAAAGTGCAAAATTGCAAAAAAAAAATTTTTTTTATTGGAGTTTGGATGAGTGTGAAGGATAAAAAGGAATGGAAAGAATTTTTAAAAGAGGATTTTGAAATTAAAAAAAATATATATTTTTTTAAAAAGTCTACTAAATATTTACTAGAAAAGGGCACATACATTACCAATAATTTTCTTTAATCTTTTTTTAGCCTTCCGTTTATACCACAATTTTTTAAGAGAAAGAAAATTTTTATTTTTTTGACCAGTAAAGGTGTAAGCCTTCCGGTTGGTATTTTTAAAATTTTTACCTTAGAACTAATGGACATTTAATAGAATTTTTGGTCTATAGTTTTGTTGATAATATGGCAGAAATAAATGTTTAGGCCTTTTATTCCAAAGAAAATTTTGTCCTTTCAAGTTCAGTCCAGTTTTTTAATTTAAAAGTTTCTTTTTTGACTAAAAAAAAGGGATCTGGGTCCGAAAAATTCGGGTCTAAGTCAGAATCGGGCTTTCAAAATTTTTTGGAGCCGGGCTTGTGTCAAAGACCGGGTTTTCGGGTAATCAATGACATCCTGTTATATTTTTTCTTTGTTGGATGAGAATGAATACAAGATTGTAAAATTTAGAAAATTAAAGAAAAGCAATAATTTAATTAAATAATAATTTAATTAAAATAAAAAATAGAAAAAAAAATTGAAAATTTTTTAAAACTGATTAAAATATTAAAAAAATAATTTTTTTATATTTAAAAAAATTTTTGTTGCCAAAATTAAATTTATAGTCTTTTTCCAACTTAGGTATATATAGGTAATTACAATAATAAATTTATAAATAATTTCCAAGTATTTTAATAATAATTTTTACCAAAATTGGAAAACTTTGAAAAAAAAATGAGGAAATAAACATATAAATTTACTAGAAATTATTTTTTAATTTTATATTTTTTATGCCAAATTGTCTACCGAAAAAAAAATTTTTTTTGTATTTTAATTTTATATTTAAAAATTTCTATTTTTAACTGAAAAAAAAAATTTTTAATTAAATAACTATTAAATATATCTTTTGCAAAATTCTATACAAAATTTAATTTTAAACAAAAAAAAAAGAAAATAAAAAAAGCTAAAAATAAAATATAAAAATTATTATTAAAATTAAGAAAAATTTTTTTTTCAAAATTTGTATGTTTTACTGATGTTTGTTTTTGGAGTTGTGCAAAAATTGTACAAAAAAAATTTTTTAACAAAATAATTTTTCAAAAAAAATTATTTTTTAATATTTTGTTTATTCAAAACATAAAGGAATTTAAAAACAAAACTATTTTTTATTAATTAGAAAAAGCCTGGGAGGCAAACGAAGTCAAACCTCACACCCCTAAGTTGGACAGGCAGAAACACTAACCATTCAGCCACTACCACACAATAAGGAAATTAAAATTAAACTAATTACATAATTAGTAATTAATCTTTTTGGAACTTTTGAACATAACAGCAATTAGTCAAAAAAATTTTTTAAAGAAAAAAAACAAAAAAAAAATGTATAAATTAAATAATTTTATAAAAATAATTATTACCTTTATTTTTAAATTTAAATTCTAGTTTTATTAATTTTGAAAAGAAAAAAATTTCTTAACAGTTGCTTTTTAATTGCTAGGTTTAAATTTTTTTAATAAAAGAGAGGGGGAGTTAAAAAGGAATAAATAAAATTAGTAATTATTTTTTTCTGGTTAATTTTTATTCTTAGAAAAAAATTTTTTTAAACAATAGTTTAATAATATTCGAATTACTCATTTTAAATTTACTAAAAAATAACAAAAATCTCGTTAAAAAATGGAAAATATTTTTTAGCAAAATTAAAAAATTTTTTGATTTTTTCGTATAATCTATTCACATAGTATTTTTTAAAAATGTCCGCAAATCCTAAAAATGTCCTAAAAGCCCCAAAATTTTTTAAAAAATTTTTATTCCTCAAAAAATTAAAAAAATAATTTTTTTCAAGCAAAAAATATACCCTCCTTCAATCATTTTCTCTCTACATATCCCCTCTTCTTCCTCTAAAACGTGCTCTAGGATCAATTGAATTGCGTCTACATTCGTGCAAAATATACAATAATTGTTGACACTAAAAATTAAAAAAATTTTTAAAAATTAATTAAAGAAAAATAAACATTTGTTGGAAGGTCATTATCTTCAACACATTCACGTGCTCTCTTCATTTTTATCTAGAAAAAAAATTAGGTTGAAATAAATTTTAGAAAAAAAAACTTGAAAAGTCAAAAAAAAATTTTTAATTAACAATAAGGAGCACCATTTACTGAGAGTCTTTGGTATTGTTTTGCTATCATTCGTTAGAGGACTCCCGACTTCCTATTGTGAAGTGATATGCGTTTTCTTGCAAAATGACTTTGGGATATGTTATATTTTTTTCAGTCTTTTTCACCCTTAACAAGGATCTTTTGTTAAGAGAGCAACGATATTCTCTTGTAAAGAATAATAAAAATTGGACAAAATTGAAAAAAAAGTAAAATTTCTTTGAAAAGGCACAGAAAAACACTTGAAAAGCCCTAAAAAATAGTCAAAACCTTCCTACTAGTGCCAAGACTAAAAGTTCATTAAAACTTCTCAACCCCCTACTTATCATAACTAATAACAACCCTATCCTACCTCACCAATTTTTTACAAAAAATATCCAAACCTTTATACAATCAGATTCTAAAAGACAAAGTTTTGCTTGTTGTCGAATACCATCACAAGCAATTCCAGATTTTGTTTGCTTTTGGGCTTCTTCCAAAGCTTCATCTCCTATGCTATTGTTGTTCATTTTAACACTATTTTCTTAGACAAAAAATTAAAAAAAAAATTTTTTTTTTATTTAAAAAATAATTAAATATTTAAGATAAAAACAAACAAAAAATTAAAAAAAAATTTTCAAAAAAATTTTCAAAAAAAATTTTTATTTTCCAAAATTTTGGATAATGTAGAGGGAATATATAATTAAAGTTAGGAAAAAAGTCTCTCACTGGCTTCTTTAAATTTAATGTAAATAGAAGACGGATTGAAAGATTGAACTAGCCAAAGGTTATAGACTAGAAAACTTTAAGAAAAATTTTGAATAAAAAAGGATTTCCTTGTATAACTAGAGACTCGAAAAAATTTGAGATCGATATCTAAGAAAATCTCCATCTAGATGACAGAGATTGTTGACTTTAAAGCCCTATAGCTAGGGTTGAATTTGAAGTCCCCCAAATTCACCAAAATTATAAAGAAACTGAACCGATTTTATTTGGTTCGGTTTGAAACCGACAACCCTACCCATAACTTTTTACTTCCTAAAAAAGCCAAGAATTTTCTATAATAAATCGATGATGCTCATCGAGTGATACCAAAAAAAAAGTACAAAGTTTTGAATTAATTTGGGAGGTTTAAAAGAAGTCTAATCTCTAGTCACAACAAGAAAACCCAATTTAAAAAAGAATTGAAAAAATTCTAGTCTATACTCTTTCCTTTTCAACGTTCAGACTCTCTAAAACATTCAAGGGAATAAACGAAAAAAAATCTATCCTAAAGTCGACTTAATTTCGCTAAATTCTAAACTCAACTTTTCTTAATAAAAAAAGAAAAAAACAACAAAAAAAAGAGGTTGGAATAAATAAGAGATATGTAATTGCCCTTTAAAAATAAAGCAAAAAGAAAAAATTTTTTCTAGAGGAAAATTTTTAGAAAAAAAATTTTTTTTCTAGGGGAAAATTTTTAGAGAAAACAGCCTTAAATACACGCATTTTTTATATAAAATGTTTTTTGTGTGTAATAGTAACAATAAAAAAACGGAAATAGTCAAAAAACAAAAAAAAAACTTTAACATATATAGAGAAGATTGTATATATCCTTTTTATTGGCGACGATGAGGACAAGACTTTGGAGAATGATGAGCAACGTTTATCCCAGCAGAATTTTTTACAGCAGCACTAGATGAGGGGGCAAGATTATTTGTGGTCCAAGAAATAACGCGAGACGAATCCTTAAAAATAAAAAAATAAATTTAATGAAAAAATTGATAAAAAATTAGAAAAAATGTTAGAAGACACTTGGTCCCAAAAAGGAAAAATTTTCAAAAATAGAAGGAAAATTAAAATATGTTACAAAATTGATAAAAAATTTAAAAAAAATCGTCAAAAGACATTTGGTCCCAAAAAAGAAAAATTTTCCCAAATTAACCAAAATTAAAAAATAAACAAACCAAAAGAACATTCTCATCGTGGTTGTAATTACGCGAATTTGAACCACTCGAATTCAACCCAAGGGCGACATGATCGATTTGTTTGGTGAATGCCTAGAAAAGAGAAATAAAAAAACTTTAAAAAAATTAAAAAAAAACCGCTTTGTCAAACAACGCCAAATTAGCAGCAAAATCAAAATCGGTATTCAACGTCTCATAATCCAAAGGATCACCCATAGTATCCACAAAATTGTTTTTATCGCCATACCCTCGATAACCGTTTATGCAATCAATTGTTGGAATTCCTGTTGGACCTACAAAAAAATTTTTTAAAGATATTTGAAGACAAAAATTATTTTAAAAAATAACCAGAATTGCTGCTGTTCAAATGCCGCTTAGGGGTTGTATTGAGCTGAAGTTTTACAGGAAATGGGATTTGTGGCTCAGTAAATCTGAAATTTAAGAATTGATTTGTATTGAAAGGGTTTAGAAATGAGATTTTCTGATCTCTACAATTAAAAAATAAACATATCCAGCCAAGACAACACTTAGACTCTGGTCAATTAATTTCCTAGTGAGGTATATACTCTAGGAATAAATGTCAATTTTTCAGATTTCCGAACTCTACTTCTAGCAAGAGAGTATTTTAGAGATAAATTCAGACTACTGGAACTCTCAAACGAATATGTAACACACATTCGAATTGTAGAGGAGCCAAATAAATTTCCAATGCTCTAAGGCAGGGGCGTGTCCAGAGGGTGGATTTTGGAGGGGAGAACTTTCAAAAGAACCCCAATTTCTAAAACAATCATACCTTTTATATTCGCCATATTCCTCATGTGCCAATTGCGTAGGAGACCTCGTTTCCACCTCAGAATCCTTCTTATTGTTAACTTTAGGACTGTCAGATCTTCGCTCAGACTGATGCTGTAGCTTTCGTTGAACAGAAGATACCGGTAAACTTTGCATATAAACGCCTTCAAAAATTTTAGGCCCACGCAATTCGCGTGATGAACGGCGACGATTGTTGCCATTACGATCGTCCCTAAAACGAGGGGAAAAATTTTTTTGAGGAACGAAAAAACATACGGATAAAATTTAACTCCTTTCATAATTGTATGTGGCAAATCAATAAAATTTGTTGAAAGACGCACACCGTTCCTTAAAGAAAAAAATTTTTTGTTGCAGAAAAAAACAAAAAATAATTTAAAAATAATATTGCTATTTAAAGTGCAATAAAATAAAAAAACAAAAGAAAAGACAAAAAAAATTTTTATAGGAAATGAATTTAATATAAAATATTAGGAATAATTTCGGAATACTAGACAGACTTGATTGGTCATTTATATATTTTCTAGTATAGAATTTTCTCATTTTTTTTAATTAATTAAACACAGTCATTCGACTCAGCTCGACGAGCCTATAATTTGTCATAATCGGAGTCTGTTTAGTAGTCCGAAAATATACCAAAATATCCTTCCACTTTAGCGCCTTCTTAACCAAAAAATAAAAAAAAACAAAGAAGAGAAAATTTTAAAGATCAATGTCATTTTGGTAAAAATCAATATGCCCAAACACGTTTGGAAAATGAGATATTTAGGTCACTGATCAAGCAATTCTCAATTTAATTTTTTGATTAATAAATAAACGATATCATTTAATATTGAAATATTCAAGAGGAGAAAAAAATAAATTAAAAGTCGATGGGGCTAAAGCGGAATTTGAAAAAAAATTTTTCTGATTCTTCACTAATTTTAAAAGAATAATATAATATTTTAAATATTTTCTAGTATAGAATTCTCTCATTTTTTTAATTAATTAAACACACACATTTTTAAAAAAAATATTTTGTGCAATTAAAATATGGGGAGAGGATAAGTGTATATGTGACCAAAAAAATCATAGAAATAGTATAGAAAAAGAAGAGACGGCTCTCTCTCTTCTTTTTTTTTTCTCTCAATTTAATTTTTTAAGTATAAAAATTTTAATTTTATGGCCACACTAATTAAAAATACACACACACTTTTTAAACAATAAAAAATATATAGAAAAATCTCTTACTCTCTAAATCACAATTATAGGACATTATAGAATATTTTTTAGAGGTATTTTTTATATAAAATTATAGTATATATGAGTGTATTGTAGTGTATAGATTTCTTGGATTGGACAAAACAAAAGTTTCAATTTAGTTAGTTAAACTAAATTGAAGAACCACATCCGGACAATCGAGGTTCAAAATTTTAAAACGAAGTTTAGAATTTTGAATTAAAAACGATCCACTGACCCACCCACTTCCTAAATTTAAAAAACATAAGCAGGGGCGGGTTGACTTCAAAATCTTTGGAATTTTTGCAAATCGAAAGGTGGAAATCAGAATCTCAACCATAGCTATTTCAAACCAAAAAAACTTCAAAAATCGAAATTTCGAAATAGCTCTGCTGACCCGCCTTCTCTGCCCTCCTCCCAAAAACCCTGAAACCATTATTCCCCTTTTAAACTCAAAACTTTTGTTTATTAAACCCCTTCCCCCAGTTTTGTCCAACCCAATTTATAATAACTAAAAAAAATACTATGAAAAAAAGAAGCGCTTACAGCAATGGATTTTCCAATCGAATAGTTTGATCTTCAGCATTAACTTCCTTAACAACTCCTTGATAAATACCATCAGGACAACGAATAGATGCCAAATCCCCATCATTTGGTGTTTTACTTGAACTTTGAATTTCAAAACTATTTTGTTGTTTTCCCCCAAATTTTTTCTTCTCAACAATTTTTTTGTTTTCCCCCTTCTCCTTCTGATTTTCTTCTTCTTTTTTAATTTCCTTCTTTTCAGCTGCTTCCTTTTCAGTTTTTTTAATATGATCTTCAATTTGCTTTTTTAATTTATCTCCAATTTTCTTTCGCTGATTTTGAGCTTTCTGTTTTTGTTGTTCTTCAATCTTTTTTAAAGATTCAAATTGCTGTTGACGACCTTCAATTGTTGATTGGTCATCAACTTTTAACTGAAAAAATTTTTTCTTAAAATTTTTTAATTGATCTTTAAGGTTTAAACAATTAAATAAAAAAAATTTTTTTAATGAAACAATAAAATTGTCGTTTGTCCAATTTATACGCCCACTAAAGTTGTAAATCGGCTTTCCTTTGGATTTTTAAAGGTTTTGGTTCTTGACGTTTTTTGGATTATAAACCTATGTTCATATCCACCCGTTAGTTTATTCATAACAATTTTGGACAGCTTGTTGTGGATTTTTGAAAATTTTCAAAATAGACTATAACTGGGTAAAAATTATATGAAAAGGCTAACGGAAGTCAAGCGAAGATAGACTCAGAATAGAAAAACGTCAAGAATCCGAATCTCAAATTTTAAATCCGAAAAAAAAGTTTACGACTCCAAAAGGAAAACGCATAAATTGAACTAAAAACGCATAAACTAAAACTAGAGCCAAAAAATATTCAAAAAAACCTTAGCAAACAAAGCAGCATTCCTATCAACTTGTTCTCGAACCTTTTCATCCTTAACAATATTTTCAACAGTCTTTTGAATTTGTTGATTTGAAGAAGTTGTTGATTCAGTCCTTTTCTTTTGTTCTGCTTTTGGAACAGATTTTTCCGTTCTTTTGTTAGAATTTTGTTTCACAACAGTTTTTGAATCAGCCGACTTCTCTTTTTTATTGTTTATTTCAACACTTCGAGGAACAAATTTTGTTGTTTTATTGTTGTTATTGTTTTGCGGTGGTGGTTCAGTAATTTGAAGTCCTTGTTTTCGATTTTTGAATATTCGATGAAAACCTTGTGGAGTTGCCGTATTTGGTCGAATCACCTGATTTTTGTCAACGAAGGGATATGAAAATGGATTTAAAGGAAAACGTTGTTGTTGTTGTTGAATAGAATGTTGTGGAAGTTGTTGTTGTAATGGAAGTTTTGGTGATTGTTGTTGTTGTAAAGAAAAACGAGGATGTTGAGAAGAGAATTTTGGTGACTGAAGAGGAAAGAATCTTGTTTGGTGCTGAAAACAAAAATTTGGAAATTTAGATTTTTATTAGAGGTTGGCAAAATCGCATTTTCGGGATCCTGAGTCGGGATTTTTTTCTTAGCCGATCCCGAGACGGGATCACGAGAGATAAACCCCAAAAAAATCCGGGATTTCGGGATCTCGTCCCGCACCGACCCCTAATTTTTATATCCCCTCCACTTTTTTCAATTCTCAAAAGGTGTATAATGGTCAACGGCTAATCTAACTCCCTTTTCAAGCTTCAAAAGGCGCAAAATGGTCAAAATTCCATCAGTGCCACCCACACATTTTTATGGTCGTAAAAGAGAGTTACAAAAGTTAAAAATTACCAGAAATTTAGGTTGCTGTTGATGAGGAAATTTCTGTTGTTGTTGTAAAGCCCGTTCTGGTAGTTGATGTTGGAATTTTGGATAGGGCTGTAAAGCCCGTTCTGGTAGTTGATGTTGGAATTTTGGATAGGGCTGTAAATCCCGTTCTGGTAGTTGATGTTGGAATTTTGGATAGGGCTGTAAAACACGATGTGGTAATTGATGCTGGAATTTAACCGGCTGTTGTAGCTGATTAGAAGTTCGTTGTGGCTGTTGCGTTTGTTGTAAAGAAATTGCGGGACGTGGAGTCTGTGGAGCACTTTGTGGCTGCCTTGTTGGTGTAAAAACAAATGGTTGTGGCTGTTGCGATGAGGGCATATTAAGTACTTTAATATTTACAATTAACTCGCCGGGAACGAAAATTGCCACTTGTTCTCCAAGAGGTACTCCATTCCTTGAAAAAAATTTTTTTAATTGAGAAATATACAAATTTACAATTTTGTAAAATTAATTTAGCATTAATGGGCGATTAAAAAAGGCGAGTAATAAATTAAATGTCAAATCTTTGATTTATTTTTAAGACCCTAAAATCTATAATAATCAAATAATCGATTTTTGCCAACTTGCAAACAAAAAAAGTCAGCTTGGCAAATTGGGCATCTTATGAGAGCAAAAATTAAAAAATCCTTTACATAAAAATCGATTTTAGTGTAAAATATTTCTTAAAGGAAATAACCCAAAGATAAAGGGCTTTAAAACAGAAAAACTAACCTAAACGGAGTTTCAAGCTTCATCTTTCCCCAAATACCCAAATTATTATCAGCCGGCTCAACTTGAGTTACTAGACCACTATAAGAGCCTTCCTCACCACAATCTACCTCTACCAAATAACCAAAAAATTCTTTTGTTGCTTCGTCTGCCGAGGTCTGAAAAAATTTTTATTTTCAAGAAAAAACGAGAAAAAAATTAATTTACAGTTGGAACTTCTTCTGGTACCAATGCCATGTTCTTAATAGAAATATATTGTTGCTTCTTTTAAAATTTTTCTTTTAAAAGAGATTAAAATAAAATTAAAAAATATTAATTATTTTAAATATTAAAGAGTAAAAATACTCATAAAAATCCATGAAAACGAGAAAAAAAGAAAGAGATCACGTTTAACACACAATTACAAAAAAAGGAATAAAATATCCAAATAAATATTCACAAACAAAAATTGAGCTCGTATTTAAACATCAGATACTTTAAAATTTAAATGATAATTTTGAAAATTTTATAGACCCCTTTTCATTTCTTCCGTGTTTTCCCTTGTTCTACATTAGAAAATATTAGTGAGGAAATTAAAAAATTTTAATTTTGGTTGAGGATCATGACCAAATTCTTGACCTTGAGACAAGGAAAAATCAAAATCAAGGCTCAATCAAGGAACAGTGAAAAATGCTTTGATCTTGACTCTCGATCCAGGAGAAATCAAGGCCTGGATCAAGATCCAAGCCGACAACTACATCAATCGAAAAAAGATTAATTTTTGGCTAGCTTGTTGGCAAGTTCGTTTCCCTCGAAAAAGTTTAAATCCCCTAGGGTAAAACAAAGGATAATGAGAAAAAATGAAAAAGGAGCCCATAAAATGTTCAAAATTACCATTTAAGCAACATAATCAAGCGGTCGATTAAATCCTCCACGTCTATTCATATATTGGCGATATCTACGCGGCCGATTAATCTTTGATTCTCCTTCAGCATTACCATCAACATGCTTATTCTTTGTAGTGCTGAATCCACCAAAGCCCATAACACTCATCATTTCCTCATCTTCCTCTCCGGTTAAAGAAGTGTTGGGCTAAAAATTAAAGGAAAATAATGGGAATAAGAAATAATATAGACTCACATTTGAATGCTTAGAAGATTTATGTTTTTTAGAAGATTCCTCACGAGTTTTAGTAGCCGAATGACGATCACGAGGCGAAGAGCTCCTAAAAATAATTTTAAAAAATAAAAAAAAATTGAAGAAAACCTGTCTTTCTCCCTGTCACGATCTCGATGACGAGAACGCTTATGTTTTCGCTCAGAGCTTTCATCACGATCTCTCGATCTAGAACGCTTTCGAGTAGATTTACGGTCACGGTCTCGATCACGGTCCCTATCGCGGTCTCTGTCGCGGTTTCGTTCTCGGTCGCGATCTCGTTCACGTTCCTCAGAGCGATGTGAAGGCATTTTTTAACTAAAAATAAAATAATTAAAAACAAAATGACGTCATAAATCGACAAAAAGAGGGAGGGTATCAATTTTAAAATCTATTTATCCCCGTGAAATTTAATTTGCCGCGTAAAGAACTATCGATTAGTTGCGCAGATATAACTAATTTCCTCAGTTTTTTGAAGGAAAGGGTGCCCAATAAGCAATACCTGGCTCTTGTTAAATACGTGGAACAAATCAGAAATATCCAAACGGATTTCCTTAATCCAAGTTATCTTTTATATTTTTGCGTGACATAAGATGACAAAATATCCAAAATATCAATAAAAATTTTTTGGCATTCTGTAAATTAAAGAGACTGTAAAAATCAATTTGCCCTTTTCTTGATTTTGCTTGATTAGTTTGCCCGTTACTATACGATTTTTTTCATTCCTTGTCTTTATCATTGAATCTTAGATAAAAATTTTTTGATCTTACTAACTGTAAGAACCTTAATTATTGAGTTATTTTTTGGATTTTTCTTGAAAAAATCACGAATTATAACAACTTATATTCAGTGCGCTTTTTACATTTTCTTTTATTTTTCAGATAAATTTGAGTATATTTTCTGAAAATTGTTTTTGATATTTGTTAAGAAATGTTTGGTTATCAACAAACTGCTTATAATTATCCTGCATATGCTTCTGCAAATGGACAACAAACTGCTAATTTGGTTGGATATCAACAGCAGACTGGAACAACGGGAACTGGAACAGCCGCAGCAATGACACAGATGGGTAATGCTGCTGCCGCTAGTGGTTACACTTATGAGTAGGAATTTTATCTTTTTTAGCCGATTTAATCTTTTAAATTCCAGCACCTCCCAATATTCGTTGGCGGCTTCTGCTTATGCTCATTATAGTCAAGCTGCTCAACAGCAACAAACGGCTACCGCTACTGGCAGTTATACTGGTCAACCAACATCTACCGATTATACTGGTTATACTGGTTTATTTAACTTCATTAAAGTTTTTAAAAAACTCATACAGCGACAATTAGTTCCGGAGCTTATGGAGTTATTGGGGGAGGGAAGCCTACCACTGGTGCTACAAAGACTGGTGCTGGGACTGGAGCAAATGCTGTTACTGCACACTATGCTGGCTATGAAGCTGCTGTCTATGCTGCTGCATCCAATTACCTTCAGAACAAGAATCAAGCTCGAACTGGTGGTTCAAATTGGAAGGGAGGTCGAGGTAATTTCTATATGAAGGTTCTGTTTAATTTTCTTTCTTTTAGGTGGTCAGTTTGGAGGAAAGAAACGTTATGGACTTGGTCATCAAAGTCGTGATATTCAGCATTTCTTTTGCGAAGTTTGCAAGATTAGTTGTGCTGGGCAAGCAGCTTATAAGGACCACACTGATGGAAAGCCTCATAAGAAGAGGGAACAAGCAGTTAAAGAAGAGGCTATGCATAAACGCATTGGTTTTCGCTGTGAAGTTTGCGAGGTTACTTGTTCAAGGTTTGGATTTTCTTTAGTCTTTTTTGATTTATCACATTTCCTTTACAGTAAGGACACTTTTGATGCTCACGTTAAAGGCCAAAAACATCAACGTACAATTGCTTTGTTGCGCCGTATGGGCAAGCCTGTTCCACAAATTGACTTGGACAACATTGGGGCTAATTTAACAACTAAAGCTCAGGGCAAACCGATTCCAACTGTTGGGACTTCTGGTCCATTGAAGAAGGTTGTGGGTGTTACTGGGACTAAATTCGTTGGAGGAACTACTCTTTTGACTACTGGCGAGGAATATAAGATGGGAACAAATGCGGCTACTGCTGTTACTGGAGCTATGAAACCGCAAGATTTGGAGGTTTTATTTTAAATTTCATTCTATTAGTTTTTGTTATTTTAGAAAGCATTGTTGGGTGATGAGGATGTTAAGCCAGTTAGTGAAGAATTTATTGAAGAAGACAAGGATTCACTTGGAAAATTCGTTGCATACATGTGTAAGCTCTGTGACTGTAAATTCAGTGATATTAACGCTAAGAACGTTCATCTTAAAGGAAGGCGTCATCGTCTTCAATATAAAGTATTTTTAGATAATTTTATTTAACTTACAGTTTTTTTAGCAAAAAGTTGACCCAAGTTTAAAAGTTGAAAATAAGAGTGGTTGGGGAGGTCGTCGTGATGGACATCGTCGTCGTGGTCAAAAAGATGATGGATACTATAATGGACATGCCGAGTAATTCTTTTAAAATTTTTACTGATTTTTAAACCTTTTCTTCAGATTTCAATTTATGCAACAGCCACGTCCCATTCTTCCAATGCCTCGAAACCAGGAAGTTATGGATGATAAGCATGTTATTCAAAAACTTCAGCAAATTCAACTTAGCGTCGAAGAAGTTAGAGAAGTTGATCGTTTGGCTTTGTATGTTGAGGTTTTTTTAAATTAAATGATTATTTTTGACCTTAATTTTTTCAGAAAACTCTCAAAGCAGTTTCTGACTCTATGATTGATTCGACCGAATTGACGGCGGAACAAGTGGAGCAAAAGCGTGTCTTGAAGGGTGTGGTGAGTCTTATTCTTTTTAGTTTAAAGTTTATTTTTTAATTTAGATGCGAGTTGGACTGTTGGCTCAACATTTGCTTCTTAAAACGGACAAAATGGTAATTTATTTTCTCCTTCAAACTTAAACAATTTGGTTAAAATTTTTAGATTGATCTTGTGGTTCTGTGCTCAAATATTCCATCTATTACGTTGCTTAAAAAAGTTGTTGAGCTCTTCAAAAAATTTGCTGAAGTATGTTCTTAAGTCTTTTTTAAAGAATTTCTTTTAAATTTTAAGCTCAATGATACCGATAAATTGACAATTCAAGAAAAGATTAACGAGGCTGCTTTCATTATTAATCTTAGCACAATTCCATTTGAATGTAGAGTGACCATGACATCTGTAGTTTTGCGTGAAGGAAACCAACCACCACCTCAACAAAAGGAAGGAGAGAAGGAGGCACCAAAGGTTGAAGAAGAAGCACCTCCAATTGATCCTCTTCCAAGGGAAGCTTGTCTTAACGCTTTGGCAGAACTTCGACGTGCAAAGTTTTATCAAGTATGAAAGAATTTTTTGTTGAAGTTTTTTAAATTTTGAAATTTTTAGGTAAAATGTATGCCATTACATTCAATGAATCCAACTGTCGAAGCTGTTAGAGATATTAGTCAACGAGTTCGTACTTGGTCTCCACTTCATAATTGGGCTATTACTTTACTTGTTGAAAAGACGATCGCTTCTATCTCTATGCCTTTGAGCCCTGGCGATGCTGTTCGACGAATTTTTGAAGTGATCTCAAGCGGCATATTTCTTAGCAGTTTGTTTTTATTTTGTTTAAGTTTATGTACGATTAGGATATGGGTTTTTCTATTTATGGTGACTAGAACTGGGAAGGATATCAGAGATGTCACGGGTTGAGGAAAAAGTTGTAGACTCATCCCTATAGGATAGCCGGAGTATTGTTATTTGACTGTAATAGTTAATCACGAAGAATAGATAAAATCTTTATCTTAATTTTTTAATTTTAAGAGCGTTCGAAATTGTTGGATCCTTGCGAGAAAGAGCCCGTAGATGTTTTGGGACATATAACCGATCAAGAAAGAGAAGATATTACATCTTCAGCCCAACATGCGCTTCGTTTAATTGCTTACAATCAAGTTTACAAAATTCTTGGAATTGATCGAATTCCTGATCCTCTTCCAATGCCTGAAACACAACAACTTGGAGGAGGTGCAAAAACAGGGCAGAAAAGAGCGCGTGCTGGATCTTTTGCTGGCGGCGTCAATGAAGACCAAAATGATGGTTATGATGTTGTTGTTGGCCTTGACGCTTCAGCAACAGATCCAGTTGGCGGCAAAGGGATTCATGATGGGGGTGAGTCATCCTAATATATATCTCTCGTATATTCTTTGTCTGTGCACACACACAATATATAAAAAAATTTGAAGATGAAAATTTTTAAAAATTAAAATTTAAGTAGAGAGCACTTTCACTATCCACTATAAGAGAATAATTAATTTAAAAAAACTACAAAAGTCTCAACGAAAAAAATTTTGCCTTTTAAATAATGGTGGTTGGTCAATTAAGATGACTCATACCACACACAAATCTTTTTCATGAAAATTTTTTTAACTAAAAAGGGGGATTTTTAATATTTTTCAAAACAAAAATTCTCTTTTTTAGAAGCACCCAATGCTAAGAAAGGCAAAGTTGAGGCTGTTGAAGTCATGGAAGTGGGAGGTGTTGTTTCCTCGAAATAATAAAAAGAAAGTGAACAAGACATTTTTTAGATGAAAAAAAATAAAGGATTGAAAAATGAAAGGAGAATAAAAAGTAAAAAAAGAGGAGGATAAATGATTTTTTAAAAATTAAAAAAATATTTGTGTTGGGATGTTTAATTTTTATCCTCTTCAGTGTTTTATGAGGTTTTTTGTCCCAAAAAAATTTTTTCGTTTTGGTAAAAATTTCAAAATGTCGAAATTTTTTTTCTTAATTTTCTGACTTCTAAGAAACGAAAAATCTGGACAAAAAACCCTTCTCTTACAAAAAATCTTTTTTCATCGTTCACCTTTTTTTCACTCTCTTTCCTCTCCTCTCTTCCCATTTTTACTTTTATTTAATCAAATTTTGAGATTTTTTTTAAATTGGTTGAATATATGGTGTGTGTTGAACTTTTTTTTAAATTAATTATCTTTACAAAAAAAATTTGCAAAAATTTAAAAATAAAATTTTTATTTAAATAAAATTTTATTTTTAAAATTTTGGAAATTTTTGAAATTAAAAAAATAAAAAAAGGTAATTTTGCAGTTTATTTTCGTCCTTTTAATAAATAACATTTTATTGTATTTTTTGTGTTTTAAATTAAATATTTTCCGGAAAAACACATTTCTAAGAAAAAACACGCTTCGAAAAATAATTCTGAAATGTTTTCCGGAATAAAGAGTAGAGGAAAGATGTTTTCCGGAAAATAAAGACAAACTTTTACATTGAGACTAGAGAAACAGAAATTTCAGTGACAATAGGGTTTATGACTAGTTTTGTTGGAGTGTTTTTGAGACACTTTTAAATTTTTAAGTTTACTAAAATAAAAAAAATTTATTAAGACGGATAAAGAGGAGTAAGCTGCAAAATTACCTTTCTTTCCCCTAGAAATATTTTTTCCCAATCTATTATATATTCTTTTTTTATTTTATTGTCATTCTTCGTCTGATTATATTTTAAAAATATATTTTGGGTACTTTTTAAGAAAAAATTCAAAAAAATTCTTTTAAAAAGTACCTAAAAAGCACACCACAATTTAAAATATAATGTTTTATTTTAATTTTCTGGCGCGCTTTGTTCTAAAAATAAACAGACGATTTTGGTTTATTTTTGTTTAAAATTATTTTAAGGGTTTGGAGTTATTTAGAAATTTAGTCTGAAGGTCTAAGAAAATATTCTAACTTCAAGGAAATATTTGAAAATGTCAAAAAATTTTTTATGATAAGGCAGAAGGTAACCTAACATGTGTCGGTCGACCATTTCCTATGATTACTGGTCATAAGATTATCATATATTTTTTTCTCTTAAAAGAGTACTTTTTATCAGCTAATATTTTAATATTTCTTTTAAGGGGAATTATTTTTTTTTCATAAGGAGAATTATTTAATTATCGATATTTTTTGCTCATTTACTTTAAAAAGTTGGGGGAATTCAAAATTGTTGACCAATTTATTTTTATTCAATTAAAAATAATTCTGAAATGTTTTCCGGAAAAAGAGCAGAGGGTAGATGTTTTCCGGAAAATAGAGACACTAATTTACGTTGTAACTAGAGAAACAAATGTTTGTAGTAACTATAGGGTTTAAGCACTAGATTTGAGGGGGAGTTTTATTTTTACCCTTCATTATAAAATCTGAATTTTTAAATTTAATTTAAGAATTCAATTTTAGCATAATTTAGAAAATGTTTTTTCATTTTATTTTTATTTTTCTACTATTAATTTCTAACTCAACCCAAAATATATTCAAATACAATTTATTTCATCATTCACATCCTACTGAACCTAAAAAACCTTCAAATCCAATTGTTATAAGTTTAATTAATTTTAAATATTTGAAAATATTTTTTAATTTAAAGTACCTGGTGATGCTGGGAGTAGATTACGAGCTAATTTAACTGGTGATTTTATTTATAAATGGGAAGATAAGGGGGAGAAAGTTTCAAATCAAATAAAAATCAAAAAGCGGACCTCAATATAAAATACACTCACTACTAGTTACACCTCAAGGAGTAAGGGGTAGGACATCGGGGAGTAGGGTTACCCGAAATCCGATCTGAAAATTTTTTGGAAACCCGCACGAAATCTAAACGAATTTTTTCTCAACCATACCCATCCCCGGTGGATGAGGTATAAGCAATTAGCAATACACATTAAAATACTCCTCGTTATAAGGTGTTCGCTTTCATCAGTCTAATCTAAAAATTTTTATAGGGAAACCTTCCACTGTCCACATATTTTGTGACAAGACAACAAAAGATTATTTTGATTTATGGCTTAATTTGGAGGTAATTTTAAGTAGAAATTCTTTAAATTAATATTTAAATAATTAAGCTATTCAGCCCTCTAATAATTGATTGTTGGGCAGATAATATGCGTTTGGAATTTAATGTGACTACGGGAATGGCACAGGAACTTGAAGGTGTACATGTGAGGGTGCCTGGTTTTGGAAATACTGAGACTGTTGAATGGTGACTTTTTAAGAAATTTGACTTTTTTGATCAACACCCAACTGATCAACCTTATTTTTAGGGGGAGGAGTTGGTCAATTTAGCATGATCTTTTGGGTTTCTCCTAAAACTTTCTTTTCAAAGGCTCGATGCATCCAGAAGATCACCTTCCGAATACTTCGCCCCAATCGTCGAATCACTAGTCTCTTGGGGCTATACACGTGGAATTAATGTTGTAGGTGCTCCTTATGATTGGAGAAGGGCACCAAGAGAATTATCCAAATATTTTGTTAAACTTAAACATTTAATTGAAACATTATTTTATAAAAATGGAAATAAAAAAATTGTTATAATGGCACATTCAATGGGTAATTGTATGTCTAATTATTTTTATTATAATTTTGTTAATCAGGTTGAAAAAATTTTTTTGAAGTTTTTAAAAATTAATATTTTAAGGCATGGAAAGACAAGTTTCTTGAAGGACACATTTCTTTAGCTGGAGCTTGGGGAGGGTCTACTCAAGTTATTAAAGTGTATGCCTCTGGTAAGAGAATTCTATTTGCTCTAAATAACTTCTAAAAAATATTCTAATAGACGCCCTTACCCAAAAATATTCTAATAAACGCCCCTCTCCAATAGACGTTTAATTTATTCTAATTGTGGCCTCATTCTGATAAACGCCCACTCAAAATTTATTCTTTACAAGCCCCTCTCCAATAGAAGCCTACTTTATTAATTTATTTCAATGGACGCCCCTCTCCAATAAACTCCCAACTAGAAAGTCCAGTGGGCGTCTATTAGAATAAATATTTAAAGGCTACAATATGGACCATTGGCGAGTTGTTTTACCACCTTCCCGTTTACGAACAATGCAACGTTCATTTACTAGTTCAGCACTTTTATTTCCCTCGCCTAAACTGTGGGGGCCAAACGAGACTTTTGTAATAACTCCAAGGTTTTTAAAGGAGAAAAAAAATTTTTTTTTAATTCCTTTTAAAAGGAAAAATTATTCTTTATCAAATATAGAAGACTTCTTTACTGACATAGAATTTCCACAAGGATTGGAACAATGGAAAAGTGAAAGTCCTTCACTTATAATTGAACCTCCGGGGGTTAAAGTAAATTTTTAAAATTCGAAAAAAAATTTTTTTTAATTTTCAAAAAGGTTTACTGTATTTATGGAAGTGAAGTAAAAACGCCTGAACAATATATTTGGTACCATAATTGGCTTTTTCCTGATTATCAGCCTTATTTAAGGTAAATAATAATTTATTTTTAAAATTTATTAGTAAAGGTAAAAATTGAGTCGAAAGTCAGAAAAAACTTTTTTTAACTGAAATGGGCATCTATTAGAAAAGGTTATTTGGTTAAACTTTCATCCAAAACAAATTGACAATTATAAATGAGATGACAAAGACCATACAAAAATTGAAATATGATCCAAATACAAAACTAGTAACCTCGCCACTGAAAATACGGGGAATTAGACTTTGAAAATTCCCTATCCCTACAAAGGGTTTCTTTGGCCTTTTTCTATGGGCCTTTCCAACACCTCAGAGAATCAATCCTAGTTTAAAGTACAAAAAACTTCCAAGCTAACAAGAGAAAGCGGCTTAAAAACCTATGTTTGCTTAAAAACAAATTATCAAACACAATTCTAATCTCACAAATTTTATTCTCACAAACAAAGCTAAATCCAAAAATATACACACAAAAACAAACACAAAAGAAAATAATTATTTTATCAACATCACATTATCAATATCAATTTATTTATTCTCGCCTCTCTCCCTCTTTCTTTCTCTTCTCATTCAATGACATCAAACTCTTCGCTTTTTCCTGCTATGGCTTTTTCAATTTCTGGATCGTTTTTTTCATTTTGCCAAAAACTGTTGTCGTCGTCCCTTCTTCTTCTGTCACCTCTCCTGTTTTATCCTTAGATTTTCCACCTCCTTTATTATTTCTGACTTCATTTTCATCTTGTTGACTTTGTTCTTGTCCTGTTCCGATTTGCGAAATTGTCTTTGATCGAACGCCCGCGGCTCTGTTGACTTGGACCGGCTTTCTTTCTTCGAGAACTGTTGAACCTTGTAGAGAGGCTGATCTTGTTGTTTTGGACATGGCAGCTTCCCCCATAGTTGTAGTGGACGTGGCAGTCTTTCCCATGGTTGTGGTGGACGTGGCAGTTTTCCCCATAACTGATGTCGTCACTGTTTGGGATTTGGTCGGCGTTATTTGTGTACGAGGAGGACCGAGAGGCTTTGTCTGAAAAAAGAAAAATATTTGATAAACTTTGAAGGGAATTAAGCACAAAAATCCCTCACCGTTTTTGTGCCTTCCACCTCCCGTCTGAGCCTCTCCTGCAATTCAAGTGTCCCCGTCTCTTCAAAAGCGTCCCTTTCACGTGTCCGCTGTCCAGTCTCCCTCGATCTAACATCAGATTCGTCCGTGTCGCTCCGTGAACCCAAAGACGGCTCCAGTTTTGTAAGCTTGTGCCTGACAGTCCCGGTGCTTTTGAGGTCCTTCTGCTTTTTGGATTTTCCCGGAGAACGAGGGGCAGCAGTCATGGCAGAAGTCATAACAGAATGAGGCGAGTCTATCTTCCTTGATGCTCCTCCCATCTTTGAATCCATCTTTGAGGTGTACTGCATCTTACTCCTTTGTGAAGATTTGAGTTTGGTGTTCTTCTGAAAATAAAAAAAAAGTTTAATATAGTTAGAGGATAACTAAAACAATAAAAAAACACACCTTCTTCTTGGCACAAGGCACAAAAACGGCCACAGAAGCGAGCAGCAGGATACCAATCCAAGACATAAAAATGAACGCCGGCAACATCAAAGACGTATACTTGAAACAAGTGGAGAACGGAGAGTAAGAAGAGCAAGTTGATTGTTAATTACTATCAACTTTGCCTTTTTATAGTGTTCTTAATGGAATGAAAAAACAATCCCACACTATAATCAAAAAATTTTTCCAAGAAAACTTTCGGCCATAAGCAGATAAAGGAATGGCGGTTAGGGTCAGGGGAGACAACATCAAAGACTAACTCTGCTAATTGAGAGCGGTCAACTGATAGTCGAGACATCGGAGAACCGGCCAACCAAACTGAACGTAGCCAACCTAATTTGTGTACTAAAAATCTCAAAAATATTTTTCCCCGTAAATATCAAAAGCCCCATAAAAATTTTTAATAAAGAAAGGAGAAGCCTTTAGAGAAATAGTTATGGGCGTCTATTAGAATTTTAATTTTTCCAATTTTCTTCAGTTATGGAAATGGTGATGGAACAGTTAATTTACGTTCCCTAAGTGTTTGTAAACAATGGGATTCTGATAATAATTCTGGTTATCAAGTAAATACAACTGTTTTGGATGGGGCTGACCATATGGGAATTTTGAATGATGACAGAACTATTGAATTAATTAAAAATATAATTTTTAAATAAAATTTTTTTAATATTTATTTTGTAAAAAGTGTGTATGTGTAAACTCAACGGGGCAATAAATAAATTTTAACAGCTTTTTTCTGTTAAAAAATAAAATTTAAAGGCAGTGAATGTTGTCGAAAATATGCTTAAATTACAGTCAAACCTCTTTTTTTGGATACCCTTACTTTGAGGCAAAAATATTATAACGGGAAATATTTTAAATTGAGGAGGGGATTACTTGGATGGCTTCCCTACCCATTAACTAACAAAAAATTCTTTGGGAGTATCTAAAAACCGAGGTTGGACTGTCAACAAATAAATTAATTTTCTTAAGATTAAAATTTAAAAAAAATAAAGAAAAATACAATTGGTTTGAGTAAAAATCCAATCAATAAATTAATGAATAAAGCTCTCAAAAAATAATAAACTTAACAAAAATAATTTCCATGCTTTTTTAATTGCCAAATAATAAAGTCAACAAATTCATGTGGCAAAATTTTACTGAAAATAAAAATTATTAAAAAAATTTAACTCGAAAAATTATTTCAAAATTCTCCCAGAAAATCTTATTTTCATTAAAAATTTCTAAAAAAAATTTTTTTAACTCAAAAAATTCCTACCAATTCAATTCCTTCCTCTTCAGCCTCTTTCCTCAATTCATTTAAAGCAATTGAATCAACATAATCTTCAGGGTGCCACAAAAGACAAGTTCTTTTACATTGGCTACACCCACTAAGTTTTGGATTTCGAAAATGCCTAAGAATAAATTTTTAAATAAAAATTTATATTTCTAAAATTCTTACTGGCAAAAATGGCTGTAATTAATATCCTTTGCTCGACATAAATAACACTGAAAATTAGGAAAAAAATTTTTAATTAAAAGAATTCTAAAAAACCTGAACAGCACCACAACGACAACTCATTTGGTTACATCCCGCCAATTTAACAAAAGGAACTGAGCATCTATAACAACGACGAATAATGGCTTCACTTAAACGATTCTCACTAAGAAAAATAAAAATTGAGTAAAAATTTTGTTGAGAATTAACCAATCTTTCAACCCGTCCCAAAAAAAACTAGAACCCCCATCCCAAAATCTAGAAAAACCGTAAACAAGCTCTCTAAGGCCTAATCCTTTACCACGCTTATATTAATTAATACATTCTTAAAATAGCGGCGTGTCTTGCGAACAAAAGAAAGATAAGTACGCGAGCGATTTTCTTTCTCCCTATTTTAAATATTATTTTCTGTACATAGCATACCCAAAATTAAATTTAAAAGAAAAACCAACAAATTATGTTTTCGTTCCTCAGCTACATTAAGTAAATCTTCACAGTTCCTCCCAAAATGAATATCATCCCAAGCATGTTTGCACTTTCGGCAGTGTTGCGCCTTACATTTTTGGCACGAAAAAACTCTCAATTGTTGATATGGAATGTCGATGATCATTGAAAAATTGCATTGAGTACAACTAAAAAAATAAGATTTTTTCTTTATTTGTTCAAATATTTACCGTTCTAAATTCTCCACATTTGCAGCACCAAGGTTCTCTTCGAGTATTCTAGCATTTAAATGACGACGGATATTTGGTGGAATATAAAAACGACATTCGGCTGGAAATTAAAAATAAATAGAATTTTAAGATTAAAAAAAGGATTTTTTAACAAAATCTGGGCAGTGGCTATCAATTATAACTAAAAAAATATTTGATGAAAAACTCTGAACGAGTTACTCAAAGAGTAATTGAATTAAAATCTAGGTTTCGAAAAAAACGCCAAAAAGCCAAAACAACCCCCAACCAAAGGATTTGAGTGTTTTAATTTAAGCTTTTTTAATATTTTACTTAAATATTTTAAAACTAAAAAACAAACAAAATAAAATAGCATTAGGGCAATTTGAAGCCATACATTGCAGTCCAACACCTCCTTTCGCTAACGGCATCTCTTGAGTCGCTGCCTTTGCATGTCCAATTAAACATTCAACACAAAAAAGATGTTTTTCATTTTGTGTATTGTCAACAAAATTAACTAAAAAATTATTCTTTAAATTATTTTAAAAATTAAAAAAACCTTTCTCTTTATCCCAAGGTATAACCAAATCAACAATTTCAATATTCTTGCGTTGACCAATAGGATGATAATTGCAACAAACCGCTCTATCAATTGCAAATTCTCCAGTGCAAACTAAACATTCAAATTTTTCAATATTTTCCAAATTTTCAATTTGTTCAACATTCTGAATTTAATTTAAAAAAATTTTTTTAATCTAGAAAAAATTTCCTACAGGCAAAAGACGATCCTCATTTTCACAAAATAATTGTTTATAATCATTACGGAAACGTTTCAAAACTTGAGTAAATTCTTTAATTGAATCAGCCAAAGAACCTTCATTTGGATTTGGAATCCAATTATTTCGACGTTTACGTGGTAAAGGCAAAGGTTTGCTCATAATTGACCAACTACGCATATCAAGAAGAAGACAAACTAAAATTTAAAAAAAAATAATTAAAAATGTTTGTTATTGTTCTGATATATTTTGGTTTTGAGAATTTTGAAGACAAAGAAGCCAAATTTCTTCCATTTTTTCAGCACCTCAGGCGAAAATTTTTTAAATGTGGACGGTCATAGGCGAAAAAATTCCACTCTTCCTATCACCCTTCTCCTAATTTTCCCCCATAACGGGGGGGGGGGGGGGGGGGCTTCAGCCCCCTGTCTACGCCCTTCCAGTACTTATAGATATGTATAACTCAAAAATATCCTTTCTCACTTACAATTTCGAACCATATAACCCAAATTGCTCTCAACAAAAAAACAAATCCAAGCGGCAGTTGAATATCTTCCAGAAAATTCATCCACCAAAAATTCAATTAAAGGTGTTCGACACTTTAAAACAATTTAAAAAAATTTTTAAATTTAAAATTCAAAAAAAAACCGAAGGAAAATGTTGATGTAATAAACGATTGCACACTTCTTTATCGTAAGTAGCAGAGTGACTTCTTGAAAAATGTAGAGTATAATGGTCACGAAAGTCGTCAAAAAATGCATCAAGCAATTTTGGGTGAAAATTAGCATCTCTGAAAAATTGAAAAAAAAGATGAAATTTAAAAAATGAAACATAAACAAGCCAAATGTCACCGGCACGTCCAAAAAGAGATCGAGTAATAAAATTCGGCGGGAACAAAATCGGATTAGTTCCAAACCCTTGGTGTCGCTAGCAAAACCCCATGAGAAACATTAATTAACCCGAAGATATGGTTAAAATTTTGAAGCCGAAAGAAAATAAAAATAAATAAATAACCTAGACAAGGCACTATCAATTGAAGCAAAAGTAGGCTCTAATTCATCATCAGGAATTTTGATTTTCTAAAAATATTCAAGTTCAAAAAAGTTCAAATAAATTAAAAAACCTTTTTCTGTTTAGCTCTAAATTGTCCTGGATTATCAATTATGTAATTAGCCATAGCCATGAGGCGAGCACCAGGAGACAAATTTTGAATTTCATCAATTATTTGATCATTAAAAAGGCTTTTCTTTAAATTAAAATTTTCAAAAAATTATAAAATTTAAATAAACCAAAGTTTCAAGAGAAAGAGAAATATCTTCATCATTTTCATCACTGCTAGAAGCTTCCATTTCTATAGTTCTTGACATTGCTGAATGGCTGGTGCCTTGGCCTGAACCATGTGAAGTACGTGGACGAAATTCCCAACGACCATTATTTGGCTAGAAAAGAATTTTTTAATTTAAAAAAAGGGTAGTCTATGATGCCTTCCAGCATTTTATGTTTCCACCTATTTTGCCCCATTTTCCGCTATATTCAAACAATTCCCTCAATTTACATTCCAAATTTTGCCCCACAAATATTTTACCTATTGCAATTTTTATTTGGTTCTTCTATCACTCATCTTACCGCCCTTCACAGACCCTACATATTTCCTTACTATTCCAACATTCTGAGCTATTCAAATATTCTTTGACCAGTAGTTCTAAAAATTTAAAAGCTCCAATACGAGTTAGCACCAGCATGAAACCAACCACGTGCTAAAATCAACAGAGGCCCACCTGTCTAATTAAAAAATACCTGATTAACACTTTCAACAGAACTGCTATTCCTAGTCGATCTTCTCGGCCTTTCTGTCGTAGCTGCTTCCTTTCTTGGTGATTTTCTAGTAACCGCTGATGTTGAAGGCCTTCCCCTACGTTTGTTTTTCATAATGTTGTCTATAATTGATTAAAACCTGAAGAAAATTAAAATAAATTTTTAAATTAATATCAAATATTTAGAGTTACAAAGAACTATTTTATAAACAAAATATTTAAATTTTTAACTTCATTTGAATTTAAATAAAAAAACATATTTTAAGTATATAGGAACAGGATCAAAGCAATTTTATAATATAAGGAGAATAATTTTGTAAGTTCAACATTTTTATTGACCAAAATGAATTTTTAGATCCCAAAATAATTTTTAAAAAATTTCAAAAACGATTTTTCTTAAGTAGTCAGTTTCACTAAATTCTTCATAGTTAACTGAAACCTACAAGCCAAACCAAAATTTTCGGTTTGGCTTGAAACCCACAACCCTATTCTTAAGTTTAAGTCTCCTTTAACCATAAAATCTCTGAGGATAGGACAGGCATCTTGTGGGAACCCCATTAAGTGTTAAATTAGTCTTCTTTATTAAATTTTTCGGCTTCGAGCCCCATGGAAAGCTAATTTTGAATAATCCCCCGTTTGTTGCCAAGCTTCAAAGCCCAATAAAAATGTTAAAACTATTTAATTGGATAATGCATTTTATATTTTTTAAGTAAAATCAAAGAATTTTAGAGTAGATGTGTAATAAATGCAACAAGACTCTGATATTAAACAAAACTTTAAGAAATGAAAGCAATGGAGATAATATTTTCGTTTTTGTTAAGAAAAAATTTAAAAATTCCTGGATTAAAGAAAAAATAGCACTGGTATTGTTCTCTCAATCAATGTGAATTGGCATATTTGGAGCACCAAGAAGATTATTTTGAGGAGCACCAACAACATTATAATTATTATTAAATCCCTGAAAGGCATTCTCAACATTATTATTATTGCCACCAAGATTACGACCAATAAAATTGTCACCTAATTGTTCCTGTTGTGGTGGTGGTGGATATGGTGGAAGTGGAATGTCTTGCGCTGGCGGTGGAAATTGTTGTGGGTATGGAGGAAGTGGAATAGCAGCTGGCGGTGGAATTTGATGGATAAGCGGTTGTTGTTGCTGTTGATTTTGTTGTGGCTGAGCCTGAGGCTTAAAAATATTCTTTTGAAAAAAAAAATTTTTTAAATAAAAAATAACCACGTCATGAAAATCTCCAAAATTAACAAAACCATCCCCTCCTAAATAATGTTCCATCCAATCATTTATTAATGGTCGCTGCTGCTGCTGTTGTTGTATTTGTTGTGGTGGCATGTGAGCATGAGGCTAAAAAATTCTATATAAATAAAACAATTAATTTCTTTACTTGAAATTGCTGATTCTGAAAAGCCGGCGGTGGTAGAGGATGCTGTGGAACATATTGTTGCTGTTGCTGCTGGAATTGTGGTTGTTGTGGAGGCACAAAAGCACCATCCGCCTAAAGAACAATTTAAAAAAAAAGAAAAATTAAAGAAAAAAACCTCAAATCGATTAGGATTAGCAGCAAAATTGTTGGGCTGCGGAGGCATCTGAAAGCCACCATTCACAAACTGAACAGGCTGAATCGGCTCTAAAATCAAAATTAAACTTGGCAAAAATAGAAAAAAACTAACGAGGCTGTTGATTATTATTATTCCACTGCTGCTGATTATTCCAACGATTTCGATCTAAAAATTTAATTTTAAATAGAGTAAAAATATTTTAAAAAGTCACCATTACGAATTTCTTCAAGATAATTTTGACGAATTCTCACAAACTCCTCCCTTTGACGAATTCTCTCAAAATCCTGATCCCTCTCCTGCTGATATCTTGCTAGATTTTGATTGTATCCTCCTTCAAGATTTTCTCGAATTTGCCTAACTCGAGCTCGGATAAAGTCCAAATCCCTAAAAAAATAGAAAATAATGGTTTAAGAATGAGAAAATTATTAAATAAAAAATTCTATTTAGTTCTTAGAACCTCCCCAATTGTGTTAAAACTTTGCACTTTTTTGGGAGCAATCGATAAAGCATCACCCATTTATCTTTTTTCGCTAGGAATAAGAAACTAAAAAGTTATGGGGCTCAAATTATTTCTATAGTAAATCGATGATTCCCTTCCGATTGGTAACAAAAAAATACAGTTTCGACACTCAGTTCTGGAAGCTGCTAGGCTTAAACAGCTTACAAATTAATACTAAAAATATCAATATTTTTGGACCAAAAAAATCAACGCTCAAGTTAAAACATTCTCAAACCATTATATTAAGCCAATTAATTATAAAATTAAAAAAATAAACTGCTAGTTAGCAAACAGATGTGTTTATATCCAAATTTGAAGTTTACATAATTTAATCTCAAAAATTTCCCCAACATGAAAAACAATCATCAAAATAAATAGAAAAAAATATATTAAGTTTTTTAAAGGATAGTGAGAGTCAATTTTTTAAAATTAATTTTTTTCCCGTATCGTCCTCAAATTGTTAATTTTTTTTTCAAAACAACAAAAGTTTGGCTAACTCTCAATTTGCAACTTGGCACCTTTCATGAGGAACTGGTGTCCCACCACGTTGTTGATTTCCTAATGGTAGACGTGGATCAACCGGTTGATTTTGCCAAGGTAAACGTGGAGGAACAAATGGTGGAAGAGCAGGAGGTGGTTGCTGATGAGGTTGTACACGAACAATTTGTACACTATCAGTATTTGTTGCAGGTACTGGAGAATCAACAACTCCTTTTTCACGAATTTCTTTAAGTAATTGTTCGTCTCTCTTTTTTGGATCCTCATGAAGAAGGCACTTCTTCTTACAAGTTTTGCAGACTTCATTCCACGGTCTATTCGGATCACGGACATGTCTTTTTTAAAAAACAGTAAAAATAAGATAAAAGAGAATCAAAACTTACTGGCAAAAATGATCATAACCAATACCAGACTCTCTGCATAAATAACATTGAGTCATTCCACAGCGACAAGTCATTTTATTACAACCAGTTTCTTTGACGAATTGAACAGCACATCTTGGACATTTGCGAATGAGTGCTTCGTTCAATTGTTTTTCACTATAAAGTAAAAATCGTTCTTAAAATTTCTAAGAATTAAACAAACAGTGCTCTGTCTCGCTTCTCCTTTTTATTTTTTGCATCAAGTTCCTCACAGCTATAACCAAAATGTTCGTCATCCCAATCACGTTCACAAAGACGACACATTTTATACTCACAAGCTATACAATCAAAAACTTTGTTGACAGTCTTGTCGACTTCCATGTCAATAGCAAAATTACATTTCTTACAACTTTAAAAACCAAAAATTTAATTGAATAAAAAATTTAAAAGAAAACCGTTCCAAATTAGTAAGAGAAGCCATTCCAAGATTCTCCTCAACAATTCTTTCGTCCAATTTCTTTTGTACTTCCTTTGAAAGAAGCACACGAATTTCAGCTGCAAAAAAATTAAATTTAGAATTTTTAAAGATAATATTATTTACAGTAAAGAATTGGATTTTCGCAATCAGGCACCATACAACGCAGTCCAACTCCACCTTTGGCCATAGGAATTTCTCCAACAGCAGCTGAAGCTGATCCACGAACACACGTTCGACAGAAAGCATGGACTTGAGATTCGGACTTTTCTAAAGGAAATAACAAAAGTTAAGATTCTAATTAAGAATGACTGTGAAGGCAAAATAATTCGCAAAAAGTACTTGGGGGAAAATCCCGTTTTTAAAAGAAAATTAAAGACCACAAACACGTACAGATAAGGGATGTCTCGAACATTTCACTGTTAGTTCGTAACTCGTATAATTAACCTTTTTCGTTTTCTCTGAGCTCCTCATAGATTACCCTGCTAGGACCAGGTTCGTCAAAAGCCGCCAACTGAGAAGCTAGAAAATCGCGAGTTGAGGTAGCTGGAACGTTGCAGAAAATGATGCGGTTGAATGGAACCATGTCAAAACAAACAAGGCATTCTATGCGTTCTTCTTCTGGTGGACGTACCCATTCAACTTGGTCGTATTGCTAAAATAAAAAAATAAAGTAAGCTTAGAAATTGTTGATTACATTGGAAAGTTTTAATTCTGGAGTTAAGAGAGCACCATATTCACCATCGCGGTAGCCTGCCAAGAGATCAGTATAAGATTTGAATTGCTTAACAAAATCATCAGTAACAGTCACGCAAGTTTTTTTGCACCGTTTTTTAAGTAAAGGCGCGGTCGCAGTAAGCCAAAAATTTGCGGTGATAAACTTGGAAGGAAGAACTGAAAAAAGAAAAAAATAAAAAACAAAGAGAAATCTTACATCGACGCAATTTTTCGGTAAAATTGTTTTCAAGAAAGAAGCAAGAAATTGCAACAGGAAATACAGCGCCATTGAAGATTGAAAGCATTTTGCTGATAAACTCAAGCCTAATAGTTGGAAACCGATCAGCCTGAATTTAGAAAAAAGTTAAAGGTGAAAATCAAAAAGAGAACCAGGGCAGTCTTCAAAACATTCATATTGACTCCATCTTTAGACAATTCTTTGCTTTTGTTCAATTCAGACACTAATACTTGATACATATCCCATAACATTTTGTCAATCAATAACCTCCCAATTGTATTAGAATTTTCCGAAGTGAAAGACCTTGAAAATTAAATAATGAAGTAAACAGCCAAAGGCAACTAACTGTTCAGATCCAACACTTGGAGGACCACCTTCAGCATCAAGACCGACATCCGACGCTTTCCGCTTCTAAAAATTAAGTTATTCTTCCACTCAACATTTTTTAAAATAAAATACCGATGCTCGCCGTTTCTTTGGGATGTTCTTAACTGTATTGAGAATAATATCTGCAAGTTGCTCCGAACCTAGATGCCCAAAATCTGAGAGAACTTTTGTCAAGTCCAAATCAGGAAACATATCAATCTAGTGAATATTTTAAATTTTGGAAAAAGACAAAGCTAATTACCACAGATTTGTGTATTGCATGATAATTTGGCGGTTGTTGATTTTGAATAATATCAGGCTGTCCATTCATTGTAAAAACAAAAAAAAAGTAAAAATAAAATAAGGCAGATGTTGGAAAGCCTAAAAGTTCAAAGAAAAGAAAACACAAAAAGAACGTTAAGTCGCGATCGATAAATTATTATGACTCAAGAAAAGAATATTTGCGACGATTTTGTAGAAAATAAAAACCAAACTAAATACTTAATGATTTTGGAAAACCAAGCCCATCAGTACATATTTAATAACTTTACACCGGGCATTAACATCCCTAGGGAGAGAAAGACTAAAATATATATCAAGTACTATAAATAACTCTTCAAGCATGAAGAAGGAACAATAATGCACTTATAAAATTTTGCAAAAATATTTTTAGATATTTCGTATTATTTTTGACAAGTTGGTATTTTGAATTATTTCCATTTTTTAAAAGTTGACACTTTGAAAAGATTAAATTTTTAATTGACCTAAATGTCAACTTTTCTTCTACTTACCCTTTTTAAATTTACCAATTTAATTTTACAAATTTCTTTCCTTCCTGAATGTTCTCTAGACACAAAATACAATCGTTTGTATTTTCTTTAATTTTTCTTTAATTTTACAGCACTTTCTTAATTTTTCTTTTTGTGTTGCCCAACAACGTTTTTTTTCTTCTTAAATTAAATTATTTTTCTATTAAAATTTTTTTTCGTTTTTTAGTTTTTAGTCATATCTTCCAAATCAAAGATCTTTTGATTATAAATTTATATTTTTGATCTGTATAAAATGGTTAAAGATACAAAGTATTACGACATTCTTGAAGTTAAGCCTGGTGCAACTGAGCATGAATTGAAGAAAGCTTATCGGAAATTGGCGTAAGTCTCTATTTTTTTAGTAAATTATGAAAGAAAATAAGATTATTAGGCTTTTTTTCTAAATTTTATATAGTCCATTTATTTATTTCCTATGGGGTTTCTCGAAATTCTTTGAGTGGAAAATTGGAAATTCGACCTTTAAAGGTTCTGCGATTTACATTTTTTATTTTTTCAGGCTTAAATATCACCCTGACAAAAATCCAGATGAAGGCGAACGCTTCAAGCTTATTTCTCAGGTTTTGTTCTTGTTTTCGACGTTTATAATTTTTAATTTTAGGCCTATGAAGTGCTCAGTGACCCAAAGAAGCGTCAAGTTTACGACGAATATGGAGAGGATGGAATTAAAGGAGGTGGAGATGGTGGTGGTATGCACAATCCCATGGATATTTTCGAGATGTTCTTTGGCGGTGGAGGTTTGAAAAATTCATTAAAATACTTTCTGTTTTTTTACTTAATTTCCCAAAAACTTGGGGCTTTGTATTTATAATTATTTATTCAGGTTTTCGAAGTGAAAAACCGACAAAGGCTCGAGATACTGTCCATGAGTTGAAAGTCAATTTGGAAAAGCTTTACAATGGTTGTACCAAGCATCTAAAAATTAATAGGTTTTGTTATACAATTTTAAATTTATTTAAAATTAATTTTTTAGACATATTATCTGTCCAAAATGTGAAGGTGTGGGTGGTGCAAAGGGAGCAGTTAGTAAATGCCAAACTTGTGGAGGTCGAGGAGTTGAAGTTTTTAACCAACAAATCGGACCTGGAATGATTCAACGGATTCAGCGTAACTGCTCACAGTGTGGAGGAGAGGGTGAAGTTAATAAGGACCCTTGTAAAAATTGCAAAGGGAAAAAGAGGGTAATTTTTAGTTTAAAGTTAATTAAACAATCTTTTGAAATTCTTAGATTCGTTCTGATGAGACTATCGAAGTTCATATTGAGAAGGGTATGCGCGACGGCCAGAAGTTGTTGTTTAATGAAAAGGGAGACCAACAGATTGGACTTGAGGTTTTATAAATTAAAATTTATTTAAACCAAAACCCATAAATTTGGGTTAAAGTTAGGTGGCTTTAAAATTTAATTAGGCCAAACCTCATAAATATGGGCTTTAATTCGAATTTATGTGCTTTGTTTAATTTCAAAATTTCAGCCTGGTAACGTCATTATCGTCTTGGATGAGGAATCGGTAAATTTGTAAAGAATATTATGAATTTCAATTTTTCTTTTAAAGCATCCTACCTTCACTAGGAAAGGATCTAATTTGGTTTTGAATATGAAAATTACCTTGACCGAAGCTCTTTGCGGGTTTACTCGTCGTATTGAAACGCTTGACAAACGGTTATTGGTGTTCACTCAATTGCCAGGTTTTTTTTAAATTTTTATTGAAGTTTTTCGGCCCGAAAATATTTTGAAAACTATTACAATATTAACAAAATCAAAACTTGTTCCAAAAAAAAATTTTTTTATTCAGGTGAAGTAATTCATCATCACGATTTGCGTGTTGTGCATGGAGAAGGAATGCCAGTTTTTCGTCATGATCAAAAAGGCGATTTATTAATTCAATTTGAAGTCGACTTTCCTGATCGTTTGCCATTTAAAAGTGTTGAACAGCTTCGGAAATTGTTGCCTGATGGAGATGAAATTCCAGAAGAGCCAATGATAACAAATGTGACAGAAGAAATTAATTTGGTTCCGGTAGGCATCAATTTGCGTGAAATTTTGCAGGCACAAGAAAGACAGGAAATGCGTAATGGAGGTGGTGGTGGGGCACAGGCTGTTAGATGCGCTTCTCAATAAAAATATTCAAAAACAAAAAAATTTAAATTGAATTCATGAATATATATCTTTTCTTTCTTTTGCGTATATATTTGTTCGTGTTTTTTATTGGATATTTGAACAAAAAGTGAAAAGATGAGGGTTTTGAGATTAAGTCAAATTAGGCTTCTTTAACTTGGAAGTAACCCAAAATGCTACATTCAAGATAGATTGGCTATATAAATTTGGAGGGTATAGACCTTCGTAACTAGCAAATTAAGTTTAATCTTCCCTTGTTTCTGAGAGATTTCGCTGACATGTTTTCCTGTTCATTTATGGCTTGTTGCGTACCATTCCTAATGATATTTTCTGTTGTAAGACGCAAAAATATTTCGTATCTACTACTAAAATACTTTAATAATAATTGTCTTTATTTACAGAAATTAAAAAAAAATTTAAAAAAGTTATAGAATTGTTAGGACAATTTTTGTCAATTTATACAACAAATTAGAGCATAGCTCTATTATTTAAAGTTTAAGTCTCCGCTTCTTCCCCTTCACGAATTTCTTTGATTAATTGTTCATCCCTTTTGTTTGCATCTTCGTGAAGAAAACACTTTTTGTTACAATGATTACAATTTGGATTATTTGGATCACGAAAATGTCTTTAAAAGAAAAAATTTTTTTCGTAAATTTTTAACAAATTTACTGGCAAAAATGTTCGTATTGAATGTCTGTTTCTCTACAAATATAGCATTGGGTCATTCCGCAACGGCAAGTCATCTTGTTACATCCATCCCTTTTAATGAAAGCAATTCCACATTTTGGACATTTTCGAACAATTGCTTCATTTAATTTCTTCTCACTGGAAATTTAATTTTTAAATGTCCGCAAATTTTGTCCGCAAAATATTTGCGGACAAGGATCATTCTTTTAAAAAAACCTACATTTCTCTTTCCTTTTTGTCTCTTTTATCTTTTCTATCCATTTCTTCACAACTTAAGCCAATATGTTCATCATTCCAATCTCTTTCACATATACGGCAAAACTGTGCATTGCAAGCAATACAGTCAAAGACTTTATTTGTATTTTTATCCATCTCCAATTCAATCGCAAAATTGCATTTCTTACATCTTAAAAAATTAAAAATATGATTAAATTCTGATTTTACAAGGAAACACAAGGAAGTGCAAAGTTGGTGTGTAGCCTATTCACGCGGCTTTATTCGCCTCAAGGATGGCCATTTCCGGGGTTGGATCCGATGGATTGTTGGTTTATTTTTGAGGCCAGAGTCATGAAAAAGTTTGGAACCCATTTGTATGGTTTTGGGATACCTGGGGCCTATAATTTGAAGCTACATTGACTTCAATCGTTTAATAAAATAAACACCTTTCCAAATTATCAATTAAAGCCATTCCAATGTTTTCCTCAAAAATTCTTTCTTCTAATTTATTTTGTATATTTGTAGGAAGAAGTTTATAAATCTCAGCTTTAAATTTAAATTTAAAAAATATTTTTAAAAAATCTCCAAACAATATAAAATAGGATTGTCACACCCAGTCATCATACAACGCAATCCAATACCTCCCTTAGCTAAAGGAATTTCTCCTACAGCTGCCGATGCTAAGCCGAGAATACAGTCATGACAGAATGGATGGATTTCTTAAAAGATTTTTAGATTAAAACAAAAATTTTTGAGAGAGCTATTCAGTCCTTTTTTAAATTTCTAGAAAATTAAAACTAAATTGTCAAACATTTTCATCTTATACCAAAACTCAGTTTCTTGTATTTTTATTTATAGTGAGTACACCCCAAAATACCCCAGTCAAGTCTACTTCTGCTAACAATAAGTCTAAGAAAGTCGAATCGAGTCATTTCTGGCAAGACTAGAAGTATCTCTGAGTTGCATCGTGAGGTAGCAAAGTTTGACTTGCTAGGACTTTCCTACAGTTATGGCTCTGTGAAAGGCTGGCAAGCTCTCCCTTGTGAAGGGCAAGATTTTCTTTGTTCCAAACCATTTTTAGCTTGATAAATAAACCAACTAAACCAAGGCTTTTCTAAATTATCAAAAGTGTTATTGCAATAAATAATATCATTTAGAGGAAATTTGTCAAAACAAACAAGACATTCAATTAAAGGTTCTTCTGGTGGCTAAAAATTTATTTTTTTAATTTTTTCTAAAATTCCCAAAACTTGCCTTAAGAAAATAAACTGTGATTTTAAGAAGTAAATAAGTTAAAATGAAAGAGAGGATGAACAAAATGTATAGAACACAAAAAAGAACGATTAGTGACCATTTGAGAAGAAAAAGTCCAATCTGGAAAGAAAATTATTATTGTTAGTTAGAAGAATTGTAGGGTCAGACGTTATTTGTAAATTCCCACAAAATTATTTTAAAATTCGTTTTTAAATTTGGTTGGCCATAGAAAAGGGGGAGGAAAGGGAAGTGTGAGGGGAGGGAGTGGGTTTAGCCCAACAAGGATTTAGTTCATAATTTTGGTAAGAATCAACAGATATAGCCAATCTTGGTATCATTCGACCAAGCTCGAAGAGCTCTTTCGGATGATATATGTATAATAAATTAAATAATCAAAATGGTCAGGGAAACGGGAAAAAAGGGGGCGACTTCCAAACTATTACCAGGGGGAGGTAGCTATTACCCATAAGGATAACTTGCAATAGTGGCTTACTTACAAGTAAGGTGTCTGACTATTAATTAAAGAATATCCACCTTGAAAAATTTAAATTCTGAAGTTAGCAAGTCAATGCTGGAGCAAATAGCCAAAAAATTTAAAAAAGATTTGTATTGGTTTAATAAAAATTGTTTTGACAAGTTTGTAGTAGACATTTTAGTTAAAAAATTTTTTTGATCTATAATTGTTTGTTTGATTTTACTTGTGGGTAAGATTATAAGAAATTGGTAGGTTTTCTTTTCTGTTAAAAAATTTAAAGAATAATCATTTAAATATCATCAAATTAATGAGAGAATGTGAAGGAAAGAACAAGTTAATAAAAAGTTTAAATAACCTACAAACTACCATTTTGAGTAACTTCCTTTTTGTAGCACAGAAGATTTTTTAAAGTTTTCTATTGTTTAGGTAAAAGATAATTAGGTTTTGTTATAATGGACAGGAAGGTTGGCCGATAGATCCCTCTATATGATATCCAAATACATCGGCAGTTCCTCAAAGTTGTATACAAGCGCCGCATGTGAGCTTTTACAAATGTTTACAACTCTTTCCTTTTAGCGCCGTAGGCGAAAATTTTAAGAATTTAAGAATTTTGGAGGTCCTTAAGTGATTTTGGAAGGTTGAGGAGCCAGATTTCTTCCTTTTCATGCGCCGCAGGCGAAAATTTTTTGAAGTTTAGAAGGCCAAAGGCTAAGATTTCTTCCATTCCTCCTAATTTTAGGATCCGAACCGAAAATTTCCGGACATCCGGATCCGATATCCGAACCGAAAATTTCCGGATATCCGGCCTTTTTTCGGATCCGGATATCCGGATCCGCCAACCTTAATGGACAGACTTCCTTCCTAAATTTTAATTTATTCTCTTTCAGAGATCAGTCACATTCAATTCTATACCTTTCAGCATTTCCAACCGAATCTTAAAAAACAGTTTTCTTAAACTCTTCAGCATTTCCAATCCTAAGAAGGAGAAGATTACTCGAAGGTTTATTCTTAGCCTGAAGAGCTCTTTCGAATGATAATATATGGGGGGTCTAAACCTAACTATTTAGTACCTTTACTTCTGTCATTGATTCAAATATTAAATATTCCCAACCTTCCCCAATTTTCTCCTTACAAAACTCCCAAATAATTCCCTCAATCAATCTTTCAAATATTTTTCCCTTTGACCTTTCAACTTTTGCCTCTCAACTATTTTCCCTCAACACCAACTCTTATTTATGTAAAATTCTTCCTTTATCGAGTCATTTTCAACTCCAACTCCAATATTTATTAGTAGGGTTGTCCAAGATATGCAAGCGCGTATATATTCACCGAAAAATCCAAAAATATACGCCAAAATATGCAAAATTTCTTAAAATATGCACACGATATGCTAACTTATTTTGTTTCCTAAAATAATTTTAAAGTCTTTTTGACAAGGAATTTTTTTGAAAATAATTTTAAAAAATTTTTTATTTGCCAAAAATAATTTACGGACAGAAAATCATTCAAAAAATGCCGAAATATGCAAAAATTCAACCCTCTCGAGTTATGTACCGATATATGCTCGGTAGGGTCGAAATATGCATTTGCATAATATATGCATTAGAAACCGGGTCCTAAAACGTTCATACTTACATAAAGGCAGCATTTTTGAGCTTCTCACTTTAAGGCATTTACGTATCCAAAACATATATTTGCGTATTTTGGACAAAATGGAAAAAATTTTTTAAAAAATTTTTATTTTTAAAAAGATTTAAAATAAAACAAAATTTTCCAACATTAGAAAAATGGCTTTAATTGTTCTCTCTATTATAATGAACAGATTTTGTGATCATTTAATACCTAAATTTTTCAAGCGCAAAAAATGTGTTTCAAAGGCAAGTTTAATTTAATTTTAAAAAATCTTAAAAAATTGTTTTAGCCCCCACAAGAACCTTTAATTGAATGTCTTGTTTGTTCTGATAAATTTAAATTTGATGAAGAAAAAATTATTTATTGCAATAATGCTTGTGATAATGTAGAAAATGAATCGAGTTCTAATACACGTATTTTCTACAAAATTTTGACTTTACTCTAAAAATCTTTTTAAGAAATCCATCCATTCTGTCATGACTGTATTCTCGGCTTAGCATCGGCAGCTGTAGGAGAAATTCCTTTAGCTAAGGGAGGTATTGGATTGCGTTGTATGATGACTGGGTGTGACAATCCTATTTTATATTGTTTGGAGATTTAAAAAAACTTTTTTTAATTTAAATTTAAAGCTGAGATTTATAAACTTCTTCCAAGTGAAATACAAAATAAATTAGAAGAAAGAATGTTTGAGGAAAGTATTGGAATGGCTTTACTTGTTAATTTGGAAAGGTGTTTATTCTTTTTTAAATTTTTTTTTCGATCTCTAGACAAATTTCACTACTTTAATAAAAATTTCGGTTCCTTCTCGGGTTTGTTTTTCGCTTTTTAAAATCTGCTTCGACCTGAGAATACCAACAAAAATAGACTGTGCCTCCTATATTGAACAAACAGGTGGCATCCCCTCTCTCTAAACAAAGGAAAATCAAATTTTAAAAAATTTTATCTCAACGCTCCTAAATTTGGGTTCATGTAAAATTGTAATATGATTAATTTTTAAGATGTAAGAATTGCAATTTTGCCATTGAATTGGAAATGGATAAAAAAATAAATAAAGTTTTTGACTGTATTGCTTGTAATGCACAGTTTTGCCGTATATGTGAAAGGGACTGGGATGATGAACATATTGGCTTAAGTTGTGAAGAAATGGATAAAAAGGATAAAAAAGAAAGAGAAATGTAGGTTTTCTAGGAAAGAATTGTCTTTGTCCGCAAATATTTTGCGGATAGTCCGCAAATATTTTGCGGACAATCCGCAAAGTTTTTGCGGACAAAAGTTGCGGACATTTTAAAATTTAATTTTCAGTGAGAAGAAATTAAATGAGGCAGTCGTTCGAAAATGTCCAAGATGCGGAGTTCAATTCGTAAAAGAAAAAGGATGTAACAGAATGACTTGCCGTTGCGGAATGACCCAATGCTATATTTGTAGAGAACGTGAAATTCAATATGATCATTTTTGCAAGTAAATTTCTAAAAAATTTAAAAAATTATTTTTTACTTTTAAAGACACTTTCGTGATCCAAATAATCCGGGTTGCAAAGAATGTAACAAGAAATGCCTTCTCCATGAAGATACTACCAAAAAAGATGAACAATTAATTAAAGAAATTCGTCAAAAGGAAGGGGCGAAGGCTAAAAATTTTTAAAATTAATTTATTGTACTATTTTAACTTGAATTTTAACTTGATGAATTTTTAAAACTGACATAAATATTTGAAATATTTATTTAGTGTCCTTACTATATTTATCTTTTTAAAAAATATAAAATATGATTTGAGTGGACTCGAATCCCCGAAACTCTTTCAAGCGATTTTGGAGCTCTTTATCCACTTAACCACAAAACTGCAAATGCTCTAGTCTTCCGCAGATGTCCTCTATCGAAAAAATTCGCGAAAAGCAAGGGGGCGATTCAGCCAAGCAATTTCTATGCAATCGACATTTTCACCCATTCTGGTTTGGTACTTCGGCGGTTTTTGAAGTTTGGTATCTATCTTTTAATTAGAGTTGGTCACGGTACCGTATTACCGCGGTATTTTTCGGTAATACCGCGGTATTTTTACCGAAATACCGATACCGAATACGGTACCGCATAGTTTTTAAAAAATCGGTATTTTTTCGGTATCGGTATTTTACCGAAATACCGATACCGATACCGCCTCAACCAAAATACCGCGGTATTTTTCGGTATTTCGGTATTTTCCAGCGGCGCTAAAAATGGAAGTTTTTGGATTAAGGATCTTCCAAAATTCTCAAACTTTTCGCCTGCGGCGCTAAAAATAGAAGTTTTTGGCTTAAGGATCTTCCAAAATTGTCAAAATTTTCGCCTGCGGCGCGGATGAAAACGTTTTGGCTTGGTCGCATTAAGTTATCCCTTCCCTGGTTTAATACCAGGACTGAACGCAGTTGCGTAATGTGTATTGCGGGTGCGTGTATAGATGGTATCTCAATCAATCACTGATATCTCAATTAATCCATTAACCTTACACTAATAAGAGTGATATAGGTGGACATATCACGGGCATCAAGGGGTAAGTAACTTGGAACTAGTTCCAGAACTGAAACTGGAACTAAGGAATTTCAAATATGGAGTTCCGGAACTGGAACTACAAAAATTAAAAATCTGTTCTGGAACTGGAACTAGAACTACAAAAATTAAAAGCCTAGTTCTGGAAATGGATTCCAGAGAAATTTTGGAACTTTGACATCACTGGAGGCAGCGCGCGAAAGTTCATATGATCTTTGACTACAGGCGATCACTTTTGAGTAGAGTAAATGCAGAAATGTTAATTTTTCTGAACCAAACATTTCCATTGATTCATTACAAATACTAGATTCACTATTTATTCACTATTTATAAATTTATTTTACATTTATTGTATTAAATTTGCTCATTTGGTAAATTTTCAAAAAATACCGAAATACCGCGGTAATACCGACTATTTTTCGTCGGTATTTTTCGGTATCGGTATTTTACCGAAATACCGATACCGATACCGACTCAATCAAGAATACCGCGGTATTGTGCGGTATCGGTATTTTACCGAAATACCGATTACCGATACCGAAAAATCGCGTTTGCCTAACACTACTTTTAATGAATTAATCTTTTGTATAGGAGCAATTTAAATATTGAATATTTATTCCCAACAGTTTAATCTTCCCCTACAAATTTCCCAATACACTCCAATTAATTCCCTCTCAATCTACCATATTTCATCCCTTAACATATTCAAATTTTGCCTCTAAAATACAATTCCCCTATTCAAATTTCTTTTATGATTTTTAATCATCTTAACGAACCTCTACCTTGTGTTTACTTGCTTTATATATTAAGAATTTTTTTCTTCGAGTCAGTTTTCAAAGTTCAAGTAATAATTTTTCAGTAACCTTTGTCTTTTCATGTCATAATTAGAGTTGGGCAAAACATGTTTTGCTGAGAATAACTCGATAATGTTTGTCCGAGCACTTTAGGATCCCGTTCTTAATGCATGCATGTACTTGCATATTTTGGTTTTTTCGTGCATCTCAAGTGCAGATACTGAGAAATTTTACGTATTTTAACTATTTCTGTGCATGTATATCAGAGATGGGGCTCTATCTGCAAATCCGGCATTTTTATCCCGCTGCTTTCATGCTCCATTTTCCGATTTTTAAATTGCGTCATGGCCAGGGCTGGGCGCAATCGAAAAAAAAGATTCCGCACCCGCAATCCGCAACTCGCAATCCGCAATTGCGCCCAGCCCTGGTCATGGCCCATCCCTGGTATACTTTAATATTTTGACGATTTTCAGTGCAAATTTTGCAAAAAACCCTAATTATAATAGATATATGTCCATGCTTTTGGGCCTTCCTAGATTTTGCAAAAATCTAATCAAATGGTCCTTTATAATTTTTTTCTTCTTTTTTATTCTAACATACTACCTGATTCTTAAAGTTATATTAGTAGTTAATAGTAGGGTGATGTCGTGGCCGACTTTTTGACTTTTAAGTCAAATCCTTTTGATTAGTTTTGACTTAAGGTCAAATCCTTTTGAGCGGCTGGTCAAAGCTCAAACCTTTAGCGCGAGTTAGTGCGGTAAAAGCTGACCAACCTGTACCTGTAGGAGAAGAGGGAAAACATTGATGTCGCGGGCGTCCCACTCCTTCTCCCTCTCCTTCCCCCACCTCATCTCTCTCCCTCTGCTTCTCAGGAAAATTGTCGTGGGGTGGCGTGGGTCTGGCAAAACCAAAAGGAAGAGGGCATATCAGGGATCGCGCGGCAAAACCTAAAGGGAGTGGACAACTTAGCAGAGTCTTGGGGTGGAGTAAAAAGAAGAGAAGACAAGAATTGTGTTGGAAGGGTCAGACAAAACGATAGAGTATGTGCATTTATTTGTGAGGAAAATCAAAATGGAGAGGAGAATTTTTGTGGAGAGGTACGATAAAAGAAATTTGGGGAGGATGTGTCAGACAATAGGAAATATTTAATTATGAGGAGTGAGGGAAAAAGAACCCATTTTGAATGTGGACATCATCGTCGCGGGTGGCAATAACTTAAATGGATAAAATAACCTTGTAATCAAATAGTGATGAGAGGGTAGAGAAAGTGGTTTAAGAGGTAATTTGTGAAACATCGTCGTCGTGGCCGACTTTTTGACTTTTAAGTAATCCGTTTGATTGATTAGATGATCAAATTCCAAACCTTGGGTAGTGCGGTAAATGTTGTTAAACTGACCCTTCTCTTATCAAGTCTCAATTTATAAGAGTTAGAGGAATCGGTATCGTTTTCGTTCTTTCTCCTTTGCTCCTTTTCCTTCTCTTCTCCTCCTCTCTCCTCATCCTCACCTTTCATTTTACCTAACTTTTTTCTGCTACTCCTCCTCCTTTCATCTTTTCCTCTCTTCCTTCTCTTCTATCCTACTCCTCCCATCTTCTCCTCTACTTTCCTCCTCACTGAAACCACATCTCCTCTCTTCATCCTACTCCTTATTTTATCTTCTCTTTCTTTCTCCTCCTCCTCACATTTTTTCCTCTATTTCTTCCTCCTGCTCCCTTCTACTCATCTTCTCCTCTCTGTTGCTACTTCGCCCTCATCTTCTCTCCTTCCATCCTCCTCCTCTCTCCTTTTCCATTTATTACTATAACATCCTATTTTTAGTATGAGAGGATGAAGGTGGCGGAGGTAAAGTCTAAAATGAGAGGACATAGGTAAAATTGTGGGAAGCTAATATTGAGGAAAAGACAATACCAAAGGAGGGAAAGAATGCTATGTAAACACAATTAAGTTAAACAAACCCCTTTGATGTGTCTGACAATCAACATCGCCGAGTGATGGGTTCCAAAAATTAAAAAGATGAATAAGGGCATATCGGCAGCGTGTGGTGGTTGAGGGAAAAAAGTGAGGATGCTATGATTTGTGGAGATCGGTGAATTTTTTGTGTGTGATTGAAGGGTAATTTGTACTCAGTGGAGAAAAAGTATTTTCTAAATTTGAAGTGTCATTTATCTGTTAATTACTTTATTACAATCTTATACCCACCAATAATTGTTCTGGTATTCATCAAGTGATTACGTGGGTTGTTACTGAAAGTAATCTATTACATCACCGAATCATCAAATTGTTTTTTTGTAGTTAACACATTGCTATTACATTTTTGTAAATTATTGTTGTTTTTTTTATAAAAACATGTGCAACTTTAATGTTTAAAAGTAGTAGATTTAAGGGAGAAAAGTGCATATTTAAGTGTTAGAAGATACAATAAGCATAATTAACGTTTAGAAGTTGTTGATTTTAGGGAGAAAAGTGTATATTTAAGCATTACAAGTTGTAAAAAGCATAGTTTGGGGTGGTGGCACGACAATTGTCCCACTGTACAATTGTCATGGAGCCGTTTGGGGTTTGACGTACTTAATTTTAGGGGAAAAAGTGCATATTTGGACAAAATAAAATGCATTTTTTAAATTTTATTTAAATCATATATTCTAGGTATGTGCGCGTGTTTTGAGGGGTGTGTGCATGTGTTTTAAGGTGATTAAAGTTGTAATCACCTGAAAACTGAGGTATAAAAAGTTGGAGATTCTTTCTAACATATTTAGTTACTCTTAAATTTTTATTGATTTTTTGCTTTATTGAATAATGGATAATCTTCCTACTAGAGGCGTACGATCGTTTTCTATTGATAATCTCCTTTCTAGAGATCAAACAGGAGAAGGAGCTTTAAAAGAATATGTTGAAAAACTTGAGGATAATATTCAATACATTGAAAAATTTAAGATTGTCAAAAGCTATTCAAAATATTTGATAAAGAATATTCCAGATGATCCGGAAACTCTTCTTGGTGGTATTTTTCAATATTGTTTCGATGAGGCCGTATCAAATGCGCAGGCTAAAGGAGTCAAACCAGAAATGCTGGGATGTACTCTAACTAGCGAGTTGCTCCATACGGATATCTGGATACCCCTTCGACCTATAACTGAAAACACATTTAATACTATGTTAAACCAGTTCTATAAAGTATCACAAAGTAAAAAAAGTTCAGGAGTAACACTTTGGGGGAAACCGTTTTCAGTTAATGTTATGATTGTAGATAAGAAAATTTGATCAAGGAAAACAATTTTGAAAAACTCTGCAAAAAGTTTCTTGTTTACAATCGGATTAATGAGCATAAATCAACAACATGCTTTATAATTCTAACATCCCTGGTTGAGTTAGATGAAAAAGTCGAATGCGAAGCTTCGAATGTGAAGCTTTGAACAAATAAAATGTAATTTTTATATTTTATTAAAATTTATGAATTTTAGGTATGCGTGAGTGTTTTTGGCATGCGCGTGTATTTTTAAGCCCTATGTGTTTTTGAACAAATTTTAAAAATTTTTTTAAAAAAGTTTTATTCAAAAAATAAATTGATACAAGTAATTAATTACCAAAGTTCAAAATTAGGAATTTCTAAGTCTTGATCTTTTTTCAAAATAATTACTGGGCTCTTCGGCTCTTCCGAAATTGTTAGCTTGTTTGACAGATCACTGGAAAGCTTATTCACCCATTTGTTAGCAAGTCGATCCTCTTGCTCAGGAACAAACTCGAGCAACTCCATTGGGTAATATCGGTCCTCTCCTCCAAATGGAAAGCGCTCAACGACACATTGCAAGTAAGGATAACGTAAACGAATCCTGTGTCGAGCATAAAAGTGAGCGGCAACGCTCACATTGTATGGAAAAGGTAATCTCCCATAAGCAACGAGAGAATTTCCTCCATGTCGGGTAAGGCCATCTATACGAAAAGTTTTCTTGAAGCCATTTTGATCCTCATAGGTCGTTTGGACTTTTCGACCAAGGATTTCCTTAAAGATAAGCACGCGGTTATCAGGATGGTTGAGGTGATCCCTTAAGGATTTTGCAGAGCACCCCAAAATTCGCGTGCATTCATCGATTACTTTATTGGAAGAGGAATCTGAATTCATTTTTTTTTTAAGAATGATTTTTTTCCGAAAATTTTCCTCTTTTTATACTCCCCTTTTTTGATATTTTGAAAGTTTACATTTTGATATTTAGGTCAAATTTATACAGAGAATTGAATTTTAAATTTCCACTCATTTTCATTAATCATTTTAAAATTTTCTCAAAGAAAATGAGCTCCTCTCCAGAAGAAGAATTTATTAAATTTATGCACGGATCGTGCGAATATAGAGAATTTCACAAGAGGAAATATATGAACGCTTTAAGTCAGGCTATCAAAGATGGGGTTCAGCTAGATTTGGGAGCAAGATTAAGTGTACTTATCAACTACTTCAGAGCTGGAAAATGGTGCCATGATTGTCTAAAGTTTGTCTTGAGTCGTATGCAGTGCGAAATTATAGCCCCAAAAAATGAACATAATTTTAATTACGAATTTTATCTATGTCCAGATTGTTTTAAAATTACAGAAAGTTATCTTGAAATTCATAATAATTAATTGTTTATCATTTTATTTACAATTTTACTTACAAATAAATCTGTATTATTGATTGACTCTAATAAATTTAAATATTTGGGAAAGGAGTAGCCTTGGGATAAAAAATATATTAGGGAAATACAATGATAAGCACAATTATTAGATAAGGGCGATTGATACGAGTTTACATTTCTTTTTACATTTTTAAAATTTTTTAGAAAAGAGTTAAAAATACAAGAGCTTATAGGGAGTGCTAGGCTATCAAAATAAAATATTTGCTCTTTTTCTAAGTAAAGTGTGATCCAGTGCGACCCTTCCTTCTCATGAGGATCCAAATTCACAATAAGAGTAGTTGGTCTTCTTAGGCTATTAGGAGAAGGGAGCAAGTCACAAGGGAAGCACCCCTCGAAAATTTTGCTCGTCTTTTGATTTGCTATCAAAATTTGAGTTATCTGGCTGCTGTACATTGTTTTGTAAAATATTTAATTTAACCCAAAGTATTGATCGAAGTTGATAAATAATTAGACTTATAATAAGGAGTGCATACAAACAAATCATTCCCCAACAAAATATGTGTCCATAAATATCTCCTGGTGTCTCTTTACATAATTGAATGGGAGGTAGACTACCAAAAGGTTGAGGAGCAGAAATATGAGGAGGAGGAGGTATACTTGAAGCAGTATTATTTCTCTTTGGGGGATATCCTAGTCTACGTAAATATTCTCTATACTCAGGAAGATTTTGAACATCTACACTCCCATCAGTACTTAGAGTATTTACACAGGGAGTAAAAACTCGAATTAAAAATAAAACTTTGGCAAGTCTTTTAAAAAACATATTTATTTAAATGAATAGAAAATGAATAATTTTGAGGTTTATATAGTGGTATCGCTTGTTATCGATCGATTTTTATCCAACATTATTAAGGCATCTGTTTCTCCCATTACTATCAGCATGACTCCGCCTTCTGGAACAGCCTGACTAAATTTAATATTTACAGCTGTTGACCCATTTTTTATTAGATCGAAAGTCCCGCCATTATCTTCACCACTATTCGTAAGATTAAAAACATAGATACAGTGTGTTCTCCCATATTGCTGGTATGTTATTCCATTGTTCTCAGGTGTATCAGAAAATCCTATAGCATCATTCATGTCATGAAATGCTCTCACATATCTATTCGATCCATAGTCAAAATCATATGGAGATTGGGGATATGAACGACCGTTCGCTATAATACTAATCTCCCTTACCCTAAAAGGCTGAAAATTGAAAGGACTCCGCTCTTGTGTCCCTACATAATCGGAGTTGGCGACTAATCCTAAAGTAATTCGTCGTGGTATTTGATCCATGAATAGATTGGCATGAAACTCATATCTTCCCTGACTGATGAATAATGGTTTCATCATTGTTTTCCTAATTGCATAACGAGCCGGTTTAACGTCAAGTCTCCTGGCAATATCAAGAGCAAGACCATCCATTAGGTCCAACTTTTTTACATATAATTTACAACTAACCACTTCAAAAATATAACGAGTAGGCTGAGCTCCAACAGGGAGAGGAGCAATAAGGAGAAATTTTGTTTCGTTAGGTAAAATTTCAATATCAACCTCGCAATGATTTACTAAATATTGAGGCTGATTGAAAAGGTCAGCATCAAGTTTTGAAATAAATTGTGCTGTTCTGCTATTAACGAACAAATTTCTTCTTGAATTAAAACTTGCTCCGGACTCCTGTGATACACCTGAATCGTAATAATACCCTGCTGCATTTAAATGAGAACTTTTTGCTCCTAAAGAGTAAGAGAGCTCATGAGAAAAATACGTCTTATAGGCGTAAAGAGAGTTTGAATTGAATATTTCGCGCCCATTTATACTTATTCTCATGTTATTAATAAAAGTGTTTCCAATCATTTGTATAGGAGCAACATTTTCATCAAGAGTAATATTTACAGGTTGTCCATTAGCATTTTCTTTACGGATTCGAAATTCAGTAAAAAGGTAACATTTGGATAAATCAATAAAATTTTCACTTGAGTGAATCTTAAAATGAAAGGGGGTGTCTGTTAAAGGATTACTTGGAAGGATTTCAAATGTTTTTGAAGATGAAATGGTAACATTGGTAGGAGGAACTTGAAAGATTTCTACAGCATTTGTAATTGTATCAAGACTATCTCTATCAATCTTTTTAAAAGACATTTTTAATAAAAACCAAAAGCGTCTACACGTTTTTTCTTTTGACCAATAAATGTTTGATGGGATGGGAATTTATTCCTTTTTATACTTTTTCTTCCAGTTCCAAATTGTTTTGGTAGTCCTCCTTTTTCAAGGACTGTATCAATTCCTCTTTTTCCTTCACTGACTAATGCCTCCTTTATAGGCTGACCTTCATGGACTCTTTCAAGTACCCGCTGTCCTGTATTAAGTGCCTCAGCAGATACTGTACTCCCGACTCTTCGAATAATCGGGAGAAAAAATCTCCACAATCCTCTCATAATATCCCCAACTCCTGCTCCTCTTTGTCCATATCCACGCTGATATGGTGATGCTCCCTTAAAATAATAATTTTCCGCACCACTCCCACATTGATCTACAAAATTATACCCTACTGAATTTGTATCAAATTGAACATGAACCATTTTTATCAATAATAAAATAATTACAAAATAAAACAAGGGTTTATATAGTCTTAGAAATTTATCACCTTCTTAAAGATCAAAACAATACTGACTGTACCATAGGCAAATGGTACAAGTCTGCCATTATCCATCGTCCTTAATTCAACTTCAATTTCATTTACTTCTCGGGGAAGCACTCTAACATAGATGGGAGAATCATAAATCTTTTCGTGGTACTCCCCAGGTACTGCTCCTGAGACTGACACAATTCTGAGCAATGAACTAAGAGAATTTCCAACGATCATATTTTCTGTAAGTCCTTTTGCATAGATTGCAAAGCTGGAAAACCCTCCTCTTAAATCACACCCATACTTGGCAATCTCATTATTTTGGACATGTTGAGGGTTTGCAAAACCTAGGACATAACCCAATTGTGGCGAAAATGACAGATATTTGATGCTAGAATGAGTAAAGGACAATTTAAATCTCTTAAAGTCAGCGAGATAAGATAAATTAATTGAATCAATAATTTGTTTTAAAAAGGTAATATCATACGGTGTTTTATTATTCTTTCCAAATAATATTTCAAACAGTTTGTCACCTCTTGAATTATTATTGCTTCCTTTTGATGATTTTAAACCCATAGCATCTAAAACACTAGGGGATGATGGAGGCGATGTTTGAGTGGATTGTGAAATATTTGCATTTGTTTGATTTGAAGATAGTTTTGTTGGAGGAGTTTGATTTTTTAAGGGACTTTGCGGACGTTTCTGTGTTCGAGGAGGTAAAGTTTGTGGTTCAGGTATAGGATGTGTTAAATATGTTCTTGGGGGTGTTATTGATTTTGTGGGTAAAGGTTTCTCTAGTTCTTTATGGAGTCTTGGAGGTGTTACAGGTTTGGTAACTAATGGTTTTTCTAGTTCTTTATAGATTCTTGGAGGTGTTACAGGTTTTGTAACTAATGGTTTTTCTGATTCAGGGGTGGTTATTTGAGGTCTTACTGGTTTTTTAATTAATGGTTTTTCTATTTCCTGGTTCTCTATTGAAGGAATTACTGGTATTATTGTATATGATTTTTCTTTGTCTTGATTAACTCTTGGAGGTGTTATTGGCTTTTGAGGCTCAGATTGTTTTTTTGGAGATGAAATTGTTTTGTAAGTTTGATTTGGATTAGCAGGATCTATCTTTGGGGGATGAGGAGGAGACGGAGTTAAAGTTGAATTTACTTCATGTTTTGATCCATCTTCTATTCTAAGAGATGATGACTCTCTTGGAGGTGGGGTAGTTATTGTTTGTATTTTATTTTCCGTTTGGTTTGTTTGAGATTCGACTCTTGGAGGTGTTGAAGATTTTATGAGATCGGGTTTGTTAGTTATGTCTGATTCTTTTTTAGGAGGTGTTTGCTCTTGATTAATATTAGAAGGCGTATTCTGTATTATTTGACGTGTCTCGTTATCAGATATTGGACTTGATAAAGGAGGTGTTACTGGATATATAGATTCCTCTATTGTCTCACTCGTTGGACTAGTATATGGAGGAGTTACAGGTAATTCTATATCTTTTTCAATTCTAGGTGGAGTTTTAGGATCAATCCCACGTTTATCCCTTGCTAGTATGGTTGGTCTCTTCACTAACCCATCTGATTTTTCAAGAGACGAAGCTTTTAGAGCTTCACCTTGGTGTTCTAAGGTAGCAATCAAAAACTGAAGAAGCTCCTCTGGTGTATTGTGGGAGCCTTTTGGAACAGGAATTCTTATGATTTGCCCCATTTTGTTATTATCTGTAAAATTTATATCTATCCATTGCTCATCAAGTGTACCAATGGTTGAAGACCATGAATATGAATAACTGATACTGTGTACACCACATACCCAATCACCAGAAAAATAAAGGGGCTTAGGTAAGTGAACCCTAAATTTATTTGGTTGATTATCAGGATAATCAGGCACATTACTTAATAAACAAACATAAAAACTATTTGACATTTTTATTTAAAATGAAAGAAATACAATGTAATGAACCCTTTTATACTAGTTGGGTTTCATGAATCCACTCCCTTTCGGGATATCCAATGAATTTTACTAAAATATCATATGTTCCATCTGCTCTCTTTTTCTTTCTTATGACTTTCTCTATCCTATATTCTGTATCCGCATCTTTCCTCACACGTGCCAACTCCTCTCGATAGTAATACCCATTAAACTTGTCTCCATTATCATTAATAATCTTATATCTGACGGGATAAAATTGATCCTGAACCTTATCTACTCGCACAATTTGGTCTCCCCAATTTGGAATATATCCCTTTTCAAAAGCACCCTTGCCAATACTCATGCGAACAAAATCTCCCTCTGCAAGTTTTTGTTTACCTTTCTTTTGGTTCGATGAAAACTCGTTACCGTACATTCTTTCCCACACCTCTTGTGCATTAGAAAAATTTATATCAATAGGACGCATCCCATGCACCCTGCTCTTTGACTTATTAATCCCATCTAATATTTTATCAAGTATATCAATCCAATTTAAAGATTTGTTTTGTGCAAAATATCTGTAAAGCCGTTGCTTTACATTTCTTATTGCTCTTTCAGCTACAGAAGCCTTAACAGTTGAATGAGTAGCCTCAACCTTTTGAATCTCCTCATTTTCAAAATATTCCTTTACAACTTTGTTTTTAAATTCTAACCCTTTATCTGAGAAAATCCTATGAGGTTTCATTGGCATTTGACCAATTAGTTGTTTAAATGCCTCTAGCATATCCTTTGAACCCTTTGATTTGACTGGGACACCAAAGAGTCGTTTAGAGAGAACATCAACTCCAAGGAGAATATACTTATTTCCTTTGTTATGTCTGGAGAGAGCCTGCATGTCCGCCAAATCTACTTGTACATCAGTCATAAAACCTGCAGCCACAGTTTTTGCTCTTTTAAAATGGATTCTTTTTGGACGCATAAGCGTATAAGTCCTGTGACCTTCCAAATAATCCTGAACAACTTTTTTGGGTAAATGTTTGAAAATTTTACGTGCCTCATACCATAACCTATCAACTCCAGAAAAGGCAGCAGGTGAATCTGGATCGTTGTAAAGTCGGTGTAATAGCTGTGTGGGGTCTGCCATTTTTTTACCAAAGTGTTGGTTTAAATCTTTTTATACCCGCTTCTTTACGTTTAGCTTTTATAAGTCTTAGCATCCATTCTCTTCCAGCTTTTGCTGATTGAGTTTTTGTGACAGGTTTTACTTTTTTCAAGGCAATTAGAGGACTTTCATCTGGACCTTCCCATTTTCTTTTTAATTTTAGACGTCTTTGAATATCATCTTCCTTTCGGTATTTAGCTAACGCTGATTGATCAATGGGAACCCTTTGTTCTCTAATATTAATTTTTCTTTGTAAATATTCCCTTCGTTTCTGTTCACGCTTTAATTTTGCTTTTTCATGTTCATTAAATCCCCTTTTCCATCTCTTTGAACGTTCAAACTCTTCTGACTGTCCCCTTTTTGTAATTTGTCTAGTTGGAGGTGGGTCTGATACAAGAGGAGCATCAATACCTTCAGGAATAGTAAGGAGAATTTGGGACGGAGGAGATGGGGGAATATTACTATCAACAGGAGGATTAGTATTATATTCAGGAGTATAAGGAATTCTCCAATTTTTCAACATCTTTTTCCTTTCTAATTTTTGCATCCTATTCCTAGCCTTTTCAGAAAGCTTCACATACTCATTTCTAGCCTCATTTTTATGATTAATCAAATGTCGTCTTTTATTTTGTCCATAATCATCCTCCTCAATTTTTCTCTTGAATTTTTGTCTATGTGTAGGAGGAGTGGGGGAAATTCCATCTCTTAATAAGTTTCTACGTCGACTTTCTGGGGCTTGTTCGATTGAAGAATTTGACAAAGGGGGAACAATATTATATGATAAGGCCGGCGGCTCTTGTGGGTAGGCAGAATAGGAAAGATCATCGCTCATCCATAAATCATCGTTATCGTCTGTAATATTTGTTGCAGGTCTGTTAACATCACTATTCATAATTGCTCCTTTAGGGTTAGCTACCATTTCAACTCTAACAGGTCTATTTTCACTCTCATTCCTTAATTTCAGATACCGTCTTAGTTCTTGGTTGTAATGAATATTTTTAGCGGAGAGGTTTTCTTTTTTACTTTTAGCTTTCTCAACCGCTCTCCTTGTAAAATCTAAATTTGGGTCCCCATAATTATTTGAAGTAAGCCCTCTATAAATCTCTTCTGGAACAAGAATTAATTTTTTTGCCATTATTTTTAAATTTATGGTTGATTTGAATTATTTTGATAGGCTTTTATACTAATTGCTCTAGCTAGTTCCATTAGAACAGGAGTGAGAAGAGCAGCAAATACTCCTATTCCTCCACCTTTTTGTCTTAAAACTTTTCTTACTCCACGCTCGCTCCTAGCACGACTCATTTTACGAATAAATTCCACGTGAGGTAATAAACGATTTTTCTGACGAGTATTGAGATTAAAACGAGATTTTACAATATTCAAACAAATTTCAACAATGGACAACAACTGACTAGTATCAGCTTTTCGTAAAATTTTTCTGTTTCTTCTTTCAGATTTTGTAAGCGCTAGGGAACGTAAAAAATCTTTATTTTCACAAATTAATTGACTAAACATTTTTGGAAATGAAAATTATCTTCTCTTCGTCGTCCTTAAATATGCGGGTTCGGAGTCTTAGCGTTGGATCAGAGGAAGCATGCAAGTCTATGAGCAGGTATCCGTATGGTTCATTAGTTGCCTGTTTGTACGCATCAAGGAAATATTCCAGTTGACGGGGAAATAGTTGTACTCCAATATTTCTCACAGAGAGTTCAGAGTTTGGAGACCTCATTAAAACAATATATTGGGCGTTTTGACGCGCAACCTTAATCTTTTTCTCAAATAGGTTTTGGGTAACAAAAACAATTGCAAAATTTTGATGATGCGACTTTTTTGTAAATAGCTCCGAAAGATATTTTTCATCTATAGACAGGAGCAAGTCATCTAGAATTAAGAGTAAAGGTTTTGAATAACTTTTTATCAACTCCTCTGGGGGAACTCCTGCGTAAACATTTACTCCTGATTTTTGAAGAATGGGGATATTATCGTTCATCTCTCCAAAACAATACAGTACACTTTTTGGACTGGGATCGATCAAATCTTGGGAGTCTGCTATAAATTTCAATAGGAATGAACTCTTACCACTAGAGCTTGGACCAGACAAAATCATACCAAAAGGTAATTTAAAATACAAATCTTTATTAGTGAATGATTGTGATTCCATAATATTAATAGGGAAAAAATAAATATTACATAAAAAATTAAGGTTTATATAGGAACATTTGTTTCATCCTTTTTCTCTTCTGTCTCAACCTTCTCTTCCAACTTCTTCGGTGTTGAAGTTAATCCAGTCGTAGCTGCCATTAAACTATTATAAAATTCTTGGAGCTCCTTCTCAAATTCAACATTATCAGGAGGTGTATTAGGACGCGCAGTATTGGTAATAGTCTTTGGACATTCTGCTGGAGTCACAGCAGGGGAAATATGTTTTGGAGGAGAATGTAAGTTATTGACGGGAGTAGGTGAAACATGACGGGGAGGAGAAGATAAGTTATTGACGGGAGGAGGTGAAACATGACGGGGAGGAGAAGATAAGTTATTGACGGGAGGAGTAGGAGAAACATTTCGAGGTGGAGAAGATAAGTTATTGACGGGAGGAGTAAGAGAAACATGATGAGTAGGTGACGACAATTCCTCACACTTCCTTTTCCCTCTCTTTGGATTTTGATGGATTATCTGTTGCACTTGTACTCCGTGAGGAACATTGAACACTCTACCCTTGTTCCTGACTTTGAAAAAGCAATGTGTGGGCAACTCATAAACAGTATCGAATGGAACAAATCGGGTACCTGATCCAATTCGTGTACAGTAGATGGTAACCCCTTCCTTAGTCACAATAAAATCAATTTCCACCTCTGTGCTTTTGCACTCCTTACATCTCCCTGACTGGTCGTAGGGAATAAACCTAGGAGTAGTAAGTCGGGAACTTAGGACGGTAATTCCACTCGAAGAGATATTGAAATCTACTTCTGGGAGGATTTGGGAAAATAAATTTTGATTCATTTTAAAATAATGATACAAAATTCAAAATCTTCCGCCTTTTATACTCGGGTTTTCAGTGGATTACAACATTATTAAAACTGACACGCCCCTAAAAACACACGCACATACACAAAACACGTGCGCATGCCTAAAATATATGCCTTTTAATAAAATTTACAAAATACAACTTAATTTGCTTAAATATGCACTTTTACCCCTAAAATCATCTATTTCAAACTCTAAACTATGCTTTTTACAACTTGTAATTTCTAAATATACACTTTTCTCCCTAAAATCAACAACTTCTAAACGTTAATTATGCTTATTGTATCTTCTAACACTTAAATATGCACTTTTCTCCCTTAAATCTACTACTTTTAAACATTAAAGTTGCACATGTTTTTATAAAAAAACAACAATAATTTACAAAAATGTAATAGCAATGTGTTAACTACAAAAAAACAATTTGATGATTCGGTGATGTAATAGATTACTTTCAGTAACAACCCACGTAATCACTTGATGAATACCAGAACAATTATTGGTGGGTATAAGATTGTAATAAAGTAATTAACAGATAAATGACACTTCAAATTTAGAAAATACTTTTTCTCCACTGAGTACAAATTACCCTTCAATCACACACAAAAAATTCACCGATCTCCACAAATCATAGCATCCTCACTTTTTTCCCTCAACCACCACACGCTGCCGATATGCCCTTATTCATCTTTTTAATTTTTGGAACCCATCACTCGGCGATGTTGATTGTCAGACACATCAAAGGGGTTTGTTTAACTTAATTATGTGTTTACATAGCATTCTTTCCCTCCTTTGGTATTGTCTTTTCCTCAATATTAGCGAATGTTCGTTTATCTTCCCACAATTTTACCTATGTCCTCTCATTTTAGACTTTACCTCCGCCACCTTCATCCTCTCATACTAAAAATAGGATGTTATAGTAATAAATGGAAAAGGAGAGAGGAGGAGGATGGAAGGAGAGAAGATGAGGGCGAAGTAGCAACAGAGAGGAGAAGATGAGTAGAAGGGAGCAGGAGGAAGAAATAGAGGAAAAAATGTGAGGAGGAGGAGAAAGAAAGAGAAGATAAAATAAGGAGTAGGATGAAGAGAGGAGATGTGGTTTCAGTGAGGAGGAAAGTAGAGGAGAAGATGGGAGGAGTAGGATAGAAGAGAAGGAAGAGAGGAAAAGATGAAAGGAGGAGGAGTAGCAGAAAAAAGTTAGGTAAAATGAAAGGTGAGGATGAGGAGAGAGGAGAAGAGAAGGAAAAGGAGCAAAGGAGAAAGAACGAAAACGATACCGATTCCTCTAACTCTTATAAATTGAGACTTGATAAGAGAAGGGTCAGTTTAACAACATTTACCGCACTACCCAAGGTTTGGAATTTGATCATCTAATCAATCAAACGGATTACTTAAAAGTCAAAAAGTCGGCCACGACGACGATGTTTCACAAATTACCTCTTAAACCACTTTCTCTACCCTCTCATCACTATTTGATTACAAGGTTATTTTATCCATTTAAGTTATTGCCACCCGCGACGATGATGTCCACATTCAAAATGGGTTCTTTTTCCCTCACTCCTCATAATTAAATATTTCCTATTGTCTGACACATCCTCCCCAAATTTCTTTTATCGTACCTCTCCACAAAAATTCTCCTCTCCATTTTGATTTTCCTCACAAATAAATGCACATACTCTATCGTTTTGTCTGACCCTTCCAACACAATTCTTGTCTTCTCTTCTTTTTACTCCACCCCAAGACTCTGCTAAGTTGTCCACTCCCTTTAGGTTTTGCCGCGCGATCCCTGATATGCCCTCTTCCTTTTGGTTTTGCCAGACCCACGCCACCCCACGACAATTTTCCTGAGAAGCAGAGGGAGAGAGATGAGGTGGGGGAAGGAGAGGGAGAAGGAGTGGGACGCCCGCGACATCAATGTTTTCCCTCTTCTCCTACAGGTACAGGTTGGTCAGCTTTTACCGCACTAACTCGCGCTAAAGGTTTGAGCTTTGACCAGCCGCTCAAAAGGATTTGACCTTAAGTCAAAACTAATCAAAAGGATTTGACTTAAAAGTCAAAAAGTCGGCCACGACATCACCCTACTATTAACTACTTATATTAGCTTTTATTAAATCTAAGGCAAGTTTGTTGTTTTTTTAATAAAAAAATTTTTTTTTAATTTATTTAGCTACCAAAAGAAAAATTAATTGAATGTTTTGTTTGTTCGGATAAATTTGCATTTGAGGATATTATTTATTGCAATAATACTGATGTTTTAGAAAATAGGCCGTGTTCTAGTACACATAATTACGAAATCCATCCATTCTGTCATGACTGTATTCTCGGCTTAGCATCGGCAGCTGTTGGAGAAATTCCTTTAGCTAAGGGAGGTATTGGATTGCGTTGTATGATGACTGGTTGTGACAATCCTATTTTATATTGTTTAGAGATTTTTTAAAAATATTTTTTCTTAATTTAAATTTAAAGCTGAGATTTATAAACTTCTTCCCAAAAATATACAAAATAAATTGGAAGAGAGAATGTTTGAGGAAAGTATTGGAATGGCTTTGCTTGTTAATTTGGAAAGGTGCTTATTCTCTTAACAAATTTTAAAGTTATTTTTTTAATTTTAAAGATGCAAGAAATGTAATTTTGCGATCCAAATGGAAGTAGACAAAGAAACAAATAAAATCTTCAATTGTCCTGCTTGTAAGGCAAAGTTTTGCCGTATATGTGAAAGAGATTGGAGTGATGAACATATTGGCTTAAGTTGTGAAGAAATGGATAAGAAAGATAAGAAAGACAAAAAGGAAAGAGAAATGTAGGTTTTTTAAAGGAATTGTTCTTGTCCGCAAATATTTGCGGATAATCCGCAAATTTTTTGCGGACAAAATTTTGCGGACTTTCCAAAATTAAATTTGCAGTGAAAAGAAACTAAACGAAGCTATCGTTCGGAAATGTCCGAGGTGTGGAATTGCTTTCATAAAAAGGGATGGATGCAACAAGATGACTTGTCGTTGTGGCTTGACCCAATGCTATATTTGTAGAGAAACTGATATTCAATATGATCATTTTTGCCCGTAAATTTGTTAAAATTGAGTGAAATATTTTTTCTATTTTAAAGACATTATCGTGATCCAAATAATCCAAATTGTAATGAATGTAACAGAAATTGTCTTCAATTTGAAGATTCAAACAAAAGGGATGAACAATTAATTAAAGAAATTCGTGAAAGAGAAGGGGCAGAAGCTTAAAATAATTTTGACGTATTTTAACTTATGACTATTTTTTTTAATGTTATAAATAAAAATGAGAAATTTTCCGGCACTGTAAATCATTTGAACATAAAACTTTTAGGGCTGTTTGGTCTAATAGAGGAGATACAGAACCCGAAACTCCAAAGAAACTTTCGAAACCCAGACCCAAAATTATTTGAGTGGTTTATCACGTAAATCAAGTTTTACGGATTGCGAGTTACACCAGCAATATCCCCTGCAGGGCTCATTTTCATTTTGCCAATATTTCAATGTTATAGAGCAGTCTTTAAGATTTTTTGTTAATATTTTGGCATCCATTGAACAGGGATATGTCTGATAATGTCTAATACAAAATGTCAACTTGTGTGGATCTCTTTGAGCAAAGTTTTAGATATCTAAAGAATATCGGCCTTTTTGAGCAAAATCTACATTAATTAACGCCGTTTTCCTTCCATTTCCCTTCAAGTAATTCCTTAAATCAACCTTCAAATATTTCTTCCTTTATTCGATATATTTAAATTGTGCCCTTCAAATTTTGCCTAATTCTAATTTTTCTTTTATCATCTTCACGTCCTTCTTTAGGTATACCCAACCTTTCTATGTATCATTCTAAAAATTTCCTTCTTTAACTCTTCCAACTCCAATTCCTTTTTACTTATTAAAGATGGCTTCTATTTTTTCTGCTATAAAGAATAAGTTTCTAGACCTATTTAACTATGAAGAACCTAAAAAAACTTCTGACCCGAAGGCAAGCATTTTTTCAAAGAAAATTTAAATGATTATTTTAGCCGCCTGCTGAAGAACAAATAATTGAATGTCTTTTTTGTCTTGACAAATTTCCTCCTATTGACATGATTTATTGCAATTATAGTGCTTGTGATAATTTAGAAAATAATCCTTGTTCTAGTAAACGAATTTATGAAATTGAGAAAGCAAAAAGGGGTTAGAAAACGAGGATATTGTGACTTATGGTAGGCTTGCTGGAGTCAGCGGGTGATGTACCAGTGAAATAAGATTATTCCTTTTCGTGATTTTCAGTTTTGAAATACCGACTCGCCCTCCTTAGTCCTAAAAATGAGTGAGCTCGGTCCTCCTATGTTTTTTCGATTTTTCAAAGTCTAACTAGACCCCTGAATGTCGGATCGACCTCATCCTCACCTTATTAGACCCAGCTTATGGCCTCTTTCGAATAACACCTCAATCGACCTAATCGGTCCAGAAACAAAAAAAAAACCCCCTCTATAAGTCACAATACCCGAAAACAAAAATAAAATGATTGTATCTTTTAAAATTTTTTAGCAATCCATCCATTCTGTCATGCCTGTATTATTGGCCAAGCTACCGCAGCTGTTGGAGAAAGCATCGGCAGTTGTTTTCCTTTAGCTAAGGGAGGTATTGGATTGCATTGTATGATGGGTGGTTGTGACAATCCTGTTTTATATTGTTTGGAGATTTTTTAAGAAAATTTAAATTTCCTTTTTTAAAGCTGAGATTTATAAACTTCTTCCCAAAAATATACAAAATAAATTAGAAGAAAGAATTTTTGAGGAAAGTGTTGGAATTGAATTACTTGATAATTTAGAACGGTAACACATTAACAATACGTTAACAGTGATCGAGATTTTTGAAAAGCCTGGGCCTGTCTGGGTTCCGGGTTTGATTTATTGACCTGGGCCTGATCCTGGATGTGTACTCCAGGAAAACCCAAGAAAGTTCAAAAAATGCCTGGACTCTGGATCAGGGGTGGGTCGGAATTCCGAGTTCCGACTTGAGCCAGTTCTGATTTCCGACACCTCTGACTGTTCCGACCCACTTCTGCTCTGGGTACAGGAAAAATCTAAAATCTAAGCCTTGGTCTAGACCCAGGCCGATAACGAATTAACATCCCATTTTAAATTTTAAGATGTAAAAATTGTGATTTTGCAATTCAAATGGAAGTAGACAAAAAAATAAATAAAGTTTTTGAATGTATTGTTTGTGAATCGCAATTCTGCCGACTTTGTAAAAGAGATTGGGACGAACATTTTGGCATTAGTTGTGAGGAAATGGATGAAAGGGATAAAAGAGGACAATTTATAAATCAAGTTTTTGAGTGCCTTGTGTGTTATGATGAAGTTGAACTCAATCGAGTTGTTTTTTGTAATATACATGTTAGCGCTACAGGTGAAGATTTGTGGCGGATATTAGCTGATATAAAGTGACCCAAAAGTAATTAGACAATTTATTTATGATATAGCTTCATTCATATTAAAGCTATTGAGATAAAATAAAGCTTAAACGATAGGGAAATAGATAGGGAACATACAAAATCCAGAATTTTCGAAGTGTCCACCCTTTGCTTGGATGCAAAGTCGAAGGAGTGTGGGAACTAGTTCACACATCATTTTGGACACTAATTCATATCTCCTTCGGTGAGATTTTCTCCCATTCCCTAAACAATTCAACTTCTTGGGGTTTAGCGCTGACACTGGCCCTTTAAATTTTACCACAAGTTTAATCCGTCTGATTAAAGTAACCTGTACACATCTGATCAAAAAATTTATTTTTTTCCTTAAAATCTAGAAGATCCTGATACAAAAGCACATGCATTCTGTTCAAATTGTGTTTGTGAACATGCGTCAGCAGCAACCGAGGAAATTCCTATGGCTAAAGGAGGTATTGGATTGCGTTGTATGGCAACTGGTTGTGACAATCCAATTTTATATTGTTTGGATTTTTAAATTTTTTTAATATAGATTTAAAATTTAAAGCTGAAATTCGTATGTTTATTTCTGAGGATGTTCAAAAGAAATTGGACGAAAGAATTCTTCAAGAAAGTATCGGAATGGCTTCTATTGATAAATTAGAAAGGTCGTTTTTCGTATATTCCCTCTTCAAAATTTTTTGTGTGTTTCATCTAGGGTAGCACCCCGAGCCTTTGGGGGCAGGGTGAAAAAACCGTTTCGGGGTTTGCCTGGGTAGAGCCTTCGGGTCGGGGGTTTTTGCCTAAAAAGTCGTGGTTCGGGTCAGGGTCGAGGTTCTAGCTTATTAAAGACAACTCGGTTGAGTGGAATGAGGTTAATCCCAAAAAGATGAATATGGATCCCTTACTTTTACTTAAAGTGGATCAAATGGCTCTCTCTTTAGTTGTGATCATATTTTTGTTTTTTAAGATGTAAGAAATGCAATTTTGCAATCCAAATGGAAGTAGACAAGCAAATAAATAAATTTTTTGATTGTCTCAGTTGTAAAACAAAGTTTTGTCGTACGTGTGAGAGAGATTGGGATGAGAAACATGTTGGTCTAAGTTGTGAGGAAATGGATAAAAATGATAAAGACAGAAAGGAAAGAGAAATGTAAGCTTTTTTAAAAGAATGGTCCTTGTCCGCAAATATTTGCGGACAAAAGTTGCGGACATTTAAAAATTAAATTTCCAGTGAGAAGAAATTAAATGAGGCAATTGTTCGAAAATGTCCAAGATGTGGAATCGGCTTCGTTAAATTGTCTGGATGTAACAAGATGACATGTCGTTGTGGCATGACTCAGTGTTATATTTGTAGACAAAGTGGTATTCAATATGCCCATTTTTGCCAGTAAAATTTTAGAAAAAATTTAAATATTTTTTCCTTTTAAAGACATACTCGTGATCCAAATAATCCCATTTGTAAGCATTGTAATAGTAAATGTCTCCTTTTTGAAGATGCAAACAAAAGGGATGAACAATTAATTAAAGAAATTCGTGAAAGAGAAGAGGCGAACGCTTAGACTTTATAAAAAAATTGTAACTTTTCTCTAACATTTTTTCTGTAATTTCGAAATTTACTATTTACATTTATCTTCTTAAAAATATAAAATATCATAGTAAATGTCTCCTTTTTGACTCGAACCCTTAAACCTATTTCAATAGCGATTTTACATTCGTAGCTCTTTATCCACTTATCCAGACAGCTAATTCATGAGAAAGAGGTGGCCTCCCTTGTATTTTCAAATTTGTGCGTTACAGTAATTTCACGATTTTTCTCTTTTTCTCTGACAATAATAATATTTCTCCAAACAATTTAATAGCGTCGCGGAAAACTTATTTTTTAAATAAAATTTAAATTATTTTTGAAAAAACCTTAAAATTTAATTATTTTAAGGCTAAAAATAATTTAAAAATGTTATAAATTTGTAAAATTAAAAATTTGAAATCGAAAAAAAATGTTCGTTTTGAGTAAAGTTTATATCGCATAGAATAAATTTAAAAATCTTTAGGGCTAGTTTTTAGGCGAAGAAAATAATAGGTAATACTTTGGTTTACGCCCCCTTTTTCCTTTCTATTTTTTCGTGGGGGGGGGGGGGGGGGGGGGTAATACCGAAATATTAACCACTAATGCCGCGACGGTATCTTTCGAATTCATATTAAATTTAGATTAATACCTAAGGCAATATTTAATTTTTATGTTTACTCAAAAAATAGCAACATTCTTGGTCAATATAAGGAATAAAGTAAGTTTTTCGGTTTGATTTTCAAAAAAAATATTTGTTTTTTTAGTATGAAGTATGTATTGAATGTATTGTTTGTTGTAATCAAGTTCCGTTAAAGTCAATTATTTATTGTTTTGTGCCTGTTGACAAAAAGGATATTTTAACGAGTGAATTGGCTGTTTTTGAAAATTTTGAATTTGAACAAGTTTTGAATAAAGGGGTGAATGAAGTGGATGAAACTCGAATTGAAGGTGGGGAAGGGATTGGAAAATTAAAAGTTTCTTTCCAGAAATATTTTATCCTCAATCACATCCATTCTGTCGTGACTGTATTCTCGGCTTAGCATCGGCAGCTGTTGGAGAAATTCCTTTAGCTAAGGGAGGTATTGGGTTGCGTTGTATGATGACTGGGTGTGACAATCCTATTTTATATTGTTTGGATTTTTGTTGAAAATTTTTTTTAAATTTAAATTTAAAGCTGAGATTTACAAACTTCTTCCAGAAAATATACAAAATAAATTAGAAGAGAGAATGTTTGAGGAAAGTATTGGAATGGCTTTACCTAATTTAGAAAGGTGTTATTTTAATTTTAATATTTTATTTTAAAATTTTTTAAAGATGTAGGAAATGTAACTTCGCAATTCAAATGGAAGTAGACAAAAAAACAAATAAAGTTTTTGATTGTCCCGGTTGTAAAGCACAGTTTTGTCGACTATGTGAAAGAGATTGGGATGATGAACATATTGGTATTAGTTGTGAGGAAGTGGAAGAAAAAATTAAAAACGCAAAGGAAATTAAAAAAGAAAGAGAAATGTGAGTTTTTAAAGGAATGGTCTTTGTCCGCAAATTGTTGTCCGCAAATATTTTGCGGACAAAAGTTGCGGATTTTTTTAAAATTAAAATTTCAGTGAGAAGAAATTAAATGAAGCAGTTGTTCGAAAATGCCCAAGATGTGGAGTTCAATTTGTAAAAGAAAAGGGATGCAATCATGTTACTTGTCGTTGTGGTATGACCCAGTGTTATTTATGCAGACAAACCGAAATTCAACACGATCATTTTTGCCAGTAAGTAAATAACAAAATTGGTGGTGTAGTGGTATCGTGTTCGCATAAAGCTTTTGGCAGTAGGGTTTGAATCCTTTCGGGGTCAACCAATTTATTTCGGTTCTTTTTTTCAATTTTTAACATTAAAAAAAGTAAACTCACGCTAAAAACGTTTAAAAAATTTTTTCATTTAATTTAATTTTTTTTTATTTTTTAAAGACATTATCGTGATCCAAATAGTCAAAATTGTAATGAATGTAACAAAAAATGTCTTCTCTACGAAGACGCAAACAAGATAGACCAACAAATAATTAAAGAAATTCGTGAAAAAGGAGAGACTTCTGTTCGTTTCACAACTCCAACAAGTAATAGAATATACTATAATACTGCTTCTAATACAGCACGTCTCACTACTAATACAACACATTCCACGAACGAACTTGAAATTGGGTTTATACTATTGTGTGTACCAATGGGTCTGCTAATAGCCCTTCTGTTAGTTTGGGGAAAGACTATGTACGATTTGCATTATCGTTGATTTGATAAATTTATTTTTCAAATTGTTCTAATTAATTTCGTTTTATGTATTAAAACAACAAATGCAGGTGCAGAGAATGGGAAAAAATTACGATTAATAAACAAAGGAAAAAAGAATATTTTTGAAAAGTGCATAAGAAATAAAATTCATTAAAGAATTCTTTTAGAAAAATAATAGTACAAAACTAGATGAAAAAATGGAGAAAGAAAAAAAGACTAAAAAAGATTTAGTTTAAAAAGAATGACCGGAACCCAAATTCGCGCCCAACTGCGCGCGCCTAAATGACCTGTTGAATAAATTACTCGCGAAAATTAATGTTTTTAAATCCTTTATATTTTTCTTTCTTTTTTCTTTATTTCCTTTATTTTGACAAACTAGTTTTCAGATAAAAAATTTTTTAACTAAATATAATGTTTGGTCGCCGTGAAGTTTATGTTGGTGGTCTTCGAGAAAATATAACAGCTGATCAGGTTAAAAATTAAATTTTAAAATTTATTAATTTCTTTGTAGTTGGATAATGTTTTCCATAAATTTGGTCGAATTCACAGAATTTGGATTTCCTCTTATTCCCCTATTTTTGCTTTTGTGGAATTTGACGATACTAGACAAGCCGAAAATGCTATTCGGGCGCTTGACGGAACGTTGGTTTTTTCTCATAATTTTAAGGGGAGGGGGGGGGGGGGAGAGGAGGGTAGACGTGTGGCTTTGGTTAGGCTTTTTTCTTCACTCACCCTGTACTAGCCGGAAGCAACTTTGGTCCTGTCGATACTCAATTTATATATGGTCCTGTCGATACTCAATTTATATATGGTCCTGTCGATACTCAATTTCTTCCCAAACCTTCAAAACATCCCCTCTGTTCCTGTCTACTTATATTCAATTTTTTCCCAAACCTTCATTCTTTTTTGAAGGGGAATGTTTTAAATACGGAGGGGATTCTTAACTTTAATTTTCTTTAAAATATATTTTTTTTAATTTTAGCTATATCTGCGGATCTAGAGCACGTGTAGAAATGGCACGTAATAGATGGCGTGGTGGACGTGGCTTTCGAAGTAGTGCCAGTTATAGGGATCGATCTCGATCTTATGACAGGGAACGTTACAGGTTTTGGTTCTACTTATAATTTTTGAATCCCTATTTTAGTCGTCGCAAAGTTCCAGAAGAAGGCAGAGGTAGTGGTGAAGGTGGGGGCTCCCGTACTGAAGATGAGGTTGGGGAAAGAATTGTCAACAAAGAGCAGGATCGGTCTAATGAGAATAATGATCGCAACAGGTTTTAGTCTGATCTAACACTTTTTCGATTTTTTATTTTCGTAATAGACTCGACAATGTGTTTAGTCCCAATAAACTCGACAATGCAGATGATGAAGAAATAGGACTCGAGGATGACTCTTATTATTTTCCCGTAACTCCACCCAAGGAGAAAAATCGGTCTAATGATAATCGCAAACGTGCAAGGTATAATCTGATACTTTATACTAGGGTAGCACCCCGAGCCTTTGGGGTCGAAGTGTCGTTGGATCGGGGTTTGCCGGGAGGACATGTTGGAGTTTGGGTCGGGGTTTTTACCAAAAAAATAGTCTTGGGGTGCTACCCTGCTTTATACTTTTGACTAACAATAAGCAAATTTTTAGTGACACAAAAACCACTCCACAATCATCTAAACAATTTATTTCTCAACTTTTTGAATGTCTTGTTTGTTATGATAAAGTTAAGCTCAATAATGTTGTTTTTTGCAATATTCCTGTGAGTGCTACAGGTAAAGGAAAATTTTTAAATTATTAATGGACGTGCATTCTGAATCTAAATTTTTCGTGTTTAGAAGATTCTGACCCAGAAGCACATACTTTTTGTTTAACTTGTGTTTCTGGACATGCTTCAGCAGCAGTTGGGGAAATTCCCATGGCCAAAGGAGGTATTGGATTGCGTTGTATGGCAACTGGCTGTGACAATCCAATTTTATATTGTTCGGATTTTTCTAGAAAATTTTCTTAAATTTAAATATTCTTAAAGCTGAAATCCGTATGGTTCTTTCTGAGGATGTTCAAAAGAAATTGGACGAAAGAATTCTGCAAGAAAGCATTGGAATGGCTTCAATCGATAAATTAGAAAGGTTTTTTTGAATTTTTTTAAAAATTTATTTTTAATTTTTTGAAGATGTAAAAATTGCAATTTTGCAATGCAAATGGAAGTGGACAAGAAAATAAATAAAGTTTTTGATTGTCTTGGTTGTGGGGCTAAAATGTGTCGAATTTGTGAAAGAAATTGGGACGATGAACATTTTGGTATTAGCTGTGAGGAATTGGATGCAAAATACAAGGACAAGAAAGACAAAAAAGAACGAGAAATGTAAGAGGTTTAGTTAAAAATTGGGGGTTTATTAGACAACAAGTCCGCAACTTTTGTCCGCAAATTTGGGTTTGTGGTATTTTTGAACTTTTTTGACTCCTCTCCTTTTTTTCTCCTCAATTTCCGTTTATATATTTGTCAACTAATCAATCAAAATTTTTAAGTATTGATTTACATAGTTGGAATTGGCATAAGACAGGAAATAGGGAAAAAGGAGAAGTGTGGTTATAAAGTTCAAAATTGATTATATTGGGTAGTCCTTAGAGACCGGACTCGAGACAAAAACTCAAATAAGAATCTCAATTCCTGTACAAACTTCCCAATCTGTGTTCTAGTTTTCACTTTTTTCAGCAAGAAATTCCCAATTAACAAGCGAACTTAAGTGTTCAAAATTGCGGATAAATTATTATAGAAACCAAAAATTGTTTTCAATTAAAAAAATATATTTTTTAGTGAAAAACAATTAAATGAAATAATTGTTAGAAAATGTTCAAGATGTGGAATTCAATTTATAAAAGAAAAGGGATGCAATAAAATGACTTGTCGATGTGGTATGACTCAATGTTATCTTTGCAGAGAAATTGATATTAAAGATACACACTTTTGCCAGTTAGTTTTTTTGAATTTTAAATTATTTAATTAAAAGTAGGGAAAGGGTTAAGAGAGGGGGGAATGGGGTTATTTTATTCTTTTTTGAATTTTTGAACAAACTTTCTTTAATTTCGTAAGAGGTGATAAATTTATTCTTTTCTCTAAAAAAATTTTTTTTGAGATGGAATAGTCATTCTAGAATAATCATTTTAAAAAGGGCATGCATGATTAGGTTTGGCGGATCTTGGGAAATCCCCAGATATCCGGATCCGAAATTTTCTGATATCCGGATTTTTTCCGCCAGCCATGATACCAATTTACCTCAATATTAATTTAACAGAATTAAATAAGGGTGTCAGATTGCCTCTTTTTTTAAGTTTAAGTTCCTCTATTTATGTAAAAAAATATTTTTTAATAATTTTGGGGTTTTAATTAATAATTTTAAAGACATTTTCGCGATCCAAAAAAGAAGATATGTAAACAATGTGATAAAAAATGTCTTTTTCACGAAAACTCGGATAAAATAGATGAAATATTAATTAAGGAAATTAAAGAAAAAGAAGGAAAAGAGGGAAAGAAATAATTGTGGAATTTTAAAAAATTTTATAAAATAAATAAATTTCTAATTTTAAGAAAAATTTTTGAAAATTTATTTTTCAAAAATTTTCAAAAAAATTTTTTGAAAATTTTCAAAAAAAAATTTTTTTTAATTTAAATATTTTTTGTAATTTTTATGAATAAAAATAATTTATTTTTAAAAATTAAATTTTAACAAAGTTTCCATTTTATTTTCAAAAAATATTTTTTAACAAAAATATAAACTAAAAAAATTAATTGTGGACAATTAAAAATTCCAAAAGAAATCCAAAAATGATTAAATGGATGTCCATCCACCACAAATTTTAATAAAATTAAACAGGCAAAAGTATGGGAAATTAAAGAAAAAAAATTAAATTGAATAGGAAGAATTAATTTTAAAATAAAAAATGTTTCAATTAATAAAGAAAAGAGGGAAATTGAAAGAATTATAACTAGCCAAGTGTCTTTGTCTGCAAAAATTAATTTGTCAACTTCTCCGGGGGGAAAGGAAGATAAAAGGTGTTTTTCCTGAAATTTTAAACAAAAAAATATTTTTTTATTTGAAAAAAAATTTTTTTTTGTGAGTAACTTACTCTGTCAAAAAATATACAAAAAAGAGAACATCCATGGGCTGCTATTGCAACAATATAGCTTCCTTCCATTTTTTGAGAAATAAAATTTTTTAAAAAAGTTAATAAGAGAATAGAGTGTTATTTCTTGTGATTTGGAAAGTCCACCTAATCTCTGTGTGTGTTTTCTTTCAAAAAAATCTGCTCAAATATTGCCATGGAAACGGCGTTTTTCCAAAAGTGTACCTCATTAAATTTTAAATTGGCGCGCTACCGTATACTTCGCTTCAGAAATTTTCTCTGTTTCTCTACTTATAGAGACTATGGGAACTGGAAATTTCTATTTAAGCGTTATTGATTTTCGTTTACGAGCGGTATTTGTCCTTCAGGTTTTTTGAAAACATTTCCTCTATTTTGTGTTTATTACGAATTACCAGATGACTAATTCCTTTTAAAATTTTTAATTTTTAGAGTTTACTTTATCTTTTACTTCAAAATTCGTTAATAAAATGTCTGGACGTCGTGGAAATTTGATAGAAGGAAAAGTTTATGTTGGAGGCTTGCCTGAAGATGCTACATCTGAAGAGGTTTTTTTAAATGATTTTTGTCTTCATTTACTTGTTTTATAGTTGGACGATGCTTTCCACAAATTCGGTCGAATCCGCAAAATTTGGGTAGCTCGTCGTCCACCAGGCTTTGCTTTCGTAGAATTCGATGATGGTCGAGATGCTGAGGATGCAGTACATGCTTTGGATGGATCGTTAGCTTTTTTATCTTTCTAATTAAACTAAATCCTTTCAAATTTAGACGACTCTGCGGCGTTAAAGTTCGTGTAGAACTTGCAGTTGGTGGACGAGGAGGTGGAGGACGTGGTGGTCGCGGTGGTGGTGGTGGAGGAGGCTTTCGTAATGATTACCGCGGTGGTGGTGGAGGCGGCGGCGGAGGAGGACGATACCGTGATCGATCTTATGATCGTCGAGAGCGTTCAAGGTTAACAATTTAATTTGAAAACTTGGAAATTTTTTGAAAAACCGTTTAATGGCTGCCGCCACATTTTTTCTGACTTGGACCATGATTCTCTCGGTTTGGCGGCAGTCTTTTTATACTTTTTATTCTTTATTTCTCTATCTAATTTACGAGTGCTGTTTTCAGCTTTACAAAAAACTCCCAATCTTCTCAACTAACTCTTCTCTCCACACTTCCCTTCATGTTCTTCTTTACTCAAATCACTCTTCACTACCTCACATTCTGCACCCAAAAAATAAACAAATCGCCTCAACGGTTTACAAGCGCCGGATAAAAACACAAAATCGGCTAAAAACAAAAATAATACAATTTTTGTTTCTGCCCTATAAGAACCTCCCATTCTGCAACTTTTTCTTGTGTTTGTGTCTTCTTCGCACGCTCCTCTTCCCAAGCTACTAACCCTGCTCAACTAAAATTTCTTTACTTCAACTTACTATGTAGATCTCGTTCTCCATATGAACGTCGTGGTGGTGGCGGCGGTGGTGGTGGAGGAGGTGGTGGACGTTCGCATTCGCGATCTCGTTCCCGCTCCCGTTAACTTGGCAGTTTATGGATGATGGTTTGCGATCTTTGAAGGTTTCCTTTGAATTTTTTTAATCTTAAATTTGTTAAATTTTTAGTTTGGACACATTTGGCTGAGAAAAGAAATACGTGAGGGGTTGTTTTATTCGGATTTTATGTCTATATCTTAAACCACACGAACCAGAGCTGTTTCGAAATTTAGGTTTTCTTGGTTCTTTTTATTTCGATTTTTATGATTTACAACGCTGAAAGGGGGATATTGGCTTATTATTCACCACAGTCCGTTACTCCCAGAAGACTACCCACTCACTAAATTAGATCCGAAAATTTGGTTTGATCCTGGTTCTAATTATACGTGGATTTTACGGGATCCACTAGCCCAGCTCCTAACTCATAATTTTCGACTTCCAATTAAAAAAGATTATATTTCGAAACAGCTCTCCCGACACTTCTTGATTTAAAAAAAGGAATTCTTGGTTTTATTCATGTTATTATAGTTGTTTTAAAGAAATCCTTTTTTCAACTACATGTTCAACCAATATATATTTTCTTGGCATATTTCATGTTTTTTGTAATTCATCCTAAATAAACATTTTTTAAATTTAATTTGATATTTTATGAATGGATTTCCATTTGGTTTATTTGCTGTTTAATAACTTTAATTTTGAAATTTAATTTTTAGAAAGTTTTTAAACTATAATTGTTAAAAAGTCTAAGAAATGACAAAGAAGCGCCGCAATAATGGAAGAAACAAAAATGGTCGTGGACATGTGAAGCCTATTCGTTGTACCAACTGTGGACGTTCCTGCCCAAAGGACAAGGCTATCAAGAAGTTTGTTGTTCGCAACATTGTAGAGGCTGCTGCTGTTCGGGATATTACTGATGCTTCTGTTTATGAGCGTTAGTTTTTTAATTTTGAATACAAGTCGAACCCGCTATAAGATATTCTTTGGGACTGAAAAATATATAGTGAGGTTATCTTGATTGGGGGTTCTTCGAAAACTTCTCTAGTAAAATTTGCCAGCCAACTTAAAAATTGTATAGAGATATGGGTGTCATATAGGGATGTCCATCTTGTCCCACTTAGAGGTCTTTCTTGACCTGAATTTTTCATTGGCTCCACTGAAGTCGGTTTAAACTAATCAGGTTTTTTGGGAAGTGGATGGTTTTTAAAATTTAAGACTAACAATTTCTTTATTCTTAAAACGTGGGACTTGAATACTAATAAAATAATCTTTCAGAATACGCTCTGCCTAAGCTGTATCACAAATTGCATTATTGTGTTTCGTGTGCAATTCACAGCAAAGTCGTTCGTAATCGTTCTCGTGAGGCTCGCAAGGATAGAAATCCTCCGCCTCGATTTGGACAACGTTCTGCAGCTGATCGTGCACCGCGTCCAGGGGCGCAGGGAGGGGGAACTGGAGGTTATTTTTTAATTTTGAAATTTGTAAAAAGAATTATTTTAAGGTCAAGGAACTGGTGGTCCAGTTGTGCCAGCACTTCGTAATGCCTGATTGACGTTTGGTGCTGTTTTGATTTTTTTGAAGTGAATGTTTATGTTTGTTGCTCTCTATTATCTATTATTGTTGTTTAATAAAATCTTCGGTTTTGTTGATTTTTGTTTTTTAATGTTTTCGGATTTAAGATCGTTGTTTAAATATTAATTAGGGAAATTATATAAAATTAAAGTCAATGAGAAACGAATATATTCGATCTGTTTCAAATTATCCAGAATCCGTTAGGACATCCCAACAAATTTTTATGCAACAACAAAATTAACAATTTTTTTCTCAACAAATTTAAATCCTTAACAAAATGCCTTCCTTATCATCTCTTCAACTCCTTCTTACAATACATTGTCCTCGTCTCCAATCAGTTTGTTTGCCAAGTTAAGAACACCTAAAATTAATAAAACTTTTGAAGAAAATTCTTTTGAGGTATATTTTAATGCAGATTTTTCGATACAACTCCAGCCCTAATAAAGCATCAAACGATTTCGATATACCCCCTATGGAATCGAACTTAATGGAAATGGGCATATTAAGATCACATTTAAGTAATATTGGCTAGAAGCTGAAGGTAAAATAAAAAAATGAAAAATAACCTTGCAGAGCAAGTTGGTAACCAAACCAATCCTTAAGTTCATCAACGTCCACGTTCTTCTCAACGAAAAACTTTTTTTGACGCGTAAACAAATCAGCCAGCTCATCCCTCATGCTTGTATAACAAGTTCTCAACTGAAAAATAAAAATTAACAAAAACTATAATAAAATGCTTATACATGTCCAACTTGTCGATGTAAATCAAGAATTGGCCAATTATCTAAACGTGGAACGCCATTCTAAAATTTTCGATTTATCATTTTTAAGGGCGGATTTACTTTATAAACAAGTGGAAATTCTAAAAATTGTTCTAACCCCTGAAAATTGAACAACCATAGGGGCAAAAAATAATGAAGAACAGTAAAAGATGCTACACACAAACTTATTACTTATTACCATTTAATGATTTCAATTATGAAAACTTACAAATTTCTCCAACAAAGTGACTCCAACTTGAACATCTAAAAAACGAGATAATAAACAGGATTAAAAATCATTGACTGAAACACCTCAAAATATGAACAGAGCGGATAACCCAACATTTGAAAGAATAGATAATCCACCCATTAATTTAATAAATGAATTTAAACTCACAATCCATGGACTGAAGAAGTTTAAGTAAGTCCTGTCGTTCAAGATTGTCAAAGTTGACCTTTCTCGAGAAGAGCCCAGTCAGATCAGTCACGGAAGCGACTACGTCATCTTTGTACTAAAAACATTTTTAATTTTTAGAACTACAAACTAACAGATTTTAGATAAATTATCCACCTTTTCAAATGATTAAAAATTAAAATATCGAATATTTTGTATACCCGAATTTTTGACCATCTTAGATCTAAAGGAATAAAATGAACAATTTCTGATAATAATTCTACTGGGAAAAATATTTTTTTATTTTTCATTTTTTTGTGAATAATGTTGGAAGAGTGTGTGTTGGAATGTGCAGGAAATAGAAATAAATGTGTAGGGAATCGACAAATTGAGCCCAACCCCCTATACTCAAGCAGTAACGTTAAAAAAGCTAGTGCAACTATTCTTCAAAAATATCAGAAAATTAGAAATCTTAGAGCTTAGATGAAAGTGTAATTCCAAAAAAATGTAAAAAATTTATGGGGAGAATTGGAAGGGCATCTTTTCACTCTAAAGAATTGTAAATCCAAAATTATTCCATTTACTCTAATGACAACTTAGAAAAGGTAGAGAATGACTGGACCCCCCATTTTGGCGCTAAATGTAAGAAGGAAAATAAAAGTAAAATTACTATGGACAGTTTAAAATGAATTAGCGTCAAAGCTAGTCAATCAAAAAATAATAGGGAAAGTTTGCCGAAAATAATATGAAAAGGTGGATAACATCCAAACAAGTTGGAAAACTATCGGAATACCAAACAGACGCTGCCCTGTGTAATTTATACATCATTCGAAAGAGCTCATCTAGGTGACTGAGTCGAATGACATCTAAATTTTGATTGAGACTCGATCCCGGGTAGAGATACAGACTCACGGATACCGAAAACCCATGCTGGGTTCACTCGCTCGTTCACAACGGCGAAGCACCAGCAACAACACTTTCGAAAGTTATTATTTAGAATCAAGTCTTTCATCCCAGAATAGATCCCCCTCCTCATCGATTCTCAATTTTCAGGGCCCTTATCTCAGTTCGGATTGATCCCTATCAAAATTTTAACATCATCCGACTCGACACTAAATTCGCTGCAGTAACATATAAATCAACAGACCGGCGTCCGTTTAAGAAACCCCAAAGCTAATCTTTAAACCCCAAAAGAGATTTTAAAAGATGCAAACCTGTTGAAGTTGTTCAACATTCGCCATTTTAATTGAAATAATTTCAGAAAATTTTTTTTAAGTCTCTAAAAAGTCTCTTTTTTAAGTCTCTAAGAAGTCTCTAAAAATATAAAATTTAAATTTAGAATTAGAGTTGCCAGCTCGCTCGACCCGAAACTCGAAAGATCGAGCGAGCCGAGGCTTTTCAGCTCGAAAACGAACCGAATCGAAAAAAATCAAGCTCGAAAAAATGCGCTGAACGTCGGCTTGAACCGAAAACGGCAACCTATTTAGAATGTTATAAATAGCGCCAATAATTAATGAAAAGAAAATTTAAAGAAAAAAAACAATAATTGCAAAATAGGGCGTAAACAGCAATTAACAGTGCCGGGAGATAGGTTGGCTCTAGCTTCAGAGCAAAAAGGCTCGATGCTGATTTCTTGTGAATTAAAAAAAAATTAAATATTAAGTCTGACTCATCCTTGGAACTTTTCACAAATGCAAGAAATAATAACAAAAAAAAACTAGAAAAAAGACACAAAAGTTAAGACTTAAACTAGGAATGGATTTGACTAGAAAAAGTTAAGAAAAAATAAAAACTTTAAATTACTCAAACATCGGACGCGACTGTTGAGTCTCAGCATTAAGTTCCACCATTTGAGTCCCCGCAAAAAAGGGGTCGGCTGAGTTCCCGTGTTTATTTTTAATATTTTTTGGGACTTTTGGTCCCCAACTTTATATTTTTAGAGAGTAGATTAGAGGCCGAAACGAGACTGAGATTTCGAACAGAAAACCGGTTATTTCGAACAGAAAACTCTCCCGCACCACGACTTCAACGATGAAGAAATTAACAAAGTTGGGAATTTTTTAGTCATTTTTGGAAGGAACAAGGAAGTTGCATCGGAGGAACATTGCCAACCAAACCTCTCCCTTAAGGAAAAAAGAAACTCCTGCGAAAGAGCGTGTCGACGCAAAAGACCCACAGACAGAAGACCCAAGGACAGAAGAACCACAGACAAAAGACCCACAGACAGAAGACCCACATGGACAGAATACCCACAGACAAAAGACCCACAACTTCTTTGTTTTACTTTTTCTTTGTAAATTTTGGCGCGAGGAATGTTGTTAGTTCTGTTTTCCTTAATAAGAGATTGATCCAACAACGGGAAAGTTGTTTCAATATTAGGGAAGGTTGTTCTAACAACCGGGAAGTTTGTTCCAACAACGGGGACGTTATTTTAACAATGGGGAATCTTATTGCAACAACGGGTGAAGCTGTTCCAACGATGGAAATATTATTGTCCCAATTACAGGGGAGCCTGTTTAATGAAGAGGAATCTTGATTTCCCGGATTTTCGGGATTTTGTTCCGGAAAATCCGGTCCATGTCGTTTAAAAAATCAGATATAAAAAATAGTATAAAAATAACTAATTGGCCTTCCCAAATTCTCAGAATTCGCACCTGTTCACTAAAAAAGTAGAAATCAGGCTTCTTGGTCTTTCAAAATTCCCAAACTTTTTGTCAGTGACGATGAAAAGGAAAAGTAGATCAAAGGGATATTTAGGATCAAGGGGTATTTAGTATTAACTGGATTATAGCGAGAGTTAGTCAAGTCCCATGGAGAGATATAGAAGGATTATAAGTAGGGATCGGATTTATATTGAAATAAAATCGGAAAATATGGCCATAAAATATTGAAATAAAATGACAAAATATTGACAAAAAATGCCAAAAAGTAGCTAAATATTGAAATAAATTATCGTTTATTCACTAGCAAAACTCCAAAAAAAAGTCTAGAAACTTTTTGATTGACGAAATGAGGATGTGACATATTGTGGGCTTGTCAAGTGGGACATTTTGGGAGTTTTTGGTGGGACATTTTGAGGCGAAATATTTTGGGATGGGCCTTTATGGGGATTTTTGTACAGTACACATTTTGAGGTTTTTGTTAATTGGGAAATTTTGGAGTTTCAATAAGGGCTGAGACACATTCTAGGGAATAATTAATGGGAAGGCAACGGCACTGTAGTGAATAATAGGCCATAATCCCCTCTTTTCAGCGCCGCAGGCGAAAATTTTGAAAATTTCGGTTGTCAAGTAGCCAGAATTTCCTCATTTTTCCCTAAAATTTATAAAAAATCCCAAAATTTTAGTAAAAATATGCAAAAATATTGAAATAATTTGAAAAAAGTGAAAAATATTGATATAATTGGAAAATTGGCAAAATATTGAAATATATTGAAATGTAACTTTGTTGAAAATCATAATATCGAAAAACTAAGTGCATATTTGGGCTTTTCTCGGAATAATATATTCAGGAAAAAAAAATATATTTCAATACAAATCCGATCCCTAATTATAAGCGATCAAGGGTATTGGAGATATGCAAGTATATCGCTATTCCTACATATCCCAATTAATCACCAGACTATTCAAATCACTTTCTAATTTAATGATCTAAATCACACTCATCCATAAAATTTAACGGTAAAAATTTTATTAGTTAACTTTAGAATTAATTTTGTGCCTTGAAAAATTGGAAATCTCTTTCAGAAATTTCAAAAAAAATTTCTAAAGTTTTAGTTAAAAAATTTTCTTGTGGGTCTTTTGTCTGTGGGTATTCTGTCCTTGTGGGTCTTCTGTCTGTGGGTCTTTTGTCTGTGGTTCTTCTGTCCTTGGGTCTTCTGTCTGTGGGTCTTCTGTCACTACGCCGCGAAAGAGTATCGCTACAACCGAAAGGTTTCCGTTAGGAATAAATCAAGTTTTGACAAATTGAGGTAGGTGTCTTCAATTGCTAGCTTGTTAAAGGGCTATAAAAAATTAAAAAGTTATTTAAATGTTTGACTAAAACATTAAAATTAAAAATAAAGAACAAAAAAAAATTTTAAACAAAAATTATAATTTGAGCAACCAATTAAAATCAAAAATAAGTCAAAAATGAGAGGTCTGAAAAAATTTAAAAAAAATAAATATAAAATTAAAGTCTTCTTCTCAATAAAAATTAAGATGAACATCTTTTCCAATATTAAATTTTTCCTTATTTTCTTCAAATAATTCTTCAAGTCCATCACAGTAATTTTTATGAAGTCCAAGAATTTCTTCTTTTGAAGGGTAGGGAATTCTTTCCACTTTAATTGGTTTTCCTACAATTGTTGTTATTGGTCTTCTTCGAGGTAATAGAGGAAATAATGAATGGCCAAAAAATATTGGTGGACAGAAACCAAGGAATTTTTTGATTAAACTCTGAAAAAAAATTTTTTTGAAAATTTTTTTGAAATTTTTAAAAATTTTTTAAAATTAAAAAACCTGTATTTTTCTAAATTGGGAACCTCGAGGATGTGTATATTGCTCATAAACGTCATTCTCTCCAAAACTGTAAGATGGCACTAGTGAAGCTCTAAAATGAAAAGATTTTGATAGGCGTTGAGGGATAAAATTTTCGCGGACAGAATTTGCGGACATAACTTAAACCTGATCCGAAATTTTCGAAAATTCTATCCGAAATCCTACCCAACTAGTTCCTCTATCCCAACCCCTCTCCCAATTGTACCCAAAAAATACCCAATAAAATAAAGAAATACCCAGTTTCAAGAGCAATTCTGCAAAATCCTAGCCTCCTCATAAGATTCAAATCGGTACTTCCCGGCTTCGAATCCAAAACTTCCTCAGCCCCGCCAATAACAATTCCAGCAAGAGCTCCACCTTTTGGATTATTTAAAACAAAACGAAGACTTTTTGCCGAAGACTCTACACCTCCTTGAAAATTAATTTTTAAATTAATTTTTCAAAATTCAAACCTAATCCAATCCCAATTTCTCGTCTAAAAGGAAACCAAAATTGTCCATTCAAAGTAAGTAAATTTGGTTTTAAACCAGGAAATTTTTCAGAGAAGCCAGTCGAGGAAGTACACAAATGAGTGAATGCGCCAATACTGAAGACTCCGTGGGGGTGGCATCTGAAGAGGAATTTTAAATAAATTTTTTGGTCAGAAAATCTTCAAAATAGTTATTGAGAGAACAAAAAATGTTTAAATTCACCAATAAATGCCTCTATGCATTTATTTAAATATATCTTTAAATGTGCGCCATAGTATGTTTTCCTATGAAAACGCCATTTTTGGCGTTTTTACTTAACATAAAACTATTTTTGGCGCACACCTTTTTCAAAGGACCAAAATCTTCTAAAATATTTTTACTGTCGAACCTCCCTTATACTCACACCTAATAATACACACCTCAGATTAATGGTACGAATTTTTCAAAACTCAAGGGTACAGGTAAAAGTGAGTAGAAAAACAAACAAACCCCATAATGTAATTCCTGTCAGCTGGAAGGTCAGTGGTCTTGACCAATTTTATAGGAAAATAAGCAGCAAAGTGGTTCCATATAGAAGAATTTTTATACCAAGACTTTAAAAGAATTTTTGGATTTTCAAAAAAAAATGTTTTAATTCCTACCCAATTCCGAGAACCTCTAGCAGGAGTTTCCAAATCATACAAAAACCACAAAGCATAAACACAAACTGTCCACCAATAACGAGTAAAAAATAAAAGATAAATAGGCAACCAAATTGTAATAATTGGAAATATTATCCATAAAAACCTGAAAAAAATTTATTTTTTAGAAAAACAAAACAGGAGGGAAAACTTTGAGGAATAACACGGAGAAAGTTTCTAGAAGTTAATTTTTAAAACACTTTTAGAGAATAATTGTTTAAAAAATTTGTCCATGAGAAACTGAAAAAATCACGAATTTTCGGAAAACCGCAAATTGCTGTTTTTGCGGACAATCTTATTTTTGCGGACAAGATTTGCGGACTTTTATTTATTTCACATATCTCTCACAAAAATTTCTCTTCCTTGTTTCCTTTAAAATTTTAACCTTTCTGATAATAAAAATAAAAGGATTATGCTTTCCTTAAGCCTTCACCTTTAGGTTCTACAACACTTAAAGTTTCGCCCTCAACTCCTTCCTTAAACCTTAACCATTAGATATGGTTTTTAAATTCACCCAAGGCCCTAAATGTTAATTAAAATGAGGTCCCAATTTTTAAATATTTTTTTAAAAATAAACTCACATATGGTGATAGACTGCAATAAATTGTAAAATTAAATTAACAAAATAAGCCAATTTAGTTGACATTTTTAAAAATTAATTTTTAAAGTAAATAAATTAAATTAGGTCAATGGGTTACCAAGTCCTTAAAAATATTTTATTTATATACATACATATATGTTCTTATTTTTAATATTTTTTTTGTATTTTATACATATATACTTTCTGATAAGAAGGGAGACAATAAAACAAAGAACACAAAATACATACTTTATATCTTCCCTCTTCCCTTCTCCTTTTTTTAGTTAAAAATACAAACTTCAAAAAATTAATTAATTATTTTTAAATTGTCTAAATGACAAATTAAATTAAAAAAAAAAAATTTTTTTTTAAACAATTTTATTAAAATTCAAAAAAAAAAATATTTAATAAATCATTTTTTAAGTGATCAAAATTTAAATTTTAGTAAAATAAATGATGTAATAATTAATTTAAAAATTATGTTCTAATTTTAATTAAAAAAAATTATATTTTGTGACTGGAAAGATAATATATTTTGTAGTCTTTTAAAAATTGTTGAAAAAATTTTTTTAATTCTTTTAAAAATTAATTTCCCAAAAAATCTCTCCTGTCACAATTTCTATAATTATTTTAAATATCAAAAATCTCACAATTAGAATAATTTTAAAACAACTTTAGAAAAAGACAAATCATCAAAAACCAGAAAATTTTCGAGGTTTTTTTTTAAAATAAGAAAAATATTACCTAGGTATTTTACTTTTAAATAAGAAAACAAAAAAATTTTCTGCAAAAAAAATTTTTTTTTAATTTTTTCTTGTGTGTGGGTATGAATTGTCTTTTTCTACAAAAATTATAAAATTTTAATTGAACTGTCTTTTTCAGCAAAATATTATTCCCCTTCACCTTCCCGTCTTTTTTTTCATCCTTCTCATATTCACCAATCCCCTTTTACTTCTTCCTTTTCTTTTTTTAAATTTTTTTTCCTTTGAGATTTTTCATTCCAAAAAAAAATCTTTTTTTTTTTCTAAATTTAAACCCTTATAGATTGATCAGAAGAAGAAATTAAAGGAATATCTGTTGGAGAATTTAATTTAATTGAAGAATTACTCGAAGTTGTTAACAAATGGATATTGTGTGGAGCTGATTCTACTGTCAAATCATTATTTTTTTCTTCCTCAATTAATTTTTGTTGTTGCTGGTGAAATTTATTTGGTGAATTATTTGAAGAAGAATTAATTATTTGTGGAGGTATAGATATTCTTCTGTCAATTGCTGCTGAGGCTGATGCTGCCCTAGAAGTTTTTCCTCCTCCTCCAATATTATTATTATTACATTCTGTTGTTGATTGTTGATGATGAACTACTTTTTTTATTCCGGCCCCTCCTTTTCTTTTTGATATATGGGGATTGTCTTGATAAGCATTTTTTAATTTGTACATTCTTAATTGGGTATAAACACGTTTTAATTCGGCCTGAAAAATTTTTGGGAAATTTTTTAAAAATAATTTAAGTGTAATTAAAAATGTCTGCAAAAATTTTTTTGCTCCTTTTTTTAACTAACAGTCTTTATTAAAGTTGTTTGGGGAACAAGACTTTCAAAAAAAAAGAAATTTTTAACTCAAAAAAGTCCTTAACCTCTTTTTAAGAGATAAAAAATTTCTTGCGGATAAAATTTACGGAACTTTTTTGGGGGGCATAAGGGTTAATTATTTTTCTCAAAAACTTGAGGACAGTCTGAAGACTAAAAAATTTTACTTCTTCAAATTTTGAAAGAAGTTTGTATTTTAGAAAAAAATTATCAATAATTGAAATATCTTTTTTTAGGAGAGCATAAACGTCAAACCAAATTCTAATCCGAAAAGCCCCTGAAAACCCCAAAAAAATAATTTTTAAAAAAATACTCGAATATCTTCAGGATTCATATCAACAATCGGCACTTCTTGAAAGTCAATAGTTCCATTAATCAAATTTTCACGCATTTTTGCAAGGGAAGGATGTGCTCTATTACTTCCAATTATTGCTGTAGCATTTCCACTATTTAAAGTCCCTCTAGCCGTATTTTCTGTTGAAAACTTTAAAAAACGAGAAAATTTAATTTGAAAAAATTAAAAAGAAAACCAAAAATTTCGGAGCAATGATGGCTACAATATTTAAAGAAATTGTTAAATGAAGTTGGAGTACAGCAACAAGAAAGAGTGCATCTCTTGAACCAACCTCATTTAGAGCATATCTTTAAAAAAAATTTTTTCTAGTTTTTAAAATATATTTTTTTCGAATTTTTGACTTAAACCTCAATTAGAGGATTTTTTATATCTTGTGGTTCACCGTAAATAAAATTAAAAATTTTTTCAGCAAAAATTAATCAAATTCACTTTTTGTTTTTTATTTGTCCAATATACATTTTTCATAATTAGAAAAAAATTTTTAATCTTAAAGAAAATGAACTTTTGTTTTGTTATTGACTCCCAAAGGTATTATAAATTTATAAAATGAAAAATACAAAGTAGAGGCCAAAATCCAAAAAGTTAATGGAAAAAAAACTTTTTTTAATCCTTTTTTTAATAATTTAGAAAAAGTCTTTGAGAATTCCCAGGAAAATAATTATTCAAAATTACAAAAAAATTTTTAAAATAACCTAATAGAAGAGGCTACAAGTGAAATTATTGCTTCCAAAATAACAGCCATTGTAAATTGATAGCGTTCCACCCAACTGCTATTTCTTGCTTTATAACCTTCAAAAAGATTAAAGAATGAGAAAACAGGCCCTGAGTTTAAAGTCCAAAAAAATCTCCCAAAATTATAAAAAAAATTTCCCACCCTCCAAAAAATAATTTTTAAAAAATATTCGGGTATCCTTAGAAAAAACTTTTGAAAGAAAAAAACCAACACAATCTAATTCCATAAAACAAAACCAATTGTTCACAAAGAGAAAAAAACATTCTAAATTCTTCCACAGGGCATTGGGGCCATTGGGACGACCATAAATCAGAGCGGGTCCAAGAACCTGAAGACCAAGCAAGAATTCCTAAAAAAGAAATTTTTTTAATAAAATAAAATTAAAAAATAACCATAAAGCACAATTAAAATAGCAAAAAGTAAATATAAAATTAAATCAAGTTCTCTGACAATAACGTGTTGAGCTTTACGTACTCGATATTCTTGTAAATTTCTAAAAAAAAATTTAATTAAAATAAAAATTTAATTTAAAAAAATAAATTAGGGAGAGATGTCAAGGTAGACCAGGGTTGGAAAATTTTTTTCCGATGTTATAAAACGAAAGCATGATATTACAAATATATCACCCTGTGAGAGCAGGGCGGATTTTAAATATTAAAAATCAATAATTTGGACGACCGGTTATTAACCGTACAACCCGTAGGTTATGGAGGGTTATTGACTAGATCTACTGACCGCCAACAACCCTTAATTAAGACCCAAAAAAAGAAACCTATAAATTTTAAGAATCACAGAGCCATAAAATAAAGTAAAACCAAGTTGCCTTCCAAAATCAGCAATCCAACAACTCCAAGGAATATGTTCTGGCCAGCCAAGTAAAGGCTAATAAAAAACATTTAAATAAAAAAATATATACATACAATAGCATAAAGTATAATAGCACCCATAAAAAATGCTTCCATTAAAGCCCAGCCTCTGTCATTTTGTTCGTGTCTTTTTTCTCGAACAATAACCTAAAAATAAATTTTATATAAAAATTAAAAAAGAACTTTTCTCTTACAATAATCATAAAAAAGCAAAAAAGAATGCAAACAATTGAGAGAAGAAAAAATATTTTTTGGAGGAGTAGCCAATCAACTCTGCATAGTTGCTCACCATATTCTTCATGACAGCAAGAACGCGCGAAAACTTTTACTCCTCCGTGGACAGAATAAGAGCACTGAAAATATAAAATGTTAGTTTTTAATAACGATAAAATGCCAACGTTAAAGGGTCAAAATGCCAAAGTCCCGAAAGTGTCAAAAATGGAAAAGGTACAAAATGGTCAGAGGGTCCATTTTTCTAAGCGGAACCATATTAACAAAATAGTCAACCAAAAAATGGTCAGAAACAAGAAATCCACTTACATGAGTTTGGCAATCAGAATTTTCACAAACATCCAAAGAAAGTTTAGGCAACCTCATTTGCAGATATTTGTGAGGATCAACAGTTTTGTAAATTGCCAAAGGCACCCAATAAGGATTACTGGAATGGTCGTTACATATTAATTGGAATGCAAAGGCAGGTGAATTAATCGAATCTGGCTGTGTTACGGGTGTTGAAGTTATTGTTGAATTTGGGGGGAGTGCTTAAAATAAATAATAAATATAAGGTAGTTTTTAAATTTTATGGTGGCTGGATGTTTGGAAAAATAAAAAGGGAAGATTTAAAAAATGTAGCGGAACATAAAAACCCCAGAATCTTTGTCCGCGAAAAAAAATCCGCAATATAAAAAATGTCCGCAAAATTTTTGCGGACATTTTTTGCGGAATTCGAAAAATTTTTTTCATTATTGTGGAATGACACCCCAAACAAAATTTAAATAGAACAATTTAAAAGAGACTTACAATAATCAGAATTAACAATATATGGATGTTTTGAATAAATTTGAGCAAGAGATAATAACAAATTTAATTGTGTAGATGATTTTTTTAAATCTTCATTTGTTGTATTTATTTTTAAAATTCTTTGAATTGACCCGTTTATTAATTTTTGAATTAATTGGCCATTTATTATTTTTATTTGATTATTATTTTCGTTATTGCAGGATAATAAAAGGCTGTCTAATTGTGCTAAAAGTTCTTTTAAGGAAGTTGAGGAACGGGAAATTGGAGCTCTACGCCTTTCTATTGAGTGAAAAGTTGTTGGGAGTGAAGCCTAAAAATTTAGAATTAAACAAGAAAGTCCGCAAATACTGTCCGCAAATTCCAAGAAAGTCCGTAATTTTTTAGCGCAATTCCAAAAAAATCCGCAAATTTTGTCCGCAAATTAAAAAAAGTCCGCAAAAATTTTTGCGGACAAAAAAATTAAAAAAAACCTCAGATATAAAATCATCAGCACTTTCAAAGGCTATAATATTATTTTCAACAATTGGCATCAATAAAAGAAAAATAAATAGAAGAAATAAAATCCATGACAACATCCCACCAAAAATGGTTGTTGTTTTTTAAATAATTAATTTATTTAAATAAAATATTCAAAATAAAATAAAGAAGAAAAGAAGAAATAATTTTTCATAATTTTTTTGAATTTTACATATAAATCTGAAAAAAAAATTAAAAGAAAATAAAGATTTGTGTTTTTGTAATGGTACTCTAGGGGATTTTCTAGGGAGGGAAATTTATGGGGAAAGAAAAGAAAAATTGAGGAAAAATCTGAAAAAAAATAAAAAAAACTCGTCTGGCTTTATATTTTGATTTAAAAATAAAATACGGTCAGACCACACTATAAGATAACCCTTGGGGTTGAAAAATTGCATCATGCAATGAGTGTTTTTAAACGTAGGGTTTAAAAACACTCATTGCATGATGCACTTCGCGTCGGGCCGACGTTCGAGACATGTTTTCGGGCCTCATTTTTATCGGACAGGACCGACCGAGTCTTTTTCGGGCCAAAATTCGATGCCTAACTCGATCTTTCGGAACGGACAGGACTCCCAACCCTACCTAAACGGCTACACCCCCACAATCAAGTATCCAGGCAATTTTTAAAAATTATATCTTAAATTGAGGCAATTATGTATTGGATATAGCTAAATTATAGTGAGGTGTTCGGCTGAATTCCAAAAAAAAGTATTTTCCAAGAAGAAAAAAGTATTCCCACCCAAAAAATCTCTCTTTAAAAATTCAATAATACGACTGCAAAAACCTTTTCAATATTATTATTTTTAGCAAAATTTTGATTAAATTTTATATATTTTACTTGTTTAAACAAATGTAAACGTCAATAAAAATAAAAAAGAATTTTTAAAAATTAAATTTTTTCATTTTTTGTTTAGCTTCTGAAAATTCAAAAATTCAAAAAATAATTTTTCCTTTTTTGGCAAAACGTCATTTATTTTTTATTTGATTATTTTCAAAACACCAAATTTTCAAAATACCCAAAAAGGGACAAGCCCAAAACGGCGCGCGGCCATAACGGCGCAAAGCCATAACTTGCTTCAAGATTTTCTAATCTTTACAAATTTAGTATTAAACGATTCCTCTCATCGAGCTGAAGAGATTGGTGCCAAAATTCATAAGAGCTAGACATTTTCCAGCAAATTATGGCTTTGCGCCGTTATGGCCGCGCGCCGTTTTGGGCTGTACCCTTCAAAAAATTCTTTTAATTTTGAGGAGGAAATGGGGAAAAATTGAATGTTTTTATTTTTAAAAATTCGAAAAAATACCAAAAAATTTGTCAAAAATTTTTTTTCCACAAAAAAGGTCAAGTAAAAATAAAGGGTAAAACTACTAGAAGAAAAGTAAAAAAAGAAAAAAAATCTCAGAAAAAATTTTTTTTTATTTTGCCAAGTAACCATGCTAACAAGAAAAATCCCTCCAACAGAGAAAGGCATTAAAATGGATAAAATCGGAAAAATGACAAAACTCTTTATTTTCCCTTTTCTTTTATTTTTTTTTCTTTAAAAAATACCAGACAAAAGGGCGTTAAAAAGGGAAAAAAAATTGGCTCGATTTTTGTTTTTAAAAACAAAAATAAATTTTTATAATGTAAATGAATAAGGAGAAAGTGTTGCGACAATATTAAAATGCCAATGAAGATGGAAATTAAATAGAAGGGGGTTTGGACTTGAAAATTTTCCATTAGTCTCTGAAATAGTTTAAAAATGGGTGGCTGGCTCGAGACAATCAAAAAAAGTCTCTTATAGAGAAAGTTGATTATTTAGAGGATAAACTGTGAAACCTCTTCTATAACCCTCCTTACCCTCCATCCAAATGACTGACTGGTTAATAACTCCCAAATATCCTCCAAAACACCCAGACTTGCATGTCTATATCAGGGCTGTCCGCAATTGCGGATTTGCGATTTTAAATTGCGGATTTTAAAATTAAAATTGCGGGTTGCGGAGTAAAATTTTTTCACTTGCGGACAGCCAAGGTCTATATGCTTTCTTGGTTTGGTAAAGAAATTATAACGGAGAGAGGTATCCATAACGTCTAAAACGTTTTAAAATTTTAAAAGAAAAATTAAATTTTAAATAGAGGTGGATGAAAGAGAGACTTTTTTTGGGTCCAAAAAATATTATGTAAACACATTTTTCCTCATCAATATTTTTTCTGTTAACGACCAAACGTTTTTTTTCTACCTAATAATTTCATCCAATATTATTTTTCTTTTAAAGTCAGTTGTTCATTTTTTTGTGGATTGGGGAAGAAATTGAGGAAAAATGATTTTCACTTCTTTAAATGATTTTTTTTATTTATTTTTTAAGCGATCTGTGACTTTAATGGGAAATAATAAATTTAAGGGGAAATTGAAGAAAAAAAATAAAAGGAAAAAAACTTTAAAAAATATGGAATAATAAATTAACAAATTAAAATTTTAAGAGTTTTTTAAAGTTAAAATTGACGGGAAAATAAAATGGGAAATATTTTTTGTTGATTTTGGGAAAGACAAATAGAGAGGAATAATGACGTTAATAAGAGCAGACTGACAATAAAAAAAATTTAAAAAAACATCAAAAACGAACTTAGAACCATAAAATTTTGCACAGATATTCTCAATACTGTTAACTAACTCCTATAAAAATTTCAGAATTTTTGGTTCAGAATTTCTGAAAATATAAGAAAAAAGGTTAAGAGAAGTAGGCATTTTTCTGGGTACTCTTCTTAATAGTGATATTTCTGACAATAATTATAGAAATATTTGACCAAAAATTCTGAAATTTTTAGAGAATGTAGTCAACACTATTAAATATCTCCACACAAAATTTGGCAATTTTAGGGTATTTTTAGGCCATTTTATATAACCCCGCGCCGTATATGTTATTGCGCCGAAATGTTTTCTCAGTTAGTAAATTTTAAGTAAAAAGGTAAAATAAACTAAAAAAAATTACAAAAAAATTTAAAAAGAAAAATATAAAACAAAAAAGTGTTGTTATTATGAATGACACGCTTTTAGAAATTATTATTATTATCCAAAAAAAAGAGAAAGTATTGTTGTTTTGTGTTTGTAAAAGCTAAGGACATCCGGATAATCCTTCTCTTTCTTTTTTTTCCTCACAGCTTCCCACACAATTCGATAAATTTTTGGTGTTTGGGGGACAGCAAAGGCCGCGACGGCTGGGCCAATATAGAGAAAATCAGAAGGGAAAGTCGAGAAAAAAAGAGGAGAGAAATGGCATGTTTGTATATACTTTTCAGCCGAGTTTTGTGCCCTTATTTTGCCTTTCCTTTTCTATTTTTTTTTCTTCCTTGCTAGGCAAAATTTTCTTTATTTTTCCGTGTTGCTCTAGCATAAAAAAGCTAGAAGTTGGAGATAGACTGAAAGGAAAATAGAAATTTGTCTAAAAAACACTTCTTCCGTTGGCCAAGAAAAGAATAGTATATTTATTTTCCTATTACGTAGTAAATATGCACGTTTAAAATACTAGAAAAAGATATCCCATTATAAAAATTCTTTTGTGTCTAAAAACACTAAAAATGATCAAAAAATGTTTATAAAATATTAAATTAACAAGAATAAATTCATTTAACCGGTGGTGGATTCGAACTTTTGACTCTAAAAATAAATTTAATTTTTTAGACCCGACATTAAACCGCTTAACTAAGCTACAACAATGATAAAGATATAATTTCTTACTTTTAGTTTAATTTAAAGAGTACTAAAAAAATGAAAATTTAGAGAAAATGCTTGAATATTATTAAGAGGAAAATTGAAGTATAGAACGTTATATACACTTTCATCCTTTTCTTGTGCTTTTTACCTAAAAAGAGAAAACAAACTCATACACGCAAACCTAAAAATATTTTTTTTCAGTTTAAATTTTCAAATATTTTAGTTCCTTGTTAAATTTTAAAAAAATATTAAAGGAAAATTTAGAGAAACAATAAAATTAAAAAATATTTGCAATTATTTTATTATAAATTCAAGAAGGCTGAGAGCTAAAGAATATACAAACTGAATTGAAGCTAAGTTTTTTCTTACAGAATCGAGAAAAAAAACAACCGGTCGAACGTGTTGCTCTAGCATAAAAAAGCAAGATGGGTAATGGGTATTGGACGTTTTTTGGCTTCGGATCAGGGGTGTGCCTTTCACTGAATTTTCGCCTTTTTGGTGTTTCATCCTTCGGCTTTCGTTTTCACTTTTTAAAATGTTTTGGCACACCAACGCCTCGGAACCAACCTTTTACAAATTTTGGCTTCGGCTGGAGTCAAAGCCGACGATGCTCTAAGTCCAAATTTTACTATATTCTCTTTTTTCTAAACCCAAACCACGCATTAAGAAGATAAAGGTCAAAATAAAAAGAATATTTATATAAATTTTGTAAACTTCAAAAAAAAACAAAATTTCTAAAAATGGCACAATTTAAGTGTAAAATTTAAAAAAAAACAAAATTCGATATCCTAAAATATTTTATATATTTTTAAAATCTAAAACAAACAAAAAAAACAAAAAAAGAATCAACAACAAAAAAAAATAAACAAAATTTTCATTATCAACGCGTATATATTTTGTGGGATAATGAGGTCAGTAAAAGAGAAATTTTTTGTAACAAACTTTTTTTTCTAAAATTTAATTTTTATACTTAAAACTGAATATTCAGAGGGTTTTTTTGAACATTATGAAGTTTGATTGTCAATTATCTCTAGCAGGGGTGGGAGCTCGTCTCGTAATTTTTTAAGAATCTCGTGTCTCGTATTTTGTGGCACCAGCTCCAACCTTGATCTCTAGGTATATCCCCAATAGGGGTTGTCGGTTATTGGAAAACCTTTGGGTATTTGGAGAGGAACCGGAAGATCATCAGGCTCCTCTATTCGGGTTCGAACTTCAAACAGAAAGTTGTTTAACTTATTGGTCGAGGTTGGTCTAGGGTATTGAAAATTATCTCGAATCTCTCTTAAAAATAATTCAGTTTCAAGTAAAAAATTAAAAGGGGCAACCTGAAACAAAGCTAAAATAAATTTTCAAGATTTTAACAAAGAATATATTTTATAAGCTAAATGAATTTCAAAAGAAAATCGGAGACAAACTTAAAATATATTCTAAACATTTTTGATTAAAAAAAAGAATAGTCAAATTTCAATTTTTTTGGTAATTATTTTAAATTTAAAATTCAAAAAACAAAAGAAAATATTTACTAAGAAATGAAGCTAAACATAGAAGAAGCATATGCCATTGCCCGAACCTTTGGATGTGGAACAGCTTCAAACGAAACAAGTTTAGGAGGGAATAATTTATCTCCCGTAATAGTGATGAAGGCGCCTTTGTTTCCAATTGTATCACAACTTTTAGAAAAATAAATAAAATTTAATAAAAAATTAATTCTAATTGGAGAGATGAGGAATCTTTCAAGTCAAAGCTAAAAACTATAATGATAGTCCCAAAAATTTAAACTTCCAAGAAATTCATCTTACATGGCAAATCAGAACTAGGGTGTCTTCAAATCGTCTTCCTCTCCCCTTTAGGAACAAAAGGAGACTTATAAATAGGGCCCGGATTTATATTGAAGTAAGGCACAAAAACTACCTTGGTCTTGGCTGACCTGTGTCTGACCATTGAGTTCGAAAAGAAGACAGTGGTCAGTTCGCGGGCAGGGTCGATTCAGTGATTTATTTAAATATAAATCCAGGCCTACTTATAAATCATTAATATTCACTCATCATTAAAAAAGGAGTAAATCCGTCCCAAAAATTAAATTCCCTAAAAATAAAAAGTATTTACTAGTTAGGAGCACTAAAGATCGTCCAACATTTCCCACCATGATGAGATTCATAACCTTCCGGTTTTACTTCGTGACTTCTAAAAATAAACAAAAAATATTTAAAAAACAAACAAAAAAATAACCTTATAACATAAAGTAACCCGTTTTCTTTCAAAAATTTTTGAGTTATGTCTGGTCCAAATTGAGTGCCAACACCTCTTTTAGATGGAGAACGTCCAGAAAATTCTTGCGGGTCAGACCTTTATAAAAATAAAAAAATAAAAATTAATAAGTAATTTACCCTCACACTAATCAAAAAATTCAATATTAATTGAATTCTATTTCAATTTAGAGGTTCAAAATTTAAGGGTGAGCTAACGAAGCCCCCCCCCCCCAAAATCCCATCAGAAAATTAAAAAAAAATACCAAAGCAAATCACACATAATTCCTTCATCTGGTGGTTGTCTATTTCGATTAACTTTTCTTATTCTATCCAAAGTAACACCATCTTCTTGGAATAACCCTCCATGACAAACCTAAAATTAATAAAAAATTTTCAATTGAAAAATAAAAAATAAACAAACAAAAATTCTTTCATTAATAACATGGCAAAGAGGTAAATAATTAAATATTTCAGTAAAAAGTTCTGCCATTTTTGTGTTATATTTACTTTTAACTTCTCCTTCAAATCCATACATTTTATTCATAACATCAGATTCATGGTTTCCTCTGCTCATATAAAAATGGTTTGGTAATAATAATTTGAAGCCAAAAAGAGTGAAAATTGCCTCAACGGAGAAAGAACCTCTACAAAATTTTATTTTTGTTAAATTAAAATTTATTAGTTTACAGGATCCCGGGGTTTTAAACGACGAACGGCAACCGAGATTAATCCCGCGAGAACCCGTCCCGGTCAACATTTTCAAATTAAACAAAGTCACGGGATCTGTGATCCGCGATTTTTCCACTCTCTAGAGAATAAGCTGGGAAAAAGACATAAATTTACTTTTTAGTTCCGTTATCTAATTCACTGCCTAATTGTAAATTTATTTTCTCTCTCAAAAAGTAAAAACTTTCTAAAAAAATATTCCAAACCTGTCGACAAAATCTCCATTGAAAAGATAAGGATTCTGTTCTGATGGAAGACCATTAATTTCAAAAATATTGCAAAGATCATAAAATTGTCCATGAATCTATAAAAATGATTTATTTAAAAAATCAAAAACAAAATTTACATCTCCACAAATCGTAAATTTATGTTTTGGAGGTACTTTAATGTCCACGAGTGATGGAAGTTTAATTAAATATTCACGAACTAATAATAAAATCTAGAAAAAAATTTTTAAAAAATTAAAACAAAAATATTTACCTTATAAGCATATTTAATGTGTAATTTTTGTTGGTCTTTAAATGTTTGAATTAATTTTTCCATAAACTCCATATTAATTTCTCCATCCAAACGAGGACCAAAATAGGTAGTTTCCACTACTAAAAATAAAAAATCGTGGTTAAGTGACCTTTCTGGTTTAGAAAATTAAAGGGAAGAAAGATTTTCTTAAAAAGAGTAAGTTAAAAATAAAAAATAACCATAATCATCTAATTTAATAGAATCTGCCACACTCGTAGTCGAATGATCAGAAGAAATTGCCTTCTCAAAAGCCAATCTTCTAACAATTTTATTGCATTCCTGATATTTGTTTTGAGCATCTTTATTTGTTGGACTCATTTTTCGAACTCGATCATAATCTGCCAAAGCCAAATTAAACTTGCTTAGAGCCATATTGGCTGATGCACGTCTATAATAAGCCTTTAAAAAGCAAAAAAATAAATTCCAAAAATAACATTAAAGAAACCTTAACATAAGTTGGATCTAATTCAATTGCCTTATTTGCATCTGACAAAGCTAAACCATAAAGTTCTTTCTTTAAATAAGCAAAAGAACGATTTCCATAATAGAGGGCCAGTGAAGAATCCAAAAGAATACATTTTGTGTATAATTCTGCAGCAATATCATATTGATCCACTGAATAAATTTCAAATTTAACAAAATAAATTTATAAAAGAATCGGATGCTGGGGTGGTTAATGCCATTGGATTAAATTTTTTAATTAACAAAAACGTCCTCCATCTGGCAAACTTAGGTTAAATTAAAAAATCATTTCATAGACTACGCCTATTCTACAGTTTAATTTAAAAACTAATTTAAACTAACCTTTAAAAAACTCATTAGCTTTTTCTTTAATTAAAGCAGCCAATTCTTTTTCACCATTAGCAGCTAACGAACATTCTTCAATAATTCTATCAGCTTTTGACGTTGCATAATTATTGTTTATTCTCTCTTCTATAATTTTAGCCATAGAATCCTGAAATTCTCGAGATGAGGTCACAGATTCTACAGCTTCAATAGCTTCAGCAGCATCCTGACGTGCTGAGTTTTCCATATTATTTAAAATACTTCTTAAAATTAAATAGTTTTATGATATTTTAAAATTAAAAAACACTAAAAATAAACTACAAGAAATTTACACACTTGTTAAAAAACAAAAATAAAAATCTCTCGGGAATAATCCAAAAATATTAAAGCAAAGAGAACATAAAATGAGTAATATTTTTTCAAATGTTTTGTCAAAAAATCAATAATTTCTCGTCTTTTTTATAATTTTGAACACTATAAAATGCAATAATTTTACAATTATTGATAGAAAAAACAACAAAACAAAGCCAAAAGTTTAAAAAACTCGATTGCTAATTTTTGCAAGTTTTTATAAAAAATAAAAAACATAATGCCAAAAATTAATTATTTTCGCCAAAAAATTAAAAAAATTTAAATAATTTTGTCCAAAAATCAGAAAAAAATGTTGTTGGCCACCTTTACATTGATTGCAATTTACTCTGCTTTTTTGCTTGTCCCAGTATTGTTTTTGGCTTTTTTAATTCGTGGTTTTTCCTTTCGTCTTTAAAAAATTATTTAAATTAATTAGAAAATTTAAAAAATATTTTTTATTAAAAATTATAATTTTATTTTTTCTTTCAACAACCAAACAATTTATTTTATTTAAATTTACAAAAAAAGGTTTAATTTAAATTTAATTTTTAATAAGTTTCAATTTTTAGATGTTTTCATTTGAACGTTTTATGGGTCTTGGTGAAGCTGCTTCTTCATTTTCTGTTCAACTAAGATGCTTCTCTCCCCCATTTTTTCAAAATTATGACACCCAAAAGATTAATGAAATAACTTATGGAGGAAAGGTTTTTTAAATTTGTAATTTTTATTAATTGTTCCCTAAGATACTTTTACCAACCTCTTGTTTGGATAATTTGGTCCGTCGAAATATTCAATGGCCAATGCTGTTTAAATTGACTAATATAAATCCCGAACATCAAAAATCGACTCATGCTGGTGTTTTGGAATTTCTAGCGGAAGAGGGAAGATGTTATTTGCCTTCTTGGGTAAATTTTTCTTTAAATTTTTCTGTATTTAATTTTTTATTAAAATTTAGATGATGAATCAATTATGTCTTATGGAAGGAGATTTAATTTTAGTTGAATATAGGTTGTTTTTTAGTTTTAAAATAAAATTAAAAATCAATTTAGATCACTCCCAGCTGCTACTTATGCAAAGTTTAAACCAATGTCGACCGATTTTTACCACGTTTCGAATCCTAAAGCCATGCTAGAGGTTATTTTATAACTTTTCATTATTTAAAATGGCATTAGAGATTTACAACCATGGGAAATTATTATACATCTGTAAGTGAGTACATCCCATCACACCGAGTGCCTACTCGGATTTTGAGCTTACTACATTTATTAGAAATTCTTGGGTTCTGGATGCCATAGGATGTTTTGTTTAAGCTCGTCAAGATACATATAACCATACTAGAGCATCCGGAACATCTTATTAAAGGTTTAACATAAAATTTTCAATCGAGTCTCTATTAGAGTAACTTCTCTACTAAAATAACGCAATCTCTCTAGAACTCAAAAATATTTCTAAATTTACAGGTTGAGCTTCGCAAATTTGCTTGTCTTACAAAAGGGGATATAATTGCTGTTCGGGTTAATTTTTAAAAAATTTTTTTTAAAAACTTTTAAAATTTTTTAACAGTACAATGAACAAGTATTCGAATTCAAAGTAATGTCTCTCAAACCACAAAATGCCGTAACAATTATTGAATGTGATATAAATATTGAATTTGACGCTGCTGAGGGTTATGTTGAACCAGAAAAACAAAAAGAAAGTTTTCCGATAACAGAAAATATTTTGGGAGGAGAAGCCAAGGTTAATTTTTTAAATTATTTTTAATACTAAAAATTAACTTTTGAGAGGGATTCGATTGCTGGAACTCCTTTAGAGGACGCTAAAGATGTCTGGAAACCTTTTGGTGGGTCAGGTTATCGTTTGGATGGAAAAACTCCTGCAAATAATAATGCTGAAAATGATCGTAAACTTGTGAATCGTGTTTCTAAGGCGAATGAAAAAATTGCTCAAACAGCTCCTTCCACTTCTAGACAGGTTTTTTCTCTTTTTAAATAAAATAATTGTCTTTATATTTTTGTATTTGTCAAGAACGAGTTGGACTCTTTTAGAAAAAGCTCTTTCCTAAAATATTAAATTTTTCAAAATTTTTAGAGAGCTGAATCAAAAACCCAGATTCAAGATGTTTTGGCTGCTACACCAATTATTGTTGATGAAAATTATGTACCGGGTCAATTAACTTTTGTTCGTCGTGATTACAAAAGTAGAGCAGTTCTTGAGAAACTTGCAAAAGAACATGATGACGATTTTGGGGAGAATGACAATTTAAAGCCTTTTAGTGGAAAGGGACAAACAATTCGTTAAATTTTTTTTTGATTTTTAAAAAAGGTTGATTGGGTGATTAAAAAAATTTTTTTTGGGTTTATTGACAGATTTGTACACATTGTGCAGTAATAAATTGATAAATATTTTAAATTTTGTTTTTAATTGGAAATGGAAAAAATGAGAGGAAATAACCCTTTAATTCTTTTTTTTCTTTATTAAAAATATTTTTTTTAATTTTAAAAAAAGTTACATAAATGGCAAGAATAACAAAGAGAAAGAAGGTTAATTTTGTTAAAGTTGTTATTTTAATTTTCCAAAAAATTAAGGGAAAGACAGCAAGAGCTTCACGTAGAGGATTACTGGGTATTTGTGCTACAACAATTGGAAAGAAAAAATCGAAGCAATTTGTATGGTTTACTTTTATTTTGTTTTATGTATCAACTCTTAGTGGTATCAGGGTTTCCGTTCTGGGATGTTGGGCTTGTTGAAATGACTAACTTAAAAATTTTTCTAGAATATGCGGACAGTTTTATTTGCGGACTAATTTTTAAGGATAAATTTTATATTACGTAATCACCCTTAACCTATCCAAAAACGCATAGGATTAACTCAAAAATTATTTTTTTTCTCTTTCCCTTGAAAATCTTTAAATTTCAGCAAAAACGTTCTGAAAATCGTGAAAGCAAAGTAGATGAACGCAAATTGGAAAATATTTTACGTGAAAATGTTTCATTAAAAGAAAAGCCAGCTGAACGACGACCTCCACATTCTTTTATTATTCACACTGGAAAAGTTGGCCCATTTGTTAGACAACTAGAAAGGGATTTGAGAAGAGTAATGAGTCCACATACTTCTGGTGAATTGAAGGTTTCCTTTTTTAATCTTTTTAAATTTTCAAAAAAAAATTTTTTTAAGGTCAAAAAACGAAACAATTTGAAAGACTTTATTGTAAATTCACAATATTTGGGTGTTTCACATTTACTTATTTTAACGAGATCTGAGTTGTCTGTAAACCTTCGAATTATTAAAAATTCGCAAGGACCAACTTTGCATTTTAAAGGTTTTTTTAATTAAAATACAGTTAAACCTCAATTTTACGTTCACTTTTGGGGCTGGAAAAATTGTTGGGGTATCGTTTCCATTAGACAGCGGCCCCATCCAGTGGCCATCTAAATTTTAAATAATGTACCCTAAATAGAGGTGTACCTATTATTGTGTGTTAAAAAGGAAGTCAAACTATTTTATTTTCTAGTTGAGAAATATTGTTTGGCACATGATGTTTTATCAACTCAAAAACGTCCCCCTATTTATGAAGAACTTTTTAAAAATGCACCTTTACTTGTTATGAAAGGACTAGCTTCAAGTAATGAAAGACATCTACAGCTAGTACAAACTGTTGTGGAAAATATGTTTCCTGAAATTGATGTTGATAGGGTATTTGGAATTTTTTTAAATATTTATTTTTTGAAATAAGTAAAGATACCATGCTAGGATAAATTTGGGCTGGCTGCTTGGCTGCTTTTTCGATCAAAGGCCCCTTCACTTCAAACATTCTGGACGTCCAGCCATCTTATTCAGGAACTTGTCTCTACTTTTCGTTTCTAGAGAACAAAAAAAATTTCGAAAATCGGAAATCGAATGAAAAAAACGTTGAAAATCGAAATTTCGGCGCAGCTCTAGAGTTGATATATAATTGCTAGTTTTGGATTTAATCACTTCCCTTTGTCTTTATGTACACAAAAATTGTTTAGAAATTAATTTCAACACGAGATAAAATACCAAAATTTCTTCCTCCTCATTTAGGTCAAATTGGGAACAATTAGACGAACTCTTCTACTTCATTATGACCCTGAAGAAGGCTTATTTGAACTTAGACATTAGTTTGAAATATTTTTTATAATTTTAAATTTATTTTCTAGTTCAATAAAAACAGTCCCAGCAGGTGTTTGTCGTTCAGCAAAAAAATTATTGCAAAATAAAGTTCCCGATTTATCAAAATATAAGGACATTAGTGATTTTATGTTAAAGTATTTTTTAAATTTTTAATTAAAAAACATCTTTTTTAGGCCTGGACAACTCAGCGATAGTGAATTTGAAGGGGAGCAAGTAGAATTAGAATTAAAACAAGATATTGGAGGAAGAGGGAAAAAAGCTGGGCAAAAAACAAAATTAAGTATTTTAATAAATTTTTTGAAAAATTAAAATAAATTATTTTTAAAGGATTAATTGAAATAGGTCCAAGAATGACTTTGCGTTTAACAAAAATTGAGTCAGGAATTAATGATGGAGAAGTTTTGTACCACGCTTTTGTTGAAAAGGATGTGAAAGAGATTGCATTATTGAGGAAACAAGCTCCTCTTTCAAGGTTTTTTTAAAAAAATTATTTGAATATATTTTGGTGTAGGGGATTTTTTTTATTTTTTCTAAAATAAGAATGGTTTTGGAGTAGTTAATTTTTTTTAGTAAACCATGTTTAGAAATCTTCGAGTTTATTCAGAAAAAATCCACAACAATTAATACGCAAATTCTTCCGCAGAAACCATTTTAGACTTTTAAATTCAGCCTAAATTCTACTCAAAAAAATTTTTTAAGAAAGAAAAGACTTCGACACGAAAAACAAATTGAACACGAAACAATACGTAAAATGCGTGCCCGTTCCGAAAAAGATGCATATTTTGCTGAACATAAAGATAAAATGGAAAAAGTAATGATTGAACGACAAAGAGAAGTAACCGGGAATTATACTTATGGTGATGAAGATAATGGAAGAGTTGAGGATGTAAGTGTATATTTTTTGGGGTAATTTTAAATGTTTTTTGGGTAGGCTAGAATCAAGATAAAATGTCCTAGACCGTTCATTATTCTCCAAAACATTAATTTTTCGGTTCCGAAAAATTCTGGCTCAAAATGAAAAAATCCGCAAAATTTGTCCGCAAATTTTTATTTTGTCCGCAAAAATAAAAATAGCCATAACATTAATTTTTTAGGTAGAAGCGGATGACGAATCAGAAGAGAAGCCAATAAGAGTAAACAATAAAAAAGTTGGATTATTATCAAAAGGAAGACGGAAGAAACCTAATGCAAGAAGTAATATTAATGATAAAGAGGACTCGAGAGAAGAAAGGAAAGAATTAAAGAATGGAAAAAATAAATTTAAAAAAAGGGGTGGAAAAGGAAGTCGATTTAATTAAAAACTTAATTTTATTTTTTATTGTTATATTTTTTTAAATTGAAAGTTTAAGAATTTCCCTAACAATTAGAAGAGTGGAGATAAAAATTGGTCCAGAGGGGAAGACTGTGGCCAATTGAAAATCAATCCAAATTCCTAGAACTCCCCTCGGAGTGTTGTCAACCTCAAAAACAAAATTTTATAAAATTTATTATTGAACTTAAAAATTTTAAAAAGTACAAGAACGTACCAAAAAATAGAAAAACAAGAAATGAATAGAAATTTCACAAAATTATTTCAAAAACAGCAATAATGCTATTAAATATATTTATTTTCCTTCTTCAAATAAGTCCCTTAGCTCTCAATTGCTCCATAAATTCTGGGCCAATACGATCAGTAATTGATTGCGAAAAGTCGTCGGTGTTGGGAATTTTTTGATAATGAACTTTTGCCTCTTTTGGTTGTTTAGTGTCAGAAGTACCTTAAAAATGAGGGAAATGAGATGCGTTCACTCCCGTTTCTAGTGAAATAAACTCTGCAAACCCCTCTTTTCTACTTCCCTTCACCTCAAACTCCCCAAACCAATCTAAACAACCCCTCCCCAAAAAATTAACTCAACAGATATTTACCCTGTTCATCTTGCGGAAATTCCTCTCTGAACGCCTTATTAGCAAATCCGTCGCCAAAGTCGAAAGCATCTGGATCCAAATTTGGCTCCTCTCTCTTGTTTTGCCAATTTGAGAATTTGCGGTTCTTCTTCTGCTTTCTCTTCGACTCTTCTTGTTGTGGTTGTTTTACAACAGGCTACAAAAAATCGAAGATTAATTTAACACAAAAATATTCAAGAGAAACCTCCGCATCCGACTCGCCATCAGAGACTTCCCAAGTAAGAATAGCATCTGGAACTTTTTCATCCGGGTCAGGATGTCCACCAGCAGGGCACTTAAGGCATTTGTATGGACAAGCTATAGAAAATGAAAATAGTAAATTTTTCAGAAATTATTTTACTTTTAATTTTTTGCAAATCAGGATGATTGTACATTGGAGTACCCATTATAATTATATTTTTTTATTTGAATAATCAATATTTATCTAAATTAAATAACGACAAAAAAGTTAAAGTCAAAAAACTAAAAAATCAAAAAATTCCGTGTTTCCAAGAAAAAATTCCCAAATGAAGAAATAATCCGCTTTTATAGTAAAGTAAATTCATTAATTGGGATAAAAAGTCATTTTCTAGGATATTAATTACACAATGCCAAATTAGTCGGAAATTAAGCGGAATTATTTTGTTTAATTCCAAAGTTCATTTTGCCTGAGTTTTAATCATTTTTTTAATTAAAAAATTAAAAATAATTAGTTAATAATTTATCAAGAATTGTCAGTAATATAGAAAATCTACAAAATTATTAAATAAAAAATTAATTTAATTTCATTATTCTACAAAAGCTCTATAAGCATAACCCATTCTTTCCCATCTTTTACTTTCATCAAATCCATCTCTCATTTCTGGTTCGCTTGTAATATTTAAATATTTCTCTATATTATCTTCACTCAAAGGATCCCAATGAGGATAAATTTCTGAAGATCCAGCAGGTTCATTTGGATCGCCCCATTTGGCAAAGTTTGTAAAGTATCTGTTAAAAATGTTTATATTTGAGTGTTAAAAGAATTTTTTTGAAAAGTTAAAGGGTTCTCTATATATGAAATAAAATCTTTCCTCAAATTCTAATTATGAAGAAAAAATTTTTTGAGTAGGGTTTCCAATTGATTTGGGAGAGCCTTTTCTAAACCCCATCCCCTCATTCCTCCTCTTCCCTCCCCAATCCTTGAAGATACGATTTCCCGCAATCTCCCAGCTCACCCACGCCGTTTGGATTGTCCAATCCCAGACCCTTAGATAAATATCTCAGTCAGTCGAAAAGAGGATTTCTCAAGGAAGCGAAGGAAAGGGAGAAGGTTTGGAGGTTACCAAAGACTGTCAGAACGGCTGTCAGTTCTACCGTTCTAGTCGAATATAAAATCAAAAAAAGGGACTTTTCCTTCCCTATAGAACCAAAAAAATTATTTTCTTTTTTCCTTACTTTGTAGTCAACTTCTTAACAGTTTTGTCAGCTTCTGTCCTTCTCCATGGAGTAACAAAAAAATTAATTCCAAAAATATAATTTAATTCATTCCCGTGGGTGCTGGCTTTAAAGGGGAAGAAAGGATTTAAAGACCAAGTACTATCTGAATTGTAATGTTCAAAAATAAAACGCCAAATATGAGATTTTGGTTTTTTCATATTGAGATGACAATAATTTTGTGTGGCTATATTGCTGATTAAATCGCTCATTATCTGTAAAAATTAGATTTTAATTGGTGAAAGTATATATTTCATTCCTATGGGATAAGTGACCGTTTGTTTACTTGTCTAGTACCTTCTTTTAGACTAGAGCCTTTCTAATAGAGAGTACCTTTCGACTAGTAGTGCCTTTCTAACAAATTGCCTTTCTATTAGAAGGGGTATTTTCCTTTCTATATTTTTGCGGATTTTTAATTTGTCCGCAACTTTTTTTTAAAAATTGCGGACAATATTTGCGGATATTTCACTTAATATTTAATTTTCTCGTATGTTCTCTTTTTTCCTTTTTAATTTTTGCTCTCAAAAATACCTACACATAAACCATAAAATTAATTAAACTATTTAGGTAATTAAACTTATTTTATCGCTAGTTTCTATTTTGCATGAATCATTAACTACAAAGAACGCCCTAAAGAATTTTTATTTTTTTTTCTATTTTTTCGCGCAACAATTGTGTATACTAATTAATTATCTGTCACATTTTATATTCTTTTATTTTACTAAATTAGAAAAAAAATTTTTTCAAAGTTTAGTTAATTTGAAAAAAATGGGAGGGAGTTATTTTTACGAACTTTAACCTTTAGGCGTTGGGTGTTTGCGGACTTATAAAATTGTTAAGCATGAACGTAGAACTATGAAATTTTCTATGGATATATTAGATACACTTAATTAACATCTCTAAAAGTTTCAGAATTTTGCGTGAAGTATTTCAAAAGTTATGGAGGAAAATAGTTAAAAATTAACAAAAATCCCTATTATTCATAACTTTTTTAACCATAACTTTTGAAATACAAAATAAAAAATTATGAAATTTTCAGAGAATGTAGCTAACGATATATGGAATATATTTACAAAAAATCATGAGTCTAGGTCATCCTCAATTAAAGTTATATAAAGACGCGCCGTAACATTTTCGCGCCGAAATATCTTATGCCCCTTCCCTATTTTATTAATTATTTCAGAATTAATTTGTGTTTAATTAAATAAACTTACGGTAACACACGTATTTTGTATCTGTGTTTTATCTTCAAAAATTTTCAATTTCCTTCCAGCTACCATTTTTGGAATATTATAAAGTTGATCAAATTCATCAACTAAAGGAATTAATTTATTAGCTAGTTGTTCATTTGGCATTCTTTTTCTTGCTTCTTTTAAGAGAGAACATACTCTATTTTTACAATAATCTAGTAATTTATTATTTGCTCGACGCATTCCTATTGCAACTTTAAAAAAAGAAAAAAAAATAATTAAAGTTTATTTTAATAGGGGGCTTTTCGGTTTCCAGTCCCAAGAAATCTTGAGGCCATAACTCTCTTATTTTTCAACCCTTCTAAGTGAATCTTATACCATTCGAAAGCTCTAACTCTGCTGATTATTTTTTCTAAAATGACCTTTCTGATCAGCTCAATCCATAAAATGATATGGGCTGATAACTATAGAAAATCACGATTATCTCCCTTTATTTGGCTATAACTTTTTGTTTAGAGGTCTGATCAGATCAAACCCTTCAGAAAAAATAATCAGCACATTCAGAGCTTTCGAAAGATATAAAATTTATTAGAAAATGTTTCGACAAACAAAAGTTATGGTTAAAAGAGATTTGACATTTTTTATAAAGTTTATGTTATCCTTGGTTTAGTGCAAACTTCCTAGCTTTTTGCTACCAAATGGCGAAGGTTCGAACCCCGTTGTTGGAAAACTATTTTTATTTGTATAGATTTTAATAATAAAAAGTCCTAGTTGATTAAAAAAATTTTTTTCATAAATAAAAAATTTTTAACTTACGAAATAAAAGTCCTTCATGTTGACTATGACCACATATCACCGGTTTGCAAACATCTAATTCATCTCTGAGTTCTCTAGGCGATTTGGGCACTAATTCCCCATCAATTACTGGTGATACAGCTAAACGCATTTCGTTAATGATTGTTTGGTCTAAGAGCAGTGTCATTTCTGGAAATATTTTTATTGAAATTTTTGATATTTTATTGGATTTTGTTCTCTATAGAAGGAGGGGGAGGGTCCGTAAGGAATCATTTAGAAGGTATATCCAACGGAGATATTTCAAGGGTTATGTTTTTCTCATAAAATTCAATCAAGGGACGACGGTTAAGACGGTCTCTCATGTTCCCGTGGGTGTTAAATGGGAGGGAGGTCCTTCTTTCCACTTGCCCCTCTTCCTTCCCTTCTCCGAGAAATTATTTCTCCATTGAAACAAGTATGGTATAATAATTTAACGGTATAATGACCCCAACGGTATATATAATTTTTATTTACCAACCGAATTTCTCAGCTGGCAAAGATCTCAAAAATTTCATCATTTTTTTACTTTTTTCCTCATTCCATTCTTTCCCTCCCCCATCATCATCTTTATCAACAAAACCAAAATCTTTAGCTCTTTTACGTGTATATTCAGCAATAACATCTTTAGAAGTAACTCCCCAAGTAGTTTCTGTACTTCCTCCAATTATTATCATTTGAGAAAAAAGATTTCTACTTTTTGGACATAAACTTAATAGATCAATTGCTGCCGCTCCAGCAGAATGTCCAAAAAGTGTTATTTTATTTGGATCTCCACCAAAAGAAGAAATATTTTTATTAACCCATTGAAGGGCGTATAATTGATCCCACAATCCCATATTGCCGGGGCAGACTCCGTCGTTGCCTGTACAGAGAAATCCGAGAAGTCCGAGGCGGTATTGGAGTGTTACTACAATTACGCCGTGACGTACAAGAGCACTGAAAAAAATTTTTTGGGTTAAATTGGGATTGACCTCTATACAATGGACACTCAATAATATAATTTACACCCTTCTATAGCTATACCCTCTATATAGTGGACACTTTTCTGGACTATAAACACCCCTATGTAGCGTATAATTATGTCGGTTATAAAGGTGTACATAATATAGAGGTTTTTTGGGGTTAATAGAATCTGACAAAGAACTGACCGTGAAACGAGAGAATAATGATATTTGACTGCTGAATCTATAATAAAGCCACCACCATGGATATAGACCTAATAAAAGAATAAAAAATAAATTCAGAAAATATTCTTCAAAAGTCCTCCCCCTCCCCATTTTTTGATTTCCAAAATTTTTTTAAAATTTATTTCTGAATGGTTTTCATCATTTCTATAAAAATTTACTAACCATAACAGGCCATCCATTCCCAAATTCTGGAGGTTTATTCCAAGAAGGTGTAAAAACATTTAAATAAAGACAATCTTCCGATTTACCAACTCCTCCCAATTCTATTCTGTCCCAAATAAAATCTTTTTGAATCGGTCTAGATTTGTATTTACGTGTTGGTAATGCGAGAGGGCCCCAAGGCTCTGGTTCTTCTGGCTTCTGCAAAAAATATTTTTTAATTATTTATTGGACGCTCTGAACATGTGCCCCCCCTCTATAGCAGCTTATCTCAGCTTTGAAATATCCCACTATTGTCCTTATCTCGATTAACGAGCTAAAGCTTTGAGATATCCCGATTTCTAAATATCTTCTAGGATTGAAGCGTCGTTATTTGATATTCTCTAAACTATTAGGGCTCCTTCTATCTTTGGAAGGGGAGAACCTTTTGAAACTTTTTAGGAGGTAATTCAATAATGGTCTATTCCTCTTAGTTTTGATCCCCTTAGTCCTCCATACAAGGGAGTTAATGGAATTTTTAGAGTAATGGATGAAGATTCCCACTTTAGCCCTCCCATCTCGCATCCTTGTCCTGCATATTAGAGGCAAAATCACCAGCCAAAAACTATTGGCCTATATTCTCGATTCTCACATCCGCCCCTCTGGCCTAAACTATAAAATAAAGACAACTAACCTAATGGACAATTTACCGAAAAATAAAAATAAAATAAAAAATACTTTAAATCGAAGTTGTCCAATAGGTGGCTTTGCAAAAGGAATACCCAAAAATACATTAACATATCTTCCATCCTTCATTTGATGTAATTTTCCTTCAACTGGGCCCTTGTCTGTATAAGCATAAGGTAAAGGAAGATAATCTTTTGTAGAGGAAGATGAAAATACTTTTTTGGCGGATATACAAAAAGGATGGGTAAATGAAGGAAAAGAAGAAGAATTAATTGATGTTGTAACCATTTTTTAATATTTGCGTTAATTTACTGAAAATTATAATTGAAAATGATAGGCATTATTAAGCTAAATAAGTGGACAACTAACCGAATGGACAATTTACCGAAAAATAAAAATGAAAAAATGCCTGAAGGCAAAAATTTCTATTAAAGGTGAGAATGCTTCCTAATCTTAATTAGAAGCAAAATCATAGGCCAACAACTATTGTCCAAAAGTTCTGGTATGAAAAAAAAATTTTACTGCCGTTCGGTGAATTGTCTTTTCGGTAAATTGTCGTCTCAAAATAAGGAAATAATTTTTTTTGAATGAAAAATCTAAAGAAATTTAAATAGCTTTTTTAAACTTAATTTCAAAATAAACTATAAAATACGCTGCAGGTGTGGAATATAAAATTAGTAGTTAGTAATTTTTAAATAGAGGGGCGGGAAGGTAACAGAATTTGTTAATTATATAATTAATTACGTAAAGGAACACGAATAAAAATAATAAAAAAAATTCGGCAAAATCAGCATGTCAAAGTATTTTTTGTATATTTTTTATGTTTTTCTATGACATAAATAAAAGAAAAAGAGAAACAAAAAATTAATTATTTTGGTTTGCAACATTTTTTTAATATAAAATGAAGGTGAGGTAACACTAACGGCAATAGATATAAAAAAGTCAAAAGTTAACCTAGAGACCTGAAATTTTGGAAATAAAACGATAAATAAGTGAGAAAGCTTGGTAAATGTCCAGTTGGCGGTCTACATGTCCGCAAAGAGAATCTGCTCTTTTCTTTCCTTTTCTTGCATTTTTTGCGTTGGGAGAAGTGCTCCACTCATTTTTCCTTTACTTCCATTTTTCCTTCTCAATACAATAAATATGTTCTCATGTTCCTATTTGCAAAATAAAAATACTTCTAATTAAAAAATTATTTATTTTACAAATGATAATTTTGGATAACATTCTTAAATAGATTTATTTAAAATATAGGGCGGATAATAAAACTTTGGGGGAGGATGGATAGAAAAACTGGGCCGATATCTTTACTCAATATCGATATCCTGATATGTACCACGAAAATCAACGTAGAACAGGTTATGTCTCCTTAAATATTGTTTTGAAATTTTTTATCATTATTTTGGGCTTATTAGAAAGCCAAAGAAAGCTGCTATAAGATAGAAATACATAATCCTACATTTCAGAATCTATCATTGTAATTTTTATAATCCAAAATCTATCATTTGTTAAATAAATAATTTTTTTAACCTAGAGATATTATTTTTATTTGGCAAGTAGGAACAGGATAACATATTGTATTGAGAAGGAAAAATGGCAGAAAAGGAAAAATAAGTGGAGCATTTCTCCCAACGCAAAAAATGCAAGAAAAGGAAAGAAAAGAGCAGATTCTCTTTGCGGACATGTAGACCGCCAACTGGACATTTACCGAAAGCTTTCTTTAAAATTTTAGAATTTTTGAGAAAATATACTTCAAGTTATGGGCGAAAATATCGAAAATTTACTAAAAATTAACCTTTTTTGGAGTTTTATGCCCATAACTTCTGAAATATCAATCCGAAAATTCTGAAAATTTCAGAATTTTTAGTCAATAATGTTAGAAATAATAGGGCAAAATTTGAGCTTTCTAGGTAATCTCCAGTTTAAGTTATACGAGTTCGCGCCCAGTCGTTCCACGCCAAAACGACTCTAAATTAATTTTAAAAACGTACAGAATATTTAAATAGAAAATAGTTTAAAAAATATTTTTTAAAAAAAGGAGATTATAATTTTGTGAATACTTTTTAGTAAAATATAATTTTAGTTGTTATAGTTACGTAACATAGAAGGAATTATAAAACAAGAATTGTGTGGGAAATAAAAAAAAGTCTGTAGGAGAACACTGTCCCCCCGAGGAAAGAATTTTTTTTAGTTAAATTAGCTAAATATAGAGGGGAGATTATTAAGGATTGGACTAATGTTTATTTAAAAAAATAAATTGGGATTTAAACGAGAGAAAGAAATTTTCAAAGTTTAGGGATTTGGAGGGGAAAGGGGGAGAAAGGGGGAATGGAATTACAAAAATACAGGATTATCAGTTTATGCTAGGGAAGGAAAGGGAAAGAAATAGGGAAAGGGATGGGAGTAGTATGGGGAATTTAATGGTTTGGGGAATTTTGAAAATATGGGATTATCAGTTGCATGGGCTAAAGAAGTGTGGGAGGAGTGAGAAAGAAAATGTGAATTGGGCCTGGAAAACCTAAAAATAAGCAGAAGAGTGTTAGTCAACTCCCTTCTTCCGTTTTTACCCAATTTCGTCTTTTTTGGTGTTTCGCCCTTTGTCTTTTGCCTTTTTAAAATCAGTTTCGGCACTCTCCTCTTAGTCAACCACCTTTCTTCTAGTTACGTTTAGTAGAGACTGAAATTGGAGGGTTATACGATTCTCTCAATAACCGAAATTTCTATTCGAGATCTCATCCTAGTCCGTTCTTTACTTTAAAGTACTTTAAAAATATTCTTTATTTAATTATTTAAAAAATTTTTTAAAATAAAAGTACTTTAAAAAATTTATTTCTGGCCGAGAAGGAAATTAAAAAAAATTTTTAAATAAAAAATAAACAATTTAAAATCTTGTTTATTCTAAAAGGCAATTATATCCTTTTTTTATTGTGGGAGAATTAAAAAAAGTTTTTTTTTCACAAACTTTGCCCTCAAAAATAGTCAAAACCTGTATTTATTCTTCCTCATTTTTAATTTTTCCGGTAATAGTTTGGAATTCGCCCCCCCTTTTTTTCCTTTCTATTTTTTCTTAGTTTTTTCTCATTTTATGACAAATTATATATCATTCGAAAGAGCTCTTCGAGCTGAGTCGAATGACATTAAAATCAACGAGATCTGACTTAAGTGAACAAAGTTGTGACCGCTTATTTTATCCACTTGCATTGGCACAAAAAGTTTACCCAAATAGGATTTAGCTTCACAATTTTGGTAAAAATGATCAGATCTAGCCAATCAGGGTATCATTCGACCGAGCTCGTAGAGAGCTTTCGAATGATATATGATAAATTAAGTATCAAACAAAAAAGCTCAAAATGGTCAGGGAAACGGTGAAAAAAAGGGGGGGCGAATTCCAAACTATTACCATTTTTCCTTTTTTTTATTAAATAGAAAAACTTTTTTAAAAATAAATTGTAAAACTTTGGAAGAAGAATTGTAAAACTTAAAAGAATTGGAGAAACTTGGAAACTTGGAGAATTGTAAAACTTGAAAAAAATTAAAGAATTGTAAAACCTGGAAATTGTAATATTGCTTTATTTTTCCCCCTCTCAAATAATTACTAGAGAGGTTGAAACAATAATTACCTAAAGGGCATGTACGATAATTTACTCTAATATTACATTTTAATTTTGTAAATTAATAATGTTTGGGTAATGTAGATTCTGGTCATTATAAATAATATTTGACGAAGTTAGGGGTACAAAATTAGTAGAAAGAAACGAAAAAATTATAAAAAATTAGCCTAAAAAGCGGTTAAAAAACCCAATTAAATATAAATTTAAACAATAAATAAAATTTAGAAAAAAATATTAAATAATTATAAATGACCTTTGTAAAGTTGCGCGAGGAAAGGATGAGTAAACTATAAAAAAGGGAAAAAGAATTACGTAAATAGAATTTCTTTGTTTCTTTTTTGGAAAATAAAAGTTTAATTAAATTTGTAATGAAAAAGGTTGGAAAAATTAAAAAGAAAGAGAGTTGTAAAACTTGGAAAGAAATTGTAAAAAAAAGTTTTAAAACTTGATGAGTAAACAAAAATGAAAACTTGAAAATAAATTGTAAAAAAGTTGTAAACTTGATGACGAAACAAAATAAATTTGAAAACTTGAAGGTAATTGTAAAAACATTTAAAAATTGTAAAAAAAGTTGTAAATTTGATGAGTAAAACAAAACAAAATTTAAAACTTGACTAGAATTGTAAGAACATTTAAAAATTGTAAAACTTATAGAAATTGGAGAATTGTAAAACTTGGAGGTAGAATTGTAAAAATACTTAAATAATTGTAAAACTTGTTTTACAATATAATCTCTATATATAATAAATTACTTAATCATAGCAGTTGTTTGGAAAGTTTTAAAACTTGAATTGTAAAATTGCAAAACTTGGGAAGGTTTACGCAAACTTATGTGTATTTTCTTAAATTTAAATAAAATTAAATGGTGAATAACCTTGAAATAATCAATGGGTAATTAATTAAAAAAAACTCTTTCGAGAATCTCTCCAAAAATTACATTCCTAATTTTGGTTAAAGATTGCAATTAATTTAATAAATTAAATTAATTTTGCATCGTCATTAGAAAAAAAGGAAAAAAATTTATTTTAATAAAAGAACGTATATTTTTGTTAGTAATCGAATAACAAATAAATTTAAAAAATAAAATTAAAAATAAATTCCCTGACAATTTACTAAATTAAGATAAACAAAATTTGTTGTAAAAAATTATGTGAAGATTGTGTTAGTTATTTAGTTAAAATTTTTGACAAAAAATTTTTTTTATTTTATTTAAAGTCTATTAACTTAGTGTGTTCTAATAATTATGCTCTAATAATTACCCTGGATATTATAGTTTCAACGTCTTGTTGGAGGGGTAATTATTAGAGCGGAGCAATTATTAGAGTAGTTAGGGTAATTAATTTAGAATTAAGCATAAATATACCTAAATTAAATAATTTATTTTTTATTTAAGAATTAAAAATTAATTTGACTAAAATAGGCGTCGACTTTTGGTACATTTCTAACTGTAACTCTTCAGATATATCACCAAAAATTCTAAAAAATTTTAGAGAGGTTAGATATCTCTATTGGGGAGAACCCATCAAAATTTTATAATTTTATCTCATCCCAAAGTTATTTTATAAAGCGCGAAGTAACGTTACTTCTATGAAGCTTTAGGCTAAAAAAGGCGTAGAATTTTGGTACATTTCTAACTGTAACTCTGCAAATATAAAACCAAAAATTCTAAAATTTTTAGAGAGGTTAGATATCTCTATTGGGGATAAACAAGCAAAATTTCACAATTTTATCTCATCCCAAAGTTATTTTATAAAGCGCGACGTAACACCACTACCTCTAAATTTTAATTTTTTTATTAAAAAAATTCAAAAAAAAATATATATTTTTTTATTAATTTATTTGGAATACTAAAAATACAAAAAAATAAAAATTTAAGTGAAAGACTAGTTATTTTTATTTATTTTTGTGATTATCATCCCTTTCACTATTAAGCATTAAACATTCAACAGGCATTTGCCCACCCTCGGTGGTTGTACAATTTGCACTCCAATGAAAAAGATGACCAAAACTGTTGGGAAAATGAATAAATAAAATGTAAATTTAATAAAAAAATGAAAAAAAATTTGGAAAAAATTTAGAAAAATTTTTTTTTGAAATTCTAAAAATTTTTCAAAAAAATTTCAAAAATTTCAAAAAAAATTTTTTTTGAAATTCAAAAAATTTTTTGAAATAAAAAAAAATTTTGGAAATTTTTTTCAAACCCCAGACCCCTTTAGGCTTCAAAACCTCAAAAAATCACATTTCTACATATACCTATTTAAATAAAGGATTCCTTTAATTAAAACCCCTCACGTTCTCGTTGCCAAACACAACCCAGGTTGAGCTACATTTTCGCAATAAATACTTGAATTTATTGAATTTAAACAAGAACAAAAAATATCATCACAAAAAGTTTGATTTAATTGTAATTGATCATAACAAATGTCGTGTTTTTCACAACAAAGATGAACTAATTGAAAATTTGAGAAAAAATATTTTTTCTGAGGTTTTATTCTAAAAGGAAATTTCAAACAGGGAAACAGTGTTGCACCGGAAGTTCCGGTTCCTGTAGGCCGGTTCCGGTTCCGGCTAAATTTGCGGTTACGACGCAACACTAGAGGACGACGTCTCATTCACTAAAGACCCACAACTTCCCTTAAGGACCATCCATTTTTAATTATTTTTGGTGTCATTCTAAAGCTTAGAATCTGCTAATTATTTGTTCTAAAAGGACCATTCACCTAGAATTATTTAAAAAATATAAACCTAAATAACTAACAAAATTACGATTATACTCACTCTTTCACCTACAACATTTTAATGAATAGTCTGATGAGGACAGTCCTTTTACTAAAAATAATCCTTACATTTAGAGCTTTCGAATGATACTAGACTCACTCCAAAAGGTTAATTACAAGGAAAAGTTATGGGCAAAAATAGCCTAAAGGTCTTTCAACACAAGGGGACAAAATGTCCCTTTTTGAGAATTTTTAAAAATTAAAAAAATTTACTAGATTGTCGATCACAAGTAAGGCTTATAATACTCGCAGCATAATAAGAAAAAGGTCCACCTCCACAACTAAATTCCCCCTCATCCCTCAAAACATTCAAAATCGTCACAGCCCCACTTGGAGGTAATTCTTTATAAAATAATTCTCCTGGAACAATTAAAAGAATAATTGCAGAAAGAGCAGTTAATGACACAAAAGGGGAAAAATTGGAAAATAAATTTGGAAAGTTTGGAGGGTTATTGGAATTTTTTGAAGAATTTTCTTTTTTTAAGGGAGGGGATTTTGTTGTTGTTGGTGGTGATTTTTGTTGTTCTTTATTTTGTTTCATTAAAAAACAAAAAAATTAATTTTATTGTTTAAAGAGAACAACAAAAATTGAGGTATTTAATTAATTAATTAAATAAATAATCTTTTAAAATAAATCAATTTAAATATAAGTATTGTGTTTGGTGGTGGTTTTTATTCAAAAATTGATAAGGAAAAAAATGTTGATAAAAAGGAGGGTATTAAGTATTAGGGAAGAAAAAAGGGGAAAATTATAATATTTCTTTATTAATTAAGAGGTATTAAGTATGTAGAGGTGGAGGGAGGGGTATTAAAATTTTTATAAAGAAAATTAAAAATCGTTTCAAAATTTTTAAATTTAATAGACAAAGAATTTTAAATTAATTTTAAATTTAAAGTCCTTCTTTTGATGTTAATTTGATAAAATTGGGGAGACATAAACAAATCAAAAAATCAACTCAAAAAGTACACAAACAATTTTTGAGAGTAAACAAAAGATTAAATTTACAGTATGGACTATTTAAAAGGTAAATAAAAATTACTATTGAGGTTTGGGGTAAACTTATAGTAGATCTAAAATTTTTAATTTAAAGTCGGATCTCGAATTTGCATTTATAAAGACTGTCTCAAAAATTTTGAAATTTTGGGGCAAAATATTTTTGAAAAATTTTAATGTGTGTACAAATTTGGGGGTTTTTTGATTCTCTATTCTAATTTTATTTTAAAAAATCTTCAAATTTTATTTAAAAATATATTTTATAAAATACCTACAAAAGCACTTAATTCTTAAATAATCATAACCAAAAATTGAAATTAAAAAAATAATCTCACGTGAACAATAAAATATTAATTAATTTATTAATTTAATTGTTATAAAAATGACTATCAAAAATTAACAAAAAAATAAACCAAAAAGAGAATAGAAATTTTTGTAAAAAATTTTTTTAACTAAATTAAAAAATAAATTGACAGCTACCTAATAATTATTTACAATCCTCACATGTTATTTTATTATGCAAAAATTGAAAAAAAAAATAAAAGAATAATTTTTGGAGAAAAATTGTTAATAAATCAAGTTAAAAATAAATTAATTTAGATAAGAAATTTAAAAGAAAATAATTTTTTATTTAATCCAAATCCATTGCTCTATTTTTGTGTAAATTCCAATGATTTAAGAAAAGAACCTTTAAAATAAAAATATTAGTTTTTTTCTAATTTGTTAAGGTCTTTTTTGCAATAACTTGAATCATAACCCTTAACTGACAGGGGATTTTGTTTCATGGGACATACTAACAAGGATCCTATCAATATAAAAAATAAATTCCAAATTTCGGAACCAAAATCATTTCCTCAAAATTCGAAAAATCAGTATGAGACATAGCAGTCAAATTTATCTAAAATGACACCCCTCACATATATCACTTCCAAGGGTGAGGAGTTGAATAAGTTCGACTCTAAGTGAGTTGTGTCTTTTTGCCCCAGGTATATCTTTTGCCCAGATATTAGCAAAATATTGTCCTAAAATGTTCTAAAGTTTTCGATTACCCCAAAATATATCATTAATTTGATTCGTTGGTTTTGTTTTGGAACAAAATTTTTTTATTATTTATTAAAATTTTTTTTCTTTCATTCAAAAGGGCGTATGGTGGAAAAGAAAAGAGAAGCTTAAAATTACTCAAGAAAATTTTAACTTTTAATTTAATTAAAGTTCTCCTACATTAATTTTAGCCATTTCAATATCCACCAACTTAACATTTTCTTCCAAAATTTTAAAATCAATCGCAGCAATTAGTAATTGTTTTTTACAATTATTTAATTCTCTTTGAACAGCACTAATTGAAATATCTGTAATTATTGGATCTGACATTGAAACTATTTTAATTCCTGCACATGAATGGTGAAGTTCTATTCCATCTTTGTAAAGTACTTTAAAAAAAATAATTAAATAAAATTAAAAATTTAGGGTAAAAAGAAATGTTTTGTTGAGGGAGAGGAGTTGGTATCAAATAAGTCCTTATTGGAGTTTTGGAGGGTTAACCCTCTAAAAACTAACAAATCTAACCCTCAAGTTTAAGAAAAAATAAAATTTTAGAGTTGCCATTTTCTGGATAATTTTTTGAAATTGTGCTCTGTTATTCTTTTTTTAACCTTATTTCTAACAATAAGACTCATTGTCAGTGTTTCGAACAATGGCTTGATTCGGTTTTTTAATTTAAAAAATAGAAAATGTGGCCCGAAACTGAGATGGATTTTCAAGAATATATCGGGTTGGCAACTATAAAAGGATATGGCCAAACTTTTTTACAATGAGTCACAGTTGGGCTCATTTAGGAAGAACCAAGCCAATGCAAGAACGAGAGGGACTTGACGTATTACCGCAATTTCACTTTGACCAGAAATCCTAATTTTTTTAATAAAATTAAAAAAAAAACCCTTACAAAAATCAACACCAAAAGTCAATCCATCCCGAACAATCCACCCAAGCTTTCGAAAAAATTTGTAAACAATATATTTTCTAACAAAAGAAGGGCCAAAAATTGAACGAAAATATTCAAAAATTTGTTCATTTTCTTTTGGAATATTTCCATTTATTTTAATTACATTTAATTCGTTTAACTAAAAAATTAATTTAAAAAGAATTAAATTTAAAAAAATTTTTTTATACCAAATAAAAAGCTTCAATAGGTGTTAAATGAAGTAAACCACCTCCAGTATTTTTATCTGAAAAAAATTTTTTGTCTCTTAAAATTGTTAAACTCTTTAAAAAATTAAAAAAGAGATTAGAAATGAGTGTGGATTTATGCAGATAAAGATTCGCTTAATTTTTTATTATTTGCCGTCGAGAAACTAAACAATGAAAGACTAAACGGTAAATGCTAGTATTCGTCCTTCGGCGTTTACTAATTTATAATTCTGGTAGGCCCAAGGATATTTAAATTACATGAGATCAACAATAAATCAAAAATGTCCAAATTCAGAAAATCTAACAGTTCCCGACAATGTTTCCTAGGTTTTAAAGATTCCACGGTCCTTGGAGACAATGTTAATTTAATGGATATTTGTCCTAATTTGTCCTCTGTAAGGAATTAATTTTTACTTATCTGACTTAATTAAATTTAAAAAATTATACCAATCCATTCCTTTGCTTTTTGTTTTGAATCAAAATTTGAATTTTTAACCAAACTTTCTTTACTCGTCCCAGCTTCACACATTTCTTGTTCCTCAGAAGAAAAACATTTCCAATTAGCAAAATTCATTCTTTGACCAACAAAAGTACCAAAATTTCCCTTAAATTAAAAAATTTAATTTTTCCTCTTAATTATCAAAAAAACCATAGAAAATATTCGTTGAGCATGTAAAGGCAATTTAACAATAATATCCATTCCAGTCAAATCAGCTATATATTTTTCTTCTTCTTCATCTAGTAAAGGTTCAATTATTGGTCTTTGGTAATTTTCTTTTACATATTTTCTTCTTTCAGATTCTAATTTCGGTGAATCATAACGACCCTCATTGTCAGAAATATCTTCCATCATTAAATTACTAAACAAAACAAAATCTTGTCAAGGGAAATTTTGAACGAGAAAATATTGATTAATACAGGTCATGAGTCCTAGGAGTCATTCAATACGGACAAGAAATTTTACGGCAAAAACAATAGATGAGGAATAGGGTTGGCGGTTCGGCTCGGAGACTTCCCTAGGAACCGCCAACATAAATGGGGAGGGGATCGATGCAAATGACGACATAAAACAAACCATCCAAGTGGATTGGGAAATCCTCTCCTACATTTTCATGATTGTAAATATCTTAAAAACATTTTCTATCCCTACTCACAAGGTAACAAAACTATAATCAGAACGATTGAAAAAATCAACAAATATACGGAAACTTTTATAGAAACCAAAAAACAATGAGGAAATTTAATTTTTTAAACAAATATAATAATTACCAAACAACAAAAAAGAATCCCAAAAACAACATTTTTAAATCAAATGACAGACATATATTTGCAATAACGATGTGTGGATTTTCTTTTTTTTTAAATAATTAACATCTTAAGCCTGCTATTTCTTCTTTCCAGCAGCAGCACCAGCCTTCTGTGCAGATTTGGTAACCTTTCCACCAGCTTCGACCTTCTCGACGGCCTTGATAACACCAACAGCCACAGTCTGACGCATGTCACGAACGGCGAAACGTCCAAGTGGAGCATAGTCAGTAAAAGCCTCAACACACATTGGCTTGGTTGGAATTAAGTCGACAATACCTAAAATTGATTTTTACAAAAGAAAATAAAGTTAAAAGAAAACCAGCATCTCCAGTCTTCAAAGCCTTTGGATTGTCTTCAACCTTCTTTCCAGTTCGACGGTCGACCTTCTCTTTAAGCTCAGCGAACTTGCAAGCAATGTGAGCAGTGTGACAGTCAAGAACAGGTGTATAACCAGCAGCAATCTGTCCAGGATGGTTCATGATGATAACTGAAAGAGAGATTAAAACAAAAATTGGTAAATAAGTTAACCCTGAGCAGTGAATTGCTTGGTCTCCTTTGCCGGGTCATTCTTAGAGTCAGAAGTGACTGAACCACGTCGGATGTCCTTGACAGAAATGTTCTTAACGTTAAATCCAACATTGTCTCCAGGAACAGCTTCAGGGAGAGACTCGTGGTGCATCTCAACAGATTTAACTTCAGTAGAAATTCCTTGAGGAGCAAAGGTAACAACCATTCCAGGCTTAATAATTCCAGTCTCAACACGTCCAACGGGCACAGTTCCAATACCTAAAATAGATCGTTCAAGTCTCTTCAAAGAGAACACGTAAGCAAACCTCCAATCTTGTAAACGTCTTGAAGTGGGAGTCGAAGTGGCTTATCAGTAGGCCTACTTGGAGGCAGGATAGCGTCAAGGGCTTCCAACAAAGTCTTCCCGCTAGCATTTCCATCCTTCCTTTCAATAGCCCATCCTTTGAACCAAGGCATCTTATCAGACGGCTCCAACATATTGTCGCCATTAAAGCCAGAAATAGGAACGAAAGCAACGGTTGCAGGGTTGTAACCAATCTTCTTAATAAAGCTGGAGACTTCATTCTTGACCTCTTCAAAACGAGCTTCCGAAAATGGTGGCTCAGTTGTGTCCATCTAAATGTCTAGTTTATAGGGGAAAAATAAGAGATAAGAAACCTTATTACACGCAACGATAAGTTGCTTGACTCCCAAAGTCTGAGCGAGAAGAGCATGCTCGCGAGTTTGACCGTTCTTAGAAATTCCAGCCTCGAACTCTCCAGTACCACAAGCAACAACCAAAACAGCACAATCAGCTTGGGATGTACCTAAATTGAGCATTAAAATCATTCAAGGACTTCAAAAGAAACCAGTAATCATGTTCTTAATGAAGTCACGATGTCCTGGAGCGTCAATAATTGTGACATAGTATTTGGCGGTTTCGAACTTCCAGAGAGCAATGTCGATGGTAATACCACGTTCACGCTCGGCCTTCAACTTGTCCAACACCTGAATTTTGAGGAGTTTAAGGTCCATTAAAGGTTCTCATACCCAAGCATATTTGAAGGATCCCTTTCCCATTTCTTGAGCTTCCTTCTCGAACTTCTCAATCGTTCTCTTGTCGATACCACCACATTTGTAGATCAAATGCCCAGTCGTTGTGGATTTCCCAGAATCGACGTGGCCAATAACCACAATGTTGATATGGATCTTTTCTTTTCCCATTTTTATGAACGAGGTTTATCGGTAAAAATAAAAATTATCTAGAAATGAAAGTGTTAATCAACTTTTATCAAAAAAGAAAAACGAAGGTTATTTCGCAATAATACAAACAACTACATATTACCAAATTTTTACACACACAAATAACACAACATTAAACGGAATTTATTCAATCAAGGTAAGAGAAATGTAACCAACAACAAAAAAACTCTATGATTACAGTAAACTTTATTGATTAATTTTTCGAAACGAATGAACATCAAATAATTTGAATTTTAAAAAGACGTTTCAGTGCAGATATTTCAGTGTCTGAAATAACACGATGTTTCAGTATAGAGCGAGTTCCGGATAAATTTTTTATGGTAAAATTTAGAGATTAAGGTTCTTGTACCTTTGTATTTGGCAAAGATAATTAATGATTAAATATTTATTTGGGTTAAAAATTAAAAAAAATATATAATTAAGTAATACAAAAAAAATTCAGATTTGGCTTATCCATTTATTTACTTTTCGTCTTTGTCGTTGCTCTCCTCAAAATGAAGGAATTCTTTAGTTTCTGAAAGGTCCTCTGGCAAAATTGAATTGGTTAAAAGCTTTGTGTAATCTCCACGCTTAAAATGAAAAATTACGAATAAATTTTTTGGCAAAATCACTCACAAAGTTGAATGGGTCTTTTCCAAAACATGTACTATTCTGGTTATTGATGGAAAGTTTAAAAATGAATGGCTGATCGGTGCCAATAACCTGAAAATTAAACGTTAAAAAGATCAGGGAAAAGCTAGTACAGATTTAAACTCTTCTCTTGGAATATTTTTGGCAGCGCATTTTGGTTGGAGTGTAAAAGTATTATTGCCATGGGAGAGTTGATTCCCCACAATTTCAATTTTCACAGATCCATTCACGCCTTTGACAGAACTTTTAAGTGCTTAAATTTAATATTTATTCGAATTTGTTAAAATAAACGTACTTCCATTCACTGACGACAAGCAACTGCAGTTGTTTATGTGGGAAAACTTAATAGCACAATCCTTGTCATTATTTCCATAATTAAGTATATAACTAAAGGGTAAAAATTATTATGAGGAACGGAGATGGGAGGAGGGTTTCTTCTTCCTCATGAGGGTCTTCCAAAGAAGACTCTCATCTTCTAAAAGGTCCTCAAATTATTTTAAATTTTTCCTACGCATTGTCGAAGCTGATTTTAGCACAAGAAGCATTACAATCCTTTGTTTCACTTCCTTTTTCCAATTTATCCAAGCAATTTGTATCATTTCCTGTTAATGTCAGGATGTGGTGAAATTCGAAACTATCGAAGGTAGACACTCCATACATAATTATGGAAGACCCGACATGTTTTTTTCTTAAAAAATATTCAAAAATCGTTATTTCTTCAGTAACTTGTCTCCTTACTTTCCCAGAGCTCCCCGTAAATTTCAAATCAAAACTTGCCAATAAGGCAGAACCCCAAATCTAGGCAAATTCTTAAATCCTAAACATCGGTATCAGCTCGTCGCTTGTGCAAAACCCCACGTCTTGCTGTAGTCAACGGTACCTTGGTTTCTACTAGTGTTGCGCCGGAACCGCAAATTCGGCCGGAACCGGAACTTCCGGCGCAACACTAGTTTCTACCATGTAACATAAACCTATGTATTGTCTTTAGCCAGCTTTTCGAGTAGGAAAATTGGTTAAAAAAAGTTGGCAAGTGTGCGGACACACATTCCCAAATATCTCAATCTCTCTTATATCCTTCCATGAGATAAAAGAAAGATGACACAGAATTCTATTTTATCTCCAAAAACTCACAAGTTCGTGTTAAGTACAACTTTCGAATGTATGCCTGCATATTTACTAAACAAATAAGAAAAGCTAGGGGCACATTCTTCATTTCCGGTAATTAATGTTGAAAGTTGAAATTTCGATTGATTACGAAGGAAAACATCCGCTCCCAACAACCAAGGTCCAGTCAAATTAGTATCTTCAATTAACAATCCATTAGCAAATTTAACAAAATCTTTATTATATAATTTTCCTTCATTTGGATATATTCCCTTTTCAGAAGCGTTAGGCCCAGTTGCATAAAATCCAGTCAGAAACGTGTTTTTTTCAAAAAGACGCACCAACAAACAGTTGCCTTCTCCAACACTATAGGTGAACCTGAGAAAAGGGGAAGTTTAGGGAAAATTTTCAAGAAAGTGTTCCGGAAACACCCAATAATTCAACCTTCTGATCAACCCTGTTAGTGACGTCTATAATGGGTTAATCTCCTGGATCGCTCCATCAATTTAAAAAGGTTCATGATAAAAGTCCACTTACAATTTCTTTAGATAGCTGGCTGAAAAGCTAAAATTGCCCCCAGACAAGTATCTAACCAAAAGTCCATGTTTAGGCCCAGCATTATTCCAATAATCGTAGTCCGGTTCATTCTAAAGATTTTAGGGTTAGGTATATAGGTTATCAAATCACCCCTTCCTTTTTATCAGCATTTTTAGATTTGAGTGATTTATCGGTACATTCATTAAAAATCGGATCGGTGTTCTTGTTTACTACAGCATATTTAATAGCAATTCCATCTTCACGTCCAGGATCAAGCTGGCTAACATAACAAACCAAATAACTTAATTAAAAAATTACTCTACTAATAAATATTTTTCTTAATTTTATCCATTATTAATTCTTTTATAGTCCGGTTTTGTCTCTCTCAAATTCGTATACTCTCTCTCTCTCTCTCACATGGCTAACTATTATCCGGATTCCGGAAAATTTTTTTCTATTTTCTCTGCTTCATCGCGTTTTCCGGACAGCAATTTTCTAGTTTCTTGATAAAATTAAAAAAATACCCAGTAGTCGAATCATTGCATTTAGTTTTAGTTTCGTTTTCAGGTGGTGAAGGCGGACAAAATTGAAAGGCAAAGGGAACTTTTCCTCCATTTAAACGCGGATCCTCTCTAAACAAAATTTGACGAAGAGCAGAAACATTTTCAGTGCCATGATTTGGGGTATAAATTTTAAAATCTCCATTAGGTCCATAATCGGATTCGTTGACTTTTGGATTGGGAATGTTTGTATAATTATTTGGCAGTTGGGTGATTGGTTCCTCAGAATTTTCAGAATTTTTCGACTTTTCGGAAGGTTCTTTCTTTTCTTTTTTGGAAGGTTCTTTCTTTTCTTTTTCGGAAGGTTCTTTCTTTCTAGATGGCCCAAACCAAGATCCTGGATCTCCTAAAATAAATATATAAGGGAAATATTGAATAAGTAAAGATTAACTACATAAGTACTTAAATCACTTATTTTATAATTTATCTTAATAACTATGGCAATTTTTGCTAGTTTTTGGTCATAATTTCTGAAATAATAGATCAAAAATTCTGAAATTTTTAGTGTAGTTAGTAGGATCTATTGAGGATATCTGACAAAATTTTGGGTTCCTAGCTGTCAATTTTAGGTTTCTATTTCATAAGCGCTCGGACAAAGTTGCATTATTCAGAGAAGCACGAGCTCCTAAAGGGAGGGAAATTCTGATGTTGGTACAAACTTGAAGGAACCTAAATAAAAGTAACGAAACTTGACTAACAATAAGCTTAAAGAAACTCTGAAAAATAATAAAAAAATTATTCTTAACCATTTTTAGCCTTTACTTCACTTTCTCCATTACTCAACCCAAAACTTGAAGCATAAACCAAAATAAAAACATAAAATAAAATTTCTTTGAAAAACATTGAAAAAGGAGAGGGAGTTGGATAATTTAATTGAAAAAGGAAAAATAATTTTTTTAATTAAAAAATAAAAATGAGAAGAAAAATTTTCTAAATGATGATTTTATATATTAAAAATAAATTTATATAAAAAATAAAAAAATTTAAAAAATTAAATGAATGATTCATTTTTTGATATATTTAAAGGCCATTCACTTTTCAGAAAATGTAGAAAAATAATAAAAATAAAAAGGGAAATTAAAGCAAAAAAAAATCTGTTAACTGTTGAAATATCTATTTTTGCCGGAAATATTTTTTTATTTCTTTAATTATTAAAATTTTAATAAAAATATTAAATCAGATAAAAAAAGAGAAAATATAGAAGGGTTATTGGATGGATATATTTTAGTAAATTTATTTTTAATACACTAATTTTGTTGAAAATAAATTAATTTTAGAACGAAAATAATTTTTATCTGATAATTTATTTTTTAAACAAATTAATTAAATAATTAAGTAAACAGAAAAAATAGAAAAATAGGTAATTAAGAATAAAGTGGAACCAAATTTTTTTAGCAAATTTATGACTAAAACTTAATTTAGCTGTGATTTAATCGGTGGTAATTTAATCAATTTAATCGAAAGCTTTTCGATATGTATATCGGGAATTTTGTCTCAATTTTGTTTTTATGTCAATGCGATCCCTGATGCATACCATTCGATCCGTCTCAGCGAGTCGAATCGAATAGTACCACTCCCAAGAATGCGAAATGGCTATGGACAATGTTACGGGTCACCAAAATTTAAAATTGAAAACACAATACTTTAAAAAATTGCAAAAATAAGTTTAAAAAATAAATTTTACTTAATAATTTTAAAAAAAAATTTTAAAAACAATTTAAGTTTCAAAAGACTAACATAAGTTTTGCAAAAACAAATAAATTTTGCAATTAAAACATTCCATTTAAAAATTAAAGTCAGTCTTTTAAATGTTACAAAAAACTTGTTAATAATATATGGGAGTTAATCATAAAGAATGAAATAATTTAAGAATTTAAATGTTAAAAAACTTTTTTTTACCAAATAATTTTCTGTTACACTTCACAAAATACAATTACACATCCAGTAAATTCTTCTCCTCCCATTTGACCACAATTAAAATTATTTATTGACACAGAAATCGTTGGACGTTCACAATTGCTTTTTCCAAATAACCCTAAAAAATATTTTTAATTTTTTTCAAAAAATTTTTTTTTATTTAAAATAAACCTTTAGAAACACAATAAATTCCCTCAAAAATTGGTTTTTCTTCAATTTCATAAAGTTGAGAAATTCTAAGCAAAAATTCATTAATTAAAAGTTGTTGAAAAAGAGGGAAATGATGAGGGAAGAAATCTGCTGCAGAACGTAAAAATAAACATTCTGAATGTGAAATAAGTTGATTTTGTAATATTTTGGAATAATTAAATTGATCAATTAAGTTGTCATCAGAATTAAGTGGGAATTGTATTTTTCCAATAGGTGAAGAAGAAAGTAACTGTTGGGGAAAAAATAAATTTTTTTGAATTAAAGGAGGAAAAAATTTTTATTAATTAACAAAAATTTTTTCTAATATTCTTACAAGGGAAATTTTGCGTTGAGACACACACACACACACATGTTAGAGCTGGTCAATAACTTGTTGTCTATTTTTTGCCTTGACTCCGAAATTAAAAAGTTATAGGGCTTTAAAGTTTGGTATTTTTGGAGCGGTTGAATCACCACATACACTATACAATGGTGTGTGTTTCAACGCAAAATTTTTGGTTGTAGTACGAATATTCCCTTGCTAATTACAAAATATTTCTTTTAAATTTTTCTAATTTAAAAAATAATTTTTTAAATTCAAACCAACATATTCTTCATTCATTTCCTTTTCTAAAAATTTTAAAAATTGACGTTCCATCTTTTCACGTCTTACAAAATTTTTAATTTCCTTTAAAAAATAATTTTTTTTTAATTAAAAAATAATTTTAAAAATTAGAAAAAAATTCCAAACAAAAAATTTGTTTTCCTACCTTGCTCAGTTGAAACAAAGAAACATCATTCTCAACATTTCCATTAAAATAATTTAAATAAAATAATTTATTTCTTCTCATCACAATATTTTTAGGTTGAAGTAATAAAGCATTTTCCACAGATTGACAAGCTTCTCTTCCACGTTTTACTTCAAAAATAAATTTAAAAAATTTTTTTTATTTAAAACTTGTTTTACAATTAAATTGGCAAAGGTGTAAATGTTCATAATGTGAAAGCAACAAATGTTTTGTAAAACGACCATTGAGAAAACTTTGTTGAGAGACACAACTTTGTTTGCATTGTAAAACAGAAAGATAAGTTGCTAAATAAGAAAATGTTTGTTTGAGTATTTAAAACATTAATAAAACTTGTTTGTTGTAAAACTTGGAAAAAACAAATAAATTTTGTTGTAAACAAAGTTTAGAAAAGAAACAAGTTGCAAAAACAAGTTTATTTTTCTGAAATATATTTAACTTCTAAACTTGTTTGTTGTTTTTTCCAAGTTTGTTTGTTATTTTTCCAAGTTTTTGTCGTAAAACTTGGAAAAATAATCTTTGTTCTGAACAAGTTGGAAAACAAGTTTTATGTTTTTAAAGTTTTGTTAGTAAGTTTTGCAAAAAGAATGTTACAAAACAATTTTACAAATCAAATTAAAAACAATTATTAAATTTACTTGTAATAAAAACACTCCACTCATTTTGTTCATCCCCGCCATTAATTTCCTCTTTGTTGTTTAAATATTCACATTCTGATCTGCAGTCTTCCAAAGCTTCCCAAAATTGTTGTAAAGATTCTTGAAATAAATTAACACAATATAGCCATTCTTGATGGCTATAAGCATTTACGGCCTTCATATAAAATTTCTGCAAAATATATTTTTATTTCCTCTATTATATAGCTCCATCTTATTCCTCTCAAGATATCCCAAAACTTATTTTATTTCCCACTACTAGAGACCCTATATTTGATATTTGAAAATATTTTCCTATTAATATATCACAACTTTCCAGTTATCCCAGAGGTTTTAAAGTATGGAGTAAGGTAGAGAGGCATGATATGATTTTAGTAAAGCTATACCTCATGACGATATTGCCATTCATCAATAAGCATTTCTCGCTCAAATCCAGACTGTTCCATATAAAAATGTAAATTATTCAAAGTATCATCATCCCCCGGATTGGCCACCAAAAATGTAAAGGCTGACTTGACAGCTTGTTTTAAATCTCCTAACTATGAAATATTTTTGAGGAAAAATTAAAAATATTATTCAAACCTTCCAATAACAAAATTGTAAATAATGAAAAGGTCCTCGCTTCTTAAATTCTTCAAATAATTTTTTTGGATTGTTTAAAGATGGCCGTTGATTTGTAAATTTATCAAGACGACACCTTCAAAATTTTTATAAAATAAATTAAAAAATAAAGGCAAACTTGCTTGAGTAAACAGAGAGCCTGATTGCTTTCATATTGCATAAATAAAAGTGTTGGGTCTAATTCTTCAATTAATTCTTTAAAATTTATCAAATCAGCTCCGTATCGGCCGTGGCACATTCTAAAAGGAAATAATTTTTTTGAAAAAATTTTTTTTGGTAGGATCCAAAAAAATCTGGAAAATTAATAAAAATTACTGAAAGCCAACAACTTATGTTCAAAAAACAAACAAACTTGCCTTCTACACCAGAGAACCTATAAATAAACAAAATAACCTTTTAATCCAATTTTTAATAAAAAAACCTCTTGTCGGTAGAAAAGAAAATCTTCAATAGCTTTAAGCATATAAGCCACACAATCGGCCCAATTTCCATTTGTATATTCATTTTTGCCAGATTGATAGAAATGCTCAAAAGTCAGCGAAGGATCTTCAGGACTACCTTGTATTGAAATTATAAAAAATAAAATGAAGAAAAATTTGATAAATATTGTGGATGAAAAGAATGCCATTCTCTAATTAGAAAAAATAAAATTTATTAGAAAAATAAAAATTTATAGAATTGTTGAAAAAAATGAAGACAAAATTAAAGGAAAAAAACTGAAGAGAGAAAAAAAAGAAAATTCTAGTCAAAATCTCTTATAACAAAAGAAATCAATGATTTAAATAAATCGTTCAATCTTTGCTGCCACTACCTAAAAATAAGTCTGGCCAAAGGATAAAATAAATGCAGTCCAAAATATCAACTTAACAACTCAGATCCTTAGTCATTTTTTATTCATTGTCCTAAAAAATTGTTAAAAAGAAAAATATACAAAGAACTTAATTTCTAACCCTTCAAAAAACAAATTGAAAAAATTCTAAAATTTATTTTTAACGAATAAATGCTTGCAAATAATTTTAAGAAACACAACAGAGCACGAGAAATTTGGTAAACCAAAAAAACTCTTGAAAAAATTGTCTAGATAATTTTTTGGAATTTGTATGGTCAAAATAAAACTAAAGTCCACCAGTGGAAAACGAACCACCCTCACCTCACTTAACAGAAAACTTTCCAATTAAACCAAAATAGGATGCTCTTGTTGTGTTTTTAACAAAAATCCTCAAAAATTTTTTTAAATAAATTAAAAATATGTATAGGTCTTTAAATAAAATATGTAAACTCAAAAACTAAAGGAAGTCTATGATGAGATTTATAAATAAACGAACCCGCCACTTTATAATTTTCTAAAAGTCAAAGTTTTCTTTCTTTAAAATTCAACTTCAAATCATCAATGCCAAATGAATGAAGACCGGACAACACGATCGTTCAAGGGCTGAAGCGCACGTGTAGAAAGAAGCGGTTGGCTCAAATCACTTCCCTGAGGAGTTTTGCGTAAAACACGAAGTTCTCCCAATTGCTGTGGAGATATCGAAAGAACAGAACGCGATACCAACCATTGCACCTTAAAGACAAAAATATTAAAAATTAATAAAAAATTTTTATTAAACCGTTTCACGGAACGGTTCATATGCTTCAGACCCCTCATACAGCCAGAATTGATGGTTCCTAATAAACTCAAGAAGAAGCGAAGGGTTGAAGTTGTTTAAACGGGAAGAATGGGTGCCAGAATCATAGACTACATTAGGAAGGGCGGCAATTAACGGTTCAAGTATTTGATTGTCATCAGTTGCTTCCTAAAAGTATGAATTGAAAATAAAATTTGAAATCAGATTTTAATTAAAAACAATTTCAAAAACATACACGCAATAAAACAGCAATAAACAACGCTCCTGGTTCTTCTGGATGGTTCAATGCATTAGACAAGTTTGTAAATTTTTTATTGCGATGAATGAACTGAATTTCGGCGGCAAACCCTTCATTGTTAATTGTGTGCTGTTAAAAAATAAATTTTTAATTTTCTTTAATTTTATAAAAATTTCTCAAACAAAACAAGAACTATTAAAAAAATTTAAAATAAATTTACTAGGCTTCCATTGTTGTGTGATGTACCCCAATTAATCATTATTTTTTCCAGATAAAAAATTTGATTACGAAAGACACCACATTGGAAAGAAGGAAGATTTCTTGTAGCTGTAGGAATTATGCAGAGACCATCAGAGTTCTTAACACAATATTCCTTGTTCGCATAATTAACACCAAAAAATGGATTCGAAATAGTTAGATCATATGCCGTACTAGCTGGTGAAATATTAATTGGCGATTGTTTGTAGGTATTATTAATTGGCTAAATTAAAATTTATCGTTAAAACGGCATTTACACACAAAAATAGATTATAACCCAGCAAAATTTTAGTCAGCATAGACATTAAAGGGGGCACGACCTAATACAGTTAATCATATTCAATATGCCTAATTTTTTGTCTAAATGTCAATGTTCTTTTGAAGAAAAAATAGGGTATGAGAAAGAAAAGTCATAAGTTAAAATTCATAAATATTTATTAAAGTTAACCTGTATATTATGATCACGTCTGTTAGAATAAGGCTGACCACGAATCTCTGCAACAAGTTCATTCACGGTAGTTTGTAATTCTCTTTGTCGACCGTCATACATAGACATGACATGGCAGTAAAACATGTATCCAATTCCAAATAACGCCACAATAAGAGCAAACATCATTAAGTTGTAGTTAGTGGTAGCTTCAGCAATTGATCCTTTGCACTTGCTGTCCATGGCACTAACAATCTCCTTGTTAAACTCCTAAATTCAGATATGTATTTTAAAGTTCGTAAAAAATAAAAATTACGCTGTCATTCATTGCTTTGGCGAATGTCAATAAAGCTGTAATATAATCAACCTAAATTAAAAAAACTGACATAGAATTAAGGTTAAACAAAAATTAAAAAAAATTCAAGATAAAACAAAGGAAACACGGTGTAGCATACATAAAAACAATCGATTAAACAGAGAAATGGGAAATGTGAGAATAGAGCAGTTAATATGTATAAGGGACAAACCCAAGTAGGCGCGCGGCAAAAAAGGCGCAAAGCCATAACTTGCTGGAAAATTTTTGGCCCTTAACAATTTTGGTACCAGTCCCTTTAGCTCGATGAGAGGAATCGTTTAATACTAAATTTGTTAGACTCGGAAATCTTGAAGTAAGTTATGGCTTTGCGCCTTTTTTGCCGCGCGCCTACTTGGGCTGTACCCGTATAAGGGAGTTAGACACTAAGTTTCCTTTATTGATTTCAGCCAGTTTGTTGCCAGTAGTGAATAGTTTACATAAACCAGAATCTTTATACAAACATTCCACTAACTTGACACTTTACAGTTAGCTTTATTTTTAATGTAAAAGATTTACTCCATCGTCCGTTTTTTGCCTGCTACAATATATAACATAGCTAGCAAATATCACGATACCAACCGCAATGAATTGACTTATGTTTATAAAATTAAAATATTTTTTCCAATCCATTTTGAAGGCTTTAGTAGTCCTAAAATTAAAAATAATCTTTTAGTTTTTTCCGAAATTTTTTTTATAATTGGTGGGGAAATCTTCCACCATTGGACAACTTCCAAATTTCTCTAGATTGTACATTTGCTTCCCTCATCATTTTAAAAAAAAATATAAAAATAGAAAAAAATTGCCAAAACAATATTTTAGGCTTTTAATAAAAATTACATCTATCTACTTAAAATTTATATATTAAAAATAGAGAAATTTTAAATATATGTACAAATATTAAAAAGAATTTTGTTATTCAATTAAATTATTATCTAATTCTTCTTTAAACAAAATGTCCTCAATTTTGTCAAAAGATGAATAAAGACTTTCATCTAAACCATTTTCTTGCCAATATTTACGTAAGCAGAGGTATGATTGACGAGCTAAATCTGTCGATATTGGCATAACAATTTCAAAATCTTCAATTTCTTCAACAGGGCTTTCACAATTATCCAAATTTAAAGCATTTTGAAAAACCTCCCAATTTGTTACATTTTGTATAATGTCGATAATAGGCTCTTCTGGTTCGCTTTTTTCTGTTCTGAATCTGAAAAATTTAGATTTTTTAATTTAAAATTTGTTGAAAGTCTAAGAAAAAATCTAACTGATTGTGAGCCCAAGAGACCGAAATTACAATTAACCTAGGATGTATCCAATGGGCTCGAGAAAAGGGGCAAAATTGGGAAAGTGATGATCGAAAAAGTCATCCCCTTTGAAATTGACCCTCTGGTTACGCAATTACAATTACCTAGGATATAAAAGTGTAGTTAGGGGGCAATTCCGTCCGTAATCAAAAAACATTGGGGAAAGCTAATTCTAGAATTTGTAATCAGAATTGTGGCTAGCCTTAGCCAAGGGGACTAATCCAGAATTTCGGTCCATCGAAATGAAAAATAAATAAAATATAAACCTTATTGAATGTCTTTCTTTAAATTTTTCCATCCATCCATTGCTTGCTTTAAAATTGTCAATTCCCATTAAATTAGCCATTTCCATTGCTTTATCCTCAAAGAAAAATTTCAAAAAAATTAAAAAAATAAAAAAAAAACCTTCAATAAAGTTCCAGTAATAACAACATTTTCAGCCCTAACTTGTCTAATCCAATTCAAAAGAGCATCATCAAAATTTGCATGTCTTCCTTTTGTTAAATGTGAACGTTTAATTTTTATTCCATTATCTATTGCAGCAATAATATTTTGTTTGTTTTTAAGAATTGAGTGAATACTTGACTTTTTAAGTAAAACATTAAAATTACTAAATTCTTCTGCTATTTGTTTTAAAGAAGTTTTTGGATTAGCCAAATAATAATCAATTATTTTCTTTTTTAGTTCTATAGAAATTTTTTGACGTTTTGGAGTTAAAATAGGATTATTGTTCTAAAAAGTTGAAATTATTTTTAAAAAAATTAATTAAAAAGGAAAATAAGGGACATGATTCTAGGGTTAAGATTCAGCTTATAGATATCAACCATTTTAAGCCCTATCTATAAAAATGAAGTTTAATGGAAAGCCTGTATAATTTTGTGAAAAGTTAAGACATTATAAATGTTTCTTATCTCCTGATCTTTTTAATTAAATGCTCATGTCCCGAATGAAAAAAATCAAGTTCAAAGGAAAGAATCCCAATGAAAAAAAAATAGCCTGAAAAATTCCTTCAAGTCCAGAATCTTCAAATTGTTGCATATCCACAGCCTCACCTTCCTCTACTTTAATAATTTTATTGAATGTAATAGCATGGCGTTCTTTGAAACGTGAAAGCCATCCATCACTAGCAGCAAAAGTTGAAGACTCACCCATCAAAATTTTTGACATTTCCAAGGCTTTCTCCTGAATTTAAACAGATTTTTTTATTTAGTCAGCATGGTTAACGAGAAATATTTAATAGATTATATTCTGGGTAATTGCAAACGTAATGGTCCCCCTTTCTCACTTCTCCCCAAAACTTGAATTTAATCCTTTTTAACCTGGCCAAGGGTACACAAAAGCTAACCTCCAGACTATCGAAGGAATCGTCTAATCAGGTTCTTCTCTCAAACTGGCGAAGAAACCGATTCCCTAGAAAATCCAAAAAGTAATAAAAAATCAAAAAACCTTAAGTATAGGTCCATTAATTGGAATATTATCAGCCTGTTGCAGTCTTACCCAACCAATTAACGCCTCATCCAATTCTTTATTCTTCCCTCCAGTAATTCTTACTCGTTTTATACTTCCACCCTTCCCAATTGCATTTAAAATAACTTCTTTATTTTTTAAAATTTTTGAAATTGATCTTTTGTCTATATTGAATTTTTGACACAATTCTGAATTCTTTACTCCTCCCTCAGATTCTTCTATAATATTCTTTTTTGTTTCCAAACTTATAGCTTTACGCTTACAAATATTATTCATTTCCTTTAATTAAATCTGAAATTAAAAAAAAATTTTTTTAAGTCTAAACATTAAAAAAATGTCTCTTAAATTGAGCGTTGACTTTATTGATTTAGAAAAAATATTTAAGGAGAGAAATAACTTTTAAAACAAAATTCTTATATAAAGGACGTTTATTCTTTCTCAATAAAATTTATAAGGGAAGAAAAAAAAATATGTGTGTTTGGGAGAGTTTACAAAATAGAGAGCTAAATTAGAGAGAAAATTAATAAAATGAGAGAGAGAAAATATAAATGTTTGTTCATTCCACAAAGAAGATTGCCTGTCTTTAAAGCGTATAATAAAACAGTAAAGGAAAATCTATAGTAGTTAATGTAGATAATTTTACGTAATTTATTCGATTTTTAAGATTCGAAAAAGTAATTTAATATAAGATATTTTAGTCTTGTCAGCTTGTAATTAAATAAAAAATTTATTCATCCACTCGTTGTTTATAATTCAAAAATTTTTCTAAATTTGATTTACTTGTAGTTTCCATTGTTTCATATTCGTATCAAACGTAGTTTCGTCCCTAAATGTTAATGAGTCTTACAATTAGTTAAAAATCCAAATATTATTTCCTCAATTTTTTCCTTTCTCAAAACTTGGTTGTTCCGTTTTATGAAAATGTCACTTTCCTTTCGGTTCATAGATTTTATGTCAAATTTCTAACCGTTTATTGACAGAAATAAGAAATTAAATGTCTGACCAATTTCTTTTAGAAAGAAAAAATATATGAGAAGAGTGATCAGCTTCAAGGAATCTTTAATTGAAATTAACCTGTATACTATAAACATTTCTGTTATGAATCTGGCTGTGCAGCTCATTCACGGGTGTAGCTAGTTCGTTAATGGCTGTTGATAGTTCGTTGATGGCTGTTGATAGTTCGTTCATGGATGCTCCTAGTTCGTCTATGGCTGCTGCTCGTCTGTTGAACATTGTTGTTAAGTTACAATAACAATGCAATAACATGATTACAAATAAAAGAATAGTCAGACAATACAGACCCAATATTACTAAGTTATGATGATTTATTATTACTGACTCGGGCAGTATCCTTAAAAAATTTCAAAGTTTTTAAAAGAAATAAAAATTACATTTTAATTCATTGATTTGGCAAACATCAATAAAGATCAGGTAGTTTAATCGTGTCATGAGCTAAAATGCTTTGCTTCGGTGTTCCTCTCCGTTTTAAAATAAAATCTATAGTAAAGAGTTAAAAAATAGTAAATATTTTACGTGATTTTAACCGTTAAAAATTCCAAAAAAAATTTTTTGAAAATATTTTATTCACTTTTCAAGATTCGAAATAATTTAAAAAACATTTTAAAGTCTTGTCCAGCTTTTAAAATTTATTTATCCACCCAATTGTTGTTGTTGATATTTAATTCGAAAAACAATTGGTTTAAGTAAAGACCCATCAGCTATTAATAATTCAGAGTCTTCTATTACATTTAATTCTTTTAATGTTTTTTCTAAATTTGATTTGCTTGTAGCTTCCATTTGTGGAATAAGTGAATTAATTTCATAAAGGAAAGAATCGCTTGTTTTAACTGATGGATTTCGCAAATGACTAAAGGAAATAGAAAATAATTTTAGGTATATTAACAGTTTTCCAAATTGAACATTTTAAACCCAAGTTAAAAGGAAAATAAGGGTAAAAAAAGAAAGCCCTTACAATGTTCTTTTGTTTTATTAACATTCTCTCTCTCCCTGATCGAAATTTTTAATTCAAAGCTTTCTATCTTCTCATCCCAAAAGGAAAATTTATTGTTAGATGATTTTATATGATCTGAAAATAGAGATACGAAAAAGCCTTTTTTCTGATATATCTTCGGTAAACTCTTTTTAAACTTCCATTTAGTTCCTAAAAAAAACAAAAAAAAACCTTACAATTTATTCCTCAACTGTTCAATAAATTCTCCAAGAGTTTGTTCTGCACCTATATGATATGTTAATGTTTGACTTGTTCCACAGACAAAACAATCTGGATCTCTTTCCAAAGGTACTACATTAAAGCATATTCCTTCAACATTTGCAAAATTCAAATAATTCTGCATTGGAATTGAAGCGCTTTAAAATTAAAATTTTAATTTTTTAACTATCAAAAAAGGATGTGATTGGATTTTTTCAAAAAATAGATAAAGAAAAAGACGAGCACAGAAACAGATTCCAAAAGCAGTTTAATTTTCTAGAAACATTTTATCCAGAAAGCATACTTCTACCTTCCAGCCAAAGACAAAAGTGATCCCTTATTCTTACTTACTTTGAAGCCATTTTGAATGCCTCAAGTGCACAACAACCTAATTAAATACAAAATTTTAATTTAAGAAATTTAAAAATAAACCAGCAATAACAGCATTAGTAGAAGCTACAGCAGGAATAATTCTTTTCAACACTCCCTGTGTTAGACGCAAATCAACACCCAAAATTTCAAATTCATTAGCCCGCTGTTGTGCTTTTCTAAAAGTCCATTCAACGTGCTGGGGATTGTCCGCATCCAATGAAATGCCTAAAAATAAATTTTAAAAATTTTTGAAAAATAAAAAAAAATGGATAGAAATACCTTCACCAAAAGGTTTACATTTATCCCATAAAACAACTTTAACATATTCAACACAATGTTCAGGCAATCTGGGAGTATGGGCAATTGTGCATAGAGGATAATTAACCTATAAATTTAGGAATTAAAATGACTTCTTGGCATCAAGTCTGATCCGCAAATTGGGTTAACTGAACTTCAAGGAAATGATTAGGAAGAGAAATAAGAACGGTTATTAAGGGAAAATAAATGTGAAATCAATGGCTATCTAGAGAGGCTGGACGCACAGCTCATTTTAGCCCAACCTGAAATCTGACCCCAGGATACGCCCTAAAGTGATATTGAAAATGACCCTAATAAAGTAATTTTTTTTTTTTAATAATTTTAAATCTAAAAACCTGTGGTGTGTAAAGATTTATTGTACATTGAATACAAGGCGTGTGATAAGGCAGAATTACACGAGCACTTCCACTAAAACCTTCAGTCCCGCCGTCAATGAGTGGAATAATTGTGCCTGGCCGTGGCTTGTTTTCTTCGTCAAATTCGACCAAAGAACACTTTAAATAAAAAACTTTAAAAAAATTTTTAAAAAATAAACAAAACCACTGTGGCGTTTAACCATCTTCGAGCATCAATAGAATCTAGTCCACAAATTATAATTGAAAATTGCCCATAAAAATCAAGTCCTTTATCTTGTATTTTACAATTATGTCTAAATTATTTTAAAAAAATTAATTTGAAATTTTTAAGAAAATCTTACGCAGTAAGACGGCATCCTTTAACACGTCTACGAACAAATGCGGCGGCTACTTCTGCTTTGTATAGGCCAACATCGTGCTCTCTAAATTTTGAAAAAAATACTTTTAATCGTGAAAAGAGGATAAATTTTTACATATTTCTTTAAAAATTATTTTTCTTTAAAATAAAAAATGTTTTCTCCCAAAGGATTCGAACCTGCAGCTAAAGAAAGTTAAACACTTATTTTACCGACTAAACTAAAAAATTGGGCAGCTTTCTTCAAGGAAAAAATAAGAGGTTTTTTTGCTTGTTTTTAATTAATAAATTACCGAAACAAAAATTGTCGGTTGAGATTTGAAAGGTCAATTGTGTCCATATCAATAACCTCAATATTTCGAAATCCTGACAAGGCCTAGAAATTAAAAAAAAAATAATTTTTAAAAATTAAAGAAAAAATCAACCAAATTTTTCAAAATTTCACATCCAAGTCCTCCAGCGCCAACAACCAAAACTGGACATTTTCTTACTCTTTCAAGATTCTATAAAATAAAAGAAATAAAAATTAAAAGGAATATAAAAAACCTCCGGGCCTGGAACAAAAGCTGGATGGGCAAATTTAGCAGAGCCAATCTCAGTAAATCGTCGGACATCCTCCCAACGTTCTAAATCCTTTTCTATTTCTGTAGACATTTTCTAAAGTTAAAAAAAAGAAAACAAAGGAAAAAATAGAAAAATTAAAAAAATAATAAAAAAATTAATAAAATTAATTTTAATAAAAATAAAAATACAGAACGCCAAAAAATAATTTTATTTAATTAAATAGGCGGAAAAAGTTTAGTTAAAAATTATAGAAACTTTGTAACATTGTAAAACAAGTTTTACAATTATTTCTCTCCAACTTTTTTTCTTCAACATTCTCCAACTTTTTTATTTTACAATTATAGGTTTTAATAAATGTTGCTAAACACAGTTTAAACTTTAAAATAAAACTTAAATATTTTTAACTTTTGTTTTGCTCAAACATCAACAATAAATATTACACTAAATATAATTTAATTTTCATATCAAACTTTAAAAGAAATGTGTGGTCTCTTTTTATTTCTTTTATAGTGAGGTAATAAAAGTACAACAATTCTTTATCTCATAAATTTTGTTTTTGCTTTATGTTGTTTAATAGAAAAGAGTTTGTTAGTCCCCCCTCCTCCCCATTTTATTTAACACACACATGTCTACTTTCTCCAAGTAAAATCCATTCCAAGCTTCTTCACAAAAATAATTTTAAAAATAAAAATTTATTTTCTACTCAATATGTATTTTTCTGTTTTATTTTTATTTTCATTTTTAATTTTAAATTATTATGAAATTCATTCTATTGAAATTGAACAGTCTAAAGGAGATGATGGAATTAATGGAGGGAGTGATCGGAATAAAAAGGGAATTTTAGATGAAGAGAAAGACGAGATTTGGAATATTTTATTGGGTAATTTAATGATTTCTAAGAATATTTGAAATTTTTTAAATATTAGAATTGGAATCGGACGATTTAGATGAAATGTCCACATATCCTATTGACTCAAATAATATCTCAATTAATGGAAATAATTCAAAAATTATTCCTGATAAATTAAATAAAAATATAACAATGTTGGCAACTGAAAAAGAACAGAATTTCAATGAGTCCAAACTTTTAAACCCTTCCCCGTCTGAACCAAAAAATTTGTTATCCACACACTTAACAGAAGAAGAATTAAGGCTGCCAGATTCTCTACAGCCTTTAAAATATGAAATTAAAATTATTTTTGATTCAGAATTAAATACAATACAAGGACAGGTTTGGAAGGAAGGGAAGGAAGATATGAGTTAATTGGGGAACTTCACAATATTAACGAAATTTTCTTGAAGACAATAGTTAATTGGGGGAATTACAAAATTAACAAATTGGGCAAATATAATTCTGAAATTTTTCTTGAATGTCCTAAAAAGTGTCAACTAACCAGTCTAAAAATTTCAGAATTTTTGATTTTGTGTCTCACAAGTTATGGGCAAAAATGACAGAATTTTAATGAAAATCTTTGGTTTTTAGCCATTTTTCGGCCACATCTTGAAAATTATTTTACCAAAAATTCTGAAATTAATAGGAAAGTTAGTTAAGACCATTAGAAACTTCTATGCAAAATTTTATTGAGATAAGTTCACTTTTGATTATTTTATAAGTGATAGTTCAAAGGTTATCCTTCTTCCTCATATGTAGAAGACACAAAAATAAATTCTAAAAATTTTTTCCTCAGGTCAAAACAGAATTAAAATGTCTACAAAACACTTCCCTAATTAAATTAAATATAGCTCCAGATTTTGTACAACTTGGCCACGTTCTACTCGAATCCAATTTTCCAATTAAAAATTTATTTAAAATTAACTCTATTAATATTGACTGGAAACGCCAACAATTAAATTTGGGATTAAACGAAAATTTGGAAATTGGGACTATTTATTATTTAAGTATTTGGTTTAGTTCCAAGTTTGCAAATGATGGAAGGGGGTTAAATCGAAATTATGACAAGGTAGGTGAAAAAATAAAAATTAAAGGGCAAAAGAGGTTTTAATTTATCCTTGAGAACCTGGGGTGCTTTTTGGAAGTGTAACTCAAGTTCTAATAAAATATTCAAAATAATTTTGGTGTCATTAAATAGAGAATTAAATTCTCTATAAGATCAAAAAAAATCAGAATTTTTAATATTCTAGAAAAAAAGTTATGGATAAAAATGTAAGCCTAAATTTAACTAAATTTACTCTTATAATTTACCCTTTTACTGACAATTTTTATTAGATTTTTTGAAATAAATTTATAATGTAAACCCTCTATGTTATGAACACCTTTTATAATTACACACTTAACAAATGATTTTCTGTCTTGTGAATGTCTCCTATAAGAGATAACCTCTAAATAAAGGAAAACCTCTATTTAATGTAAAATCTCTCTATAGTAGACAATTTTCTTGTTACGATGGTGTACACATTATAGAGGTTTAACAAAATAAAAATTTCCAAAAAATTTCCAGGAAAGAGGTATTTGGATCAATTCACTATTCGAACCTTCATTTGCTCGTCGCCTCTTCCCTTGTTGGGATGAGCCTCGTTTTCGAACAGCAATTAAATTAGAAATTTGGTTATTAAACAAATTTGCTTCTGAGGGGTTTGAATTAAAGGGCAAGTTGATTAAATTAATAATTTTTTATTTTTATTTTCAAGTTATAAAGTACTTTCTGCTACTGACAGTTTTTGTAGGCAATTAAATGTGAATTTGAGTATTTGCAATTTTGAGCCAATTCCTCCTATTCCAACGTTTGAATTTTCTTAATTTAAAGATGCTCACAATTAGATTTGTTGGTTTCAAACCGAACCGAAACAAAAACCGAAGATTTTCGGTTCGGTTTGTCGGTTCGGTTTCGGTTAACCGAAGAATTTGGTAAACCGACAACCCTACTCTCAATTGTCACATTCTTAGACTTAAGTCTGCATGAGATAGCTTAGAGTTTAAGATTAACTTATAGAATGAAAAATATAACCATGAAAGTTGTGATAAGTTGGAGATATATGTATATCTAAGCTTGTAATTTAATATAACTCTTACACTTGTCGGCATGCCCCTAGATGATTTTAATTACTATAGTCCCTCACCTTGTATTCCAGTATCTTAGCTGCTCACCTCGATTTAGTCCAAAGGCTGGGATAGGCTAGAGATTCTCAGACATCCAAGTTGCCTTCTCCTTTTACGGGTAAATTTTAAAACCCTCTATTTAATGGACCCCTATATAGTAGACTACCTCTATATAATGGACGATTTTTTGTTTGTTATAAAGGACTGAATTATTAATATTTTTATTTAATAATATTCCAGTTATTTATTTTCGTTGGCTATTGGCCGTTTTCAAAATGTTTGTAGCCTTGAAGATTTCCCCAAAGAAATGTCTCAAAACCCTTTAATTTGTATTTGGCAATTAATTAACGGAAATAAAGAAATGGAAAATAATAAAAACAAAAGTTTATATTTTATAAGAGAAATGGCTAAATTTCAGGTATTTTTTGAGAAAAATATTTTTAAAATTTTAAAAGAAAAAAATTTAAAGAGAGGAATGTTTAATTATATTGGTATTGGAACTAGTGCACGTCTAAATTTGTTAATAATCCCAATGAGGGTGAGAAATTTAATTATAAAATTGCCCAAAGAGAAGATAGAAGCGTGAAATTTTGTATGGGCATACCCAATAGTGTTGGCTAGTTTCTCTAAAAATTTCAGAATTTCTGGTTTCAAATTTCAGAAGTTATGGCCAAAAAACCACCAAAAATTTACACTTTTAATGAAAATTCTGATTTTTGACCATAAATTCTGATATTTTTATCAGAAAATTCTGAAATTTTTAGAAAAGTTAGATAAGCATGTTGATTATGTCTGTGAAAAGTTTTGTGGCTCTAGCCTCTCATTTGTTAATTTTATAAGCGATAGGGTAAATGAGATACATAGCATATTTTTAAGGTAAACGGAATGGAAAATTTTGGCCTTTTAAATGTTCGAGAAGCGGTTAATTTTAAGATTTTTTAAAATCAACTTTTCTTTTTTTAATCAGCTTTCAGTTGTGGCCCTTAGATAACGATACTGAACAAAATATTAAAAGATTCGAAAAAACTTTATTTCATGAAATGGCCCACCAATGGTTTGGAAATTTGGTTACTATGGTGAGTTTTTTGGTTAATCTACTCTCTTACTCTTAAGGAGAGGTGAATGAATTCTTTTACTCTCTTGACCAATACTAGGTATAACTACGGGAACTAGCCCCTGAGCCGGCTCGGGTCGGAGACCGAGCTGATTTTGAGATGCCCAGAGCCGGAACCACAAAATACCCAGCTAATTTTGTCCAAATCAGAGTTTCAACAATTAAAAAAATTTTTTTAGAAATGGTGGGATTCAATTTGGTTGGCAGAATCATTAAGTACATTTATGTCTTCACAACGCCCGATAGTGTTTGATCCAGCAACAGATTTAAGTGAAACACCCATTGTAGATAAAAAATGGGCATTACAGGCAGCAGAAGGAATTGTTCAACCAATTCAAAGTTTGTGGGGAGAAAAACTAAGGGATAGGGTCATACAAATTAAATCCGGAAAATATCCAAATGTGCCGTCACTTGCCTACTTAAATGATAAAATTAGCCTTTCGATTCAAAGGGTTAGAACAACTTTTAGTTAGTCAATTTAATAAACAATTCCAAAACTTCCTTCCAAATATTTAGGTACAGTCTATAGAAAAGGCCCGGCATTATTTGAAATGTTAGATTCATTAATTGGCGCTAAACGAATGCAAAAACTTTTACGCCGTTTTGTTTTTAATTTTCAATTTAAATCAGCAGAAACTAGCGATTTTATTGAATTGTTACAAAAAATTGATGAGGAATACGAAGAAAATATTGAAAATTATGAGGAAAATAAAAGGGTAAAATAATTGGATTTTCTCATAAATTTCTTTTTGAATATTTTTCGGTTATCACTCCCATCCCCCCGGTTATCTCTTTCCCAGATATAAGCCTGTATACCGTGTTTACTCGATTAATTCCCCTGGGGAATTATTTCTTCAACCCATCCCTGCCATGGGGAATTATTCGAGTAAATACGGTAGTCTGCTAACCAGTCCTATTTTCAAGTAAATATCTCAACGAACCTTCACGGAAATATTTAATTTTTTAAATTTAAATCCCTTCTACTTTTAATTTCTTGACGGTGATAAAGTTTAAAAAAATGAACTTTAAAAGAAAATTTAAAAAAAATTTGGACCAAGTTCTGCAGACTTTCTGTAAAATATTAAAATAATCTTTAGATGTTTCCAATTATTAAATATTTTCTTAAGTTAGATTACTTATATTTTTTAAAAATTATTTAAGGATATTCCATCCCAAAATAATAATTTCATCAATGGATCTTTGGCAGCCAACTTTCTTAATTCTTGGCTTCATTTACCTTCCATCCCTATTGTTTTTGTTGATTTAGATAATTTAAATAATTTAATTTTAATTTCACAAAAACCAAAAATTATTTATTATTATGGAGAAGAGGAAGAAGAGAGGGTGGAGGAAGGAGGAGTAAATAAAAAACAACAAGTATGGCCAATCCCAATATGGATAGAATGTTTGGAAGGGACTTTTCCTGAACAATTATTTTGGTTAAATGATCATAAAGGTAATAGGGATCGGAAAAAATTAAAAAAGAAAATTTTTAAAGAAATTTGTGGCAATTTAAAATTTGTGATAATCGATGGCTTTTAAATATAAATACATTTAAAACACAAAAAACTAGAAAAATTACATACATTCCACTCAAAAATATGGGTGTTATATAAATATTTAATTGAGTGTATTCGGATTTAATCCTTATTTTGGTAGTCTTTGTCCTTTAAACATTTAGTCTTAAATCCTTGAAAGTTTCGGTTTTGGATAGCTAAGGGATAACTAGCTTTTATTTACCAGAAAGCTTCGATCTTATAAAATTTAAATTTTTTTAACTTTCAAGAAAACAAGGGAATACTCATCATTCCACTAAATATTTTAACAAAAACAAATTCAACAACTTCTCTAGCATTTAATAGAAATCGCCCAGTTTATTATCAACTAAATATTAGAAAAATAAAGGGAAATTGAGAAAATAACCTCAAGCTTTTTTATTTTTAAATAATTTTTAATACCCTATATGTTATTAATTTTTAATAAAAATTTTTTTTTCTGAACTCCTTTTCCTTTTTTAAATTAATTTTTGTGTCTTATAGGTCAATCTAATTTTTGTAGAAAAAAACAACAAAAGAATATATATACATTTTCGGGATATTTTTTTACTTTTTTTGTTACACTTTTGTTTAAATTTTGTTGTACTAAATAAGGAAATATCTATAGGGTTTTGTGGTTTTTATTTAATTTTTAAAATTAAATTAGGTATTTGATAGTTTTATTTTAATTAAAAAATTAAATGAAATTGATATTTATTTTTATTTTTCTTGTTATAAAATTTCTTTCAGTTTGCAAAGGTAAATTTTCAAATAAAAATAAATTTATAGCCCGATATTTAATTAGGTATATAAATTTTTTTCCAGTTAGGAGTATAGGACAGGAGATTTTTATGTCTCAGGTTACTTGGTATAGGACAGGAATGAACCGAAAAATTTTTAATAGAGGTCAAAAAGGAAAGAGAATTTTGGGAGAGTTAGGAGACCTATCCCTAGTGTGTTTTAATGGAAACCAGAGCTACTCACTGATACTGATTTTGGTATCCGTATATTTACGGCAAATATCCGCAGGCATCTTGATATTATCTGTATACATATCCGTGTCCATGAGCAGGTCTGATGGAAACCCTTTTATTAGAGAGAGGGTCTTTTAAAAATTAAATTTAAACTTTAAAGGTACCCTAAAACAACCAGAACCATCAGAAAAATTAAAAACCCACTTTTGGGTAAATCCAGAAAAATTGGATGGATTATTTTACAGAGCGGCTACAATGGCTTTACTTAAAGCAAAAACAAAAGAATTAATTATTAAAGTCCCAACAATCGAAAAAATAATATTTAATGAATGTATTAAATATAATGGATATAAAAGTCCTTCAAAATATTCAAAATGTTTGGTTAAATTAATTAATAAAATTGGGGAAAATAATAAAAATAATTGGAATTATTTTGGAAATGTTGGAAAGTTGAATGAAAAAGAAGAGGGAGAAAAAGGATTGTTTTGGGGAACTTTGGTAAAATTTAAAAAAAATTTTTATTTTTTAAATTTAATCCTTGTCTGAGCTACATCATTTGTAGGCATTTTTGGAATAAAATTTACGGACGTGACTTTACGGCATAACTTTACGGATATAGGGGTAATAATAATAGAGGGGACGTAATAAGGGGGACGACGTTGCTCTAAATATACATAGGACGGATTACCCGAAAACTAATACTCAAAACAGACTCGAAACACGAAACCCTGCCCTAAGTATCGTGTTTCGAGTCCGTTTCTGACTAGAACCCCGACCCGCCTTTTTTCTTAATACTGCATAAGCATTTTAAATTACCTTCCTTTCTTTGGAAGCTACTTTAGCAGGGGTTTTGAATTTATTTTTTATCCAAATTTAAAAATAAATAATTTTTTCTAAAGGACTGGTTTGCCCAAATATTCCATCTAAAAATACCTAAAAATATATTACCATCAAATAATCACCAAAGAAAAGCTGATTTAATTAAAGGAAATATTAAAAGAAGGAAATTTAAAAAGAAAAAAATAAAAAATGGACGTCAAAAAAGAGAAATAATTAATTATAAAAATTTAAATAAATTCCAAAAAAATATAAAGGCACTTTATTTACTTCAACATTATTTAAATAGAATGGAATGGGCACAAAATTATTTAAATAATATTAGCCAACAGAGTGCTAGGTAATTTAAAATATTTTTTTCTTTCTGGGTTCCGTTCATAAATTAGAGGAATTCGTGGTTTTTACAAGAGAATTATTTAGACTTTGAAAGCAGGGATCGGCCGGGTACCCGAAACACCGCGAACTTTTTCCTCAACTTGGCCCATCCATCATCGAAAATTCGTTTACTTTTGGGGATGAGGGGTGGTCAAATATGTCTCTGTGATTATGGGAAAACCTGATCTTTCCAATCATTCCTAAAAAGAGTGAATCTTTCGTGTTATCTTTGGAAAACTGGAACTTACACATTCGCCTGATTAAATCCCCTTCCCATAGGGAATGTAGTTAACATTAAAATACTAAACAAAAATATTAAAAAAAAATTTTCAAAGCTTTTTTGAACCATTCCTTCACCAATCTATTAATTTTGTACCTTCTCAAGATGCAACAGAACCAATAATTTCCCAAATTTATTCAATTTTAAATTCAACAAATTTAACAAATAAAGGAATGTCTCTACTCTCACCACGTCTTCTTTCTCTTTTTCCTTCTAAAAAATTAAAAAGACCAGAATTTCTTTCACCAGAATTATTTAGCTTTTCTGGCGATGGAATTCTTCCTTTACCTAAGCTTTTCCAGGTGAGATAACGTTTAGACGGGAATTTATAAAATAATGAAAAGTGAGCTTAAAAATCTGAAATTTTCCAATTATATCCATAAGAGTGTCTTCTAGCCATGTTAAAAATTTCAGAATTTTTGATTAAATATCTCGTAAGTTATAGAGGAAAATATCAGAATTATCAGAAGAGAACGTCCTTTTTCATTACTTTTGGGCTAGTTTTTAGGCCATAACTTCTGAAATAAAAAACCAGAAATTCTGAAATTTTTAGCATAACAAGCTAACAGTATAGTGAATATCTGGGCAGAATTTTAAGTTTCTAGCTTCTAATTTGACCATTTTATAAGCGAGCGAGTGACGTTAGTTCGCTTCATGTTCCCCTTACCCAGTGACTGAAAAATTTAATTTTAAAAATTATTTTTTAAAAGATTTTGTCGCCAAATAAAGATTCTAGAGAACCTATGGAATGGATTGACTTTATACTTGAAATTAGCGGTGCTGGGAAACAATTGGAACAATTATTAAAGAATTCAGAAATTAAATATTTTAATCAAAAAATCTGGCCAGTAATTCAATTAGTTAAACAAAAAGAAGAATCATGGGAAAAATTGGAGAAAAGTTTTAATTATAGACAGAGGAAAGAATTGTCTGATAGAGGATTTGTTAATTTGGATAGATGGCAATTGGTGATTTTGATATTTTTTTAAATATTTTTGTGAATACCTTCAGATATTTTTAACTAAAAAAGCCAATAACAAACTCCCCTTGGACGTGTCCACACTCCCCTATTTAACCCTTAATTCTATGCTGAAGGGTGAAATGGTGGAAAGTCTGGTAAACTTAAGAAGATGATGGTTAGCTCCCAGCCGCCTAAACTTTATCCTATCTAAAGGAGTAATAGTTAGCCTAGTCTAGATTTATTAGGATACCTAGAAGAACTTCATTTTCTTTTCCTTAGAATAAAAATCGTTTCTCAAATTTTCAATTAAATATTTTTTTAAATTTTTTCTAGGAAATGTTTTTTGGAAAAGAATTTAAAGAAAATGCATGGATAAATAATTCTAATAATAGATTAGAGGAAAAAATAAAGTTATTGGCTAGTTTGGAAGATAAAGAAGAGAATGATTATAAAAATTATTTGAATGTGAAAAGGAGGAGGAGAAGAAGAAGTGAATCAAATAATTTAAAAAGAGTAATAATAAATATTTTATGAATTTTCTAAAATTAATTAAAGGGAATTATCGATGGTGGTGGCAGTTCTCATGAATTTCCAGATCCAATCGTTCCTTTGCCTCCCCTACCTCCTCCCCTTCCTCTTCCACCTCCTCTTCCATTACCGGAACCTTTTCCTCCCTCACTACCCCCTCCTCTTCACCTACCACTTCCAGAACCTCTCCCACCTCTTCCCCCACTTCCCCCGCCTCTTCCCTTACCTCAACCTACCCCCGTTTTTATCCCCGTTCGACCACCTCCCCCACCATTTGGAGGCTCTACAGTAATTGGAGGTATTGTCGCCAAACATTGGCGACTTTTGGCCAATTTCTACCCGTCCAATTTTTGGTTAATTTTTAGCTCGTTCACTGTTCATTTTCTTGTCGTCCACTCTCCATTTTCAAACTTATTTGCCCGCCTAAATTCCTTTCATTATTTTTTGTGTCCGTTCGTGCCAGCCACCCTCTGTTCTCTTACTTATTTTTCCTTTGTTTTTTTGGACTTGGCTTCTCTGGTCGAGTTCTCTCTTCTATTTTATTTCTCTAGCTACTTCGCGCATTTTTTCAAACTTACATTTTTTAAACATTTTATTGCCAAACCCCGCCCTAATTTGTGCCTATTTAAGAAGCGGATCAGCCACCCACATATCCTTCATTCTATTCTTCACTTCTCATTCAACCACTTCAACAACTTCCTGTGTGGGCTGATCTGCTTCTGGCCCTTGCTGGCCCTCAACTTGTTCGCTGCGATTGTTTATTTGTGTGTGAAAATAAACTTTATTGGTTGGACTTGTGTGTTTATTTTTGTTGGTTAAAGTGAACGTGCTCCGTTCACTTCTGCTTCCTTGGTGAACGGCACTACCGTTCACCACTTCTACTCCTTGGCTAAAGTGACTCGTGCTCCGAGTCACTCACTGCCCTTCCTTTGACTGTTGGCACTACCAACAGTCTGGTGCCAGTGCCACTATACACTGGCTGGTGCCACGACTCTTCCTCCTCTTCTTCAAACCAATTTGTCGGGACTTCCCGTCTCCCGACAAACTGGTGCCACGACTCTTCCTCCTCTTCTTCAAACCAATTTGTCGGGAACCTCCCGACTCCCGACAAACTGGTGCCACGACCCGGGACCCCCGGGGACGACAATTACAACAACAACCACTACACCACAACAACAACTACTACTGAAGTGAGCTGGCCAACAGCCACAGCGACAACTACCACTACAACAACTATTGTGTGTGAGCTGTACTACAGCCACCACCACACACCACTACACCAACTCTTCAACCTTGTGTGTGAGCGGAGCCACCGCCACAACAACTTCAACTACTCGTTCTTATTTTGGTTGAGCTGAACAACAGCCACCACAACTACAACTACTCTTTGTGAAGTGAGCTGAACAACAGCCGTCACAATGTCAGCAGTCATCCGGCTACAACTGGCCACCGTTCTGTCAACTTTGAAAGAAAAGGGCCGTGCTGTTCTCATCACGTTAAATGCTCAGGACACCACTGTGGAAGAAGATGATCGTCTAGAATTGGATGCTTTCCAACTCAAACAAGCTATTGGAAGAGCAGAAGTGCTGGTTGACAAATGGTATGGTGTGATTTCCAGACTGCTACCAACACAACAACAAGAAGAAATGGACGTTTTGAAAATCTTTCCACTGCCACGAGGTGAAGCAAGAATGGACGATGAACTTACTGTTTTGACTCAAATTGAACGATCTTATGAACTGGTTGCCTTGGCCAACGTGGAGTTACAACAACAACGTGCACTAAATCAGGGCTCTGACTTGTCTCAACGAAGTGTGACATCTGCCACTGTGGTGAAAGTTCAAACTGGAAATGCACAACACCAGACACAACAACCACTAGCTAATGGACCAGAAAGCCATTCTATTGAACAACCTGCTTTGCTTGTACGTCGTCCAACTCAAACTAATGCTAATGGACCTACAGCTGCTGGCAATGGTGCGAATGCTCAACACACTCATCTAGCTAGTCAATCTGGACTCTTGCCTTATCAACAACAAGGAACGGGCAACGGTGTACCAATCTACTCTACCTTCCGACCATTCCGCCTTGAGCCAATAAAATTCTCTGGTGACCCAAGAGAGTGGACTGCCTTCTGGTTGGCCTTTGATCGTGCCGTGAACAGTCAACCACTCCCACCGTTTGAAAAGCATTTGTGTCTACTACAAAGCCTCGTGCCTGGTTCAACTGCTAGACGTGCAATTGAAGGATATCCGATTTCTGATGAGAATTATCTCATGGTGGTCAACATACTTCGACAACAATTTGGTGATGTTAAAGCACTGCGTGAAGGTTTAATTGCTGAACTCCTACACCTGCCGCTGGCCAACAATTCACTGTTCTCCATGCGCAATCTCCGAGAACATGTTGAGCGAATTTGTCTACAACTCGAATCACCTGAGGGCTCGAATGCAACGCAAGATGAAATTGTGTGTGGTATAATCAGATCTAAACTGCCATCTGAAGCCTTGGAGACACTCATTGGTTGGGAAGAAGATGAACATGCTGTGTGGACTCTGGGTGAACTACGTAATGGACTTGGACGTCTGGTTCAACTGAAGGAACGGCTGGAGTTCACCATCACCACTCTTCATCAAAACAAGTTGGAACAACCAACCGTGCTTGAGGAACAACCTCACTACAACCAGACGACTGAACGAAGTGATCACCACGAACCAACTGACGTCTCTTACTCATGTATGACCACGCAATCACCAGGCCCACTAGACGAACAGCATGCACTACTTGCTCGTCCACTACAGTCACCACTCGAAGAATATGGTTGCTCACTGTGCCACACTGGGTCAACACACAAGCCAAGCCGATGTCCGATGTTTAATTCACGCAACAGACGCAGAGCTCGTCTCCTTGAACAAGGACGTTGTCTCAACTGCCTATATGATGGCCACATGCTCAACAAATGCCGGGCTGCTAATAAGTGCCGTAGATGTGGAGGCCGTCATCACTTTATGCTGTGTACAAAACGTCAACCTAAAAAGCGTGTGTACTACCCAATTGTTCAACACGATGGACCGTCTAACTCAAACTGGAGGCAACCCCAATCTAAAAAGCGTGTGTACTATCGGACTGGTCACCACGAAGGACCGTCCGAAGCAAATTGGAGAGTTAATACACCACCGCAGCCTGAAGTGACCTACTCTGGAATGGTCTTTACTAGCTCACTCAACGACTCTGAAGCCGACACCAAGTCGTCAACTAGCTCAACCAATCGTCATCGTCGACGCAAAGTCTGGATCAACTCAAAGCTAAAAGCCAACCTGCTCAAATCTAAAAATGGTCAAGTGACTTCGCAACCCAACAAAGCGTCCATCTGTTCAACGAGCTTTTCTAACGCTGGCAAATCTTTGTGTGTTACCCAAGCTGGGACTACCGCGGCTGTCACGTGTGGAATTATCGCGGCTGCTACTGAAGGAATTACCGAGTCTGCTACTGAACAAACTACTACGAATTGTTCTACTACTGCAAAAATAAATGGGTGTGATACTCGAGTGGGAATTACCCAGGCTGCTGCAACCACAATGGACAAAATAAATTTATTATTATCTGAGACCACATCACGACGTCGACCACGCAAAAGTTGTTCATCAGACAAAGGACAACAACGAGGAAGCCAGGTAGTGGAGTGCCGCCCCTCACCAAAAGCTCAAAGGGGGAAATCACGAAAGAGCACTCCACCACCATCATCACTGCTCTGGACCACACCATGCGCCTACGCAACGTGCTGTCAACCTGTCATCGGCACTGACTCAGCACCACACTGCGGCTCGTCGAGATGACTGATGAAGAAAGACGGATGATGACGAAGAATTTTTGTGATTTTTGTTGGGCGGGGGAGTGTCGCCAAACATTGGCGACTTTTGGCCAATTTCTACCCGTCCAATTTTTGGTTAATTTTTAGCTCGTTCACTGTTCATTTTCTTGTCGTCCACTCTCCATTTTCAAACTTATTTGCCCGCCTAAATTCCTTTCATTATTTTTTGTGTCCGTTCGTGCCAGCCACCCTCTGTTCTCTTACTTATTTTTCCTTTGTTTTTTTGGACTTGGCTTCTCTGGTCGAGTTCTCTCTTCTATTTTATTTCTCTAGCTACTTCGCGCATTTTTTCAAACTTACATTTTTTAAACATTTTATTGCCAAACCCCGCCCTAATTTGTGCCTATTTAAGAAGCGGATCAGCCACCCACATATCCTTCATTCTATTCTTCACTTCTCATTCAACCACTTCAACAACTTCCTGTGTGGGCTGATCTGCTTCTGGCCCTTGCTGGCCCTCAACTTGTTCGCTGCGATTGTTTATTTGTGTGTGAAAATAAACTTTATTGGTTGGACTTGTGTGTTTATTTTTGTTGGTTAAAGTGAACGTGCTCCGTTCACTTCTGCTTCCTTGGTGAACGGCACTACCGTTCACCACTTCTACTCCTTGGCTAAAGTGACTCGTGCTCCGAGTCACTCACTGCCCTTCCTTTGACTGTTGGCACTACCAACAGTCTGGTGCCAGTGCCACTATACACTGGCTGGTGCCACGACTCTTCCTCCTCTTCTTCAAACCAATTTGTCGGGACTTCCCGTCTCCCGACAAACTGGTGCCACGACTCTTCCTCCTCTTCTTCAAACCAATTTGTCGGGAACCTCCCGACTCCCGACAGGTATAGATAGCAATGGAGATCAATTCTTAACACCGTGGGGAAGATCTCCCGATACAGAAGTAAATATTGCTACAGTCCCGAGAAATGTGCTTTTGTCTCCTTGGGCTTTTCAAAATAGATTTGGAGGTGTTATACTTGAAGGGGTAAGTTATCTTTATCTTATAACCATACTTTAACAAATATAGGTGACTGACATAAGCTAGATCCAGTTATACGTGTATCGAGATCGATATCTCGAACCAGGATTATTTTTAGAGATCTAGTCTCGGGTCGTTCTTTATACAGTGGGACCTCTAATTTATGTACCCTCAAAATTGGATTAGTTTAGTTAGCTGCTAAATGAAGGAGGGATACTTTCCTCACTTCCCCCATCGCCCCTCGATTTACATATAGTACATAATCTGTTCAATTTAATTTAGATTTATTTATCTCCCTATGCATTTGCTTCAGAAATTATATCACCAGAAGTGTTAACTGTAAGCTAAATAAAATTTATTTTAACTTGTAAAACTCTTTAATTTAAAGTTAAAAGTCGCCTCTCCATCAGCTTTTATCGCAGCCATACTTTCCCCTTTAGCTTTAACAGCACGAATTACTTCTCCCTCAGCCTTCCGCTCACAAATTCTTTCACCCGAAGCTTTATCTGCTTATTTACTTTCTCCGGATGTTTTTCTGGCAGAAATTCTGTCTCCCGCTGTAATGCAAACTAGAGTGCTTAGCCCTAAAGCTTTGTTTGTGCAAATACTTTCTCCAAGTAAAATTGATAATTTTTTTAATTTTTTATTGGGAGAGGGTTAAAATAATTTAAGCAGAATTTCATTAATTTTTAAAAATTTTTAAATTTAAAATTAAAAGAAAAAATTTTGTTAAAGAAATAAGAAGTAGTGCTTTTCTAATGAAGTAACGCCTAGCTGCGTGTCTGTAAAATAGTCTATTTTGAACTTAAAATTCTGAAATTTTGTAATTAAATCTTTAATTGTGTTATATATCCTTGCCAAAAATTTCAGAATTTTTGGTTGATTATTTCACGAGTTCTGGTCGGAAAAGTACGATGATTGACATTTTTCTCCTTAAATTCTGACTTTTTCGATTGTAACTTCTGAAATACTAAACCAAAAATTCTGAAATTTTTTGAGAACATATTTAACACTATTAAAAATAATCAAACAAAATTTCATGGCTCTAGGTGCTCATTTGGGTATTTTATAGTTGATTGAATTAGCATTGTCGAAACTTATGACGTTTTAGCCAAAAGAAAGGAAAATTCCTTTTAATTAATTTTAATTAAACTTGAATTAAGTTAAAAAATAAAAAATAAAATTTTAAAGTGCTCGCCTCTCCAAGACTTGCCTCTCCACAATTTGGAGGTTTAGTAGTTCTCAGCCCCAATTTTTTATCTCCACGTATTAATTCGCAGGAAGGGCTACAAGTTGAAGTATTCTTTAATTTCTTAAAAAATTTTTTAATTTTGCAAAAAGATTCTTTCCCCACACATTCTTGGAGGAGAACATGAAGGATTAGAAGGTGATAGATGGACAATTGATGGGGCTACTCATTATATTGGATTTCCTGGATTGTTTCCAGTTAATGGACCTTTCTAATTTGAATTTTTTCTTCTTATAAAATTGTCTAAAATTTATTTTTAAATTTTAAATAAATTCTCTTTAATAGAGTGAAAAATGGAGAATATTATAGAGTCTTAGTAGAAAAGGTTGATCAGCTAGAGAGGGGTATCGTAAAATTCTTGAGAATAAATACCCCTCTCTAGCCTACTAATTAAATATTCTTGAATATTTGTTAAGAGTTTAAACCCTTTACTAACTACTTCACTTAATAAGAATGAATCTGAAATTAGGGCAGGTCGAAGCCGAGGTCCAGGAGAGGTCCATTCTTGGGTTTCGGAACTTGCCGAAGACATCGGTTATTCTCAAACCTTTACCTCGGTCTCTGATTTTCAAGAAAACTAGACCTACCTCTATTTTAAATTTAAAAAGAAATTTTTTTCCAAATTCGGTAATAAAAATAATTTTGTTAATTTTGATTTGATTAATTTTTAAAAATAATTTTTCGTCCCTCCTTAATTTAGGTAAATTCTCTCAATTAAATTGTTACTTTTTCTTAAAACAGTTCCCCCTATTTCCCTATCTTTTCTTTTTAATTTTTCCAAAATTCAATTTGTCTTTTTATTTTTTCCTTAAAAGGAAAATGCCGTGTTTTTATTCCAATAAAAAAATATCATTCGGCCAAACGATCATTGAAATGTTAATTTTTTTTATTTTTTTTGGACACTTAAAAAGACAGAAAAATAGGCGGAAATAAATTTAAAGAGGAGGTAGTTTATCTTTTTTTATTTTATAAAAACCGGTTAGCGGTGAAAGATAAATGGATATTTTCTTTGAAACTGTCAAAAAATATTTTTCTAGTAATGGCATTTGTTTAATTATGCAATTAATTGTTTAGAAAAAATAATTTACATAATTTTGTTATTTTTGATAAAATACAAAAATGGAATGAATGTCTTCCATCTTCCTTTGATTTAAAAACTCTTCTCTCTCCCCGTTTCCCTACAAGTACATACTGTTTGAATTTTTCGAAATTAATTTTATCAACACATCTAACTGAAATGTTCTGACTGATCTTGAGAAAAACATATTAGTTTGTTAGCTATGGGAAAACAGTCCCCAAGTTTTTGGGCATCCTGTTTAAACTTTCCATTCACTTTTAATTTTTTGAGGGCATTATTTTAAGTAATATTTAATTATTTATCTAATCAATCTTCATTCATATACTTGCAAATAAAAAATAATACAAGAATCATCCCCTTAATAACAAGTTTTTACCTTAATTATTCGATTTGCTCTTTAATATCGGCACTTTTTTACCCTTTTTAGAGACGGTAGACTTTCCAAAAAATTAAATTTTTAATTTTTTTCAATAAAAAATTAAATTAACTTCTTTGTTTTTTTCATCTTTTCACCAAAAAGAACCATCAATCTCTCTAAATAATTTCGCCAAATTCACACCAAAAAATGTCCTTAGTGGATTTTACTTAAAAACGTTTTTAATTTATTGTTTTTTTGAAAGAGATCTTTATTGAAAAAATTTTCTTAAATTTTATATATGCGCGAAAAATTAACAGAAAATTTTATAATGATTATTTTTTACCCAAAAATTACCCAGGGTAATTATTTTTTCTATCTCTTGATGGAGGGGAAAATTAATAGAGAGGGAGGGAAAATTATTTCAGGGAGAGTAACTCAGGGTTCCGATCGGCAACATGCCTAACAAAAGTACAAAAATCTCGATTTAAAAGTACATAGGGACTAAATTTCCAAATAAAAAGTACACTCCAAATTAAATTAAAAAATTTTTTTCGGAGGGAGGTGCCAAGGTGAAAAAATTTTCTGCGCCGAATTTTTGGTGCCGAAGGCGCCAAAAATTTTGATTTTTAGCGCCGCAGGCGAAAATTTTTAAAATATTAGAAGGCCGTAGGCCAAAAAAATTCACTTTTTCAGCTCCTCAGGCGAAAATTTTTTGAAATTTGGAGCCCATGAAGTCAGATTTCTTCCATTTTTTGCGCCGCAGGCGAAAATTTTGGGAATTTTGGAGTCCTTAAGCCAGATTTCTTCCATTTTTTCCAAAATGTTGATTTAAAAGTACATACTTTCAAAAAAGTACAAATTCAATTTCTTAAGTACGGAGGTCGATTTAAAAGTACAATACTTTTAAAAAAGTACGAATCGGAACCCTGGAGTAACTCAATTTATATTTTACCTATGAATTTACGGGGAGATAACTAACTAAAAAATTTCCTTACCTTAACAATTTTGTTAGCTAACTTTTAGCTCGATGAGAGACATCGTTTAATACTAAATTTTGGAATATTCGTAAAGTTATGGCTTTGCGCCAACTTGCCTACCCCTTACGCCTTAATCGAATTTACGAACAGATTTTTTGTATGAAATTTAAGTGCAATTGAAATTACGAATTTAAAAAATAAGTTATTAAAAGCAATTTTTGTTTATATAAATAAAAATTCTTAAAAAAAAACACAGATGTTAATGCCGATCTTGATCTTTAACTATTTTTGTTTATTTTTTTAAGCTTTATCTGATTTTTTTACTTTTTCTTGGCCATCTTCTCTTATAATTATTTTTTTCTAAATATTCTTTAAAGATCAATTTTTTATTTTTTTTTTCAAAAATCCCCTTTTTTCCCTCTTTTAATTCAAAAATCTTTGGCTTGTAAAATAAAATTATATTTATTTATATATTTTCATTAAAAAATTCTCTGGGAAGAGCGCGAATTGAAAAAATAAATTAATTCGCGGATCATTTTCACGGTTTTATTGAAAAGAAAAGAGAATTTTTAAATTTATATTTTTTTCTAAACAACTTCCGGCCACATAAAACCGCAAAATTTAAAAATTGAAAGAAAAAATTTGTTTTGAAGGGAGAAATAAAAATAAAGAGTTGGTGGGGAAAATAAAAAATAAATAATTTAAAAATTTTGAATTTTTTGGCCAGAAATAAATTAATGCAATAAATTATGTAATAAATATTTATTAATTAAATTAAGCATTTACATTGTTTGTCTGAACATTTTTTATTTGAAAATTTTTTAGAAACATTTTTAATGTTTCTGAACATTCTTTTCAACATCTATGTTTTGTTTAAAAGAAAAACAAGCCTCTTTTAATTCCGCTTTAATTTTTTTCCAAAAACACATGTTCATCTAAACATGTTTTTCTAATTTAATTTATTTTTAATTAAAAACATTTCCGGAAACATCCGAACATTTAATTATTTTCCTGAAATCTGAACATTCTTTTCAACATTTATTTGTTTATAAACAAATAAACTTTTTCAACTTGAATATTCTTCCAAACATTTTTAATTGTTCGCCCAAACATTTTTCTTCAATATGTTTATTTGTTTATTTTTCCACAAATAAAATTAATTTCATTTCATTTCTTAAAATAGAATTGCGCAATCCATTATTCTCTCTTATTTTTTCTCGCCTTTTAAATGGTCATTTTCTCACTTTTATTCAAGTAAATAAATAAATATCCAAAAATGGCCACAGAAATGTTTCATTATTTTCAAAAAATATTTTTAGGGACAAAAATTCACAACGGGAGATGTGCTGTTGATGATGATATTTTTATTTATTTTTGTATAAGTACTTGGAATAAAAAAAAACTTTTTTTCGAGAGAAGGAGAAAAAAGTTTTTAACAAATATTTTTTTTCAAAAAATTTTTCTATCTAAATTAGGGTAAAATAGGGAAAGTCTAATTATAAAAATTAGATGCTGAATCCATTTCTAAAAAGAATCCTCAATCTGACAAGGGAGTAAATATCTAATATTTTTCTCGAACCTCCCCTAATTTCTTCACTAATCCCTCTTGGACAGTTGTATTTCTATCTTCATTTAGAAGAGCTATTTTAATTATAATAACAAAGCTGTAAGGCAAAAAAGTTCCAAATAATTTTTAAAAATAATTAAATAAATATCTATTCAAATATCCAACAAATTAAAAAAAATTATTTAATTTTTTAAAAAAATAATTCCGGTTTTATTGGCCACTTTACTTAATTTTTTCTTCCTTCTTTTTCAACTCAAAAACAGTTAAATATTATTTCTCACCAACCATACTCGCGGAGAGAAACGCTGATTGTGTTTATAGAGGGAATGAATTGTTTGCCCATCTTGACTGTTTGGAAAAAAAATTTTTTCTATTTAGTTTGAAGGGATTTTTGAGCAACTATTTTTGGGAGAAGGAAGGGAAGAAGGCGATTTTCTTCGGGAGGGAAGGGAAGAGGAAAGGGGGAAGAGGGAAAGGGGGAAGAGGGAAAGGGAATGGGGAAGGGAAGAGCAATACCTCCTCAATCCCCCTTTCATTTAAGTAATAGCCAAAAGAATATTTAGAAAGGGAAGGAGGAAGTGTGACCATCACCAGAAGCTGTGGAGGAACCCCACTCTTCCTGCTTCTTATTAAGTAAAAAAATGAGGAGGGAGACAGTCTTAACTGCCACACTTCCGTCCCTCATTTAAATACCTGTTGGGCGCGGAACTATAAAATAAAAGTCAAATCAAGACTTTTAGTTATAAAATTTGTTAAATATCACCTCAATATTGTTAACTATCATCTCTAAAAATTTCATAATTTTTAAAAAATTATTTCAAAAATTATGAACAGAAAACTAAGAAAAATTGCGATGTTTCTCGAATAATTAAAGCATTTTTTGAAATATTTTCTTTAATTTTTAAAATAAAAATCAAAAAAATTACTGAAATTTTAGATATGTTGGAAATAAAAAGTAAAGAGATCTGTGGACAAAATTCTAATTCTAACAAAATTCTAACAAAATTCTAATTCTAACAAAATTCAAAATTCTAATTTTTATAAAATTAATTTGATTTAAAAAAAATAATTTTTTTGACTGACCGACCAGCCCCGTTGCAACGTAGTCCTAATTTTGCAACAATTCCCTATATTTTTATTCGGAATTTAATTTTTATCAAATCAAAAAATTTGAAAATTTTTCCAAGAATTTCTGAAACATTATAGAGAATATTAAAAGCCTAAATCATATTTTTTATCCATCCGCGCCCAATCATTACCTCGCCCAAACATCCTTTCCTTCAAACAATTCACCCCTCCTCCTTTTCAACAAACTGATTTCTCTCTCTCTCATCCCCCGCTTCTTGACGGCCATTTTCTAAATTTCCTCGAACACAAATAAAATAAAAATATTTTCTAATAATCGTCTTTTTCCCCTTTTTTGCATCAGATCATCAAAAAAAATTTTTTTCTTTAAAATTTTTATTTTTTTTCTTTAAATTCAACGAAAAATTTTATTATTTTTTTTAAATTAATTAATTAAATAAAATATTCAAAAAAAAATTAATTTATTTATTTTTCTTATCAATTTACTCTCAATAGTTCATTAATTTTTTATTTTAAAAAGTACATATTTTGTGTGTTTTATTTTATTTTAAGTTAGTTCAGATATTTTATTTAAAGTACATTTTTTAAATATTCTGTTGTGGATTTAAAAAATATTTTAATAAACATTTAAATAAATATTTAATTTATGAACATTTCCACAAACAAAGTTTTCGTTGTTTAGTTAAAAACATGCACAAACATGTTTTGTTAGAACTACAAACTTGAAACAATATTATCAAAACATGAGAAAAATATGAGCAAAACATGTTCAGACCTATAAATCTTTACAAACATTTTGCACTTTGTTTAAAACATCCATAAAAACATTATTTTTTAATTTAATATTTCCTTATATTTTTGTGTGTTTTTGATTTCTCTTATCAAATCAAAATTTTTTTTATTTATTTTATGAGATTGTAAATTATCAGTAAATAACAAAAATTATTTATTTTTCAGCTGTTTTTATTCACAAAATTATTTTCAAAAATAAATATTTTATTTAAAATTAATATTTTAAAAATTCTGATCCGAACATTTATTTGTTTGTTTGTTTAAACATTTTCCTAAACTTTAAGTTTAGGAACAACTAAAGTTTAAACAAGTTTAAATATTCTTCTTATATGTTTTGGATTATCCCCTATGCGCGAACTTGTATTTAAAACAAAAATAAGGATTTTTATTTGTTTTTGTTTGTTTGCCTAATATACCTATATTTAAATATAACCTCCAAAAACAAAAACTTTTCTTTCAAAAATTATTTAATTTTATTTTTTTAATAATTTTATTTTTTAGTAATTATCCTCATTTTAGTAATTATTTAATTATTTTTTACTTAATAATTTTTTCTTTCATCATTTTTTCTCTTTTTTTATTTATTTACTCTGCTTGAAATTAAACAATTGAAATAATAAACGCCTGAAAATAAAAAAGGAATGGACACCTTTATATAAAAAGAATTAAAAATAAAAAGCAATTAGTACGATAATGTAGAAAATAAATATTTATTTATTTTAGAATTTTTTAAGTAAAAGAAAAAATAAAAATTGTTGGGGTATTTTGTCATTCCCTATTAAAAATACAGTGAACAGAACAACAAAAACAATTAAACAAAAACAATTGCTTCCGTTTTTGGATGTTTTTGTTTTAATGTTTTTGTTGTTTTTAGATAAGGGAAATTAAATAAACAAAAACATTGTGTTTTTGTTTGTTTTTGTATTTTTCCAGAAAAGGGAGAATTTCCTCACAATATAATTTATTTATTTCCCCGCATTTTATGATAACAATAAAACCTAAAAATAATTTTTAATTATTTTATATTTTATTTGGATTTTTATTTAGAAATAAAGGATCCTCTTTTATTAAAAAAATTTGTTTAATTTGTTAGAGCTTGATTTTTAATTAACTTGGGGATGTTAGGGCGCAGAGACTTTCTATTAGAAATGAATCTAAATTTCTGATATTTTTCAAAAACATTCAATATAGTGTTGACTATATCCATACAAAATTTCGGAATTTTTGGTTTAATAATTCTCAAGTTCTGATCGAAAAACAAAAGAATGTCGCCATTTTCACTAAAACTTTGAATTTTTTGACCATAACTTCAGGAATAATCAACCAAAAATTCTGAAATTTTTTATTCATTTAAATAACTATATTAGCTATTACTGTACAAAATTTCACATTTCTACGTTTTTATTTGGCAATTTTATAAGGCCTAAAGTAACCTCACCTTGCCTTAACGTCACTACAACATTCCCTCCTATTTTTTAAATAAATTTCCCTCATTTTTTTGTGTTTTAATTTTATTTTCGCAGCAGGGTGCTCGTTATTTTCTTTTTTTATTTTTATTTTTGGAGACTACCGTTTCCTTCCCTTCTTTAGTGCCAATTTAAAAAATATAAAATGGATGGTTATCAGTACTTGGCATTTATTTTGCCTTGAGGCATTTCTTTTGTTTTTATAAACATTCATCCAATTTGTTAATGTTTTGAATATTCTAAAGAAGAGAATGATGAAGTACCTCTCTTCACTATTTTCACTCCTCTCTCACAGGTGCGCGAAATAGAAAAATATTTATAGACAAATTTAAGTAGATATATGTATGTATGTTAGCTTAGCTTTTTAAACATGTTTACCTTAAATTTATTATTTTTAGTTTGTTTGTTGTTGTTGTTGGTGCTGTTGTTTATATTTTAGATGTTTTGATGTTTTTCAATGTTTCTAATGTTTCTTGTTTTTTCTTGTGTTGTTTTGTTATTTGTTTTTAGATGTTTTATATTTGTTTTGTTGTTTTAAATGTTTTTTGCATGTTTCTAATGTTTTAATAAGTTTGTATTTTTAAGTTTATAATTGTTAGGTTTATTTATTTTTAAATGTTTTTGTGTTTTGATGTTTTTTGTTGTTATTTTGTGTCTATTATGTATTTTCCTATTTTAAAGATCACACATTTTGTATTTTGTTTGGTTTTGATTTTGTGTTTTTCTTGTTTTGTATTTTCCCCTGTTTGTCTTAATTTTGTATTTTCTGTATTTTTATTTAATTAAGTTTCCAAAACATATTGTTCATCAATTTTCACATGACTAATTCAAAACAATACCTTACATTAATTTATATATTTTCGTAAACATCAAATTCGCCCCAATAAACACAAAAATCTATGGATAATGAAGGAATTATTTAGTGCTCCTCGGCATTGCGCCAATTAAAAAACTAAAGGAAAATTAGAAAAAAATGCCAAAAAAATGCATAATTTTATATAATGATGATCTCATTAAACTCTTTATTTTTAATAATTAATTATTGGTTTCCAACAGTGAAAAGAAAGAAAGATTATTTTTTCTCCTCATTTTCTTCATTAAAACCCAAAATTATTAATATCCAAAAATATTTTCTTAAATAAAAAAATTAGTATTTTTGTATTTAAAGTTGCATTTACATATAAATATATTACGTAAATATTAAATAATAATGACCGGTTAAATTTTTTTCTTTGAATAATAAGCAACAACAACCCTTCTTTGTTCTCTTTGCTTCAAGTTTATTTTTATTTTTTTGCTTCAAGTTTTTCCAAGTTTATTTTTTTGGTTAACAATAGGCTGAAATACAAGAAGAATTTTATTAGAAGCTTGTAGCTTAACATAAGAAAAAATTTTCTGACTGAATAAAATTTGATGGCCACCATATTTAAATGGTCACTAAAGAGCTTTGTTTAAGTAACAAATTTTTTTGTTTTAAAAATTATTTAAGAAATTAAAAAAAATTTTCTTAATTTTTTTCTCAATTTTCTTTCTTTTTCTCTTCCCCATCTCTTAATTTTCCTCATTCCCTCACCTATCGGTCACGTTCTTCTCCCCCTCCACCACACACCCTCACCCCCTCCCCCAACACCTAAAGAATCTTCTCCTTCTCGTGTTTTTTGGCCCGGTCACACCTTAAAATTTATTTCCCTCTTTTTTTCAATAAATTTTTTCTAGCCTCTTCCCTCTTCTTCCCCTCTCTTCCCTCTTCTCCCTCTCGGAGTGACTGCTAATATGTATTATATTCCCGCGCAGACGCGTCCCAGTCAATTTATTCCCTCTTCTCTTTTTTGACTTTTTTCCAGCTAATTTTATTTCCAAAAAAAACTTTTTTTAACTTGTTTATTCCTAATTGAAACAAATTCAAGTTTTGGGAGGTCGAGAGAATAAAAAAAAAGTTGTTTTTCTAAGTTCTACCCTTTTAAAAGAACACGCGTAACTAAAAAGGGCAAATTGCGAAAAGCTTGGAAAAAAATAATTAATTTTAAATAACAAAAGAAAATCAACTGAAACAAACGTGTACATTCCCTTTTTAATGTTTTCTTTCCAAAAAAATATTGAGAAAATTTTAAATAAAAATATTTTTGAAGGAGGATTAGAGATAAGGTAAAAATGAGAGAGACAAAGATATTGCTTGCGCGAATGATTATAAATAATCGATATTTTGAGATAAAAATTTGAAATTTTTAACAAATATCTTTGATAATGCTAACTAATTATTCTGAAAATTTCAGAATTTTTGAATAAATATTTCAGAAGTTATTGTCAAAAAATCGAAGAAAATCGGGATTTTTCGAGAAAATTCAGACATTTTCGCCTATAACTTCTGAAATTCTGAACCAAAAATTCTGAAATTTTTAGGATTGATAGATAACCAGGATGAGGATATTATTGCCAACTTTTACTTTTTTAGGCTGATTCTAAGCTAATTTATAAGTGATCTACTAACACCCTTCTTTCAAACTCCATTCACTTCACACACCCCCTCCTCCTCCGCATTTTTTCTCTCTAAATATTTTTTTTTATTTTTTTCATTTTCTTTCAAAAATCAACACATCCTTCCATTTTATTTTGATTATTTGAATGATTTACAATTTTATTTCCCCTCCTTTTATTTAAAATTAACGGCAACTTTTTCCCTTTATTTTCTTCCCTTTTCAGCCTAATCCTTTAAAATATTTTTTTTTGTTTCAAAAAATATGTTTTATAAATATAGTAATACTTGGCCAATATTTTTCGGCAAAAAAAATAAAATGAAATATAATATTTTTATTTTTTATATCCTTTTATTGATAGCTTTATTCTTAATTTACTGGAAATTTTTCTCAAATGTCGGGTCTGTAAATTTGCGCTAGGAGGGGCTTTTTAAACAACATCTCCCTCCAATTTTAGAGTTATATCCAGATCAGGGATGATCGAAATAGAAATTTTTTTTCGAATCAAAACGAAATTTCGATCATCCCTGATCCCTCAATTGCCCAAGGTTTTTTCCACAATTATCCTCAGCCCGACCCAATTTCCCTGTACCCCTACACACCCACTCTTGAGCGTTCGGAGTACAGCCCTCCCATTTTAGTTATACCTCATTTTTACGTTCATTTTTTGCCTTAAGGGAGTATTTATAAACAATGTCCGAATGTGTGCCTGATTTTGATTTTATTTTTTATTACAGACTCCTTTTAAAAAATTTAAATTCAAAAATTCTTTACCACACTTTTTCCTCTATTTTATACACACTTAATCAAACGTCAAATAATTATAGTTATATTTTTTCCCTATTTTTAAATATTTTCTGGGAAGACACAAATCAATTTAAATAATCCTTAACAATAAAGAAGGAAGAAAGGGCATTTTTTCTTATTTTTTTCTTATTTTTTTTCTCATTCTCATTCTGGATCAACCCCTTATTTCCTTCCCTTCTTTCATTAAGTTTTCCCTTTTAAATGAATGCCAAGGTCAGTGGCAATTTTTTGAATTATTAAAAAATAAGTGGCTAATTTTCCCTTAAAAAGTGGTTGATTGACACAAATGATTATCTATTTTTTTGTTTTGTTGATTTTGTTAAGTATGCACCTATATATGAAGGAAAGGAAGGGAGGGAAACTTTTATATTTTGCGCACAAAAGGAAGTAGTTGGACGGCATTTACTTTTTTTTTTAAAAAAAATATTTTTTTGCCCTAAACACCTTTTGTAGTTTTAGGCAAAATAATTTGGGAGAAATTATTTGTAATTTTATTTTAAAATAAATTTTTTTTGGAATTTAAATGTAGAACATGTTAAATCCTCTGTTTTTTAAGGTTTTTTCTAATTACAAAATAAATATTTATTTTAATGTTTGGTCATTTAAAAGTTTTTAAGAGGATTTATTTAATAATTGGGAAATTAGTTTATAAATATGTATTTAAGGAAAATTTATTTTGATTATTTTTTGAATATTCGAATATTTTATTAATTTTATTTTCTTTTTTTTCAATTTAATTAAAAAAATTAGTGTTTTTGGCATGATACTAGATCGAAAATAATGATTATAAAAATAACGATCAAGTATTTTTAGATTTTTATTTTTCGATACCTAAATATAATACTAAAATATTAATATTGATATTAAATACCAGGGAACGAGGATTTTTTTTCCTGTCGGCTCGTTCCCTGTTAAACACTAATTAAAATTTAATAAATTAAGTTTTAAATATTATTTTTATTAAAATTTAAATTTAAAATAAATTTAATTTTAATAATTTTAATTTAACAATGTGTGTGTGGTTGTTTTTGTCTAAAAAATTATTTTTTTTCTTCATTTTCCTTTTAATTTTTTTTGTTTGTTTTTTAACCTTGACTATTAAACTACTAAAATGACCAGAGTTAAAAACAACCGCAACAAAACGAGTTATTTTTTATTTTAAAATTAATATTTATTTTTTTATTTAATTTTTAAATAATTCTCTCAAAATTTTCCTCCTTAATTTCTCGAATTTAATACAAAAAAAATTACTGGAACAAAACAAACACACAAATTATAAAATAAAAGTCAACTACTTCCAAAAATTGCTTTAGGGCTTTTTCTTGTCGCGCGCATGTACTTTTCTGTTAGAAATTGAAAAAAAAATTTTTTTGTTCTTTTATTTATGGCCTAAAAAATAAGAAATAAAATTTCGAAAAATAAAGACACAAGAAGATTTAAAATTATTTATTTAATAATCTCTAATTTAGAAAGCAACCTTATAGGGCGAGGATGGATTTTACGAAGACCCCGAAGTCCCCGTAAATTCTGATTTAGTTAGGATTTTTTTCAAAATAATTTTTTAAAATCTTTTATAATTATTAACTGTTCCTTCTCAAAATTATTTAATATGCGTTGTCCGCAAAATATTTTTCGTCCGCAAATAGGTATAATGCGGATTTTTGCTTATATTCCAAATTTCAAGATTTTTATTGACATTATTTTTAAATATTAGTATTCTATTTTAAATTTAAAGAAAATTTTTTATAATAAAAATTTAAATTCTTTTCTGATTTCTTTAAAAAATATTTTCAAAACCACTTTCCCAATTTTCTATCCAATCCCTCCCCCTCATTTTTAAAAAAATATTTTATTTTTACAGTAATTCTCCTGAGAAAAGGGTTGGCCTTTTAAATATAGACTTTGACCAATCTCTTTATTTTTTTACTCCCCCTATTAAACTCTTTTACTCCAAACACTTTTCACATCTTTCCTTTTTAACAAAGAAAAATTGTCGCGCCACAAAATGTTTAGAAGAAGAGGTGAATAATAAAGAAAAAGTTTAGCGCAAATTTCGCTTTCTAAATCGGATAATATTTTTTACTTAAATGGGACAAACATGTATTTATTTTAAGCAAAACATGTTGCGCAACATGGGATGTTTTGTGTTTTAGCAAACTTTATTTGTGTATTTTCTTTAATTTGTGTTTCTTGTGTTTTTTAATGTTTTATTCATTTTTGTGTTTTTCCAGGTTTGTTTTGATGTTTTTATTTTTTGTGTTTTACAACAAATGTTTTAATCAAGTTCTTACATATTTTTGTGTTTTGTTTTAACTTTCTCTTTTCTTATGTTTCTGTTTGATGCTTCTACAAACATGTATTTTTATTTTCTCTTTTGTTTTATTTGTTTCTAAAAGTTTTGATGTTTTTCAATTTGTTTTATTCATAATTTGTTTTATGTTTTATTTAGCTTGTTTAACAAACATTTTAAATTTAATTTTCAAAACAAAAACATGTTTGTATCTTTTCATGTTTTTCTAAAATATGTTTTTCAAACATTACAACATTTAAATATTTCCAAAACTCATGTTTTCAAACTTAAAAAGAAAATGAATAATTATGCGCAGCTTGAAAAATAAAATACACAACAAGTTTTTGTTGATGGATTGAGTTTTGGGGTTTTAAAGGAAAAAGAATTGACACGTTCATGTGTTAATCGCTGACTTTTTAATTTTTTCAAAAATATTTTTTTTAAGATTAATTTATTCACTTAATTTTTTTATTCTCTATTCGAACAAAATTTTGAGAAAATAAAATTTAAAATTAATTTAAAAATTAGATTTTCTTCAATACCCCAAAATTCTAACTAAGTGACTAGTAACCATCTATAGAATGAAAAAGAAAAATAGGGTAAAGAAAACAATAATTCTGAGGTTGTACGTACCCAAAAAAAATTTTTTTTTATTTTTCTCATTTTTAAAATTCAATTTAAATTTGATCTTTAACTTAACCTAAAATTAAAATTATTTTTAAAATTTTTTGCGGGAAGAGAAGACCCCCCAAAAATATATACTACTATTTTACTTCTTCTCCCAAATGATTTAACCCCGAAAATTTATTTTATATATTCTTCAATCTTTTGCCTTTTCCAGAGATTTCTTTCATTTATTTCTGACAGATAACCCAGAAACACTTTAAATAATTTGTAAATCTTTTTCTTCTTTTTACTTTAAATCATACATATATCCCCTATTTGGCGCCGTTTGGGAGGATTTTTTGGTTTAAATAAAAAGTATTTTTTGATTTATTTTGGATATTAAAATTGTTAAGATAAGGGATGTTTTGGCGTGTTTTTGACTTGAACGGGAGTTTTTGAGAGCTTATAAAACTAACGAATGAATACCTAAAGGCTTGAAATTTTTTCTGGATATCCTTAATAGTGTTAACTAATATTTCTGAAAATTTCAGAATTTCTTTTTTCTTATTTCAAAAGTTATGGCCAATAAACCAGAATATTTCGAGTAAACGTTGACTTTTTGTTGGTTTTTCGGCTATAACTTCTGAAACAATAAACCAAAAATTCTGAAATTTTTAACGAAGTTAGACAACATATTTATGAATATTCAACCAAAGTTTCATAGAAATAGGTTCATTCATTATGGAGATAACCTAGTATGCGCCAAAACATTTCCTGCGCCCAAAGAGTTAATCCCCCTCTCTTCTTCCCTTTTAAATGATTTTAACTGGAAAGAACGGGATGCCACACAACCAATAAATAGTATATCTAGGAGCTTTTCGGGATTGCGCCATTTTTCCTCTCTATCAACCCAATTATATATCATCTTTTCTTCTCCCGTTCGCGCACTTGTATTTAATTTTAATTTTAATTTTAATTTGAAAAAAAAATTTTCTCGTAAAACTGAAATTATTAAAAATTTACAAAAAAATATTTAAAAAATTCCAAATTTGCGTGTTTCAATTTCCCCGTATTTATTTTTTACCTTAAAACCCAAATTTAAAATTTTTCTATAAATAAAATTATTTTTTAAAAATAAAAAAATGAAACATTTGCGTAGTCTTTGCGTGTCAAATACAAAATTTGTTGATTATTTTTAAGGAAGTTTCCGGTTTATTTCTTTAATTTATTCTAATTATAAATTAAATATATTTAAATTTATTTTTTTTTATAATTTTTGTTCAGTTATTTTCTGATTACTTAAATTATTTATTTTATTTTATCTCCTTTGGAGTCCTCCTTTACCTCTTTGGCGCGAAATTAAAAATCTCCATCTAAACAATACCTATCTCTCTATAATTTTCCACAAAAATATTTCATAGTGTTAACTTACTTTCCTAAAAATTTCAGAATTTCTGGTTTTCTATTTCAAAAGTTATGGCTGACAACCCGATAAGAAGCGTCATTTTCTCTAAATATTCTGATTTTTTGACCATCACTTCTGAAATAATGAACCAGAAATTCTGAAATTTTTAGAGAGGTTAGTTAACAGTATTGAGGGTGTCCATATAAAATTTCTTGAATTTTGGATCACATTTAGCAATTTTATAGGCTTTGGCGTAACCCCCTTTCTCCTCTTATTCCCCCACCCCTCTATTAATTTAAAAGCTTTTTTAATTAAATTAATTAATTTAATTTTCTTTTTTTTTTAATTTTTTAGTGTCTATCAAACAAAAACAAAAAAATTAATAAACTTTTCATTTGTCATTATTTTAAATATTTATTTATTATTTTACCTTCGATCGACCTTCAAACACACCTATTTTTTCAATATTTTTCTAAGTACTTAAAAAGGAATTTAATTTTTTATTGACAAAAAAAAACAACTAAAAATTATTAACGAGAAGAAGATTATTGGTAGACAACAAAAAGTAATTAATTAATAATTAAAATCTCTATCTTATCACAGGGAGGATATAGAAAGGATAGAACATATTTTTGATCATTAACATTAGAGATCGGTCTGGATCTGGATCCAGTCAGGATTTTTCCTGGATCGAGAGTCCAGATCCCATCATTTTTTGATCGTCCTGGATTTTTTCTGGATCCAGATCAAGAATTGTTCAAGTTACTAACCTAAATCCAGATCCAGGATTTTTGAAAATACCTATCTCTAATTCACATATCACCATATATTCGCTTTCTCAGATATCCCTTAAAAGCCCTCAAAATCGGAATAAGTAAGATCATGTTTATTAATGGAACTAAAAACTCATCTTATCTCATTGTCAGTGTGATAAGTCAGAAATTTTGATTATTTTTAGTACAGAATTATCAAAAACTCATATAGCCTTTGCAACTAGGAACTTAGCTAAAAAGGGAGTTGAGGGACTTAGGAGAGGTTGAGAGCTCGTAATCCCTCAAAAGTTGAAGGATCTAATAATTTAACTGACTAATTTAAATTTTAAAAATTTAAATCTTTTTAATTCAATATTTTTTTATTTTAGCCTATTGACCAGAAAAATATTTTAATTTAAAAATTAAAAATCAAAGTGGCTACCCAACTAAAAATGTTGGTAGGCGCGGATGGGGAGAAGGCAGCTTCTAGTAATGTAAATAGCCCTAGAAATGTTGTTCCTGGTAAATATATTTAAATTTAAAATTCAAAATTTAAAACAATTTAAAGGTTTAATACCGAAAATAGAACAACAACAACAAAATTTAAATGATTCTCCTTCCCCTTTTTTTCTCCCCACACATTTCCCTGAAATGCCTGGTGCCGCTATGTTCTTTGGTGCTGCTGATTTTAATCCTGCTCATTGCTTTAATGATGGAAATCCTAAGTGAGATGAGAAATTTTTTAAAAAATATTTTTAGAAGACCCCTCTCTAATAAACAGGCATTTTAAACTTGAACCTTATCCTACGATTAATACATTAGGGAAACCCCCCCATTGATACGCTGTGGTAAGTCAAAGATTATTGATATTACGTCTCATTTCTTTTGATATCTGAAAATGAAGTTTAGAATAATTAAGAGAGGTTTCTTTAGTTGTCACATCAAATAAAAATTAAAAAACCCAATTCTTTCCTATAATCAACCTTATACCTCTTTGCAATAATATCCGCTATATAGAGGTTTTCCTTATAGGTTCACATTATATAGAGGTTTTTAAAAATCATTTTTTTAAGTCTTGACTTGGCAGCCTTTTATGCAGCACAACAACAAATGTTTTGGCCTAATGCTGATGATTTAAAAATTGTGAATACAATGAATGAGGGAGTAATGGATGAAGAAACTGCTAAATTGTTTGAACAACAAGTTAAATTTTTAAAAAATTTAAAAACAATTTTTAAATATTTTTTTAGATAGCTGAACATTCTGCTGCAATTGTTGGTCAGTCTCTTCCTTCTGAGAATGATCCAACATCAAATATTTCTTCTGTGCCTCTTTTATCTAACAATAATTGGCCTGATCAAATACACAAACAGGCAAGTTTGGGCGCCGGAATGTCTTGGCGCGAACACTTATAAAATAGCTTAACATGCGACTAAATTGTTGAGATTCAGTCTGATTCTTCCTAATAATGTTTTCTAACATGTCTAAAATTTTCAGAATTTTTGGTTTAGTATTTTGCAAGTTATAGTTGAAAATATCTTTATTTTTTTTAAAATCCATATTTTTGTTAGTTTTTTGACCATAATTTAAAAATTAGTGGATAAAAAAGTCTGAAATTTTTATCAGTGATAGATAGGATTATTTTTAATATATGTACAAAATTTTATTTCCCTAACTTTTCATTAGACAATTTTATAGGCTCGCCGTAACATTACATTTCAGTTAAAACATGTTAAATTCTCTCCCCCTTTATTTTCAGCCTTTCCAGCCATACACAAATGCAACAAAATGTAAAAAATCGGGAAATCATATAAAGAGGCCTATGAATGGTTTTTCTAAATTAAAAATTAATTTTTTAATAAAAAATATTTTAAGCATTTATGGTATGGTCACGTGATGAACGTTTAAAAATTTGTAGTGTTCAACCAGACAAACATAATGCTGAAATTAGTAAAGAGGTAAAAAAACTTATTTAACTTCTCAAGATTGTACATAAAATAGAGGTTTTGTAATCAACTCTCGTTAGTAGCTACCCTCTTAATTACGCTCATTTCAATATAGGCGACTTTTCTTTCGTTCCATTCTTTCGGTTCACAGTAAAGGGGGGCATTTCGTTATAGGCGACCTTCCCTAATACATTCAAGTCGCTACTAACGAAAGTTGATTATTTTGGAGATCTTTTAGTTCCTATCTTTTAACCAAATAATTTTCAATTTAAAGTTGGGCTTCCGCTGGAAAAGTATGACTAAAGAAGACAAAAGGCCCTATGAAATAAAAGCTGAGGAATTGAGACAGTTACATTGTTTGGAATATCCAGACTATAAATATAGACCTAGAAAGAAGGTAAAATTAAAATAAAAATTTTATTTTAAAATTAATTTTAAGATTAAAAAACAAGACACTCAAAAGCCTCAATTAACTATACAAAAAGATAGGGAAAGACTACCTTTGAATAGAAGCACCAATGGAATAAATATGAGAAGGTAAAATCTTTAATTATTAAATATGAAATCAAAACCTCCCTGCTATCAACTCATTTTTTAATAATAATTTTGGTACACTATATAGAGGGTATCTTTTATAAAGGAGATAAAAAAATAAAATGTTTTCGATAAAAGGTTCATGATTGGATTTCTGTCCGCAATTATTTTTGCGGATTTACGTAAAAATTTTTTGTATATCTTTTCCACTATAAGGATCATAAGGAGGCCACTATAAGTAGGTCTTCAATTTAAAAAATTTATTTTTTAAAGCAATAACAACACTAACAACAACACCAATAATTACCAGTCCTTTCTAAATTATGGCGCTCCTATAGAAAATAGAGGACAACAACAATTTGAACATTTAGACACCAAACAACAACAACAACAATATTTCCACCAAACACAACAAACATTGTTTGAAGAAACACAACAATTAATGCAAGAAACATCACCACATTTCCAACAAACTTCTTTATTAAATTCTTCTTTAAATTCTCCCCAACAAACTATCCAAACACAACAATTCTTTACAGGGTTTCCTGATACTGGTATGTTTGGGCGCGAAAATGTTTGGGCGCAAACGCTTGTAAAATATTCAAATGAGCTCCTAAATTTTTGAAATTTTGTATAATTGTGCTCGATATAGTTGACTAGCTATAATATAAAATTGAGAATTTTTGGTTAAATATTTGGGGAGTTATGCTGGAAAATGTTGAATTTTTAAGGAAATTTGTCGTCTCTTGTTACTTTTTCTGTTATAACTTTTGAAATTTTTAACAGAAAATTCTGAAACTTTCAGACAGGTTAACTAATAGTATTGAGAGTATCTTTTTCAGACAGGTTTGAGAGTATCTTTTTCAGACAGGTTTCAGACAGGTTAACTAATAGTATTGAGAGTATATGTTATTAGAAGCTCATTTAACATTTTTATGTTTAATTCTGTGCCGTCACAACCTCCACCAATCAATCCATCTTTTCCCTATTAATTTTTAAAAATTTTAAAAAGCAGCCTCAACTAGCGGTGTTCAAAATCAACATAGTACATATTCAGCTTATAATCCCCCACAAATACCACAACATTCATCACCAGTTTCCTTCCAAATGCCCGGCATTTCGGGCTTAGTAGTTCCACAACAACAACAGCCTTCAACAATGCAATCGAGTAATGAAAGGCAAATTTATGGACAAAATGAACAACAACAAATTGGTAAATATATAATTTTATAAATATCAAACAAGGCTAACAATTGGTTAAAGTTAGTGAAAATAGTCTACAGGAATGGGGGAACAATTTATTAACTGGGATAATTTCTAAAAAAATCGGGGATTGATAGCATCTCTCTCCTAACATTTTTCTAAAGACACAGGATTAATTTAGGATATAATACCACCCAAAGATTTATTTAAAATTTAAATTAATTTCTCTCACTTTTCTAGGTGTTTTCCCATCTCAACAACCGGTCCAACAATTTTATTTAATTGACCAATGAGTTGAATTTTTAGATAAAAGTTTTAATTTTGTGTTTCCCTCTTTTATTCTTCCAAAAACTTATTTTTAAAAAAAAGGTTCAAATTCTTGAAGAATTGGAGAAAAAAGAAAGGGAAACACAATCTAAAAATTTAGTTTTCTTTTTGTAAATTTTAATTATATTTGTATTAATCGAAATTGATATTTTTTTTATTTTAAAAATATTTTTTTCTCTCTCTATTTCTTGACCTTTTATAGAATTTTGTATTTATTTATTTAAAAATTAGTTTAAAAAATTATTTTAAATTAAATTTCAAAAAATTGTTGGTAGATCCTTTAGAATTTATCAAAAAAAATATTTTTTTCAATTCCTTAAAGGACCCAACAATTTTTATAAATTTTTCTAAAAATTAATTTAGACCCGATTTTTTTTTATTTTTGACCTCATTTAAAAAATAAATTTTCTTTCAAAAAATAAACTTTTCTTTAAATCTGCCCTATAAAACAATTAAATTCACTGCTTTTATATTCTTTTTTTTTAATTTTTTTGTTGAATAAATTTTATGATATTGTAGTGAATATTTAGGGAATTATAGTTAAAAAATATTAAAAAAATATAATTTTCTAATTTCAAAAACAAAAAAAAATATAATTTAATAATCAAAACTGGCAGTATATTTAAAATAGTCAGAAAGCAAAGATAAAAATAAAATTATAAAAAAAGTCAAGGCGTAAAATAATAGAATTATTAGAGAAAGGATTGGCAATGTCTTAAGGTTATAATAAAATTTTGAAAAGAGATGATGATAGTTTAATATAAAATTTAATTCGAAAAGTTGACAAACTAACCAAAAGTTTTCATTAATTTCTGAAAAAATAAGGGAAAAATTCTGTTCAGAGACTAACCGAGTTGAATCAGATCAGAAAATAAATTCCAAACCCTTCAAAAAATTCCCGTTTCTCTAATAAAAATAAGTATGTTTAATTGATTATAAAAGTTTTCTCTCTTTAAATTTTCTTTTTGTTTTTAAATAAAAAATTCTTTTTTAAATAAAATTATTAAGAGGGTCATCCGGAACAGATTCATTAAACACTTCTTCCTCACCCACCTCTTCTTCTTCCAATCCATTTTCATAAATTTCATCATCTTCATTTTTATAATTTTCTTCTTCCTCTTCCTCCTCCTTTTCTTCATCTTTTCCATACATTTCTTCTTCATCTGCAATAGGATCCATTTTTACTCCACAACTATTTAAAAATCCTCCATGAAAACGACAATAATAAATAAACCTTTAAAAAAATAATTTTTAAAATTTTTTTTAATTTTTAAAATTATTAATTCACAACTAAACTAAGATAGAAACTAAGTATCAGAAAAAATTATGTATAAAAGGAATGCTCTTAAAACCCTGGAAAAAAGAAATACCAAATGAAATTAGACCCATTATTAGGTGAGATATTGAAAAGAAAAACTTCAATTGGGAATGATTATTATGTATGGGCTTTACTTAAAAACACCCAAAAAAAGCTTATGGAAAGGAATCAAACTAGAAATTTTATAAAGATGGGTAAAAGAAAACCCCCTCCCAATTAGAAGGAAAAAAATAAAAATTTATTTTTATTTTATTAACTACCAACTTTTTCCATGTTGCGTGTAAAGATAATAAAGCTTCATTTCCAATAATTATAAGCAAATATTTTGCTCGACTAATTGAAGTATTTATTCTCTAAAAATGTCAAAAATTAATTCAAATAATTTTTTAAAAATCTTACCAAATCACAACGAAGGAATCCCAAATCATATTGCCTAACCATTGACATAATAATTACTTCTCTTTCAGAACCCTTGAAAAATTTTTTTTAGAAATTTTTAACCTCTTTAAAGATACCTGAAATCCCTCAACAGAATCAACCGTAACACCAGGAAATGAAGCTAACATAACTCTTAAACGAAGAACCTTAAAAAGAATTTTCCAATTTTTCAGAATTTTTTAAAAATTTTGCCTGATTTTTGTAAGGAGAAATAACCCCAATATCCTTCTCTTGTGTATTTGTTTCAGCCAAAATTCGTTGTACATATTTACATACTAAATTAGCTTCAAAAGTATTTTGATGTGATTTATTAACTCCTTGTTCATCTTCACTGCCACGAGAAGAATGGAAAATTATTGGGAAACCCTTAAAATGAGTAAAACGTTAAAAGAGACAGGAAGTAATAACAAAAAATGGGATAGATAAGGGAGGGCAAGGTGGGATATTTAGGGATAGGGATATCTAAGAGTTTATCTCATTGAGCTGTTGATAAGTGAGAGAACGAGGAAGAGCAAAAAGTAAAAGCTTGAGATATGTACAAACAGGATAAGCGAGTAATGGACGTCAAAGATAAATAAAAGGGAATATCTAGACCTTAAACAATGTCAGAATAAGTATTAAAAATAAGATATAAAAACAAATATTTTCTTGTAATTATTCCTTTCAATAATCTATCGAAGATTGATTTGACAACAAAAAATAAATTTAAAATTGTTGTCAAAGTACATCTTCGAATTTTTAATTTTTATAAATAAGCGGCCACTTAAGTCCCCAAAAATTAATTTAAAAATTAAAAAAAACCTTTGTAGGTAATCCTTCCCAATCAGAAAGTTTATAAAAATTTCCTTGTCTATCATCAACAATTAACATATTATCATAGAACAAATAAGAACAAGGCCTCAAAATATTATAATGTGAACGATATGTTTGGCGTAGAATGACAAAAAATCTTCTAAAAAATTTTTGAAATTTTTAATTAAAAAAATTAAAATACTCGTCAGACGAATCCTTGTACATTTCAGAATGCATAATTCTTTTAAGCATAGAAATATCAAAACCAAACCATTTCATTGTATTTACATTTAGAACTGGACCTAATTGCATTGGATCGCCTGCCAAAACGACGGAGGTCTCTTTTCCAACAAGTCCTCCTTTAAAAAAAGGAATTTTAATTTTTAATTAAAGCTTATGTTTAAATCAGTTAATTTTTAAATCATGTCCAAAGAAATATTTGTACCGATGGGATAGATCGGCTTAACCCATTCTAACATTAAACTCTATATCCCAGCATGTTTTTTTCCTTTTCAAGACAAAAAAATCCAAAAATTAGAATAATTAACCTTAACATAAGTAACATTCCACTCCCTCTCAAAAAAAAGAGAGTAGATGATACGAACTACTAAATAGGCCCAAAAAATCTTCGAGAAAATGATAAGCAAAAAATAAGACGGATCTTTACTTGTTTTCACTCTAGCATTCTTCTATCTTTTTTACAAAATTAAAAAAAATAACAAACCTATAGGAATCCAAACTTCTGATTCTAATGCTTGACCAGCTTCATCCACAATTATATGTCTAAAAAATTAAATATTTGAAAAAAAATAAAAATAAAACAAACGTAAAATAGTCCCTTAAACCGCCAGCCAAAATTAGATAAGATGAAGTAGCTAGTGTTGCAATTATTACACGAAACATTTTTAGATTTAAACGATCAGGAATTCCAAAAAAACGATGTTTGGCTTCTTTTCTTTAAAATTTAAAAATTATTTTTAATATCTGTAAAGGATATTCTCTGGAAAATTTAGGGGTTTAGGCCTTATTAGAAAAAAGAATCATCTAGATAATGATAAATGACAGGAAAATCTCAGAAGTCGTCGAAAATTTTTCCACAAAATTACTCAGTTGGATAAAATTTTTTTAAAAGAACAAGAAGCTTTAAGGGTGTATACCTAGAAATATAATCAATGAAAAGAATCCATGCCTTTAAAAAATCAAAATCTTACGCTAAATAAGATATCGGGTCCAATTTTTTATTTCGACTGTGTGCCATCGTTGCTTAAAAATTAATCTTTAAAATATTTTTAAATATAAAATAACCAACATAAAGAATGCATTCTAAAAATATATTTGTGTTCCAAAAAATCATGTTGTAAAAGAGCTTCAGCAAAATTATCAGCAGCCATTTTACTTGGAGTACAAACCAAAACACGATTTTGGGATGATTGAAGGACTAAATGTCTAATTGATTCAATTAAAGTAATCGTTTTTCCAGTTCCTAAAATTACAAAAAAAACTTTTGAAAACTCAAACATTTTTAAAAACCTGGAGGTCCAAATAAAACAAACGGCCATGGATGGTGTTCCTTATTGACAATCGAGAAGATGGCATTTTTCTGTAAAATTAAAAAAAATTTTTTGTATTTCAAGAAGTTGGGAAAAGAAAGCTATCAAGACAAGAAAGGATAGAAGAATAGATACAAGTGATTTTGATAAAGAAGCCTAAAAACCATCTAATATTTAATATTGGTTAAAAATAATTTATTTTAATCAAAAATAATTAACTAACTTGTTCTTCATTATAACTATGATCAGCTTCTTCCCGAAACGGCATCGATAACAATTCAACAGCTCTGCGCGTTCGAAACTCTTCAAGGGTCTAAATAATAATTATTCCCTTCTTAAATATTTTGTTAAAAAAACCTCAGTAAATTCAGGTTTAGGATAAATTATTTGATCCATATTTCTTCTACTTCCACAATTTGCCAATATCCATTCTAATGAACGAAGTTGTGAGCGATAAACAAAAGCAGAACTATTAATTGACACATTTACCTAAAAAGAAAATATTTTATTTATTTAAATAAAAAATTTATAGAATTTTATTACATTATTGCTCAACGCCAAAATCCGAGAAAGCCGTAAAGGATCAACAAAAAATAGAACAATGCTTTGGCTTGAAGGATTGACTTGTTCTATAACTGCCTATTTAATGAAAAAAAATTTTTTAATTAAAAAAAATTAAAATTTAATGAAAATCGTGTTCAGAAGGGACGAACTTTTGGCATTTTGTTTAAATTGCCCAAAAGCAGATACCCTCCTAAAATTTTATTTAGCTCACTTTGTAGACCGAACTTTTAAGTTATTTAATTAGTTCAGTAGATTAAGCGAGCAACAAAATAATAGATAACTTCACTACCAACTTAACCACAAAGACATCAAAATTTATTTAAAAAATATACTTATTGTTAAGAAATAATTTACATTAGCATATAATTTTCCATCAGAAACCGAACGTACAGAAACGTGAAGGCCAGTAGTTAAAACATCGTCATCAAATGTTCGGCGTGGTATTTTTATCTAATTTGAAAAAAATGTAAAAGGTTTAAAGATCTTTCCAACATTTAAAGATCTTTCCCTTAGAAGTCGATAGAAGTAACTTTCGGATAAACTATACATTCGGTTAATTTCTTTTAAGAAATTATCCTAATCTAAGGTAAAAAATAATTAAAGAAAACCTCATAAAGAGAATCATCATCAGTACCATAAGGTGCAATTTTAACTTTTTGTAACATAATTTTAGCATCTTGCATAGCACCCTTTAAAAAATTTTTTTTCAAATTAATTTAAAAAAGAGAAAACTCCATCAAATGCCCAAGCAATATAAATAAATATTCTCAATTTTTCGGCTAAGGAAGGCAAATCACAAGCAATTTGTTGTAATTTTTCTAAAATTGGTGCAAAAGAAGGATCGTCTACCAAATCATTTTCCTTTAAAAAAATAAATTTTTAATTTAGAAAAATTTTTTTTTAATTACAGAAAATGTACTTCCCAATTCTTGATATTCTGTTGGAAGTACAAGTGCACGATTAAAGTCTTTGTAGAGAAGTAAACCACCACGAATTCTATAATTAAAATGTTAAAAATAATTATTTTGATAATGAAAATTCCAAATTTTTTGCCGTAAATAAGAATTTTCAAGGTCTGAGATCGCAAATAAATCCGCAATTTTTGTCCGCAATTTTTCAGATCAATTGCGGACAAAAATTGCGGATTCATTTGCGAACTTCCCAAGAATACAAGAATAAAAATTACTTTCTAACTCCATCCTTCTGTCGATCTGGCCTTTCCATTGGGTCATCATAAGTAGAAAAATCTTCTTTTAAATAAGTATAGCCATTAACAAATTTTTGTGCTTTAATATTACTTAAAGAGCACTTTTAAAATTTTCAAAAAATATTTTTTATACATATTTTTAGGTTTCCCTCCAGTTGAAGGCTCATCCCTAGCATCATCACTTTCTTGTTGTTGGTTGTTTTTGCCATTACTCATTCCTCCAAATTTTTTTCTTCGTTTAGATTTTACGTCCTTAAAATTTTAAATTCTTTACCGATTAAAAAATTTTACCTGAAAATCCCCAAAATCTTCAAATCCATCAGGGGCAGCTCTAGGCGCTGATTGATTTGGTCTGCACCCACTCCTTCCCCCAAAATCAGCAGAGGTTGAAGGTTGATGAAAGCCATTTTGAGTAGCTTTAGGTAGCATTATTCCGGCCTCCACATATTGCTTTAAAACACGATAGGCTTGAGTTATAATCTGAAAATTTTAAAATAAATTCCAAAAGAATGGGATTTTTGCAAAAAATTATCCGAAAACAATCTTTAAAGAAATTTTTGAAAAAATCCTTAGAAGGAAAATAACAAACAAATATTTGAATTAAGGTGTCTCCCCAATTCTTCACTATTACCAATGAAATCATTTAAATTAATTTTTCAGTAATACCTGTGCTTTCTGAACAGCGCCACCTTTATCCGAATGATGAGCTTTTATTTGCTATTAGAAATAAGATTAACAATTAAATAAATTAAAAAAACCTTAAAAAATGCTCTTCTAAGTTCTACCAAATTAATAGTATGTGTAACCTTTAATTCCATCATCATTGACAAAATTTCTTTATCAGTATAGTTGAATTCCTGTGAAAAGAAAATTAAATTAAAATTTCTTTTTAAAGAAAAAAATTTTTTTTTAATTAACCTTACGCAATCCTGACATGATGAATATTAATATACCCGTAAATCTAATTTACTAATGCTGGCGTTGACAAAGAATAAAATAAGAGAAATCTGAAAAAAAAAGTTTAAAACGTAAATAAGGAAATATTTATGTTGTAAGATAATAATCAAAGAAAGATCAGAAAATTCCTCTTTTATTTTAGAAGACTACAAAGTTTGTTCGTCATTTACAAAACATTGTAATTTTTTGTTTAATTTTCCTTTAAAATTGTGGTGGGACTCAAACATTCAAAATTTTCTCTGAAAAGAGGTGGGGATCTTTGAGTCCCAAAGGTTGAATCCCTGAGACATATTTTGAGCCATAACTTTTTAGATATCCAATTAATTCGAATAATTCTTTTAACATTCGAAAGCCCTATTTGTGTGAATTTTTTTCGCCAACAGGATTGTTTTGAGCAGAAAATTCTACAAAAAGGTACAGCTAGATAAGTGCGTGCAATCGTGATTTTTGATATTTATTAGGATTTAACTTTCTGTTTGTTGATCTGATCAGCTCAATCCTGCTAGAAAAAATGATCCTTACATCAATAGCTTTCTATTGATATATTAATTATTTAAATCGATTAGGTAATAAAAAAGTTATGGCCCAAAATATAGCCCTGGGACTCAACCTTCTGAGACTCAACTGGAGCCTTTCGAAAAGGTACACTTTAGTCTCTTTATTTTCTTTTCAGCGGTAGGGGACACTTCAGTCCGGGACGTTTCAGTCCCGAGCTCTATAACTCGAGAAGGTTCGAGTAGTTTTTGGAACTCTTGGTATCGTTGGATAGAGGATTAATTAGATTATAAAATAAGCTATTGATCAAAAAATTTGATCGACAGGTACCAAAGTTATGATTAAAAAACATGCGAAAAGTTTGCTCAATAAATAAAATAAATAAATGAAAAAATGACTTTTTTAAAAAATGGCGGTTTTTTGATAATAACTTCATTATCAGTTGATAAGATTATTTTATCTTTGGTATCATTTTGTAGAGAATTTAATCCTCTATCCAAAGATACTAAAAGTTCAATAAATTATTAGAAAATTCCCGAGTTACAAGCTCGGGACTGAAACGGCCAGGGACTGAAGTGGGACGTTCCGTCTTTTCAGCACACTTGATAACTTTTAAATTCGTATTCGTAATTAGAATTTCTGTTTGAGATTACCTTAATTGTTATTTTTAGTTTTTTATTTTAAATAATGGATACCCCAAATCTCAAATTTTGTTACAACAAGGGATGTGGAGCTAAATTTAATCCTGATGAAAATAAAGAAGGTTTTTTTAATTTTTGAGTTTAATTTAAAAAATTTAATTTTAAGACTCGTGCACTTTCCACCCTGGACCCCCCTATTTTCATGATGCTTATAAAATTTGGAAGTGTTGTAACAAAAAGAGTACAGATTTCACGTAAATTTTTAGTATACTTTTTAATAAAATTTTTGTTTTAAAGTGCTTGGTTGAATTTTGAGGGATGTACTCGTGGACCTGTAATTCTTTGTAATAATTAAAAATTATTTGTTTTTATTTAAAAGCATAACCCTGTTAAACCTGATGTCCCCAAGATTCAGCAGACTCAACCTAAAGCTGAGGAGAAGGTTGTTTTTTTTTATTTTGATGGCTTCAATCTGATAGCAATGAGGAAAGTCCCAGGCCCTCCAATTTTTAGAAGTTCCCTTTTCCAGGGTCTTTTTAAGGGTTTAACTAAAAGACTTGTATTTTTAATTAAACTTAATTACTCTTTTGATACCTACTCATTTCAGATACCAATACGTGTGCTAGTTACTGGAGCAGCTGGTCAGATTGGTTATTCTTTGGTTATTCAAATTGCAAAGGGTGATGTTTTTGGAAAAGAAACGGTTTGATATTTTTTAAACTTATTTTTAAATTAAAATTTTTGTAGCCCATTGTTCTGGTAATGTTGGATATTCCTCCTTTAGGAGAAGTGCTTAAAGGAGTGGAACTTGAACTTTACGATTGTGCCTTGGCGAATCTTATAGGTTTTTTTGTGATTTCTAATTAACGTTAGGATTTCTAAACCCCATTAATATTTTCAGCTGTCGAGCCAGTCACAACTGAAGAAGCAGCATTCAAAGACATTGATTATGCTTTTCTTGTTGGTGCAATGCCTCGAAAGGAAGGAATGGAACGAAAGGATTTACTTGCTGCTAATGTAAAAATATTCAAATCGCAAGGATTGGCTCTAGCAAAATATTCAAAGCCAACTGTTAAGGTAAAATATTATTAAATTTTGACATTAAAAAATTTTTTTTCAAAGGTTCTGGTTGTTGGAAACCCAGCAAATACAAATGCTTTTATTTGTGCAAAATACGCAGCAGAAAAAATTCCAACAAAAAATTTCAGCGCTATGACTCGTCTTGACCATAACCGTGCAATTGCCCAAATAGCTGCTCGTTGTGGGGTTGACTGTGGATCTGTCAAGAAAGTTATAATTTGGGGAAATCATTCAAGTACTCAATTTCCTGATGTTAAACACGCTAAAGTAATTAAAGGTTTGGAAATTTTTTTTATTTTTTATTAGAAGTTTTCATATAACAGGTGGCACAGAGATTGGTGCTTATGAGGCTGTAAATGATGTGCCGTGGATTCAAAATGAATTTATTTCGGTTATTTATTTTTTGAGAATATTTAGAAAACTCCCATGTTTTTTAGACCGTCCAAAAGCGCGGAGCTGTTATTATCGAAAAACGCAAACTGTCCAGCGCAATGTCTGCAGCAAAGGCGGCTTGGTAAGTAGTGAATAAATCACGACTTAAGGATTTTCCATGTTTAAAGACCGTCTAATATCTCCTCAATTTTAGTGATCACATTCATGATTGGCATTTTGGAACAAAAGATGGCGATTGGGTTTCTATGGCCGTTCCTTCTGATGGTTCTTATGGAATACCCAAAGGTTTGGTCTTCTCATTTCCAATCACTATTGATGCAAAAACGCGTAACTGGAAAATTGTTCAAGGATTGGAACTTGATGATTTTACGAAACAAAAAATTGAAATTACTACAGAGGTTTTTCTACAAACTTTTTAAAAAATAATTTATTAAAAAATTTTGAAGGAATTGACAGCAGAACGCGAAGATGCTTTATATCCAAATAAATTTTGACTAAAAAAATATCTGAAGAATTAAAGAATGGTTGTATTTTTATATTTAAAATGTAAAGAAATATGGGACTTTTTTATGACCAATTAAAATATAAATTTAATTTATTTTCAATTTATTTTTACTTTATTTATATGATAAATTTAACCCACGAATATTTTTAATTCAAACTACTAGAAAATTTCAGCCTAAAGATATTTTTTTCTAGCTTTTCTTGTAATTAGTAAAAAAATTTTTTTATTTGAATTTAGATTCAGCAACTTAATCACCCCAGCCAATACTACTCTCTCCACGAGAGAGAGTTACCATTTTAGTGTTCTTTTTCCAGCGTTTACTCAAATAAAAGTATCGAAAAATAAAAATGAGAAATAAATATGAAATGGGCTTATTCGTTTTATTTCCACTGAAACGACTCTTAGTTTTTGCTGGTTAAGTTGTTGTCTAGAAATTTCTATCAATTAAATTTTTAAGGTTAATTTTAGTTCTTTTTTAGTGTTTTTAAATTTATTTTTGATGGATTCTTCAAATCTTTTACTTTGTTACAACAAAGGATGTGGAGCTAAATTTAATCCTGCTGAAAATAAAGAAGGTTTTTTTAATTTTTGATTTTAATTTAAAAATTAAATTTTCAGACTCGTGCATTTTCCACCCTGGGCCGCCCTATTTTCATGATGCTTATAAAATTTGGAAATGTTGCAATAAAAAAAGCACAGATTTTAGGTAATTTTAATCTAAATTTTAAAAATTGTTGTATTTAAAGCACTTGGCTGAGTTTTGAAGGATGTACTCGTGGACCTGTAATTTATTTTAAATTAATAAAAATTATTTTTATTTAAAAGCATAACCCTGATAAACCTTGCAATGATGTTCCTAAAGTTTTGCTTTCACAGCCTGAAGTTGAAGAAAAGGTTTGATTTTTATTTTGGTTGTTAGTAGTTTTTTAAGCATTCTTGTGTCATTTTGATTTTTTCAACATTTTGTACGGAACGGGATCCCTCGGGATTAATTTCTGAATTCAGTTTTTCGTTCAAAATCCAGGATTTTTAGGCTGGATCTCTTAAAATTCTTTGAGTGATTTTATCCCGTGCCAATCTCTTGATAAGAATATTTTGACTCAAATCAATCTACGAAGTTCATAGGCATATTATTAAGGAAATTTTTGTTTTTCTCTTTGAACAATTAATTCTTTTTTTTTTTAATTTAAATCAAAAAGAAAGAACTTTTAAGAAGGAATTGTTTAAAAAATATTCCCTTAAATTTGCCTAAATTCTAAATTTATAGCGAAGAATTTTTCAATCTTAGATGATCGTCTGGAATGGATTAAACAAACCTGCCGAACGTTCTGAAGCCCATAATCGTGAAAGAGTTTCACTTTCAGTACAGATGACAGAGGTCATTTTTTTCGACTTATGTTCAGTTTTTTTATTTTTTTTAATTTTCTAGAGTTCATGTAAAGCATTAGAAAGTGAATTACAACGAAGAAAAGAAAATGTTGAAATAATTGATGAAATTCAAAATTTAAAGCTTTTGATTGGGACTGGATGTACTAATAATGCTTGCAAAGCGGTTCTTAAAAAAAAATTTTTTGTATTTTTTCTGAAAAAAATTTAGACTTATACTGGCCCTGAAACTGATTTACAAGAATGTTTACACCATCCAGGCAATGCAATATTCCATGAGGGAATGAAATTTTGGTCTTGTTATGAGCGCAAAACCACCGATTTTGGAGCTTTTCTTGATCAACTGGGATGTTCTAGAGGAAAGCATTGTTGGACTAAAGTTTGTTTTAATTTTGGGAATTTTTTTATTTTTGGAGGGTCTTTAATTTATTTAACCTTGAACAATAATTGCTGTCAATGAATCCTGTCGACACAAACCCCCATTTCAAATAAATATTAATTATTCAAAAGCAAAGTTTAGGAAGGGGGGGGGGTCTTTCGTCTATTCTACTCAATTTTAATGTGGAAATCGTCGGTAATAGTTCGGATGGTATACCCATCATTTTTCCGGCCTCAAAATATTTAAAAATGGTCAGTATATTATCAGATTAAAGAACCCGACGAGCTGTTCGAATGACACCAAAATCAACCCCCGGTCTTAACTTTGGGCCGAGATACAGACAAAAACCCTGCGCAAAGCGAAGTGTTTTGCACAAGCGCCTCCCCAGCGTAAAAGGATTACTTTATGTCATAACTTTGTCAAATCTTTTTAAATTACGTTGATTTTGATGTAATTCGAATCAGCTCGACAAGTTCTTTCGAATGAGCTATTATTTGTTTAATTAAATTTTTAGACGAAAAATAAGCTTCGTCCACCCTATTATTTTTCAATTTTCGGGGGTCTGTATCTCGGCCCAAAGTTAAGATCGGGGGTTGATTTTGGTGTCATCCGACACAGCTCGACGGGTTCTATAATCTGAAAATATACTGACCATTTTTAAATATTTTGAAGCCGGAAAAATGATGGGGTATACCATCCGAACTATTACCAAATCGTCTTCTCTATTTCGTGTAGAGAATAATCGACTTCGTCTTCTTCACCTCAAGAGAAACTTAAAAAATTTTCCTTAAAATATTCAATTTTTTAATTTTATTAAAACAGCAAATTGACAAAACAGAAAATCTTCGAGAAGATTGGTTTCAACGAAATGGGCAAATTTTAATTTCAATTTATTGTAAAGGAGCGATAATGGAAGGGACTAAAATTGACACAGATGGACTTAATTTAAAGGCTAAAATTAAATTTAATTTTGGAGATAAAGAAACTTTACGAGAATATGAACTTTTTGGTGAAATTATTCCTTCTGAGAGCATGGTTTGATTTTTTAAAAATGTTTTGAATTTTAAGGTTGGGGTTAATGAGAGGGTGGGTAAATTTGCACTTCGTCTTTGTAATTTCTGAACGAATAGTAGTCCAATTTTTGTAGTCTTTATACTGTTTGGATTGGAAGTTGCAGGGCTGTTTCATCTGCTTCCGGTTTTGCCCAATTTAATTATCTTTTGGTCCTTCGGCTTTCATTTTTCAATTTTATTTCCTCCCATCTTTCAAAGGGCCCATTCCTGCTATATAACCTCACTTTTTGGATTCAAAAAATTATCTTTATTTTTAAGGTTTTGATAAGTGAACGAAAAGTGGAGATTGTGCTTAAACAGGTGAACAAAGATGCTTGGCCAAGACTGACATACAAGTGATATTTTTTAACGGATATTTTTATTTTTGTAAAAAATTTGAAAAAATGTTAATATATTCTAAAAGGGAAGACAATTGATTTTTTGATTTTTTAAAAAAAATATTAAAATTAATATTCAACACATTGATAAAAAAAATATCGAAGTGAACATGTTTAGTGGGAAAAATAAAATGGGTAACTTAATTTTTAACAAATTTTTACGACTTAAGTTCTGTTAAACGTCTTAGAAATTAAAAAAAAACAATAATTGCAGAAAACTTGTATTTAAAATACCTTTTTTAGACTAAAGACTAAAAAAACTTTCTGGGCTTTGCTTCGATCCCCTACTTTTTAAAATCAAAATAAAATCCACTTAACCACACTTTTTTAAGTGTACAGCGGAAATTCTCCACCCCAGAGCACAATTTTCTCTTAATAGGTTAAGGAGAATGACTAAGCAAACTATTTGAATTTAAACGTTAATGCAAAAATTTTTGACAATTATAAAATTTAATTCCTCCGAAAATTTAAATTACATAAATTATAAATAAAAAAATAAACCAAAAATAAATTATTTAAAGAATCATCCCAAAATTTCTTATTGTATTTATTTTGTAATCAAGGAGAAACTGATAAAGTAGAAACTGATGGCACATAAGAATCATAAAGTTGCGTTGGAAGCAGTTCGCGTAATACATCAGAGAAAGGTTCTGTAGACGAACAAATCAAAAATGCATTTTCCTTCTTAATATTTTCTACCAATTCACGAGAAATCGACTGAATAATGATTAAAATTTTTTAAAATAGTAATTTTAAATGAGGCATTTAAGGATTTGGAGATTTGAGAGTTTTACGAATAGACCCAGCAATAATCCAAAAATAAAACTAAAAATTTAGAAAGTTATCCGAAAACTAAAAATTTTACGAATATATCAAAATAGGTTAGAAAAATTTGAGAATGGGTTGGGTCCAAAAGTAGTCTAGCCCACATTTATAAAAAAGTAATACCATTAATTCGGGTAGAAAGTTCAAAGTAAGATTGAGAGAGCGAAAAGAACTAGCTTTACAAGAAAGTCCGTGAAGAGCAAAAGAATAAAGTTTTTGAATAAAAGCTTTTCCAGTAGTTGACAATTTTTCAAGTTCATTAACATCTAAGATACCAGAATTCATTCGAGAAGTTATAATTAATTTCATCAAAACAAATTCTTCTTTGTCCATTTTTAAATCCGCCATAGAATAACCTAAATTTATCACCTTCTCGACAATTTCTTTGGTTAAAAGACCATTTGGAATCTGAAAAGAGAAAATTGTACTAAATAGTCTTGAGAGCTTATAAAAATTAGAAATATGAATATATATCAATTAAATCTTGCAGAAATATTCTAAATAATTTTGTAAGAATTTGAGAACTAAAACAATTGGAAACCAATTAATTTTAAATTTTACGCCAGCTTAAAAATCCTTGTCATTCCAAGGATATTGGTTCCAATCAGATATTTTATAAAAGAAATTTCAAAAGCATTACCTGAAATCCTTGTTCAAAATCAAGTAAAATACCATTAGGCAAGGAAAAAAATTTGGTCTCCCCAGCAAATTGTGATTTATATTCCTCATCGACTGCTACTAAAGTCCCCATAGCTAATTCAAAAATCAGAAGAGGCGCAAAAGAATAGCGTAATAAAATAATCTTTAAAAAATTAAAAGTAATAATACACAAATAAAAATAACTTTATCCTCGACAGTCAAATCCTCATTGCTGGAAACATTTTGAGATGTAACTTCCTCGTAATTCATTTCAGAAAGGGAATTGATGTATTCCACCAGTTTTATAATAAAATGTTTTTTTGTCAATTCAATTTGTTGAAACTCAATAAATGTAATAACAGGTTTAATATAATATTCACCCTGCTATAAAAAATTTTTATTGAAAAATTTCCCTACACTTTTCGGAATTGTAACTTTAGAACAAATGTCATTTGAGCTGAGCTAAACTACAGCAAAATTAGTTTGCGGAAAAAAACCTAAGCTTTGATAAAGATAACTTAAAAGCGTAAACCATAGGGGATGTGACCAAGCTCTCTTTTTGTATAAAAATTTGAAAAGGCAAGTAACCTGTTCGAATGAGCTCGACAAGCTTAACCGAAACTCGGCGGGACTGAACGAATTTTAAAGATTATGCCCAAATTGATTAGCTCAGCTTTCGAATAACACATTTGTCCGAAACTTTAATCGCACAGGTTAGTTTAACGATTCGAATGGTTCTTACAATTAACAAGAACCATCCAACTCACTAACCAAACCAATTGACATATTTTCTGTAGAATTCCGTCAGATCTCCCATAATCCGATTCGAACAAACAATATATCATTCAAAAGAGCTCGTCGAGCTGAGCTGGGTGACACCAAAATTTATGTACTTGTGGGTTATTCGTACAGACTTTTTGCGGACTTTTTTTGCGGACACAATTCTAAATAATGGAAAAAGAAAAAGTTATAATGTTCAGTTTGCATAAATTACCTAATTATATTTTAGACACTACATTTAATCTTGTTTGATTGGTTGACAAGTGCATAGGAGAGGAAGAGAAACTCTAACCATTATGTACACTTGTGTCCGCAAAAAAAGTCCGCAAAAAGTCTAGGGATAACCTCACAGAATTTGCTTCGGGACTCACCTATGAGCCAAATCACAGGCCCTTAAACCCAGCAAAAGTTTATTCCCACGAGACGCGTCTCGCCGACTCCCATAGGGTTGCCCAAACTTGTTCAATCCCGGTGAATTTGTTTTTATTTAAAAATTTCGGTCACAGTTCACGAGGTTCACTTGTCGGCTCTACAAGCTTTTTGAATCGATTTTTCCCCAAAAAATTAGCTGGTCCCTCATTTCTCTATTTTCAAGGGCTTTAGCGCACAGGTAATCCCGAGCATAATCTGAGTGTCGTTTGACTTACTTAGCTCAACAAGCGCTTACGAATGTCATATGGTTTGCCTAAATCGGAGCAGGGCAGGAAATATGACAGAATTTTTCCTATCTTTTAAAAAATTTCTATAAAACCTGTTTGCTTAATTGATTCCAAATATTTTTTTCTTTAAAAAGATTATTCAAATTTAATTCTTTAGGCAAATTCTTGTAGCGATCATTGTCTTCTCGATTTATAATCTTTTCAATTACAAGCATTCTATGGATTAAAACTTGTGGATTTATATCAATTGTTGCCATCTAAATTAAATAAAATGTTTTGTTCATACCCCTCCCAATTATTTGAGTTAAACAAAATTTATTCCTACATTATTCCCTTAATAAAGCAACTTTTTTCTTAAATAAAGGAGGGGTATGAAGAATTTAGATTACACCTACGTTAAATTTACAATTTATATATCTCAGAAGGGAAAACTACAAGATCGGTCGGACTATTGAAAAAAAAAATTTTTTATAAAATAAATTCAAAGAACCAAATTACGGTAACACAGCAGACTAGAGACGAAATTTGGGAGATAATTTCATTTATTAGACAGAACGCCAAGCATTTAACAAAGTGCTCGATTTGTCCCAATATACTTTTATTCGGAGCACCGCAGTTCAGTCTGGACCCTATAACTCCTCAAGTAATGGTCACTTTCTCATGTTCTCGGTACCATTGGATAGAGAATAAAGAGCTCTACAACATATCAAAAAATCAGAATTTTTAACCGATTGATAAAAAAAGTTAAGATATAAAAACACACTTTTTCAAAAAAACGTGATTTTTTGGCACTCTTTCGAACATAACTTTTTGGCTCTTGTCCAGTTTAGGCGTCCAATCGCACCTTTATACGTCCAAACAACCTTTATACGTCCAATGAAATGTTTAGACGTCCAAACGAATTTTTGTGCGTCCAATGAAAAGTTTAGACGTCCAAACAAATTTTTATGCGTCCAATGCGTTACAGTGAAAATTTAAATTTTGAATTTATATATTGTTCCAATTCTCGGAACAAATTCATCCGTTTCGAAATAACTTGGAACAACATCCCCCGTTGGCGGACCAACTTCCCCCGTTGACGGAACAACATCCCCCGTTAACGGATCAACTAACCCCTTTGACGGACCAACATCCCCCGGTGACGAACAACTTGGATTGTTTTTCTTGAAAAGGAATAAGACTTACAAAAATAAACAAATAGCATAAAAATTTGTCTGGACGCATAAACTTTTCATTGGACGCTTAAAATTTTGTTTGGACGCATAAACGTTTCATTGGACGTCTAAACATTTCATTGGACGTATAAAGGTTGTTTGGACGTATAAAGGTGCGATTGGACGCCTAAACTGGACAAGAGCCAACTTTTTTACCAGTTAGTCAAAAATTTTGATTTTCAGGTATATTGTAGCTTATTTAATGCTCTATCAAATGGTATCAAGAACATTAAAAATTATCAGCCCCTACAAAAGTTATAGGGTGCGCGAGAAATGAAGTGTACCCCTTTTTATGTAATTCTACCAAATCCGAGGTCATATTCCGGCTTAACAACTTAAGTTCGAAATTTCTAACCTAACTTTTATAAAAAGACATTAATATTTTTGAAACAAATCAATTAAAAAAGGATGCATGTTAGATCAAAAAATTTCTATAGTGAAAATTTAAGGAGTAAAACCATTAATTTTGGACATATAGAGCCAATCTAGACTAAGTTATGGCCAAAAGTTTAATGATTTTCAATCTATAGTTTAATAATTTTTGAGTAATTTGGACAGGAAATTCCCTATTTTAGGCTGGGAAAATTTTTTCCGATTTTTAATAACTGTTTAACATACTGTAGTGGACAAAAGTATAAAGCTCCATTATGTTTAAAGCTTATAAAAATTTTCTAAGTTTCCCTATAAATATAATTTTGGGTTAATTTTGTAGCCAAATTTATCCTCTTTAAAATGGACTATAACTTCAATGTATATCACTTGGAAATTTAATAATACACAATCATTATTATTCCAAGGTAGTCGTTTTTTTGCGCCACAAAATTATTAAAACTTTTAATCAAGAAATATTTTTGATGGGTAAAATTTCAAGAAAGAGCCACAAGATTCCCTAGTAGTAATTACCGTAAATCTTCTAATAGAACCACACTCTCTAAAAAAAGCACTCTCCAATATAACCACTCGAAAAGTAGAAGCACACTCTCTAGTAGAAGCACACCCCTAGTATATCGACGGAATAAAGAACTAATAATTTTGTGCATCTCATCAAAAACCTGTACCCAGACACGATCCCCGGACACATCAAGCCCCTGAACGTTAGGGATGAAATCCCAATTGCAACCCCAGGCTGCACACTCCCTACCAGGGATGAGCGCACTCTACGAGAGGATCGAAAAATAAAAACCACACTCTGAAAGAAGCACACTCTACCATATAACCACACCCTATGAGATGATCGAAGGTTCTATTAGAAGATTTACGGTATGTAGACAGTATGTAGAGATTTTACTAAGTTTTAACCAAAGCAAAGGGTCTTTATAATTTTTGTCCACTAAATTGTATTCCTCACCTTAAATTCTCTCAAAATTTTCTTAAAAGTTTGCCCCAAATAAATATAAAAAATTGTTGAGGATGTTGTAAATTTTATAGAAAAATTTTTCCATTCTGATTTTGCTGTTGTTTCATTAATTATAAGAACATTCGTTTTTGTTATTATTTTATTAATATTAAATGCTTCAAATATGTCTACAAGCATTTCGACGGGGATGGAATTTTTAATTTTAATTTTATTTTTGTTTTGAATATTTTGAAGAATATTTTCCATTTTTTAATTTTAAATGAAATTGAAAAAAAAATTAAAAATGAAATTTCACTTTTTAGGCTAAATTAGTTAAAATTATAATTAAATAATTAGAAATGTTGGGATTATATTTTGCGAGAATATATGTATACCTAGTTAACTTTTGTTACAACCACGTAAGATATACCGTATTTGCTAAAATAATTACCAAGGGTAATTATTGTTCCAACCTTTCGTTGGAGGGAGTTATTAAAAGGGAGGAGGTAATTATTTGAGCTTTCAATATTTCAGCATTTACGGTAAGCCTAAATTCAGTCACCTCCACCCTTTCCATTTCCAACTATAAGTTTCTATCAAAAAATTCAATAGTAGCAAAACTTTATAGAGGCTGGCGGAACCTTCTAGGCCTCGCCCAGTCTTGCTAGGATGGGTGGAACCTAAGTTGAAAATTCGCTAAAGTCTACAAGCTATTAAACTATCAAAAGTTTAGACAGAAAAAAAGAGCTTTTAACAAATCTGCATAAAATAAGCCTCCAAATGTAAGTAAAGTGACTGAATCCATCTCAGAAAAATAGCAAAAAAATTGGGTGGGTGGGCGAAAAGTAACGCCCTCTTGCTAGCAGAAACTTTACCGGCCTTACAAATTAGATATGTATTTGAACTAAAAAATTATGGCGGAAAACATTAACAGCTACACATATATTTTTGGGATTCTAGCGAGACATTTAATTATAAATTTAATTTTAAAATTTATTTAAATATTTTCATTAAAAATTAAATTTAAATGAATTTATTTTAGGGATTTTTATTTATTTAATAAATGGATGGGTGGATAGAAAAGTACCGCCCCTTGCTAGGAGAATTAAAAAGAGAGGGACTTAAAAGAGTAAAAGAGGGGGATATGTCCCTTTTTTAATTCTCCTAGCAAGGGGGCGGAAATTTTCGATCCACTCATCCATCTGCTAAATAAAAAAATTCCACATAGTATTAAAAAAATTTATTTTTTGAATTCTTTTTTATATTGCAAAAAAATATCCCCTCCCACCAGACGAAAAATAAAGGTCAAATATTTATAAAAAAAATTTCTTTTCAAGTTAGTAAACAAACAAAGAAAAATTCTGATTGGAAAGGGCATCTTTCGAAATTTATTTAAATACATAATTAGCCTGCCTTTTACATAAACCATATACCGATTGAAAAGAACGGCAAAATTAAAATAAATTATTTAATAATACTGGGGAAAAAGAATGTTTTTAAGGTCAACTTTTCTAAATTTAATTTTAAAATTAATTTAAAGAATTTTTATTAAAAAAAATAAATTTTAATGAAAAACAAGAGTCTTTAAAATTTCTTTATAATTTTAACTAAACAAAAATCCTTTTTAATTAAAAATACAAATAATTATCACAACAATCAAGAAATAATTTTATTAATTTTATCCTTCCATTTCTTTATATTATTTTGTAAATTTTATTAAATGTTTTGTTTTTCTAAAAATTTAAAAATTTTATTTTTAGAATAAAAATAATTAAAAAAAATTTTTGAATCGAAGAACACGTTCCCCTCTCCTCTAAATAGAAAAATGTAAGCTAAAGGAAGGTTTAATACAACCAATTATTAACCAATACCTCCAATTTGGGTTAAGCCTAAGTAGACGCGCGGCCATAACGGCGCAAAGCCATAGTTTAGTATTAAACAATTCCCTCTCATCAAGCTAAAAAGATTGGCGCCAAAAATTGTTAGGGTCCGGAAATTTCCCAGCTAATTATGGCTTTGCACTTACTTGGCCGCGCGCCTACTTGGGCGTGCCCCCTCCGATTTTCGATTAATCCAAAGTTAAAAAGCCCGGTTTTTGGGTTTGAGTCTTAGTCAAACACCGATTTTATTTGGGGGAATTTTTAAAATACCACTCATTTTCAAAAATTTCCAATTTTAAAATCGGTCGTGTCCAACTCTAGTTCCCTCTCATAAAAAATTTTATTTAAATAATAATGTGTTATCCACGCCTATATTTATTGGATTAAATTAATATAAGCATTGATTTCTCTATATCTTTTTAAGAAATTTTTTTCTAAAAAACCTACAAATTTTATAAATAAAAATTCTTTCCAATTCTTACGAAAAAAAAATATTTTTTTCTACTAAAAATTTTCATTTTGCCACCAAATAAAATCCCGTTTTATTCTAGTAGAGATGAGATCATTTTGAAATTGTTGTTCCCCATAATCATTTAAATTATTTTGTTGCTGTTTTTGGACAACATTATTTCCCTCCCCAAAATAATTATTAATTTGTTGTTGTTGTTGGGGAGTGTTTTGAATAATAAATTGTTGGGGGGAATTTAAATTATTTTGTTTTTTGTTTGGTTGAAATATATCTCCAAATAAATCAAAAAATAACGGGTCTGTAGGCCGTGAACGTGTACTTGGAAATGTATGTACCATCCGGATATTTTCTATCAAGTCACGAGAAATTAACTGAAAAAAAAATAAATTTTTGTTTTTAAAATATATTAGAAAAAATTTAAGCTTCCACTTGGGCCAATTTTAGACCTTAAATATAGGGTTGTACATATCAGAGATGCTTCGAAACAAAAAAATCCTCGAAAATCGAAAAACTAAAATCCAAAAAAATTTTTTTAATAAAAAAAATTGGAAAATAAATTTTTGTTATGTTAGGTCTCGGTTGGAACCTTTGCTTGAACTCTAAGTAATTGGGAAAAACTAATGACTTGAATCGGAGACCTATTCAAAATGGCTCCGGAGTCGTTGATTTTCTAAACGCTTTTTTTGTTCCAGAATTCAAAAATCGAAACAACTCTGGTACATAATAAAAATACGATTTGATAACAAAATTAAATCAGAGCTCATTTTGCTTCCATAAAGGTGGAGAAACAATGAGAAGTTGGAAGAATAACTTTGAGGATAAAAGCTTGAATATAACTCCGAGGATAATAGTTTTAATTGCTAAAAGGGAGGGATTAGAAAAATAGGAATAATTAAAAGTGTCCTCAATATACAGTCATGTACGGATACTAAATATTCCGTTTTAATTTTCTTTCTCTTATAAAGGAGGTATCCTTTATTTCCAAATAAAACTTGCCGTTAATTTAGGCAAAATATGTAAAAGTTTGGCAAAACGAAGAGCTGCCTCTGATGGACTAACAGAAGCTGATTTTTGTGGGGAATGGCTATAAAGTGCTGAATGTGCAGAATCTCTCAATTTTTCAACAAAAAGTCTTCCATTAAGTGAAAGTAATTGAGGAGGGTTATTAAAATCTTTTTGATTAATTTTTGGGGAAAGAAAGGAAGAAGTTATAGTTGTTGTTGTTGAAGTACTTCCCCCTTCTCCTCCTCCTTCATTATTATCTTCTCCACTAGCTGAATCCATACCCAAAACAATTATTAATTTCATTAAAATAAACTCTTCTTGATCCATTTTTAATTCATCAAGTAATCGAACTAGTGAACTTATACTTTTACTTACAATTTGTTGTGTTAAAAAACTGTTGGGAACGATCTAAAGAGAAAAATATTAAAATTAAAGGGACGATTAGGCGCGAAAATGGTTGGGCGTGGATATCTATAGAACAACTCAGATGGAGGTTAGAAACGTGAAATTTTACTCTAATATCCATTATAGTGGTATCTAGAGGTTCTCAAAATTTAACAATTTTTGGTTTGAAATTTCAAAAGATGTGGTTGAAAATCGAAATTTTTTTGAAATTTTTCGAAATTTTAGGTCCAACATTCTAAAATTTTAAAAATTTGCGCTTTTACCGTCTCCCCAGCACACAGAGTAATCCCCGTCGGCAAACAAAGCAAGTTTTGCGTATCTTTAGTAACTGAAATAGTCCCAAAAGCAATATCAAAAAGAACTAGTGGAGCAAAACCATAACGAAGCAAAACAATCTTTAAAAATGAGGAAAGGTTTTGGGAAGACAAAATTTTTCAGAACCTTATCCTGAACAGACAAGGATTCGCTTAAAAACGAATTTTGACATTTAAAAGTTGTTTTCTCCATAATTTCATTTAAATTAATTAAAGACAAATAATTGATGTAATCAACAACTTTTGTTAGTGAACGGTATTTGCAAAATTCCATTTCTTCTTCGGTTACACGTCGAAGTCTAACACAATAATTAACCTAAAAATTTAATTTTCTTTTTAAATTTTCTGACCCACACCTGTGTTCTATATCTATCCAAAATTTGAGGATATTCAAAAATACTCTCCAAATGAATTTCCCTTTTAGGCGCCTCATTCTCGCTAAAATCAACAACTTCGTTAATTGTCATTTCTGCCTCAATTAATTTTTTAATTAAAAATTGGCATTTCTCTTCGTTAATATCCACGTGATGTTTTTGTGTTTCCAAATAATTTTCTATTTTATTTTGATTTTTCTTTGGTGATAAATTAAATTCGTTTTTATCTTCAAGGGCTAAAACTTCCTTTGGCTGTTGATGGCAAAGAGGACAACATCCAGCATTGTCTAGAGAGACTAGAAAAATTTTTAGAAAATTTTTTGGAAGATGGGAAAAATCAAGAAAAATATTTTTGCTGTTTTTCAACTAAAGAATAAATGGATGGGGGCTGGAATCGAACCGACGACTTTCTCACCACAACAATCAAATTAACTGAGAACAAATCCACTTAACCACACAATAATTGATAACGGGAGATATGATTTCACTTATTTCACCTGAAAATTCCTTCGATTCTTTGCATATTTCTTTCTCCATTTTTGCCAAATCCTCCTCAACTTCTGAAGACTTTTTAGGCATTCTAACAGCTTCTGGTTGCATTCCAGCCTACAAATATTTCTTTTACATCAATTAAATTCTCTATTTTTTCTTCTACCTTTAAACACCTTTGTAGTCTACAATAACGGCAAGCATTTCGATAATTTGGATTTATATCACAATGGCCATCAGCCCGGCAGATATATTTCATTTTATTTTTGATGGATCGCCAAAAGAAACATTTGCATCCGTGACAGGCTGGAACACCATAATAACTTAAATTTGTGAAAAAATTGCTTGAAATCTTTTTCATGAAAAATATTTACTGGTGATTGCAGGCTGCGTCACTACAAACAACACACTGAAAATTTAGAAAATGTTGATAGAATTTAAATATTATATATCTTTATTAATTTTCCAACTAAAAACTTAAAAATAACTGGCCATTTATAAATTTTATTCTCTCATTCTACAGTATCGGTTTGACAAAATATAAATTTTTGTTCAATTAGACATTTTGTCCGTAGATATATGACGAATCCTGAAGCTATTCCTACACTTCCCCTGAACCGATACTATCCCCACTTTTATTAATAAACCCAATTTTTACAAATAAGTCCTAAATACTTTAAAAAAGCTTACAACTTCACAATGACCTGTCCCTAATGGATTCATAACAGCTCCACGTCTGCCCCTTCCTACGGCAGTTTTTTCCGCTTTCCCAGTCGAAGAACGCTGTTCGCTACAAGGGGCTGCTCCTGAAGCCATTCTTTTATTTTTCTTTTTATTTTTGAATTAAAATAAAAAATTAAAGTTGTTATTTTGAAATTAAAATTAGCCTAAATTTGTATAAAAATATATCAATCAAACTATATTTAGTAGACACCTTAAGGACTACCGTAAACAAAATAGAAGGGAGATACTAAATAGTGTCTACAAAATCGTGTGACTAAAAGACTTGAAAAAATTTCCTATCGGCAAAAAGGAAGAGAGGATCATAGGTCCAGACTGGTCTAGAAAGGGGGCAAAGACGGGATATCCAAAATATAGAAAAAAAACCCTTCACTTTCAGGACTACCCTTTTACGTAAAAAAATTCTTTAAAATAAAAGACATATTTAAAAGAAAGTTAAAAATTAAAAAAAAATTGACTGTAAAAATCATTTTTTTATTTAAAATGTTGGTTACTTCTTGGGTGAAGAAATAAAAGGAAGGCGTGCGCACAATCGAATATATAATAAATTTATTTATTGATATTTTGTTCAACGTTTGTCCATGTATGAATTTCATGAGAATGAGAAAAGAAAAATATATATTGGTTTGATCACATGAAAGTTTTTATCTTTCTATACATTTTTGGGTGTTTTATTGAATAAAACTGAAAAAAGAGACGACCATAAATCAAAAAATAGAATTAAAATAGCCCCAAAAATGTGTTTTAGACATGAGGATTTAATTAGAATATTGAAGGGGATTTTATTGAATTCGATTGTAGTACGGAAGCTAGAAACGTCTTCTTGAGTTTCCAGGAAGATGGGGAGACTTCCTACCCATTTCCAGAAAGTTTCCTCTTCAATAAAGAAAAAACGTCTAAGGGAGGAACCAGATCACTGCATTTGTAGTTAGTAGTGATGTTTGAGAGTTGAAAAAAGCCGAGTTTTCCGAGACTAAAACACCGAGACCGAGAACTCAAAAAACCCGAGAAATTTCCCGACTCGAGAGTCGAGATCTAGAGCCTCGAAAATCACTGCACTTGTAGTTAGAGAGCCTGGTTCTCCTATACAATCCCAGAAATTATTTTTTGTCATTCGTCTCTTGCCCGTTTGAAAAATATTTTTTAAAAATATCCAAAAATAGGTAAACCCAAAAAGTAACTAAATGACTCATATTATTTTGGTTTTACTCCATTCGTCGAAAGATCGGTAGACAAATAACTTCCGGTACATTAAAAATAGAAACAAAATATAATTAATTTAAAAAGAAAATATCCCCCTTCCCTCGCCCTTTCTTCAATTCATAAATCAAAAATTCAACATAATTTTAACGGTTACTAAAAAAATAAATACTCTCTCAATTTTATATTTGTGAAGATTCTTTTATTTTTGAAAATTATTAATTTTTAGGATTTTAAGCAATTTATTTCAATACCTATCTAGCAGGGGTGTGCCGAAACAAAATTTTAAAAAGCGAAAGGCGAAAGTCCAAAAAAGCCGAAATTTTGGCGAAAGATGAAAAGGCGGAAAGGCACACCCCTGTTATCCAGAAAATTCTTATATTTCTTTTTGTTGAAATAATTTTTTAAATTAAAATCCTAAAAATTAACAATTACAAAAAATTTTTTAAAAACAATATAATATTCGTATTAAAATAATCTGTGAGAAATAATAAGACAAAAAAAGGTAAACCAAAAATATTAATTGCATAATTCTCTACATATAAAAATATTTACTTATTATTTGTAGTCAAATTCATGTTGCTGTCGATCAGCTAAAAATTTTATTTTACATAAATCTATTTAATTTATTTTCGTGAGAAAAATTTTTTTAAAGAAAATTTAAAGAAAATTCTCTCTTTCAAAAAAAACTAACTTTTACGCCGCTGTAAGGCAGAAAGAAAAGGGTCGTCGTTAAATTTATTTTGTTTTTGGACTTGAGCAAATGAAGGAAATAAACCGGAAGTTGATGGCTTTAAAAATTGGTAAATAATTTTTAAAAATATTTAAAAAAAATACATGTGAATTTTGTGATGTGGCAGCGAATTGAGCGCTAGGATTTTGAGGAATATTGTTCTTTGCAAAAGGGTCATAAGTTGTCTCTACGTTAGTAACGTCTACAAATTCTGAAGAACCCATTTTGATTTTTAAATGACCAGAAGTATATCCTCGACTGCCTAAAAAAAGAATTTGTAAGTAGAAAAATTTTCTAAGAAATCCTTAAAAATACTAACTAGAACTTATTTCTTATTATTAACAGAAATGTTTGGCCCCGGAAACTGCTCTAAATCGTTTTTTGATTTACATAACTAATCCTTTTAAAAATAAGAAGGACTAAAAAACAAAAATTTAAACAGAAATTTAAAAAATCCTTTCCCGACCTCTATCAAGCAACCAATAAGTTATTCCAGCCACACAATGTTGAAGCATATATTGCAAAAAGATTGCACCAATTCCACTAAAAAATATCAAATAAAATTTGTATTTAAATTTTAATCAAACCTAAAAAGCGTCATAACCCCTTCTTTACTTATTATTGAAGAAAAACAATCAAAAATTCCCGAGTAACGACCACTCGGAACCAAAGCTTCTGCACCGTTATCCAAATTGTCTACTAATGTTCGGGTGCCTTTAAAAAATAAAATAATTAATCTAAAAAATGAAAACCTTGAATATAAAGTCTGTGAAGAACAGTCTCAAGCGGATAACAAACAATATCTGCAACAAAAACACTGGTCATTGAAGAAAAAAGTTCTGGCATAATTGTGTGATAACGTCTACGTTCTGAAGGAAGTTTACGACTCTATAAAAAAAAAGAAAATTTAAAAAAAATTGCAGAAGTTGGAGTTTTATTTGGAAACCCCTAAAAATCAAGCACAGAACATTTCCGAAAATAAATCCAAGGGATATTGAAGTTAGCTTTTACATATTAGAAAGAACACTAGACATGGATAAATTATCCTTGTTAATAAAAGCCAACCTCGACTCAAAATAAAAAAAAAATTTTTTAAACTAACAACAAAAGTGCGTGTCCAAGAATATGAAGTAGTATAAACATATTGACAGACAAGAAAATGCATTGTTTGATGAAGGGATGTAGGAAAAGCCAGCCAAAGTAAAGAATGCCTTTTGCGAACGACTTCTGCTACAGCAGAACCACCAAAAACGTCTTGTCTAAGTCTCTAGAAAATAAGGAAATATTTTTTAAAAATTCCAAAAAACAAACATCATATCCTTTTGTAATAATTTCAGCAATTTGGAGATCTTCGGCTAAACCAGTGCCAGTACGGACTGTTTCAAGAAAGGCAGTAACAATTACAGGGGTGCAGAAAATAAAATTGAAACTTGAAGAGAAAAAAATAATTTTGTAAAGAAAGTAAAAAACAAACGTTTTAAGCCAGACATGCCGCCAAAATCGTTGAGAACTTCCATCGAGTACAAAGGATTTTGGCAAGCCTAATAATTCAGCGATGACCTAAAAATGGAAAGAAAAATATTTAAAGGTAAAACCCCTCATCAAGGAATAAAATTTAAAATAAGCTTACCAATTCTGAGACACTTGAAAAAGCCCAGAGCACTCCATTACCAACAGCTCCTTTCCATAATGAGAGAAAACCCTTAAAAATAAACTTAAATTTAAAAAATAAACTAATTTGTACATCTTTAGCAGTCAATTTAATAATGACAGGCACCAAAGTAGTAGGAAAAAAGTGCTTCCGATAAGCATGGTCATGTATTTGGCACTGACGTCTGAGAACAACAAAAGGATGTCGAATGACCACACCATTAATGAAACTTAAAAAATTTTTTTAAAGACTAAATTTAAAAATTACTTTGCAAAGCCAAGTCCTAACGCTGCCAAAGCATCCCCTTTATAAGGTTTACCATGTCCAGCTCCACCAATACCAGTAGAAAAGGATGACATCCAAAATAGAATATTTCAAAAAAAATTTTTTTTGTTCATAATTAAATCATTAAAGATAAATTAGAGAATTTTTAACAGAAAATTTCAAAAAACTAAATATAAAAATATATTTATAAACAAAAAAAAAAACAATGAACAAATTAGTAGAAGGAAAAAAAGGAAATTCGTTCAGTCTAAAATGAGATTTCTCAAATTGAAGTATTGAAATAAGAATAGAATTATTTAAAAAATTTTTTTAGTTAATTCACATGAAAATTTAAATAGAAAAATTTAAAAATATTTTCACTCAAAAAATTTCGTAAATTTTCAAAAATAAGTGAAAATACTAATAAAATAATATTAAACATAAAAATGTTTTAAAAAATGAAGAATAGTATAGTATATGCATATTTCCATAGTAAAATTATTAATAAAAATTTTTTTAAAATTTAGATTATATATTAAGGTCACTTAGAGAATATTCACAATGCTTTTCACAATCATATAAACATACTTTTTAATTAAAATTTTGTTTCATTTTTGCAATCTGACAAGGTTGAAGATGATGGGAGATTGTAGTATTTATTAGGCAAACGTTCCTTAACATCGACGAAGGAATATGTACCCTTAAATTTTAGATTTATTAAAGTTTGACCTCGAATTTATAAAATCCTTAGGCTCAAAAAATTGTCGCAAAACATGGGAGGTTGAGGGCAAAGTATATAGTTAGGGAGTAAATTAAGCTTAACTTAGGCAGCATAATAATCAGCAGCCAACCAAATTTTAAAAAATTATCTAAAATCTAGGTATATCTAATCGAGGTATCTCAATTCAAGGCCCGACTATATTATCTTATTAAAATAAATTAAAAACAAACATGTTGTTGCAATATTCTGGCCGGACTCCATCTACTAGACTGAACACCTCTTTCATGTGGCATATAAGAAAATTGCTGACTAAAAGTTGGAGAGATAGCCGGGGAAAGACGAAATTTTGGAATTTCAATACTTTCATTTTGCTCATTCAACCCTAAACCAAAAAATTAAATAAAAATTTTCTTCTAATTAGAAACCTTCACTCTCACTCGACCCAGAATCAATAACTTTAAAACGAGTAATTTCTCCATTCAAAATTGTCATCGCATCAGCTGATCCATCATGATCAAACAAAGAGTAGCGATCCTAATAAAAATATAGAAAAATAAATCTTTTTAAATAAGTTACCTCATCTTCTTTTGGAACTAATTGGCTATAACGACAATAATAATCAGTCCAAAATCGAGGGTAAACTTTTGCTTTTTGACGAATAAAATCACCGAGTGTTGCCTGGAAAGTAAAATACTTTAGAAGTATAACGCTAATTTTATTATAAACAAAGAATATTATAAAAGCGATAAATCAAAAAGGAAAGGAGGAATTAAAAATTAGTTGGAATTTCAACCAAACTTTTCGTTAGATTTACACTTTTCTCAAGTTAAAATTCTAAAAAATAAAGAAAAAAATAAATTTATTAACCTCTGAATCATATTTATCATTTACATAAGATTCTCGATTTTCCAAAATAAAAGACCACACTGAGGTTGTATTTTCCTTAACTTGCTAAAAATAAATTTAAAAAATTATTAAATATCTCAAAAATTTAATTTTACCAATTCACTACGTTCACGTTCACAATTATACAAAAAAGTTCCAAAACGGCAAGAATAAAGTTCATCCAAAATAGTTTTTAGAAAACGGACATTAAATTCAAATGCTGATGTAAATTGATTATAAAGTTGCCAAACACAGTCAATAAATTGAACAAAAATTGGTGAACGTTCTTTATCATCAGGCTTATCTTGACCGTGTCCAATCCGCTAAATAATTTTAGAAAATTGAAAATTTGTTTTTGCAAAAAACATGAGCAAATTTGTGTCCAAAACTGCACCATTCCTTTTCAATAAGCACTGAAAACCCTTCAATTGTTCGATAATAAGGATCAAGTTGAAGCATTGTAAGTGAAGTGATCTGAAAAATATTATGACAAAAATAAATTATAATTTAAAAAATCAAAGTTTTTAACCTGAGCAGTTCGATCCCAACCATCGCTAAAATAATTAAAAATATCTTCTTTAATTAGTAGATTAAAAACAATTTTTACCTGCAATGAACGAGAACAGAATTTTTGTGCAAATAAATTTCCCGAGCAGCCAATGCTGCAGCATCCAAAATTGTTTGTAAATGTGCAAGCCATTTTGTCTAAAAAATAAAATTTTAACGAGATAAAATATAAATTTATACTTCTTCCAATGTTTGTTGAAATCGTTTTTGTCTAATTCTTGGGAAACAGGCATCCTTCAGTTTTTTTAAACTTTCACGTACAACATGAATATTTTGAATGTCCATAAATTTAAGTTGACAATTGGAATAATTTTCATATCCTCCACCATTTGCTCTGTTAGCTTTTGCATTAATACTTGGTCTCGCATCCAAAATAAGAAGATATTTGGAATTTGGATTTACAGAGACAATCATATCCAGATAACTATAAAAAAAGTAAAATTATAAAACGGACTTTTTGGAGTTGAATTTTTAAATTTGGATTAGAAAATGAAAAAAAACTAATTATTAAAGCTCCGTTTTTCTCAAAAGATTGTTACTACCCAACCATTTACCCCCAACCCCACCAACTCTTCATCACTGGCAGATTTGCGCGACAATGCTCCAACTAGTGGTTGAGATGAACGGACAAGAGCAGCAGAAGTGCGAAAATCAATCCAAGAGAGAACCTAAAAGTTGCAAATAAAATTTTAAAAAAATATAAAAATTTACTGGAATTCGTTTTTTGCTTCTAAATTTGCTAACGGAACGAAGAAAATCATCAGGGGATTTGGTTTTAAAAACTTCGCTAGGTACAAAAAGAAGGGATGGATATGTTCCAGCAAAATCATAATCTTTATTGATAAGAGTAGGGCGCCAAGAATCGTTTGATTTTTTCTGAAAATTTTCAAGGAATTACAGAAAATTCCAAGGAAATAAACCTGTCTAATAAATTCGGAATTTGCATCAAATAAAAGCCAACCATCAAATTGCAATTTTTCTTTATATTTTTTGGCAAAGAAGGGCTGAAATACGATGCCAAAAAATATTTAAAAATTAAAAAACCTGGCGATTGGTGTTAGGAAATGAGTAGAATTTGAGGCAATCGAATAGTGCTCGACGATTGCGAAGTTCTCTTTTGAGGAAAAATCTAACTTTGCGGACATCCTAAAATAATAAAGATGTCAGAAATTATTCAAAAAGTCTTCAAACAACCTTGCAATTAATAGAAATCCCATAAGGTTGTATTTTCAGATTTGAATTCTTTGAGCCTCCTCGAACATTGTAATATCCAATTTTTCCAATTTTTGATATACAACCAAGAACAACGTCAAATATGAGAGGCTAAAAATATAAATAAAAAACAGTTAAAGTAAAACCTCAGAAGACATCCATTCTGGTATTCTCTCCTCAAATCTTAAACGATAATCAGTCACGAACAAATAACCCATACAAAGCTCTTCACGCTTATCTTGTTGTTTGTGATAAATAACATTTAATTCTTAAATAAATTAATAAAATTTAGAGACACAAAAGAATACCCAAATGTAATTCCTCTCCAGGCAACAGCCAAGTAATAGCATGTCTTCTAGGTGGCAAGCTTTCAAGATCTCGAAAAGGGCCCCTACTTGATTCATGCAATTCACTACCTCGTTTTTCGCTTAATGAGGATTTGTGAACATCTTTTCCTATAACGATATATTGTCCATTATGATTATCAACAATATCCTGTAATTAAAAAGAAAATTTAACGTAATTTTAGGAATATACCTTGGAATTTTCTGTTAGTCCCGAAATTTCAATTGATGAGTAATTAACAGCTTGATTGTAGCTAAACCTATTTTTGTGTTGCATAGTAATCATAGATGGAAAATCTAAAAATAAACAAACGAAAATTGTTAAGTAATTTCTTAAAAGGACTTTCAAAGCAAAATGAGACAAAAAACTGAAGCAGAATCCCGCAAAATTTTTACAAAAAAACTGAGGGACACGCCCGAGTAGGCGCGGGCCAAGTAGGCGCGACCAAGTAGGCGCGACCGAGTAGGCGCAGGCCAAGTAGGCGCAAGGCCAAGTAGGCGCAAAGGCCAAGTAGGCGCAAAGGCCAAGTAGGCGCAAATCTTTTAGCGTAAAATATTCAAATTAAAAAATAATTCAGCATAAATATTTTTATGTTAATGATTTAACGGTAGCTGGACTAGTCTTATCTTGATTGTTAACTTCTAGTCTTATCTTGATTTCTGGTCTTTTCTAGCTTCTAGTCTTATCTTGATTGTTAATTGTACGTTCGTATCACTCCATGTTTCCTTAACTAGTTAGTTCCTAAAGGAGACTAACTAGTTATTACAGGTTAATTATTCATAATATTCCCTTAAACTAGTTAGTATTCATAACATTGGTAAGCCACAGGAATTATCAAAGCAGCACGGCTTTCACTAATTAACAAACTTAGCCAGTAATCCAAAACTTATCGACAGCTAAGTATGGAGCTTTTATGAGAAAAATATTACAAGAAAAGATTTTTTTTATTTTATCAAAAAATAAAAACATCACCGAGCTTCACTTAATAAATTTTTTCCCTAAGAAGGGCAGTTTTGGAAAAGCCCAGTGTCCACATAAAGTTTATTGATTATTTAGCTAACTAATTAGCAAAATTATTTGAAGATTAAAAAAGAAAATTCTGGCTAAAATTTAAGAAATTTGCCCTTGCGCCTACTTGGCCTTGCGCCTACTTGGCCTTGCGCCTACTTGGCCTGCGCCTACTCGGTCGCGCCTACTCGGTCGCGCCTACTTGGCCCGCGCCTACTTGGGCCGTACCCAAAAACTGACGTTTCGAGCAAAATAATTGGTATTTTGTAATATTTCTGTTCTATTACAATTTGAAATTTGCCCTTTCATTTTGTCAACTTATTGATTTTGTCCGTTTTGTCAACTTCGCTGACAAATTTTACTTATTTTGTAATTAAAAACGCCTAGAAAAATCTAGTTTATCACCTAATTTTCTTCCAATTTTGTGATGTTCTTTGTGATAATCGATTGCCTTAAATTAAATTTTTTGTTTAAACTGATTTTTTAGAGATATTTATTCTTAACTTTTTATATTGAACTTATATTGGTAGAATGAATTTCTCTGGTGGTCATGGCATGGAAGGTGATTTGTTTGATATGCTTTCTAATGGAGGCGGTATGGGAGGTTTTATGGGTGGAAGTGGACTTCTTGGGCAAATGTTTGGAGGTGGTTCAAGACGACGGAAGGGAGAGACAACAGTCCAGCCTTTAAATGTTACTCTTGAAGATCTTTACAATGGAAAGACTTCAAAGTTACAACTCACAAAGAAGGCACTCTGCAAAACTTGTAATGGGTAATTATATAATTTTTTGTGAGTTTATATAATTTTATTAAATTAGTGTTGGTGGAAAACCTGGCTCCGTTAAGCGCTGTGAATATTGCCGTGGTAGTGGCCGTGTTTTTGCAACGAGACAGATTGGACCTGGAATGCTTCAGCAGATTGCAACACAATGTGACCATTGCAGTGGTGGAGGTTTGTGTTTACATTAATCCAAATGTTCCAAATTCTACTTAAAAATTTATTTTTAGGCGAGACCATTGATGATGCCAATCGTTGTAAGACTTGCCAAGGAAGGAAAACTGCCCAAGAAATGAAAATTATTGAAGTCAAAGTCGAGCCTGGAATGCGCGAGAATCAGAAAATTGTTTTCTACGGCGAGGGTGATCAAGAACCTGGAATTGAGCCTGGTGATGTTGTTTTGGTTGTAAAGACAAAGCCACATGATATTTTTGAGCGCAAAGGCGAAGACCTTTTTATCAAAAAGTTTGCTTTCTTTTCTGAGTTTTAAATTTTTATTTAGGACTATTACTTTGAAACAAGCGCTTTGTGGATTTGCTTACGCAATTAAACATCTAAATGGCAAAGATATTTTGGTTAATACTCTCAGCGAGGAAGTTATTAAGCCAGGTCTTTAAGCCAATTATTGTTAATTATTTTTTCTTTTTTAGAGTCTGTCCGCGTAGCTTATAATAAAGGAATGCCAAAGCAGGGTAAACCCGGACAGTTTGGTAATCTCTACTTTGTTTTTAATGTCGCTTTTCCGCCTACACATTTTCTCGAGAATGAACAGCGTTACAAGGTTTTGAGTTAAATTTTTTGTTTAAAAATAAAAAATTTAGGAGCTCGAAGCGTTGCTACCACCTCGACCTCGTATTCCAAAATTGTCTGCAACAGCTGAAGTTGAAGAGGTAACGCTTTCTGAGTTCGACTCTCGCCGTTATGAACGTCACGGTGGAGGAGGGGGATCTCGCGAGGCATACCATGACGATGAAAGTGATGATGATATGCCTTCTGGAGCGCAACATGTTCAGTGCGCACAACAATGAAGAAATAAAATTGAAATAAATTTTTCCTTTGTTTCTCAAAATTTTTCGATCTAAAGAACATTTTTATCGTTAAAACCATTGCTACAAGTACACAAGTACTTTTATAAAATTTGTAAGATTTCTCTATCGCCCGTTTTGATCGTTAATGTTTTTTCAATGTAAATTCAAAATAAAGGTGATATTGATATAAAAATTTGTAGTTTTTAGGGAAACTTGAATAGTAACGAGACTTGGAATATTTTTTTTAACAAATCCCCTTGATGTTTTTATTGCTTTTGGCTACTTAATGTTAAACTAATTTTAGAAAATTTTAATAGTTCGAAAGGAATGTTGAAAATCAGAAGCATTCTCAGCTCTTCAATTCTTCATGGTCGTTCCTTTTGTACCGAAAAAGTGCATTTTATCACAAAAATAAGAAATATGCGAAGGGCAAAATCGAGAGGAGGGCCAATTAAAGAAGAATTTGGAGATGAGGTTTGTTGAATTTTGACATTTTAATTTTTTTAAATTTAATTTTAGATCGATTTTAGCAAAATTCGTTGTAGTCTTAAGCCAATGAATAGATCGAATAGAGATCAAAACGTGGCAACTCAAACTGACCCCAATCAACCGATTGAATTCGATTTTAATCCATTTGATAAGGTTTTTTAGATTTAAAAATTTTTTCATCTAAAATTTCTAGGCTGATAGGAAATGTTTACTTTGTGATTTGGGAATCAAATTGGACTACAAAAACGCTCGTCTTCTCCAACAATTTATTTCTTCATTCAGTGGACGTGTTTATGATCGACATATTACTGGGCTTTGTTCAAAGCAGCACGATGCGCTTATTAAAACAATTAGAATGAGCAGGTTTGAAAGAAATTTTGAAAGTAAATCAGTAGAAAAATAATCCCAAAATAAAAATTTTAATAGAAAAATCAAAGATGATTTCTTTTTATTTTTTCTCGAAAAGTTTCGAGGGTTTTGTTGTTTTGTCTAGGGTTGATTTCTAGTTAATGATTTTTAAACGGGATTTTCATTTCTAGAAAATATTATTTTCCTGAAAATAATTTGATATACCTATTTTGTCTCTCTGTTAAAAAATTAAAAGAACGAATATTTTCGAATATTAAAAATAATTCCTTTTTAGATATGCCGGTTATATGCCACCACTTACGAAAGAACCAAAGTATTTGAAAGACCCGAAACTTTTTGATCCATTAAAACCGATTCGTCCACACTCTTATGATGGTTAAATTTGTGTTTTTATTTTTTATATTTATCACCTAGTTTAAATAAATTAGAAAATTTGTTTTCCCATTAATTTTTTTAAATTAATGTTTATTGTCAATTTATATTTTTTGTTTTTTTTAATTGTTTAATTTTTTATTTTATTTAAAGTTTTAAATGTCATTACTAGCAATTCATAATTGTACTAATATGGCTACCGGTTTGACATATTTTTCAAATAATTTTTATTCTTTAATTTTTCAGTTGATTTGCGTGAGCGTCGTCGCCAAAAAATTTTGCAAAATGCTGAAAAGCGATTGTCGACAATACTTAAGGGACCTGATGGGAGTGAAAATCGTCAAGCACCTTGCATGGAGGGATTTGCTTCATCGATTGACGAGGGGAAATCAGAAGGAGAGGTGAAAAAGCACGAGGATGTTCAGGTACTTGTTTCAATTTTTGGGTATAGTCATGGATCTTTAATGGCTTGCCAAGGGTTCACTATTTTAGTATTCCATTTCCCATTATTTTTTTAATTCATTGACTTTAATTTTCAGACCATTGATTTTCCAATCGTCAAACCAAATTATTGTGGATTTGTAGACCAAAATAGATTTTGGATAATGATAGCTCTTGGACTTGTCTTTCGTTTAGCCGTAATGTTCGAATTGCTCAATTATGTATTTTTATCTTTTACAACAATTTTCTTTTCATGGGAATTGCTTGTTACATTCTCTAATAGGACATTATTTAGGAGGTTTGAATATATTAAAAATTTTGCAGATTTAAAATTTTAGATATTCAAAGAATGACTTTTTGGTGAATATGTTAATGGTAACAGGACTTAATGAGAGATTGGTAGGTTGAATATTTGTTGGATTTTAGGAGGTTAACGAGCCATAAAATACTCACATATTTAAAATTGAATAGGTAAGGGAGTTGAGTTCTTCAACTTTAAGATTACCCATTTTTCGAGACGAAAAAAATTAGGAAGTGTCCTTAGGATTGGAACGTTTTGGAAGTCATTGGGAATAAGCGAATTTCCTGCTTTAATCTATATTAATTATAAAATCGAAATAAATCAGGAATCAAAAATGGGAGATTGGTGGGCTAAATATTCTGGATTTTAGTAAGTTAGCGAGTGTTTCGCTTTATTTCATTTTTTAATCCATTTCCATTTTTAATTCAAAAATCTGCGATTACATTCTTGATTTAAACCCACCATTTTCTTATCAGGTTGTATGGACTCAATTTATTTTCAATCTGCTTTTGGAATTTACAATGGATGCATGTGTTATGTCATTCTCCTTCATATGCTTCCATTTATTATTTATTACTTGCAAATATTTGACTGAATCTGGTTGTTGTTCATAATAATTTTCAAAACTTATTTTTTTGTTAGTTTTGTAATTAGTTACTAAAATATAAGCAGCTACCCAAAAATTTTGTTCACTTTATATTTTTAAATTTACTTGAGCGATTATTTTTTAAATTACATTTTTTCGGGATTTAAATATTTGATTTATATTTTAGGTTCCTCTCATAAGGTTCTACTATTTTCTTTCCATTTTTAATCTAAAAATCCAACCATTCTCTAACTTCAGATATTTTTAGTTAATATTTACTTTGATACCTCTAAAGCGTCTTCGCGTTCTGCTGTCAATTCCTTCAAAATATTTAATAAAAATTATTTTTTAAAAAGTTTGGAGAAGAAACCTTTGTTGTAATTTCAATTTTTTGTTTTGCAAAATTATCGAGTTCCAATCCTTGAACAATTTTCCAGTCACGCGTTTTTGGATCAATTGTGATTGGAAACGAGAAGATCAAACCTTCCGGAATTCCATAAGAACCATCGGAAGGAACGGCCATAGAAACCCAATCGCCATCTTTTGTTCCAAAGTGCCAATCATGAATGTGATCACTAAAATTGAGGAGATATTAGACGGTCTTTAAACATGGAAGATCCTCAAGTCGTGATTTATTCAATACTTACCAAGCCGCCTTTGCTGCAGACATTGCACTGGACAGTTTGCGTTTTTCGATAATAACGGCTCCGCGCTTTTGGACAGTCTAAAAACACGGGAGTTTTCTAAATATTCTAAAAAATAAATAACCGAAATAAATTCATTTTGAATCCACGGCACATCATTTACAGCCTCATAAGCACCAATCTCTGTGCCACCTGTTATATGAAAACTTCTAATAAAAAATAAAAATTTGCAAACCTTTAATTACTTTAGCGTGTTTAACATCAGGAAATTGGGTACTTGAATGATTTCCCCAAATTATAACTTTCTTGACAGACCCACAGTCAACCCCACAACGAGCAGCTATTTGGGCAATTGCACGGTTATGGTCAAGACGAGTCATAGCGCTGAAATTCTTTGTCGGAATTTTTTCTGCTGCATATTTTGCACAAATAAAAGCATTTGTATTTGCAGGATTTCCAACAACCAGAACCTTAAAAAATTTTTTCTAATGTCTGAATTTAATCATTTTTCTTTTACCTTAACAGTTGGTTTCGAATATTTTGCCAGAGCCAATCCTTGCGATTTAAATATCTTTACATTAGCAGCAAGTAAATCCTTTCGTTCCATTCCTTCCTTTCGAGGCATTGCACCAACAAGAAAGGCATAATCAATGTCTTTGAATGCTGCTTCTTCAGTTGTGACTGGCTCGACAGCTGAAAATTTAGGAGATTTTAGATAAAATTTAAAAATCATAAAACCTATAAGATTCGCCAAGGCACAATCGTAAAGTTCAAATTCTACTCCTTTGAGCACTTCGGCCATTGGAGGAATATCCAACATGACCAGAACAATGGGCTAAAAAATTTTAATTTAAAAATATATTTTAAAAGCATATCAAACCGTTTCTTTTCCAAAAACATCACCCTTTGCAATTTGAATAACCTGAAATAGAAATTTTATTAAATAATTTTTTTATAAATTTAAATATACCAAAGAATAACCAATTTGACCAGCTGCTCCAGTAACCAGCACGCGTATCGGTACTTGAGTAGACATCAAAGACAAAAATAAAAGTTTTGGTTAGAAAAGTTAAATTCTAAAATTTTTTGTGTTAAAATTAGGCCCTTAATATTTAGAAGACTTAAAATCCAAAAATAGTACAAGACAAATTTTTTTGCAAAATCGGACTCTTAAAATTAAAATATTTCTATCATAATTTAGAATCTTGAGATACGAATCTCCTCCAAATTCTCCTCCAAAAATAACTAATAGAAAAAAACTATTTTTCAAGTTTGTTTATTGCATACTAACAATTTATATTAGGTCAGTAAAATCAATGAGAACTGACTAAGAAAATACTAAATATTTAGTTGGTTTTTAATCTCTCCCCATACATTCTCTGAATAAGAATGATGGGTTGTTTACATAAAAACAACAAAATAATAAAATAAAAGTAATCAAGTAAAAATTGATAAAAATCATCAAGAAACATTTTTTTAATATTTTTTATATAAATTCCAACAAAATGAAAACAAAAAAAGAAGAAAACGAAATATTTAAAAGGGACACATATTATCCCTTAAATAGAGTTGGATTTTTAAAAATTTTGAGAATAAAACGAGGGAGCGTTAATTCATCCAAGGTGTTCTGTTTCGGAATACGAATTATCTAAAATTAAATATCAGAGTTATTAACCAAGTCAACATTAGACTTAAGACACACGAGTATTTTTAACTATGAAATGTTCTGGAAAATTCAAAAAAGTAACAACAATAAAGCCCCAAAACGAGAATTTTATATGTGCAGCCCAATTAATTTTAATCTGAAAAACCCAAGTATTTTTGGTCTAAAGAAGTATCTGACAGAGCAGGATTAGTAGAGAATAATTTTAATTCTTAAATTAATACTAAAAATCCAACTCTATATAAAGAAGTGTAAATAACAAATAATTAAAATTATTTGTGTATAGTCAATCAGTAAGAGCTGTTATATATTAATAAAAAAATCAAAACAAACAATTAATGCATAACATATTTGTTGTTCTCTTGCAATTCGCAAAGCTCACCGGCAAAGTTAATAGTAATACGAAAGTCCAAGTCACGCGGATTTCTTGAATTGGGCATAACACCAAAAACGCCTTCCATCTGCTCCCCTTTCTTGCAAGTTATAGAGTCACAAAGATAAAAGACTGTTTGCTTCCAATGCTGAAAAAAATAAAATATTTTTTGAAAAAGAATTTTTTGATATATTTTTGACATTTTAAGGTTAGCAAATTACCCATAGACATTTAAAAAATTTTTAAAGAAATTTAAAAACAACCCAAGTTTTTATTTATTCCCTTATTTAGCGTTTTTAATGTTAATATATTTTTAAGAATAAAATAAAACAAACCGTATATTTCTGGTCTGGCGCAGTACTAAATCCGACACGTTTATGGCATTTAGTGAATTCAATAGTGAAGAAAGAAACTAAGGCTTGAACATAGTCGTTGCGGATAAACCGAAGAGTAAATGGAGATTCAAATGTAAGATCAGCAACAGTGACTGTATAGAGATCAACTTCCTTAAAAAATTTTTTATCAAATTTAAAAAACTGGCAGGTGGGTTTTTACATTCTTCCTTACTTCCCTCTTATTTGGGAGAATAAAAACAATTAACACAACCTCGAAACCCAAATTTATTAAAAAAATCTCATTGCATTTTTCAGGAAATTAAAAAAATCTAGCCTAAAATATTGTCAAAAAACTAATTAAAAACCCCCCAAAATAAACTTACTTTAATTGCAAAATTGTCCGAAACCACTTGACCCCTGTCAACAACATCTACCAACGGCTCAGTTATAGCAACTTGGCGAATACTTGCCATATTAAAACCATAAACGTTATCCCACCAGTTGATCTTAAAAATTCTAATTTTGCTATGAATATTTAAAAAACCTTTTCGTCCTTGTATTGACGATCTTCAATAGCACAAACATATAAAACCGCTTTGTCAGGAAACAAAATACCATTTGGAGCTAGCCATTTATCACGTGCATAAATCACAGTGTTAAGCATAGACTCATAAAAAAGACAATAACCCATCCATTCAGAAACGATAACGTCAACCTTTTCACATCCATCTGGCAAATGTTGAATATCCTCAACTTTGCTGTGAACAACTTCAATAATATGGTCCAAATTGTTGTCTTTAATAATTTGTTTTGATTGATTAGCCATACTAGAAAACTCAACCTTAAAGAGAAAAGACGTTTTTGATTGTACTTAAGTCTTGGGGATTGAAAACATCATGATAAAAGATAACAGTAATTTAATTTTAAGATGGGCCAAAATAAAAAAAGAATAGTCTACACAAAACTGGGGATTGACAAGAATTGTGTAGGGTACTAGTGTGATGGGCGGGGCTTATGGGGGGGGGGGGAACTACACAAATACCGAATTTTTGTTTTTCGGACTAGAAAAATTTTTCGTGTGGCTACATGAATGAACCAGATTAAATTTGTTCTAAGGTAGCGGGTTTTTCTATATTCTAGCTCAAGAATCAAGTTCCTTAAAATAAACTCACCGCAAAAACTTTCCTTGCTCCAGCCTTGGCAGCAAACATCGAAAGTATACCCGTACCCGAACCAACATCCATCACAACCTTTCCTTTAAACAAGTGACGATTGTGGTAAATTGCATTCCGATATGTGACTGTCCTAACTTCATCTTTCAACATTTCCTGAAAATTTAAAATTATTTAAAAATAAAAATAAAAAACCTCATGAATGCCGAAATGAGCATAAGAGTCAAAATAATAGTCTTTACTTGTCATTTCATTAATTGGTTTTGTAGAAGCATCGAGTGTTTCGTTGTTATAATTTAATTTGGAATTTCCATTGATTAAAACATTTTTAGAAGAAATTGACTGTTCTGTCATTTTGTCTTAAAATAAATAAATACGGTTAAAATGAAAATTATTTAATAGGAAACAAATTTAAAATCACAGAAAAATTATCAAAAAAGATTTTTTTATAATTCTAAACGAAAAAATTAATATATTAAAAAAATTAAAAATTTCTAACTTTCTGACCTACACTCTCTAAATTAAAAATATACACAACGCCATAATTTATTATTGCCAAAAAACGTTAATTTAAAATTTTAAGCACTATTTCTATTTTCTCTCTCTCTCTCCCTTTCCTTTTTTTATTTTTTATAAATTTAATTTTTTTTAATTAAAAGATTTTATATTTTTTTGGTATGCGGCTGCTTGTTAGTCGTATATTAAAATATTCCTTAGTCGGTCTCACTACAGGAACATCAATTTATTATCTCCACAAAAATGATTATTCTTTCTCACATATTGGAATTGTTAGATTTGCTCGAGTTGGAGTTGTTGTAAGTTCTTTTTCTAATTTTTTAAAATTATTTTATTTTCCTAGGCTAGCCAAACAATGATTGACTACAAATGGAGTCTTCGGGGTCTAGAAGTTGATTCTCCAATTTATGACGAAAAAATACAAAAATGCCATCAACGTGGAGCTGATAGATTGCTTGCTTTAGCGAGGAGGAATGGAGGAGTTTTTATTAAAGTTTGTCAAAAAATCTTTTAAATTATTAAAAGAAACAAGTATTTTAGGTAGGACAACACATTGCTTCGCTCCAATATTTGCTACCCGAACCTTACACAAAAACTCTCTCAGTGCTTCATTCAAATGCTCCAGAAAGCAGTTTTGATGAAATTAAATCTGTTTTTGAGAAGAGTACTTCGAGAAATGTATGAGTAAATTTTTTTAGGAATTTTCTTCTAAATTTTTTGTAGCCGGACGCCTCTCATAATTATTATCAGAAAATCATTTTTTAGCTCAACGATGTCTTTGATGAATTTAATTCTCAACCCTGTGGAGCAGCTTCACTTGCTCAAGTTCACAAAGCTCGTCTAAAATCCACCGGTGAATACGTTGCTGTCAAACTTCAACACCCCCATGTTAGAGCGCGTAGTGTTGTTGATATAGTTACAATGGAGGTTTTTTGAATTTATTTTTTTATTTAAATTTATTTTAAAAGTTATTTGTTGGAATTGCTGCTTTTGTTTTCCCAAATCTTCGTTTAAATTGGTTAGTTAATGAAATGAAAAGGAATTTACCTATTGAATTGGATTTTGTTTATGAGGCTGCTAATGCTGACAGAGTTAGGCAAATGTTTGCACATTTGCCGTTCTTAAAGGTTTGTTGGGTTTTTTTATTTGGTGATTCGCTGAAGACGTCAATGAGATACATATGAAAGTGAAAATTTTATAACCGGGTGATCCGAATTTCTGAAACCGTGACTTCACTGGTCACCACTGACCAGAACTTAATGGTCTAGTTTTAAATCTTTTTAGTTGATTATTCCCCAATAAACTCTCCCAATAAATTAATAAATTTTCCATTTAGATCCCAAAAATATATTACGAGCTTTCAAATGATATGGTTCTCACTATGGAATTTTGTGAAGGTGGAAAAATTAATGATTTGGAATATTTTAAAGCTAATAGAATAGATAGGCATAAAGTAAGTTATATTTAAATTAGAAAAATATTAAAGTTATTTTTTAAGGTATGTAAAATGTTGGGTAGAATTTACAGCGAAATGATCTTTAAACATGGATATGTCCATAGCGATCCACACCCTGGCAATATTTTTATAAGATTAACCCCTGATGGAAATGAAGAAATTATTTTACTTGATCATGGACTTTACGTTGTATGTTTTTTAACATTAAAGGCTTTTTTCTTTCGAAAAATATTTGTCGAGTACGAACCCAGAAATTCTTAAGGAGACGTTTGTTTGTGAATAAAAAAATTTGCGGACTGTGAATAAAAGTCCGCAAAAACTTTGAAAGAGCACCATTTTTAATACAACACAAGTCATTCCTAATTTTTTTATTTTTTAAAGACTTTACCAGATGATTTACGTATTGATTATGCTCATCTTTGGCTGGCAATTTTAAAGGCAGACAAGAACGAAATCCAAAAAATTAGTGAAAGAATGAATGTTGGTTCTCAATATGGCCTTTTAGCTTGTGTTGTTTCTATGCGTTCTTGGGATGCTGTTAGTAAAGGAATTATTAAAACAAAAAGAAATGAACACGAGGTTTTGTTGTTTTTGGAGGAATTTTAATTAAAAAATATTTTTAGATTAGAAGAGTTCAAAATTTTGCTGCTTCTTTAATTCCTCAAATATCTTTACTTCTTGATTCTGTCCCTCGTCAAATGTTACTTTTACTAAAAACTAATGATTTGCTCAGAAGTATAGCTCTTAGATTAAAAGCCGAGCATAATTTGGATAGTTTTACTGAGGTTTGCTTTTTATTAATTCTTTGGCTGACAATAAGAATTTAGAGTTAATCTCTTCTAACTGGGGAAGGGGGTTTTTACCCCCGAAAAGAATTAGCTCTCAAAAGTATTTCCATATCTTGGCTATAAGTAGTGATGGGTATTGGGGATTCTGCGGCTTCGACTCTAGTCTTCAGCTCAATACAATTTATTCTTTTTTTTTCAGATGTCAAAACATTGTGTTCAAGCAGTTTACTTCCACTCAATAGCCAATAGTCACTTTGCATTAGAACGTTTTAGGCTTCGTTTAAAAATGTATACTTTACTTGTTGGAATTAGGTTATACGAAATTTATTTGTTTATATATTGTTTATTTCTCAAAACATAAAACAAATTATTAGAAATTTTAAAAATTACATTGGATCATCACGGGGATTGGTAATATGAAAATTCACTTCTTCACCAAAACTTTCATCTAACCTTTGAATTAATGATCTATTGAGCATTGGAGTAAATGTTCTTTTTAGATGAGCGTAATCTCCAAAAAGACGAGCACATGATGACTTGAAAATGTTTATTTTTAAAATTTTTTAAGGTGTGGCAAGAACGAAGGTTAAGATTTTGTTTTTTAATGGGCCCAGGCAGACAACCAAATTTCTAATGATGAGAAAAATGATGTCCTTCCCCACCCTTAAATATCCCTTCCCCTCCTAACGAATCAAGTCTTTGTCCTGAATTTTGAAAGTTTTAAAAAATACCAAAGAAAGAATAGCTTGCCATGACCCAATTTCAGAGCGTCTTTCAGCGCCATCTAATATAACAACATCAAAAACAATTTTTGAAGAAATAAAAATTTTAAGTAAAGAATTGCTGTGTCCAATAAATACAATATTATTATCTCCTTGATTAACTGCTTTTTCAACTAAAAGTCCTTTTCCAGGTTCAACACTTTTTCTTTCAATAAGTGCTCTTGTAGAAGGATTTTTAACAATATTTTGTAGTAATTTTGAATCCAATTTTTGAATTGAAACGAAATTGGTTTTCCCATACATTTCGTGATAACGGCTTGTTAGATAGAGTTGATCGATTTGAGGGGAGATTATTGCGATTTTGATATTTGAATTCTGAAAATACATGAGTTTTTTTTATTAAAAATGGATTTTTAAGGGGAAAGTATCTTGTGGAACGGAAATAGAATAGAATTTTGGCATTGCCTTGAACTGAAAGGAAAAAAAAACGATAAGGAACTGTCAGACTTTTAGAGCTTAAAATGGTCCCAGTAATTCTCCTAAATTTTTTTAAAAAATTCCAAGACCTTTCTTGTAATAATATCCAAATACTTTGCCACCATTCTAGTCCGTGCCTGCCCACCAATATGTATTGAAACAAGTTTTCTTTGCAAATTAAGAGCAGCTGCGAAAGCTAGACGTTCTTCAATTGTTTCCAAATCCTTTTAAATGAAAATTTATTTTTTTAAAAATTCTCTAAAAAAACACAAACCTCCCCTTCAATTAATTTCAGAGAATCAACTAATCTATTCCCCTGTTCTTCTCTTTTATTACATTTATAAGCATAAAGAAGCAAATTATAACCAGGAAGAGAATGCCAAGTATCACGTATTCTTAAAAATTCTAATTGGGAAATATTTGTTTTCGTTCCAGATAATTGAATTTGGACTGTTTTGTTCTAGAAAAGATGTGTGAATTAAAGAGAGGAAAAATTGGGTGGGGGCTAACTCAAGGAATACCAAGACAAGGAACAGACAAGTCAAGGAACGACCAACTCATGGAATCGAACCTGGCTGATCACAGCTCAAATCAAGAACTACCGCACTGAACGTAATTTAAAAATCGGATTTTTTGAGAGATCTGAATATTAAAAAATTAGAATACTTTAAAAAACAGAATTTAAGAAAAAAAATGAAAAATTCAGATTTTTCACAAAATTCCGATTTTTAAAATATTCCATGATTTGGCCATTCCATGAGTTAGTTGGTCGTTCCTTGAGTTATCTCGACACGGGAAAAATTAGAAAGAAAATAAACCAAAAAAGGAGTAGAATCATCAATTGGTTGATTAAAATAAACAGAAAAACCTCCATTAAAAACATCAACAACAATTCCTGAAGAAATAAAATGTTCACAATTATTTGATGAAAAATTTGGAATTTGTAAATAAATAGAAGAATTAACTTTGAGTATTTGAGAAAGATCGTTCTTTTGGTTTGGAGTTAGCTTAAAACAAAACAATTTAAAAAGTTTAGAAGAGGCAGTTCTGGTTAAGTGCGATAATGCTGGATTTGATCGGGAAGGTGTTTAAGGTTCGAACCCGCTTGTGGGGTCGAGCTTTGTTTTACATCTCCTTAAATTTTATTTTTGTTTAATTTCATTTTTTATTCAATCAAAATTATTTAACTGATTAAAAACGATCAAAAACACAAAAAACTATCATTTTGGAAATAGAAAATGGAAAGGGATTTTTTAATTTTCTAACACTCCCTTAAAATTGAAGTAAAAATAAATAATATTAAAATTAAAAACAAACATTTTTTGAAATATTTTCTGTAGAGATAACCAATTTGCTAGAACGATTATGTGAAAATACATTTAAACATTTAAAATTTAAATCAAGCCATTGCCTATTCTCCATTTTCAATTCCATGTCTTTTTTCAATGCAGATTCCCATCTTTGGCAATCTATTTCTATTGAATCAGGCAATGAAGTTTTGTTAATAAATTTTGTATCTGTTTTTGGTACATTTTGAGAAGAAGAGGGAAATATATTTTCTAAAAATAAAAATTTAAAAAAAAAATAAAGAAAACAATTAACTACGTTGAAATAAAGCTTTTGCACTTGTATTAAATTGGCGAATAATGGTATGAGAAATTCGTTTAATCATTCTGATAAAAAAAAGGAATTTATTAAGTTTTTACAAAAATTATTTTACAAAAAAAAATTCAAGAAAAATTTTAACGAAAAATTTATTGTTAGAAAAAGGTTAGAGACTGTGCAGAGACAGTTAGAGAAAATTTTTCTGAATTAAATGACAAAAAATCCCAATTTGGCTGAAATTTACAAAATTCAAAACTCTTGAGATTCCCAAAATTTTTGTTAACTAATAAAAGATTATTTTGATATTATTTATCTCTTTGCACTATTAATGTTCTTATGGAATTTTGAATTAATTATGGAATTTAATAAAATACCAAGCCAAATCATTTCCTTTTTGCATTCTTTTCATTGTTGACGCCATTGCTCTCACAAAGATCATTTCTTCCGATTGTTTGTAATTAATCATAAAAATTTTATCGTGAATGGCACACTTTCTTGTTATTGTTTGACTTGTTTATTTTTCACAAAAAAATTTTTTTTGTGAAAAATATTTTCTTTTCCCCCCTTCTCTCCTCATTTCCTCCCCCCTCTTTAAAATTTATTATTAAAATTAAAAGTATTTTTATTAAAAAAAATTTTTTTTTATCAATCTTTTCTAAATTTCCATCAATCATTTTCAATGCCATTTTAGGAAAACAAAAAAAAAGTTAGTTTATATTAATAGTAGGTCAACTTATTTATTTAATAACTATGGGAAAGTAACTTTATTTCTTCTTCAAAATTATGATTTATTACGAAAGCTATTTTTTATCAGTTTTTCTGGCAATTTCTTTTTTATCTTCTTAATTTAATCTTTGTCATTATTTATTTTTTATGAGTCAAAGAATAAAAGACATTATTGGGAGATAATAGAGACTACCACTATTTCTGATATCGTTACCCATTGGGAATGCCAAAAGTGACAAAAGAGAATCTCTCAATAATGTCTGTTATTCTTTGATAGTTTTGGAAGGGGGGGGGGGTTCCTGGAGGATTAACTGTTCTAGACAGTCAAATTATAAGTTCAAATTAGAGATAGGATCTGAGGTTCGATCGGTATCGATAAACGATATTTTTGATCGTTATATCGTATTGGCAAGATGTCTAGTCCAAATCATTCTTGAGAAATTGGTTCATAGATCACCGAGTATTTCATATGAAAAATAATTAGAACCTTTAAGACATAAACTAAAATTTTTAATCTTTTGGCTTTAACCCATTTTCGATGACTAAATTAATAAATAAACATCACTTTTTTTATCAACCAAATAAATCATTTATTTATTTTTATTTAGTATGTATTTCCTTTATTTTTCAAGGAATTACCGACATTTAAATTCAAAGAAAAGAATTTCACAATTTTTTTATTCGGAAAACCAAAAAAAAGTGTTACAAATCAAGAAATTCTTTTAAAAGGCAAAATTCTCATTCTTTTTTTTCTTTGTAGACATTTAAAATAAATTTTCTTTAAAAAAATATTTTTTTTATAATTTTATAAAAAATAGGAGAAATCACCAAACAAAGAAAATTTACCGAAAAAAAATTTTTTTTTACAAAAAATTGGTTTGCTTGTCATTGCTATATTTATTAATAATCGCTGTCTTTTCGTTGATTTGTGGGTGGGAATGTAAAAATAAATAAATAATTATTATCAGAAGCCGGAGGGGAATTGGTCTTTTTAGTTGCTTATTGCGTGTGCTTTTCTTTATTTTTATTTTATTTCTTTATTTTCCTCCTTCCCCCACCCATATATTTAGGAGAAACAAGGGGAAGATGCGCAAATAAATTAAATAAATAAAAATGACACCGTCGCCCAAATAAATAAATAAAAATTTTTTTATTTTAATTATTTACATGATCAACAACACACTTTTTAGTTAATATATAAATTGGTACGAATTTCGTCTATTTTTTAAATTCAAAGAAATTTTTTAGAGGAGGGCACAATAAGGTACATTGGGTAAGGGAATTACTCTAACTAGAAAGGTTGTCAACAAGCGGATTTTTGTAAAATAATTAGGAGAGTACTTAGAAACGTGAAATTTTGAATAAATATCATCGATACAGTTATCCAACATTTTTTAAAATTTTAGAATTTTTGGACTTAGTTTCGGTCAGAATTTCAAGAATTTTCGAGAAAATGCCCATACTTTCTGCATTTTTTGACCATAACTCTTGAAATACTTAACCAAATATTCTGAAATTTTCAGAAAAGGTAGATAACACTATTAAGAATATTTCTGCAAAATTTTACAATTTTAGGGTCTATTTTGGCATTTTTATAAATTCCCGCGCCGTAACACCGTTCGCGTCCAAACGCCTCCTCCCACTCACTTCCACTCCCCCGAAAATTATTTTTTTTAATTACCTAATATTTTATTAACTCAATTCTATTCATTTTTTCTTTCAAACAATTTTGTGACGTTTTAAAATAATTTATTTCAAATTTATTATACATAGTTTATTAAATAATTAAATATTTAATTTATTTACATTCTTTGTAGTTTTAATTTTTTGTTTAAAAATATTACACAACTTTGATAGAAACAAAAAATTATTATATAAATTATCCTTGAAAATTGCGCATTTTTTATTATTTTTATTTAATTAAAGGCTCATTTTAAGGTCTCAAAAAGGCTCATAATTTGATATAAAATTTTATTCTATGGTCCACATATTTTTAAAAATTGCTTTAATTTATTACTTTTCTTAATTAAAAAATAATTAATTTTTATTTATCAAGCCTTGACTACTCATATCTCTCCTCTTGTCCGCACGTTTTTCTTTCCCCACGTCCCCACGTTCTTCGTTTTCGTCTTAATTTAAAAAAATTTAATTCTGCCGAGTTCTGTCCATTAGGGTTTTTTTCCTAAAAAGACAACCTAAAAATTTCTTTGACTGATTTCTGTATTATATACTTTATACTTTAATCTAGTATCATTTTGTATCAATAGAGGTGTGTGATGTGAATATAAAAAACTTGCGATTATCAAAACAAACAACAAAAATAAATTTTATAATAAGCGTTTTAAGATAAGGAGACATTTTTGGATTTATTTTAATTATTTTAAATAAAATTTTAAATTAATTTAAATTACTCATTCTCACCGGTTTTTATTTTCAATTTAAAATTTTAGGTAAGAATATTTTTCAAATTTTAAATTTTAGGGAAGAATATTTTCTAACACCTTTTAAATTCCGGAAATAAAACTATGGAAAATACAGAAAATACAATTATAATAAATTGTTCCGGAAATTACCTATATTAAATAAATTTCCGGAAATATAATATTTAGGACAAAACAATTCCGGAAACTTCCGGAAAAAACACTCCAGACAAAACACAGTTGTCTTTCCGGACAAAACACTTTCCGGAAAAATACAAAAAAAGAAATGTATTTTTCCGGAAATAAAACACAACAAGTGAAAGAAATCCTTCCGGAAAAATACAATAAAAATACAATTCAATTTTCTTTTAATTATTCTTTCCGGAAATCTTAAGGTTCAGGTTTTTGCGTTATAAAAATTGGCGCACATCCTTAGTCACATTTGTCACGTTTCAATTTTAAGTTTGTTTAATTACATAGAGAAATTCAGCAATTTTATTTTAAATATTTTTCAAATTTTTCTCTTAAAATTATTTTTAAAAAAAAATAAACGCATGTTTGTGTGTTCTTCTTCTTATACTTCCCCCTAATATTTTAAACTCATAATCATAAAAATCACAAGTTTTGTTCTTTTATTGATTTGCGCGTGTTTGTGGTAGAGTTATAAGTAAATATTTATTTTCTCCGATTTTCCTTTTTTTTAAAAAAAATTTATTTTTTAGTGTACTCATAAAAATTATCTAAAAATAACTTCCGGAAATAGATTTTCATTGATTTAATCATTCCGGAAAATTGCAGCTAAAATAATATTTTTCCGGAAATTTAAATTACTTAGGTTAAGCACATTAAATAATTATTAAAATTCAACAAAATATTTTAAAAATGTAATTTATTTTTCTTTATGTTCCTAATAGAGTTGCCTATTTTTGGGCGTAAAATCAGAATCATTAAGTTATGTAGCAGGATTTAGAGGTAAAATACAAAAATTTGTATTTTTGAAACTAGGCAACTTCTAAGTAATCTTTCACTGCTTAATTAACGTGTAAAACTGAAAATTGAAATAGATTCTGATAGAGAAGAATCTGAAGAATAAGGTGATAATTTTTTAAATATTTCCTTTTAATTTAATAAATAAATTTCAAAATAATTTTTTAATTTAATTAAACATTTAAAAATATCCTTTTTGTAAATTACTTACTCACAATTTTTTATTCGGCCAATATATTTTTAGTCTTTTACCTTTAAAAAATTTTTTAACTAAAAGTGTTTACCTTTAATTTATTTTTTTTTGTTTTTTCAAGAGAGAAAGAGGATCTCAAAAATAATTAATTTAATTAAAGAGAACTTTTATAAATTAATTTATTTTTAACTTTTTTTATTTTTGTACTAATCTAAATTTAAATCAATATCAGTAAGATTGACGTAATTTTTTTTAATTTTAAGGCAATTTTCTTTTAATTTTCCTCACTACTTAGTATTAAAAAACGTTATTTTTATAACCCACATTTTTAAATTTATTTTTTTCCGGGGTGAATAATTTAAATACTAATTTTTCCGGAAAGGTTTTAAATTTCCGGAAAGGTTTTTTTTAAATTAAAAATTTTCCGGAAAGGCCCTAATTAACTTCCGAAAAGATTCAATTCTTTTGTATTGCTTCCAGAAAACTTTGCTTTTATTTTATATTATAAAGGAAAATAATTATTAAAATCTTTTCTTGGATTAGATATTTCTTGTAGAGATTGGAAATTAAAAAAATCTGGTCAAGGTCGGGGACCTTGACCAGATTCCTGACCTTAAAAAAATACCTTAATCTTGATTCTAGATCAGGAAACATCAAGGCCTGGATCCAGATCCAAGCCGCTCTAATTTCTTTAATATAAAAAACAACTTTAATAATAATTTTTCTAAATTTATTTACTTCCTCATAAATTTAAATATTCTTTTTTATTTTTAGTTAAAATAAATATTTTCTTAATTTTCCAAAAAATGCCCAATTCATTAAATAAAATATTTCAACATTTCCGTGAAAAACAGAAACAACGAAATTTAAACAAAGATAACAACAACAACCAAAAGAAAGATTTATTTCACGACGACTTTACACAAATTAATTTAATAAATAATTTAAATAATAACAAAAAAGGGTTGGGAGTAAGTGGTTGTTGTTCTCGTAAAACTTCTTCGTCTATTCCTTCTGGAGATCAACAAACATTAAAAAAGAATAGTTGGACTGGAAGGAAGGTGAAAAAAAATAAAATAAAAATAAATTTTAGGGATAGGGATCTGAGCCTAATTATATACATCGTTAGTACCTAGCAGAGGTCGGTCGGAATTCCGATTTCCGACGGTTTTTCCTTGCGATTTCCAAAATTTTGGAAAGATTTCGGATTTCCGAGTTCCGACTTTGGAGCCATTTCCAATTTCCGGCACCTTCGTCATTTCCGACTGACCTCTGGTAACTAGCTGCTAATGGCCATGACTGAGTTTTCCATTCTTCCTGCCACAGATATTTTTCGGTTCAGCTTCCTTTCCCGGGCTCCACAAAGCTTCATCCCAGGACAATAAACTCAGAATAGCTCCAGAAATTTTTTATAAGTGACTTGACATTTTAATATGACTGTCAATTCTTCCCACCTCAATTCTAACGAAAATTTCTTAGCTGTAAATTAACAGAAAATAATTATTAAAATTAAATTTAGAATTCGGATCAACTATTTTGTTTATTACATTCTGAACAATTCTTTCATGATGCCTTATTATGTCGTGTATTTGATGCAGTTGAAAGTCCTTTTGATTTGATACGTTTAAGAAGAGTTTGTAAAAAAGCGGCAGAATATGTTAGAAATAAAATTTCTGTGAGTGTTTTCTCAAATATTCCTTTCCAATCTCGTAGATATCCCTACCTTTAATATTCCAATTTTTTGCTTAAACTCTCCCAAATATTCCCATCTTTGTCTTATCATAACCTGAATTTAAAGTTCCCTTTTTACTTGTCATAATCTCTTAGTTATCCCATCATATCTCGATTACCCTCCTAAATAGGGTTGTCGGTTCTGGACCGAATCGGACCGAAGAACCGAGGATTTTTCGGTTCGGTTTCGGATATTCGAAGAATTTACAGGAACCGACAACCCTACTCCTAAATATCACACAATCTCTTTCATATCGCAAAAATTCTTATTTCATATTTTTTTCAGTGTGTAACAGAATTAGATGTTCGTCGTGTTAAATTCGAAACATTATCAGCCACTTCTACAACCTCTTCCTGTTCTCTATCAAATTCTTGTAGTACAGATAATAATTGTACTTCAGCTATAGTAGAAGGGGAATTGTGGCATACACATCCAAGTGGATGTAAAGTTTTGGGAAGAATTACAAATTTAATAATGGAGGAAGACAAAGAAGAAAATGAGAAATCTGATAAAAATAACCCAAAATTTCGTTTAGAAATTTTGGTAGATGAACAATGGACAAGCAGGGAAATTGCTGTTTTGTGCTCTTTAATTGGAGAATTTAGAATTAATTTAAATAGAATTAGTTTGGATGCTCCTATTTTCGAATTGGTAAGGAAGGGAGGGAAGTAAGGTTTGGGAAAAGTTGGGAAATTTGTGTTGGGGGAGGGAGTGAGGTTTGGGAGAAGTTGTTGATCAAATAAAGTTTGTCATAGAGGACAAAACGAAGTTTTGACTTATAAAATTCAATTTTTATAAAATTCAATTGACTTATAAAATTCAATTGACTTATAAAATTGACTTATAAAATTCAATTCTTATAAAATTCAATTGACTTATAAAATTCAATTTTAATCGAAATTATCTGATCAATGCTTTGATTTTAGCATTTGACCAGTTTTTAATGTTGATTCTTTTTTCCCGTCAAAAATGAAAATTTTTCTTTCTTTCTCTCTCTTTCCCCCGTTAAGTTTTAGAGATTAGAAAATAAAGGATTAAAAAACAAGCATTCTCATATTTTTATTCACGTGAAATAAAACAATTTTAATGGCATGTTTATTTTTATCAAAAAAGGTGTGTTATTTAATCCTTTGTGTTAGTGCCTGAAAATGAGTGAAATTGGAGTGAAAAATTTTTAATTCTAAAAAATTCTTCTTAGATTGTAGCCAAGTTAGCATCGATAGACTTGGATCGTTGGTTTGCCTATCAATGTTTTGTAAAAGCTGTGGACGAATGTCAAATGAATGCAGCATTAAATAAATTAGCTGCCCAACTTCAACAACAACAACAGGCTAGTTGTTGTAAACTTATTTTAAAAAAAAATTTCCTAAATTTTTATAGGATGATCCCTACGACAAAATAGACAATTTATATTGGCCAAATGCAAAAACAATAATTATTAGAACTACAGAAAATGAATCTATCCATCTTGCTAGGCAAGTTTTTTGGAAATAATAGTATTTAGGTTTTGGGGTCGATTGAGGTATTGAAAAATTGCCAAATGAGCTCCTAAAATTGTGAAATTTTGCAAAAATATCTCTAATAGTGTCTTCTATCTTCTCTAAAAATTTCAGAATTTCTGGTTTATTATTTCAGAAGTTCTGACTGAAAAAGTATCTAAGCATCATAATTTTACACAAATATTCTGACCTTTTTGACCATAACTTTTTTAATATTTGACCTAAAATTCTGAAAATTTTAGACACTTTAGATAAGAGTATTACGAATATTTTCAGAAAATTTCAGCTTTCTACACGCCATTTTAGTTATTTTATAAGCGTTTGCGCCATAGCAATTCTTGCGCCCAAACGTCCCCAAGCCCCCAATATTTTCTTAAATTTTTTGCTTTTTTAGAGTTCTCAATTATGGAGTTCGTTCAAATTTAGTAATGGATAAACGACAATTAAATTGTTTTAGTCTTCAAGTTTGTGTAAAAGATGCAAACAGAGCAGCTTTAGGTGTTGCCCAAAGGCCAAAACAATTAGTTAGAAATTTATATCATTTTCGTTGTTGGGCAGGGTCTCCCGGGTTTGATGAAAGATTTTCACAACAATGGAAGGCTGTTAATAGTAGAGCTGCTTGATTGATTGATTGATAATTTTTTAATTTAATTTTTTTTAATTGTAAAAATGGTCGTTTTTAATGGGTGAAAAGGCTTAAAAAATAATTTTTTAATCAAAAATCACACTCAATAATAAGAAAAAAAATTTTCCAAAAATTTTTTTCAAAAATATATTTTATTAACTTATAATTGCCACAATTATTTTTCGATTTTTTAAAATAATTCCGGCTTTTTACTTGTGCCATTTTTGTTATTCTCTATAAGCGCTGTAGTAATTATTGCGTCTAAAAGGGAGTTAAAAAAATTTTTTTAATTCTTTTGGGAAAATCCTTTTTTGGAAATTGTGGAAATTTTTTTCTTATTATTTGTTAACTTTTAAAATGAAAAAATAAAATAAAAAATATGCCTACTTTTGTCTATTTATTTTTAATCTACCAAATATTTTTCTTTTTTTTGTTTCTAAAATTTATTCACCTTTAAATATTCTTTCATTTTTAACAGTTAAAATCTACACTCACACTTAATTAAATTTTGGTTTGGATATTCTCTCCTTTTTTTAAAATTTTTTTTGTTGTAAAATTTAATTTTTTTGAATAAAATAAATTTATATTTTTTAAAAAAATTTCCAAGTTAAAAATAGGTACTAGACAAATATTAAAAAAAATTTTTTTTGTTCATTTAAAAAGTAAACAAAGTAGGCAAAAAGCATTGAATTTATTTAAACTTTTATTTTTTTAATAAAAAAAAAGAATTTTTTTGTACATATTTTAATAGAAATTTAAGAAGAAAATTTTCAATAAAAAAATTAAAAAAAAATTTTTATTAAAAAATCATTGGGAATTAAACGGATATCAGTAGATTTACCTTGCCTTCTAAACTTTAAAAGAGTTTCATGATTTTATAAAATTGCCAAATGAGCTCCTAAAATTGTGAAATTTTGCAAAAATATCCCCAATAATGTCTCCTACTTTCATTAAAAATTTCAGAATTTTTGGTTTTTTATTTCAAAAGTGCTGGCTTAAAAATGAGCAGAAACTGTCCTGTAATTTTGAAGTAATTTTTGGAATTCAAAAAAATAATAATGTATTAGAAGGGACTAAATGGCGAAATAAATATTTGAATAATTTGAATATAATTTTATCAAAAATATTAATATTTTTGATCAAATATCAAAATTTTTTTAAAGAATTTATGTAGTAGCATAGCTAAATAGTTCATAGTCAATTTGATTAATTAATTAATTTTTTGATCACTCCAAAAATTTACTAAAATATACCAAAGCATCCCAAAAATTATAGTTGATCAAATAAATGATCAAATAAAATAACTGATCAAATTGATTAATAATATTTGATCAAATATTTGATTTTCTGACGTCAATTAATTGTTTAGTATCCCCGCTCTACACAGATAAATTCTTCAAAAATCAATTTCTTGGAAAATCCTGTCTCATGCTTTCATTCTTTTTTACTCTGTCACACACACTTCTTTAGCTTTCACGTAAAAATAAATTCCAAGCTATTCCCTATTTTTATTTTTAGAGGGGCAGTTGTGTGCCAAAGCTTTTGCCATTTTCTCTTTATTTATTTTTCTTTTCTATTTTATATACTTTTTAAAAAACTTCAATATACATATCTCCCCTTCACTTTCATTCATTTTTTTCATTTTTGAACATATCCAGAGAGACAGAAAAAGCTTTTTTAATTTTTAGTACTTTTTAATTTTTCTAAAAAAATTTTTTTTTCTTCTTTTATCCTTGCCAATATCTCCTCTCTAAATAGTTAGCTAGTCGACCACCCAATTTTTTTTTCTGTTGAGAGCACTGGCAAATGACTACTATTTATTTTATACTTTTTTTTTATTTTTATACGTACTTTGGATGCTTGGATATATTGAAAAATGAATGGAAAAAAAATAAAAAATGGCGGCTGAATTTCCTACTTCCCCCCTTTTCTTTTTTTAAAAATAAACTCTTCTTTCTGTCTAATTTTTAATTTTTGTTTCACGTTAAAATTATTTTAACTAAAATATAAAAATTTTTTTTGTGAAGTTTTCCTCTAATTTTTGAAATTTGTAATTTTGAAAAAAATGTTTTTTGATTTTTCTAAATTTAAAAATTTACCGTATTTACTCTAATTGAATGACTCCTCTATTTGAATGACCCCCCTAATTGAATGACCCATTTTTGAGGCTATTGAAAAATAAAATGACCCCCTCTATTTGAATGACCCCCCTAATTGAATGACCCTTTTAGAGGTGAAAAAATAATTCATAATTTTTATTAATTTTATCTTACGTATAATCGTAATTATAAGTATTATTAAAGAATGGATTCTTTTTATAATATTGAAAATAAAATCGACGTGAAACATTGTCAGATGGAGAAGGACCTTCGGTAATCCTTAAGATCATTGGTCAACTTAGAATTTGTTTATTTCGAATCCCGGATCCGAAATCGACCTAGTCGAAATCGGAGTAAAAATTAAAAATTAGATGGGTAGCAGGGATGTGCCGAAAGTGATTTTAAAAAGCGAAAGGATAAAATGCAATAGTAATTTTAAAAAGCGAACAGCAAAAGACGAAAGTCCAAAAAAGGCGAAAGACGAAAGGCGAAATTTTTAATCTCCGCTTGAGTCTAGAGATTCTTTGGTCAGGTAATTCAAAAGCCTTGTTAAGTGTTCAAAATCTACAGATAACTCTCAAATCAATTAATCGGAGATATCAAGGGATTTGTAGGATTAAAAAGGATATCAGATGAGTTGGACGAATATCGGGGAGTTAAAGGGAAGTCAGAGGATCTCTAGACTTCTCACTTCGTTGTCTTGAAAAGGGTCTGAGAATCCTGGGAAATCCCTGGATCCTGATCCGAAAATTTGGAATATTCGAAAAACAACCAGGATTTTATCAAAACGCAATTTTAAGTTGTCTTATTAGGTATTTTATTAAAAATTTTAATGGAAGAATTTCAATAAATTTACTTAAAAATTTACAAATTTTTGATAAAATTTAAAATAATTGGTTATTGAAAAATAGAATGACCGCCTCTATTTGAATGACCTCTCTAATTGAATGACAAATTTCTGGGGTATTGAAAAATAGAATGACTGTCATTCAATTAGAATAAATACGGTAATTTATTTTGACTGGGAAATACTCTCTTATTTATTTTAAAGTTTTCTATTGTTTTCTTATTTAATTAAAAAATATTTTTTAATTAAATTACCGTAAATGCTGAAATAATTACCCTCTCTCTAGTAATTATCCCATAGTTTTAAAAATATTTTAAGAACATTTTAAGGCTTAATATCAAAAAATAAATCAATTTCTGTTCAATTAAATTGAGATATATCCCAAATCCACACATCCTCCTTAATAATTACCCCCTCCAGCGGGAGATTGAACAATAATTATCCAGAGTAATTATTTCAGCATTTAGGGTAATCTAAAAATTTATTCAATAAGACCTAAAAAAGATTATTTAAAAAATTATAGTCAACTCGTGCCAGACTTTTGAGAATTCCATTAAATTAATTGCTCTAAAGCTAGCAATAGAAAGGATTTAATTTATAAAAAACAAGTTAAAAATCCAAAAAAAAACAAAATTTATTTAAATTATTTTTTAGCCAAAAAATGCTTTTTGAAGAAGATTCCTTAACTAGTATAATCCCCCCACCATCCCCCACACCTTTACTTGAATGTTCTGGACATAGACCTTCTTGTAGTACAGCCCCAAGTAGCAGAACAGACACTCCAATACCTATTTTAATTAATAACCAACAACAACAGAACAAACCTTCACCTTCAAAAATGGGTTATTTTGGAGCTACTTCGTTAGTTTTTTAATCGGTTTTTGGATAATAAAAGAATGCCCTTTTTGTAGGTTACATGGAATAATAGATGTACTCTAGGTACAACCGATATTTTATTTTTAATTTTCATTACCAAGGGTATTTTCGAGTGAGGTCCAAAGTATTATTGCCTTTTAATTTCCTAATATCCATTGGGATTTCACAAAGGTTTCCAACTTCATAATTATGCTCTTTCTATTTATTATTAACGAGATTTAGCTTTAAAACCTATTCTTTCAAAAAAAGATAACCGTGGCCAGTTGGTACTTTTAGATCATAGACCATGGGATCATAGATTATTTTAGATTTTTAGTAGTATTTTCTTTTGAACCTGAACACTATTTCTCTAAATAAATTATTTTACAGAAAAATTCCATCTTTTTTTAGTTATGTAATTGGCAATATAATAGGCTCTGGTATATTTATAGCCCCGTCAACAATAATTCGACATACAGAATCTGCCGGCCTTTCCCTCCTTGTTTGGGTTATTGGTGCTTTAATTGCTTTTCTTGGTTAATTTTTTGGTTATTTTTGTAATAAAAAAATTAATTTTTTAAAGGTTCTTTATGTTATATAGAATTGGGTACAAGTATAAGAGAAGCTGGTTGTGATTTTGCTTATATTTGTTATGTTAAGTGGTTGGTATTAAAAAAATAAAGAAAAAATTAAAAATAAAAATCTCAGACAAGATTTAGTTCAAAAATCTAGGGTATTGAGAATCTCCACCGATTCACGGAACAAATTCTAATCTGTGGAATAACCGGGAGGAATGAGAGGGATAGAGATGGCTAGAAGTGTTTGGGATTTGGGCTCGGGGCTGTCCGCAATTGCGGATTGCGTGGTTCTTTTGGACTTGCGGACTGCGACTGCAGAAAATTTTCTTTCACTTGCGGAAAAAAACTCTGATCTCTGATCCCTGATTGGTATAAGGTTGGAGATATTAAAAATCAAGAGCGTCTACCTTAACTAATTAATAAACTAATTACTGCCATATTTGCGATTATTAAAATTTTTTTTTCATTTTCCGATTAATTTTTTGGTTATCTAAATTTAAAGGTTTAAAGGACTCCCCTTTCCAAACAAAAATTAATTATTAAAAAATTCTTTATTCAAAAAATTTTTATCTCAAAGGTATTCAATAGCCTTCTCATTTATGTGGGTCTCTGTATTAATGACATATCCAGCAACAATAGCAGTTATTTCAGAAACTTTTGGGCAATATTTACTTGAAGGATTAAGACAAACATATGTAATTGACCCTAAATTAGCTCCAATAGCACAAAAATGTTTTGGAATAACTTTGCTTTGTAAGTTTATTTTTAAAAAATAAATTAAAAATAAAAAAGGTAAACATAAAAAGTCCTCAAAAAATGTAGAAAAAAATTATAAAGTTCGGGGACGAACGTCAATTAAAAAAAATATTTTTGGCAAGAGAATTAAATTATAATTAAAATGTTGATTTTGTTAAACTAAGCAAAGTGAGGGTGTATAGTGTAGGGCAAGGAATGATCCTGTCTAGATTCCGGATTTCTGTCAATACGGATTTTCTGGCCTTCCTTTTTATCTGATATATCTCACAGGGGACGACCCTTTTGCGTTTCTGGGGTTCCCTTTTATTTATTTAATCACTCTAATATTTTTTTAAATTTAATTCTCTTTTAATATTATTATCTCTCAGTTTCAATTATAATCTTGTCGATATTCCTTAATTAATTAGATCCTTTTTCAATAACAAAATTTTCTGTCAAATCAAAGTTTTCAGAAGAAATGTGTCCTTTAGCATTCAGCCATTCATCGTCTAAGAATTTTGACCTAAAAGAAAATTTAAATTTAATTTGAGACAAAATAAGTACTTAAGATTATTATTGGGTTAATGGGAAAGAACTAATAAATGATTAAGCACTGGGAATTGTAGGATGGATTTTTTAAAGAACAAAAGGGAAGATAATTATTCACACTTGGAGAGGTGTTTTTAACTCTGCAAATGGCGGTATTTTTTCCTCATCTAGGTGATCTAGAGAGGACTCTTATTTCTCCTATAGGATTCCCGTTTCCTCAACGAGTAACTGTAATTAGTAAATTTTTCTTCAAAAAACTACACTAACATATAATTCCTAATACTGTCTGGAGCAATAGTCACAACACGACGGCAAGTTGGCCCAAGCATTTTAGCAATCCCCATAGCTGCCAAAACATTAGATCCAGCAGACCCTCCACACAAAATTCCTTCCTCTTTAATAAGTTCACGAGCAATATAGAAGGAAGCAGCATCTTTGCTTTTTACCCAATAATCAACTAAAGAACGGTCTAGCACCGCTGGGACAAAATCTATAAAAATTTGGGGAGATAAGACTTTTTCTGGCTGTGTTTAAGGGTTCAATCTTTGTTGGGAAAGGAAGTAGGGCTGATAGGAGACGGGAAATGTTGAAAGTTTGTAAAGGAATAGAGCCATAAAATAGTTAGAGGAGACCTGTCTCGGCTCCCTAGGAATTCAACGTGATGGGGGATTAAGCACCCTTTCCTCAGAGGCTGAGATTGAACCCAATTTCTACATATAAATTTTCATACCATATCCTATACCCTCCACATCATAAGCTTTAGTCTCTTTACATTTTGGATTGGCAAGAATAGAACCATCTGGGTCAACAGCAATAATCTTTAAATTTATTTAAGAATATTATTTCAAACAATTTTTCCTTACTTTGCATTCCGGCACAACTTCCTTTACTCTTTTAGCAACTCCACTTAAAGTACCTCCTGTACCTGTTCCAATAACTAAAGCATCCAACTTCCCGTCACATGCCCAAAGAATCTCTTCTGCTGTTCCTTCATAATGGGCAAAAGGATTTCCTTCGTTTCGATACTGTTAAATTTGAAAGTTTAAAATCAAGGATTGGGGTAAGGGTTGCATATATCTGTGATCCGGGAAGGTAATAGAGAGCGGGAATTGAGAAGGCGGAAAGGGAATGAACAAGGCTGAAGAATAATCAAGAAGCGTGGCTGGAATTTATGCAGGTGACCAGAAGGAAAGGATTTTGGACTAAAGTTGGGGACCAAAAACTTCTACCTAGAAGAGAGAATCAGATTGTTGATGAAGGGGCTACTTGAAGGACAGTTAGACCCCCAATTTTTAATAATAACTCCTCTACCTGGTCAAGAATGATAGCTCCAGGTATTTCTTTTTGAAGACGTAAAGCAACCCCAATATGAGAATCAGCATCTGCATGACCTTTCTCAGTAGGCGTTCTAACAATTTCTGCACCCAAAGAGCGAAGAATAACTTCTTTTTCTAAACTCATCTTTTCGGGCATTACAATAATGCAGCGATATCCACGAATGGCACACATTAAAGCAAGACCTATTCCGGTATTTCCTGATTGAGAAAAAAATTAAAATTAAGAGATTAATAAGTGTGGAGATCAGTCAACATTTGAAGTAGTTAGAAAAAGGGCCAAAGGACTCACATCTATAACAGAGGTTTTTGAACTAGATCTCGTCTTGGTTCGAGTTAGTAGATTTCCGGTATTTCCTGATTGAGAAAAAAAGTATAATAAAGTGATTAACAAGGAGAGATTAGTTATCTTTTGAACTAGGTAGAGGTCGGGCTTGACGAGATTCTGGATATCTCAAAAATTCCCATCTATATTTGAGATTTCTGAACTAAGTCACGGTTTGGTTTGGACTACGGACTCGGATCCGGAAAAAAGTAAGATATCCGAAAGTTCGGATATCCGAAGATCCATAATCCAAAATCTAGTATCCACGAATGGCACACATTAAAACTATACCTATTCCGGTATTTCCCGATTGAGAAAAAGTATCCAGACCAGAATACACACACCCACCCCCTCTATTTCCTCTCCAAAAACATTTTACAGTCCTTAGAGATCCCCGCCACTTAATAAAACCATTTTTAACCGCTTTTAAATAAAATCCCCAAAATTTCCAAAAATCCAAAAAATTACCAGATGTCGGCTCAATAACAGTACTATAACCAGCTTTTAATTTTCCATCAGCTTCCGCCATTTCAATCATCTTTCTCGCAATCCTATCCTTAACAGAACCTCCAGCATTTAAAAATTCACATTTAACTAAAATCTCTGCTTCAATTCCATACTTTTTTGGCAATTTAAAAAGTTTAACAATTGGGGTATTTCCAATAGCTTCAGAAATGTTTTTAATTAAACGGCAACGTTTTAGAGGGCTAAAAAAGGGAAGAAATGATTTTAAAAATTTCTAAATCAATTTACATGAAAGGATTAGACTTCCAAGGTTTTGGGACTATTTGGAATGATTCTGTTGCTTTACTTTCTGGATTATAAACTTCTGGTATAGAAAAAGTAGTTTTTGGGTAGAGCGGTTTTTGTGGTGGAGGTTCAGGCATGTAGTCGTTGGAAAGCTTTTTAAAAAAATAAAAAAAGAACTAAAAATATTTTATCAGTTTTATTAGGTTATGTAGAATTCTTCACGCTTGGTACCTAGGCAAAGGGTACACCCCAACTTACCGCGAGCCCAACTTACCGCAGAGCTATAACTTCGTTCAAGATGGTCGAATCCGGGACAACCTGGTATGGCTCGATTCAGCTCGTCGAGGCGCATCGAACCATACCAGGGCGTTCCGGATTCGATAATTCTGAACGAAGTTATAGCTCTGCGGTAAGTTGGGCTCGCGGTAAGTTGGCCTGCTTCCCTAGGCAAACTAACTAGTCAAATCTCCAATTTATCCCACATATCCCATGTGTTACTTGGGACTTACTAAAGGGGCTAATTGTGAGAGTCGGTGGAGACATATATCCCAGACATATGTATATCTCTCCTTGTTATTCCAATACTTATCCCATCTCCCGTTCCCTCTTAAATCTCAAAATCCAGTTCATTTTTATGTCATTTGCAACATATCGCATTACAAACTTTCAGTTATCCTAACAGTCCCATCAATGGGATAAGTCAAAAATTCAAATTAAAATTAGAATTCCTCACCATCCATTCATCACTAAGAAATTTATTTAAATAATTCCTAGCCCCATCCGGTAAAAGAAAAACACAATTTTGTCCCTTCTTTAACTGCTTAGCTGCACGTAAAGCACCAACAAGTATAGCACCAGAAGAACCTCCACACAATATTCCTTCTTTTAAGTGTAATTCTCTGGCCATTTGGAATGTTTCGGCGTCTTCTGTTTTCTCCTTAAAAATATAGGGTTTAACAGGTTTTAGCAGTATTTAGGGACCTCTTTTGAGGTCTACCTTTACTTGAGGAAGAGGAACAAGAGAACCTAGGTAAGTCCCCTTATGGAAATTGTTGGTTACTGTTTTGTTTGCCCTACTCAAAGACGTAAATTTGAAGAACATAGCCTAAGGGCACGAAATAAATGCTGATAGTTTGAGCTTTTCAAATACCGGACCCGGTTTCCGGATTAAAGCCTAGAAAACCCGGCCCTTTACTGGGTTTGAACTCTAATAGTGATGGGGATTGTTTGAGCTTTGTTAAGATATAAGAGAGAAGGATCTCCATTCCATTCAAATTTTAACTAATCAAAATCTTCACCCATCTATCAATATCACTCATATCAAGAACAGAAGGCACAAATTGGTAACCAATCCCTTCTACTTGATATCTTTCATGATGACTATTTTCTTCTTTTCCATGAGTTCCAGAAGACAATACTGATCCTTGCGGGTCAACACCAACAATCTTTAAAATTACAAATTAAATTTAAAATGAAGGAAGGCAAACAATGCATTGAGGGCATCGCTTGCGCATCTTTCTTGAAATTCCTGTTATCGAACCTCCAGTACCTACACCAATAACAACCATATCTACTTTTCCATCCAAAGCATCTAAAATCTCTTCTGCTGTACTTTCATAATGAGCCAAGGGATTTGTACAGTTTTTGTACTGAAAAAATGTGAAAATAATTTTTTCAGAAAATTTAAAGGGTTTAAGAATCGCCTAAAAGATCACTGTTTAACTAACACAATTCTAGCGGTTATATAATTGTCGAAGAAAAAGTTTTTGTCAGAAAAATTTTGTAGAAATATCCTCAACAATACTAGCTAACTCCTATAAAAATTTAAGAATTTCTGATTTGTTATAACAAAAAATTAGTCAATAATATCAGAATATTAATGCAAAATCTCGACATTTGGTCATATTTTAGGCCATAACTTTAAAAATAATTAACCAAAAATTCTTAAATTTTAAGAGAAATTAGTTAAGACTATTGAGGATATCCACACAAAATTTTATGGGTATTCGTCAACTTTTCTTTGAGTTATGATTTTTTCAATTTTAGTAGAACTCTATATTTATAATAGTACCTGATCCAACACAATAGAATTTGGAATTTCTTTTCTCAATTTAAAAGCCCTTCCAACATGAGAATCTGGACTATTATAATGTGCATTATTTGGGGTTCTGATAATTTCAGCCCCTAATGCTTTTAAAGTCACTTCTTTCTCACGGCTCATTCTTTGCGGCATAATTATTATACAGCGATAACCTGCAGAATTTCAAAAAAAAATTTTCAAAAATTTTCAGAAATTTTTTTCTGAAAATTTTCCCACCTTTAATAGCACATGCTAAAGCCAATCCAATTCCAGTATTCCCCGATGTTGGTTCTATAACGGTCATTCCTGGCTTTAAACGTCCATTCTGCTCAGCCATCTCCAACATTTTAACAGCTATACGGTCTTTTATGGAACCCCCAGCATTCAGAAATTCACATTTTCCATCTTTTAGGAATTAAAATCATTAAAAAGAGGTTGTAGAGAATAGAAGGGAAAAACAGAAATTTTTGAAAAAATTAAAGCCTCAGACCCTCGAATTAAAATAATAACTAGGGTTGGGGAAAAGATCGACTCGGGCATCGATCTTTGCCCGAAAAAGACCCGGTCGGCCGTCCCGAAAGAAATGACTCGAACGTCGGCCCAACTCGAAAATCCCAACCCTAGTAAAAACCCTTCAATATTCTAAAGACCCTCCCCCCCCCCCTTCTCTCCTTTTTAATAAGAACACCTACAAATATTGCATTCAATTCCATATTCTTCTGGAATGCGATTAAGTTTAACCTAAAATAATTTTTAAATTAAAAATTTTTTTCTGAAAAAGAAAATTTACTAGAGGAGTATTCCCAATAGCCTCTAACATTGAATTTAATATTTTTGGTTGTTCCTTTCTAAAATTCCAAATTTTTTTAAAAGTATTTTTTAAATTTTTTTTACATAAGAGAAGCAAATTTATAATGTCCAAAATTATCCTCAACTTCATCTTCATGCCATTTAATTAATTCTTTCGCCTGAGGGTCCCAGGGTTTTATATCTGCCATTTCTTCTATTTGGGATGCTGGCATTATTTTTTAAAATTTTTTTAAATTTTATTTTAAATTATATCTGAACTAGAAAATTAATTGAATTAAAAAGATAGAAGGTTTAAAAATAATTTTTGAAGTTTTAAGAAAAAAGGGGGAACGGAAGGAGGGAAAGCAGGATTTGTCGTTACGACGAGTCTTATAAAATATCCAAAAGAAGAATTAAATTCACAAACTTTTGGCTAGCCATCCTCAATATTTATTAACTAAAATAAGTAGGGTAGGATAGAAAATTCCGCAATTTTATTTTAAACGAAAGAAAAACAATTTCCATTCCTTTGTAGAATTCAAGACTCAAATAGACCAAAATGACATATACCTAAAACCCAGAAGTAAAGGAAAGAGTAGAGTAACCTACTCTGTGCTCTCTAACCTGAAATTTTCTTATTAGGAAATTTTAATTTTTAATTGAAATAATGGGGAAAGGAATAGTTAATGAGTGGATATTCTGATTTTTGGAAATTTTATAAGAGAAAAATGAAAGGGAGAAATGCTTCTTTCATTTCATCAAAGGGAGAAAGGGAAAAATAATATTTAAATATCTAGACCTTATTTTGTACAAAAAATGATAAAAAAATAATTTTTTTATCATTTAACATTAAAAAATTAAATAGAAAAAAATAAAAACGTGTGCTATCTTGTGTTGGGGAAATAAATTTAAATTGTGAAGACATTCCCCCTATATTGGGTACACAAAATATAAATTAAATTAAACACACAAATTAATGTTTAATACTATAAAGTACTGGGTTAAAATAATGATGAAAATTGTGATTATTTTTTACACAAAAATAAAGGGAAAAATCAAAGATCGAAAACAAACGTCTCCAAGAAAAAGGGGGAAATAAGGAGGAAGTAAGGGAGGAAGGGGAAGGGGTTTAGATTTCCCTCATAGATTAGTATTTTCCGATTAATTTATTAAATATTTCAAAGAGAATATTTTGTGTAAAAATTTTATTTATTTATTGAGAATTATTTTAAATTAGCTAGCTAGTAAAAGACAAGAATTTATCAACGTTATAAGCAATTTCTAAGGCTCCCGGAGATTTGGGGAGTGGAAACTTGGGGAGTGGACATTTGGGGAGTAGATAGATGGGGAGTGAGCGGACAATTGGGGAGTGGACATTTGGGGGTAGCGTTAGGCTACCCCCAAAATACATTAGAATATTAAATAGTTTTTCTTGCTTTTGTATTTAAAAAATGGATATAGTGGCCATTCGATTCGTCTCGGCGAGCTGATTCGAACGGTGCCACTCCCAATTTCAGGAAATGATTCTGTACCGAGTTATAGGTTTTTGAAATTTGAAAAATCATAAGGGGAGTAAGCTTGATTTTGAGGCGAAAAATTCGAATATGCAAGTAATATCTCATTCGAAAGAGCTCCTCGAGATGAGTCTAATGACACTAAAAGCTTGATTGAACAAGTTTGAGTCGAGATATAGGGCTCGAAATGGTCAAATACAATTGATGGGATTTTATGGTCAAAAATTCGAAAAAACATATAATAGCTCATTAGAGAGATTCCTAATTTATTTTTTTAAATACAAAAGCAAGAAAAACTATTTAATATTCTAATGTATTTTTATCGTTAGGCTACTCCCCAAATGTCCACTCCCCAATTGTCCGCTCACTCCCCATTTATCCACTCTCCAATTGTCCACTCCCCAAGTGTCCACTCCCCAAATTTCCGGACACGATTTCTAACGTTATAAAATTGATTTGTTTTGACTATGTAGAAGGAATTGAATTAAATAGGGTTTTTTGGTGAGAAAAATTGAAGGAAGAAAATGATAAATATATAAAAATATTTAAAAATAGAAGGTCACCTTGATTGAGAGAAGAGAAGGGAGGTATTTTTTAAGGGGAAGGACGAATAAAAAAAAATAAAAATATTTACGTAAAAAGAAAACATTTGTTTATTCAGCTAATACTATTTAGAGAAGACAAAATCAATATTTAATATACCTTTTGGAATTCGAAAAAAATTTTTAAAAAATTCAAAAAAAAATTTTTTTTTAATAAAAAAATATATTTGTAGGGTTAATCACTTGGATGAACTTTTTTGCCTTGGGCAAATTCGCTGCTCGATTCCAAATTGCTGCTACTTTTGCTAAATTGGTCAGAGAATTTAAAAAAAAATCTCTATCGGTTTAAAGTCTAACCTCTATAATGTGTATCAGAAATCCTACCGATACAGAACCTTCTCGGAAACGATTAACAATCGAAAATAAAAAATAATACCTCTATTTAATTTAATAAAAAAAATTTTTTTAATCTAACGTAAGACTGACAAAGAAAAAAAAATTAAAAATTAGTAAGGCCGGCAAAGTTCTAGCAAAAATAAAGTACAAATGGAGACGTTCAGTCGATAATGGGATGACCTACTTAACAACATTGGATTGGAGAGCTCTTAGGATCGAGAGCTCTCCAATGGTTCAGCCGCTTTAGTACATTAAATATACCAAACCTCTATTTAATAGAAAAAATTTTTGTAAAGCCCCAATGTAGTGTACAAGATAGAGGTTAAAAATAATTTTTTTACTTTTTTATTAAGTTAGCCTGTTCCATAATTATTTTAACTGGATTTTATTATTATTTTGTGTTGGGATGGAATGAGGGATTGAAAGAACCAATGGCTAATTCTAAATGGAATGCTGGTGATTTAACAATGGGGATTTGTGGAGGGTTATATGCGGTTATTAAATTTAAATATTTAAATATATTTATATATTTTTTAGTATAGCGGTTGGGATATTTTAAATTATGGAACAGATGAAATTGATAGACCAAGAAGGTAGTAGTAATGGAAAATAAATTTTGAAATTTTGTTTGGATTTGAGTAGGAGTGAAAGAGATTAGGGTCTCTTAGCCTAAAGAGATTCGAGCTAAGAGTTATGTATATGCTTTGAGGAAGTGAAGAAAGGGAAGCTAGTAGATTTTGGATTTTCTTCCAAAATTTGAAATAATACCCTAAACTAAAGCTAATGAGAATTGGAGATAGTTATGCACTTTTAGGCGCCCTTTCAGGAGAATAATTCATTAAAAAGAATAATTATCGGAAATAGGGAAACAGACTTTTTTAGGATTATATTTAATTCGAATAATAAAAATTCCTTTTGGAAATCTCATAAATTAATTAGAAATTTAGTGTCTCTCAGTAAAATTTAATTTTTTAGAAATGCACCTTTGGCTTTACTTAGCGGGATATTAATTGTCTTCTTGGTGAATTCTTTAAATTTTAAATAAAATTTAAATATATGTATGTTTAGGCCTATTTTTGTATTAATATAGCTTATTTTGCTGTATTGGATGTAGAGACAATGAAATCAAGTAATGCTGTAGCTGCGGTAAGTTTTTTTTTGAAAAATGTTGAATAAAATATTTTAAAAACTGTTAGAGTAAGGGTTATTCAAAAATTTGTAAAACAGCCAATTGTGAATCTAAAATTCTGAAATTTTGCACACTTATTGTTAATTTCTTTAACTAAATAATTTAAAAATATGAGAATTTTTGGTTCCCTAAAAGTCAGGTTATGGCCGAAAATGACCATTTTTTCAAGACTTTTAAATAGTTTTTTAACTACGTATATTTATAAAATAATCAAAAATTCCCAAAAAAAATTTTCAAAAAATTTTCATTTCAATTTTTTCAATTAGTTATTCAGCCAAAAAACTCTAGGCGGCTTCAGCGAGGCTATTCCCTTTTTAATTGGAATTCTTTTAATTGGTTCACTTAATTCTAATTTATTTTGTGGTTCTCGTTATATGTATGCAGCAGCTAAACAAGGCAAAAATTTAAAATTAGTAAAAAATTTTAATTATTTAAGGTCATTTACCAGCTTGTTTTAGTTGTGTTAATTCTTTTCATGAAAGCCCTAGAGTTGCTGTTTTTGCACAGGCAAATAAGCTAAAATTTAAATATTTTTTATTTTTCTTTTAGTCAGCCTTAGCTGTGGCTATTTCTTTTGTTGGGGATTTGGATGGTAAATTAATTTATTTTAAATAAAATTTAAAATAAAAAATTAAGCACTTATTGGTTATGTTATGTTTGGATTTTGGGCACAACGAGTTTTTTATTTTTTAAATATTAATTTTAAAAATATTTTTTAAAGATTTTTACACTATGTGCTCTTCTAGTTATTAGACATCACAATATTCCTGTACATCCGGATTGTATTAGAATACCGCTACCCTTGTATGTCTTTTTATCTTTCCGGAAAATACATTTTAAAAACAATTCCTACCATTTTACGGAAAATACGTAATTGTGTTTTATTATATTTTCTTTCCGGAAAATACATTTCATTCGGAAATATATTTTCCGGAAAAATATATTTTCCGGAAAATATATTTATAGTAATTCTCTAATATTTTCCGGAAAATACATTCTACATAAATACCAGGGATGGGACGGGTTGAGAAAAAAGTCGGGTCGGGTTTCGGGTCGGGTTTTCAAAATTTTCTTCGGATCGGGTTTCGGGTTTCGGGTCGAAAAAAAGTCCGGGTTTCGGGTCTCGGGTCGGGTTTCGGGTCGGGTCAGTTAAAAATTTGAACATGAAGCCAAATTTTTCCGAAAGGCTGGGGATATTAGTGATTTGCGGGATTAATAAGCTAATATATAAGAGTGATATAATAAGAGACAGGGATTAAATGGATTTGGATGGATTAAGAGTAATATCAGGGGATGGATTAAGAGTAATACCTTGAACAAAGGCAAGGCCCCAAGGCATTCCCTTCCACAAATCCCTTGAAATTCCAGATACACCTCTATACCCTCCAATATCTCTACGAATCCACATTAATCCCAGAAAATTTCACGATATCCCTCTTCATCCACTCTTGATCCCTCGACATCGCAGCAAAATTATTCGTTGACAGTTTTCTTACTTTTTTGGCGCCGCAGGCAAAAATTTTGCAAATTCTGGAAGGCCATGAGTCCAGAATTCTTTTTATGGTAAAAAATCCCATGGAAAAAGTGGAATAAATTTAAAAGAAAGGGGAATAAATTTAAAAAGCGGAAGGCTGAAGCGGAAGGCTAAAAAAGCGGAATTCTGATGAAGGCAGAACGCGGAAGCGGATCCATCCCTGATACCTCCCACAGATACCTACACAAACCCTCTTGATCCTAAAATATTGTGTGCAAATTCTGCAACATTTCTTCGTTGTAAACAATGAGATTTCCCCCTTTATCAGCGCCGCAGGCGAAAATTTTGAGAATTTTGGAAGGCCAAGAAGCCAGATTTCTTCCATTTTCAGCGCCGCAGGCGAAAATTTTGCGGATTTTGGAAGGCCAAAGTGCCGAAAACCTTCCCTTTATGTAATAAAATTTCATGAAAAATGTCGGGTTTCGGGTCGGGTTTTCAAAAATTTCCCGGGTCGGGTTTCGGGTTTCGGGTCGAAAAAAAGTCCGGGTTTCGGGTTTCGGGTATCGGGTATCGGGTTTCGGGTAACCCGTCCCATCCCTGATAAATACTAATAAATAAAAATATTCCGGATAAAAACAAAGACAAATTAGACAAAGAAAAATAGATTAAGATAAGTTGTTAGTTTTAAAAAGTTCTGGTTAGAGAATAAGAGTAGGTTACTTATTTTTATTGCTAAGCAATTTTGTAACAAATTAGTTTTTTCAATTAAAAAAATTTTTTTTCAGAATTTATTTATTCCTGGCAATAAGTGTAGCTTTAGTTGCTGTGCCTATATGGAGAGAATTTGCTGTAATTTTTTACTGGATTTTATTTTATTTTTTAAATTTTTTTAGATAACTTCTCTAGGAATTTGTATTTGTTTAATTGGTTTTGCATTTTATTTATTATTTTCTAATTATTCAAAAAGTAGAGAAACAAAAATGCTTTCTGCATTAAATGGTTAATTAATTACCTAATTAATTATTTTAATTTAAAAATTGTATGTTTCCGGAAACAGTAATAAATTCTGAAACACTTTCCAAAAACACATTCTGTATTAATTCTGAAAAATTCCGGAAAACACAATACTGAATTCTCTGAAAACTTATTCTGAAATTAATTCTGACACCTTTCCGGAAAAACAAAGCCTGAGTTTCAGAATTAATTCTATAATAATTTCCGGTGTTTTAATAAATTCTGATACATTTTCCGGAAAACACAAAAAATATTGTCAATACATAAAATATGTACTACCATCATTAATTTAAATTTTTAAAGAAAAATCAACATTTTTTGCCCAATTAATATTTAATGCAGAACCAACAATTAAACACCAACCATTTATTAGGCAACCTTCACTTTTATTATGTTCAGATTCTCAAAGAGAATTATTAATTATTGAATCTGATAGACTTGAAATTGTTGATGGAGAAACTGAAGATTTATCTAATTCCACTACTGGTACTTTTGAAAAATTTTTGAAAATTTTGAAAAATTTTTCGAAAAAAATTTGAATTTTCCCTTTTATCGAAAAAAATCGAAATTTAAAATTCTTTAAACTTCCCAAAAAATTTTTTTTCTAATTTAACAGTTGATTTACACTCTGACGAAAAGAACACACTTATTCGAAATAGCAGTTCTAGTGGTTTACGAATGTGGTGATTAATCTTTAAATAATTTTTTGTGAATCTTTGCAACACGGGAAAATAAATAAAGATTTTTATTTTTAAATTTGATAAAATAAGTTTCTATATAAATCTTTTTGTTTATAATTTTTTGACTTTTTAAAGCCTTTTATTGTTCTACATTAAACGTGGAGCAAAAAAATAGAAATCAAAAATTAGAGAAACAAAAATTAATTTTATTTTAAGCTCCAAAAACATTTATGTAACTTCCAAACACCTCCACAGAAATTTAATTTCTGACCTCTGAAAATTCCTTCATTTCTCATAAATAGGGATGGGATTTATATGGATTTATAAGCACGCTAACTGACCATCGCTGACCAATGTCTTTTTGAGTTGAACTCACCGGTACACCTCAACTGAGTCCCGACTCAATTGAGTCGGGACTCAGTTGAGTCCCGGACCCTATAACTTATGAAGGGATGGTCACTTTTTGTTACTCTTGATACCATTGGATAGGGCATTAAATAGGCTACAATATACCAAAAAATCAGAATTTTTGACCAATTGATAAAAAAGTTATGATCTAAAAACTGACTTTTTCAAAAAAATCGGATTTTTTGGCACTTTATCGATCATAACTTTTTTACCAGTCGGTCAGGAATTTTGATTTTTTGGTATATTGTAGCCTATTTAATGCCCTATCCAATGGTATCAAGAGTAACAAAAAGTGACCATCCCTTCATAAGTTATAGGGTCCGGGACTCAATTGAGTCGGGACTCAGTTGAGGTGTACCGGTGAGTTCAACTCAAAAAGACAGTGGTCAGCGATGGTCAGTTAGCGTGTTTATACTCCATATAAATCCCATCCCTACTCATAAATTAAAAATATAACCAAGCAAGAACTATATAAATTCTTTAATCTTTTTTTAGAAAAAAAAGAAGTTTATAATTTTATTAGCCTATAAAAAATATTTTTTCCTTTTTAAAAAATATTTGAAAAGGAAGTGCCGAAAATTATTTCAGAAAGCAAAGGACAAAACTTCCCCCTATTTAATTACTTCCCAAAAATAAGCAAATATTAATTTCCCACACTTTTATCTTCTCTCCCTTTTTTTAAATTTTTTATCATATCATTATCAGAATTTAATATTCTTTTTACATCATATGGGGTAATTGTTGCTGTGATGTAATTTTATATTGAAAGAAGAATCAATCAAGTATATAAATTAAAGGAAGAGGATGTTTCTAATAAAATAATGTAAGGGAGGGAAGAAGAATTCCCGTTATTTATTTATTTACCCCTAAAAATAAAAAGGAAAAAAATTTTTTTTTGATCGCCGTCCCAGTTTTGTTATTAGAAAATATCCGGTTATTTTACAAGAAGGAAGAAACAAATAAAAGTACAACAACAAAATAAAGCTTTCTATTCAAATTTTTTTTTGTTTTTAAATCAACAGAAAATAAAGAGAACGATTAATTATCCGCTTTATTAAATAATATTTTTATTTAATAATATTTGAAAAGCTTCCTTTTCAAAAATTAGTTAATTTAATTAATTAAGAAAAAACTTTTTAGATTAAAATAAATTTTAATAAATTAAAAGAAAATGAAATTTGGAATGAAAATTAGACTTATTTGGGCGGCCATTGGTATTTCTGCTGGAATAATGGCTGGGACTGTTTTTTGGATAAGTTATTCTGTATGTTGAATAAGTTATTCTTCATTTATTTGATCCTTATCTCATCCCAAAAATTTCCAACCTCTATATCTCACAATCTCAGATATCCCAGTCTTCCAGTTATTTCGTCTTGATTCGCTCCTGTATATCAGAGTGAGGTTGCAGATGACGAAGGTGCCGGAACTCGGAGATGTCGGAAATCGGAAATGGCTCAAAAGTCGGAACCCGGGAATCGGAAGGGAAAAAAGTCGGAAATCGGGATTACGACCCACCTCTGCTGTATACCATCACCTAACCCAATACCTCTATTTATCTCAGACTATCCACAATGTTGAATAATATAAAGATTCCCTTAAATATCAAACACAAAAAGTATTTTTCATAATCTTAGAATTATTTGGCAACAGGAATGGCCTATTTTAGTACAATTTGTGCAATATATCTTTACTATACTCATTGGGCATATCACAAATCTTGGATGTTTGATTGGTCCGAAACACGTGTTAAAATCGCTTGGATGTCTAGTTGGTGGGGGAAATCAATTAAAAATAGGGAAATTAAATTAAGATTTATTTATTTGTATATTTGGATTTATTGGAATGACTGTATGTTTGATATTAGCTGGAATATGGCAACAAACTTTGACACGTGAAGGCTTGATGGGTGAAAATTTGTGGATTGCTGCTGTCTGGTTTTGGATGAGTGGAAAGGTAAGTGGAGAGATCAGTTAAGAGTACCGATCAAAAAACATTTTGGAAGAATTCTAAAAAGTCCCCCCTTATACTATGTAGGTAGTTTATAGGTGGGTCGCTTGGATGTCTAGTTGGTGGGGTTTGTTCCAAAGTTTGTTCTTTGTTCCCGTACGTCGTCTTTCCAACCAAAATTCTTTTTCAAATTAAATGCTAAATCTTTTTAACAACCCACAGGCACGGGAAAGTTTTCTCCTTTATAAAACGTCTTTCCTGTATATCAATCACCAAAAATGCCCCGCTTCTACCTCTCTTATCCCAACAATTAAAATGCCTTGAAATACACAAAAAATTTTCTCCACTTTTAAAATCCGACACAAAGGGCTTCTGAAAATAACTAAAAAAATCCACAATTTATTTTTCAGTGGGCATTAGCGTCATGTATCTACACTCGACATTATTCAAAAGAGGTAATGAAACCATTAATGTCTGTCAATTTATTAAAAAGAAAATTAATTCAAACGAGAGATGAAAGTACTCAAACAGAGAATAATTAAAAAATTTAAAAACTAATTAATTAAAAACATTCCTCAAATTAAAAATTAATTTTTGATTATTTTTTTTTTTGCTTTAAAAATATATTTTATAAATTTCATTCCTTAAGATTGTCAAACAAAGCGTCAATTTCATTCGTGAACAATAAACTACAATAAAATAAATATTCTCATAATTCTTTCATAATTCTTCCAAATATTAAATTGAAGATTTAAACAACTTAAAAAATTTTTCTTATTTTCAAAAAAAAATTTAAGGATAAAATTTTTCTATCTTCACAACTAGTATTATTTTTACATATATTTCCTAAGGTTCGGACTTCCTCTCTTCAGATTTCCTAAGAATTCTAAACATCTTCCGGAAAACACATTTTGGAATTAAGAAACTTTTCCGGATTTTAAATGTTTGAGTTTTCCGGAAAAAGACAAAAATGACGAGGAAAACAGAGAAAGGAAACTTATATTATTTATAGTAGTTGGAAAACAAGATTGTCAAACAAACAAAAGTACTTCCAAAAAATTTATATAAATTTCCAACACCTTAAAAATTCTTTAAAATTTATTTAACAAAAAAAAAACAATTATTTATCTATTAATTAAAAAATTAAAAAAATTCCAATTTATTTGCATATTCATCCAAAATTTTTCCATATTTTTCCTGGTTTCTAGTTTCAAAATAAGGTGGTTGATTTCCAATAGTTTGAAGTATATATTCATTAATTTGTCTTTTTTCTTCTCTTGCTTCATTAACTAATCGTGTTTCTTCTTCTCCCATAATTTCTCTTCGTTCAGAAAAAGTTCTTCTATTAATTCTTTAAAAAAACAAAATTTTATTTTCTTTTAAACAAAAATTAATACATTGGAACATATAAATCCAAAGCAGATTTCCAATCACCTCCATTTGAAGCTACTTCTTGTAAAATTTTTGCAGTAACAACAAAGGCTAATTTAAACCCTCCACATTTCCATCTTTAAAATTAAATTTTATTTTAAATTTATTAAATAGTATATTATTTTTATTTCCGGATAGACTACTATAAAAGAAAAAAAAACTCTCCTACAGGGGTATTTTTTTACTTTGGCAATTTATAATAATTAGGGATCGGATTTTTAGGTTATAACCTTCTTTGCAAAATTTTTTTGCCTATTTAACATTTTTGCAACCTTTTTTCCTATTTTTGTCACCTACTTTGGCATTTTTTACAAACTATTTAGTTACCGATTTTAAGGTTTTTACACCCTAAAAATACAATCCTTAATAATATTCTAATTATGAAAGAAATTAAATTTTTTATAATCCTTCCTAATTTTCGAGCCCCTGGACGACAAAATTTCCTTTAAAGCAGACAACTCTAAAATTAGGCTTAAGATCCCGTACGGGATTTTCTTTCCCAAAACTCCTTTTATTAAACGTGCCAATTAATTATAAAAAAAACTAACTCAATATAATCTCTAATAGGGAAATACATTGCTCGATAATTTCCTCTCCTAACTGCACCAACCGTTTCCTGAATATTTTTAGTAAAATTTTATTAGAAAATTTTTTTAAACCTTTTTAGAGTCAAATGTAAGTGGGAGAATATAAGCTTTATGAATTAATGGACCTTTTAATGTTTCTGTGGCATATCTAAAAATTGAAAAAAAATGTTTTTAGATATTCAAACGTTATGTTTATACTCTTTAGAATCAACTTAATTTTTAAATAAAACAGACAAAAGACAGGGACAAACTTCTAAAAAATCTCCTAAAAATGTCCGGTTTGACCTAAAACCCTTTTATTTCAATTTCTGAATTTTGCAAGAATTTCAGAAATTGGGTCATTAGTTCAAAAATTAGTTGAGAAAGGTACTCCCTTTACTCCTGGTTATTAACCAAAAAAATAAAAAAAATTACTTGGAAAGATAAATAACTTGATCACGTTCATCTGAACTTCGGCCAGCACTCTTTGAATCGTGAAATGGATCATTTCGATAAAAATCAGGATTGATCTTTTGATGTTTGTGATAATCTGACGTTCCAGAAGGAACAATATGTCTAAAAAAACATTTTTTAATTCCTTTAAATTAAAAAAACTTTGAAATTAAATTTTTTGTGTTCGGATCTGATTCATTCACATTTATAAACGATGCAGGTAAAGCCATCCGACTTTCCAAATTTGTCTAAAAAAGAAATTAAAATTGGGAAGATATTACAAATACTAGGTCCCCTCCCCTTGTTTCATTTTTAAATAGTTTCATTTTTAATACTCTCTATTTATCTCTTAAAAGCTCTTTAGGACCTTAATTAGGACCTTACTATAGACCCCTTAATTATTGAGCATGAAGTGAATCACGAAAAAACTAATTTAAAAAATTTAAGAAAAATCAAGATTTAAGCTAGACTAAATAAACCATTATGAAAGGCATTATTATGATTTTCTTTATGTCAGAAAAGAATGAAAAGATGCTGATGAAATCCTTAAATTCTTTTCAGAATTAACATAAATTTTGTTAAAAATTATAATTAATCTAATCAAAAAGATCAGATTAAAGTTAGCCAACTTCCCCAATTATTTCAAAAAAATTCAAAATCTAACAAAAAAAGCATGCCCAGCCGATCTTAAAACACGTCCATATTCTTTAGTCTGCATATTTGGAAGAAATTGACAATCAAAAAGTAAACGAGGCATTTGTTCTTGCATTGCTAATTGCATAGCATTCCAAAAATAAAATTCAGTTATTGATCCTAAAATTAAAAAATATAGAAAATTAAAAAAAAATTATTAAAAATACTTTTATAAAACAAATAAGTATAACCAGGAGCACCATAAACCATTTCTCCTCTTTCAAATTTTTCTAACTAAAAGAAAATAAATTTTAAAAATATAAAAAAAGAAATACATTTTCCATAAATTTTTCACTTTTTGCAGCTCTCTTAGCTTCCTCTTTTTGCTTGTCATTTGCCTCTCTTTGTTCTGTCAGTCCCATAAAATAAAAATAACGAACACGCTCATGTATATCATTAGTCTTGAGCAAACTTTAAAAAATTAAATAATTAATTAGGAAAATTGAAAAGAAATTTGAATAACAAAAAACTGAAATTTTTAAGACAAAACTCCCTTCTCACAACCAAAAAACAAAGTAATCCAAGGAAAATATAAGTAAAGAGGATAAATGTTTATTTATAATAATTTTTTGATAAACCCTTGCTTCTTAAATAGGGTTGCCGTTTTCGAATCGGGCCGACGGTCAAGTCATTTTTTCGGGCCTCATTTTTATCGAGTCGGGCCGTACGAGTCTTTTTCGGGACAAATATCTCATGCCCGACTCGATCTTTCGGTCCGAGTCATTCTGGCAACCCTATTCTTAAATAATGAGTGGAGTTTATTTCTCTTGGTGGAAAAATTATTTCAAATTTTTATTTAAAGAAATACGTAAATTATCGGAAATTTTGATTGAGTAATTTTAAACATCTAAAGAACTTTTATTTAAAAACTTACTAAAGCCAATGTTTGTCCCTAAAAGAAGTAGGTACACAAGAAGAGAAGTATTCGTAAATCTAACGAAATTAATTAAAAATTAAATTTAAAACAAAAAAAAAACCTTAAATTCTTTCTGAATTCTCTCAACTCTAGACTGGAGTGTTTGATCATCTTTCATTAATTGTTTAAGCAATTCTGTTGGCTTACACTCAACAGAGACAAATTCACCATCAATTTTTTGTTCTTCTTTTTCCCTCAACTGTTTCAAATCAGGTACAGCCGGATAATGCAATTTCTTTTGTTGATTTAATGAAATTGTAATACTTCTTCGAAAAAGTTTAGTAATTAATTTCATAATCATATCTAAAAAAAATTAAAAAATAAGACAGAATATTCACATTAACGCAAAAATCTGATCAAAAAACAGTAAAATAGACAAAAAATATTTTAGAAGGCTTTAATGAAAAAATAATTATAAAATTTATTCCTGACTAAACGGATCAAATTACAAATCTGACTACTCGAAATCTCTTCAACCTGGACCGTTTAAACCGGTGTTTTTTGGCGTAAAATTAATATTGGCATTCTGATTTTATTTTGACACTAGAGTCTTATTTTTTTTATTATTTTAGAGATTCGCTTAATTTTCTCGTTAATTAGTCATTCTAGGTATTAATTAAATATTTTTTTTTATTTTCTTTTCAGTTTAGTTATAGTTTTGTCTTTTTTTCAATTGCTACAAATTTTTCACATTATCGAAAATGAGTGATAATTGGGGTTTGTTTTTTAGTTTAATTTTTAAAATTTAATAAATTTTAGACGACGAAGATTATGATGCTGGTGCTCAACTTGCTGCTCAGGCAACAGAGAAAATTGCGGATCTTGGTCTTGATGTAAACAAGCAACAAAAGCCTAGCAATTCGGCAGCTTATTCTGAGGATAAATTGAAGAACACGACAAAAGGAAAGTCAAAGGTTTGAATATTTATATTTGGATGAATGCCTAAATAAATACTGGGTCTATTTTTAAAAATGATTTTTCAAAGATATTTCTTATTAACGCGACGCCTTTTTATTTTCTTTAAACGGAAGAGCTACCTAATTAAAATTTTCTCTTTAAGACTTCTTCATTTGGTAATAGTGAACTGTCTGAGAAGGAGAAGCGAGAGGCTCAATTGCGTGCGGATGCGGCTGCCGGGATGGATTTATTTGGTAAAATTTTTAGTTTTTTTTTCTTAATTTTATTTTGTTAAAAATCGATATTTGACATACAAAACAAACATTTCCTTAATTTTTAGGCGTAGCTGCTGACCACAAGGAGCAATCTTTTAAGGATTTAGAAACCAGAGCAGATTTTCTTGCATATGCTGAAAAATTGAGTGAGCAAATTACTGAGAGACATGAACATACTCATTATTTAACTTTTGTTAATTCTCTTGTTGAAAAAATGATTGGATCAAGTAATTTATATTTTTTTATTTGAATTAAATAAATTTTTAGTGACTAAGCTTCAACTTGAAATTATTAGGAGCACTGTTCAGGTATTTATTTTTATATTTTAATTATATCGTAGCCAATTCCTTTAGACCATGACCTCTTTTCTCCTGTAAAAATTACGGGATTTTTCGGTTTAGGAGATTTAATTACAAGAGATTTAACTCGAAAAATAAGTTATAATTTACTCATTGTGAGAAAAAAAATTAAAAAAATCGAAGGTTCGGTTGGCCCTAACGTGGTTTACAAAGGAGCTGTAGGGCCAGAAAAAAATATCCCTAGTATCAAAACATTATATAACTGAAGTCCGCATAGCTTCGTTAGATAAGATTCCCAATGCTTTAGGAGGGATGTCTTGGGGGTGGGGATATTCCCAACTCCATTTTAAAGAATTTCTTATTTAAAAAAATTTTTTACAGAAAAATATTGACGCTCATGTGAAACGCGAGGAAGAACTGCAAAAGAAGAAACTGGAGCAGCAAAAGCAGAAAACTGTTAAAAAGGCGATAAATAAGCAAGTGCGTGAAGATCTTTTGGAGGATGAATATGATGATTATGATGAGAAATACAATTGATATAAAGTTAAAAAAGTAATTTTTTTAAAGATTATTATTAAAAGTGTTCTTTTTGAGGGCAGTCCTGGATGTTTTTATTAAAAAGATTTTTTTGATGAAAATTGGATGGGAAATAAATTTTGACCCTTTCATTAAAAAATTAAATTTTGCACTTCCAGGACTCCTTTTGTTCTGTTTCCAAAAATACACATAAATATATCATAATGTCCACATTTTTTGGCTCATTTGTTGAATCGTTTAAGAAATTTTGATTAAATGAAATATTTTTATTGCCATATAAATTTGTTATTTTATTCAATTTTTTCTTTGAAATTTTTTGGAAATTATTTTTTAAAATTCTCTGATAGCTTCCTATATTTTTGAGACTACTAAAAATCCTTGAGTTAAATGTCGTCAGGTTCTCCTTCAAGTCTTTCACCACCTCCAGAGGACAAGAGGAACCACGTAAATGGAGCTGTTGCGCGTTCTCGACGTCAAAATGTTAATTATGGTATTCGTAATCAATATTTGGCTAGTTTGACTGAACGGGAATTGAACGGGTAGGCGTTGAATGTTTATTGTTAGATAAGGTTTATACAAACTCGGGGTTGGGTTTTTCCTGGGCGATATATTAAAAATTGAACTAGTTCTTGCCAAAAGTTTTATCGGTTGGCCTAAAATTCTGGTCCATTCCAAATTTACCAAAAAGTTTGCCCAAACATTTCCTATCTATAGAATATTGTCTAAGGGTGTACAATTAGAATGTGAGCCCTCTATTCTGACAATCAAGAAAATAAAGGTAAAGTTTTAATTGTCAAAAGCCTAACCTAGAAAATTAGTTTTTTTCCTAATTATAAGTAATTTTCAGATTAAATGTTTATCGCTGTGAGGATGACGATCTTTGTTAGTTTAAAATTAATTTTTCTAGCTATTTTTCAACAAAATTAATTTAAGCCATCCGCACAGCCGCAGCACAAGCAAGACTGCCTTATGATAGAATGACACTTCGGGAATTGGAATTATTCCCGGAAATGGCACGTTCTCAACACAGTGTTGCCCTTTTCCTTTATATTAGAAATAAAACGGTTATTTTAATTATTTATAATTTTTTTTTTAAATTTTTATAGTTGGCACAATGGCAATTTGATCCACTTTTGGAACTTACTTTGGGAGCAATTTTAAAAGAATTACCCGAACCATTCAACAGTAATTTTTAAAATTAATTTTTTTTTGAAAATTAGGCAATTTATTAAAGGACAGCTTTTTATTTGTATTTCTCATTTTTCATTTTCTCACAAAACTTGAATTTTTCATTTTAAAATTCTTCTCGTTCAAAGTATTTTCCTTTCCTCCATAATGCTACGTCTACATAAAAATCGCTGGCGGAAAAAACGCTGGCGGAAAACGCGAAGCGTTTTTTATGAAACTTTTCCTTATCATAACGAAGTTCCGTTAACGAAACTTTCCCTTATCCCCGGAAGCTTTTACCTATATTTTTTAAAAGGAAAAATGATTTTTGTTTCATTTTTCCTTTTAAATTTATTCTCCTTTATTTGAATTGTCCTTTAATTTCTATTTTTTTCCTTCCAATCATTTAATAAATCATTATATTAAGGTGATGTCGAGTTAGTTACAAGTATTCATAATTATTTGGAGCGTTATGGCTATATTAATTTTGGAGTGTTTACTCGTCTATCAGGTTATTTTAAATTAAAAATTTTTTCAATTCAATTTTTTTTCAGTTAGAGAATTTGACAAAAAAATAACAATTGTCGTTATTGGAGCGGGTGCAGCGGGGCTAGCCGCTGCTCGACAATTAAAATTTTTTGGTTTTGATGTTATTGTATTGGAGGCTAGGGTTATTCTTTAAATTTAATTTTTTATAAAATTTTTAATTTAAGCCTAGATTGTGTGGACGTGTATTTACTTATCATGGAGGGGCGGGCCTGCCACCTATCGATTTGGGTGGAATGATTATTAAAGGAATAGGTAAGGATTTTATTTGTTAAAAATATTTTTTTGGCAATGGGAAGCATAGATCAATAGAGAATGTTGATCTCGATAAATGAGATTTAGACGATATATCTTGATTTGATCTTTAGTTGGGGTTTCAAGGGTTTCGAAGGTTTGTTACTCATTTTAGTGGGACCTTAAAACCTTGAAGATTTTTAAAACCAAGAATCCGGATATTCCTTGTTTCTGAGGTCGTGGTTACTACCTTTTCAAAATACATATATCTCAAGAGGTCATATTGTACATTCGTTATTTATATCCGGACTCATCCTAATCTGTATTTAAAAAGGAAATAATGTGAATTCTTATTTTTATCTGACGATATCTACGTTTTTATTTCCCTCTTTTAAAATTTCGATTGCTTCATTATCAAATGCCCAAATTTTATATTATTCCATTTTCCCATTTCCGAACGCTTACCCTTAATAAATAAATTAAATTTTTTTTAAATTAAATTTCAGTTGGAAATCCATTAATTACACTTATCAGACAAACTCAATGTAATATTGTAGAAATGAACCAAAAATGTCCAATATACGATAAAAATGGGAAATTAATTGATTTACAAAAGAATGAAATGATTTTAAATTCACTTAATAAAATTCTCAATACAATTTGTTATATTGTCCATGAAATGGGAATAACTAAAATTGATGAAGATTCTCCAAATTCTCAAAATAATAATAAAAATGTTGCTAAAAAAGGAGGAAGGAAAATAAACTTGGGAGAAGCTATTCAACTTATTTTAAAGTAAAAAATTTGAAGTAATTATTAAAGGGGCAATTCATGGAAAAGGCAATTCGTCGGAATTAAATTTGGGAAATTTTTAGGTTTTGAAATAGATAGCCAATGGGTTTAGGATAGTTAAACCGTTTGGAGTCTATATAGAGAATTATTTCCGAGGAGAAAATTCCTCATGGGGAAAAGTTCTATATACCTTTTTGGTAAATTTTTTGAATTTTCCTGAATTTTTTGGGGTTCTAGAAAACTTTTTTTCAATTTTTTAGTCAAAATGAACTTCGAGTAAAAACAAGATTAATGAAATATTGGCAGAGATTTGAACAACTTTGCAATAAATTGAAAGATGCTGGAGAAAAGGCAAGTTTCTTTTTCTGAAATTGCTGGTTGGGAGAGTGCTTAAATTTAGTAACAGATAACTTTTTAATATTCTATCTTTTCTTAAAATTGCAAAAATTTTGGTTTGGTTTAAGAAAAATTAAGGAAGTAAAGGGCCTGATTTAAAAAAAATGTTATTGATTTCTCCTGACGGAGTCCCCTCACTCAATTTTCTATACGAGACATTAACAAGTTTCTAAAAATTTCAAAAATTTCTGTTTGGTTGTCAATTATTATGAAGAAAGTTTTTGTAGAATTTCATAAGTTTATGCTCATATTTAATTAGCTCTTACCTATTCCCCATTATTTTTCCAATTTCTTAAAACCAAAATTTATTAAATTTTTAATTTAGACGAAAGCTTATCGGAATGCTATAGACACATGTATGGATACTTTAAATCAAAATGGTGCTTTTTTTGAAACTCCGGATGCTTATGATGTTAATAATTTTTTTTAAAAATTCCCAAAAATTTTTTTAAAGTTAACTTTTAATGGCTCAGTTTCTCAGGATTTATTAAATCGAAAATTGTCTTTACGAAGTATGCGTCAATGTTTAAAAATTGCTGTTAATGTAAAGAAAAAGAATTTTTTAAATAAGAAAATATTTTAAGGGGTATGAGGAAGCTGTCCAAGAACGTCGTGAAATTGAGGAAATGAAGAATGAATATGAGAAAATGGAACCAAGGTGTGGTTTTTTTCTTTTCAAATGAAAAGTAGTTCTAATTAGGATAGCATTATTAGAACTCGGGCATGTCGGGTTTCGGGGTTTGCCGAGGTAGAGCCTTCGGGGTTCGGGTCGGGATTTTTGCTTAAAAATTGGTCGGGGTTTGGGGGACGGGGTGCTACCCTAGTTCTAATGATAAGCGAAACGAGGCCTCAAAATTTTAAAAATTAAAAAAAAAAATTAATTTGTTGAGGGGACAACTGGGCCTAATTATAAAGGAGTATTATCCTCTTTTAGACTGTTTGAAACAAATTAGAAAAAAGCTTTTTCCTTTCTAGCCATGTTTTTATGAACGATTATGATAAACGTATTCTTGATTTTCATCTTGCAAATTTGGAATCTTCTATTGGTGCACCTCTTCGAACAGTTGCTTTAAAGGATTGGGATCAGGATGACCTTTATGGATTTGATGGTTCACACATAACAGGTAAATTTTTAATTCAAATTTATTTTAAAAATTTAAAAAATTTTCCCATTTGTCATGAGTTCCCTGAGACTTAGTCTCTCATACATATATTCTAGACCTTAATCTCTGCGATTATGCAAGAATCGCTTTATTATTAGTAAATTACCTCATCAATTCCCATTTCTGATTTTAATATCTTCTTGTTCATGTTAATAAAAAATAAAAATATTTTTAGTTACTTTCACGTCTAATTTGCCTCAAACTAAATTTAACACCTTTAAAATTTCTTTCATAAACATTTTCCTTAAATATTAAACTTTTTCAAAATTAATTAATAAAAATTCCAATTATTTCCGTTAATTCCCTACACCCTCCTTTCTATTCTTTTATGCACACAATTACAAAATTCAGAAAAAATAAGAACAAAGCTTTATCTTTTTATATTTAAAATATATATTTAAATTATATATAAATAAATTACACGTTTTGTGAAGTTTAGTACTGACTGATTTTTGGCGAGAACATGCATTAGATTTTAAAAACGATACAGTCAATCTTTGGTTGTTGGTTCGGATTTCTTTGGGTTTCCCATTTAAACTTGAATTAATTTTTGAAAGTTCGTTGGGGGCTCCCTGAGAAATTGACTGTATTTTTAGTGAAAGATTAAAAATAATTAGAGGGGCACAGGTTTAAAATCAAAAGATTAATGTTACAGGAAAGGGAGATATGAGGGAAATATTAAGAGCACTTTAAAGGGAAAGAATTAAAATTAATAATGCCATTTCTGAGTATGTGAGAAGATACGAACTTTATTGTTCTTATAAGGGGGGATACGTATTTAAATATCAAAATTTACATCCTTTATATATCCCAGGGTTATCCATGTATAAGTCGTATCCTCCCACATAACCAGCAATCTCTAAATAAAAAATCCTTATTAAACAAAAGCACTCTGAGAAGGAGAATGAATTTGTTCATAAAAGGGTTCTTCTGGCGATTCTCTAACAATTGGTAACGGCAAAACCCTAGCCAATTCATCCCAAAACCCAGGATCACTTTGCTTTATTTTTCTATTAGCTAGAATAATTTTCCCTACACTTTCGGGTATATTATTCGTATGTTGTTCTGATGTTTCTTTGCTCTTAAAATAGGAAAATGATTTTTTTTTCAAAACTGAAATTTTCTTACGTAAATTATAAAAATTTTCTTTTCTTCGGCTGACAATGAGCCACTCTTTTCCTTTTTAAAGTTACGAATACAATTTGTTAATTGAAGCAAATTCAAGTCCTTTCTAATAAATTCTGGAGATACATATAATATAAGTAGTCGACTTCCGTGCATTAACTTTTCTAATTTTTTAGTAGGAAACAATTGGACACCTTTGGGATTGTAATATGTTTCAGGCAAATGCTGTAGTAGGCAAATCCTGTAGTTGTAGCCGTTGTTATTTATTCTTTCTATCTCCCTTTAAATTTTTTAAAAATTATACATGCAATTAGATTCCGAGAGGCATCCCTTTCCGAAGGCATCCTTTTCATCACTTTCCATTTTATCCTTTACATCCCAAAAGGCATCCCTTTCCATCCCATCCCTTTTCTCTCTAAGATTCTGGTTCCCCTACCATAAATCCCGCTAATCCATCCTCCCCACTCTTACCGACGCAAATTTAAAACCAATTTTTCATCTTTCTTTGCATAACAAATAAAAATGTCATAGTTTGGGCCTTCTAAAGTAGAAGAAGAGTAGCTTTCATCATTAGAAGATCTACTTGTAGAGGGAATACTAAATTTAAAAATGAATAAATATTAAATATCTCATCAATCTTTACTTGCCTTGGACTTATCAATCTTCTGTCAATTAATGTCATGCTTTCCGAAGAAGTAACTGGGCTTCGATTATTTTTCTGACATTTTTTCTTTTCTGGTTTATGTTGTTTTTGAACATCATTTAAATATTGAAAACAAGATTTGGCAACAGTAATTATTAAAAATGTAAAAAATACAAGTATTGCTATTATAAATAATATAATCATCATTGTGTCGGCATATTCAAAAACTCCAAATATCCTTTTTGATTGTTCAATACATATTGTCCTTTTAGAAAAAAAATAATTAAATTATTTTTAATATTTTTTTCTTCCGATTTCTACCTATTTTCTTGGTTGAGGAATTCAAGCATTGACATAACAAATAAATCATCATTAATATTTGGGAAATAATTTGAAAATATTGTTGTGTCATTAGTTTCTTTTGCTCTAGTTACATTCTCAACACATTGAATTTTTCCTGCATCTTTAATTTTTTGTTGGTTTAAAGATATCCATTCTTGAGCTAAAAATCTTCCATTAGAAGAACAATCACATCTAAATGGATTCCCTCCCAAATAAATTTGGCGTAAATTTTTGATGTTTTTTATAAATATTGGCAATTCTTCTATTCTATTTTCTTCTAAAATTATTTTTTCTAAATGAGGGGCTATTAAATTTAAATAATTATTTATTTCATAAATGTTGTTATTTGCCAAGTTTAATAGGTGAAGGTTTGGTGCTGAAGTAAATTCATCTCCGTTTATTCGTTTTAAATTGTTTCCGGATAGGTGAAGAGCCTGAAAAGATGGGGAAATTTTTTAGATTTTTTTTTAAATTTGGGGTGTCCCCTTCTTGAACAGAGGGCGGACCTAAGCTTGGCGCTATCTAAATTTCCTCACTCACAATCAGCTTAAAAAATTTCTCACTCAGCCAGACTTAAGATATTTTTTTATTTTTTTCAGTAAAAGAAGGCTTGGGAACTGTACTTGAACAAGTGGGTAATGATTTGGATGTAAAGCTTAATTGTATTGTAAAGAATATACAATATGATGCAAGAGGTGTTTTTTTAGTTAGAAGCTTAAAATGATTTTATTATTTTAAAGGTGTTGATGTGAGTTATTTTGTAAATTCAAGACCAGAAAATGCGAATAATGGCAGTGGAGGTAGTCAAAGAATTGAAAGAATTCTACAGACGATTCGAGTAATTTTAATAAACTTTTTAACCTCTATTTTACATACTCCTTTAGTGGAAGTCTACATAATAGACGATTTTTGGGATACCCCCAATGTCTTTTCTCTGTTTTTTTTTATCAAATTTTCCCCTCTTCCCCAGCTTATTCCTCCAAACTTTTCATTTCTATTATTTAAAGGCAGATGCTGTTCTTTGCACAGTTCCTTTGTCTATGCTCAAAAAAACGGTTTTAACGGATGATATAATGTCAGATGCCAGTGCTATTCGATTCGAGCCAAAATTACCAAATTGGAAAACTGAAGCAATTGCTAGATTGGGATTTGGGTCACTCAACAAGGCAAATAAAAAATTCTCTTAAATTAATTAATTTTAATTTTTTAAAGTTAACACTTTATTTTGAAAGAACTTTTTGGGATATTTCAAAAACTTGTTTTGGACATTTAAATGAAACAACGTAAAAAAATTATTTTTTTAAAAATAAAATAAAAATATTTAAGTGCTTCTCGGGGCGAACTCTTTATTTTTTATTCTATTGGAGATTTACCTATTTTAACTGGCTTGTTTGCTGGGGAAGCTGCTTCTGTTACAGGACATTTGGAAGATCGAATAATTGCACAAAATGCAATGAAGATATTAAGCAAAATTTTTGGGAATAATTGTCCAACCGAGGTGATTAAAATATTTAAGAGTTGGTTAATTGGTTTTAGGAAATTTTATAGCGAGAACTACGAGGATAGAATGAATGAGATCTTCGGGTATCAGGAACAGATATCCGAACCGTAAGTTTCCGGATATCCGTACTCTTTTCGGATCCTTAGATGACTAGTATCTCCCTGTTCTTCGGAAGGATTGAAATTTTACACGGGGAGTTTTGTGTGAATAGATGTAGGATGTGGGGAAGAGCTTCCCTCATTCGACAACATTTCCTTCTCAATAACAGAGCTTCAACTTTTATATTTTAAATTTATTTTCTATCTAATACCTATTTTTAGCCATTAAAATATATTGTGACTCGATGGCATTTAGACCCTTTTGCATATGGATGTTATAGTTATATGAAAAATGGCTCTTTACGTTAGATTATAGAGAATTTTAAAAAATCAAAATTTTTTCTAAATTTTTAGCAGAAGATTATGACAAATTAGCAGAGCCTTTATATATAGATAACAAAAAAGATTTTGCGAGAGTTTTCTTTGCTGGAGAACATACAATTAAACAATATCCATCTTCAGTACATGGGGCTTTTCTTTCGGGACTTAGAGAAGCTGGGAGAATAGCAGAGTAGGGAGGGCGGGGAGAGGATTAAAAAAATAAATTTTTTAATTTTTAAAGTATATTTATTGGTCCATTATCCCCTCTTGGAGGAGAAATAGATGATGAAGGAAACGATGAAAATAATTGTAATGATGGACAGGGAATATTAGCATTTGAATGTCAAAATCAATTAAATATTAAAGAAAATAAACCTGGAAGTAGTAATCAGAATAATCAGAATAATAATAATAATCAGAATATTGCAGTTAAACGTGCAAAGGTAGAAAGGGGGGGGGGGTGGTGGGAATTTAAAAAAAAGTTTTTTTTTAATTAAGGTTAATAGAAATGGAACAGTAAATAAGAATTACAGGGAAGAAAACAATGGGAAGGAGAACTAGAAGAAATAACTTTGATTTGATTATTAAAAAATATAAATTGTATTTTTATTTGTTTTTTGCTTTCATTTTTTATTTTTATTTTTGTATTTTCTGTAAAAAAATTTTTTTTGACGAATAAAAAGAAAAGCTTTTGCCTTTCAGATAGATTGAAAGCGTGAAAAAGAGTGATCAGAAAAAATTTGGGAATTGTTGGAAAACACGGAGAAAAAACAGCGTTTCTTTAATCGTTTCTACCTGCTAGGGGGAACGGAAATGATAGGAGATTTGAATATTTTATGAATCTTCCTTTTTAGATTTTTTAAAGCCTTCCTCCCCATATTGATCTATTTAAATATTTTTAAATTCTTTCCTCTTACCTTTAAATTGTTTATTGTGTCAAAGGCGGAAGGTTCTATTGTTTGAATATTTGATGAATTAATATGTAGTTCTACAAGTCTTCCCATACCAAAAAAATCTGATTTTTTCAGAACCGGAAAGTTGAGATTTGATAAAAGAATGTGGGATGATTGCATAGGCAATTTTCTGTAAAAATGAGGGGAATTTTATTTGTTTATAACTTATATTTTGTGGTCAACAACCACTAGAGAAAATCTTAAAATTTTTCAGAACATAGAAGGGGTTACTAAAAAAATTCAGTGTCTGTATAGGAGTGTTTTAGAGGATAGATAAACTGGCTCAAAAAGCCGTGAACTAAATAGAGGCGTCCACTGAATATTTTATTAAATAGGGGGTCTCCTCTGATTGTTAATTCCTTACTGTAAGTCAAATTCCTCTTTTTCTGTTCCACTACATTTAACAACATTTTTGGTAAATGTTTGATCTCGAAAGCAATCACAGGCTTTTGGACATATAGATTTGCAATCACAACTAGATAATTGACAGCAAGGACAGTTAGGCTCACATAAAGTGTTGTAAGGGCAAAGAAAGTCGGATGCCTAGAAAGAAAATTTAAAAATAATTGTTAAAAGGAGGATTTCTCTTCCAAATTTCCCTTAACACGTCATTCCCCGTTTTACTCAAATTTAGTCAAACTTCAGTTATTGGTTGGTATCGTTTAGACCGCTTTCCTACCTGATCAGATTAAAAAAGTACCCAAAATGAGTTGTAAAATTTATTTTATTTCCACCCGCTTGTATAATATTAAATACCTAATTTTATTTACGTTAAATTCTCTCCTATCCCCATAAAATCCTTAATTGAACAAATAAAAAAAGCATCACTCAACCTCAGTTTCTGCTACAAATTTAATTTGCCCATTTAATGGAAGTAAACATTTTGCTTCATTAATATCCCTAACACCTCCATTTTCGCCTATACTAGAAATGTCATCACTTTTCCTATCTTTAGCATTTAAAAGCCATTCCATTCCACAGTTACAAATTAAAGGGTTTTCTATAAAGTTTTATTAAATTAAAGTCTAATTATTTATTTGTTTCAAGTTTTAATAAAGTTTTATTGTGTATTAATTTCAAGTTTTATTTATTAAAGTTTATTTTAAGTTTATTACATTTGTTTCAAGCTTCAAGTTTTATTTTTTATTTGCTTCAAGTTTATTTATTTGTTTTCAAGTTTAGTTTTTTTTTTTGTTACAAGTTTTATATTTATACTTTATTGTTTCAAGTTTTAATAAAATTTTATTAGCGTGTATTATTTTCAAGTTTTATTAAACCAAGTTTTATTTTATTATTTGTTCCAGGTTTATTTATTTGTTTTAAAGTTTAGTTATCATTTTGTTTCAGGTTTCTATTTTTAAAAGTTTCAAGTTGTAAAAACCTTACCAGAAATAAACATTTGACCGTATCTACTATTCGCGACAACAGTTATTTCAAATAATTCTTTAGGTATTGTTTGTAATTTATTTAATCTTAAATCTACCTAAAATTTAAAATTTATATTTCTATTTAAATTTTTGTTTTACCATTTTTAATTGTGACATTCCTTGAAAATTATTTTCTGAAATTAATGTCAACAAATTATCACTTAAATCTAATTCTTCTAATTCCGAAGGAAAAATCTTCAAATTTTGTGAATTTTTAAAATAATTTTCGTCAACAGATAAATTTGTAATTCTATTTGAATGAAGCTTTAAAAAAGGGAAAATAAATTTAATTTTAATTTTTGTAATTTATGAAACACTGTTCATTCTAAAATAACATTTAATTGGGCATTTACGGTGTAATTAAGGGCTAGAACTGGGTTTGGGATTAGGGTTGTCGGATCTGGATCTGAAAAAAGGCCGGATATCCGGAAATTTTCGGTTCGGGTATCGGATCCGGATATCCGAAGATTTCCAACTATCCGACAACCTTATTTAGGATTAAAAATTATATTTCAAAAAATTTCAATCACAATTTGTAGATCGATTTGTCTCTTCAGACTATAAGACAAATCGTTAACCTACAGCTCCAAATTAAGTACGCAGCCCCCAATATTTACTATTAGATAAATTTGAAAAATGAAAAAAACTTTACTTCCAATTTCTTTAATTTTCTTCCATTTTCTGTTTCAATTAATATCCCAACTTTTTTTATTTTGTTATAATTGATTGAAAGTTCGAGTAAATCATTGGGAAAATTGGACCAATCCAACTATAATTTAGAAAAAATTTTTTAAAAAGTATTTTATTGTTATTTATTTTAAAGTATTTTCAAATATGTGTAAAAGATATGGGAATATTTGTTGGATTATTTAAATAATAAATTAACATCCAATGGAATTATCTATCTATTTATGGTACTCTCAGGTAGCTGATTAATTAGAACTGTTCTAGACTTGAAAATTATTAAGATTCTTGGACGTTTCTACGGATCAGACTGGTAGTAAGTCATAAACCCCAATTTCCCATTCTAATTTTGAATCCCTACCTACCTAGAAAATAACTTTAAAAGTCTTGGAAAATAACTTTAAAAACCTAGAAACCAAAGAAGTAACTTCTCTTAAAAATACCTACCTCTTCCAAAGCATTTTCACTCAAATTTAATATTCTCAACGATTTTAAACCAGTCAAGGCTGTCCCTAATTGAAATAACAAATTTTTGGATAAATCAATTTTCCTCAATTTTGGGCATTTATTGAAAGCATCGGGACTTGAAAATTAAAAAAATAAAAAAATTAAATTAAAAACACCTTATATTTTGTATTCGATTAGATCCAAGATTAATTTCCAAAAGACTTTCACATCCATCAAAAACATAATTATCTATTGAAGTTAATAAATTTTGGCTTAAATTGAGATGGGTCAGGTGAGACATTTTGTTTAAAATAAAATTGTAGTAGGTTCTAGAAAATTAAAAATTAATTTTTAATTAATATTTAAATTCAAAATTTAAGATTAAAAAATATATAGAAAATAGGCAATGATAGAAAGCAACTTTAATAACTCAACAAAAAATGAAATTTTAGTAAAGAAACACAAAATAAAAATTCAGAAAAATCAGAAAGGGTTTAAAAATATTTTTCTAAGTTCTCTAGATAAATAAAAAAATTCCAGATTTTATTAATTTTCTATTGTAAGACAGGGCTAAGAATTTTTTTCTTGGTCACGCAAAAGTTAACAAGTCAGACGTTGTTTGAGTAAAAATTTTTTTAAATTTAATTTTTATTTATTACCCAAAAATACAAAAAAATTTTAATTAACGTTTTTTATGAAGAAAATAATTTTTGATTAAATAAAAACCCACGATATTCTATTGTGAGACAAGTCAACTGTCTCAACTCTACTTAATCGTCCAATAGCTGCAGGAAGTTTTGTGATTAAATTATGACTCTTAAAAAAGGAATTTTTCTTGAATTAAAAAAAATAAAAAGACAAACAATATTTAAATATTCCAAAGAATTTTTCAATTCTTGAAATGCTTCTTCGTGGATATTTTGAATAGAATTATTAAATAATAAAAGTCTTTCAAGTTTTACAAGTCCTTCAAAAGTTCTGATATTTAGACTAGTTAATTTATTTGAAGACAGATCTAACTGAAAAAGAATTTTTTGAAATTTTAAAAATTGAAGAAAAAAAAGCTTAATTAAGGGAGACAAATAGAAGAGGGAGACTGAAAAAGCATTTAGCATGGTTAAGTTGAGATCTTATAAAATGGCCAAATAAGCATCTAGAACCCTGAAATTTTGCCCAAATATCCCTAATACTTTAATTTACAGATTCTAAAAATTTCAGAATTTTTTGGTTAATTTCCTCAAAAGTTGTGGTCAAAAAAGTAGACATTTCTCTCAAAAAACTACCGAGTTTAGTTTTTCAACCATAACTTCAAAAATATTAAAGTAAAAAATTTAAATTTTTCTGCAGTGATAGAAAACTCTAAGGAAAATATTTATACAAAATTTTGTAAAAATAGGACCAATATAAATTGTTATTTACAGGCGCGCGCCAAAACTGTCTTGCGCCGAAATTAAATAAACTTGCCTCTTTTAAAGAAGTAAAATTCTGCATTTGATTAGAATAAAGTTTTTCAATTAAATTTCCTGACAGTTTAAGTGTTGTAAGAGAATTTGTTGATTCTGATAGGAATTGAATAGGTAAATTATGTAGTTTATTCCATGAAATGTCTAATTGTTCTAATTTTGAGCTTTTAAAAGTCTGTGGGGGAAAAGAGGAAATTTTTGAAGATTTGTATAGAAATACCTCTATTTTATATACTTCTCTAAAAGGACATGATCATATAAAGAAAGGAGAAGGTGAGTAAAATAAAGGGTATTTTATAGGTAATATTTAGTCAAAAAATCACTATATAAAATTCACCAAGCGGAGGAGGGGACTCCACAAAATACGTTAGATAGAAGAGGAGTATCTCTCTCAAAAGTCGGAAATCTCTGCTCAAAAATTTGGAGAAAGGAATTCTAGCCCTGATATATCTACAAAATAGAAGGTACGTAAAATAGAGGTTTTGTTATTTAAGATAGGGTAGCACCCCAGCCTTAGGGCGGGAGTATCGGGTTTTGCCGGGGGTAGAGCCTTCGGGGCTCGGGTCGGGGTTTTTGACTAAAAATCCGTCGGGGTTTCGTGGGACGGGGTGCTACCCTAATTCAAGAAATTAATTCCTCACAATTTTATCAATTTCATCATTTAAACTATTCCCACTTAAATTTACTCCAACCAATCCAGGCAATTCAACTATAGATTCAGGAATTAATTGAAAACGATTATTGGACATATCAACGTGTAAAAGTCCTTCAGGCAGTATTTTAGGCAAATTATTTAATTGGTTGGAGGAAAGGTCTAAAGTTTGAAGTTGAGGGACTTGGCCTGATTGAAAGGCATCCGATTCTATCTTTAAAAAATAATTTTTTGTTTAATTTAAAATATTTGTTTGTGTCAGAACAATTCACAAAAAATAACAATTTACAAAAAAAGTAATTTTTAATCCCTCTGGATTCTAAAATTTTAAAGAAATATTAACAACTTTGCTTAGTATACTTCTCCAAAAATTCTCCAAAATTATTTTAAAATTTATGGTAGTGGATATTTCTTTCAAAAAATTTTTTTAGGTTTTTCACATTGGGAAATATCAAACTAAAAAATTCTAGAAAATTTTTAAGTTATAAAAACATTATTGAGAGGATATTTAAAATTCAACGACACATTTATCAAAAAATTTCGGTGAATTGTCAATTCTGTGAATTGTCCAGATATTTATTAATTTATTATTAAAGTTTACCTCAATCAGTTTATTATTAAATAAATTTAGTAGACGTAATGAAGGAAAAGGAAGTAAATCTTGTTCAGAAATTATTTGAATTGAATTTTCGGCAATATTTAAAACAATTAAATTAATTAATTGACAAGGATGGTTAACAGGGCGAGGAAGAAAAATACCCAAACGGACAGAAGTTAACAAGTTTTTTGATAAATCCAACACCTTTTTATTAAAAATATATAAATTATTTAAAAATAATTTTGAAGAAAAAATTGAAAATCTTCTAAGATTTAAGGCAAAAATGGCAACTAAAGACTGAAAACTCAAAGGAAAAGTTTTTGTGTCAAGACGCGGTCCCGTGGAAAAAATTATTTAAAAATCCTGCGAAAACATTTTCTAGGGTAACTTTCGGCGCTTAAATTAATTTTGCACAGGGACCGCAATTCTACAGGACTGCCCAAGATGAGAGTTGGTTCGAAAATTCGATTTCCGATTATGTTTTGTCTCAAAATAACTCTAGTCTCAAGATTTAAGAGACCAAAAGTCTTGGACAGTTCTAAAAAGTCCCTAGAATTTAATATAAGGAAAAGGGAAAAGTTTTTCAAAAGTTTCCAACTTTTCTAAAGTTGTACTGTTCCTACTCTAAATAAACACCAATTTCACCCCTCTACCTGTAATTTCTGCAAAGAACAAATTCCATCAAGGGGGAATTCACGTAATCCAGAATCTGATAAAATTAGACTTTCCAATTTTGTTAGTCTAAGAAAGAAATCTTCTTCAAGTCTATGTAATGATTTAGCTCCAATTATTGAAAGAGAACGAAGTTTGGACAATCCTTCAAAAACACCGGCAGAAAGTTGGGTAAATCGGCAATTCTATAAAATTGAAAAAAATAAAATTGAAGGGAGAGATACTAGAGGGGATATCCATTTTAGTATTATTAGAAGTGTAGGGGATATATAAAATATCTTTAATTAAAATAATATCCATCTATTAATATTTTCATTGGTTCAGCAATTTTATTAAAAAAAACAGGAAAGGTCAATGACAAGTAATAATTAATTACGAAAATTGGTGTCTTAGGAAGATGACGGGGAAATGAGGAAAAAGCTGGCTCGTATGGCTAGCTGCCAGTTCTGCGCTGAGATTTTTTTCTTTTTTACTGTCAATCGTTATTTGGAAGCTAGCTAACTCCGGCCAGATATGCAGCTGGGAATTTGAAATGTCTGGAGCACTGATCTCTTTTTATGAGGCATAGAATAGGAGAGAAAATTTAAAAAAATTAAGGAATGAGGTAAAATAACATTTTATTATTTTCCTCAATTCCGAGCTTTTCCCCCTTTCCCCAATTAAAATTAAATTAAAACCCCCTTAAAAAATAATAAACAAACATTAATTTTCAATTCCCTAAGTTCATCAAATCCAAAAAAATTTCCATCAATCGCCAAAATATTGTCTTCAATATATTCTTCTTTTTCACAAAAAATATTTAAAGATTTAGTTCCATTCTTTGGAAAATTATTAAAAATTCTACTATTTTTTAAATAAGGCCAATGACAAGTAATACTTAATAAATGATTAACTTTATTGTCTGGAACACAACGGCAACTTGAAAAAATTTTTTTTAATTATTTTAGATGGTTTTTTAGTTACTTTAAAATGTTAAAAATAAAATTTCCTTTTCCTTTCAATTTTTTTCCTTTTTTATTTTCTGAGAACAACTGTGAGCGAACGGGTAACGTTACGCGCACAGCTATAAAATGGTCTCATTAAAACTTAGAGCTATGAAATTTTGTTTGGATATCCCTAATAGTGTTAACTAACTTGTGTAAAAATTTTAGAATTTTAGATTAAATATTGCAAAAGTTATGGCCGAAAAAGTGACAGAAGACAGCGAAGACAACCTCTTTTTCAATGACTTTCCGACTTTTGCATCATAACATTAAAAATACCCAACCGAAAATTCTGAAATTTTTAGAAGGGGCAGATAACCTTATTGGGAATATTTGTGCAAAATTTCAAGTTTCTAGCTCCTCTTCAAACAATTTTATAAAATTCATCTTCCTTCATCTCACTTACCCCTCCACTTACCCCCTCCTATCCGTTTAAATTTTATTTTCCACTCAAGAACAAAAAAATATTTTTTTATTTTTAAAAATAGATATTATCTCCTTATTTAAAATTACAAAATAAAAATTTTTAATTTCCATATTTCCAAAAACCAATATATTTTATTTATTTATTCTTTAATTTATTTCCCCTCAGGCAATAAAAGACCGAAAATTGCTTTTTTGTCAAATATTCCATTTTTCAATAAATTTTATTAAATTCTTGTTAAATAAATTGATGATATATGTAAATAATGAAAAGAGAAGAGAAAGAAATTTTAAATTAAAAAATTTTAAAAAATTTCAATTTTTTTAAATTTTGCCCTCAGGCAAAAAATTTTTTGCCGAATTTTTCTTTTGTTATTTCCCTTTAAAAAATTCTCCAAAAAATATTTTTTTATTCATTCCCTTTTCACTTTCTCTATATTCATCACTCTAATATATTTTTAATGACCTATCAAAGCAATCGAGCGAATAAAATAAATCGGCCTTTCCCGTTATTAAGAGAGTGAAAAGAAAGGGATTTATCAAAAAAAACATATGTAAAAATTATTAATTTTTAAAAGCATTTGTGATAGAAAAGGTTAAGAGAGGTTAAAAAAATCAGAAAAAAACAGAAAATAATTCCGAAAGATTAGGAAATAAAGGAAAGTAACTTTTTAACACTTTCTCCCAAAATAAAAAAAAATCTGAAAAATTAAAAAAAAGTCTCAAAAAGAGCTTTTCTGCTTGGAAACTCGTATCAAAATTTATACTTGTACGATTGTGAGGAAAAATTAACTACAAATACGAACTACATGTACAAACCAGAGGTGGGTCGGAACAGTCAGAGATGTCGGAAATCGGAAGGGGAGGAAATCGGAACTGGCTCAAAAGTCGGAACTCGGAAATCGGAAATCAAAATTTTTTTTCGGAAATCGGAACTCGGAATTCCGACCCACCTCTGGTACGAACTACAAATTAATTTCCAAACACGGATTATAACAGAAAATAATTTCCTAAAAAATTCCCAACAACCAAAACAGGATTTTCTCTTCTTTAAAAAAGAGATAATGAAAAATTACTTAATTGTTCTTTGTTTTCTACTTCAAAAAAGGAACAAAAGACAAAAAGAGAGTAAAAATATATTAATGATATATTTATATGTAGTTACCCCTTAAAGGTATATAAAATTTTCCGTTTCCTTTGCCTTTCGGCAACAAAATCGGTAAAAATTAAAAGAAAATAAAGAAAAAAAGTGGAGGGGGGAATGAAGTGTTTTTTGGTGGTGGTTAACAATAAATACATTAAAAATGCCGAAAATTAGTGGAAAAAGAGGAGAGAGATAAGAGGGAGGAAGGTAATGAGAAAATAGGTATATATTTATAGATTTTTTTGGAGATTTTGAAGGAGAATATTTTGGCATTGCTAGAAAAAATTTTTAAAAAAGTTTTTCTAAAAAATTATTAAATTTTTTTAGATATGTATTTTGTCAGAATTTTTATTTAAAATAATAAAGAAATAGTCAAAATATAAGGATAAATGCCTTTAAAAAATAATTTATAAAAACAGCCCAAAAAAATCCAAAAGCTCCACAAAGAATCCAGCAACATATTCACAATAAGATTGACCAACTTTCCTTAAAATTTCAAAAACTTTGCTTAATTATTTCAGAAGTTATGTGAAAAAGTCAGAATATCAGTGAACAGAGGTCATCTTTGTTACTTTTTTGACTATAACTTTTCAAATAATTAACCAAAAATTCTGAAATTTTTATGGAAGCTAGCTAATACTATTATTTAGATGCATGAAAAATTTCATGATTTTAGGTACATCTTAGACTATTTTATAAGCGCTCGCGCATACAACGTTAACGTCGTCTAAAGTTATTGTCTCAGTTAATTTAAAAAAATAAAAAGAGGATTTTAATAAAAATATTTTTTAAAAATTAATTAAAGGTTTTAAAAATACAAAAAATTATTTTAAAAGAGAAATAATATTTTTCAAATATTTTTTAAAATTTTTCCAAAAAAAAACTTACCCGTTAGGGCATTGATAACGAGGAATAGCATTATTATTTTGTTGATATTCTATGGCACGTCTTAAATGTCGTCGATTAACAGTCATTGAGTAACAAGAAATTAATTGGGTAAGAAAAATTAAATAAATAAATAAAATAAATATTAAATTTTGTTTTTGAAGTTTTGATGGGAATAAACTAGAAATAAATAAATTAATAAAATAATTAAAAAGAATTTTTTTAAAGAGATTTAGAGAGTTGAATTATAGACAGGATAAAAAGAAAAATTCCTAAAATTTTGTCTCCAATTCTTTTTAGATCTCTTTGACTTTCCAAATAAACAATTAATGATTGATTATTTTCAAAAAAATTTTTTTTGAAAAAATTTAAAAAAATTTGAAATTTTTTAAATTTTCTACAAAAATTCAAATTTTTGGGAAGATTTCAAAAAATTTCCATTTTTGTCTCGCCCACCTCTTAAATTTTTTAAATAAATTATTTGTATTATTCGCCCTTTCCTCTTGTATATTATTGTTGAATTGTTGTTCTAATTTTGTTGACATATTAGTGGTAGAATAATATAAAGTAGGCCAATCATTTTCTAACAACCTTTTATTTCCCATATTTTGGGAATTTAAAATAAATATTATTATTTTTAATAGGAAAATATTTTTTTAAATTATCAATTCTCTTAAAAAATTTAGAAATAAATTAAATTAACAAAAATTAATTTTAGAATAAATTAAAAAATTTTAAATATTAAAGAAAATAAATTAACAAAAAATTTTTGATAAGGGATGGATAATGTTGAATTTTAAAAAGCGGAAGGCAGAAGAAAATAAAAAAACGGAAGACCCAAAAAAGACGGAAGTAGGTGGAAGACGGAAGACTGAAACGGAAGAAAACCTTCCCTGATACACATACTTGCATTTAATTATTGAAATTTTGATTTTTAATTTTCAAGGTTCTCAAAATTTTAATCTAAAAATACCCAAAAATAAATTTTAAAATTAAAAAATATATCCCTTTCAATTCCGAAAAGTACATCCTCAGGGTAAAATAAAAATAAAAAAAGAAGAAAGGAAAGTGTCTGTGCGTGAGTTAAATAAGTGTTTGGGTATATAATTGTGTTGTTTTGAGGGGGGAAGGGAGGGGAAAGGAAGAGGGAAATATAAAATATAATTATTTGAGTAATTTTATTTTTATTTTTTTAGTTGAATGCGCATTTAAAAATATATCCTTTACACATTTCCTCCCCTCTTATTTTTAATGTTGTGCCCATTTATCTCCAAAATTTTGGAGAGAAAATTAGGTAAAAATGTTCTTTCTTTTATTTTTCGTCTGTCAGGTTTTAATCAATATTAAATATGTTTAAAAATTAATTAATTATTTAAAAATAAAATTTAGGGTAAATTAATTGAGAAAATAGAGGGAAAAAAGGAAAGAAAAAATTAAATTTTAGAAAATTATTTATTAAAAAAAAGTAAAAATTGTGGGCGAAGTAACGCCTAGTCGAGGGTGTATAAAATAGCCAAAAGAGTACCCAAAATTCTGAAATTTTGCATGGATGTACTCAATATCGGTATCTAACATGTCTAAAAATTTGAGAATTTTTGCTTGGGTATTTATCAAATTATGACAGAAAAAGTAAATGTGGGGAGAGAAGGTAAACAGTTAAGGAGAGGTTAGTAGAAAATTCATAAAATAGCCAAGGATATACTTAAAATACTGAAATTTCGCAATTTTATAGTAAATACAGTTATTCAACTATCTAAGAATTTAAAAAATTTTTTGGAATGGAATTATATCGAAAAAAGTTGGAATTTTCGATGAAAAATGTGCCTATTCTCTTTAATTTTTTTTAATAATTTTTGTTTTAATTAACCAAAAATTCCCAAATTTATAGCAAAGTAAGTTGATATTATTAAAAATATCTATATAAAATTTCATGTCTATATCTATTCTTTTAGTTAATTTATAAGCTCCCGACCAAACATTATCAACACCAAAACATAACGAAAATAAACAAAACATTTAATGAAAAAAAAGGTTTTTGTGTTCTGTTTGTTTAAATAAACTTTTTTTTCAAGTTGGATAAATAATACAGTGATTAATTTTAAATAAAAAATAAAAAATATTTTTTTTTCTACTTAATATTAATTTTTTTATTTAAATTAAAAATTTTTTTCAAAAAAAATTTTTTTGAAAAACAAATAAAAATGTGGCAAAATAAGAGAAATAAAAATTAATATTAAATTTTAATAATAATGTCAACATAGCCGGATATACATATTATTAATAAAAATAATAAGGGGATGGTCAAAGGTTGTTGAGGAAATGAATAGAAAAAATAAGGGGAAATGAGAGAAAAACTGGGCAATGAAAATTTGTGAAAAGAAACTCGGGAAAGAACATCCGTTTTGGATTTTTCTTTTAAAAATGGAAGGGGGAAGAGGGGGAGGGGAGGGGGAATTTGTTAGAAGAACATTGAAAAGTGGGAAATAAGAGAGGTTATGGACATTGGTTGTTAAAATGTTTTTGGAGGAGGGGGAAGGGATTAACAAATCCAAATCGAAGGACATTATTGCTGCTGAAGGGCCGACAAATCAGAGAAAAGAACGAACGATTTTTGAACAAACAAATAAAAATATTTATTTGGGATATTATGTCTTTATTTTTAAAATATAAAAATATTTTTTAAAATAAATTATTAAACAAATATTTTTTAGGATTTTTGATCCATTACTCATGAAAATTGTATATGTTTAGTTCTCAAGAAAATTAATTAGGCAGGGACAGGAAATATTTAAACCAGTGGCTCCTGAGCTAGCTCCAACTAGAGCCAAAGTAAAAATTTTAAAAAAGGCCGGAGCAGGGCCAGAACTGATCTAAATAACTCTTTCAAATTCGCTCAAAATTAACTTTCCATTAATCCCAAAAAATAACTTTCAACGAAACTAAAAATTTCAGAATTTTTAGTTTTTATTAAAAAAGTTCTGAAGGAAGAATCAAATATATTAAACGTAAATTTTATTAAAAATCATTCTACATTTTTAGCCATAATCTCTCCTAAATCATCCCAAAAATTCTCGAATTTTCAGAAAAATTAAATAGCTTAATTGAGAATATTTGTAGAAAATTTCACGCTTCTAGGTGCTTTTTAAAATTATTTTATTGGCCGCGCCACAACGTGCCAGCTATTTAAAGATTAATGTAAATCTGAGGAGGATAAAGTGACAAATGAAAGGAGAGGGAGAAATAAATTGAAATAAAATTTTTAAACAAGAGAAGTGGACAAAGGAAAGTTTAAAAAAAATTTTTTTGGACAATTCTTTAAGAATTTTTTTGAAGAAAGAAAAGGGATTTGTTGGACAATAAGTTTGTTGTAAAAGCAAATAAACAAAGAAAAAAAAAGTTTTTTTTGACATTTTTCAGACGGATATTTGTAGGTTTTTAATGATTGATAGTTATTTGGGTAATTCTTCGGTTTTCGCCCCCCCCTCCTTTTTCTTTCCTCAAAGTATTAAAAAATGGTCAGTCAATCTTAAGTTATAGAACAAATCGAGCTGAGTCGAATGACACCAAAATCAACAGAATCCGACTTGATTTGACCGAAATACAGACCCCTGAAAATTGAAAAACCACAGGGGTGATTTTTTGAAATAAAAAAAGCTTATATAAATGATAGCTCATTCGAAAGAGCTCGTCGAGCTGAGTCGAATGACATCAAAATCGACGTGATTGGACAAGATTGTACAAAGTTATGACATAAGTTGCCGACTTCGATAGGTATAATTAATGTCATAGCTTTGTCAAATCTTGTCCAATCACGTCGATTTTGGTGTCATTCGACTCAGCTCGACGAGCTCTTTTGAATGAGCTATCATTTGTACACATTTTCGTCCTTATGGTTTTTCGCCCCTATGGTTTTTCAATTTTCAGGGGTCTGTATTTCGGTCAAATCAAGTCGGATTCTGTTGATTTTGGTGTCATTCGACTCAGCTCGATTTATTCTATAACTTAAGATTGACTGACCATTTTTTAATACTTTGAGGAACGAAAAAGGAGGGGGGGGCGAAAACCGAAGAATTACCGTTATTTGGTTGTTAATGATTTGAGAGTGAAAAGAAATTTGTAAAAAATATGTAATTTAGTGTAAAGATTTTGTGAATTTATTACTCTTTTTTGAGAGAAAGCAGAAGTTATGTAACGGCCAGAAGGAGTTACTAAATATTTTTGTTGGTTAGTTAAACCTCACAAAAACTTGGAAAAGGTAAAGAAACTTAAGGGGGTTTTTTAAACTTGTCGTCATAAGAAACTCATTTATCTAATTAAAATTGAGAAATACACCAAATAAATTGTCTTGTTACTTCATTAAGACGTTAATGAATCATTTAAAAGATTAAGCTACCGTAAAACCTGTATTAATTACCCTCCTCGATTAATTACTTCCTCCAGTGGAAGGTCGAAACAATAATTACCCAAGGTAGTACTAAAGGATATATGTACTAAACTATGAGTTTACGTTGAAAAATAAAAAGATTCGATATTTTTTGAATAATTTTTTCCAAAATAAAGCTTTAAATGAATAATATTGGCTACAAATATTTTTATTTATTTATTTAAAGGGAAGGAATAAGGCAATTAATTTGATGGCATAAGACAAATGAAAGAATAAATTAAAATTTGTTTTACAAGTACATTTCCAAATAAAGTGGATATATATTCTTTTGAATCGGATTAAAAACCACTTAAAAGAATTGAGTGGGGGAGGTTTGGTTTGCCTGAAATTTTTTTTATTAATTTATTTGTAAAAATATTAAAAAATGCAAGGGGTTGCAATGGGCGCGGATCTGTAAAATAGAAAAATTGGAAGCTAGGGGTATAAAATTTTGTACAAATAACTAATTGTGGTCATCTAACTCCCTGAAAAATTTCAAAATTTTTAGTCAAAAAAAAAGCAAATGTTGTGCAGAAAAATATTTTTAAATAAAGTATATTTTGAGATATTTTGACTTCTTCATCGATAACTCCCAAAATACTTAATAAAAAATTCCAAAATTCTTTGGCAAGTTAATTACCTTTATTGAGAATGTCCATGAAAAATTTCACGGTTCTATGTACGGATTAGGCAATTTTATAAATTCGAGACTAACAAGGAAACAGAATTTTTTGGAGAGAGAGACATATGTTTGTCATTTAATTTTAAGTAAAATATTATCAAAAATAAAATTAATATTTGATAATCAAAGTGAGAACGGAAAGAACATTAAATACACATTTCTCAAAGTATTAATTTATCGAGAAAATGGGACGATTCCTTCCTTCTCTCCCTCCAAAAAAGATTTATATTTATTTATTACCCAACACAAAAATAGCCAATATACACTTTTGTTTGGATTGTTTATATATTTTGCTCTTTCTTTATAAAATCTGTCCCTTTATTATGCTGAGATTTTTGGCCAAATGGCGATAGACTTGAATATTTTAGGCTGCAAGTTTAAAAGCAACAGCAGTCCCTGAGGAGCAGTTGGGGGTTGTTTGACCGCAGAGAAGTTTGGGCGCGCGCTTGAAAAGGAGGGAACAAAGGGACTTTGGAGTGATGAGAATTTTGTAGAAATATTCTTAAAATATTCCAAAGAAGCTGGGCTAAATGTCTTTTTAATTTCAGAATTTTTGAGAAAATATTTTTAAAGTTATAATCGAAAAACTTGCAAAAATGCCGATTTTTAAAAGAGAAATTGATATTTTTGATTATAATTTCGGAAATAAAGGTTCAAAAATTTTGAAATTTTCGGAGAAGAAAGATAACGATATTTAAGATTTTTGTGCAAAATTTTGTGTTTTTAAATAAATTATTTTCGATTTTATGATTTTAGTTTGAGTGCAATAATCATGCGCCTTAGCGTCCCCAAGTCCCGGTTTAAAAGACCAAATGTGCTTTGAAGGATTTGTGACAAAGTGAAAATAGAATAAAAAAAGAATTTTTAGTCTTGTAGAGAAAGAAAATAAAAAAGTTTTTTTGCGGTCTTTAACCAATGGTTTTAGTAAATAAATTGAGGGGCTTATATTAATGAGAACAACATATGCCCTTTAGCAAATCCGGAAAATAGAAAAATAATTTTAGTTAGAAGATGAGGCTTTTAAAATTGTTAAAATTAAAAAATAAAATTGAGAATATTGGTAGGAGAGGTATAAAATTAAATATTAAATAAAAATATAGATAAATATTCATAGTAAATTTAAGCTTAGATGCTTTGGGGAAGGAGGACAACTTATAGAATACAAAAAATCTTTACGTCTGCAATTCTTCTTCGAATACTCTCTGATAAATAAAAAATCATATCTAAACTAAAATTCCTTTGATAGAGTTAATAATTTCTTTAAAAAAGTGTGGATATGTTCCGCTTACACTATAAGTAGTGTGTAAGGTACATGAAAGATTTTTAAGACTGGAAAGTTAAAAAGCAAAAATTAATAGTTATAAATTGTTATTTAACGATGTGGGGGGATTTGTTGCTATAAATAAATTAATAATTAATTATTTAAAAAATAATTAATTAATTCCCCTCAATTAATTTAATTTTTCCCTTCCTTTTTCATTTATTTCTCCCAATTGACCCCAAATTATTTAAATTATAAAAAATCTATTGAGAATAACCAAAAAAGGTGTTAGAAAAATAGAAAATGGGGAAAATAGAAAAAATATTTTAAACAATAATTTATGCATGGAATGACCTCTCGACCCTTTCTTTTTTAGTCTTTAAAGGACCCCCCCCCCTCCCCCCCCCCAACAATTGTCACACTCCTCTCTCTTTTTTGGTCACTCCCTTTAGTTTCTCTTGTTTTTCACCTGCTGCTTTCTCTCGAATATTTAAATATTGAAAAAGAAATGAAAATAAATATTAAAGGGTTTTGAAAAACCTGGCGATGATTTTTAGACTCTTTGCTTGAATGAATTTTCTTGGTATTTTTGGATATCTTTTAAATATATTTATTTATTGAGTGAATCATTTTAATATTCAAAAAAATAAAATTAGAATGAGAGGTCAAAGTTTGGGGTTTGTTTATCATAAGGATTTAAAGAACAAAAAATAAATTTCCGATTTTCGAGAATTGGGAGGGAACGTTGCCTGGTATGTTCCCTTCGAACTACAAGTAGGGTGAATCAGACCTGTGCACGGACACGGATATGGATACAGATAACATCAAGATGCCTGCGGATATCCGTCTGTATCCGCCGTATATATCCGGATACGGATACCAAAATTCGTGTCCATGCACAGGTCTGTAATAAATTGTTAATAAATTTGTTAATAAAATATGTTAATTTTTTTGTTAAAAAAAGAACGAAAATTTAATAAATTTTATAAAATTATTTCCAAAAATATTTTTTGAAAAAATAAGTTTTATGACGAGTAAAACGACTGTTGAGTGTAAAAATTAATTAATACAATTTATTTAAAAAATACAGGAAAATAATAAATAAATAAATTACAAAAATAAAAGGAAAATTAAAAGACGGGCTTCTGATAAGCAATAAAAATAAAAATTGGGGAGAAAAATTTAAATTTGGGAGGAAAAAGTAAATTATTTTATTAGGTCACAAAAATAAGGTAAAAAAGGGGAGATAGGCAAGATAAAAAAGTTTTTTTAAGGAAATTGATAAGAAAATTTAAATTAATATTTTTAAAAATACTTTTATTGACTAAATAATTATATGTTTTATTTTAACTAATAAGAGACTAGAATGAGATTTGAATAGTAAAAAGACAACTTAATAATAGTAAAGGAGATAAAATTGAAAGAAAAAAGAGGTGAATTAAAAAGTCCTTTTTTGTAATCAGGCCACAATAATTTTAATTAAAAAACCTGTCAATCAAAAAATAAATTAAAGAATCCACCTCAACTTAGAGATCGAGATGAATAAGAATCTAGACTTTGATTGTTCAGGAATCAAAATCAAGGCAGTTTTCAGTGCCCCTTCCTTGATCTTGATATTCTTTGATTAAAGGCCATAAATCCTGTTAGGACTGAAAGCAAGATCAACAGAGGCCAATCAAATATCTCGATCTTTAGATTATACTATGCCACTTTTCAGTTCCTTGTTGAAAAAGTTAGAACAATCAGCATCTTCATTTTAAAATTCCATAGTTAAGTAAAAATTGAAAAATAATATTTTTCATTCCCAATATTTAAAATATTATTAGTAGTATAATTATATATTTCCTCTATTTTTAAACAATCTAGCTAAATATCCCTCACTTCACTTCCCTTTTCCCTCTCTAAATATATCCCATCATTAACTTTCAACCGGCATATTAATAAACTAAATGTAAATGCCGCCAACTAGTTACTGCGAAGGGAATTGTGAAAAACAGGTAAAGGAAGGGAAGAAGATATACATATTCCTGGTCATTTTAAAAAGAGGAAATGGCCAATTTGTAAAATAAACAAGTCTAGTATAGTATTTTATAATTGGCCTTGTTTCTAAAAAAATAATTAAGTGAGTTGTTATTTGCTTTTTAATGACCAAAGGGAATTTATTTCAAAAATAGCTTTTATTAAACATGGTTGGCACAAAAATAATTATAAATATTTAATTTTAGTGTGAAGTATTTCTAAAGATTGTTTTGAGGTTAAAATATAAAGGTTGGGGAGGATACTTTGGGATTTTTATTTGTTAATCAAGATAAATTTTTAATAAAAAATGGACTGATATTGAAATACTTTTAGAAAAAAAATTAAAGAAAATTTTAGAAATTTACACAATAAATATATGAAAATATAAATACAAAAATCAAGTAATTAATTTTTTTTGATAAATTACATACCTCAAAAATTAAATAAAAGTTTTGATTTTCAGTGGTATTTCAGAGATCGATTGGAATCCCGACTTCCGATTTACGAAAATTTGAGCTGATTTCCGATTTCCGAGTTCCGACTTTTAAGCCATTTCCGATTTCCGACAGTTCCGATTTCCGGCACCTTCGACATTTCCGATCGACCTCTGGTGGTCAGACTATGTAGAAGGTTTTTACAATTAAACAACTTCTCTGATTTTCAAAAAATCTCAAAATTCTTTAGTAAAGACCCGTAAACTCTCACTCTTTTAAAAAATCGGGATTATTTTTATTTTAAATCTAAAAATATCAAGAAATATTTTATTATAAAATAAAGTCTAAAAACAGTTAATTTTTATGCTATTCGTGGAGTTGTCATTTTATAAATAAAATGTAAAAATTAAAAACATAATTATTCATAAAAATATTTTTTGAGATGTTTTGAGGGTTAAATATCCAGCTAAGCTATTGAATATATATTTGAGGTATATTGCCATTAGAATAATTGAAATGTTTGAGGGGAAAAGAGGCTAAATAGAAGAGGATGTCTTGATGTTGTTGAGGGGTATTTTTTGCATTTTTTCTTGCTCATTATAATTTTTTCTTTTTAATTTTTAACGGGATATTATTGGTGTTTCTTGACTCTTCTTCCTCACCTTTCAATAAAAATTTTCTTCAAAAAATTTTTCTGAAAGAAATTTTTTGAAGTAGACCATCTTTTCCTCTCCCCCTCTCCCTTTACAAACTCAAGGTCCATTCATTTTTGAATTGAAAAAAAAGAAAAGAAAAAATATCACGAAACAGAGGATAAGAAGAGAAATATGTACTAGAGAATGTGTGCCAATACAAAACAAAAAATAATTTTTGAAAAAATACCAAAAAACGCAAATTGACACGCAAAAAAAAGAAGGCAAAAAAGGTAGAAGAAAAATATTTTTGGAAGAAAAATAACAAAATAGAGGAGAGAAAAAAATTAAAAAAAATTTTTTTTGATTAAAAATAAATTAAAAAAATTTAATTTTACCAATAAAGAAGATGAATTAATTTTATTTTCTAAAAAATAATAATTTTTTTGTTTGGGTTTTAAGGAGGCAACAAAATTTGGTTGTAAATTAAAAATATGAGAGAATGAAAGTGTTTTTAAAATATTTTTTTGATTAATTGTAATGAAACTAGACTTGGGAAAATTAAAAAAAAATAATTTAGAAATTAAGTAAAAATATTTATTTTTAAATTTATGTATTCGGAGGATAATGGAAGTAATTTATTTGAGGGAAATAAAGTCAGTCCACCTCTCAGTCCACCCAATCCACCTCCACCTCCACCATCACTTTCCTTTTAGAGCCCGGACCGATACGATTTCTTATCGATATTTTTCGATATTTATCGGAAGTATATCGATCGACCCCACCGTCCGGGCTTTATTTCCTTTATTGGACTCGTTGCCGAGTAATGGCCGATACGAGTCGGTATTATCGAAAATAACGATCCGGCTGAAAAAATTCAATATTTCAAGAAATTCAATTTCCCTTGATTTATTTTTAAGTATCGATATCGACTCTAGAAATAACTATTTTGCCGAACAATGATTAGAAAGCTACGATTTTTAAAATTACCCGTAGGCAGTCGCTCCAAAAGCAAAAAAATTTGTTTAAAAAAGGAGTGTTTTTTAAGTAAGAATTTTGTAAAATTGAACAAAAAAATACAAAAAAAATACCCAAATAAATATATTTAAAAAATCGTTTAAAGTTTTACGAGAAATACGGGAAGTATTTTTGTATATTTGAATGAAGAAAAAAGAAGAAAGAAAGGAAGGAAGGAAGGGGCTATCCCCTTCCTTTCTTTCATCTTCTCCATAACCGGTTCATCTTCAAATGTCTTTACTATTTGTTGGCGTGCTCCCATCTAAATAACAACAAACAACTAAATTGTTCACAAACATTTTTCTTTTCGTCTTTTTTTTATTTTAAACGTTCAGCCGATATTAAAGAAAAATAATTTTTTGGATATTATTTTACTATTTTCCTTAAAAAACAGCAAAAATAAGGGTCATTATTTGTTGATTTTTAGTTGGCGTTACTTGTTATACCGTCCATGGGGCCTATATCGACGTCGATACAGAAATTTTTTCTGGCAAGTTTAATTAGTGTTTGGAACAGCCAGCAATAGAGCTCGGGCTGTGAGAGTCGTTCAAAAAGCTAGATTGATATATTGAAGAATATCTATCTTAATACCAGAAATTTTTGTTCGAGTTCTCGTCTCGGTCAGATCTCTGGTGAGTAATCTTCGGCATCGCTAGGAATATGGGAATACTGAATATCAAAAAATGTCATCAACTATCCCCAACCTGTATCGGTTCTCCTCGCCAAACATCCGCTTCTTTTAAGCTAAGTCGCTTATAATGAGATTATTTTAGTAATTTATTTTTAAAAGAGGAACAGGAGATAACTATAAAAAATAATGAGATTTGGCAGAAGAAAGAGAAAATTAGGTTTGAAAATTGGAAGAGATTCGAAGAAATTTAATTTAAAAATTAAAAAATAGCCAGAGGGTATATTCTACTTTGAATGACTTTTCTGCTTAAAATAAAAGCAAAACCGTTAAACAATTCTGGGTCATGGTCAATTAAATTTTCGAATTGACATAAATTTTTTTTATTTATTTTATTATGCCCGGAAGGGAAGAAACGGAAAGAAGAAGGAAATTAAAAGAGGACAAGTTAGTAATTCTTTTCTGGATTTTTTAATATTTTTTAAGAGAAGATGAAAGGAAGAAAAAAAGAAAAGATTTTTTAAAATTGGATTAATAAATAACCATATCCACAATTAACTCTCAGCAGATGTGGGTCGGAACAGTCAGAGGTATCGGAAATCAAATTCCGACAACACCTCTGCCTCTCAGTATTAAAAAGGGGTTAAAGATGTGTCGCCTATAATGATGAGGGGTTAAGGAAATCTGATCAGTAAATATATCAATTATTTTTATTATTTGATTATATTTTTATCAAATTATTTTTATTATGGAGGTATTTTATTATGGAGGTATATTTTTATTATGCAGGTCGCTTTCGTTGAGAGTTAATTTTCCAAATTTTTTAGTTGTTAGAAGGCGTTCTTTAAGAGTTTTTTAAACTAAAATTCAAGTTTTTGGGAAATAAAGATTGTCCAAAAAATAGGAAAAAAAGAGAGGCAAACCTTAGAAGAGAGAGATTTTATTAAAAATAAAGGAAAAATTTTAATTTTATTTTGAGACTTTTTTTAAGAAATTCGGACCAAATTAATTAAAAATACAATCAAAAATTCGATAAAAAATAGTGATTATAAATATATTATTATAGGGAAGGCTAGAAAACCTTTTTTCTTTCCATTTAAGTCGTAAAATCGTAAAAAAGTAATGGCGAAAGACAATAAAAAAGGAGAGGAGGGAGTAAGTGGATTGGTGAAAATGATTTATGGATTTCACCTCTGCGCTTTTTTTTTAATATTATTTTTTTGTATGGCGGTCATTTTTTAAAAGTTTTTTTTAAAAAAACGAAATTTCCCACTCCTAAAATTTTTAAAAATAAATTTGATTCAAAAATCGTTTCCTGTCCACTCAATTATTTCCGTAAATGTTCCATTAATTGAATGGCTGGACATTATATTTTTCAATTAATTCAAAATGAGGTACTAAACTTTTCAAAAAAATGTCTAGCTTGTCTCTAAACTTCAAAAAGAAAATCTCATAGGAGCTAAAAATCGTAGTTAAAAACGAGGAATATTGGGGATTAAGGGTATTGCTTAGACAGCCCCCTCCCTCTAGTAAATAATGACCTAATGAATTTTAAAAAGCATATCCATATTCGAAGGGTACATATTAGTGTAAGTATATAAGAACAAGATCCGACTGTATAAATAAAAACAATTTGTTTCGAATTAAAAAATAAAATTAAATTTATGTAGTAAAATAGTTTTTAATTAATTATTCTTAAATGAGAATATACAGGGTGGGGCAAAAGTTCGGCGACAAATTTTATTTTGTCCTTTCTTAAAATTTTATTTTAAATTTTGCTTTTTGTTTATTTTTCCCATATTCTATGATTCGTGCTCTACAAATTCTATCTTGAAAATTTTTTTCTATCTCATAAAGTAAAAATTTTACAGACTTTTAAAAAATCGTGCTTCTATTATTTCTTTGTATTTTAAAAATGTTCGAAAATGTGACATCGCTAGACGGCTCGATATCTGTCGTATGTTGGTTTCCAAACCAATAAAACGATATCATGAGCTTGGAAATACTCAGGACCGCCCTAGTAGTGGCCCGCCGGTAACCGCAGTTACGCCTGAAAACATCAACGTGGTCAGATTCCGAATTCGCCGTTTTTCTGAACAATCGATGTGAAAAACGGCCTCAGATCTCGGAATGAGCTCGAGGAGCCTCCTAAGAATTGTCATAGTGAAGCTTAGACATCGGGGCTAAAAGATCAGCCGCGCATATTTCCTTATCTATCGAATGAAGCATCAGAAGCTTCAGAAATGTCGAAGCATTAAACGCCTGGTCGCCATAACAGAGTGGTGAAATGTAAAAATTTATGCAAGTCTAAAAATGACATTCTGAGGGGGATTGAGCATCCATGGCCATTATAGCTTTACGGAGATGGTTTTTGGGAGTAAGAAATCAGGCCTTCAAACTCGACGGATTTAAATCAGTGAATTATTCTATTTGGGCATTTCTGGAGCAAAAAGTGTGCCGAATCCGATACGCCACATCGGAGGAACTGAAAATTGTTTTGGAGCGGGCTGGAACGAAATAACCGATGAACAATGCGCGACCATTGTGAGTAGCATCCGTAGGCGTTTGCATGCGTGTATTTCAGTCAAGGGCGGTCCTTTTGAGCAATTACTTTAAATAAATGATTATTATATCCTATTGATTATATTTTATCATTTTTTTATGTTAAATAAATTTTTTTTACCAAAGATTTTATTAAAAACATTTGTCGCCGAACTTTTGCCCCACCCTGTATAAGTTTATATAAATATTTTCAACATGAAGACAAATAAATTTACCCTTAATTATAGTTAATTTTTTCCCAAAAATTAGAAACACTTAAAAATATTTTTTTGTTTTTCTCACTAATTTGTTGCTAAAATTATATATTGTTTTCAGTTAAAGAAAAAATTAAATTAGGCTTTAAAATAATGAAGACAATAGTGAAAATAAGCTTGAGAGAATTAATTAATTTTTTTGGTCAATGAAAATAACAAAAATAATTAAAATACCCTAATTTCTATTATTTATCTTGCACAAAAAATTCAGAATTTTTGGCCAAAAATTCTGAAATTATACCAAAGAGAATTAATTTTCAAAGTAAAAAATATTAATTTTTGTTTATTTTTCGACCATAACTTTAAAATAATTAATCAAAAATTATGAAATTTGTAGAGAAAATAGTTGATATGATTGGGAATTTATGATAAAAATTTCAGAGTTAAAAGCTGAGGCAAAATGTCAAATTAATTTTTTTGAAATCTGATGGTTGTCAACTTCAAGCTACTATCAAAGTTTTAATTAAAATTAATTTTAAAAAATTAGAAGTTTTTTTTCGGTAATTTGAACGTTCGCATAAATAAAAAAAATAATACAAAAAAATAATAAATTTAGTTTTTATATTTTTATTGGAGAGGTTAAAAATGTGAGAAGAAGAGAGGCTTTTAAATGGCTTACAAAAATGAGGCAATAAATAAATTGGAAGATTAATTTTTGGGAAAACAATAAAAGAAAAACATCTGCTCAATTTAAATATTTTATATAAAATTATTTAAAAAGGTGACGGGACTTGTGAATTTTTATTTAAATTATTTGTAGCTTGATTTACAAATTTTTTTGTGAATTCCTTTTAAATCAGCTAACTAAGGTTGTCGGCTTGGAACAGAACCGGACCAAAAAACCGATGATTTTATCCGTTCTCCAAAGAACCAACAACTCTAATCTTAACAAATTTTTTAATAAAACATTTTTAGAGCAGATATACCGCATTTCCTAAAATAAGGCCTCATAGGGCGTTATTTTTCAACTATCCTCCAAAGTGCGGATCTATTTTAGAGTGGGGCTCTAATTGGCTGTACTTTAGTACGTGGGTGCAGGCTTTAAATTACAAATGTTATATCATTTGAAAGAGCTAGTCGAGCTGAGTCGAATGCCACCAAAATTAGCTCTAGGAAAAATTTTTGAACCGAGATACAGTCGATTGAAAATCGAAAAACCATAGGGGGGACCAAGCACTTTTTTGGGGTGAAAAATTCGAATATGCAAATCATACCTCATTCGAAAGAGCTCGTCGAGCTGAGTCGACTGACACCAAAATCGACGAAATCCGACTTGATTAGACAAAGTTATGATCTTTTATTTTAGCTCCTTACCTTTGGTATACGTGCAGGTTTTTCTTGCTGGGGAGGAAGCCAGACACGCCGACCGAAGCTAAAATAGGCATAAGTTTATGTTACGAGCCCAGACCCAGCGCCCGTAGACTCCCCGCGAGGCGCGTGCCGCAAAACCCCGCGCGAAGCGCGGGGTTTTGCACAAGCGCCTCGCCGACGTCCCATAGGTTTAGAGTTTTTTGTGTCATAACTTTGTCTAATCTTGTCCAAACACGGTGATTTTGGTGTCATTCAACTCAGCTCGTCGAGCCCTTTTGAATGAGCTATTATTTGCATAATCGAATTTTTTGACCCCGAAAATTTTCAAACTTCAGGGGTCTGTAACTCGGCCAAATGAAGTCGGATTTCGTCTATTTTGGTGTTATTCGACGCAGCTCGACGAGCTCTTTCGAATGAGGTATAATTTGCATATTCGAATTTTTCACCCCAAAAAAGTGCTTGGTCCCCCCTATGGTTTTTCGATTTTCAATCGCCTGTATCTCGGTTCAAAAATTTTTCCTAGAGCTAATTTTGGTGGCATTCGACTCAGCTCGACTAGCTCTTTCAAATGATATAACATTTGTAATTTAAAGCCTGCACCCACGTACTAAAGTGACCCCCTCTAATTTAGCATCGGCTTTATCTTAGGATATACGGTATTTGTGATATAAATATTAAAAAAAATTTTTTTAGAATGTCCAAATTTTTGGATAATTTAAAAATGGTAAAAAACTAGACCACCAAACCTTTTCAAAAAAATTCTCCTCTTTTCTTCATTTTCTTCCCTCCTTTTTTCTCTCGATTCTTGACATGCTTTTCTTGTTTAAAAAGGCTCTATATACACTAAAAAGATTGAGGACCCTCAAAATATTTTTAAGGGCCAAGAAGGACAAAAAAAGCAATTCGAGTGACCCTCCTTCTATTTATTTTTATATATGTTCATTTTTATTCACCTTTTTTATATCCAAATTTGGAAAAGAAAATGAAAAGAAGGACCTTGAAGGGAAGAAAGAGGGATCTTTTGTTGCTTAAAGGGGATAACTAGTTTTTTTTTAAATTTATTCTTTATATAGACTTAATAAAATAAAATTATTTGGTTACTAAAGATTATTAAAAGATTAAAAAAATTTTTTGTTGTTAATATTAGGGTTACCGCTCTATTACGCAAGTTTTTAATTACACTACAATGTAAATGCGCCAAGCTGTCAACCAATCAAAGGAAAGAAAGGAAGCAACATATTTTTAACATTTGCAGCCCCAAATGCTTCGACTGTTAGAAACATTAAAAATTAGAGAGTTTCTTTTATTTAAATTAAAAATCGTGTAAGTAAAGTTTAAAAAAAAGACAAATATCATGCTACAAATATTTTTGTTTGTTTTTGAAAAAATTTTTTTTAAATTTAAGAATTTAAAATTAAGAAAATTTTTTTTCATGAAAAGAAATTTTTTCAAAAACAAATATTCAAAAAACAAATATATATTTTAGTCAGAAAAAAATAATGCTTATAAATTAGTTTAAAAATTAATTGAGTAAATTAGAAAAAATTTTTTTTTTAAATTATAAATCGAAAATTATTGTTTATTTTTAAAAACTGTCCGAACTCATTTCCACTTTCATCAAAACAATTATTGTCGCCAAGCCTTGATAGAAAGCATTGGTGGTTTTCCAGAAGTGATTGATGCACTGATTGAATTTAAATCTATTACTGGTGGAAGAAAATTGAGGTATGTTGTAGGCGGAAGATGCTCGACATGCTCAGAAGTAGAAGTTGTTGGGAGATGGTCGTCGTTGTCAGAAGTAGAAGTTGTTGATAAAATAATAAGGAGAACATTTCCAATTAATTTAACCTATAAAATGAGCATTAGATTTTAAAATTCCTTTAAGGGGGTAACTCAAGAACATGAGGAATTGATAAAAATAAGAATTTTCCCACAAGACAGACTATAAAAACAAAAATTCATAAAAAACAGGATGATAATGATATAAACACATTCAGACAATGTAAAATGGAGTAGAACAGTTCCTGTATCTCGAGTACCCTTAACCCGCCCAAATATTTGAAATAGATCTCTGAGGTCAGTTACCACCAGCGAATTGACTTCCTGAAGTGTGGAAGTATGGTGCACCCAGGTAGGGTGAGGACCTATTCGAAAAATTCGCTGAGATGTCGAAGGAAACCAGAATAGTCAGCTGACTCGATTACCTTCCAAAATTTAAAAAAACTCCGCTGAGGGTTGGTTCTTTTCAAGTTTTGCTTTATTTCAGAAATAATTCGAAGTCACTCGAACTTGCTCAGCGAGCAGAGTCAGATATCTTTTTGAGGTCAAAGTTACCCAAAGTTTCAAATTTGTCCTATAAAATGAATAAAAATTAATTTACTTTCATGTTATTGCAGTTAATGCCATCAACATTTATATTAAAATTGAAAATTAGTTGTTTCTTCTCTTTGCCTTTAATTTCCTCCAATGAAACTTCAAAATTGTATTTGGACTTTTTAACTGAAATAATTAATAAATTATTTAAAATAAAAAAGAGAAGAGAACCTGGAGATAAATTCTGAACAAGCTCCGGAATAAGAGACTTCCAACTTGGGGCAGACTGAACAAAAAAAAGTTTTTTTATATAAAAAGTATTTTTACCTCCTCATTCTCCGTGACTTGCTTGGAGGTTGATTCCTCATTATTTTTATTTGTTTTGTGTGTATTTGTTGTTCCCTAAAAAGTAAAATAAATTTGATTAACAAGAAAAATCTTCAAAATTTTTTACAAAATCTTTTTAAAATTGAAGGCGGATTCCAGGTATGGCTAAGGATCCGGCAGAGCCAAGAATTAGAAACCCCAGAGCCATGATTTGAATAAACTCGGACGCCCCCACAAAACGCCTAAAAATTAGTATTAAGGATGAAGAGTCCATCAATGGCCCGAATATCTGAAAATTTCTGCCCCATACTTTAAAAAAAGCTGGCAAAAATAAAAACTAAAACCTCTAATTTTTTCTTCTTAGCATCAACATCCGCACGAGCAATTTCTTCAGATAGAACTCGTTTTAGGACAAGTTTGCCTAAAATTGAGAAATTGATTAAAATTATTTTTAAAATTTTTAAATTCGATGGTAAAATTCAATTTCGTTCCCCCCTCCTTTTTCCTTCTTCAAAGTATTAAAAATGGTCAGTCAGTCTTAGGTTTAACCTAACCTATTAGGTTATAGAATTCGTCGAGCTGAGTCGAGTGACACCAAAATCAACGCGATTAGACATGGTTTGACAAAGTTATGACATTATGTAGACCTAACGGAGTCGACGACATATGTCATAACTTTGTCAAATCTTGTCCAATCGCGCTGATTTTAGTCTCATTCGACTCAGCTCATCGAGCTCTTTCGAATGATATGACTCGACTTTTGCCTAAAGAACAATCCCATCCAATCTCAATCTCCTTGGCAGCAACAGAATCACAACCCAAAGCTGGGCAATTATTGTTGTTGATGAAGTAAGGAACGATACAGTTTAGATGGAATTTATGCAGACATGATGTTGCTAATGAAGGCTGTGAAGCACTAATTTCGTTTCCACAAAGAATACAGGATTCCATTAAAGGTGTTAGCTAAATTGTAGAAATTTAAAAGAAAAATCGATTTTGTAAAGTTATAAATAAAAAAATAATTTCTTAGGTAAAAATAAATTCTAATTTTTTAAAAAACAAGTAAGATTTGTTATTGGGTTGACAAGACTTTGCCAGTTCTACAATTGCTACCTTACGGATAGCCCATATTTCGCCAACTATATTTTCGCCAATAAGGCTAAAAATGTCTATTTCACAGACAATGTTTAGTGTGATCTTTGAGTCTCGCTAATCCTGAGCCCATTTTTATCATTAACTTTTTGGGCTCTAAATCACTTCGAATTGACTTAATACCATTCAAAAACCCTGGATGTGAAGATTCTTTTTCCCAACAGGATCGACTTGATACGAGCATTGCTTAAAATGTTATAATATGCTAAGTCAGGGCAATCGTGATTTTTGACTTTTCAATCTAAGGGTGTCCGTATCAGAACTATCTTGCTAGGAAATCTTGCTTTTGCTTAATATTGATAAAATTTTTATTCGAAATGGTTGAAAATTCAAAGAGTTATGGGGCTGAATATGGCTCAGGGACTCAACCGAAGATACTCAATAGTCCTTTACCGTAATCGCACAATTTAAATTTATAAGAAGGACACTTAGTTTTTTGTAGTCGATTCATTGCGCAGTTTAAGTGTGTGTTTATGGATAGGCAACAGGGCCTCAATAGTTTTCAAAGGTGTCCGAAAAATTCGCTCCAACATTTCGGAAAATTGGGTCCAGCAGAAATTTGGGCTCTAAATGAGAAAAACGGAAAATTGGGCTCTAAAATTTTAGGCGCGGTGCATTGTGGGCGTCGGAGTGAATTTTTGGATTTATTCGAAAAATAACACAAAATTCTCTCGAATAACTTTTTTGTGCTGATACTTAGTGGGTAGTTCGGCATTTCAAAGCTAAAAATCATTAGAAAGGGATAGGTTTATGTTATTGTTGTAAAACCCAGCGACCGTTGACTCCCGCGAAGCGCGTGCCGCAGAATCCATCGCTTCGCGCGGGATTCTGCACAAGCGCCTTGACGATGCCCATAGGTTTACGTTGTTTGATTTTGTGTTATTTTTCGAATAAATCCAAAAATTTCACTCCGACGCATATGTATATATGTAAACAAGATATTCAGGGACAGAATCCTAAAATCTCATACAGAATCTATTTTGTAATGATCTCTAATCTCTGTTATTGACTATAAGAAAAATTTCTTATTATATAAAATTACCTTAAATTCTATAAACATTTTTCTAAAATTTTCCCCAACTAAAGTATAAAATAACGAGGAAGATGTTGAAAGTTTAGTAGCATATTCCTTCCATTTTAACTCCAATTTTGTTTTTCCAATTGTATAATCATTTATTAATTTATTATTTATATTAACTGCTTTAATTAAATCAAAAAGCAATTCAAGAGGCAAGGGGGAAGAATTTTTATTTTTGGGATTTTCCATTTTTATCTGAAAATTATTTAAAATTATGTGTCTATTCCCAACTCATAAATTGTTTCCGGAAAGTAAATATAAGACATCGAATTAAATTAAATACACATTCCGGAAAACAAAAACAATTCTTCAAAAAAGTAAATAGAATACTTTCAGGAAAATTAAATAGAAACATTCTGGAAAGTAAAGATAAAACATAAAAGTAATATAAACATTACATTACTTTCCGAAAGCAAAATAGAACATCTTCCGGAAAGTAAATATAAAATATACAAGTAATATAAACTTTCCGGAAAAATATTTAAATATAAATTCCTCGAGAACCAAAATGGAAAACATTACGGAAGATCATAAAATTAATATAAACATCCGGAGAATCAAAAAAATCTTCAAATGTTTCTAAAAAGCACATTAATCTAAATAAAATGAGATCTAAATAAACGGATATTTTTCTAAAATTTCACATTAGAATATATTTTTCAGGAATATAAAGTAAAAGAGCTAAAAATAAATGAATAAAATCCATGGCATTAAAAATTTATTTATTTTAAAATAATTCAACACAGATATTCTTCTGTTTTTTTAATGATATTTATACAAAGTATGGGTGGGATTAAATCTTTTAAATATTTGGAAAATTTGTTAGCTCCTCCCATTTACCTATAATTCTTAAATATGTCAACATAAATATTTGAAGAAAACAAAAAATTTATTAGACAGGCAAAATTACACAATATTTGTTTTTTCCTTAAAGTAAAATTTTAAAAAGTTTTTTTTGCCTGGTCCCTTCTTCTCTTCATTTCATATAGTGAGAGGCAATTCGCTTTTTACTCTCATTTCATACCCAAATGCTTTTCATTCCTACAGCTTCAGATTCTAAACAAATTTTCTCCAAATCATCAATAAATACGCATTCATTAGCTAACAGATTCATTTGTTTCAAAGCAATCAAAAATCGTTTCCTGTCCAATCAAAAATCGTTTCTTGTCCACTCTATTATTTCCCTAAATTCTCCATTAATTGAATGGCTGGAGATTATATTTTCCAATTAATTCAAAATGAGGCACTAAACTTTACAAAAAAAGGTCTAGCTTGTTTCTAAACTTCAAAAAGAATCTCATACCCCCTTGGGGATAAAAAATCGTAGTTAAAAACGAGGAATATTTTAGATCAAGGGTATTGCTTAGACAGCCCCCTCCATCTACCAAATAATGACCTAATGAATTTTAAAAATCATAACTATACTCGAAAAGTTACTCTTGGTATCTAAGAACAAGATCCGATTTTTTTCATAAAAACAATTTGTTTTGAATTATAAAAATAAAATTAAATTTAGCAAAATAACTTTTATTTAATTATTCTTAAATGAGAATAAATACATAAATATATAGTTTATTTACCTAAATTAACATTTACTAGCTAATTAATTTTCCCTTAATTATTTATCCTAAACGAAGAAAAATTTTTTCCCAAAAATTAAAAATCTTAAAAATATTTTTTGTTTTCCTCAGTAATTTGTTGCTAAAATGGTATATTGTTTTCAGTTAAAGAAAAAATTAAATTAAGCTTTAAAATAATGAACACAATAGTGAAAATAAGCTTTAGAGAATTAATTATTTTTTTAGTCAAAGAAAAATGGCAAAAAATAATTAAAAATACCCTAATTTGTATTATTTATCTTGCCCAAAAATTCAGAAAAATTATGAAATTTTACCAGAGAGAATTAATTTTTAAAATAGAAAAAGTCAAATTTTTTGCTAATTTTTTAACCATAACTTATGAAATAATTAATCAAAAATTCTGAAATTTGTAGAGAAAATAGTTGATACTAACGGGAATTTATGATAAAAATTTTAAAATTAAAAGCTGAGGCTAAATGTAAAATTAATTTTTTGAAATGCAGGGAACATCAACTTCAAGCTACTTTCTTGTTTTTAATTAAAATTAATTTTAAAAGAATTGGAAAATTTTTTTCGGTAATCTGAACGTTCGCATAAATAAAAAAATAATACAAAAAAATAATAAATTTAGTTTTTTTATATTTTTATTGGAGAGGTTAAAAATGTGAGAAGAAGAGAGGCTTTAAAAGGTTTACAAAAATGAGGCAATAAATAAATTGGAAGATAAATTTTTGGGAAAACAATAAAAGAAAAAAACATCTGCTCAATTTAAATATTTTATATAAAATTATTTAAAAAGGTGACGGGACTTGGCGGAACAGACAGGCAGAACTACCACGGAACTACCAAATCACGGAAGACAAACTCACGGAATGACCAAAACACTGAATATTTTAAAAATCAGAATATTTTTAGAGATCAAAATTTTTCAGACAATGTAATCTACATCGCACGATGTAATCTTGCGTTTTAAATTTAAAATAAAAATTAGTGTCTACTAAATTAAAAAATCATTAACAACAAATTTTTTCGTTTATTTTCGTGGTGATTTTGAATATAATAATTGTTTGGTAAATATTTTAATTGACGGAATTTTGTATTAATCCTGATAAAACTATGTAAACTCTTTTTAGATTTTATTGGATAAACTCGAAAAATAATTTAAAAATTTAAAAACTTAAAATTTAAAAATCTATTAAGAGATTAGACTAAAACGAAATCTGCTAAACATTTTAAAACATCAAATCATCACATCAGAAATCTGCAAAATATTCAATCAATTTTGCATTTTTAAAAATTTTTAATTTTTTTCTTCCTTTATGAATTTATGTTTTTGAGATTATTTGCGTAAATGTCAAAATTCAAAAAAGATTACAAACTTTATTTGAAAAAAACAATCGCCGCAGACAAAGCAATTTTCAATTTTCTTCCATCCTTTGTGTTGATTTAACATTCCTCTTCAGAAAAATAATCTCTTTTACATAATTTCCCTAAAGGCAAAAAGCAACAGACTCAGAACATTAACAATTTCGAGCCTGTCCAAGAAGGGAAGGAAAAAATATGATTTCGGCACTCTTTTCAAATAAATGCGGCATTTATTCTTTCTATCTTTCTTATGTACATCAATTTTGCCGTTGTTTTAAACCATTCAAATAAATTATTAATGGTGTAGGTATGGGAAGAAATTTTTAGTATAAAATGAGGGAATTTGAATCATGAAATGGCATTTTTATTTAAAAAACATTTCTGTTGTGTCCATGCTGGTATTTTGTTAGGACTGAGACTAAATCTAGCTAACAATAAACATCTTCAGTTATTGAGGGGAGACTTTTTCGAGATACAAATTGAACGTAAAGTCCGGTCAACTAAACAATATTACCTAATTAACATTTTAGATGGTTAAAGTTTTATTCAAAATTAGTGTTGACTTGTTTGTTTTTTTGAGAAAATTAAAACAAATTTGTTTAAAATAATTTTTAATCAAATATTTATTTAATAAATTTAAAATTTTAGATAATGGAAAATAAACAAACCCAAAATAACAACCACAAAAACAACAAAAATAAACTAAATTTACCTCTTGAAGCCTTTTTTGATATAATTAATGCAGCTAATACAAGGTAAGTGAATGAATAGATACCGGGAATATTTGGAATATTCACTACTATATTTGTAATTATGAGAGTTAGATTGACTAGATTTTTTAATTAAAAATCCTCAACTCCCAATTCTTGTTTTGTGTAGTAATATTTAAGAAAAATGCGTGATTTATAGAATTGTAGAATATTTAAATCCGCGTGTCCAATTTAGGTAAACGGAGTTAAGCCGTTAACGTGTGGAGCAATACTAACTTTTTAAAATTTCAAAATACTTTTAAAGTTTACTAGGAAATAAAATACAAGTGTGATATTTGTTATTCTTTAAACTTTTATTTGGACTAAGGAGCCACATTCACACTTTCATGGATATTTTCTATAACCTTATTGAATAAACATTTTGTTTCAAAAAATGAATTAACGTATTTCGGTTACTCGGCGCTCTAGCTCGACACAAATTTTTTAAAATTAAATTCTACAAAAAAATTCCAAAATTACACCTTTCCTTCCTTGCACACCCTTTTAAACTTTTATTTGGACTAAAGGGAAAAAATTTCAAATAATCTTTTCTTGATATAGTGATATGATTATAAATGATGATAATACTATTGCCAAATATACAACAATGGTATTACAATTGAAAGAATATTTTATAAAAATTATGTCCTCCTCTGCAATAATTTATGCATTTGCGGGAAAAAATTTTATAAAAATGTTTGTGGAATTCAAGGTGAGATAAATATGTATTTTTTTACTCGTTAATATAATTAATGATTACCTAACTGAAAAAACAACCAACATTATTAAGGGGTATAAGTAATGATAAGAGCATTGAAAATTAGAGTCCTCCTGGTATAAGACACAAAGTCTTTTAAAATCTGCTATTATAAGCAGAGTTGCAAGAAACTTGGCGAAAGAAAAGCACTAGAAAGTAATAAAAATTACGGTAAAATGAGAGGAGAAAAAGGGATATTCGTCCTTTATTCCTCATTAATTGGCAGAAAAATTTAATTTAAAAATAAAAAATAGACTTTCAGATTTTTTAAAAATTTTGCAATTCAAAGTAAAGTAAAGCTAACTGTTGATTACGTCCTTTTTTAAACGTATTTTTAATCCTCTATATATTAAAAATAAAATCTTCAAAAGTGTAAAATAGGCTAATAATATACATAAAAAATGTAAAATGAGGTAATTATGAAAGCTGCCAGATTTTTGTATGTTATTAGGGCATCGTCTTTTGAAGTGGTTACTAGATCTAGGGCTTTCGATTATTATGGGAAAGTTGTTAAAATGAGAGAAAAACGGTAAAATGAGAGAAAATGAACAATATAATTTGGTAGTTTTGATTTATCAAAAATTAAGTGTGCAATCATTTTTTTAATTAAAAAAATTATAAACTTAATTGACGCTTTGTTGGTAGTTTTGTGATTTTTTTCACATAGTTTTTGTAAATGACTCAACAAAGTTTCGGTCCTGAGGCTCTATTTCGAGTCATATTTTTACTCTCACAAATACATTCTGAATAGTTTTTATATTGATCGAGAGGTGGGTGTGCTGAGTATGAATTTTAGAAACAAAAACATTGGAACAACTTTCCCGACATTGGAACAAACTTCCACGTGAATGGAACAACCATTCTATTTAGTTTGAGCAACTACATATTTCCATTGTTTTTTCTTAAAAACATTCTTCGTTTTTTAAACTATTGGCACTCTAGTGGCCCGCTCTCTAGTGGCTCGGCTCTCTAGTGCCCGCTCTCTAGTGGCAGCACTCTAGTGGCGGCACTCTAGTGACCCCAACCGTAAAAATAAGGATAGGTGACAATTGAGTATCTCAATTCGGAATTGGTTTATTCAGATTATTAGTTTTTAAGCCATAACTTTTTGTTCATCAATTTACAGAAGATTTTAAGTATGCTTCGAAAGTTCTCGAAATGACATTTTTTCGTAACTGAACCGATCTGATCTGAGCATTCTACAAAAAGTTCCAAGTGATAAACGATGCCATCTGCATAAAAAATCAGTTTTCCGGTTGTAATTTTTTGTAGAATTTTTAAATCAGACTTGTTCAATTATGAAAAATATGCTGCATCTCATAACCTCCCAAATGACATGTGAATTATTCGGATAGGACGAAAATCAAGAAAGTTATAGCCTTTTCTGAAATCGCGATACTGAATCGTCCCCTACCCTAAAAATAATCGAAATTACAAAATGGTAAATTTCAAAAAGGTCTATTTGATCAAAATTTTCAAAATTAGCCAGTTTTAATTGTTGTTGAATCTTTCTTTTTTTAATTTTTAAGTTCTTATATTTTATTTTTCGGTTAAAATGTCAGAGGAACATGATAAAATTAAAGTACAGCAACTAGGTTATTTTAAGTCTTATTCAATTTTAAGTTAAATTTAGAAGAGCTTCTCCGACAAAAAGATCTTCAGCTTCTGGAACAAAGTAATCAACTTCAGCAACAAGCAGCGCAAGTTGCCTCACTTACTGGTGAACGAGACTCACTCATTTGTGAACGAGACTCACTCATTTGTGAAAGAGCCAATATTCTTTCTGACCTTAAGGAGAAAGAAAGTGAAAATGCTTGTCTTAAGACGGAACTTAGCATAGCTAAAAATGAACAAGCTCTTTTGAATGATACATTTGCTCCCATTAAGCCAAATTTGAGACCTGAGTCGGTGGATCGTTTTTTTCTCCCACAAAATGAGGTTATTTTTTATGAAATGGGTTTATATCTTGGGAATTAGAATCCTGAACGGATTTAAATAATAGTTTTTCAAAAACAAAGTATTTGATAATCAGTTTTATTTTAGGGTATGAATGTTTCTACCCATTCATCTACACTGCAGTGGACAAATCAAAAGTATTCTCATTAGAAATTACTTGTCTTATTTATTTTTAATTCAGTGTTTCCATGACGGATTCTGCAACTCTTTGTACGCATGGTCAAATTGCTCCTAGCAATGTAGTTGTTACATGGCCGCACTCCAGGTTTTTCTTAAAGTTATTTTTATTATTTCAAAATATTTTTAGTTATGTTTTTTCTACACCTGCATACACGTTTGGTGGAAGTGGTATCAATGAAATTAGCAATGTTGTTAGTACCCCTCAACAATTGTTTGATGCTCCTTTTTCTCTTCAAGTTCGTTTACTTTCTTTAATTTTTTCTGCGACTGTATTTCTCTTCAGTTATGGGAGTAAAAGTGCGCAACTTTTATTCGCAATGAGGTCAATTAAGGCTGTTTCTTATTGTTATATTTTTATTCTTCTCTAGACCCTTCAGTGCTAATCATTTAAGATGAGCGAATAGTTTTGGAGAAAAATAATGGTATAACAAATATTTTTTCAGAAATTTTTCAAGAAATTCAGTAAAGGTATAAAATGAGCTCTAAGTCAGAAACACCTTCCTTGACTTTATTGGATTAAAAGTTGCGGACTTTTGCCCCCGAGACTGAGAAGAATAGATTTCTATAAGGGTGTTGTAAAAACAAATCTAAAACTGATTTCAATCGTGTTAGCGATAAAATCAGAACCTTTACCCACAATAAAGTCACAACTTGCGAGTTTCCTACTCGTAACCAAATTTGCCTTGTGCTTTCTTCTAAGTTAATAAGCTCTAGTTTCTCAGTGTCTGTGATCCAACATTGCTCCTTACGGCGCGCCGAACTTTGCGGACGTAGACCTTGCGGACTAGAAAATTGCGGACCGCATTTGAGTTTCTTGGACTTAGAAAGTTTTAAAATTTAAGTCTGCGGGTTTAAATAGGATGAATCCTGGTTTTTTAACATTATGAAATGGGCATCTAAATGATTTTATTAAAGAATTTTCTTGATTATTTAATTATGAACTAATTTTAAGATAAATAATTTATAAAAAAAATTTTTTTTGAAAAATCCAAAAAAAATCTTAAGTCCGGTACCGATCATGGTAAACCCTACCGGGATCATCGAAAAATAAAATTTTGAATTTTCTCTTTTTATTCGAGTGTCTATCCTCAAATTTTGGTTCCGCAAAAATCCGGTCTGTAAATTTCGAGTCTTCAACTTTCGTTCCGCAAAATTCGGGTCCGAAACAATTTCTCCTATGCTAGCTTAGTTGAGATTGCAAGTTCTTTTGTTTACCTTTTTACAATTTTGAATTTCTTAGGAAAATTTAAATTTGGCAATGCCAACAACAACTATATACAATCAAAAAACTGATGGTGCTGGATTCCTTCAAACAACATATTCAGCAAATCAAGTTAAACCACCTCGTAAAAAACCTGTAGTTATAACTGAACAACATAGACAAATTTTTTATAATGTAAGAGGAAAAGTTTAAAATTTATTTGAAATTTTTGTAAATTTCTTTATGAAAAATAACTACTGTTCAATAATCATTAGGACTGCCGAAATTATGCTGTAGCCAGGATTCTTTTCGAGGGGACCAGGGGGGAATTTTCTGATCCGAATTTCCAAAAATTATAGCACCACAGGCAAAAATTTTGGTAATTTTGGAAGACTGTAGACCAAAAAAATCACTCACTCCCCACCGCCTGGCTACGGGACTGTAGACCAAAAAATCACTCACTCCCCACCGCCTGGCTACGGGACTGTAGACCAAAAAATCACTCACTACCCACCGCCTGGCCGAAGTCAAATAGGTTCGCCTCCTGTTTTTATTAGCAGACAAAATGAAAATCAGAACATCACTTTCCTTATATATCCCAATGTTTTGATTTTTTCTTTCATTTTTTACTTAAAATTTTTTCAGTATATTCGCAATAATTATGCTTATCCAAATAATAAACAAATGGAACAAATGGCACAACAAACAAATTTACAATTTGACGTTAATAAATTTTTATTAAATTAATTTTTTAAATTAATTTTTTAGTCTGTTTACTACTGGTTCAATAATCATTTTTATACTGAACGGAAACTATTGTTTAAAAAGTAAAAAAGAATATACACAAATAAATTTGTGAAAATGGTAAGATGGGATAAATATAAAAATTTTTTGTTGTTGTTTTTTAATTTTTAATTTAAGCTAAATTTAAAATAAATAAATTTTTTTGAGAACTATGTTTTTTTATTTAAGTTTAATTACTATTTGTATTTTAACTAAAAATATACTTTTTCTCATGTTTGAAAATATTTCGCCAACAGACAAAATAGTCCTACAGAACATAATCCTGAAAAACTGGACTCTGTCTGAACCAATTTCTTAACCAATTTTCTGGACCAATTTTTGTTTTGTCTGACCAATTAATAAACCTGTATTTTGTCTGGATATATTATGAAAGACCCTCCCCTCATTTTTCCCTCACCCATTTCCGTGTAGTATATTTATTTAAAAATCGGTCATTTGTAAAATTAATCTTTTCTTTATTAATGTTTTCATTGAAGAATGTCACATGAAAATTGAGTGAAATCGTGGAAGGAAGAACTTTCGTACATCTTTTCGTACATAAACGAGTCCGCATAAGTATGTCCGCAAAAACTGGTTTGGGATAACCCACAAGTACCAAAAATTTTTACAAAATCAGTGATTTTTCCATGTTGATTTTTAACGATTAATTACACTTAAGATTCACAATCCGGCTTTTAGCTATGAAAAATATTATCTATAATTGAAGATGGATTTTGAAACTTGCAATAGATTTAACAGTAGTTAATCATAGCAAATAATTGATTAAATCGAGAGACGATCTTCTTCAAAAATTTCTAGTTTAATTTAACTAGCATTAAAAATCCCTGGTTAAAAATTAGAAAAAGAATTTTTTCCCAAAAATACCGAAGTATATTTATTAATCAATGTCCTTCTGAGCCGTAAATTGTTTTTTTTCCTTTTTTGATTTTAACTACTAAATCTATATTTTTTTGGATTTTATTTATGCCATGAATTAATTTCATTCTTTTTCCTTCCATTTGGCAAAAAGCGACATTTGATCCCTTCCAAATCCCTTCTACAGAATTAAGAAAGAAAATTTTTTAAAATCCAACTTGGTCACAAGGATTGACACCGCTACTAGCACCTGCTGCTTTAAGAGAAGGCAACGAGAATTTTGAGGAGATTAAATGTAGTAAATGGATATTTTTCCCTTTTCTCGTTCTTCCCATTTGCATATTTTTTGTTTTTAGGCTAAAAAGCCTTTCCTTATATATTTTTAATAAATGAACACAAATATTTATTTAAGACTGAAAGTTTTTAATTAAATATATAATCATTATTAAATAAATTTTTTCGGCCCCAATGAGGTACCCTAAAATTGAGGTTCAACTACTTTAAATAAACCTTTTCTTCTTTCCCAAAAACAATTTTATTTTTTTAAATAAGGTTAAAAATTGTTCCGGAAAACCTGACCGAAGATATAGAGACGACACTTTTTAAGTCCCCTGGCTAGAGATTAGAAGCGAACGAATTTTAGGGCGAACGACGTTAATTGTGGATATAAAATTGTCTAAAATTGATTTATACAAGTTAAATTTTGTTCAAATATTTTTATTAAGGATCGAAATATTTTACAAAAAAATTCTACAATTTCAAAAAAAATTTTTAAAAATTGTTCGAGTCAGAGTGCAAAAAAATTTAATGAATCTAGCTCTATTTTTGGAAGCTATAATTGAATTTTCTCAAACATGTAAATTTTTTCCTGTCTTGAGAAGTTTTTCCTGTCTATCGCTAATTGTTAAAATAAAAATTTTTTTCGATTTTTTAACTTTCGAATATTAAAAAATTAAAAAAATTTTTTTATTATTTTTGTTTTTCCCGCTTTTTTATTTCAATTCCTTATTTTTAATTAATTATTATTTATTCTTTTAATTTTAGTCGATAAAATACTTACATGAGTATGTTAAGTTTATTAAGATTTTTTAGCTTTTCCTTCCATTTGGAATTAGAAAAAGGATTGCTTAAAGAAATTACTGTATTGGTTAGTTAAAGCCGCCAATAAAATGTAAAATTGAAGGGGAAGGGGAAGGAATTGTGAGAGAAGAATAAAAGAAGAAATTGCTTGCTTTTAGTTGTTTTAGGGTCGAGTAGCGGAAACGCGTAATTTTTGGTACAAACAAAAAAAAATAATTTTCTTTTTTATTTTAATTTATTATTTTTAATTTTTCCCTCTCTCTCTCAAAATTTAATTTTATTTTACTTAATATGTGTTATTATGTTTTATGTTTTATTTATGTATAGTAGTTTAACCAACACCCAGGATAGAAAAGTGATGGGATAGATGATAATTTTTGGGCTTGGGTGTATGATCAACCCCCTTAATTTGTTTTTTTTGTGTTGTTTTGGTGATTAACGAGTAGTTTTGGCATAAAATTTAATTTTTAAAATGTTTTCTTAAAAGAAAATTCTATTAAAAAAGTTTCCTGTAAAATTTCTTTTAGATTTATCCACCTTTGTTTTGGAGATTTTATACATTTCAATAGAGCTAAGGATTAGGAATAAATATCTGCTTGACAAAATATGCATTAAATTACTGTCTGGATATAACAATATATCAAAACTACTGCATATACTTTATTAATTATCCCCCCTCAAATAATTACCTCACCTTTATTAATTACCCCCTCCAGCAAGGGGTTGAAATAACAATTACCCAGGGAATTAATAGAGTATATACGGTATCCTCTTTTATTCCTCAAAAATAATTTTGTTAGCATTTTACCCTTCTGGATATTTTTATATTTAATTTTTAAAACTTTGAAACAAAATAAATAATACTATAATATTTTTTCCATGTCAAAATAATGTTTTTGTTATTTTATTTATTTATTAACTTGCCAGTCTTCCCCTTAGGGCAATTAAAGTTTTTATTTTTGTTTTTACTTTTCACCCCCCCCCTCCCCCATAACTTCTCCCTTTTCCTCTTCTCTTTCTAAAGCCTTGCTTGTTCACATTTCCCTTTTATTAAAACATGTGTTTGTCGGTGTCCAATTAAAATTTGCTGCATAAACGGATTTTTATTATTAAAGCTAGAAAAAAAAGAAAAAAAAATAAATTTATTTATTTAAAATAATAATTCTTTTTTTTTCTCTAGAGAATCGAAAAAAATATTTTTTTAACTAAATAGGTGGAAATATTTGATGAGTTTTAAATAATTTGTTGAGATTACTGTTAAGGGGTATTTTACTCTCTCATTAATTTTATTTTTCATTTTAATTTTTTGGATTTATTTCCTTTTTTTTTGATTAAAAATATTTTTAAAATTTGATGAGAAGAAATGTTAATTTTTAAAAAATTTTGGAAAAATTTTGAAAATAAAAATTTGGTAATACAAAAAATAATTTTATAGTACTATACTTTCACTCTTTTCTGATGAAATTGTTTAGGTATTTCTATCTTTTATTAAAACATTCCGTGACTTCTAATTTTTCTTGGTTTTGTTTGATTCTTTAAAACTCAAAGTTAACTTTGTTTTTCTCTTATCCCAATCACTTTTATCCCTTGTCCTCGTTCAAACTAAAATCCAAACTACGAGTGTCATAAAAGAATCTAGATCGATCTCTCAAAAGATGTTAATCTCGATGACCGAGATTTTTGTTTTTGGCCCTATCTCTTGTTTTAATTAGAAATTTAAATTAATTTACATAAACCTCAATATAACACTGATATGCCCCCATTCAATTTAAAACATTTTTTATTAAATTGTTAGGTAATTTAAATTGTTTAGGTTATTTTGGAAGGATTAAAATAAGTAAAATAAAAAGTGTGGAGGATTTAGAAAAAGAGAAAGGGAAAAGGGGGGGATTATTGACACACAACACTAGGAAAGGATTTAAAGGGTTAAATTGTTGATGATGATCATCCCTTCCTTCCTCTCTTCAACAAAAAAAATATAAATAATTGGGGTCGATTGTAAAATTCATAAAAACGCCTTTTTCTTGCGCATTTATGAGGCAATCAGAAAAATTATAAAAATAAAAATAAATTTATTTAAATAAATATTTGGCATGTTTTTGTATCTATTGCAGTCAATACTGTATTTAAAATAAATTTTTCATCAGGAAAAAATTTAGATTAAGTCTGTTAATATGGATATGACCAAAAATATCTGGGTAACCAAAAGCATTGTTTTTTTAATTTTCATCCCGAACGATCGCAGTCAGTATTTCCGATTTAATTCGGATGTGGTAAGACTGGGAAGAAGTTAAGGCACGATCTATAATCCCAATTTTAATTGATTTTAAATTTACTTGATAAACTCTTTCTACTAATTTCTTCTAATAGTCTATATTATTTTTGATAGGGTTATTTTAAAATTAATCCAACAAAAAACTCTTTTATTTAAATTTTATTTTTGTTATGCTTTTCTTCCCACCTATGACCGATTTTCCTTCAACAGAGCACCAAACTACTGTAGATAATAATTTACCTTTAACATGGCTAGGTGATGCTAATACTTCGAGTATTTTGTCTAGGCCTATTGTGCAAGAACAACAAAGGGTAAGTCTTAAAGATTGTTTAGAATTTCCAAAATGTTTAAAAAAAATTTTGGGGTTGCAGGTGACAAAGTGTTACTTAAATTAAATGAAATAAAATATTTAAAGAATATTTCGAGGTAAATTTTAGGTTAAGGGTCCCGGATAGTAAGGGCATCCGGTAATGGTGATTTTGAAAGTCCTAAATGTCTTCCTCCCTGTTGAGACGAGGAGGGAAAAATAGGTAAACTTGAAATAAAATACTATAAGGGATAATTACATGAGACTCCCTTTGGGGACGGATAGGGAAAAATGGACAAACTGGGAAAATCGAGAAGGGGACAATTACATGTAGAGGATTATTAATACAATCTAGGTATAAAATCAAATATTTTATACAAATTAAAAGTCTCTAAAATGGGCATCAATAAAATTGAGTTTATTAAATCTTAACAAAATTTAAGATAAACTCAACAGCCTCATTTCATCAATTACTTTTAATGGGCCAAATTAATCAACAACAACAATGTTTAAATAATAATATTTCCCAATCCTCACTACTTTCTTTACCTCCACCAATTGGATTAAATGTATTTCCGGGGCTGTTAACTAATGGGGGTGAATTGACGAATAAACGTGAAGAGGAAGAAAGGAATAAAATATTTCAACAGAATGGGGTAGGGAATTTTTAGAGGAGTTTTATAAAGGTGTGGGGTGAGGGAGGATAGATGATTTTTTGAAAAAATGATAAGGAAGACATTATTTTGAAAAATCAAAATAATTTTTAAGAGGCATGAAAAATAGAATTTAAAGGAAAATTTATCTATTGTTCCTCTTCTTGGCCGACTAAAAAGCCTTGACAACGAACACGAATTTAAATCACAGCCTGAAACATTAACAAATAATTTTCAAATGTCTATGGCTCCAACAGGCGAGTTAAATAAAATATTTTAAATTGAAATACTAGAAGGATTCACAAATTTATTTTTAAAAGTATGGAATTAAGAAAAAAAAGAGAATCAAAAAACAAAGGACATCTTCAGTCTAACCATTGTCTTCCCTAAAAGCATGTCCTTTATAAATGCTACCATGTAATCAGACTTTATACATATTTTTTATCAACCAGACACAACCCTAATCGTTGCTAGAAATTATTGAGACGCCTTTTATGGCCTAAACTTTTTAAAAAATTTTTCTTCAAGGTCCCTGTGCTCTTTGCCATTTACCCATTGTAGAGAAGCACTTTCTGTTTGTAGACTCCCAATGTTGGCACACAGAATGTGTCAGATGTGCTGTATGTTCAAGAAATTTGGAGGATTTTAAAGACGAAGAGGGGCAGAGTAATTGTGGAATTTGTTTTGCTAGAGATGGATTTTTGTTTTGCCGAAGAGATTACCTCATGTGTTTTTAATTAATTTAAAGAAAAAATTTTAAAGAATTTTTTTTAATTTTTAGAAAATATGGAAAGAGATGTGAAAGGTGTAATTCTCCAATTGAAAGGGGAAATTTAGTTATGAGGGTGCCGGTAAATGGAAAAGAAACACTCTTTCATATTCAATGTGGGTCTACAAAATTTTATCTATTTAGGAAAGGATAATTTTCCAAATATTCAAGTAATTAAATTGTTTCTCAATTCCCATCTTCTCATATAACCAAAATATTCTTACCAACTTAAAGATTATTCTCTCCTAAATTTACGGATGCATGACACTGTTAATATGTAAAAATTCTTCATTTTATTAAAGTACTGAAGATTTTCAATCATTTAACATAAACCCGGAATAGGCAATTTTGGGTCGGGGTTTTGTTTAAAATCCTTTAAATCTAAATATATATTTCCATAAATTTATCTGTACTATTTTGAGTGGTTTTGATGTCACATATTCGGATAAGTTTGTTGTAATTGTCTTTATACTAAAAATAATGAAGAAATGGACCCAAGAGAGATTAGAGTTGTAAAATACATGTGTGATATTCATTGAATTTATTTATTTCCTTCCGGAAAGGCAGAAAAAATAAAATTACCCTCCTTTATCTGGATTGAGAATTTAAAAAAGACACAAAAAACACATTTTAATTATTAAAATAAAGGTTTTGTCTGTATTTGTTGTGGTCGTCCATTACAGCCAGGAGAGCAATATATGGTTGGGCCCTTCGATGAACCCGGTGGAAGTCTTTTTTGTTCTGGTTTTTTAAAACTTCGATTTTAAAATAAATTTTAATTAATTAAAGAACATTTCCATCTAAATCCAGCAATTCATAGACCGTCAGCATTTCTCCCTGATTTTCAACCTTTAAATTGCAGGACTGAAGTAAATATTTAGAATATTTTCTAAATTCCCAAAAGAACCCAGGATTAAAAAGCTTTTGTATGAAACCAAGATACACTAAACCTAATAATACCTGATCTGAAAAAATTTTTGAAAACTTAATCTGAAGCCCGGCTCGATTTTTTTCTCAAGCTTATCCCTGATATGGAAACATTCCTCAAAGGATTTTTACAAAATTTAAACAATTTAATTTGATTGTTTAAAGAAACACACTCAAATAAAGTCGAAGCTTGTTAAGAATCGCTTAGTTTTTGGGAAATATTCTAGATACTATTCATTAAATTAATTTTCAAAAAACAAAATTACTGGATTTCTCCCTTATATTTAAAGATTTGGGATTTAAATACATAAACATTTTTGTTTTCTAAATATAATTTTCAATTAATTCCAGCCCTCCTTTTTAAACGAAAATAATTTATGTTCAACAAATTTATTAAATCAACCAACATCAGAACATTCCCCCAATTCCACCCAAAAATTAATTTCCCACCGACCACCTCTTTCGATGGCAACAAATACATCTAGTAATGAATTTATTGTTGATTATGATAATAATTATGATGCTACAACAAATACTTTTACTTCTTCTGGTAAGGAATTTAGGAGGGGATTTCTTCTGATTTTTAATTATTTTTTGTGTTATGTTAGAGAAAAATGAAATAGTGTGTATAAAGAAGAGAAAAAGAAAATACTGTAGCATTGCTTGTTTAAATGGGAGAAGAGAAGAATGTAGTAAATGTTGTTTTCGCCTATTTTCTAAGCCAATAAAGACAAGAATAAAATCCACCCCTATCCCTATAATTATCCTCAAAAAGAAAATGATTTTATCAAAAAATATATTTCTTAGTTGCTGGAAGTACAACTCCAAACAGTCGTGGAGGGGCGCAGTCAGAAGATATTAATTTTGGTAATTCCAATTTATCTGACAGCGGTGACCCTTTATCTTCTTCAAATAATTCTGCACAAAAATTGAAAAGGATGAGAACGAGTTTTAAACACACACAAGTAAATTTTGAAAAAAATTTTAGTCAAACTAAGTTTGCATAAAATTCGAGACTTTCTGATTGTCCTTAAATTAATAGAAGGCAACTTTAACCATATTTTCTACTTTGAATCTTTGAAAAAGGAGGGAAAAAAGTTTTTTTATTTTATTTAGTACATATACATAGTATGAATGTATTCTCTATTTTATTAAAGCCAAAAGATTAGGAATCCCTAGGTATTTGTTTGGAGATGTAAATTCTTGGATGGGGATTTTGGAATTTTAAAAAATTAGAATTTTTTCCCAAAATTTTTAGTTACGTACAATGAAGGCATATTTTTTTATAAATCACAATCCAGATTCAAAGGATTTAAAAATTTTGTCTAACAAAACGGGGCTGAGCAAACGTGTTCTACAGGCAAAATTATTTTTAATTTTCAAAATAGTTTTTTAAATTTTATAGGTTTGGTTTCAGGTTGGATTTGTTGCTTAAAAAGGGAAAAAGAAAGTACATAAACCTCTGACCACAGAATAGTTCAAGTGTTGTATTCTATGTAGAAACAATTTTTATTCCGGAATCTGTCCGGGATTTGCCGAGGGCGATGAGCACAAGAATAATATGTACTTCATATAGTATAGAACATCAAAGATCAGATCTTATTACAATTTTATAGGAACAATGAGTCCACTTACGTTTGGAATTAAACACTATCTCGGTTTTTAATATTAAAAATGGGCTCTTGTAGTTCAGAGAAAATTTTAAAGTCAGAGAGATCTCTGAAAATATCGAGAAATATCAGAGCTGTTAAAGTAAATAAATAAAAATTTTAATTAAAAAAAAAAGAATGCGAGAGCCAAATATCGTCGTAGCCAACAAAACCAATTGGGAACTTCTTCAATGGCAGCTTCTGTTCATTTATTAGAACATCAAAGAGCAGATAATTCTTCTCAACAATTTCTTGGTCTATCGCTTGGACAACAACAAAATAATTGTGGACTTTCTACTAGTTTAGATGAATCCTATAGGCCCAATAAAATAGAACAACAACAAATTGTGAGGAATTTTTGGGGGAAATTTTTTGGGGGAAAGGATTGGAGTTATTATTTTTAGTTATTATGGTAGCTCTTCCATTTTTCCGGAAAATAAAATTAGAAAGTTCAATTTAGTATTTTTCTTTTTCCAGCAAAACCAACTTTTATTAAATTCCAACTCAAGCCCAATCAATTCATCCAATGAATCTATTACTATCTCTTTAAATGCGTGTTCTATTGATGAACAGAATAGTAGTGATTTGCAATGATTTAAAGAAAAATTTGAAGAAAAAAAGAGAAAACTGTGAATTTATTAGAAATTAATTAATAGATATTTTAATAGATATATTTTATAATTTAAAATTAAATATTAGTCCATTCCAGTCATTTTTAATAAAATTATTTTTAAAATTTAAATTTATAGACATTGAAAAAATATGGAAAAGCAAAGGCTGTTAAATTTGAGATCTCTTTTTGTCTCTAGAAAAAATTTTTTTGTATTAAATATCAAAAATCATAAAAAACAAAAATTATGAGAAAGGTTACCGTTCTCTAGTTGGGCCAAATTTCGATGGATTTTTCATGTCAAATATTCTTTTGAGGTTAGTCAAAGTCATGTTGACAACTCTATTTATGATAATAAAGCGATAATGAATGATCGCCTTTAGTTAACAACAGTATACTTATAGACTCAAAATAGGTTTTAACGGGCAGTTAATTTCTAATTCCCCTATAAGAAACTTTCAGGCTGTTAAATTTTTAATGTGGAGAGGGCTGGGAATTATAAGAGGATCGGCATATTTTCAAAAATATCAATATAGAAAAACAAAATTAGATTACAAATTTGTAATTACAAACAATATTACAAATTAATTACAAATTATTACCTAATTATTAATTAATTATTAATTAATTAATAATTAATTACCAATATTACCTAATTACAAACAATATACATATATTTACATACAACAATAATAATCAATTTCAAACATCCTTTATTCTAACCATTCATATCTTCCTTTCAAATGCCAGGGATGACTCTTCCTTGCTCAATTTTGGCAGCACGGTGCACAATTGTAGGATCTTTCTAAAAGAAAAGAATGTCATTAAACAAATTAATTTAATCTAAGGCTAATTTCCCACCTTCCAACTGAACGGCTCGGCCAACTGTTCCTGACTCAGATTTGCAAGGGCAGCCTTCAGAAGAGCCGAAATTTGGAAGTAGTCGACTTTTGTCTTGGAGGAGTCGATGGACTTTAAGATCTCGTCAAACGTGTCAGGCATATTAGACAGCAGCAGATCACGTCCCAATTTGCGGCAGTGGATCTTGAAGTCGAGAGTAGAGCTGTGAGGAAGTTTGTCCCAAGGCAAAGCACCTGAAAAAATGAGAAATAAATCGGGTTATAAAATTTGTAAATCCCAAAAAATTTACCATTAAAGAATTCATGGCACATATAGAACCAGGATTCGATATCGTCCTTCGGCTGGTACTCCACACGGCCGTAATTCGAAATCGGCCTGTAGGCATCAGTGCCCAATATTGGACACGCTCCGGTTGGACGTGACTTTTCCCGACGCTGCCGAGCCAATCCAAAGTCGATAATGAAGACTTGGTCATCCATCTTCGATTGAGGCAGTCCAACGACGAAATTACTCGGTTTAATGTCCCGGTGCATCCAATTTCGATCATGGAGTGACCATATGCGCGCAAAAGTTTCCAGGCAAAGTTTGAGTGCATCAGCTTGAGTTAAGATCTGATTGGGTAGCGAGAGTCTAATTCGGTTTAAGTCGGTGCCTAGACGCTGGATCACAAGAACACGGCTGCCGTCGGACGTCCGGAAACGGTCGTAGAGTTCCGCGAAGCCACAAACGCCTTTGCAGTCAAGATAAACGCGAGCCTCAATGCCCAAAGTTCTCCTGTTAATAATTGAAAGGAATTTAGATTTTATGACATTTTAGCCCTAAAACTCACTTCTTTTCGTTGTTAGCCTCAACTTTCGCCATACACTCATGTGCCGGATTCTCCTTGTGGCGCACAAAGTAGACTCTGGAGAAAGGTCCAAAATGAACGAGACGAAGCGGATCATATCCAACACGCATGATGGCAAACAAGTCATTGTCACGCACTGAGGGATCTGCTCCTTCTGGCACTGCAAGCTCGTCCTTGCTCACGCTTCCCTTGTCTTCTTTACCACTTGCTTGCTCCTGAGGCTGCTGCTTCAAGAAGCTTGCATCCGGCGCGCTTGGAACCTGTAATTAACTGTCTGAATTATATGAAATGGACTCGTTTAAGAAAAACTAGCCTGTTTGGCCTGATAGAGCGTCTCGTTTTCCGCCATCGGCTGCGCCCTTGTAGACAAGTCAACGTAGGCGGACCGATCGAAATTCGGCTGCTGTATCACGTCGGCTGAGTTGGTAGGTTCGGCTTGACCGCCGTCGACGCAAGGGCCAGCAGGTTCGGGCGCAGTAGTCTGCTGTTGATTCTGTGATGCTGGGTTCCACGCGGCCGCAGGTGCGCCTAAGTTGATGTAGTCGGAGTCCATTGAACAGAAAAAAGCTGGTAGATTGGGTGTATTGTCGATGATGGTTGTCCGATGATAATCCGACTGCTTTTATACACTAAGTAGAAGCGTAACTGATAAAACAGCGAATTCTTAGTAGTATAAAAATTGAACAAATAGACTAACTGAGCGGCACAACTCACTCATCATGGCACCGCGGAAGGAGGACTCTCGTGGACGTCGACGCAGCAGGAGCAGGGACAGACGTGTATCCGTCGACAACAGGCGTTGTTCTGTCGGCAACAGAAGGATGGCAACCGCCGGCAACCATCGTCGAACAGCTCAAGGACGCAGTGCATCTAGGGGGAGGACGGCAGGCGGTCAGCAATCAATGGTACGGGGAGTCAGGACGCAGCGTCGAGTCGCAGCATCGAGAGCCGCAGTTGAGCCTTTGCCGGACGAACGACAACGGTCATCAACAAATTCGCTCATACAAGAACAGAATGCTGCTCAACGCTGGTTTCAAGGTGATTTTTTTGAATTTTTCAAAATTTTTTAAAAAACTGATTTGTATTTTTATATTTAGTCATCAATCAGGAAGATGTCAGAGGTGTTCGTCAACAGTATGCCATAGATCTCCAGCAGTACAAGCGACCCGGCGGGAAGTACGAGGCTTTCAATCGAGTGGAGGGCGAGGCTTTGGGCCTAAACCGCTATGAGGATGTCCAACTTCTGGATCATTCGCGGGTCGTCTTGAGAAGAGCCGGCGGGATAGACTACATTCATGCATCGCACGTACACGGTGGGCCCTTTCCAATGATCTGTACCCAAGGACCTCTGGACAGGACGATAGGCCACTTTTGGACAATGGTTGCAGAAAACAATTGCGCGGTAAGACTTAAATTTTTAGCTGAATATCAACTTTTAAAATAAATTGTTCACTCAATTTCAGGTGATCGTTCAGCTCTGCCAGTACGTCGAGGATGGGCGGAGAAAATGTGCCGACTACTTTCCCCAGGGGAGATCGACCAAATTTGGCAACGTCACAGTGGAAAAAATAAGCCAGACGCAGGAGTCGCCTTCTAACCCGCATGTGAAAAGGACATTGTTCAACGTCGCACTGAGAGGGGACAAGCCCATAGAAGTAAGCAAGGAGTGAGTGAGTTAAACCAAATTTTTACAATTATAGGTAGCGCATTTCCGGTTCGATGGATGGCCCGATCATGACGTCCCCGACAATCCTGCTTCGTTTCGCCAATTCCGACTTGCGATTCTGCGACAGGCGATCGAGAAGAAGTGCACCGTACTTATACACTGCAGCGCTGGGGTTGGCCGCACTGGCACTTATGCGGCCATAGAGATCGCCATCAGAAACCTGATCCAGAACGACCACCTGATCCAGATGTCGACCGTCTACCGAGCTGTGCGCAATCAACGCGAGAGGGCAATTCAAACTGATCTTCAAGTAATCTACGTGTAACTGTTTCTAAAAGAAAATTTTTTTAATTTCCAGTACTTGTTTCTCCACAGAGCAGTCATCGATGCAGCCGTCGTGGCAGGCAAGCTTGAACAAGCGACAGTGGAACCGTTCCTTGCCGAGTATGAAAAGGTCGTCAGGCGAAAGCGGAGGGAGGCTGCGGAGCAGTATGAAAAACACAAGGCTGAACATGATGCAAAGAAGAACTGATGGATAATTGTGTTGATTTCACTCACTTGTTGTTTTTTTGCCTTGTATAATTGTGTTGATTTTACTCACTTATTGTTCTTTTGCCTTGTATAATTGTGTTGATTTCACTCACTTGTTGTTCTTTTGCCTTGTATAATTGTGTTGATTTCACTTATTTTTTTGTTGTGAATAAATATGTATATAAATCTGTGTAAGCTGTATGACTAAATTTATAAATAGGGTTGTCTTAAGAATTTCCATCCAAAAAACTTAGGTTGCGGTCTAAATCCATTTTTGGTGTTGGAAAAAATTTGCGAAGTTGGTTTTTCATCGTATGAGTTCAATAAAGTTTCTATCAACATTTTCATCCTTTAGGCCCTCTGAAAAACACAAAATTTGCTACAAAACAATCCTTATCCTAAAAATATTGACGTGAATACATTTTCATTGAAAATGATCAGACCCTCCCAAGATACCCCAAAAATGTTAACTTAATGAATTCCTCCCCTTAATCTTCATAAATTTCCTTTTTGGAAATTCTACGCCTGAGTTATCATGTGTTGACTTTTAGAAGTTAGAAAGAGATAATCCAAATAGTCTATTTAAAAGCCTTTGATTCCATCTTTTTTCTATGAAAGTAAATTTAAGTTTATCTTTCCTTTTTTAATTATAACCGAGATGTACATACAAATAAAAATTATCTTTGTCAATAAAATCCATTTATTATACAACCATTTAAAGTCATAATAAATATATAAAGGCACGATAAATTATGGCAATAATAAAAGGGAATGTGTGCAAAGAGAAAAAGGGTCTGTCATAAAATCCTTAATAAAAAAGGTATTTTAAAAAATCATGAAACTTCAAATCTAAATCTCAAAAATAGAGTCAATGAATGAACTCAGGTTTGGACATGGGTTATAGAAACGTTGAGAAAGGTTAAAGTCAAAAAGGAGGGATGATTACAGAAATAACTTAAAATATCTCCCAAATAAGCTAACAGAGATATCCAGATTTATAGCTAATAAAGTTAGACAGACTGTCGGGAGTCGGGAGTTCCCGACAAATTGGTTTGAAGAAGAGGAGGAAGAGTCGTGGCACCAGCTAGTGGATTGTGGCACTAGCACCAGACTGTTGGTAGTGCCAACAGTCGAAGGAAGAGAAGGGCAGTGAAGTGACTCGGAGCACGAGTCACTCTAGCCAAGAAGAGTAGTGGTGAACGGTAGTGCCGTTCACCAAGGAAGCAGAAGTGAACAGAGCACGTTCACTTTTAAATACACCAACAAACACACAAGTCCACCAACAAATAAATTTATTTTCACACACACCAAAAAAATAAACAATTGAAGCAGAGTGCCAGCTAGGGCAAGGAATTGAACACAAGCAAGGCCAGCTAGGGCCAGAAGCAGTTGATCAGCCACACACAGAAGTTGTTGGAAGCAGTTAATTGAGAAGAATGAAGTAAGAATGAAGGATAAGAATGAGGATATGTGGGTGGCTGATCTGCTTCTTAAATAGACCCAAATAAGGGCGGGATTTGGCAATAAAATAATTAAGAAATGTAAGTTTGAAAAAAATGCGCGAAGTAGCTAGAGAAAATAAAAGAGAAGAGAAAACTTGGCCAGAGAAGCCAAGTCCAAAAACAAAAGGAAAAATAAGTAAGAGAACAGAGGGTGGCTGGCACGAACGGACACAAAAAATAAAAGAAAGGAATTTAGGCGGGAAAACAATTCAAAAAATAAAGAGTGGACGACAAAAAATTAACGGTGAACGAGCAAAAAATTAACCAAAATCGAACGGTTAAAAATCGACCAAAAGTCGCCAATGTTTGGCGACACTCCCCCCGCCCAACAAAAATCACAAAAATTCTTCATCGCCATCTGTCTTTCTTCATCAGTCATATTGTAGAGTCACAGTGTGCTGCTGAGTCAGTGCCGAAGACAGGTTGACAGCACGTTGCGTAGGTTGCATGGGGTGTCCAGAGCATTGATGATGGTGGTGTAGTGCCTTTTCGCGATTTCCCCTTTTGAGAGCTTTTGGTGAGGGGCGGCACTCCACTACCTGGCTTTCTCGTTGTCGTCCTTGTCGTGATGAACAAATTTTCCCTGATCGACGTCGTGATGTGCACTCAGATAATAGATATATTTTGTTTATTTTGCTTGCGGCAGCCTGGGTAATTCCCGCTCGATTAGCACACACATTTATTTTTGCAGCAGTAGAACAATTCGTAGTTGGTTGTTCTGTAGCAGCCTCGGTAAGTCCTTCAGTAGAAGTTCCTTTATTCCCAGCTTGGGTAACACACAAAAATTTGCCAGCCTTAGAAAAGCTCGTAGACGTTTGATCAGTGGCAGCTTCGGTTGTTCCATCATTGAAGGTTATTGCTGATTGCAGTGGCTTTAGTTGAGCATTTTGAAACACTTGTTGTTTACACCAGCGGGCAATACCAACAAGCAGTATAAGGGCCAGCATCAACAGAAAATGCATAGACGAGCACTTGAAGGGGGCAGTAGAGCCAGCGTTGATTTTGTTGATGAGCCACGAGCATGTTGAACAAACACGATTGGAACGGTTGGAACTGTTAGGCCCATTGTCAGTTGGAGGAGTCTCTTGACCATTTTTAGATTTAAGCAGGTTGGCTTTTAGTTTAGAATTTATCCACACTTTGCGTCGACGGTGACGGTTGGTTCTTCCATTGTGCACAGTTGAGCTAGATGACGACTTGGTGTCAGCTTTAGAGTCGCTGAGTGAGCTAGTGAAGACCATTCCAGAGTAGGTCACTTCAGACTGCGGTGGTGTAGGAACTCTCCAATTGGCTTCAGACGGTCCTTCGTGGTGACCAGTTCGGTAATACACACGTTTATTAAATTGGGGTTGCCTCCAGTTGGCTTCGTACGGTCCATCGTGGTGACCATTGTAGTAGCAGATAAACTTATTAGATTGGGATTGCCTCCAGTTGGCGCTAGACGGTCCATCGTGTTGACCCGTTTTAGGTTGACGTTGAACACACAACATGAAATGATGACGGCCTCCACATCTACGGCACTTATTAGCAGCCCGGCATTTGTTGAGCATGTGGCCATCATATAAGCAGTTGAGGCAACGTCCTTGTTCAAGAAGACGAGCTTTGCGTCTGTTGCGTGAGTTGAACATCGGACATCGGCTTGGCTTGTGTGTTGACCCAGTGTGGCACAGTGAGCAACCATATTCTTCAACTGGTGGTTGTAGTGGATGAGCATGTAGTTCATACTGCTCGTCAAGCTGGCCTGGTGGTTGCATTGGATGAGCATATAGTGCAGTCGGAGATTCAGGTGGGCTTGTTGATCGCATGGCCATAAATGAATGAAAGTCGTCGACTGGTTCATGGAGATCACTTAGATGAGTCGGCTGGTTGTAGTGAGGTTGTTCCTCAAGCATTGTTGGTTGTTCCAACTTGTTTGGACGAAGAGTGGTGATGGTGAGCTCCAATCGCTCCTTCAGTTGAACCAGACGTCCGAGTCCATTACGTAGTTCACCCAGAGTCCATTCAGCACGATCGTCTTCTTCCCAACCAATCAGTGTCTCCAGAGCTTCACGTGGTAGCTTTGACCTGATTACTCCACACACGATTTCATCTTGAGTTGAGTTCGAGCCCTCTGGTGATTCAAGTTGCAGGCATATTCTTTCAACGTGGTCACGAAGATTGCGCAGTGAAAACAGTGAGTTGTTGGCCAGTTGAAGGTGCAGAAGTTCGGCAATGAGACCTTCTCGTAGTGCTTTGACATCACCAAATTGCTGTCGAAGTATGTTGACCACCATGGGATAATTCTCATCAGAAGGCGGGTATCCTTCAATTGCACAACGAGCAGCCGAACCAGGTACCAGACTTTGTAGTAAACACAAATGCTTTTCGAACGGCGGGAGTGGTTGACTGTTCACAGCACGATCAAAGGCCAACCAGAAGGCAGTCCATTCCTTAGGGTCACCAGCAAATTTCTTTGGTTCAAGCCGAAATGGACGGAAGGTTGAGTAGATTGGTGCACCGTTGTACCTTCCTTGCTGTTGATATGGTAAAGGTCCAGTTTGACCAGCTAACTGAGTGTGATGAGCATTTGCACCATTGCCAGCAGCTGTAGGTCCATTAGCTTTAGTTTGAGTTGGATGACGTACAAGCAAAGCAGGTTGTTCAATAGAATGGCTTTCTGGTCCATTAGCTAGTGGTTGTGTCTGGTGTTGTGCATTTCCAGTTTGAACTTTCACCACAGTGGCAGATGTCACACTTCGTTGAGACAAGTCAGAGCCCTGATTTAGTGCACGTTGTTGTTGTAACTCCACGTTGGCCAAGGCAACCAGTTCATAAGATCGTTCAATTTGAGTCAAAACAGTAAGTTCATCGTCCATTCTTGCTTCACCTCGTGGCAGTGGAAACGCTTGTAAAATATCCATTTCGTTTTGTTGTTGTGTTGGATGTAGTTTAGCAACAATTACATACCATTTGTCAACCAGCACTTCTGCTCTTCCAATAGCTTGTTTGAGTTGGAATGCCAAGAGTTCCAACTGATCATCGTTTTGTGTTGAAGTGTTGTTAGCGTTTAGGGCAGTCAAGACGGCACGCCCTTTATCCTTCAGAGTGGCCAACACGGTTTCCAGTTGTAGTCGAATCACACCAGACATTGTTGTGGCTGTAGTTCAGCACACTTCAGAATGACTAGTAGTTGTAGTAGTAGTGGCTGTTGTTGTGGCTGTCGCTCAGCTCACACACAAAAAAGTAGTGGTGGTAACTGTTGTTGGTGGTGTAGTGGTGGTAGCTGTTGTTGTCGTCCCCGTCTTCCCGGGTCGTGGCACCAGTTTGTCGGGAGTCGGGAGTTCCCGACAAATTGGTTTGAAGAAGAGGAGGAAGAGTCGTGGCACCAGCTAGTGGATTGTGGCACTAGCACCAGACTGTTGGTAGTGCCAACAGTCGAAGGAAGAGAAGGGCAGTGAAGTGACTCGGAGCACGAGTCACTCTAGCCAAGAAGAGTAGTGGTGAACGGTAGTGCCGTTCACCAAGGAAGCAGAAGTGAACAGAGCACGTTCACTTTTAAATACACCAACAAACACACAAGTCCACCAACAAATAAATTTATTTTCACACACACCAAAAAAATAAACAATTGAAGCAGAGTGCCAGCTAGGGCAAGGAATTGAACACAAGCAAGGCCAGCTAGGGCCAGAAGCAGTTGATCAGCCACACACAGAAGTTGTTGGAAGCAGTTAATTGAGAAGAATGAAGTAAGAATGAAGGATAAGAATGAGGATATGTGGGTGGCTGATCTGCTTCTTAAATAGACCCAAATAAGGGCGGGATTTGGCAATAAAATAATTAAGAAATGTAAGTTTGAAAAAAATGCGCGAAGTAGCTAGAGAAAATAAAAGAGAAGAGAAAACTTGGCCAGAGAAGCCAAGTCCAAAAACAAAAGGAAAAATAAGTAAGAGAACAGAGGGTGGCTGGCACGAACGGACACAAAAAATAAAAGAAAGGAATTTAGGCGGGAAAACAATTCAAAAAATAAAGAGTGGACGACAAAAAATTAACGGTGAACGAGCAAAAAATTAACCAAAATCGAACGGTTAAAAATCGACCAAAAGTCGCCAATGTTTGGCGACACAGACCCTCAATCATTTATAAAAGAATCTCTTTTCCACTTTGAATATATATGATATTCATAAATAAAATATCTCCAAACAATATTATGTAATAGAAAAGAAAAAAATAAAATTTTCAAAAAAAAGTCAGTGAGCAGAAAATAAATAGGCACTTATTTCAAGGCATTGCAAAGGAAGGAAAAAACATTTTTAAATTTCTAAATAAATTTATATATAAATTATTTTTTAATTTAAAATAATTTTCTTATGTCCATGTTGAATTGGAATTTGTTGAATTTTGGTATTTTCTAAACATGCAATTCCTTCCTCGGTTGAACTTCGTAGTAGACTGCTGGACTACTATGAGAATTATATGGATGCCGTTGATTTCCGGGTATCTATAATTATTATTTTTTTGTGAATTAACCGAAATGGAATTTTTTAAAATTATTGGTATTATCGCATTCCGCAAAAGTTTCTCCCCATTTCTCTCCTTTCATAATAAATTTATGTACATTTTTTATAAAGTAACAATTTATTTGCCTGATTATTATTAATTCTTGAACATTATTTGAAAGGAGAGAAAGAATTTCTGCGGCAAACATCTGTGGACATGCGGCGTAGACTAGCCTATGTATAAATTTCTTGAGATCAAAATTTCATAGTGATATAGTTCCGAGATTTAAACATCAGAAAAGTAGGAATAAATGAAAGAAAAATCCCTACCAAATCTCAAAATTTAAAATAAAAATACTTGAATTGTTGGCTGTAAAATTCTATTCGTTTCATTCAATACAAGAGGAGGAGGCGGAGAAGAATTTATACTAAATGTAGCTGTTGTTGATGTTGTACTTGTATTTGGCAATTGAGGAGAAGAAATATTTGCACATGTTTTAAGTGAAGGTGGAGATTGTTGTTGTTGATTATGTGGTGGAGATCTTAGATTGTTGTCATCTTAAAAATTAATTTTATAAGAGATTATATTTTATAGGGAAATTTTTTTGAATATGAGAGATGTGAGGAGAAATACGAAAAAGTGAAATTATATAAATTTTTGTGGTCAATTTTTAAACAAAAAATTTTTTAGGGAAGTTCCGAAAACAAATTTTCTAAAAAAAATTGAGTTAGGGATTTTGTGTTAGGGACCCAACATCAGTTTAGTCAATTCTTGTATAAAAAATTATAAGAGTGGTCTAAATTAAAGAGAAAAGGAGAAAAATAAAAGAAAACTCAAAAAAATTTCAGAAAATTTTATTAAATACAAACTTTGAACATTCCCTCCAACAATAATTCCATTTTCAACTTTCACAAAAGAACTATTATTACTCTCCAATTTATTTCCATTTTGATCTCTAATATAGCGAAATACACGCAACATGATATGAAAAAAGAACAACTTTAAAAAAAAATTTTTTAATTAAGAATTCCTTCAAAATTACCTCAATTAAGAATACAACAGCCAACAAAAAAAGAATAGCAGCCAAAATCATTTGCATATGTGTAATGGTAAAATTTGCCTCAATTGGAGTTCTTTGACTGGCAGTTCGAATACCTAAAATTAAAAAAAAATTATTAAAAAAAATTGTTTTTAAATGAGAAGAAAATTCCCGATAAATTTTTTAAAAAAACTTGAAATTTTTTTTTCTATCCTTTCCTTTACACTCAAAAGTAAATTTTAAAATAAATTCTTGTATACCTTCTTCCCCAAGAGGAGAATGTTCAAAGAAAACTGCATTAATTTGCAAATCAATTCCTCCAAATATCCAAGCCATAATATAACACATAATAACTAGAGTAGCAGATAATACGGCAAACTTTGAAAATTTTTGTTAATTAATAAATTTTAAAATTAATTTTTATTGGAATGAATGTCCAAAAAGGAGAAAGGCTAATGAGAAGATAATGGGAAAGAAAAGGAGACATTCAAAAAAAATTTTTATTGAATAGTGGCCAGCCTAAAAATAGAATATTCGTTGATACATAATAAGGAAAGAGGTTAAGGGTTACAGAAAAATAAAAAAAAATAAAAAAATTCAATTCTAATTGGGTGTAGCAGTCGAGCTAATTCTAAGATATCCCTTAGGACTGAAAAATGTAAATTATGAGAGGTATCTTAAATTGAGGATACCACTTATTGTTAAGCAGCTCTTCCATCTAAAGGGCGACCAAATTAAAAAAAATGAAATCCTAAATTATGGACCTAATATTTGAGGGTTTTAAAAATGTCTTCGATTGTATTTCCCCATATCAACAATTTTTTCTTTAATTTAACAAAAACCATCCAACTTACTTGCATAATTAAATGAGGCACAATTAAATGACACGAATGTGTATACCAACCAATAGGTACCAAAACTGTTGCCACAATTGAGAAAAGAATAAAAAATAGACCAACAAGTCCAATTGAAGTTGATTCTTCTGATATTAAATCAAGAGAAGGAATTGATTCAATATTGTTGGTTGAAGACACCGGTGTGAAGAATAATTCAAAGAGATATGTAACTAACTGGAAAAATATATGTTTATTTTTTAAATGAATTAATTGGTAATTTGACAGTCTCGGTCAAAGAATCTCATGTAAAAGGGAATCGTTTTTCTTCGTGCCGTTGATTTTAAGGCTACATGCTCATAGTTTCTGTTCCAAAATCAAACGTCACAAATCCTCAGAAAAGACAAGATAAAATCCTGAGACAGCATAAAATCCTGTACCTTATATCCCTCAAGTAAAATGGCCCTCCATAGAAACAAAGGGGAAGTTAATGAAGGAGAGACATATCCTAATCCTCCCCCTTATATAAATTTCGTTCGATATTCCCAAAGATTCAAAACCACCAAATTAAATTTTTAAAAAAACATAAAAATCAACCTGATACCCGTAAAATACCAATTCAACAATAGTAATTCCAATAACAAAACATTCCAATTTAATAGAACCACAGCAACAATAAGCGTCTTTAATTTCCTTTTTTGAAGGCCTTTTTGTGTTAATTCCATTATTTTTTTGCAAACCATTTAAATTATTCAAGTTCATTTCCTTGAATATATTGTTAGGTGAAGGTGTTGTTAGAGTTGTGTCTTTCCCATTTTCTTGTTGACGGGTGGGAGTAGAGAGCATAATGGCACGCTTAAAAATTTTGGAAAAATTAATTAATTAGAGAATACCTAATTTGAAAATTAAATGATGGAAATGACATTGGACTGTCAAAAAAAAACAATTTCTCAGTCGAAAAAATTTAAAAAAACAAAAAAACTTCAAAGATTTCAAAAAAATTTTAAAAATCCAAGGAATCGAGAAATTTGATATTTTCAAAATTTAATATTTTGAAATTCGACATTTCTCTTTTTAATTTCGCGGAAAAATTTAATTTTGAATTTACTAAACTTTAAGAAACTGATAAATAAATTTAATTAATGAAGTTTTAAAATAATTTTAAAAATCTTGAATAAATTCTCGAAATATTTAAACATATTTTTAATATTTTCGGAAGAAATGATAAAAAATCTTTTTATAAATTAGTGGAAAGACTATAAAAATAAATTTACATAAAAATATAAAACAATAAAAATATTATTTAATAAAAGACAACAGGAAATATAAAAATAATTAAGAAAACTACAGAAATTTGCAAATAAAAATAAATAAAAATATTCAAAAAGACGCGGGTGTCCATGAATGAAAGAAAATATAAAATCAGAAAATATGTTGATGTTTGTTGTTGTTGATACTTTTCTGCCAATAATCGGCTGATTCGCGCGAAAATAAAAGGAATAAAAAGAAGAAGAAGAAAATGTTAAAAAAGAAGAGAAGATTGTTTATAAAGATAAGGATTGGGTAGGGAGGGGGAGGGGATATATGACATTAAAATATATATAAAGCGATTTTCTTTGTCAATCTTTAAATGACATTGAATTGTTTTGACGAGTCGAGAGATGTTCAAAGATATATATTTAATGATGATGTTGTTGTTTAATAGAAAGGGGTACTCTCTAATAGAAAGGGATTTTCTAATAAAATTTAATAAAATATGTTTCCAATTCAAAATAGAGGAGTGGCTATTCAAATTAGGATTGGCGGAGTTGGATCCAAAAAAGGCCTGGATACCCTAAAATTTTCGGTTCGAATATCGGATCCAAATATCCGAAGATTTTACTAGCTCCGCTACCCCATCCTCGAATCTAAATCCTCTAGGCATCTTTAGTAAAAAAGCATTTCTAGTAGGTCTAAAGCTTCATCCCTCCTTTAAATAATTATTTTTGATGAAAATCTAGCAAATCAAAATCACCTTTTTCTAAAATTTTAATTTTAAAATTTAAAAGCTAAAAAATGTTCAAAAATGTATGAGTGTCTCTATTCATTTTTAATTCTAAAATTTTATTAATCCCATATAAATATTTCGTTTATTTGTTGTTTCACTTTTCATAGCTGGTTTTTTTGATTATTCAGCAAATATTATAAAAATAAAAATTTTTTTATTTATGGGAATATATACAAATATATATTTATTAAATTGCGCGTTTTTGTCAATCCCATTTGATCAATTAATTTTGATAAAAAAAATTATTTTAAGAAAAATTTTACAAAATATTAGAAACGAGAAAATAAATAGAAAAATAAATAGAGAATGTTTTTACTCAAAAAAAAGCCAGAAAAGGATCAAATACGCTCTTATTTCTACGTTTTATTTGGCAAACTTATAATGTGAAAATAGAGATAAACTACTAAATTTTTAGAATTTCCAATGGCCAAGAAGTCAGAATTCCGTCCTTTTAGAATCACAAAAAATTTTAAAGACTTCGAAAAGTCGAGAAGTAATGAAATTCAATGCAAATCGGATAGAAGGGAATTTTTAGTAGAGTTTTTAGAAATTATTAAAAAATTAATAAAAATTATTTAAGATTTGAAATTTAATTCTAACAAAAAAAATATTCAAGAATTATTCATAAAATAAAAATAAATTAATTGCTCTTTTGTATTGATAGAATCAAGTGCTTATATGATTAATAAATAAAAGAAAAAATGAATAAAAAAATAGGAGAATGAATACGCAGGGTTAAAACAGCTGTGGAAATTTTTATAAAAATATTTGATAAATAAAAAGTTTAGAAATTAAAATTAAAAATAAATAAACTTGTTTTCTTTTAAAATTGATTAAAAATTCAAAATTGAAAAATTTTTTTAATTTAAAGAAAGTTAATTTTCACGTTTAAATTCTATTTTCAGAAAAGGACGTAAATCAACTTTAGTCTCTTTCACAAATAATTTATCAATGCACTGCATCGATATTCAAAAATATTCACCAAGAACAAAAAAAATTCGCCCGTTAAATAATTAATTTAATAAAAATAAAAAAATAATTGAAATAATTAATATTAAGCAAAAAAAATTTTTTTAAATAAAATTAAGTTATTATTGAAGGATAGTGTTTGACTTTTTTACATTTTCAACTCTTAGAAATTTCAAAAAACTTTAAAAATTAGAAAAAACCTCCAAATTAAAAAATAAACTAGTTTATTTTAAAAATTAATTAAAAATCCAAAACTTAAAAACTCAAAACTTGAAAATTTTTTTAAAGTTAAAGAAAGTGAATTTTCAAGTTTAAATTTTATTTTCCGGAAAGGACGTAAAGAAAGCCTTCTTCTCTTTACTAAATAATTTATCGATGCTATGCATTGATATTCAAAAATATTCAAGAAATCTCTCCAAGAACATCTCCAATCGTTAAATAATTAATTTAATAAAAATAAAATAATAATTGAAAGAATTAATATTAAGTAAAAACATTTTTTAAGTAACATCGAAGAACAGAGAGAGATTTTTTAAAATGTTTTTACTGTTTTTAAATTTTAAAAAAATTTAAAAAAATTTTTTTTACTTGGAAAAAACCTCTAAATTAAAAAATAAACTTGTTTCTTTTAAAAAATACAAAAAAAGGCTTGGTTTTAAATTGATTAAAAATGACAGAAATAGACAAACATTTATTTAAAACTTTCTACCTTTTTGCTATTTGGACTGCAAACAATAGGAAAAAATAATGTGTTTTAAATAAACTTTTATAAATTGATTATTGAAATTTGATTTACACACACACCTTGGGGGTGAAAAAGGTGTGTTTGTACAATAGAGGGGTAATTTAAAGATTGATGGTTAACTTAGGGAGGGAGTACTTAATTTAAATTAGGGAGTACTTAATTTTGGATGTTAGGTGCGGTGCTGGGTATGGGTGTGTATGGCTCAGGGAGCTAGCTCCGGAGCTCGGAGCCGGAGCCAAGAAATGCCCAATACCCAGATACTGGTTGGGTGTGTAAATTTATGTTTATGTTAAAACAAGATAAAGTTTTTTAAGGATTTTTGGGGTCTTTTTTGGATACAAAATTGTTTTTTATATAGTCTTTTTGTGAAATACTTTTTTCAAAATTTTTTTTAATAATTTTTGTTTATAAATTAAGTTAAATTTTATTTTTTAGAGTAAACACACCAAGGAATTTTTAAAAAATAAAACTCTTATATTTTTCATGCTTAAATGTTCCAAAAAATAAACGTTATTATTAGTCATAAAAGATTAAACAAAAGCTCGCCTTAATTTAAAAAAAATCATGAAAAATATTTAAAAAATAAAAATAATTTTTGTTTCACATTTAGAATTTAAATATTAAATTTTTATAGAAAAAAATAAAAAAAAAATAAATTTTTTAATTTAAAGTTTATAGAAACTAATAAATAATATTGATATTTTACTCTCTTTTATTATTTTACCTTCTTTTTAGTATTGCGCAATTTTGGTAGAAGAAGGTAAAGAAAAAGGAAAGAAGGCCAATTTTTGGGAAAGTTTGAAGAAAATATTCCGACAAAAAAGGGAAGTTAAGTAAGTAATATCAAAAAAAAAATATAAAAAAATAAAGATAAAAATCGGGAAATAATTATTAAGCATTTTTATTTTGGGGGTCTTATAAAAGTTTTATTCCAATTTTTTAAAATTTTCGGGTCTGGATTTTATAACAATGGACAAATTAATTAATATAAGATAATCAGAAAAAAAATTTAGCAAATTTGAATATATATACATTAGAACTATTGATATTCGGGAGAAGAAAAATCCGGGAAGCGGGAAAGGGATACCCAAACATCACTAATTAGAACTGCCGTTTCGAGGGGTTTTTTCTAGGACCAAATTTCCTATTGACAACACAAACGGATATCGAAAGAGAAAATCCGAATCCTTTCTTCTTCCTCTAGTTTCTTGCCCCTTATTTAAATTTTATCTCGTTCACTCCTCCCAAGTTAGAATTTCTAGAGTCTTGAATTAAAATTAAAATTAAAATTAAAAGGTTTTCTAGCTTCGATATTTATTAGACCCCTCTGTAATTGTGACTTTTGCACTTTTAAGAATTTAAAGCTCAACGAAGATATGTATATATTATTAAATATATCTCCAAATAAAGAGAGACTCTTCTTCTCTTTAAAAAGAGTCTATGAAAAAAGGGGTACTTGAATTATTTCTTTTTTTCTTAATACATGACATTTTTCGCCCTATTTTGCATTCAAAAATTGGAAGGAAAAACTTGGAAAGAAAAGTGGCTTTTAAAGAGGGATGCGCGGATATATATTAAGGAAAGGGGAAGGCCTTGACTTTTTTTGTTGAAGAACGGCACTGAAGGAAGAGGAAATGAAGGAGAAGGAAAATGAGGAAAAAAGGATGATGATGAGGAGGGGGAGGATTTTAAAAAATAAAAAAATAAATATAGAGTTTTAAATTGTACGTTAATAAAAATGAAATGTTTGGAAGAAGGGGGGGGGGGATTGAATGAATAAACAGGAATATCTAAAATAGAGCCGGGAATTTTGTATCGTACCGCATTTCGTACCGTAATACCGAAAATACCGATAGATACCGATTAACCTTAAATTTTCCGAACGAATTCATTACAGTTAGGAATAACAGAAAAATACCGAAAAATGCCGTCGGTATTGTCCGTGTGTAATAATTATAAATGATTAAGAATAATTATGATTATCCAAATAAAATGACCGATATGTAGCCTTTAAAAGTCTACAGCCTCGATGGAAATATTTAAAGTTTAGAAGCGAAGAAAAATGTTTTTTGATGATTAATAAAAACAATTATTTTTTAAAAGGTATTAAAAGAAAAAGAAAAGGTTTCGTTAATGTTTTGGAAGAGGGGAGGGGGGGGGGGGATTGAATGAATAAATGAACAACAAAAAAAAATAAAATCGTTCGTTTTCAGGATGCAAATAAATAAATGTGTCAGTCCCTTTTTGAAGGTTACAAACAAAAAAGGATATATAAATTATTCCACTCAATTGTCTTAATAAAACATTTGATGGGTTTCAAGGAAAAAAAGAATAAAAAAATAGAATAATATTTATTTAAAAAGTTGAATATATGTAGTAAAGGTGATTTTAAAAATTAAAATCAATCTTTTATTTATTTTAAATTTAAAATAAAGAGACTAGATTTAATATGTCAGTCCTCATCATTAAATAAAAAGATTATATCCTATAATGAAGGATATTTTAAATAGAGGAGTGGATATTGAGATATTATGAAAAAGGCTAGTGGCCGACATTTTTTTCAATCCGGCCCATCCCTGGGTCTGACCAACATCAACATTAAATAAAATAAATTTTTAGCTTTTCCTTAAAAAAGCTTTACGATAATAAAAATATGTGTTTGAATCCTCAAAAAACAAAGAAAAAAAAATCAAAAAATTCCAAACATATTTGGAGAAAAGAAAATTATTTTTAGAAAGAAAAAATAATTTTTGATTTTGTTTTAAAGGATTTAAAGATTATAATTTTGTAGAGAAAGTCATGTAAAATAAAAATTTTTTGATCTTTGAGATTTTTGGCGCTTTTCTCCAAAAAAGCTGGAAATTTTTAATTTTCAAGCATTTCTTTTTGTTGTTTTGAAAATTCTTTTATTTTTTCTTTTTGCGCATTCCTTCCGTCAATTTGCGGGCAGATGAGAGAAGGAGCATCCATCTGTCTCTCTCCCTCTCTTTTTAATTTTTTTGATGACCACCGACAAATATGATGGACATAATTTTATATTATTTAATTTTTATTGAAAAAAAAAATTTTTTTTGGAAGGCTTGAAAGACAATATAAAGAAAAGAATAATTATTATTTAATTGTAGAAGAGAGCTTTTCTCTCTAAAATATTTTTGGAAGGAAGATTCGCGTGTCTCTCCCTCTTGTAATTTTTAAAGAATGATTGCTCTACTTGAATCTCTCTACAATTTTCTATTAAATAACTCTTCAATATTTGAGAAGAATTATTAAAAATGAGTGATTGTTGCGTAATAGCTAGTTGGGGAAATGAATAAAAATAATTTTAAATTAAAGTCTAGTAAAAATATTTAAATAACCCCTCTCTTCCCTTCCCTCTTCTCAATCCTTCAAGGCACACTCCCTCCCCACCCTTCCAAATCTATTTATGATTGCGCAAGAGTAAATGGAATTTAAATTGTTGTTAATAATAAGGTTAGGCATTAATAGAGAGAAAGATGATTGATAGGATAAATCGAGAAATGACGAGGATGGGTAGATGAAGAGAAGAGGGGGACCTTAAGGATAAGGGAGATCTCTGTGAAGTCATTATCTTCCCATAGGAATTCCTTTTTTAAGTAAATAAAAATGTGGTTTAAATTCTTCTATAAAAAGTTAATCCTTCTCTCCTTAAAATTTAAAAAAACAAAATGTTTAGGTACTAAAATAATTTTTTACTAAACTTGCCTCGGGTCACAAACACAAGTCTTATGTTTAAATTTGATGGGCCCTATATTTGTTTACCAAAAAAGAGGAATATACTTAAATTTTGCTTGAGGCAATTCTAGCCCAATCTATAACACCTCTTTTCAGCTTAAATATTTCGCGTTGAAGTATGGAGGTGTGTGATTACAAACCTTGTGGAATTATCTGATTTGGAAATTCCAATTTTAAAATTCCATTTTAAAATTCCAATAAGGGAAGAAACTTAAAGATATCGTAGGTTTAGGGACCTAGTAAGGATTACATAAATCAGTTAGGCCTTTAGGAATTTGAGAATTTTGGGGCAGAAGAATGTCCCTTTGAGAATATCTACAGAGTAAATAAGTCAAATTCTAGTAAATATTAGAATAATATCAAAAAATAAAAATGTTTTTACCTCATTGCGAGAAGTTGAAGTTCCAAACCAACGAAAAGAACCGGAAACTACAAGAAATGAGGGATGATGTTGTTTTCGGGAGGAGAGGGAAGAAGTATTTTCTGATTTTATCGAAATACTATTTTTCATTTTTTTTGTTGACTTTGAAATGAAAGGAATGTTTTATCTGATTTAAATCTATTTATTACATTAACCTTCAGGTTTGAAATGAATTTATTTAATGGAGAAAAACAGAAATTTAATATTGAAAGAGTTGTTTGGGCGCGGATTTATTGGGGCGCGAAGTTTATTTAAATTGGCTTTATGGGCTATAATTTTTGAAAAAAATTAATCAGAAATTCTGAAATTTTTAGAGGATTAGAGTAGCATTATTAGGGATATTTATACAAAATTTTATGAATATAGACAGCGAATTGGCTATTTTATGTCGATTTATAAGGCTGTGTCCTAACGTTTTTCTTAGAAAAGTTGGCAGTTTTTCTTCCTAAATGTTCCTAAAAGTTTGTCAATTTCTCTAAAAAATCTCAAAAATAAACAAAATTTTATATAGGTAAATTTATTTTACTTCCGGTAAAATTAATAAAAATTTTACTCAATACTTAAAAATAATAGAAGAGAAAATTGTTGAGAGAAAAATCGCGGAGAGATTGACTAATTCTTCTTTTTTTTTGAAAAAAAATTTATTTTTCAGTCTTCTCTTCCCCCCACCACAAACAAAAAAGCCCCATTTCCTCTTCTTCTGTTCAATTTTTGACTGAAGACCATTTCAATGACTGAAAAATGCTTTTGAAGAAGAAGAAAAGATTTTTGCAAATCGACAATTCCTTTCACCTTTTTTTTAATATTAATTAAAGATTAAATAGAAAATAATTGTAAAAAAGGAGAAAAATTAATTTTTTATATCCATTTTTTCTTGCAAATGAAAAATAGGCTAGATAAAAGGGGGAGAGAATCGATCAGTTTTATGGGGGTTGTGTTAAATGTGAAGGACATATTTTTGTAGGGGAAGTGTTATAAGGTTATTATTAGAAAAAAATATTAAAATAAAGTTTAATAAAAAAAAGTGAAGATTAGAAATAATGTGAAAAGTTAATTATTAGTAGGCTTTTCAATAGAAGGGATCCTGCTGAAATGAAAATAGATGAACGGCAGAATCCCTGTTAATAAGTTTAAGTAAAACATATTTGATGATTTTCCGTATTTTTTAAAAATAATTTAATTACATTATTCTAATTTTGGATTAAAAAATTAAAAAAAAATCTTTTTTTACCAAAAACTCAATAAAGTTGAGTAGAACTTACGAATTAAGGATTAAAATTACAAAAAAATTTTCGATTTCAAGAAAACCTTGCTGCTCTCAATAAACTAACTTCGAGAAACTTTAAAGTTTTGTGTTAATTTTTGGAGACATTAAAACCTTTTTTAAATAAACTTTTTCTTATTTATGAGATTCACGTACTTTTAAGAAATATTAAATTAAAAAAGAAAAAAATTTTGGAACTTTTTCTCTACAAATTTTTTAAACAAGAATTAATTAAATATTGTTAATATTTAATAAGATTTTTTTAATAAAAACTAGCTTTCCTACCCAGCCCAAAACCGAACATTAGAAGGGGGACACGCCGAACATTAGAAGGGGGACACGCCCAAAAGCCATAACTAGCTGGAAAATTTCTGGCACTTATCAATTTTGATACCAATCTCTTTAGCTTGATGAGAGGAGTCGTTTAATACTAAATTTGGTAAGATCCGAAAATTTGGAAGCAGGTTATTCTTTGCAAAGTTATGGCAACGCGCCCTTTTGGGCTGTATTCTATAAAGGATGTTAACTTGATATAGGTGAAGCTTTCAGGTTATAATTGGGGACAAATACAAAGCGTTTTTACGGCTCTACATACTCGGAGGTTATAAAGGAAAACATCAAATACTCTGCTCTAATAACGAGTTTCTTCAACTTTTGATTTATGAATTCTAACCAATTTTTTGAAAAATATAACAAAAATTAAAAATTTTCTCTCAATTTTAGAAATCCCGGAATATTTTATTAATTAAAATTAAAAGAATGTTTAGTAGTACACATAATAATGTTTGGTTTTAATCGTTTATTTAACCAAAAGAAACTGCAAAACATTTTATTTTCATTGACTTTTACACCCTTTTCTCCACTCATTTAGCGATTTATCACCGCGCAAGATTGAAAGAATAAAAATATTTTTTTGTTTGATCTAATCTCTGGAAATGTCTAAAAGAAGAAAATATACTTCTTCTGCTCTTCATCCAATTTAACATTTAAAGAAAAAAATTTTTCCTTCCAATTTCTCGATCAACGACTAAAAAAAGGGAAAAAGAAATATTTAATAGACTTTATTTTATTAAAAGGTGTTTTTAAAATTATTAAAATTTAAAAGAATATTTACATTTGTACAAAAAAATAAAAAAAAATTATTTAAAAATTCAATTTAACACCCTCTAGAGAGGAATTCAAGTAAAAGTATACGGTATTATGAGGGAAATAAATAAGAGGACGAAATGTCATTTATCATAAACGTTATGCCAAACATTAAAAAATGGCGGAAAAATGTTTTTATTTTCTTTCAACTTTTTCGTTTTTTGGATTTTTATCATTTAATCTTTTTCTATTTTTGTTATCATTAATTTTTTCATTACTTTTAACAATTACCTACCTTTATATGTTCTTCATTTTAGGTATTTTTGATAAATTTAGTTAAAAATGATTTCTCGTTTGTTTAAGCCTTTTGATTTTGTTCGACAAAATGCAGGTTCTTTAAAACATAAAAAATACTTTTATAAAGGAAATTAATTCTTTAAAGACCAATTAGCTGTTATTGCTGTGGATGGTCCAAAAACTGTTTTGCCGAATGAATGGTTTACTATTTGGAATAGTGCCAAAGTTCGATTGTGTACTGATGGGGCTGCTAATAATTTAGTGGAGTCTTGCAAGTTTGTTGAAAAATTTTTAAGAATAAATTTTAGGACAGACAAAGGTTTCCTTTTTCTGAGTGGAGTCGAATGAATTTCCTAGTCTTTTTAATTTTTATTTTTCTCTTCTTAACTTTTTCTGGTCCTTTGTTTTCTTTTTTTCTTTGAATTTTTGAAATAATTTATTAAAAAATTAATTTTTTCAGATCTACCAAAACAAAAAATCCAGACTTGGTTGTAGGTGATTTCGATTCTATCACTGACGAAAGCAAAAAATATTTTGAGTCGCAAAAGGACTGTCAAGTGTTGAAAATTGATGACCAAAACACTACGGATTTAACTAAAACTATTGGGACTTTAATGCAAAAGGTTTTTTTGAATTTTTCTTTAAAATTAATTTTAAAAAATAAAGGTGGGAAGTTTTTTTGTTGATAAACCGTTGGCTGCTATTTTGGTTTTGGGAGGACTTACAGGACGTTTTGACCACGTTATGGGAACTTTTAATGCATTGATGTTGCAGGTTTTGTTTTAAATATTTTTTTATAAATTTGATTATTTTGTCTAGATACAAGGATTTCCCTCAATTCCTATTTATCTTTTGGATGGCACAAATGTTGTTATGATCGTTCAACAGGTATTTTAAATCTTTTGTATCAAGCGATCGGCCCGTAGCCAGGATTTTTTTCCGGAGGGGGCCAAGTGGCCCCCCCCCTCTGGCTACGGGCCTGCAAGAGATCGTCCCTCTCCTTTGAATTTTATATTTTTGGTCAGTTCGGGTTGGTCTCTTGTTAGCCCTAATTTAAAAAATAATATTCTATTCTGCTTTTTAATTGTCACATCTGAAAACAGACACTTTTATTAATCAAAGAATTTTCAATAAAAATTAAGGGAGAAATCTAAAAGTAAATTTAAAGTTTCGTTCTTCTCAATCTTCTAGCAATTTTTCTTTACAAAATATATTTTCAAAAAAATTTTTTCTAGAGTGATACGAACATTGAACTTTTGGAAGAGCCAATTACTGGCACTTGTGGTCTCATTCCTCTTGTGCAAAGACGTACTTTGGTGACAACGGAAGGGTTTAAATGGGAACTTAGTTAATTTTAAAATTTAAATTAATTTAAAAATTTTCTTTTAGAGGAGACAAAGTTGGATTATGGACATTGTGTTAGTAGCTCAAATAAAATTGTTAAGCCTCAACAACTTCGAATTCGATCTTCTGAGCCGATTGTGTTTACTTTCGAATTGAAGCGTCCTTTTGGATTAGTCTGAATAGTTTGGGTAATTTTATTAAAATTATTCTATAAAAAATATTTTTAGTTCTATAGTTGTTGCTTTTGGTCAGTTAGAAAGGTTTTTTTGTTAATTTAAATATAGTCGGTGAAAATGTTAAAGTGATACTCATTTAAAAGTGCCATTATATTGTTGTATTTATTTGTTGAGATATTTCTTGTTTTGATAAAAATGGAATGAGAATTTCTTCAAGTTTGTTTAATATTACAGTTTCTCGCCTCTAGGCTGATCTGTGTTATTTTTTACTTTTTTGATTCAGTATTAAGTATAAATAGTTGAGCAATTTTTTATTCTTAGCTTTTCCTTATAAGTTCAAAACAAACCAAGTAGTCGCAACCAGGGTTGTCGGTTCCTGGAAATTCTTCGGATATCCGAAACCGAACCGAAAAATCCTCGGTTCGGTCCAGAACCGACAACCCTAGTCACAACAAAACATATACTTTAATCTTCGTCTTTGGAGTTTTCCAAAGTTTAGAGGACACGACGGTTTTGATTTTTTTAATTTTTTGCATCGTAATCTCCTTCGAAATTTCTAGACGTGTATATTTTTCCCTAAAAGATAAATTCATTCCATAAATATGAAAACTGAAAGAAAATCACTTCCTCCTGAATTGCTGCCAGAAATTATTGATAATTTACCAATAGACTTAAGATGGTCCGAACTAAGAATCTCTCTGTATTTTGATGCTTTTTTATTTAAAAAGCAAAGTAAACAAATTATTTCCATCAAGAAATTTTTATATCAAGTGAGGTTTTTTCCTTTTATTTTTTAAATAATCTTTCCATTCGTAATTTTAGTTATACCAACTTTTTAAATCAGCAAATACTTGTTTAAAAATTGGAAACCATTATTGGCATCAGATGATTCTACTTTATCAAATTTAAGAAATAGACTCGATCAGCTTTGTGGGGGTATTAAACTTTAAAAAAATCTTGCTAAAAATTAATTATTTACTAAGCCTTATTATGTCCTTGTTGGATGGTTGCCCATGAATCAAAACAATTCTCCACCACTTTTGAAAATATAATTAATGAATGGTATGATATTCTAGGAGGTAACGAAATCAGGGTGACCATCTCCAAACCACTAAAATAGGGCGCGGCCAATCAAAAATATGGCAAAATTGTCAAAAATAGGGCAATATTTTAAAAGCTTAAAATTAATTAAAACTAAAATAAAAAGCTTTGTTTTGAACTTTTTTCACTAGTTTTAACTAAATTGAGTAAATCGAGATCAGAAATAATCGAGATCAGAAATAATTAACAACAGAAAAATGCTGTAAGAGTTGATTCATCAGAAAATATTTTCCTAAGAAATCTTCGACACTTGCTTTCAGATCGAAAAATGCCGAACTATTTCATTACAAAAACGTCCAGATGACTGAATAAAATCCCGTACTTCATCCTGTTTGTAGCAATCTATAATAATAAGCTAGTAACCTCCTCCCTTTAAGCGCCGCAGGCAAAAATTTTTAAAATTTTGGAAGGTCAAGAAGCCATTTTTCTTCCATTTTTTGCGCTCAGGCAAAAATTTTGAGGATTTTGGAAGGCAAGTCAGAAATCCTTCATTTTTACCATTTTCTTACAAAATCCGAAGAATTTTTAGAATTTTACAAAATGGTAAAAATAGGGCAAAAATATGGCAAATGAAAAAATAGGGAAAAAATAGGACGAAAAGTTCAAAAATAGGGCAAATGCCCTCCCTATAAATAGGGTAAAATGGTCACCCTTGACGAAATTGGAGAAATTGCTGAAATTGCAAAGGTCAGTTAAAATTTTAGAGTACCTAGTTGTGATTTATTATGTGGGAGGGATAAGGTGCTTCCGTGAGAGGTGGGGGATGATTAAAAAAATTTTATGAACCACTACTATATCCACCATGTTTTTATAAACTAAAATTTTAGATTAAATTTTAAAAATTTCAAATTAAAATTTCTAATATTAAAATTAAAGCAAAGACAAAGAACTTCACAAATGATAGAGAAAATTGAGGAGTTGATTAATGTGTTGCAGGCTATCAATGTATCAATTTTCTTGGCTATTAATGGCTACGATCTGGAGTTCCCAAAAGAGATAATTGATAGATTGGTAAATAAAGAAATGGAAATTTAAAATGTTAATTTAAATTATTTTTAAAATAAAATCTTTTTGACCTTGAATTGTTAGTCATTTCTATACACCTCCCTTCTAGGATGCAGGTCAGAAAAAAATTTTTGAGGGCATTTTACTGGTTTTTTGTCACTCATTTTTATCTCTACAACATAGATGCCACTATATTGCTTTAAATTGTCTTACCTTATTGTTAGAACGGTGACCAAAAATGACGGAATGATTACCTAGAATTTTTAATTGACCCTTTTTTATAGAAAATATTCTCCTATGTGTAAATCTACAAATCAGCTTTTGTGTAGGCATTTCCCCTATAAAATCCCACTTTTTCACTAAATTGAAGTTTATCAATATGTTCGGGAACAATAAACTAACAAAATCTGAGAACAAAAAAGGTTAAAAATACAATCGATATGTATAAAAATCTATTCAAATTGACTGGCCGAATATGCAGTTACCCAGGAGACCATAAAAGTTGCAAAGGCTGCACCAAAACCTTCTTTTGCAACTTCCCAGAAACCACCGAAATCTTCGTCGTCTTTCTGGAATTTTTTAAAATCTACATAATGTTATAAGCTTAAAACAACCTCTTGGTACCACGTCAAGTAAAGATGACCTAAAAATTTATTTTAATTAAACTTCAACCAAGACTTCTTGTAAGACGATTTTTTGACCCAGTATCCATAACCTTACTAATCGTTTTCTATTAAACGAACGTGGTAAACCCTCCAATTCAAAGACCCCTCAAAATACCCCAAATTAAATTTTTTATTAAAAACCTTTAATTACCAAGAATCGTTGAAGTTCCGATGTAAAGAACAAGCGCCACAAATCCCTTTAAAGGGATTAACCCCCATAACAAGCCAATAACAAGTGAAAGAATCTGCCTTCCCCAATAAACAACATCCAACAATTCATCTTTGTCCGCCCAACAACTTCTCCGCGTCAAAGCTTTTGAGACCTTTAAATTTTAAAATAATTTTAAAAGAAAATTTAAAATCCCAACCGATTCTATTATTGAAAGACTCCTCTCGTTATCTTCGTTTTCACTCTTCTTTTGCTGCATAATTCACCCAATAAACATCAATAAAATAATTAAATTTTTAAATAAAAAATATTTAAAAATAACATGTTCTATCAACAATTTTAAAAAGAAAACAGAACGAAAAATTAAATTTTTATTATGAAAAAAATTAAAAAAAAATAAACAGTCAAACTTTTATTTGAGATCTTTTGTTGCCTTGTAAACCCCATTCTCAATAATTACCAAATTTTGTCGAACTTTTCTGTGCATAAACATTTGAACTGCATCTAATGAAGGAATTGTTTTTCCTGGGCTAGTAAAGTTTTTAAACATTCTATGCAAATATTGAGCTGTTAAAGGTTCGTTTGTTGTTCGATATATTAACTGTAAATATTTTTAGCTTTAAAATTGAATTAGAATGATTCCCCGTCGTTAAGGATTTTTTGAGATGTTTTCTTTAAAATTCTCGTAAACAACAATAGCAGGTAGAATTCCCTAGAACATCCTCCAACGTAATGTATCATAACGGAAAACCCCGTGTTCTTGGAAAAACCCTCAAAAGAATCTCCAAAACCTTATACAAATTAAACACCCGTCTACACAACTTTTATGATTTTAGTGCCAACTACTTCCCAAAAATAACCGTTTTAAACTCAACTAACTAGATTTTTTGTGTAATTCCAATATTGCTCCAATTCTTCAACTACATCTTCAACTGAATTTTGTTCCTCTTCTTCATCATCGCTAAAATCATCCAACATAACAGCTTCATCCTAAAAGTTGAAAAATATTCTCTTAAAATTAAAATGATTCGAGTTACTCTTTTCTCAATAATCTGAATAGAAGACGGGGAAGAAGTAAGACAAAAAGTTTCCTCGAGCGTAATTTCATCCAAACCTCCTTGGAATATTAAACCTTTCGAACATAGCCATTCCAATCTCTTTTTTAATTGTGTAGCATTTATACCACTTTTTTCAGCTAATTCTGAGATAATCCATTTTTCTTTAAAAAAGATTGGTAAACAAATTTTAAAACTAAAAAAAACCTTTTTCTGCAAACAAAAAAAGAATTTGTGCTTGAGGAAGAGGTAATTCAATATCCAAAGTTTTTCCATCGATTTCCAATTCCAATTCTACTAGACTTCCAAAATCAGAATGCCAAGTAATACTTCGAGCAGCTTTGTGTTGACTGTAAACTTTTTCGTAATTATCAAGTGCATCTTTGAAAATTGAGTGAGGATGGAATGGAAAATTGTTGTCGAGGTCGCTTGATTGAATTTCTGGCCAATAAACAAAAGAAACAATTCGAGGGCTCACTGGGAATGGAAGGGAAGAGGCTGCAAATCTAGCCAATTTCCAAGAATCACGAATGTCTCTAATCATTACCTAAAGAGACTCGATGTAAAAATAAAAATATTCAAAACAGACCTCACATTGATTCAACTCTCCTTCCGTAAATCTTCTTTTCATTGTTTCCAAATATGTAAATTCTGAATGTATGTGCCTTTCCCAACCATTAGATAACAACCTTTCTGCCAATAAATTTTGATATTCTTTAACAAAAAGATCCTTGCTTCCGTAAATACTGACCAACATATTAAAAACATCTGCGGATTCTCGGAAAAGTCTGCTTTCTTCTAAAATTTTAGAATTAAACGTCAAAAAATTTTAAAGTTAATTACTTGGATCAGCATCAATTGGATCCGGTATCCAATCCATCCAACGATTTTCTCTGTTGTCACACATCATTATTACGTATTCATCGTTTAATCTTAAAATTTAACTGTAAAATTTATCTTAAAATAAAATAAACCCATTAAGTTGCTCTTCCTCTAGCATAAGCGTTAAACGACTAGCATTGGTTACAGCAATATCTGAGGTTAAACAATTATCTCCAGGCTTCTCAATGGCAATAAATGTAATTATTGTCCGCATAGTATCGGGTCTTTGTCTAAAAATTAAATTTTTAATTTAAAATTATTGGAGATGTAAATTTTTCTGTATTTTAAAACTATGAAAAAATCAGTTTCCGAACCCACAACTAAAATTAAAAAAAGAAATAAAAAAACTAACTTAACATAATCTCTTATAATTCTGCATATTCTGTGCACCAAAACAAATGATGGATCATACTGTGAAAGACATTCAATTATTGTTGCATATGCCTGAAGAATGTCGTGAGTATTCACTCCTGAATTTAAATATAATCAAAAATTAATCGACAAATTTACCGACATGAAGCAGCTTATCTCGTATCAATTTCTCCAATGCAATTGAAAAAGCCTCTCTGGAATAAAGGTCATAATTGTCAATAAGTTTTTTAATTGATGAAATAACATTTTTGCCTCGATCTTTCCACATAAATAAAATATTTAGCTCTAAAAATCTGAAAAAAATTAATTCAGACTAGGCAGTAAGTAGTTAACCCACCCCAAATCGCTCACCCCCAAATCGCTCACCCCCAGATCGCTCACCCCCAGATCGCTCACCCCCAGATCGCTCAACCCTAAATCGCTTGTCTACTCAAATTACTCGTTTCCCCAGAACCCATACCTTTTGATGCCTTTTTCTCTTCGACTTTGCAAACAATCTCTACCTATCGAAGGGTTACAGTATAATTAAGCAGTGTTTTGGTTAATTAATCAAATTACGTATATGATTAATTACCTTTTTTGAATGATAGCATGGTAGCAGCTGTCAGGAGAGTACTTTGAAGAAAACAATAATCCGGGTAGGGGCTAAGAACTGTTATGTTTGGTGGAAAAGTTGTTTTATAAAAAATTATTTTGATCAATTTTTATTATAAAAAATATATTTTAAAGGCAGCCACAAGTTATCATATAATCTTAGAGAGCTGTTCAGAAAACCAAATTTTATGTATAAAAAATTTTGAATTTTTTTTTTATTTTTTTAATTATTTTTCTTTTTATCTAGGTGATCTTATGGCCAATTCAATTTGAATAGAAATATTTTCGGAGCATTTTTAATGGTAAAGTTAATTTATTAGTGATGAATATACATATCTTTAAAAATGTTTAATGAAATTTACCAGCTGGTATAAGCTTATAATTGTTAATTTAGATTAAATTTGTCTTTTAATATAATTTTAATTTTTATGTATAAATTTCTATTCAGAATTATTAGAAAATTAAAAATGGTTCTTGAATGGCAATTAAATCTTTTTTATTTTTTGTTAGGCATTTTAATATGCTCAATATTTTATCTAATTATAATTTGTCGGTAAATTTTATCAAACATTTTAAATAAATGTAAAATAATTAATCATTAATTTTCATAGATTTGTAAAGAATGAAGAAGAGGCTGAATTGATTGAACGTAGAGAAAATGGAAATAATTTGGAAATGCAAATCTATGAGAATCCGGCATTCGATCCAAATATTTCAGTGTTTGAAGAAGTAAATTTAAATTCTTTTTAATATTTTAAAAATTTAATATATTTTTATCTTAATAATTCTAAAATAAATTTTTGTAATAAATATATAATTATTATAATAAAAAATTTTTTGATTATTTATTGAAATGTATTTTTAATAAAGTTTATTAATTTAATAGAGTTTAATAGAGTTTATTTTACTATCATAAATTTTAACTTATTATTACCTTTTAATTGCTAGTCTGTCAATAAAAATTGTGCATGCTTTAAAACTAGTGATAAAATAATTTATATAAAGTCAAAACCATTATAATTTAAATTAATTTTAAAACCCAAATAAATTATTAAATAATTAACTATGAGTAACATAAATATTAAATTTGTTTTAATGTTCATCAAACAGAATCACAATAACATCTATAGATTAAATACGACTTCGGCTTGAATATTTGTAAACTTATCGTTCTGAGAATCTTGAAATAAATTATTAAGAACCACTAAAGGTGTTTCTATAATTATAATGACTTAAAAATGAAAAATTTGTTGCTTAGATAATCGATAATTCTAGTTTATTATGTTTTATTACTTGCAGAATGATTTTTTAATATTCAAGTGAACAATGAGTTCAAACTGAACTAAATAGTAGACATAATCTATTATTGATGAATTTGTAGAATTCCTAAAACAAAAGAAAATACGTTCAAAAGAAAATTTTATGGTTAAAAAGAAAATATCAAACTAACAAAAATAACAGAATCTTGAGATTAAATATAATCATCAATTTATTTTAAATATTTTATGTTCCTATTATTACAAATATGATTAATCAGAATGACTTTTATAATACTTATACAGAAGATGATTTAAAATTAAAGCTCCCTCTCGTATTCATTATTAATGGTCCTAGTTCATGTGGACCTAGTTTAAGATAGTTAATGCAAAGTTAATGTAAAATAGTGTTGTGTGATAAAATTTTTAATAAAGTTAAGGATTATAATATAAAATTGATGCAAAGGTAAGGATTATAAGATACAGTTAATGCAAAGTTAATGAACAGAAAATAAAATTATGAAAAGTTAAGGGAAAGAAGATACAATTCGTGCTAGTTCAAGAAATGTAAGAAGCAGATTTTGGGGTAAAAATGCAAAGTTAAGCACTAGAAGATACAAATGATGCAATGTTAAGCAATACAAGTTACAATTGATAAAATTTAAGGTTTCGAAGATAAAAATTAATCAAAATTAAGCATTAGAAGTTAAAACTAATGAAAAGTTAAGAAAATTAGCACATCGTTTCTATAAAATTGTCAAAAATATCTGCGTTTTTCCCACAGTTGCCTTATACGCGTGTAAGTGTTGTACCCATTAGCTAAAGATTTAGCGCATATATTCATAATGTAGCGCATATATTCATAATCATATATGCTTCTTTATTGGAGGTGTCAAAATTCCCAAAAAATCATAATACACCCTACCTAAATGATAATTATCTAGTCAGATCGATAAAAAAGTAATTAGATTGAAGGTAATAGTAATTCCTGTATTGTACGAATTGATGAAATGAATAATTGGATAAAATTCAAGCATTCCCTAGGTTGTACATTGATACCAAACAAAACAACAAAATATGTATTCGATTCACTCCTAGTTCCAAGATTACGAAAACAATTGATCAATTTTTATCAAAATTTCCAAGGCTATTAAAAATAAAATACCTATTCAAAGGTTGATATCAAAAGTTGGGCATCATTGTATTGAATTTTTGTATTTCATTTCCTAAGTTGTACATTTGAAAAATATTTATCTACCCTAAATTCAGTTTCTAACTCCGATCAATTTGTTAAGATTTTTGTGAATAAACTAATTTATTAAATTTAAATTTTTAAATATAAGAGGAATAAGAGTAATTTTAGACAAAATTAAGAGGGTAAAGCACTATTTTAAGGGTAAATTAGCAATTAACACTAGAAAGATTATATTTTGTAAATTTTAATAATAGTAAATTAAAACTAAATTTTACTTAGATTTATTAAGGCTAATATTTTATTTCTCGCACATTTTCATACAATTGTTATAAAGCAACAAGATTCCACGTCTTAAAAAATTTTCTTGTGTTTTATCAGAGCTATTCGTTTCCTTAATTGTCGAGTCTTTAGAAGTTGTTTAAAGATATCACTCATTCAGATGAAGAAGACGGAGATTCTTCATAATAATTGGTGAAACTAAATCAGTTTCATCATCATCGATTGGACAGATTTCTAGCAATTCTAATGGGTAGAAACAATTTTTGTAGTGTAAACATTGATGAAACGGATATTTGAGAACAATTCGATGTCGGACATGAAAATAAGACCAGACACTGATATTAAAAGGTGCATGTAAATCCCCATATGCCAAGATCTGGTGAGAACCGAGCGTAGTAATTCCTTCGCAATATATAACTCGTTTGAGCCCCTTTCTGTCGAAATAGTTTGTCCTTAATGCCTTCCCTTTTAACTGATCAAGAACACGTTCCCTTTCAAATTTATTTGTTAATTTTAAATGTACATTTTCAGATGTACAATCTAGTATTTTTGAAATTTCCTCCAAAAGGTTTGGCATTTTATCGAATTTTTTAAAATTTAAAAATAATGTGAATGAAAAGAAAATAAAATTTCTAGCTATATTTATATTCCAAAGTTTGGGTAGCAACGATTTTCCTATTGTAAATAATACACATTTGAATTTGAAAATCTATTTTAGATTTGAATTTGAAAAATCATTTATTGTAAATTTAATTTAAACATTTAGAGTACTTGAGTATAGAAATTGTAATTAATGGTTTTTTTGAAAAGTCTAGTATAAGAAAAACTTAGTGTAATTTCATTCTCACTTTTTGCCAAAACTTTACACTAAAGTATCTTCTTCTGTTGGCGCAAGATATATTGTTTTTTCTGCGTTTAAATTTAGGGAGGAGTCGATTTTAAAATTTAATTTGTGGTTTTGAAAATAAACTTATGGTTTAGAACATAAACATATCACTCTTCTTTAGTTTGGCTTTAAATTTTAAAATATTCTAAGGGTAGCCAAACTATTATTCAAGTCACGCCCCATATTTCTAGTTAAATATCACAGATTTGAAAATTCAATATCGGAGTTAAATTTGAAAAAATCATTCATTGAAAATTTAATTAAAAAATTCAGAGTATTTGAGCAAAGAAATTGTAATTAATGGTTTTTTAAATAGTCTAGTATAAGAAAAACTTAAGTAATTTCATTCTCACTTTGTGCCAGTACTTTACACTGTAAAATATTTTCTTTTGTTGGCTTGAAGATATATTGTTTTTTCTGCTGTTTGAATTTAGGGATTCGATTTTAAAACTATTGTGGTTTTGCAAATAATCTTATGGTTTAAGCTCATAAACACATCACTCTAATTAACATTAAATTTTAAAATATTCCAAGCTTTAGGTATCCAAACTATTATCAAGTCACGCCCCATATTACTAGTATAAATAACAAACACTTAAATTTGAAAATTCATTCTCGAGTATTTGAGCATAAAAATTTGAAAATGTCCCGACAAAATTCACCTAGTTTAGTACAACAAGATGAAAATAATGTCGAAATAGCGATGGAAAATATAAATGAGAATAAGCAAGTTAAAATTGAGAATACTGGGACTAATAATGTATGGCTTAGTAAAAAGAATTCTCCCAAAAAAGCCGAACCAAAAGTTTCGACCCGGAGCAAGACTCTCTGGAAATTAGTGCGAATGAAATACATCCCTCGGTTGGAATTCCGTCTCTGCAGAATCTGCTCCAATGTGCTTTTTCATAGCAAAAGTCGATTTATAGAAAAAGAAGACGGAGGAGTGAAAATAATGTTTGAATTGTGCAAGGACTGTGTCGAGCTAAACATGCACATAAAAGATGTGCTTTGCGAATGGGTAATCAAGAAAAAAGCTGGTGAAAATAATACAAAATAAATAGTAAAAATTATTTAAATTATAATATTTGTCAATTATAATTTTAAAACTTTCAACTTTTGTTTCAATTCCACTTATAAACATTTAAATCTCTTCTTGTAATTAATTCTTTTTTAAATAGTCTATAAGAAAAAAACTTGTGTAATTTTATACTCACTCTGTGCCAACACTTTACAGTGTAAAGTATCTTCTTCTGCAGGCGCGAAGATATATTGTTTTTTGCTGTTTGAATTTAGGGAGGAGTCAATTGTAAAATCTATTATGTGGTTTTGAAAATAAACATAGTTTAGGACATAAACATATCATTCTACTCCAAATTGTTTTTAAATTTAAAATAAAATTTTCTTATTGTTTTAAAATTTCTCCTTATCCCATACATAGGCCTAACAATTGGAATATTTTTATCGACGAAGTAGAAATGAGTAAGAATTCTTTCAATTTTAACATTTTATTTATCTCTTTCTGAAGATCATTTTATCCGCTCAAGAGGGATCACTCCTAGTCCAAACAGAGGCAGTCCGCGGACATATGCAACACTTACGAACACCTCGTCTGCGCTCCTTGATCATCAATATGTCCAGACATCATCCGAGCAGCCAGGCTCTCCGTTTGGACTAACATCTTTTTTTGATGAAATAATTGAACATCATCGCAATCTACATGCAACTGAAGTTGCACCGTTATATTCCCTTGGGAATCACTCTATAGGTAAAATTCATTTTCCGTTCAATCAAAATTATTTATTATATTTAGTCTCAACACCCATACATTATACTAATGACGAAGGGTTATATGATGGACCTACTCCATGGTTTCCAGATAGCTCTATTGGTATTTTTAATATTTTAATTAAAAAATTGAAAAAGCATTCAAATAATGTTAATTAGGAGAAAATAATGATATATATTTAGGGCCTGTTCCAGCACTTTGGAACCATGATATTAGCTTTGATGAAGTCAGCTCAATTGGTATTTTAAATATTTTAATTAATAATGAATTTTAAACGGCTTTCAAATTATGTTAATTAGCAAAAGATTAACGGTATATATTTAGGTTCTACTCCAGAACAGTGGGCCCATGATGAGAGCTTTGATGATGCTACTATACCATGGCAACCCCCTGTTAGGTTTAATCAAGAAGAAGATGATAATCAAGAAGATATCATGCAAAAGCCTAAAATTTTTAAAGGAAATAGAATTCAAGCTGATGTATGTGTAAATTGTCAAATAAGTAAGTATAAGGAAGAAAAGGAAGAGATGAAGGAGTCAAAGAAGAAAAATATAATTGAGGAAAAGGAGGAAGAAAAAATTTTTGCCAATGTCATGTTTGGACCGGATTCCTGCTCATGCTTGGCCTTCTGTCTTGATTGCGTGAATGATGGTCTGGAGACTAGTTTGAGACGTGTGGCCATTGAAAATAGAATGAACAAGCTCGGTGCTTACGAGCCTCATTTTGATGCATTAAGCATCAGTCAGATATTGTTTTGCCATCCGTATTTACTTGGACATGATATAAAACCTAAATGCTGTGTGTGCAAGAAGGCATTTAACCATCTTGTTCGCCGTTCGCTACGTCCCAAGCGAAAATCGGGTCGCATTTGTAAATGCAATAAGTGTTGAACTCTTTGAATTATGTATCGTTTAATATTTGAATTTATTTAGTACATTTCGTTTATAACAAAAATTTTGAGCCTAATACATAATTCAAAGAATTTTTCTGTTTAGAAATATTTGTGTGTTATTTTAAATACATTTATTTGGAATTACATATATTTGTTAATGAGATAAAAATTGTTAAATGAACATCTATTCAATTTTTGTAATTTTCTTTAAAAAATTCTAGGTATCAGTTGTTGTGTTAGTATTATATGAATTTAAAATTTAAACTAAAATTTCAAACAGATATTTTGTTAGGTGACACAGACTGGTACATTCTGGCTAAATTTTCACTATAAAAACTCAGACGCCCACACATTTTTTTTTTCATTCTAATTTCCACAACTCAAATAAAATTTCAATGTCCTATAGTACCCCAAAAAAATCAAGGTTCTCAATAGATCGGATCTTGGATAATGTATCCGAGCAACAGTCAGATGAACAAAATCGTTTCCTTATTAGGAACATAATTTCAAATGAAAATTCGAATCAAATAGTACAAATCGGTATGGGAAAGGAGAAAATTTTCGAACAATTAGATTCAACAAAGATATTTTGTAAAAGATTTAAATTAATGAAATTAATAACAAAATTTGCAATTAAATCAGTAACAAAAAACCCAGAGGATACTATTAGGAAAATTTTAAATGAGTGCATAAATCAAGCTATAGATGAATCTAGAAAAAATGGAATTGAAGCAGATCATCTTGGTGCAACTATCTCCTCGCCTTTATTAGATGTGGACATTTGGATACCTGTTCGTAATATACATGAGGATACTATAGAAAATATTTTACAACGTTTTTTACTGGTCTCACAGTCAAAAGCAGAAAGAGGTTCGTTATTAGGAGAACCCTTCACAGTGTCAATTCATACCTTAGACATTTCCTCACTATCAAGGGAAAAATCAATCATTGGTAAAGCTCCAACAAATTCATCATCTTCTTCGCAATCGGGTATAGATGAATCGGACTATTGGCTTATTAAAATAAAAAATTTGAATGATAATTATTGTCTTTTTTACGCCTTGGAATTGACAAAAAAATATGTAATAGGAGAATTGGGACATAAAAGAAATTTTGGAAGGTATCATCGTGAACAACTCCAACGTCAAAAAAATGATATTTTAAAATTAATGATTGAGTCAGATATTCCATTATCTGAGTTATCTTACGATGCATATGTTTACGTTCCGAAGGTAGTTGAGTACTGGAACAAAAAATATAAACAAAATGGATTTATATTCAAAGTTTTCGTATTTGGTGATAGATGCGGAGACAAACCTAAATATGTTTATGGTCCGGATAATTACAACACACCTATTCCAATATATTATTCGCAAGATCATTTTGATGGGATAAGAACAGTTGGGGCACAATTCGGTCAACACTGGCAATATTGTTATTCATGTCAGAAAAAATATCGCAAAGCTAAAGAACATATTTCTACATGCAAATCACTATGTTTATTATGTGGACGCGTAGGTATAGGAAGACCATGCCCAATTGTAAATGATTTCAAAAAAGAATGCAAAGATTGTGGAAAATATTTCTGTAACAATGATTGTTTTGAACATCATAAGTCAAGCAATCACTGTCTTCAATCAAAACAGTGTGAGAAATGTGGAGTAATATGGAGAGTAAAAGATATCAATAGAGATCCTGCCAAGAAACACATTTGCGGACATAAATGGTGCATAAAATGCATACAGTATCACAGTTCAGAAAGAGGATGCTTCATAAAGCCTCTAAAACCTAAAAAGAAAACGCCCTATCGTCTTGTAACATTTGACTTTGAATCAACACAACATGCTAAACATCCTCAAAATCAAAATCATCGCCTCCATCACGTGAATTTCATTGCAGCTACTATAATATGCACAAATTGCATGGAAAATGATCAATGGAAAGCATCCCTCAAACAACTAGGAAAACTTTGCCATATTTGCGGTAAATGTCGAAACATAACTTTTTCACATAGACCATTTCAACAAACATATGTTGATGAACAGCGAGTAATAGAAGATCCTCTACATGATTTTGTTAATTGGATTCTTTTTGAATTAGACAACAAATTCACAACCATAGCTTTTTCACACTTCGGTGGGAGGTATGATATGGTTATGACATTCCGTGAAATATTCCTGAAAGGAATTGTTCCATCTATAATTAGAAGAGGAAATAAATTATATGAACTCAGAGTTTCGAAAACACAAAATAGTTGTGAAGTTATATTCAGAGATTCATATAACATCTGTCCAGTAGCATTAGGACAGCTGGTTGGTGCCTTTGATCTGCAAGTTCACGAAAAACAATTCTTCCCGCACCTAGCTAATAATCCATGCAATTATGATATAACTTTACAAAGACTTCCTCCAAAATCAGACTATTTGTATGGAGGTATGCTACCCGAGAAGCAGAAAATCTTTGATCAATGGTATGATCAAGAAAAAGACAAAACTTTTTGCCTAAATGAAGCACTGGCTGAATACTGTTTAAATGATGTTCAAATTCTGACCGAAGCTCTCTTAGCTTTTAGAGTTAAATTTTTGGAAATTAGTAAACCAAAAAATTCCAACAAATTGACAAGTGGGATAGATATTCTACTTGATGCAATGACAATAGCTTCAGCTTGTATGAAACATTTTCGATTGAATCACTTAAAGGATGAACACCTAGCAATAGTTCCGGAAAAGGGTTATGATAGATGCGATAATCAAAGTGAAATAGCAATGAAGTATCTTGAATGGTATGCCGAAGTTAATAGAGTTGAAGTTCGAACAGCTTATTCAGATGGTGGAGAATTTACAGTAGCTGGGAGATACAAAGTTGATGGATATATTGAAGTTGAAGATAGAGCAATTGAAGTCCATGGTTGTGTCTGGCATGCATGTCCTAAGCATTTTGGTGACAGACCTGACCATGTTCTACCTAATGGTAAGACAATTGAAGTAGTTAGAAGAGAAGATAATGCTAGATTGGAAATACTTAGAAAACATATTAGACAAGTGGATGTTGTTTGGGAATGTGAAATTAAAGAGATGTTAAGAAGAAATGGGAAAATGAGAAAATGTTTTTCAAATTATATCGATAAAGGCCCAATCAAACTAAGGGATTGCTTTTTCGGAGGAAGAACTGGCCCACTCTCTCTTCATTATGAGGTCGATGAAGAACACGAAATTTCATATTTAGACTTCAATTCACTTTACCCTTCAACAATAGCAACAACATCATTTCCAATTGGACATCCAAAAATTATAATTGTTCCAAAAAACGAACAAGACGTGTACTGGACTGCAAGTGAACATATTCCCATCAAAGGAATTCTTAAAATATTTTTAATACCTCCATATAAGACAGAAATTCCGGTAATGCCAGTAAAGTTCGATGACAGATTACTTTTCCCACTGTGTCGTCAATGTTCATTAGACTTCCCCAGAGGCGGTATAATTCCTGACTATAGCTGTCAGCACGGAGATAAAGAAAGAGGGTGGGTTTCAACGTGTACTTCTATAGAACTTGGGGAAGCATTAAACAACGGATATAAAGTCATCAAATATTTTCGCGCGCTTCACTATGAAAAATGGGACAACGAATTGTTTAAAGGATATGTTTCAGAGTTTATGAGTATGAAAATCCATTCAAGTGGATTTCCGAAAGAGATAGATTCACATCAAAAAGAAGAAAAATTTATTAGAGAATGTCAAGAGAAATTTGGAATCTATTTAGAAAGAGAAAAGATGATTCCAGATAAAGCAATGCGTTATATTTCAAAGCTTATGCTAAACTCTCTTTGGGGGCGGTTTAGTTTAAGGAATACTTTAACAAAGAGTCATATCACGGATTCTCCAACAGAACTACGTAATTTTGTAGAGAACAAATCAATTGAAGTCAATTCGATTGATAAATTGACGGAATCAACAGTTTTGATTAATTATGAAACTAAGAATGAATTTATAGAAGAGCATCAAACGAGCAATATTGTCATATCTTTATGGACTACCTCAATGGCGAGGATCAATTTGTTCAGGGCAATGCAAAAAATTTCTGGAACTCAGGGTTGTTCTCTCCTTTACGGAGATACGGATAGTGTTCTTTTTTCATATCCTAAAAATATGGGAAGTCCACTTACGCCGGGATATCATTTAGGAGAATTGTCAGAAGAATATGGAGAATTTAATATAAAAGAATATGTTGGCGCAGCATGTAAAGCCTATGCGTTAAAAATGATTGATAAAAAAACAGGAGAAGAGAAGAGTATGCTAAAGGTACGGGGGATTACATTGACTTCAGATATCTGCAAGAAACTTCATTATACATCATTCAAAGAAAGTGTGCTTGACTTCGGAAGAATTAGTGAGGAAAATGAGTTCAGAGAAATTTCAAATAATGATGATGATGACGAGGTGATGGTTTTAGAATATCCAAACTTTATCAGACCCAATGTAAAAACAGGCACTATTATTTCTGTACCATTCACAAAAACATTTAAACCTGTTATTCTTAAGGGTATTGTAACCCGCAACATGAAGATTGTTGACTTTGGTCATAAATAAAGCGTGTCATTTTAGGTTTATGCCTATTTTTCGCTAAATTTTGGAAAAAACATAAGATTTTTCCAAATTTAACAAAATTTTCGCCTGCGGCGCTTAAAATAGAAGAAATCTAACTTAAGAACCTCCAAATTTCTCAAAATTTTCGCCTGCGGCGCATAAATAAATGAACAAGGGTGTCTTTCATCTATATCGAAATATTGAGTGATTTGGTGTGATATCGAGGGATCAAGAGGAGTTGAGGGGTGTATCGGTGGATTTGGAGTAAAGAAGAAACTTCCGATTTCCGGCGTTCTTTTCCTTCCGATTTCCGTAAAAAATTTTAATTTCCGATTTCCAACTTTTGAGCCAGTTCTGATTTCCGACACCTCTGGACTAGGAACAATAAATTGCCCTCGTAATATGAATTACCTTTGATGATTGACGAGTTAAATTTATAAAGATCTATATTAGCTCCAAATACCTAATATCAAAATTCCTTTAACAACACAAACCCCTTTCATGTCCAAATCCATTGATTTCCCATTTGAGACGTCAACTCCACTTGTATCAGAATATTCGTTAAAATCCTCAGGTACTGATGTTAGACATTAAGGGATGACTCAAATTCTCAATAAATTTTTATTTCAATAAAAAATACAGCAGAGAAGCTTGAATTTAAACTTTTTTTCAAATTTTGAAAAAACCTTGCCCGGGGCCTTTACTAAATTTGTTTTTACTAAGAAAAATTAAATTTAGTCCATTTTAATTAATAAATTCTAATGAAAATTTGAACTTATTTAGCCAAAATGTGGCTTATTTCGATTTTTGGACCTAAAATGATACGCTCTAACATAATTGATATTAAAATTATTCTTAAAATTTCCATGTGTTTATATATCGTAAATACTCTAATAGAAGCCGGCTCCAATAGAATCCCATACCTTGTTAGAAGCCCAATCAATTGAAAAATATAAGCCCGGAGCTTTATTTAGAGCTTTTACGGTACATATATTATTTAAAACTCATACTTTAAATAAATATTTTTACAACTTTTTTTTTAATTCATTATTTAAAATTTTAAAATTAGACAAAAATAACATTAAGATAATTTAAAAAATAAATTATAATATGTTTTCTTTCTGCAATTGGGCCATTTTTGTTAACTTTGCTGACCGTCTCTTTGCTGCCCCGCTGGTCTAAAAAAATATACAGGGTGACCAGAAAAGATTAGGATACATTATTTATACCATAATGTCTACAAATTAAAGATAATCAGTTCCAAAAGCTTAAATGATAGACAATTAAAGAAATAAATAATAAATTTTTGAGAAGCTACAGCCACTGGTAACAGGACAAAAGTCCTGTTACCACTGGAAACAGGACGAAACCTCCACAAAGTTTAGTACTCATTATCTTTAATTTGAATAAAGTTATGGCATAAATAATAAGTCATAATATTTTCTGGCCACCCTGTAATGTCATCACTACTTGACAAAATTAAGTATCAAATGTGACTGAAACTTAAGCAGTACCGATACCATTGTACTAGAACCGGTGCCCAAGTATGTACTCGGGCACCTGAACTTGTGCCCGAGTACGTGCCCAGGCACCTAAACCGGTGCCCGAGTACGTGCCCGGGCACCTGAACCGGTGCCCAAGTACGTGCCCGGGCACCTGAACTTGTGCCCAAGTACGTGCCCGGGCACCTGAACCGGTGCCCGAGTACGTGCCCGGGCACCTAAACCGGTGCCCAAGTACGTGCCCGGGCACCTGAACTTGTGCCCAAGTACGTGCCCGGGCACCTGAACTTGTGCCCGAGTACGTGCCCAGGCACCTGAATCGGTGCCCGAGTACGTGCCCGGGCACCTAAACCGGTGCCCAAGTACGTGCCCGGGCACCTGAACTTGTGCCCGAGTACGTGCCCAGGCACCTGAATCGGTGCCCGAGTACGTGCCCGGGCACCTGAATCGGTGCCCAAGTACGTGCCCGGGCACCTGAACTTGTGCCCGAGTACGTGCCCAGGCACCTGAATCGGTGCCCGAGTACGTGCCCGGGCACCTGAATCGGTGCCCAAGTACGTGCCCGGGTACCGGTTCTAGTACAAAGGCATAGGTACTGCTTAAATTCAGTTACATTCGCTAAATAATTTAGTCATATTTTTTCGATTTTTAATTTTAAATAAAAATTACGTAACTTAGATCTTTTTTTATTGAAAAGAAAAAGATGCCAGCTATCTTCTAGTGCCTTTAAATAAGAAAAAGTAAATCTCCTTATACTTCTCATATAAACTCACTTTAATTCTTTTCAGAATTTCGGGAGCCCTTACTTCACTCGCTTGTAGAAGCTCAACTGCTTTAGATCTAAGATTTTGTACTTGTGCTTGGTGGCTAGCTAATTCAATATCAAGTCTACGGTGTTTTCCATTCAAATTCTGTACTCCTGTTAAATCACGTCCATAATCATCGCTGCTAACAAGTAATTTCTTTAACTTTAAATTGAAATTGCGATATTATAATAATTAAAATATTTCAATGATTGTATCTTTTAATTCTGGTCTATTTTTATAATTTTTAATTCTGACAATTCTAATTCGTTATATTTTCATCCCCTCCTCACCTTAATCCAAGATTCTTCATCATCAATATCTGTAAGTAATTGATGAACAGTAATTGCTTTATTTAAATTTTCTCTTCTTTGTTTTGCCATATCTTTAACATTTGCATATCTTTCAGTAATTCCTTGCATTCGTGTTTCGATAGAATCTTTATAAAGTTGGTCAGCCTCCATTAATGCCTCAGCCTGTCCATTTACATTAGCAACCCGATCAGCATGTGCATTAATATCAGCTTCTAACAATTGATGCTTCTTTAATAAATTCTCAATAGAAGGCAAATCACAATCTGTATCTTTGCTACTCAAAAGTGTCTCAACCTAAATATTCTTCTAATTAAAAATAATTTATTTATTTAATTAACCTCTCCAAGCCAAAATTCCAAATCCTTCATTGATTCAATAAATGTTTTTTGTTTATTAGCCTCTTTCAATCTTGCAATTTTCTCTGTACTTGTTTTAACCAACAATTCCCACTGATCATTTAAAGCATTTAAACGTTGAGAGACGGCATCCTCTCCTCCACCACATTTTTCGGCACTTATTAAATTTTGACCGGCAGAAATTATAGTAGCAATACGATCAGCATTAGCGGAAAGTTCAGCTTCAAATGCTTGTTGTTTTTGATGTTTTTGTTGAATATTTGTAGGATCACAATAATCAACTTCCTAAATAAATTGTTTAAAATTTAAAGCAATCCAGGAGAATTGGGGTCCCTGCGAAAAAAATATTTTTAGAATAAGAAAATGGATTTTCTAGGGTAAAAAATATGCAGAATACAAATCTCAGCTCAGATTTTAAAAAAGTCGAATCATAAGCACGAATATAGGTCCTCGAATATCGAAAAAACCGCAGGGAAATCAGCAGATTTTGGGGTGAAAAATTGGAATATTCAAATAATATCTTATTCGAAAGAGCTCGAAAGTAATCAGCATATTTTTTCTTTAGAAACTTTATTTCTTCTATTTTCAAAAATCTTTTTTGCAGGACCCCAGTTCTCCTGAATTGCCAAATTTTAATTTTTAAATATTCTTCCACCTGGGCAATTTGGAACTTTTTAGATATCCAATTTTCAACTTCATCGACATCACGATAAAATTGTAATAGTGTCTGAGATTCGTCTAGTTTGGAACGCTTTTCAATTAAACGTTCTTTAAGTCTGTCCCAACGATCAAAGATTTGTTCACGTTTTGTATCTGAGAATTAATTATTTTTAAACTTATTTTTAATAAATTTGTTACTAATTGCTTGCTTTGCATAATGTTCAGAAGCAACTAATTGTTTTGCTAATTGATCCAAATTATTTAATTTTTCTTGTTGCGATGCAATAGCTTTATCAAAATCTTCATGTTTTTTAATTAGAGATTCAACATTATCTCCAGTTGGATCTTCTTGAGCGAGAAAAGCTTCTCGAGCATTCATCCAAGTATCACATTGTTCACAATCGCGATAGAAAAGTTGAAGTTCAAGACATTGATCAAGTATTTTTCTGCGTTGTACCACAGCATCATTTAGACGTTTACGAGCCTTTTATATTTAAAAAAATACTCAATTTATCTCTCACCTTTTTGATATCATGCATCCTTTGACGAACAGCATCAGATGAAAAATTTTCATAATTAATTAATTGATTCGACAATTGTCTCAAAGTTTTAAATTTAATTTCCTTTGAGGTAATTTCTTTTAAAATTGATTGATGTCTTTCAAGAAGTGCTTCAGCGCCAGCTACGTTATTTGCAATCTCATCACTAGTTATATAATTAATCATTCCATCGATCCACTTCATTATATTGCGAAAACCATTTAAGAAACGTAGGTAATCTAGATTGGAATATAATTTTAAAGTTTTTTCTATTACCATAATTATCTAATAATTTATCTTTTCTCATTTTGGCTTTTTGCGTTAAAGTTGGCAATTGAGCGTTTAATTGATTTTTTAATTCTTCGATTTGTTCAGCAACATCGGGGTATTTTTGTTGTAAAGAATTTGCCTAAAAATATGAAAAAATAAAACCAATATATTATTAATTCACTTCTTGATGCAAATTATATATACCATCTTCTAAAACGTCCAAATCTTTTTCAACAATTTCGTGTTTTGTTTGAAGAGCCTTTACCGAATGAAGATCACAGCCATAATCAGGTTCTTCCAATTGTTCAAGCATTTTACTGATGTTTTTCTTGAAAACTTCTGCGTTTTTCTTGAATACATCAAAATCATCTATCACTCTTTTTTTAATATTTTTTCTATTTTTAAAAAGAGATTTGATTTTGTTCTTAGCCATATAATTGTGGGCTCTAAAAGGTAGCTCCCTTTTAGATCCCACAAGTGTTGTTTCTTCAGTTTTAAATTTATCAATAGAAAGTCCAAAATGTGCCAAATGTTTTCCTAACAATGGATCGCGAACAAGAGCATCTTCAGAATAACTGTAAATATCCCCATCACCATCAGCAATTGTATCCAATTTAACCACTAAAGGATAACCAGTTTCTTCATAATGAGTTTTCTAAAAATTAGAAAAAATAACACGAATTGATTTCTTTTTCTAGAACCAAAATTGATACCCGAATCTGAATATAAATGGGCTATGTTAGAGAATTAACCTACAATATTACTAAAGCATTTTAAATCTTGGCATTCTCATTAGATTAGTCTGTGTGGAACTCCTAGATTATGACATAAATTAGGGTATAAATGAGAATCACAATTAGATCAGGGAGTGCCTTCGCCTTATTAGATTGGCAAGAAAAAGTTAAATATATAAAGTAAACTAACTGCATGTCCATTCCCTTTAACGCCACTCATAGGAGCATATCGTCCACACATGATAACACCATCACTAAGATTCAACCACAAATTCTCTTTAAGTTCACATCCAGGCTTGGCACAAATCCAACCATCATAAGATATTTTGCCTTCAAATGGAATCTAAAATTAAAGATTGAAAGCTAAATGAAGCGTGAATAGGAGTAAAATACAATCAACACGTGAAATCGAAGCCCATCCTAGAAACTCAGAAAACCTACAATACATCCCCAAAAATACGTAAATAACGAGAACCTATAGACCAAATAAGGCCTGTTATGTTTTTGGCTAATAAAGAGCTGGAGTTTCAACATGAAAGTTGGGACTCCAAAGAAGAAAGGACCAAATTTATCAAACAAAAACCTGTTCAAGCTTTTCGGCAGCCTTTAAAATCTGACGTTCTTCTCCATCCCATTCACTGACGCCACTTTGTAAGCGTTGTTGTAATTCGGCATTAATATGCACAATAACCATATCCACAATTTCACGAAGCCTGTCCCCAATATGACTTTCAATTTTGATTGGAACTTCAATATGTGGATGCAAACAAAGGTTGTAGTCTGAACTGATTTTGTCTTCTGTTTGAGAGATGCACAAGCGTTGAATCTCAAACACGCAAAATTAGGAAAGAACAAAAATCCAAAAAAAACCTTATCTTTCGGCTCCTCAGAATCCTCATTAGGCACTTTGGACTTCTTAATATTTAAAAACAAACGGAACGACGTCTTCTCAACATAAAGGTCAAGATGTTTTGCACAAATTCCAACAAAATCCAATAAAGAAATGAAGAGTCCACCTAAAAGATGAGAGTAAATGGCTTTAAAAAGTTAAACCTGGCGAAAAAGCCGTATCAGAACAATAGAAACACTCATCCTTGTAAACTTTATCGGCACTTTGCGGCCATTTCAATTCAAAAGATCCCTCAGAAATATATTTTTTTAATTCAATTAAAAGATCTTCTTCATTCATCTTAATTTATAAATTAGCAAATCTAAAAGAGAAAAGCAATCTAAAAGAGAAATCTAAAGGAGACTAATCTAAAAGAGAAAAGAAAAATCAATAAAAAAAGAAGCCTATGTATTTTTATTTTTTTTTATCGTTGAAAATAAAAAAACTATACGGTACACCTCAATTGAGTCCCTACTCAATTGAGTCCCGGACCATATAACTTATGAAGGGATAGTCACTTTTTGTTACTCTTGGTATCATTGGATAGAGAATCAAAAGCTCTACAACCTAGCAAAAAATCAAAATTTTTGATCGATTGATAAAAAAAGTTATGATATAAAAACCAACTTTTTTCAAAAAATCGGATTTTTCGGCACTTCATCGATCATAACTTTTTTACCAGGCGGCCAGGGATTTTTATTCTTTGGTATATTATAGCCTATTTAATGTCCTATCCAATGGTACCAAGAACATTAAAAAATTATCAACTCGTACTTGAGTTATAGGGCCGGACTCAGTTGCACTGCTCCGAAAACTATAAGTTACAGATACATAAAAAATAACTTCCAGTGTGAAAAGTAACAAAATAAAAATAGTAAAATAAGTTAAAAGAGAGAGAAAAAAGAAAATTCAAAAGGTAGAGATTATTATTTTCAAAAGATGTAGTTTTTGGGGAGAAGCGATCTGGGGTGAGCGATCAAGGGGGTGAGCGATCTGGGGGTGAGCGATCTGGGGGTGAGCGATCTGGGGGTGAGCGATTTGGGGGTGAGCGATCTGGGGGTGAGCGATTTGGGGGTGAGCGATTTGGGGTGGGTTAACTACTGCAGTATAAAAGCCATAAAATAAAAACAGTTAATCTCCCCCACTTCTACTTAACATATTTCTACTCTACTCGCTTCTACGTGACGATATTTAATTTGGCCCGATGTGTCGAGGTACGTGCCGAAGTATTTTATTTTTTAATTTGGTCAATTCCCGTTTTTAAATTTCAGGTAGCAAACAGGAGGTACCGACCAAAGAGGTTGATGAACTCTACAGGAAGTTTATTGAAGATTTCAACACCATGAGAAGGGCAATCGGCAAGCTGGTTGAGGTCTATGATGTTTTCTTGAAGAAGGCTGCGAGTGGAGTCGGGCCTCATTTTGCTTTAAGCAATCATCTAAGAGAATATGCCGCCAACTTTGCCGAAAAGGACGAGGAACTCGCAACAGAATTGAACACCTCAGCACAAACGATCGAAGATATTGGGAAACACAACAAGGATTTTGTTGTTAATGCTCGAAGCCAAGTGATTGTCCAACTGAAATGTTGGTACAGTGAGAGCAGGAAGCAGTTCAAACAGGAAATGTCCGACATTGGCAAAAGGAAGACACAGTTAGAGACTGAAATGAAGCGTGCCGGTGTCGTAAAATTGAAAGAAATCGAAAAAACCAGAGAAAGCAAAAAGGAGAAGGATTTTAGAAAGAGAATGAAGCTGCTAAGAGAAGGGATTCTTTTCTGCAAAAATCATGCTGTGAGTTTTAATTTTGAAAAATTTTTAAACAAAAAAAATTCTTAAAAAATTTCAGGCTTCTGAACTAACTGATTACCTTCGACAGATGCTTGTTCAAATGAATATCTTAGGCGAAGAGAGCACTCGAACAATTAGGGAAGCAGGCAAAGTGGACTCGTCTTCATATTGATGTGAGAAGTAACAGAATGATTGATGTCAGTGACATACCATAAACTGATTTAATTTTGATTATTGTCCTAATTCATAGATTTATGTAATTGTATTCGTTACATTGAATTTAATAAAAGGGTTTTATGCTTAAAAAAGATTTTGTTTGTGTTTGTTAGGGCAATTTCTGAAAAAAACCTCCCATGTTTCATTTTTGCACTTCATTTGTAATTTGCCAAAATTTGCAATATTGGCGAATTGTCTATTTTGCGAGAAAAGAAGTAAAAACGAGAGGTGAGAGAAAAAAACATTTTGGAATGAGAGTTTTTTTGTTTTTGTTAGTGGGCTGATTTTGATTATTTTGCAAGCTTTCAATAATATTTTTAGTTGTTTATTTTTCTAGTCTTACGTTATTCGATTTATTTTCTTTAATTCAGTGAATAAGTGCACATTAAACGCGTTCGTCTTCGGCGTAAATTTTTGTTAAATTTCTTTTAGCTAAGCTTTTATATCTTTATGATTGCTAATGAACTTTAAATTCAAACATTTTTCTAATTATCTTATTAAGTGTCTATTAAACGTTTTTAACTTGTTTTAATGTATAATTAATTCATTAATTTAGACTTTAATAAACTTTTCTTTAAAATGAGTATTAAGCGCGTCCACGCTCATTATATTTACGATTCTCGTGGTAATCCAACTGTTGCTGTTGACTTAGAGACAGATAAAGGTGCTATCTTTCTGAGCCAATTTTTAAATTTTAAGGACTTTTCCAAGCTGCTGTTCCTAGTGGAGCTTCGACTGGCATCTATGAGGCGCTTGAACTTCGTGATGGCGACAAGGCTGTCCATCATGGGAAAGGAGTGCTTAAAGCTGTTGACAACGTCAATTCTAAGATAGCGCCAGCGCTCATCGCTAAGAACTTTAATGTCACCGATCAAGCTGCTGTTGACAAGTTTTTGATTGAGCTTGACGGAACCGACAATAAAGGTTATTTTTGACTTTTGGTTTTACAAAAATTTTAATTTTGAGGAAATTTTGGTGCGAACGCTATTTTGGGAGTCTCACTGGCTGTTTGCAAGGCAGGCGCTGTTCATAAAGGAGTTCCTCTCTACAAATACATTGCTGAATTGGCTGGCATTCAAAAGGCTTAGATAGTTGTTGTATAGTTATTGATTTTATTTTTACAGGTTATTCTTCCTGTTCCGGCTTTCAATATGATTAATGGTGGTTCTCATGCTGGAAATAAGTTGGCAATGCAGGAGTTTATGGTTCTCCCGGTTGGTGCTAAAAACTTCAAGGAGGCAATGCAAATTGGTTCTGAGATATATCATCACTTGAAGAAGGTTAAAATTTGGTTTATATTTTATCTATTCGTTAGGTTATTCATAAACGTTATGGCCTTGATGCAACTGCCGTTGGTGATGAGGGAGGATTTGCTCCGAACATTCTTGACAACAATGAGGGGTTGGATTTGCTTCTTGAAGCTTTTAAGGCTAGTGGACATGCTGACAAGGTTAACGAACATCCATATTCATTTAAAGCCATTTTTATTTAAAGGTGGTAATTGGTATGGATGTCGCTGCTAGTGAGTTCTACAAATCTGACGCGAAGAAATACGACCTTGACTTTAAAAAGTAATTTTATTTTTTTCAAAATTTATTTCTTTTTGTTTTAGTCCCAATTCCGATCAAACCAAGTGGTTAACTGGTGACCAATTGGCAGATGTTTATAAATCGTTCATCACCAAATATAATGTCAAGTCAATTGAGGATGCTTTTGATCAGGATGATTGGGACAATTGGAGTAAGCTGCTCTCGCAAACTGACATTCAATTAGTGGGCGATGATCTCACTGTGACAAATCCAAAGCGTATCAAGCAAGCTGTTGAGAAGAAGGCGTGCAATTGTCTTCTTTTGAAGGTTTCAACTTTTATTTAGTTTTTTTAAAAAATTCCTATCTAGGTCAATCAAATTGGAACAGTTACCGAATCAATCGAAGCCGCAACTTTGGCTCGTAGCAATGGCTGGGGTGTTATGGTTTCTCACCGTTCTGGAGAAACTGAAGATACGTTCATTGCTGATTTGGTTGTTGGCCTTGCTACTGGACAGGTTTTTATTTTGTTTATAATTTTTTTGTATCTTAATTATAGATCAAAACTGGTGCTCCTTGTCGCTCTGAGCGTCTGGCCAAATACAATCGTATCATGGTCATTGAAGATGAGCTTGGAAATGAGGCTGTCTACGCAGGGCAGAATTATCGAAAGCCTTAAGAATTATAGAATAGAAGCTTTAATAAATGAAAATATTTTAATAGTTGTTAGTCTTTAATTGTTGGCAATCTCTTTTATTTATGCCTGTTAATTTGTAGAATGTCATTGATTTATAGATAATAAACTTTCCAAATAAATTTTATCTTATTGTTAGATATTCGTTGCTTCGAATTTTTATTTTATGTTAACAATAAGCTAGTTTAAAGTTTTGCTAGGTTATGTATAACCAACAACAAACAAATCCTTCACAGCATGGTGCAGCTGCACGTATTGTGGTAGGATTTTTTGTTGTTTTGTGTAATTCTACATAATCGATTCTGTTTAGAGGCCAAACCTTGCTGCTCATCCACAAATGTCTCCAAATGTTGCGGCACATTCACCTGCTCAATCCCTTCATGGGCAACAAGTTCTCGACAAGCCAGGAGTGTTCAACACTGGACGATCTCCTCAATTAGGCAGTGTTTATTCTTATCCAGGTTCTGCTGGTTCAGTTCCTTTTAGTCCTCAACAGCATGTAAATGTTGGACAACAACATGCTATTTATGGAAGTCAGCATCTATTGCAACACCAGCCACAATCGCAGCAAATGTCTCATCCTCTATCTGATGCTCCTGCGCCAAATACTCCTTCCACACCTCAACAAATTCCGCAGCCTCATTCTACTGGATCGACTGCCACCACAGCAACATTTCATACGCATCAACCTGGTTATTTTACTGGAATTATTGTTTACCTATTATTTTCAGGTTCAGTACCTCAAGGTTCCGTTGGCCCACCTTCTTCAATACCGATGCAGGTAGGTACCCCGGCCGTTGCTCAGTCGACAAATGCATCTCCAAGCAAACAACCATCAACCTCAACACAACCCCCAACCGTTGTACAACCGGATATTGATCCGATTGCAACTTCCAAGATGTTGATCTTGAAGGATTTGAGAAGAACTATTGTTGTAAGTCTTTTAATTTAAAACGATTTAATATCTCAAAATTAAGGATTTAAACCTGTGTGCAGAAAAAGTTGTTGAAAACTTCCTTTCTGAATCTACAGGTGTTCCCACAGCAACTGGTGAGCGTCCAGAGGAGAGGCGATCAAATATTATTGGTGCTTCAACAACTGGTGGTCCTCATTCCAATTTAGGCATAGGAGGGCCTCATTCAACTGGTCCTCATTCAAATTTAGGCTTCGGAGGACCAAATTCAGTCAATCCACATTCTGTCCAAAACCCTCTTTCTGTTAACCCACAATCTGTTAGTGCAATTCCGCCTGGATCAGTCAAGTCAGGTTCTGCTACTGATGAATTTGGGAAAAAAGAAATTGAATTATCAGCAAAAGAGCAATATGATATGGCTAAAAATAGTTTTATGAATGTTTGTGATAATATAGAAAATAATATGGTTATTCTTTAATTTAAATATTTTTTTTGAAATCCTTTTTTAAGAAGTTGATATTGGAAGTAAATAGACAACAAGGAAAATTATACAATACGAATGCTGGTTATGCCATAGCTACTTTTCCTGTACACGCCGGAGTAAGGTATAAAATATTTTGAAGTCAAAAATTTAAAAATTTCCGGGAATATCTCAAATTTTTCAGTGTACCAACGTTAACTTTACCAAATATGTTGCATGATTTTACACAAGTAATGAATGCAGATAAACAGGCTATTAAGTCGAATATAGAAGAATTGAATAATTTAATGAAGAAAGTTTCTAATGGAAAAAATTGAAAGAGGTCTTTGTAATTTAAAACTTTTGTGTTTTTAATTTAATAAAATGATTTTTAAAAAAATTTTGGTTTTGTATGTGTTATTTTAACATATCGATTAATATTTTTTTATTTTCTATTGTCTTTTCAATTCTTTAGAAAATTTAAATTTTGCTAACTGATTTTGATTTTAAAAAATGAATCCGACTTACCATGGAAGTAATTACCTTCCTTATCAACCGCCTCCACCGCCACCTCAACCGCCATTACTTGCTGCTACTAACTCAACCAGCATTGTCACTACAACAAATCAGTCTACTTATCCAACAACATCTTATCAATATTATAATAATGCTCTTCCTTCAATTTCGGATACTGGAAGTACTCATGGAATTAGTCAAGAACCAACTTTAGCTGATTATAATGCTTATCAAGGATATGATGGATATTATGATTATTATGAAGGTTATGGTGAAGAAGAGTATTATGAAGATGATGGAAAACAAAAGCACTATCATTGTGAAATTTGTAATGTTATGTGCTCTGGCTATGATAATTATTTTGCTCATTTGTGTAAGTTTTTTTAAACTAAATTGGGGTTATATTCGATAGAGTCATTTTTGAGGGCTTTCCACTTGGCATTACGTTACTAAAATAATAATGCCTGGAATAATTGTTTTCAAAAAAATATTGATAAGGGAATCTCAATACTTATTTAAGTAGGTCAGTGACAAGATCTAAATCCCAGAATATAAGAAAGTCATCAATTGAAACGAATCTAAATTCTAATTATTTTTTAATATCTAAAATTTAGCTGGGAAAATTCACAAACGTAAACAAGCTGTTTTAATCGAAGCTGCTCAAAACAAGTTTAATACTAACAATAGGAATGCTTTTCGTTGTGTCATTTGCAATGTTGATTGTTCTAGTGAAGAAATTTATCAAACTCACGTTAATGGGCAAAAACACCAAAAGGTTTTTAAAATAATAAATTATAGTAAATAGAACATTTAAACATTAAAGGTCATAAAAGGATTAATTAGAGAGAATAAGCCAATTCCTGTTGTTGAGGGTATTCAGTCTGTTCCTCCGAAAAATGTTGGTCCAAAGAAAAGGAAAGATATCAGGTTTGGAATAATTTTTCAGTTTTTATTTATTTTATTTTACAACTTTCAATCTCTCATCACTTTTTAGGATTTTATATTTTTGGAATATATATTAAGTAATACGAAAATTAAAACTCTCCTTCTCTTTTCAAATCAATTTAGACACAAATACAAAATATAAAATATCCTTTTACTTTTCCTTTCACAAAATAAAACATAAACTATGAATGAACGAACATGTGGGAGGGAAAACGGGGTTTACATTAAAAGAGGGGAGAGAATAATTGGATGGGGTTAAAATATGGGGAGAGAACGAAAGAAAAACGTGTGCTATTTCTTTTCAGCATCACATCCCGCTCGCTTCAAATGACGGCGTCCTCGACGTCAGAATAAGTTCTTCCATCTCGGCCTGTTTCGCGAAAGGTTTTGGGTGGCGAAGTTGTTCTTTCTTTGCTCTTGGGACTAGTCAGTGTCAAGGTGATCATGGGGTTCTCGAGACCGACTCGATTTAAGGAACCCGATCTTCGATGAAATGTTTCCAATAGGACTCCAATGGTGAGACATTCGGTCACCGAAACCGATTCTACCAGTCCTTTTTCTTGCTTTCTTTTTCTTTTCTTCCAGTTTTTTTCAGTTCCGGCATCGTTTGAATCACAAATTACATCTTGTTTTGTCGCCGGGACAAAATACAAGACCTTCCTTGGTTTCAAATCATGCATTTTATGGTCCTTTTCCTTCGGAAAATTCTTAGAAAGTTTAGGAACACTGATCAACGTGATCAGATTTTTCAAGCTCAAACACCTACGAACTTCAAGAAAAAATCGTCCCGTGATTTTTCTTTTCAAAAATCCACATTCAAAATCATTTCCAAAATCATTCCTTAAAATTTTCTTTGCTGAAACATCATAGTTTAGCCTTAACAAAACTCTTGCTTCTCTTAATTTTGACCTTAACAATTTTCTTTTTTCATTCAAATTCTCTTCCAAAATTTCCAATTTATCTCGTGTTGGAAGGATTTCCTTTTCAGGATCCTTTTCAAATACATCCAATTTAGATCCCAAAATTCCTTTTTCATCAACATTTTCTTCTGCTTCCAAACCATAACAATAATCACTTCCTTCTCCTATCACTTTCAAATTATCACACTCTTTTTCTTCCAAAATAATTTCCAAATCATCACGATATTCATCAATTTCCTTCAAATCAAAACACTCCTCGCTTTCTTTCTCTTTCAAATCAACACAAACTTCACTTCCTTTTTCTTTCAATTCCAAACATTCCTCGCCTTCTTTCTCCTCTAAATCAACATATTCTTCACCTCCTTCTTCCCTTATCACTTGCAACTCTTCACTCTCTTCACATTCTTTTTCTTCAGAACATACACTTTCTTCATGGGAAACAGGAATATCCAGTGGAACAATTTCTTGAAACACATGGATTTCTGTTGGAATAGGAAATTCAACAGATGCAAAATCCTGTTCTCCATCTAAGGAGCATTTAAGTTCCACATCCAATTCACAAAATTGATCCTTCCCAAAATCTTTCAATAATTCAAATTTAAATTCTTTTTCAACCATTGGTACCAAATTTTCCGAAAATTTTCCTTTTTCCAAATTTTCAATTTCGCTTTCGTCTTTGGCCGAATCTTGGTCGATTGGCTTTTCAAAAAATTCCAGAATTTCTTTTGAAAATTCTTCTTTTTCAAATTGAATGTTGACCTTATTTATGAAAGATGGCGTGGGAATTTTCTCAGGTTTGTGACTTTTCTCAGGTGTTTTCAAATTTTTCTTTTGTTGAGAGGAATTGGTTCGCTTTTTAGCTAAATCGATTGACTCCTCGACTTTGTACTCAGATGGAAGGAGTTGACAAAGGATGAAATTCTTAATCGATTTATAGTTGTAGCGTTTAGTCTTGATTGCAAGTATGAAGCTACTTTTTGCCTTGCCATACAGCTTGGATTTTAGCGCAAAAATTTTCTTCTTCTCTGGCCAATCTTCTAAATATGCATCGAATTTTTTGAAAAATTTTTTAATCTCAAAATTTCCTTCAGTTCCATCTAAATCGGGAATGGTTTCCAAAAGTAATGTTTCGATGTCAGATTGTGATGTATTTTCAAGAGAGAAATTAAAATTTTGTTCAGTTGGAGGGATCGTTTGTGGTGACATTACTGAATAGGGATAATACATCATCTGTTGAGGCGGACCATAGTGGTAGCCGGTGTAGTAATTTGGAAGACAAAAAGGTTGAATGTATTGAGGAAAATTGATTGGGTTATTCATTGAAGAAGGGTAGCTTGCATTAGTTTGATGGTGGAGGAAATATTGGTTCATGTTTTGTTTCGAAGTTTCCATTTTTTTTGAACGTTGACAAAATTTCAAATCCTATCCACCGAGGCTAGAATTTGACACGAAGAAAATTCAATCAACCCACCGAGGGAAAACTGAATAAGATTTTTTTTGAAAAAATCTTAAAAAAAGTTGTCAATCCGAAAACTATCCCACCGAGGAATAACTTTCAAACAAATTTTGTTGTTAATTTTGTTGTTGGTCTATCCAAAGACCAGTGTTGCCAAACAAATCCAATCAACTTGGTCCACCGAGGGCCAATTGAAGAACAAAAAAAAAAAAGTCAACTCATTCCCTCTGAGTACAAAGTCGAAGAACCTATCGATCCAATTAAAAAGAAAACCAACTCAAAGTTAGAACACTTAGAAAAGAATGTCGAGAAAAAGGAAAACTTAATACCCAAAATTCAAAAACCAGCACAGTACAAAATTAACATTCCATTTGAAAATGTTTCTTATCCTTCTGAAGTTTTGGAATTCTTTGAAAGTCCAAAAGAAACGAAATCATCAAAAGTCGAAAAGGAATTTAACTTGGCTAAGGAAATGAAAATTTCTTCTACAACTTATCTTAAAATCAAAAAGACAATCAAATCAGAAACTAAGACGAGTTTTGTGTTGGATCTTGAGGAGACTGATTTTGAGCTCCCTATGAATTTATTTGAAGACGAGAAAGAATTTAAATTAGTTGGTGAATTGAAAGGTTCTACCCCATCAAAGTTACCCAAAAAGACTATCAAGAAGGAAACTAGGGAAAAGAATTTGGTATCTGTTTTCGAAAAGGAAGTTGATTTTGAACTTCCTATGAATTTATTTAAAGAGGAAGAGACTAAATTTGAAGAAAAAAGTTATGTTTCTGAAAAGGAACATGTTGAGTTGGAAATTATTGAGGACAATGGATGTGAAAACATGGTTCAAATATTTGTGGAAGATGAACCAGCTGAGAAAAATTTTGAGTTATTAAGAAAGGAAAAGGCCAACGAATTAGGTCGCATGAAAATCGACTTTGATGTCTGCAATCAAGAATATTCTTTGGAAGTTGGGAAGAAAAACTTTGTGAATTTTGGTAAACCTTTGGAACCTATTGTTGAGAAAAATTTTAAGGAACCAAGAAAGGAAAAGGCTAGCGAATTGGGCCGAATGAAATTTGATTATGAGTCCAGTGATCAAGATTTTTTGGAAATTAGAAGTGAAGATTTTAAGAATTTTGAAAAGGAATCAGTATTAATGAAAAAATCTATTGGCAAGAAAATTTTTAGGGAAAGTGAAGAAAGCATCGCTTCACCTGCTTTTGAATTTAAAAATGTTTCGAAATTATCCAAAAGGTTGAAAAGAAAATTTACTTTGCTGAAAGAAAAGAAAATTAGGAAGAAAAGTATTAAGAAAAATGGAAATTTTAAGGAAAATTTTAAGTTAAATGGAATGAAACAATTTAAGGAATATTCTTTTTCTGAAAAATATTCCATTTTGAAAAGAATTAATTCAAAGATGAAGCTACTCAAAATTTCTGAATTGAAGAAAATTAATGCTAAAATGAAAAGAAAATTAAAGAAACAAGAAAAATTTGGTTGGAGGAAAAGAAAAATCAAGGGACGATTTTTGTCAGGAGTTCGGAGGCGCCTTGACTTGAAAAAACTGGTCACGCTGATCAGAGCCTCGAACAAATTTCCGAATTTTCCTAAAGAGAAACGACGACCAATGCAGAATTTGAAACCAAAGAAAGACTTGTATTTTGTCTCGGAGACAAAGCAAGTTATCCAAACATCCCAATTGGCAAGGATTTCCATCGATTTGACTAGGGTACCCATCAAAATAAGAAAGTTTAAACCGGTCCCGGCGACCTGGGTTTTCGAAGGAATTTCAGATACAATCTCAGATTATATCTTTGGACTAACTTTCGCCACCCCAAGCCTTTCGAAACAGCTTTGCGCAGTCGAATTTTGAAGAAATCTGACGTCGAGGACGCCGTCATCTGAAGCGTGCGGGATGTCGTGCCGAAAAAGAAATAGTATTATATTTCCTCTCGTTTCTCTCACCCTTATTTTGACCCCATATATTAATTTCTCCTTCCCTTATATTGTAAACCCCACATTCCCCATTTAATGTTCGTTAGTTCATTCGTTCGTTGTTGTTTATTTTATTTAAAAGAAAAGTAAAGGAGTTTATTTGTGTGTTTGGTGAAATTAAGTAAAAAGGGTACGGACAAAACCCGTTAAGTCCTACAATTAAAATTCTATTCATTCTAAACGGCCCTTTGCCCTAAAACCTTAACGTCTGATACATTACATTTTTTAAAGTTATTTTAATTTTGTCTCTAATTTGTTCTGATAGTTAATTATTTATATTTTCTTTTTCTAGAATTTTACTGTTTTCTATTCAAATTTCTTATTTTTAGTGAAGTTTTCGTGGATACTACTAATCCTTTTGGTAGTGAAAATGATGAACATATGGTTGAGAAATTGGATCAAATAAGCCTTAACAAAGTACAAAAGAATTCAATCGAACAACTAGTTTTACTGATAGAAGATACTTTATTTAATGTTTCTCGAATTATTGAAGAACAACAAGTTGCTAATTCTTTATCTGGGACTACAAATTCTTCAAATCGTTTGTTACGTGGTATAATGATAACTGGACTTTTGGCAAATGATTTATTGTTGAAAAATGATAGAAGGGTTTGTTTTCAAATTTTTGATTATTTTATTGATTAATAGGATTAAGTTATAAATTTTTGAATTTGAGACATTTTTTTAAATTTTATTTTTATTTAAGTAAATTGAGAATTTATTTAGTTATCAAAGCCATTGCTTGGAAGCTCGTACCAAAATTTTGGTGTTAGTTCGGAATGTTCCCTTGTTAGGTACGAAATACGAGTACGAGCAAAGAATAGGCTGGTACGAAGTAAGAGCAGATCTGAAATTTCCAAGCATTGATCAAAGCATTCTTCTTTTTCTCTTTCTCAATTTTTAAAAAAGAAATTTATTCCTAATTTTTTATTTAAATATTTATATAAAAATATCTTTTCAGGCCCATCTAATTGTTCTTTGTTCTTCAATTCCAACAACTGATATGCTTAGTCAAGTAACTGAACTGTTTACTCATTATGTTAAGGTTATTTTAAATATTTTTTTAAAAATTCCTCTCATTTATTTTAGAAAGGCGAACAAACTCTAACCCATAAAGGAAAGATATCTGTTGAAGAGAATGTTAGAGAGGCTGGTTTTTCGGTATCTCAGGCAGGAATTCCTATGTATATTTGTGTTTCTTTTACTTGTTCAGTTATTCGTCAATGGTCACCTGGAGGTTTCTTTTACTTTTAATTCTTTTCTAAATTAATTGCAAAATTTTAAGATTTAAATTATTATTCTTATAATATTCCACAAAATGCATTGCCACAAGATGCCTGTCTTCAAGCTTTGGCTGAAATGAGACGAACTAAATTTTATCAAGTAAATTTTAATTTTTATTAAAATTTTTATTCAAATTATTTTTTTAGTTTAAATGTTTTCAATATGAATGGATGACTGGAGTTGTAAAAATTGTTAGAGAATTTTCTAATAGAATTCCAGCTTGGAGTCCTTTAAGTGATTGGGTTTGTTGTTTTTTTAAAGATTTTTAATTATTTTTAACTTTAATTTAGGTAATTATTTTAATTGTTGAAAAAGTCTTCTCTTCAAATACATCAGAACAACAGCCTGGACCTAGTGGAGCATTAAAAGCTTTGTTTAAAGCAATTTCTGAAGAAATTATTTTGTCACGTAAAAAATTTTGGAAAAAATTTTAAAAATATTTTTATTTTTTTTAAAGCTGGATCACAATTATTGGATCCTTGTGAAAAATTGCCAACAGATGTTTTAGTATCAATAACTCCTTTGGAACGACAACAACTTTTTGCAAGTGCTCGTTATTCTCTCAGACAAATCAATGGAAATAAAATGGCAAAATTGTTGGCGCTAGAAGGTCCAGGTGTTCCTTCAGAAGTTGTTTTTCCTGCTAAAAAGAGGGCTAAGAAAATGGGAATGAATAATGATCAACCACCAGATTTGTCAGCAAATGATAGAGGAATGGCTGCTGAACGAGGAAGAGGAGGAATGGGAATGTTAACTCCTGGAATTGGAAGGGGAATGCCTCCTGGAAATGGAAGAGGTTTGCCTCCTGGACATGGAAGGGGAATGCCAGCTTCTGGACGGGGAAGAGGTGATTTTAAATATTTTCTTGACTGTCAATATGAGTTTCGAAAAATCCTCAAACATGGTTGAAAACAAGTTTGAAGACTCACAGTCAGTTAAGGGCCGATTCCTCAGTAAGGCCGATTTTAGTTAAGATTAGTATTTTTGACTCTAGTTCCATTTTTCTAAACAATATTTCCTTAAGGTTTTTTTCTTTTAAATTTTTGTCTCTCTTTACTTTTTTTAATTTAAATTCTTTTAAATATTTTAAATTAATTTTTAATTTAATAGTTGCCTCCGGTGGTAACGCAGAAGCAATAGGCACAAGATCAATGCGAGTATATGACAATTTTTAATTGATTGAAAGAATTGCAAAAAGCCAAAAAATACTTTTTTTTGTTATTGTAAAGTTTTGTTTTACACATTTAATCTTTATTCTCCTTTATCTATTGGGTAAAATTTTTTTTTAATTTTCCGTTAACTCTCATAATTTAAATTTAAAAACATCACCAAAAGACGATCAAAGTTTAAAAGAAAAATTTGAAATGATTAAAATTAATTTTCGTTTAATAACCTCTTATTTACATAAAAATTTAGAAAAACATTTAAATTTTAAATTTATTTCTAAAGTAATTAAAATTCTAATTTAATTTACTCAATAAATTTAAAATTAATTGCTGTAATAAAAAGGCTGCCGCAAATAATCTAATACCAATAAAATAAATTTAAAAAAATATTTAAATTAAAGAAATGTTTTTGAAGTAAATTAAATTTTGAAAAAAATTAAATTTTAGTCCATGGAAAAAAAAGAAAATTTATAGGGAAGAGGATGGAGAGATTTATTACCAGTCGGATCTTAATTTTAGATATTCAAATGTGATACTACTCTATTTTAGTGATTTTTTATATTTGATTGTCCACAGAAGCTTCTTTTCTTTAAAATTATCGCTAAAAATAATTTAAAATTGTAATTGTCAACTTTTTTATCTGGGAAAGCTAGGCTGATGAAATACTTTTCTATACTTTCGGGAAAACTTTTTAAAAATATGATTAAGGTTTTAGTTTTTAATATTTCAGTTAGGTGTAAAATAACGAAATTGGAAATGTTTGTACTATCATAAAAATTAAAAGTTGATAAATTTAGTCCGTCAAATCTCTGTAACTGCTAAAATATTTCTGCCTATACTTTTAGTACGGCCTCCAAAAATTATTTAGGATTCCAGTGAATTCCAGTGGATAATTATGATTTTATTTTTTAAACTTTAGGAAAGTGAAAAATGTAAAAATTAATAATAAGTAAAAATGAAATGAAACAAAATTTTTTTGAATATTTTTTTCCTCTAACTTTTTTTTAAATTAAATTTATTAAAATTATTTCAAAAAATTCTCAAAATTATCATTTAAATTTCCATTTATTATGCCAATTTTTTAGTAGTATAGGAAATCTTACTAATTTTTACTTAATATTAATTTTTACAATTTTCACTTTGCTAAAGTTTAAAAAATAAAATCATAATTATCTACTGGAATTCACTGGAATCCTTTTAATTTTTGGAGGCCGTACTAAAAGTATAGGCAGAAATATTTTATGAATTAAACGGTGGAAATTTAAAAAAATTTTATCAGTTGGGAAAAGTTTGTTAAAAATTATTTTTGATTTTTAAATTAAAGCAAAAAATATGAAATTATTTTTTAATTTTGGTCATCAAAATAAATGAGTTTTTACTAAATACATAGGTGTTTCTATTATTTGCATTATCAGTTCTACTATGTATTTTACAAAAAACTCAGTCCGATTTATACATTATTTTAACATAAATTTGCCTCTTTCGTCCCCATTGAAAGTTCCTTTTCTGTATAGGTATTTCTAACCCCTTCCTATCTCAAAAAATTTAATGGCCTTTACTAGGTGATTTTAGATTTAATAGATTTTTGACGATATGTATTTTAAATGTATTGTTGAAATAAATTTGAAAGGGAGGAGAGGGATTAAGTCAAAGGCTATTCAGTCATCTATATATCTTCTCTTAAAAAAGTGGGAATCATTCAACACTTTTAAGTATTTGTGGCGGTCATTCTTACCATTTTTCTTTTTTTTTTTTTTTATTTGGGGGGGGGGGGGGGGTGGGAGTTGATATCAAGGTACGACCACCTACATATAAAAAGAGTAATGTAATTCTTGGTGGTAAACAGAGATGTCGGAACAGCTGTAGGTGTCAGAAATCAGAACTAGCTGAAATGTTGGGTGCAAGAAAAAATTGTCGGAACCAAAGAAGGAACTAAAAATCCCTGTCCCATTCTCTGCAGACCCAATTTTAAACGATTTTGTAGTTAGCGCTCTTATCCAGTTAACCAAAATTTCAATTTCACTGCGACCCTTGCTAGTCTGCAGTGTCTCTGGCGATGAAGAGAAAAAAGGCGCAGTGAAGAATATCAAAAATCTGTATTCTCTCCAGCTCCATTTAAGTTCCAAAAAATTTCTTCATTGTCAGATATATTTAGAACAACACATAAAACAACCCTGATTACTTTAATCTAAAAAATCCCTTTATATTCTCTAAACATACAACTCATTCATCAAATTTTTAGTTTTTATGACGTCCTACTATTCACTCGTGTTTGAATCTTCTTTTAGCTTATTATTTATAGTTTAATATCCCAAAAGAAAATATTATTTCGAGAAATATTATTTATTTATATCCTTGTAAAAGCGGATTTATTGACATCAACAAATTGTCATCTAAAAAAAGAGAAAATCCTCTCGGAAATTGAACGTTATTTAATAAACATAATTAAACGTCAAATGATAAAAAGTCTATTAATAAATATTAAAAAATATTCCAAAAATAAAATTCTCATTTAAGATTGACATTAATTTTATTGAAAAGAGTAAAAAGAGACGGGGAAAAAGAGATTTCACCGAAAACTTTAATTCACTTAAAAGGAGATTCACTAATTGTAAGATATTAATTTAATTTTGCAGAACAGGCAATAGCAAGAATATATTGACAGGTATGTAACGATAGCTATTGGCCAATTCCTAATTCCAGATCGGAACAATTTTTAAGGCTTCCACCAAGATCATTTCATCAGTTTTATTAATAATATTGTTAATAAAACAGACAATTCTCCGTAAAAATCTTTTGAAAGTTTCCTTTTGATTGTAGAAAAACGGCTGTCTGGTTCTTGATTATTAATAAACTTTTCATCTATTACCGTTGAGTTTACCTCAGTTATCCTACTGAAATATCAAAATAACCACTCCAATTATAATGTTCCACTATGAAATAAATTTTTTTAATCGATACCAATTATTTGTTTTTTTAGAAAATTTTATTTGCAAAATAAACCTTCCCTTCTCTTTTATTTTAATAAATTTTTTTTCTGCTTTTCCCTCATTTCCCCTCGATAGGCGGCGCCAAATCTTAAAGTCAAACTTTACAGCAATATAAGTCACTGATCGAACAAACAAAAAAATTTTTGCTGCGAATGGCGCGAGAGAGCGGCAAATCTTCGTTGGTAAATATAAAATATATAAACTCTTTCAAAGTGTAATGTGTTTGTTGAGAGTGGACGAAAAAGCTAAATCACTGAAAAACGAGAATTTGGCGCAAAAATATTAGCGAAGAGGGATTTTGGTAGGACAATTTACTAAAAGGACGATTCTCCCTGAAAAGATGATTCATTGGATAAATACTGTACTTATTCCTCAGTATATAAGACATTTAATATATGATTTGTAAAGACCTCTGAAAACAAAGGATATATTGAAGAGAGTTGATCTAATAAATAGAATAAAAGAATCCAAAAAACGGGTACTCTCCTTTCCAAAAATATTTAATTAAAAAGGTACAGGTGATGTCTTTACGGATATATTATATCACCCATTGGAACCGAATTTAGCTGACATATAAATAAAAGTGATAGTGACATGTGAGAGGGTGCATATCAGAGTTCGACAATAATTCCCTTTGCATGTTCTTTTCAACTAGCCAAGATCGTGGACCTTTTCCAAAATCAAACAGAACTTCCAAAAAATTTTTTTCGGTAAATTTCCATTTTATAAATTGTCCCCTATTAAAATGATGATCTACTGGCAGCAGCTTTTGCACTTTTGTTTGCTGAGAAGAGAGGAAAAAGAAGGTAGTAGAGGAGGAAGGGATAAATTAATCCTTCCACCAATCGGAGCGATTTCCTCCAAAATTGGGAATTTCATCTAAAAATTTATTCAAATCGATTATTTATTTTTTTTTGTCTATTTTACCCTCAAATTAACTAGTCCATTAGTAATTCAAAGAAAAAAATAAAAAAATAAAAAGATTGTTTAGCAAAAATGATGGGGGGTTTGAACTAAGAGAAGAAGACTTCTTTTATTTTTTTTAAAAGTGCCATTCCCCCTCCTTTGCCTGTTTAGGGGGGCTCATTTCTTGTTTTTAGTCCTCATCTTATTTAAATGCTAATTGCACATTTTTCACATGAAAATATTTTGGAAGCTTTTAATGGAGTAAATATAAATGTTTTTGACTTTAAATAAATATTAGAGAGAGAGGGGAATTTTTATTTAGTTAATTTAAGAGAAGGCTAATTAATTTATTGTTAAAAAGCATAGGGAAATCGGGAGAAGAAAAAATATGGTAATTTAAGAGGAATATTTAATGCTTTTTCGATTTTAAAATATAAATTTGTGAGATTGAAGTAATAAACTCTCTAACAAAATATCAAAAAGTTCAGATCAGAAAGATATTCCAGGCTCATTCAAATGAAGCAATTTAACTTTTCTTGGAAAATCTACCGGCAACATATTTTTTAATTTTCTTTAAATCTGTCGCCTTGAGAATTTTTTCAGAATATTTTATATCTAAAAGTTTCATTTTTAAATAAAAATTTAATTTAGTGGTTGGAATTAAGTACCGTATAATTTTTTATTTCTTACGTACCCTATTACGTACCATACTAACCGTACAAAACCTATAAATACTGAAGTTCGATCACTACTTTAAACAACTGATTTGATTGGCAATATTGTTGAGGATTTATGTATGTAGATATTTTTGTTTGATTACAACTAAATATATTCTAACGCATTTCAATCAGAACTTTTTTGTTGTACTTCCCTTATTTTTTTACAACAAAATCTTTTTTTTTGTTGTTTAGTCATCATTTCCAACTATATTTATTCCCACCGCAATTCCTTTTTTATATACTTTTTATTTTAACATTTTTACCCTTCCGCGCAGCTAATCCTGTCTCCCTCCCTTACTTTTTTGTCGGTAATTTTCTCTCAAACAAACGTGCCAGAAACAGTTCAACACCACCAACATTGAAGAGCGGAAAAGATTAACAAATTCTTCTAACGGCATTTTTCTTTTGACCGATGACCGTGACGTTATAAAGGGAGAAAGAAGTGTTTAGCAGGTAGAAACAAATCGACCGGAAATAACAAAAAAAAAATTAATCTCGAGATCAAAACAAAAACATTTTTTGATTTTTAGGTAAAATGATAAAGAAAATTTTATAGAAATAAGAGAAATACTTTTAAAATTTCTCCAAGGGATAAACGAACACATCCGTTCAGCATTTCTGATTTCCTAACCTCATCTCCAAATTCTTCTAAATTAAATTTATTTACTTAACTTCAGGTTTCCCTTTTTGTAAATTCAGGTTTTTAACTTAGAAAAAAGAAGGGGGAAGAAGCTTTCAGGATACAAAAAATACATCTTCTATAGACTTTGTAGATGTAAATTTAGCTTCTACATAACTAATCAACTCAAAAATTCAAAATATTCAAGAAAGAAATACAAATAAAAATTTTTAAAATTTATTTCCCTCTCCAAATTTTTAAACCCCTCTCTCCAATATTTCTTTTACGTTTTTATATTGCTCCCAATTTTAATTGTTTTTATTTTTTTAGAAACCATTATTTGGCAATAAAAATAAATATATGCGCGAGTATCTATATTATTTTCTCTCTTTATTCCTAAAAATTTATGCTTGTTGCGACAGTCGTTATAATTTTTGAATAAAAGTTGGAGAAATATATACGTAGAATTATTTTTATGACAAAATTTTCTAAAACTTGAATTAAAATTTTATATTTTTATGTTGAAAAATAAATTTATAAAGAGTAGTAAAAGAGAGATAATAAAGAATTTATAGGGAAGGAAGGCACTTGAAAAAGCATTTTTTTACATTAAAGACTTGAATTGTAAATATTTTTAAATTAAAATTTTGAAATGAAAAAAGAAATGGAAAAATGCAGAAAAGATATCTGTTAAATATCCCTCTAGATTCACCTCCAAAATTTTTTTGATGGATTAAAATTTTATATTTTTATGTTGAAAAATAAATTTATAAAGAGTAGTAAAAGATATTTAACAGATATCTTTTCTGCATTTTTCCATTTATTTCTCAATAAATTTTAAATACTAATATCAAAAATATGAGGATAAATAAATATATAACTGATAAATAATTGAGGGCGGTCCACTATCGGGATTGTCAGGATTATCCAGGCTTTTTTGAATCTCGATCTTTGTTGAAATCTTTACTGAGGTAAAATATCGATGCCGATTTTCCTAATTCCGATACCTGGTATATGTGTTGGCACAAAAAGAATATTCATTTTATCAGATACAAAAATATTTTTTGGATACCAAACAACGTTCAAATTTCTTTTAATTTTCTCAAATTTTTCTATAAAATCCCCCCTAAAAATATATTTTTCGTCTTCTCCATCTTCCCACAGACTTCCATAAACAAAATATAAAATTATTTTCCTACCCACAACTTTTTTGGGCTAACAAAAAGGAATACTGTGGAAAGGAGTGTCGTCGGGCTTTGTTTGTTTAAATAAGCAAAAAAATTAAGAGAAAGGAAAGATAATAATAAATTATTTTGGACGTGTTAAATAGGCGCGACATTAACTGAAAAATAAATTGTTGATGATTAAATATTTCCCTTATCTTTTAATATTTTTGTTTTAAAAAGAAAGTTTTTTATCAGTAAAAATATTAAGAAAGGTTTATGGGACTTTTTTTTGGAGACGGTTATTTATTTTAAATAAATAGAATGTCTCAAAAATAAGTAACTTTTATTTATTTTTATTTTTTTAATAATTAGAGATCAGAAAATTGAAGTTCGCTTACATACACCCTTTGGGGCTTAAAAATTATTTAAAATTGAGTATATCCATTAACAAAGATACACATTAATCACAACTAAAATTTAAAAAAATGTACCGAAATTGAGGTATTTTATCTATTACTGGGTGTATGTGAAAATAGATCCGTTTGTATTCAATCGAAATTTTTTAGTATTTTTTAGTGATAAGGGTTGGGTATGGCTTCGGGGGCTAATTCGGCCGGAGCGAAGATTTTGAAACGAAGACGGGGCCAAAAAACGCATAATACCTAAGTATTTAGCACTGGTCCTCATGTAACCATACATACTTTTGTATAACCATTTTTCTTTCCAACTCATTTTTAATTAAATTTTCATCCAATTTGTCCAAGGAAAAAATTAGAAGAAGTGGGGGGAATTCTGAGGAGAGAATGAAATTTTAAGATAAAGCGAGCAAGGATGAAATAAATATCTAAAAATGAGGTAGAGTAAATCAAACTTTTTGAATATTTAAAAGAAAAACTTGCCTGATTAGAAAAATATTTTTTTTCTAGATAATTTTAATTGTATAGAAAATAAAATATTTATTTTTCCTTCTTTTTACTGCGCAGAAAAAAGAGGAAGGTGAATGTGGGGGGATGTATGTATGTACAAATCAAAACAATTTACCAACAATTTAATGGTTGTTTTCCTTTGCAAATCATCAGCAGTAGATAAAAAGAAGAATTAAAAATAAATTCTTCTCTACCGTAATGCTACGGCAATTCAAGCGAGTCAAAAGGAAAAAATGGAAGGAAAATTGGGTATATCGAAGAGTTAGGAGAGAGGAGGGGGGGGGGACAAAATGAATGAAAATTTGGAGCGGTGAAGGGAACATTGTGGCGGTGTGGAGGGAACATTATATTTTGGGGGTAGGAGAGAAGGAGAATAAAAAAAATTTTGTGGGAGAATTTAGGAGAAGAAGAAAGAGGAGTAAACGATTGTTGGAGTCTATTTAACTAGTCTATTATTCATCATCAAAGTCGAGGCGCCAGATTTAGACATTGAGGCGCGGTGGAGCTAAGGCGTGGAAATTTTATTTAGATAGAAGAGGTCTCACAGAATTTTTGCAAAAAGGACCTAGATGGAATTTCCTAGTCTTATTAAAAATTTCAGACTTTTTAGTTATTATGGCCGAATAATCAAAAATTTTAGTCTATTAAAATATTAAAAATTATGGACAAAAAATCAAATTTTATTTAAAAACCTAGGGATTTTTATTGAGCTTTTCTGACAATAATTCTGAAACAATTTACCAAAATCCGAAATTTGCAGTTAGGTACGTTAATAAAATTTGCAAGTGAGGTAAGAAAATAAAAATTTCACAATCTTTGGCTTTTCAGACCTGGAAATATCCTAGACCGCGCCATATCTTCCACGCCTTAACATCCACAAGGAAGAGAGAAAGAAATGAATTTCGGGTGAGAGGAACCCCCAAAAATCTTTTTTAATGTTTATTTTATACCCGCCCACCACAATTTAAACAACCACTCACAAACAATAGGGAAAAACTCCTCCCTTTCCCCCTTCCCTTTATTTTCTTTTTTCTTTCCCCTCTCGTCACAAGAAGTGTATTAAATATTATATAGTCTTTCCTTCTTAATTTTAAATTCCCCCTTTAGTTAAAACCCCCAAAATTTGTCAAAAATCCTCTAAATTCCCCAACTTAATCCCATAAATCATTTAAAAGCCTCTCAAATTTTTTACGTTTTTTCTTCTTTAAAAACATGTATTTTTAACAGAAAAATAATCCCGGCAGACTAAAATACCCGAAAATGCCCTCCTAAGCGCCGATTAGTCTCTGCCGGGCCGCATAAGTAATCTTCTTCTTCCCCTCTTTTAAAATAATTTTTTCTCTTCATTTCACGGCCCGTTTCTTTAAAATTTTTAGGTAATTCCCCCCAACACTTGTTGATAATCCAAAATATATATACTCATCGACCTAAGGCTTATCCTACTTAAAAAATTAAACGAATAGTTTTAAAGGGGGAATTTTTTTGAAGGAGGGGGGAAGAGGGGGAAGTAATCTTTATTGTTATAATTAGATTAATAAATCTTATAAGGAAATCCTCTAATTAATGAAAGGATTCTAACCATGGGAAGGAAAAAATCTGAGAATAAGTTAGTAAAGAGGGGATAACATGGGAAATTTATGAATATGAGGTCAAACATAATTTATTCTGATCAGATATGTAGTTAAGGGTGTCTCAAGTTTATTTTGAATATACCAAGTTATTTTTTAGCACCTTATTTTTAATTTTTATTCTTAGTTGGAATGTTAAGGGCAAAATTTCTAAAAGATACCTTTAATATATGACGTGTGTTTACGATTTTATGATAACGAGGATTTTTATTCTATCCAAATTTTCCTGATTTTAGTTTTAATATTTTACCATAATGTTGTGTCAGTACTTTCAGAAAGTATTATGATCATCTGAGGATCCGATCATCAGTCGACTGTGCTCGGGAACAGTTGACAGTGCCACCATCCAATCAAAGGATTGGAAGGTGGCACAAACGGTCTTGAATCGGGCCCTTTCATACGATGGTTCATTCTATCTCTCATCTAATGAACTTTTCTTTGTCACGAAAATAATATTTTCATAAATGTTTTAAATTGGCATCAAAAGTCTCCTTAATCGTACATACTTCCTCGAATATAATTCTCAAAGTTTATTTTTTTATGCCGGGCATATTTTAAAGATAATAGAATTACTGTATAAATATTTTTAATAATTCCTCCTACCTTTATTTTTTTAATTTGCCACGTCAGTAATATTTTAGAAGGAATTTTTATTAAATAAAAGCCAAAGAAAGTAAAGGCGATAAAGTAAAATCTGAGAGGGAATTATTTGAAAAAGAAGATTTTCTTGACAGATTTTTTCTCATTCTTTTAGTTATGGTCAGTAGTCATCTTTATGTCCAAAAAATTAAATAAAAATAACAAAAATGAAATCATTAGAGGATTTTATTTGTTTAAAAATAAAGAAAATGTTTTTTAAAAAGAATTTTCCGGAAATCTTCTTTTTGAAGAAAGAAAAGAAGATTTTTAGAGGCTGATCCTGATTTTTGGGAGAAATTTAGGGAGAATGACGTTATTTTGGGGGGATTTGACGATTTTCGTAAATGATAAGGATTTTTAAATCTTTGAGGGTTTTATTTAATTAAAATTATGAGAAAAATTGAGAAAGAGATTCCCTCCTTTGCAGAGTTTGAATTCTCAATCCCCTTTTAATTTTAAATTATTGTCTCTAGTAGGGTTGCGGGCCCGATCCGGCCCTAAAAAGACTCGGTCAGTTGAGGGCCCGAATTTTGGCCCTAAAAAGACTCGGTCGGGCCGGCCCGATAAAAATGAGGAAAGAAAAAATGACTCGAACGTCGGCCTGACTCGAAAACTCCAACCTTTCTTTATGGATAGGTTAGTCAAATTACTCTCTTAGCTTAAAGAATAATATTCCCAATCAGCAACCTTATTCCCCAGATCCTTCTCCCTTAAAAATCCGAGCCACTATTGTAAAGAGAGACTGTTCCAGATTGTTTCCCTTAAAGATCCGCTCCATTCACTTCCAAACTTTAATCCCAATATCACTTAATTAGCTTCCTCTCAGAAAATTATTCACTTCCCCCAAAAGATATTTATTATTTTTTAATTTAATTTACGGAAATGAAAAGCAAAAATTAAAAAAAAAATAAAAGAAAAATAAAAAAAAATAAAAAAAATAAAAAAAACATTTTGACCACTAAACTACTTTATTTAATTGCCCCATTACGTAAAAAAGTATTAAAAAATATTTGTAACAAAATTAAATATAAATACATTTTTTCTTCACTCCTCCCTTATGACCATTCTTTGAGAGATCATTTAATAAAATAAATTTATTTTTGGGAAAATTCTCGGATTAATTTTTGCTGACGTCTAGGGGAGGGGAAGAAGGAATATATAAAAATAGGGACAGATTTGGCTTTGATTCCTTTTATATATTTTAAGATTTTTACGTAGTTTTGTGAGCGCATCCTTTTCAGAAAAAAAAATAAAATAAATAGAAAATTTATTTCTTTCCTTTATTTTTGTGGCATTTTTGATTTTTGACTGAAAATTAAGTGCGTCAGGAAATAGTTTTTATTTAAACACAAATAAAATGAATTGGATTTTATTTTTTAATAGCCTGGAATTTAATGAATGGATAAGGATATAAGGAAGGGATATAAAGCACATTCTGTCCTCAATAAAATATTCCTCAAAAATAGTGAGAGTTTGTGGGCTGGCATACAAAAAGTATTAAGTATACAGTCAATCCTGATTTTTATATACTCCCTTAGGGCTGAAAACCTTTTTTGAAGTGGCTAATAATAATTCCTAATAATTTAGAGGTACTTTAAAACAAGGGCTCCTCCAATCAAGTGATCAGAGAGTCGATCGGTAATGAAAAAGGTGCCGGAAATCGGCTCAAATGTCGGAACTAGCAAATCGGAAATCAGCTTAAAATTTCGTAAATCAAAATTTCGGAACCTCTGCAAGTGACTAACCAAATATAAGGAAAATCTATTTTAATTTTAATGGTATTTAAAAATAAGATTCGAATATCTTCTATTTATTGTTTGAATTGTTCTAAAAAGTATTCTCAAAAAATGTCCTTTTTTAATATTTTCTAATACTTATCTCTTCATTCAGATTTTATTAACTAAATTACCAAATTTAAACGCCAAATTTTTCTTTAATTTTTATTTAAATTAACTTCTTTCTTCGCTCTAAAAATGAGCAGCAGTTACAGCATCCAAAATTCGGCAGCAGCCCAATCAATGGCTGCTTATTTTAAATCAGTTAGTGGAGGGCCTAATCCATACACAACTTCCTCACAATGTTTTTATTTTTAAATAAAAAATATTTAAAAAATTTTTGTAGCTCCATTAGCCTTTTCTGCGGCGGCGGCGGCTGCTAGTGCTGGGTTTTCACCTGCAGCTGCTATGGCTGTGGCTAATGGGTAAATCTTTTAGTTGATTTAATGAAATTTTAAAAACCTCTATTTAATGAACACCTTCTTGTGTAGTGGACACTATTTACATTCTCTCAAATACCCAACTTAAAGCTCTAATTTATCTCAACTTCTCGTTTATCACCATGAATTATTCTAATATCCCTCTCAGTTATCTCAGAAGGTTGATTTCCTTAAAGATGTTTTATAAGTTTGGAAATAAATACTTTAAAATTCTCTTATATCAAGTTAAACATAAATAACCTATCTTCCCTCCACAGATTTCCATTTTCTTCACCAGACGCCTCAGGGCTTTGGTCAACTGCTCCACCACGTTTTGGGTAAAAATTTTTATTTTCTTCTAGAAAATTTTTTTTTCAATTTAAGAAAGCAAAGAAGGGAGAGAACAACATTTTCTCGAGCCCAATTAGATATACTTGAAAAGGTTTTTTGAATTAATTTTTAATAAAAAATAATTTTTTCCCTAAATTTATAGCAATTTGTTTCACAAAGATATCCAGACATGTAAAAAAAATAATAATTTTAAAAATAAATACATATTTATTTTTTAATAGATATTTGAGAGAAGAAATGGCAGCAAAAATTGGTTTGCCAGAATCTCGTGTACAGGCAAGTTTTTTTAATTATTTTTTGTTAAAATTTTGGGTTAAACCATTTTATTTTTTGTGTAATATGACTGAAATTTAAATGTCTAATAGGGATTTGTGCTTAGTTTCAGGCTTCCCAAATGATAATCTGGTCTAGATATCCGGAACTGAAAATCTATGTATCTGGAAATTTCCGGTTCTTATATCGGTGCCAGATATCCGTAGATTTCCCTTAACCATAATCCGGAGACCTCCATATTTTTTGTGTTTACTTTTTTATCTTCTACAATAATTAAGCAAGAAACGTCTGTATTAAATAGGGTTGGGGTTAGAGTCGAGCCGATGTTCGGATCATTATCGGGCAGGCCCGACCGAATCCTTTTCGGGCCAAAATTCGATGCTCGACTCTATCTTTTTGACCGGACCGGGCCCCAACTCTAGTATTAAACAAAAATTATTTAATTCTCTCTTTAAAGGTCTGGTTCAAAAATCGCCGGGCCAAAGCTCGTCAAGTCGAAAAAATGGATAAGCGTATATCCTCAACAAATTGTTTACGTCTTCCCTGTTCCTCCACAAATGGAGGAAAATTAATAATAAATGGGGGAATTTCTTCAACAACTTCAGATTCTTCTTTGGATAATTCAATAAAAAATGAAAAAATAAATAATTTAAATAATATAAAATTAGAAGAAAATGAGGGGGGAATATTAAATAATAATGAAAGTGGGGGAGGGATATCCCCAGGTTCTCAATTAGAAGCTGAACCTAAAATGCAACAACAACAACATTTGGCTAGTATGTATTTGGGAAATCTTTCACCGAGCGCTAGTAAGAGTCTTAAAATTTTTTTTGGGATATTTTGTATATTTGCGATTTGGGAAGGATTTGGGAAGTATGATTTGGGAAGTATGATTTGGGAAGCAAGAAAAGGGTGTAAAACAAATAAGTGTGCCTCCCAACTATAAAATAGTAGAGCTATCGAAGATCCTTAGTCTTTAGTCTTTGGATCAAATTTTGGTCTTGAGTTTTGAAAAAATCTTTGGCTTTAGTAAAGGGAGGCGTGGTTTTTGAAATTAGATAGTCTATAAAATTAAAAAGTTATTTAGATTTAATTAAATAATAGTTAGATTTAATTAAATAATAGTTTAATTAAATAATAGTTTAACTTTTACTTATTTTAAAACCCATTTAAATTAACTATTACATTATTTACTAATTAAAGTGATAAACTATTACCCGCCATTTCGTAATGGAGCATATGCCGGTGTTTATGGCAATAGTTACACCAATAATTCTATGGATATGTATACAGCGGTAAATTTATTAGATTATTTATAGGCTAAAATAAATACAATTTTAAACAAAAAAATTTTCGAAAGCTTGAAAATGAAATATTTAAAAATGAAAAAAATTCTTTTTTTAAAGGCTTATCCAACAATGGCTGTTGCCGCCGCTGCAAATATGAGCATGAATGGATATACAAATAATATTAGCTCTGCTATGAATAATCTTCCTCAAGTAAAAATTAAAAAAAAATTTATGAAAAATAATTTTTAGAGTTTAAATGGTTTTATGAATTAAAGAGAAGGAAGGAGAGGCCATCCAAAAAAAATAAATTTAAAAAATTTTTTGTTTAACCTTTTTCTTTTTTCCATTTATCTACAACAATTTTTCGATGCAATACATATAATAATTAAATAATTAATAAAAAAAATATATTTACCTACCTAATTAATGTAATCTTTAAAAAAGTTCTTTTTTTAGTCTGAAATAGGCAGAAATATCCTATATTAATTTTATAAAAAAATAAAAAAAAAATATCCTTAAAAAAGTCTCTTATAACGAGAGTTGACTAATTTACACCTAATAAAAAACTAAACTATAATGTTGTCGATTCTAATAAATCCTTTGTATTCCAGAGAATTCCAAAATTTCAATTTTTTTCAAATTCCAAAATTCCCAAAAATCAAAGAATGGAAACCAAAAATTTAAAATAACCAAAACCAATTCTCTCGAATACATTTATTTCATAAAAAGAACTTTTCTCTTTTAATTTCTAGTTAATAATCCATCAAAAGAAAAATATTTTTGTACAAAAATTCCCTCATTTTAAATTTTTTTGTGAATTATTTCTAAATAAATATATGTGATATATACTAAGTATGTTTAATTTTTATAGAAAATTTAAATTAAAAAAATATTTAAAAAATCTTCCTAAATTTAATTTATGTTTGCAGTTAATCATTAATTATTTATGTTCGTCAACCGGCTTTGATTAACTACTCTCTTTTAATTTTTTTAATTTTTTTCACACCTTTTTTTTCTTTATATCAAAAGAAAAATTTTTTTAAACTGCAAATTTTGATTTTTTTGTTTTAATTTTTAGTCCAAAAAAATATTTAATTGCAATACTTTTAACTGTTATTTAATGCAACAAAAAAATTGTAAATATTTGAATGACTCATTTCTTTAAAATTTATATAAACTTTAAAATGTTTCTTTAAATTCTTTCATTTTTATATTTGTTTGTCTAAAATTTTAGCGATTTGTGTCATTATGGGAACTTTTTTTGATTCTCTTGGTGTGGATCAGTAGTCGACTTAAAAAATAAATTCAGTATTTTGGGGATCGAATCGGCATTATTTGGGAATCGAAAAGTCATAATGAATCGAAAAGTCATAATCGCAGAATAGGCCCTTATGTGGATGTCTTAAATTCGTAAAAATTTCAAATCCACTAAATTACAATCCACTAAATCCAAAAAGAGGGCTGTGGGTTACTTTATCCGCAGCTGCAGGTAGTCAGCTAGTTCTAGGGCGATTCTTTTAATAGGGTTAACTCTCAATTTCTACCCGAGTAGGAGAACCTGGAAAATATACTACCTCATTTTTAGAATACCGCCCCAATAATTCCAAATCCGAAAATTTCTTTTAAAGAACATTTTTAATTTAAAAAACCCTCCCCATTTAAACACCTACATACTATTTATCAAAACATTTTTTCAAAAATATATTATTTACCTACTCCTTCCAATCATTTAAAATAAAAATATCAAAAAAATTAAAAAGAGGAGAGGAATCCGTGCGCGCAAATTCATAATTAACAAAAAGAATGTAATCAATCATTTTTAGATTACGAACTCTAAAAATGAATGGAAAATAACCACAGACCTTTTAAAACAAGTCATTTTATTATTTTAAATTTATTGATAATTGCAGTATTAATAACAACGCCTAAAAAATAGTTTTTATCAAGTGTGAGAAAACTTTAATAAATATTTTTTATTCATGTGTTTGAATCTCTCAATTTTTGAAAATAATTTAAGGAGCTTGTTAAAAAACTTTTTTAATAACTGTTGACAATTGCAAACTAGCCTAATAATCTCTAGATTCTAATAAGTTAACAAATTGTAGATTTAATATAACAAACCAATAAATTTCCCCAGAAGAATACTGAAGGTACCAAACGAGAGTGAAATAAATAGGATCTATAGTTGACAAAAAACGAATAGAATTTCTTAGAAAATCAAGTGTTTAATGAAGTCCCCTTTAAATAACTTTCTTTAAGCATTAATAAACGTAAAATTGCTAACTTATCTAAAATCTAAAGACTTTTTGCTTTCGAAATAATAGAAAATTAGGGTTTGAATCGAGCTTCATTAACAAATATCCTTTGAGAGAATATTCCCCTTTCGTATTTATTAAATACGCCAAAAAATAAATAAAAAACATAATGCCAAAATAAAAAAATATTCCTAAAAATTTTCTTGCCTCGGGCATTTTAGCTTTCCTTTAATTTTTTCAGATTTTTTTCTTGCCTTTTTTAAAAGAATGTTTGTGCCTTCTTCATCCTCAAATCATTCCCCTATTTTTGCCAATTCTTCTTCTGGCCCAAATTCTGATTTTGTTGTTTCTGCAACAGTTTGTCCGAGTATTACAGCTGTTCAACAAGCAAAGTTATGTCAGAAAAGATGTTTACAATGGAGGGATATATTTTCTGAAAGAATTTATTTGGTTTTTTTAAATAAATTTTTTTAAATATAAATTTTTTTCTAAAGGTTTGTAATCAAATTCACCCTGGAATGGGCCTTGAAAAGGATGCTCACCAATATATTTCTGAAATTTTGGCAAGAGTTTTGTATGAAATATTGGAACAAGCGCCAACAAATCCTGAAGATTTATTACAAAAAGTAAAGACTACATTCCCTTTAGCATTGGGAAATTTTGTGGCAAAAGTAAGTTGGAAATTTTGTTTTTTTCAATATTTATGTAATCTTTTTGGCAATTCTGTTAATTTTCTTTTTATTCAATCCTCACTCCGGTTATTCTTATTTCTTTACTAATTCATTCCTGCATGCTGGGTCTACCTACTTCAAATGAGGATTTTTTGTCTCCATTTCTTGTTTTGTTTTAGTTTTTTAATAAAGGTCTTCAATCAATTCCACTCTTAAAATCTTGAAAAGTTTAGGGAGTTCTTTCTGTTTTCCTTCGTTCTCATACATTTCCATTTCCCCCTCAAAATCAATTTCCGCCAAATATTTTAAAATTATAGTATCTTTCAAAATATACAATTTAAGGAAACTCGAGATTCTGTTCAAAATTTCTTCCTCAAACGACTCAACCAAAGCAAATCAAAAGAAGTTAAATCTCTGGCTGCACTTTATAGAAAAATTTATAATGTATCTAAAGAACATTTGGGACAAAAATTGGACGAAAAAACAGTTTCTCAATTAATGCATGTTTTGGAATATATTTTACACGATTTATTAAACGTAAAGGATGAGATTTTTAATTAAAATTTTTAAATTAATTTTTAGTGGACGGGCACTTATGTAAATAAACTTCTCGATGAAAGCAGCACAATAAGTCTATTTGGATTAAGAACTGCTTTAAATGCTGACAGAGTTTGCTTAAAAGTTATTTTTTGGATAATTTTAAATTTATTAGGGGCTAGCTGATTTACTTGAAATTCTTTATGGAAATGAAGAGGAACTGTCTTTGGCAGGAGTTTTTACAAATACTACACAATCTTCCCCGGCTGCGCATACAGTTAATTTTTTGATTTTTAATTATTTTTTAATGGAGAGGTCCATTTTAAATAATCTTTTAAGGGGTTTTTTACCCATAATCTGAGCTTTTTTTTTAAAAAAATTTCCTACTTATGTTGGAAATCTAAAAAATTTTCTTTTAACCGCACAAGTTTATTTCATATTTTCAGTAAAGTTTCCATCCATTTTTGAGCTAAAATAAGGCTTCAAAATATTCATATTTTTAAAAATCCATTCCTTTAAAAAATTCTCATTTAATTTTAGCCGTCTATATCTTCCTCAATTTCTGTTGACCAACATGTACAAGAATCTGACAAAAGTCAATATTATGAGAAGGTTTATTTAAATATTTTTTAATATTATTTCCTTTAAATTTTACAGCTTTGTAATGAATTCAAACAAGACGAAATGCGTTTTATTCGTGACCTTAGTATGATCGTTAATGTTTTTAAACGTCGTTTGGAAGCAGGAATAATAGGAAGTTCTCCTTCTAAAGACAATTATATTGCTGGAATATTTGGAAATGTTCACGAAATTTATGAGCTTACAATAAAAATACATCGAACAATTGAAGATGGAATTGATATGGCAAGTCCCCCATTGCTTGGAATGGGACTTTGGGAATTGGCAGAGGGTTGTGAATTTGATGTTTATCTTCAATTTATGGTTTGTTTAAAAAATATAATTTTAATAAATTTATTTTTAAAATTTAAGGAAGTTTTTAAAGAACCGCTTAACAAGAAAATTGAAAGAATGATGAAAGAGCCTACTTATTTAGAGTATTTTGATGTAAGTTTTTTTGAAATTTATTAAAAAATATTTCTTCAAGTTATTTTTTTATTTTTTATTATTTTTTATTTAAAATTATTTTTTCTAAAATTTATCTTTATTTATTGTTTCTTTTGGAAATTTGTTTCGGGAAAAATTTTTCATCTCGCTGATATATCTTTTTGTGGATCATTTTGTGACACCTGGAATGTTCTGAAATTTCCTTAATTTTTCCCCTAATTTTCAGATCGAAGATAGAATTTATAGCGGCACTCCAGGCGGACATACTTTCCGAATGGCTGTTAAATATGTTTTGCCTTCTTTACTTTATTCTGTAATGGCACATTTTAGATGTTATGGTGAATATGTTAAGGTTTTTTTTAATTATTTTTATTTATTTAGAAAAACTTTTTAAGTTAATGATGGGTGCAACAGAACAAGAAACTGATCAAAAAGACCTTTACAATACAGCTATGTATTTAAATGTTGTTGGAAAACGAATTCAAGATCTTAAACTTCCAATTGCTCCACACATGTTTTTTAATTTTTTAATTAAAATTTTTATTTTTAAGCAGCGAAAAATATTCTCGAGGCATTCGGCGTGACAATACTCGGTCTTTTCATATGAATGTTATCCAGCATATACAAAGAAGCATTGGTCTATTTTTTGATAAAACCCTTGTATTTTCTTTTTATTTTAGAAGGCTGGGAAGGCAAAGAAATTGGTTATATGTGTAATATGTTTATAAGAGAAGGAGAACTTTTCCAGATGAGAAATTCACCGACAATTGCAGGTAATTAGGGATGGTTCCTTTCTTGTTGACCGTTTTATAAAGAATTTCCTCTTGACATAGTTGGGTCAAAGTTTCTATTTGTCATTTATCTTCAAAAAATTTTCATTTCAGACATCCGTGTCAGTTCCTATTCTGGTTTCTCGTTCCTTTAACCTCTTACTTTTTAATTTCTAGTTTCATTTTCATCACAAATCCTAATTTTACTAGTTTCTAGATAATATTCTCCGTACTCGATCTAATTGGACTGAAAGATATGTTTTTCTATTTGACCACTTGCTGGTTATATGCAAATCGCTTAAAAACCATAACACAAAAGGAAATGTAACTGGAAGTCAATATTTATCGTCAACATCTGCTTCATACAAATTCAAAGATAAATTATACATTCGACGATCAGATATAATTGATTTAGAAGACGATGATGAAGTAAAAAATGCTTTTAAAATATGTACAACAGCAAAAGGAAGTAATGACGAATATATGAATATTGTGACTTTATTTTGTCAAACACCGGAAGACAAAGAAGCTTGGATGACTTCTCTGGTTGAAATGCAGACTGCTGGGTAATTTGTGGTTTTGTTTTAATTTAAGGGGCAGGCCGAGGGAATCTTGGTGACTTTTAAACAATAACTTATTTTTAGCGTTTTGCATCGTATGTTGGAAGCTTATTTAAAGGAGGAAGAAAAGCGTATTCCACTTATTGTTCCTACTGTTTGTGAATATCGTTATGCAGAGCCTGACACAGAAGAGAATATAATTTTTGAAGATTATACCCACAATAGTGGTATTCCTGTTGTCCGTTCAGGCACTATTTTGAAATTAATTGAACGTCTAACTTTTCCCAGGTTTATTAGTTTCTAATTTTCTAAACAAGTTTTCTTTCAGATATACAGATAATGAATTTGTCAAAACTTTTATGATAACATATCGATCATTCTGCTCCTCATCTGAACTTTTTTCTTTGCTTATTGAACGTTTTACAATTCCAACTCCACATCCATTTGCTTCTCTAGATCCGCATATGAGTGTTGTATTAGCTACCCAACATCAACAGAATCGGTTTATTTATTCTTAATTTTTAGTTTATTTTTTCTAAAGAACCTCTGGAGATGGTCCCAGCACTTCTCCAGCTTATCAGAGCCTTTCTCCGGCAGAATTGGAGCAGGCATTTCACCGTTTTCGTCAAGAATATCAAAAACCAATTCAACTTAAGTTTGTTTTTTTATTTTTTTTTCTAAAATTAATTTATTTTCTAGGGTTTTAAGTGTTTTAAATCATTGGGTCAGTAACCACTTTTATGACTTCGAAAATGACTCCGATCTTCTCCAAAAACTTGTTGACTTTCTTAACGGCAAAGACACTACAATTAAATTGACAACAAATCACAAAAAATGGTGTACTAAAATTCAAGTAAAAATATTTTATTTAAAATTTTATTTTTTGACTTATAAAGGATGTAATTAAAAGAAAGCAACGTAATTCAAGTTCTGCAGATGGAACTTTACAAAAGCCAACAAACAATGACAGTTTACAAGTTGCTGGTACTGGTGGTTTTGCTCCTAATATTCCAGAGGTATAATGTTTTAAATTTGGATATTTTTGAGTCCCGTTCTTGGAAATAAAGTTTTTCATTTATCCCTTATCTCATTTTTCCCCATATATGATTCACCTTATTAAGGATCACCTTATCGTTAGAATGAAGAAACATTTCTCAGCTAAAGTATAAAAACATGTTAAAATTCTTTTTCCTATCTACTAGAATTTAATTATCCTCCTTTTTATTTACAGCCCGTTTGGCACTTTGCAAAAGAAGGCGATATTGCTAATTATGATATGCTGACACTCCATCCATTAGAAATTGCAAGACAAATCACTTTGCTTCATTTTAGTCTTTATCGTGCTATTAAACCTTTTGGTTTGTTTTACTCGAATTGTATTACATTTTCATCTCCAATTTTATTTAGAATTGGTGGATGCTGCTTGGACAAAACAAGACAAATACCAAAGAAGCCCTCAGCTACTCAAATTTATTGACCACAGCACAAATGTAGATTATAAATCAAATTTATTAATAATACTTTTTAGTTGACTTATTGGGTTGCTAAATCTATAGTAGAAACCGAATCTTTAGATGAGAGAGCCGAAATGTTTTCACGCGTTCTTGAAATTATGTTTGTTTTTGAAGAATTGAATAATTTTAATGGATTGATTGCTTTTTTCTCCGCTCTTAATTGTCAACCAGTATATCGTTTAGAAGAGAGCAAGTCGGTTGGTATAGAAGAAAATTTTCTAAAAAATATTTATTGAAGAAATCCATTCCTTTTTTGTAATTTAATTATTTTAAGCGTCTTGAAAAGGAGAAAAAATCTTGGTATGATCGTTTTGTTCAATTATGTGGGGATGGACATTTAAGTGAATTATTACATCGTCTTCGGTCAATTAATCCGCCGTGTGTACCTTTTGCTGGTTTTTATTTTTTCTAATTATTAAATATCTTCTCTCTTTTAGGTACTTATTTGACTCAAATTGTTCTTCGCCTGGAAAGTCTTAAACAACTAGAAAATCGAGATAACAAAGCAAATCAACAAAAACAACAAAATGCTTCTCCAAATACTGATCAACAGCCGGTAAATTTTTGATTGTTATTCTTTTGAATTTGTTTATTAAAATTGAAGTATTGCATTCAATTTAACTGAATTATTTCAATTTTTGTGGCTTTAACTCATTCTCTCATATGTAAGGATCCTTGAGAATCGCATCCTCTTTATTTCGTATTTTTGTGTTTGATAAATCCATCTCTTATATTTGTTATATTTCTTTTAATTAATTTATTTCAGAAAACTGATGTCTCTACACCGGAAGCCGAATCAGACAAAAATTCATCCCCACGATTGCCACAAAAGTCCAAAACCAATGAACGCCTAAACGTCTCTCAAAGAATTATTTCCTTTGTCAAATGTCGCAAAATTGCTGCTATAATCCGTGAAATTCAAATGTATCAAAACCAGCCTTATCCACTCAAAATGGAACCGACAATTCGGGTGGGGTTTTCTTTTTTAATTTAAAAAATATAATTTTTAAAAAATTTACTAAAAATTTTGATGTTTTCTATTTTTGATTAATTCTTAATTTAGTTTTTTTCATCTCCGTTTGATTACGTGTTTTAGTAATGACAAAAATACCTCTCTACATACATAATTACGTTTAAAATTTCTTCCTTATTGCAAGTAATAAAAAATAGTTTCTTTCCTTCTAAACTAAATAATCATTCATTTAACATAGTAGAACACAAAAATCTCGTGAGTTAATTGCAAATGTCGCTTCTCTTTTCTGCAATTATATTTAAATTGTTTAAAAAAGTTTTTAAGGATAATAGAGAGGTTTAAAGATTAGAAAAAAGATATTATAGATTACCCCCTCCAATTTGATCACTTTTTTTTATTATTTTTCGTTGCAATTTATCTCGTTAATTGTGGTATATACATATTAAGTAAGCTCTCATTGATCTTTTTCTAAACAATATTTGGCTTCGTTGATTATTTTGAAGAAAAAGTATAGCCAACTGACGCTTTTCAATTTAGTCTTCTTTCTTAAAATTTACCGCACAATTCATTGCTCTTGAAAGGAGAAAAAGGCGAAGTAGTTAGTTACTCGCCGCCCACTAAATGGCCTTACACACTGATTATCTTCTTTTCTCTTTTTTTCAATTTAAATTGCTCCTTCCGGTTTAGAATCGGAAAGGAGTGAGTGAGAGAGAAAGAAAACCTTTTAGTAATCAAAACAGATTTCTTTCCTTTCTTCATTCTCGAAAACACATATACTCCTCCTGTTTCATTACAATCAATCTCTTAATGTGTCCAACGACGTTTATCTTTTTTAGAGTATAAACTATTTTCTTCCTTTCTTCGTCGTCCACTTTCCTCCTCTTTTTTTTCATTTTAAAATTAAATTAATTTTTAAATTTAATTCATCTTGATAAGCAACAAACACTTTAACCCTATTTTTGGATATTTCTTTTTATTTTTAATTTCATTGTTCCAAATTTTCTAAAAAAAATTTTTTTGGTCAAATGGTTGCAATGTTTTCATTTTTTTGTGAAGCTGCTGAACCTATTTTTAATAATTGTTTTTCTTCCACAAATGGTGGTTATGATTATTTAATGTTTCCTAATGAAAATCGGCGGAAACATGGTTTCTCTTTTCAAGAAATTGTAATTTCTAAAAATATTTTTTCTTCAGCAAGTTTGTATCGTAAAGTTAGTATTGCTAATAAATGTTCTGTTGTAAGTATTCCACAAATAAATTCTGCACGTTTTTCTGGCAGAATATCTCGAACTTGTTCTGTTTCTAATGTTGAAAGGTGTTTGTTTTTTCTTTGCCCCTTCAAACAAAAAAATCTTTTAAAGATTACATAAATCATCTTCTGCGCCTCCTTCCGAAAATTTTTCTGTTAAAGAAGAATGTGTAAATAATTTTTTATATTCTCGTCCAAATTCTTTTCACAAATTAAATGTTAGAAGAAAATCGTCAGTAAATTCAAGAAGTCGGACGAGAATTGATTTGAGAAATGACGGATCGACTGAAAGGAAAACTAGTGGATTTGGACGATTATTGGTGTCTTATTTTTGATCAAAATATAAATAAATAGAAATATTTTATTTAAATTAAATATTTTTTATGTTTTTTAATTTTTGTTTTTCAGCATTTCTTCGAATCTATCAACCCACTCAATGGCTTTAAAGACAAGGACGATTTTGAGGAATATTTGTACAATAGATCCAGCAAAATTGAACCAAAAAATGGAGAAATACCTAATCCGGTATGTTGCCTAGTTTAATTTTTGTGTTTTCTGAAGATTAAATTGGCACAGAATTTGCTCTAAATTTAACACGGATTCCCCTCACATATAAATTTTCTAATTTTATTTTAAACTATCTTTCAGAAGCCCAAACATTCACTTGAGGCTTTGAAGTCGCCAGGAGTTCGACAACAACAAAAAACTCCAACCAGCGCAAATGCACCTAGCGCTACACCCACCCAACTTCGAGCATCAAAAAGCTCTACCAAATCTTCTGTTTCATCACCTCGATCTCCAAACCAACCTGGAACAACGGATAGCGGTAGTGGCAATTTACTCTCACCATCACATATGAATGTCCCGTTTTGGAGCAGCCCACCTTCTGGTTCTTCGACTAATTCCCCAGCTTCTTTAATGACTACAGAAGATCAAAACTTTGCTGTTGTTGATATAAATCCTGGTAGGGATTTTTAAGGGAATATTTGATTAAATATTTGATTCTTGCTTCATGGACATCATTATTATTTCAATTTTTTATTTTCTAGGCCAGTTCCCTCGTTGGTTAGCTGATACAACTAGCAGTGGACGTGTCAATCCAGCATTCATTTCCGAATATGTGCCAAGTGCTGCAGCAGCCGCAATGTTGCCTTCTGCCCTCTCACACAGCTCCAACGAATCGCCGCCACTTTCATCATCTCCAGGCGTTAATTCCTCCACCTATCCACATAGTAGAAGAAAGCCGCCTGTCCCTCTATGTATAGGTGAATCTCATTTTACCTTTCCACCACCGCTTCCACAACAACAACATCCCCAATTTGGAGGAACTTTTCGTAAACCTCCAGCACCCCCTCCACAACACCATCAAAATATTCAACATCAATCTAGTGAGGAACCAAGTCCATCTTTTCTTTCGCCAACATCTGCTTTTCCTTTGGCAAAACCGCCATCTGCTCGTAAGAAGCTGCCTTCAGAAGGTTCTCAAGGTGATGTTGGGGATGAAAAATCTTCGATGGATTCTCCAGTTGTAAGTTTTTATCATATTTAGTTTTTAGTAGAATCAATTTTCTTTTTTTCTAAGGAACTTCCTCCAAAATTGCCTCCTCGTTTAAATTTATTAACCAAAGAAGTATCAACAGAAGCAACAGCTCCCCCAAGGCCTCCTAAAAAACTTGCAGCATTAAATTCAGGCAAAAGTCCAACATGTGAAAACCAACAGAATTTATCAATTTCATCAACAACGGCTTCACCATTTGATACTGAAGCAATTGCTCCGCCATTGCCTCCAAAACCAAAAGGAATGAAAAAGTGACCAAAAAAATTAAATAAACCCTGTATACTTATTTCAAAATATTATTTTTGTACTATTTTCAGTCATATCTTCTCCCATTTTTTGGATGATACATATATTCCTTTCATTATTTCTTGCCTATTTTCTGATCTGACTTGTTTTTTTTTGCTCATATTTTTTAACTTTATTTCTTTCATAATTACAAAGTGCCTTTTTCTTGCTTAAAAATTATATTAGCAAATGATTAAAAGTGTATAAAATATATGTAAATGTATTTTAAATTTTCTGTTAATTATTTTTTTGTTAGAGGAGCATTTGAAAGGTCGACTTTCTTTCGAATTTTGAGGAAACTTTTCAAAACAATACTTCCTTTTATCTGAGTTCTATCTACGTAAATGATGACCGGTTAATTTAGTTTATGAAACTTCCTCAACTGAGTGCTTTAACACCTACACTTTCTCTCCTTTCTAGATATTTTACCATAAAAAAATTTCTAAATATATTTCCCAATATTTACTTCGTTAAATTCAATATTTATTACAACAAATTTGAAGAGATTCTTTTCTGTTTATTGGTTCATCCAGGCCTGAATCCATCACCTCTCCCTGTTGCTATATTCCTTTTAGATGCTTTTGTTTCAATTTCCATTTCGGGATCAATCTGGATTTAATTAATTTTTTTGAGTAAATAATAATTTTTCCAAAAATTTTACCAAAAAATTGGGCCATCTCAATTTATTGATTTCTCCTCTAGCAACTAAATTTTGTCTATTATAGTTGTTTAAGTCATTTTCTAAATGCCGCCATTGTTTTGAATTTAACAAAATTTTAAGTTCTCCAAAATCACATTCGGATAAAGAAAAAACCATTAAAAGGCCAATGCTGACCAAAAATCTTTTCTGAATGAACATTCAGTGCCTTAACACTAAAAAATTAAATAAAAAAATTATTTTAAAATTAGACGCAATTCATTAAAAGGGAGGATATGCATAACGAGATGAGGAAAAACATTGTAAATGAAGGACATCCATCATTTTTATCTAAGCTTACCACACAACATTTAGCCCCTCCTAAAATACTTCCGGCATATTTATATGTGTGCAGACGACGTTCCTTGGCAATAATATGCCTTTTTGAGTGGGTTTTCTGTTAAGAATCTAATTCCGGATTTTAGTCTGCAATTGACAGGTTTTGGTTTAAATCATCCACAATTTTAATAATAATTTTGCCAAAAAAACTTTTTTATGTCATTTCAAGCAAGAAAATTTGAAAATTAAGGATTTGGTGATTGATCCCTTAATTTAGGGAAGCTGAGAGAGGAATACTATTTTCCTTGACAATAATAATATTTCAGCAAATAATGTGTGGTGAGAGTGGATAAAAATGATGTTTTTTCAAAAATTTCTATGGAAAATAAAAAAAAATTGAGGAAGAATAAATCTTTAATATTTTCATTTAAAATATTCAATAGGTAGACACTTGTGCGCATAAAATTAACATAGTAATTGTTTTATGCAGACTTTAGTATATTTAGCATAATTATTCTTTTTCCTTTTATGTTTTTTTTCTGGAATTTATATACAAAAATAGAAAAAAACTAATTTATTTTCATTATCGTGATTCATCATTCGAATTATTCCTATTTGCAATAGGTTCACTGTGTGTCCAAAAAAAATATTTTTATGAGAATAGAGAGCTTTATTCACAGTTACAGATAAACACATTTTCAATTTTGGAAGTACGGAGGGCGTTTTGTAAGTACTTCACAAAAGTAAATACGAATAGGAGCCCTATTTTTAACTTGTCTTTTTGAAAATAAATTATAATTTATTAGAGTTTATTTAATTCATTAAATCGAGAGAGTTTATGAATTTAATTTAGTGTTTTGATTTTTTTAAATTTATTCAATTTCCAATTGTTTTTGCTATACGAAGCTTTTTTAGCAAAATATTAAATCTCCGTCAAGAAAATCCGTTTTTGAATTAAAAGCTTAACAAAAATTTGGCGTTTTGTTTAATGACAGTTTGTCCCTACATTGGCATGAGAAAAAAACTAAAAAAGGAAGAGAGAGTGTGGAAAAAACATGGCGGTGTGGCTAGAGTTCCGCCTTGCTTTTCTTTTAATTTTGGCTTGATAAAAATTAATTTTAATAAAAATTTCAGATTTACTATAATTTTTTGTAACATCCTATTTACTTGTCTACATAAACTTGAGGATATTTCTTAACCTTAATTATGTTTTATGCACAATTTGTATTATCCAAAAAAGGACCGCTTGCTAAAATATGGCTAGCAGCACATTGGGAAAAGAAGCTTTCAAAAACTCAAATTTACGAGACAAATGTGCAGGATGCTGTTGCAGAAATTATTCAACCAAAGGTTTTTTCTGAATAAATTTTGGGGAAATAGCCGTAATTTTAGGTCAAACTTTCTTTGCGAACTACTGGACATTTACTTCTTGGAATTGTCAGAATTTATTCTCGCAAGGCAAAATATGTTTTGGCTGATTGTAACGAAGCATTTATTAAACTTAAAATGACTTTTAAACATGGAAGTACTTGTGACCTTGCTCTTCGTGACAGAGAAGACAGAATGGGGAGTACTGACATTCCTGAAGTAAATATTTTGTTTTTTTTTAAATTTTCTCATAAATTCTTTAGGTAATTACTGATTTTTATGATAATCTCCCGGAAATTAATGATTTTGATCTTGGTCCGCTCGGCGAATTTCAAGCAAATCAAAGCCGAATTGATGATATTACACTTCGAGAAGAACGACCAAATGCTTATAATAAGGGACTTGATTTCGTTGCGACAACAGATGGGGAAGGGGTAAGCGATTTTTTTGGATTTTTATAGATTGTAAAGATAGGAGACCGCACAATGACCCCTTTTCTAAATTAAAACGAGTTAATTTTTGAATTTAAAATTTGAAATTGTTTATCGATTGAAGTAAAAAATGTCAACAAAATAATGTCCGCTTGCAGGCCCTCCTTTTATTTACAAGTGTCGAATTTTGTTCCTTTTTCTGATATTTTTTTCTTTTATCCTTTACAAAATTGTCATCATTTTTTCTTTCTTTTATTATTGACCAACAAATTTTAATTTATCAAATTTAAGTTTGACGACTTTGGCGAGAAAGATAATATTCGACGAGCCCGTTCTAGAAGTATTTTTGAGGAAATGGAAGAAGAAATGGAACAACAACGAAGGGAATCTGGCAATTCTGTGGCAGCCCCGGGAGAAAGTTTTTTGATTCCACGAGATCAAAGTCTTCTTAGAGAGGATGGACCGCCACAAAAGGACAAGGAAGGATTTGAACTTTTTAATAGCGATTTGAATGATTTTGGGACTGCTGAAGATTTGGATTTGTTTTTTAATGCTTCGGATTTGGGAAGGTTTGAATGGAGAAAAATTTTTTTTGAAAATTTGAATTTAATTTTAAAGAGAATTAGAACTCAATAACCAAGCGGCTGCCACTCCAATGGCTCCAGGAGATGATATAGAAGACCAGCCGATGGATGTTGGAGAAATGCAGCAGGTCCCCAACAATGAATTAAGTTTTCAATTGGAGCCAATTGAGCAGCAGCCACATCATGAAAGAATGCGACATAAACGAAAACGCAAATTAATTATTGATGAACAAAAAAGTCTAACAGGAGAAGAAATGAAAGCTAATATGGCTGACTATAGGTTAGTATATTTATTATTTTTAATTTGGAGGGGTGGAAAATTTCTTAATAAGATTTTATGATTTCTGTAGTTTATTTAAGCCTTATTATTTCCTTTTTTGGAATTGGAGGGATTTTGGATGGAATTTGGAGGGATAGGAACTTTTTTAATAAGATTTTATTATTTTTCCCATAAACTTAGAAATTTCTAACAATCTTTCTGATTTTTCAGTGACACACTCGCACCGCTTGATTTGGCACCACCAACAAAACAATTAATGCGTCTTCGCGAAAATTGTCAACTCGAAAAGATTTTAATGATGCCGGCTAATGCGGAATGGATTTTGGATCCAGAGATTATTCGCGTTAGTTTTTTTGGTTTTTTGATATTTTTGTGACAGAAAAATATATTTTAAGATTTACCAATCGCGTTTGGAACTCCATGCTGCTGATCCTTATGATATTGCTGAAAGCGATTTGCGCCTTGATTTGGAACTGTCCGATACAATTGTTGAGGAAGAAATTGCTCGAGTAGAGGTTTAATAATTTTTTGAATATATTTTTTAAAAATATTTTTAGGAACGTCCTGAAAGTGCGCCTGTTGAAGCCAACGAAAATTTAGTTCCAGAACCAGAAATGGAAGTGTCGCAAGAAATTCCAACAGTTCCAGAAACTTTAACTTCCCCGCCACCTGTGGAAAAGAAATCGGAAAAGAGACGAGCTCGTGTTGATGTTTGTTTTTTTAATGAAATTTCTTTAAATCTAATTTTTAATTTTTAGAAAGATGAAGAGGAAGTTGAAGAGGAGGAATTATTTACTCGCAGAACGAAAAATGTTTTACAAGCGATTGCAACTAAAATACGTTCAAACAGCGAGAATAAGGTATCTTGTTTTTAGAATGATAGAGGGGGTTGGAGCTAAAATGGAGATTTTAAAAAATCAGAACGGTGTGGGTCAAGTTATAATTTACTTTTTCATCATTATAAAAAATCATTAATATTTCCACCAATTCTTTGAATTTTTGTGGAGACCCGATTTGACTATTTATAAGGGAAATCTAGAGTGTTTGTTCATTATACTCAAAAAAAATTCCAAATTAAAAAATATATTTTTAGATAACATTCGACGACTTATTAACAAAAGGGTCAACACGTAGGACAGCGGCGCAGAAATTCTATGCTCTTTTGGAACTTAAAAAATGGCAAGCAATAGAGATTGAACAGGAAGAGCCTTATGGACCAATAGAAATCTCATCAGGACCTCGACTGCAAGAAACAATGAAATTCCCAGTCTGAGTCCTCATTTAATTTGTTCTTAAGGTTTTTCTTAAGTATTTTGTTCTTAAATATCCGATACTCCCTACTTATTTTAAGTTAATTTTTTGTATTTTTACTTAAAAAATAAATGTAAATTAACTATAATTTTTATAAAAATTTAAAGCAATTTATTAACACAATATTTTTAAAGCACTTAAAGAAATTTTCTTTTTTAATTAACTTCATCATAGAAAATCCGAGCCAAACAAAATCGGCAAAAAAAGGCAAATATAGAACATAAAATTTGTAAAATAATAAATTTATTTGTTAATTCCCACTCAAATTGAGGTCTATTGAATTTTAATATCAAGTTGAGAATTGTTAAGTTATTCATTGACACCCAACTAAATTTAAGGAATTTAAAAAGGAATTAGTTATGTCTCGGTTCCGGGAACCTTTTCTAATAATCGTCGAAATTTTACAACCGCTAGAGAACGAAAATAGTGTATGGTCAAAAAATTGGAACTGAGGAATCATTCTATTTTTGGATACAGGACATCTCCAGGACTAAACTAATTTTGTCCAAATCCCAAAGTAAAAGTTTTGTCATTGACAATTTATTATTAAAAAAATAATTCCAAACCTTTCTCCGTCTTTAATGTATTCCTTGTAATAAATTAATCTAGCCATTCCAAGTATTCGAAAACAAACATTTCCAATTTTGGACAATTTGTGAGGTTGAAATTCTACCATGCTCATTTCTAATTTTCCATTTTCATTTAAACGTGGAAGTCGATGACGAGGACAAGGAATTAAATGAAAAAGTTGTGGGCAAGAAAAAATGAAATTTATTATCTAAAAATGAATTTAAAAAAAATAAAAATTAATTAAAAAGAAAACCTGTGGAAGAAGAAAAAGCAACAAAGTTTTTGAAAAACGTCCAGTTAAAGCAGAGACTGCAGTTGTCATTCCAGCCCAATAACAATAAGTATCGCCAACAAAAGCTTTGGCTGGATATTTGTTGATAATAAATAAAGCTGTTGATGTTCCAATAAAGGGAAGAATAAAACAAAGTGAAAGAACGTGATGCCATAATTGTATTGAATCTACTGAACGGATAACCTAAAAATGAGGAATTAAAGGAAAAATTTGTAGAATGAGAGAGAACGATGTCTAAAAATCAAATACAAGACCCGGACATTTCAATCAAAAAAGGACAACAATTAGAGTAACTTCGGTACCATTCGAAAGAGGACCCTTGCAAAATGACTCTTGGCCGAGTTATGGCCATTCAAATTTGGACCGCACTGAACTATTGGGGTAAAGGAGCAATTTAAAAGAAGGAGCAACCTCTTTTCCCTACTCATAAAATTTCCGAAAAATATTTAAAAAAAATAACCTGTATTGTATTAAAAAGTGCAATACTAGCAGTAATAACCAAAGACTGTCCAACTTCGACTCCATTAATTCCAGCAATTATATTAATTGCATTAGTGCAAAAAATAACCAGAGAAACCATATAAATATAATAAAACGGCCCAATATCCAAAAAGCTAGCACCTCCCAAATATTTTTGTAAAAAATGTGGCAATAAAACAGCGGTAGAATTTTCTGAAAAAAATTAATTAAAAGAATTTAAAAATTTTCAAACTTGAAAGAAGGTAGACCAAAAGAAGAGGCATAGAAGAAAGTGTTGGAAATAAAAGTTTGTGGCGCCAACGAAGGTCAAGGATATCATCTGCAAATCCCAATAAAACAGCTGTACAGATACTTACAAGTCCAGCCAAAAGGGACAGCAAATTGAGAAGAGAAGAATTATCACTTAAATGAGCAATGGAATTAGGAAGGGAAAAAATTTTCATTTCAAAAAAAAATTTTCAAAAATTTTCCTCAAAAAAATTTCAGGGGCCAACTTTGTTCTAGATTATATTTTCCCAAAGGCTCTTCGTAAATAAGATATATTTTTCGTAAAAAAGAGAAATACCATTCAATGTTTGTCAATCCATTTTCACCAGTAAATATCGCCCTCTGATTTAGTAAATCATAAAAAGGTAGTGGAATAAAAGTAAAAAGAAAAATTAAATAAATCGCTGCAGCAATAACCCCAATAGGTTCTGGTACTGGCTTTTTATCTATCTAAAAAATTTATAAGTTTATTTTCAAGAAAAATATTTTTATAACAAACCTTACATTGATCTAAACCATAAAGTTTTCGTTGAATAAATATAGGCAAAAATTGTAACATAAAATGATAACTTGCCAAACCAGCCAGTAAACTCATCAAACTATTTATAAATAAAACAACTAATGCACGCCAAAACATTTTTATTTGATCTGAAAAATTTGTAGGAAGAGATTAAATTTGTATCAGGATTTTTTTGTTGATTTTATAAACTAGAAAATACGACAAAAATGGGGGGGGGTCAATAAAAAAAATTAATTTTTATTTAAAAAAAAAGTATTTTTTAGTAAAAAAATATTTAAAATTTCTCAACATAAAAGAAATTCGGAACTTATTTACTTTAACTACACACCCCATTTATTCGCGAGAAGTTCATCAATCAAACTTTAATATGTTCAGAAAGGTCAGCCTTTCTTTCTTCCTCGATGTAACTCAATTTTCCCTGTGGCATGTTCAATGAGAGACATATAAAGAAAAGATTAATTTTTCTTTCCAATTTTACAAAAATAGAAATAACATTTGAATCAATATTCTTATTATTAGCCATTTCAGTTATTACCACTTTTCCTGCTGTACTTATTTAGTTTGATAAACACGGACGAATCAAAAAAAATTTTAACAGTTAGACTTATTTCGAATAATTAAAAAGGATGGTAACGATATTTTGCAAAGGTTTGCTGAAAAACAACTAATTTGGACAACATGAAATTGTAAATGCGGGAAACAAATGGTACCATTAAAAGTAATTTGGAGATGCTATCAAGGACGGTAATAACTGAAATGGCTAATAATAAGAATATTGATTCAAATGTTATTTCTATTTTTGTAAAATTGGAAAGAAAAATTAATCTTTTCTTTATATGTCTCTCATTGAACATGCCACAGGGAAAATTGAGTTACATCGAGGAAGAAAGAAAGGCTGACCTTTCTGAACATATTAAAGTTTGATTGATGAACTTCTCGCGAATAAATGGGGTGTGTAGTTAAAGTAAATAAGTTCCAGAAATTCAAATAAAATTAAAGAAAATCATTTTATTCTACATATATATTATATGCGAACATAATTTATTGTGTTCGAATTAAAAAATCACACCTCAAAAATGGATATATTTAGATGCAAATCCAAAACCTTCGTTGTCTCATCGCTGTAAGAAAAGATTACCGAGGTAAGAATTGTTGGCTCGGTAGTGAAGAGGACATTGTCCCCGTTTTCACCTCGATAACCGATTGGAACCAATGCCTTCTTAATATCATCCCGGTTCTGAGCGTGCAGAAAGTCCATTCCAACAAAGTTCAAAACAAGAACTGGGTCTTCCTCAGAAAATTTCTCTTTAGACAACCAATCAGCAAAATCATCCCCAAGCTTAAGCTTCTCGGCAATAGTTTTGGGCGTGAAGTCAGGGTCAAGATTTCTTTAAAAAATAAACATTTAGATATAAACAATTTAAAAAAACAAACTCAGTCTCCATGTCAAAGTCCGAAGATGCCATTGATATATAGAAAGAATTTAATTAAACTTAAATCTATAGTAAAGCCCAGAACGGCGCGGGCCAAAACGATGCCCCTTAAATCCAAAAACTAGAAAAATATAAGTTTTGTTAAAGTATATAAGACTAAAGATAAAGTAATCTTTATCAAACTAAAATAGAACCAACTCCCAAAGTTATACAAAAAAATCAATAACCAAAAACAAAAATGTTGATATAAAGTTGAACTTCTGGTTGACCTTTCCAAGCAACGCTTGGTGTAACTACTTTCGCATTAAGTAAAAAAATATCTAAATGTAAGAAAATTCAAAATCAAATAAACTCATTTTATTCTACACATATATACTATATGCGAACATAATTTATTGTCCAAATTAAAGAATCACGCCTTAAAAAATGCATATCGATGCAAATCCAAAACCTTCGTCTTATCGCTGTAAGCAGTGATGACTGAGGTCAGAATAGTTGGCTCGGCAGTGTAGGCGACATTGTTCCCGTTGTCAGCTTGATAAAACATCGGACGACCAGTTGCATTATAAAACGCCCAAGGAATTTGAGCCTTCATAACATCCTGCGCAGCATCGATGTCCTCCCAGGTCTTAAATTTGAAGACAGTCGCGAATTTGGTTTCCTCCGCCTTGTTATTGAGCTACGAAAATAATGAGTTAAATTTTTGTTAAACTGAAAATTTTCACGAAAACTCGCTCGAAAAATAATTACATAAATATAAAATTTTCACATTTCTTTAACTATATAGGTAATTAAATTTTTAGCTAGTTTGGAAAATTCCAGAACCTTAATCACATAAGATTAAACTAACCAATGCCTTCTTAATATCATCCCGGTTCTGAGCGTGCAGAAAGTCCATTCCAACAAAGTTCAAAACAAGAACTGGGTCTTCCTCAGAAAATTTCTCTTTAGACAACCAATCAGCAAAATCATCTCCAAGCTTAAGCTTCTCGGCAATAGTTTTGGGCGTGAAGTCAGGGTCAAGATTTCTTTAAAAAATAAACATTTACATACAAACAATTTAAATAACAAACTCAGTCTCCATGTCAAGGTCCGAAGATGCCATTGATATATAGAAAGAATTAATTTAATTTAAATCAAAAAACTAGAAAAATATAAGTTTTGTTAAGGTAAAAAAGACTAAAGGACAAAAAATGTTTCTCAAAATAAAACAGTACGAACTTTCAAAGTTATCCGAAAAAATCAATAACCAAAAACAAAAATGTAAAAAAATGACCATGAAAAAAAATAAAAGCATTAAAATAAAAGACAAAATAATCGAAGCGCGAGACTCTATCGCTCTTCTTGCAAACAAGAGGCTTGCAATGAAATGGTCGCGAAATTTTTTTGATAAAAGCCGTTTCAGAGCGAAAATAAAATGCAGAATTGTGGCAAATGCAAAACTTAATCAAAATTTCTAAATTTATGTGTAAAACAGATTTTTATTTAATTTTCTAGTTTTTTGAAGGTTTAAAAATTTCATGTCGTTGGATTATTTATTTAAAAGTGATGAAAAACATTTTATTTCACCAGTAATTGATCTCCAAAAGTTTTTGGCTGAAGCAACTTTTCGCAGTGATCGTTTGCGAAATTTTTTTGGTTCAAGCGAAAGTCATGATTCTCGTGATATTTTTCGTCAATTTTTGGCAGAACGTGGATTAAACACTGAAGAATCAAATTCTGTCATTGAAACTGCTGAGTTTGTTTTTTAAATTTCTAAATTTTGTAATTTTTTTCTTTTAGTGGATTTTTAACTCAAATTTTGGATGATAGCCCTATGGATGAATATGAAATAACTTTTCCTCCAAAAGACAGCCAACTAATGACACACAGGTATTTTAATTTTTTTTTTAATTTTTAAAATTTTTCATTTCAAGAGTTCTTCACGATATTCGCCGGACAAATAAAACTAGTGCCACAAAGAATGCTATTGTGAGGAATGGAAAATATTTTAAGTATCGAGAACAGGTTTTTTGTGTTAAAATTAAAGTTCATACCCCCTCTATCTCAATGTATTAGAAATTGTCAGACTTTGCTTCATTCCTCAGATTCACTCTATATCCTTATGGCTAGTCAATAAGTATTACTAGTATTACTTCACATCAATTTTACTTTTTTTGTTTTTTAATAATTTACAAAAATTTGTTTTTAGGAGTTAAGAAGGTATTACACTCCTCCCAACTCTACTTGTGATAAAGACATTGTCCTTACTGTTCAATTACTAAAGCCATACAATCGCACTCCAGAAATACAGGATTCACTTAAGGTTTGATTTTTAATTTATTTTTAAAAATTAGAAAAAAAAATTTTTTAGAATCGAACGGAAGTTAAATTTCTAGTCCGAGGAGATATGCCACTTGTTAAACTTCGTGAAAAAATATTTTGTGCTTCCGATTTTTGGTCTAATTATGAGGATTTTGAAATTGTTCCGCCTGATCCAGAATGTTATTTTGATGTAAATATTTGATTAATTTTCTGTTAAATTTTTTTAATTTTTAGCACAAATTCCCTTCAAGTTTCATTTTTGTTCACGACACATTTTATGTTGACAAAAGGAGAGCAAATTCTATTGATATTAGCGAGTATTTATTTTTTAATTAAATTTTTTATAAATTATTTAAAGGCCAATAAGAGAATTTATGAAAAGAAAGAAAAAAGATTTTGGAGAATTTTACGTGAAAGACATGGCTGGAGTTAAGATTATTGATTTTAAATTGAGACTGGGTCAACCTTATGTTTATGTTCATCAAGGATTTTGTGAGCATTTGTAAGTTTTTGGAGGCTTATAAAAATGTTTTTAGGAACAACCCTATAAATAGGATTGTTTGCGACCTGTTTTAAACCCGAAACTTTTTGAAAATGATTTTCTTAATTCCTTCAAAATAACGCATTTATTTAATTAGATTTCAAAATGGAAACCAGTGTTTTTAAAATTTGGATTAACAGAAGAGGGGTGCTGGTTAATAAATAGTAGTGAACAACCATACTCTATAAAGAAACAAATATCTTTAAATAAATTAAAGTTTAACCGAAACCCACATATTTTGATTAAATTATAAGAACAATTTTTATTATTATAAAAAAATTTCAGGATTATATTCACCGATTTGCGTTTATTACTTCCTGGAGATATTCAACGCATCGAAGATTATCCAATTCGTCTTTTTGACATTAAAACCCAAAAACTTTGTTGTGCTTGTAGCGACGAAATTTCGAGTTTTGTAGTTACAGAAAGTGATCGTTTGCCAAATTCTCCAGCATTTTTCTGTTCAACTTGTTTTTCTGCTTTTCATTATGATAATGGGCAACGAATTGGGAATTTTAAAGCTTATCATTATTTAAATCATGCTGGGACTGAATAGGAAAATTTTTTGGAAATTTTTTTTTGTTTGTGATCTCATCAAAAAATAAAATTTATTAAAAAAATGTTTTTTTTTCTTTAATGTTAAAAATTCTTATAATTATTTTCTTAAATTTTTATTTTTAATTTTAACAATAATTTTTTTAGAATTTTTAGAAAAATGGAAAAAATAAATATTTCTTCAATTTCTTATTGTAAAATTATTTTGCATGCATTTAAATATCCACATTGTCAAATTAAGTAAGAAAATTTTTTATTTTAAATTGAAAATTTTTTTTTAATTTGTAGAGGTGTTTTGCTTGGTAAAAATAATTCTGAAGGATTTAAAGAAGTTTTGGATGTCATTCCAGCACTACATTCTGCTTTGGTTGTGCCTCCTATAGAAATTTTGTTTATTCATTTGGATGTTTATTGCCGTGAAAGGCATTTGGAAATTGTTGGGCTTTATTATGCTAATAATGTTTTTATGAATAATAGGTTTGTTTTTAATGTTTTTTGGTTATTGGGAATTAGGGTGATGAAACTAATTATAAAAGTATTCTGGGTATGAGATCGAATTTTAAACATTAATTTTGATGAATAGAATTTTTATTTTTTTTTTATAAGTTTAATGGGTACTTTTCTTATTTTTGTATCTGATATTTTAAATTTGAGTAAATGAAATAAATAGATGGTTGCATAACTTAAATTATTTTCTTAAATAAGTTCAAATTCTAAAATTCGATCATAATTTTAATATCTTTCTCAAATAAAATTTAAAAGAAAATTTTACTATTTTTAAGATACTTGTCTGTTATTCTTTTATTTTTTTTCTTTAATTTTCACTCCCTTGTAATTTAATTTTTCAGTTTTGACGAGCAATGGATGAAAATAGCTTCAGATAAACTCCAAAATCCAATAATTTTACAATTAGAGAATTCCAAACTTTCATTAAATGCAGTCTCTCCTTGTCTTCGAGCTTATTGTCAAGAAAGGTTTTTTTAATTTTATTTAAAAAATTATTATTTTTAAAAAAAAGTTCTCAAAAATGGAAAGAAATTAATTATTTTGTTGAAAATTCAGACGAAACAGTTTCTTTAGCTTCCTTAGCCGTCCAAAATAAATTACACAAAAATTTGGCAGATTTTGAAAATCATTTGGACGAACCGTTAATTTTTGATTTTTTTAATAGTGATTTAAATGAAAAAATTTTATATTCAAATAATTAAATTTTAAGTAATTAAATAATTAGTTAAAAAGTAAATAAAATATGTAATAAATTTATTAAAAATGAGATCTTTAAAAAACAAAAAAATAATAATTATAATTCTGGGTGAGAGGAATTGGGAAATAAATAATATATAAAAATTTATGGGTTTTGAATCAACAATTTAAAAATATTTTTGGAAATTTCCATAAAAATTCGTTTTTAATTTTGAGTTGCTATTTTCTATTTAAAACTATGTATTTTTAATAAAAAAAACTTAGCTTAAACAGAAAATCTCTTTTAGGAATAGGTGGACCGTTAAAGTAAATTTTTGTTGATTCATAAATTGTAAATATACATATGTTTGTATTTATTCTAATAGAAGAGCTCATAACCCTCCACACTTTATTGCCAAGGAAAAGGTGTATTCCCTTGTTTTTTGTCCCCTGTTTTACACCATAATTTTTGGAATTTGCCGTTTTTTGTTTGGATGGGGTTTCCGTTCAAATGGGTATTTTTCTTAAAATAATGGAAGGAGTTTTCATTATTTCTTTGCCAGTTATATTAGAATAAATACAAACATTTCTAAATTTTTCGGTTATTTTTTAAGGCCAAGGCCAAAAAGGTTTTTTAATAAATAAACGCCTTGGTCTTCTTGCTGAAGGAATTTCTACACTTTCCCCCTCCTCCCCTCTTTTCCTTTCTGTTTGTTGTTGTAGTAAATGTAAACTTCTTCTTTTGTGATTCTTTTTGTGATGATTTTTTTGTTTGTAATTGTGATGATTTTGTTGAAAATTAATGGAGGAATGTTTATTTAAAATATCGCGATGGTGGTGGTGATGATAATTGTGGTGGGGGTGATTAAACTGAGAAAAAAAAATTTTTTTTAGTAAATGAATGTTTGTGAGACAAGGTCATAGATATTTTTTATAGAAAATGAATGTACTTTTTTTTATAAATTTTCTATCCCATTCTTACCGATATTTTTATTAGAGCCCGCATATCAACGGTATTTTTTGGTATTCCGATCAGTGGTCCAGTACGGAATACAGTACGGTACAAAATTCCGGGCTTTAGTTTTTATTAAAACAAGCAGACGAAACTCACTTTATTTGTATTTATTATCCTTCGTTCATCATCCTCCAATACTTCAGGATATCCTTCATCTTCTTGACTAATTAAAGATTCTGTCCTTTCAAGTATATCCAACAATAAAATTAAGAAGAAAAATAATTGAAGAAAAATACTAAAAATAAAAGAAATTTAAATTTTAAATTATCCTTTTCTTTTACATTCTCCCACATTTTTGGATGACACAATTTTAGAATGACCCTCTAACCTAATTTTTATTTGTACCAAATAAAAGGAAAAAAATATGGGCTGAATTTAATTAAGAATTTTATCTCATACTTTAAATTGCTTGAAAGAAAGAGAGAATATTTGAAAGAAATTTTTTTTAATTTTTAAGCAAAATCGTGATAATTATCGAATAAATACTGCATAAAGATTTACACTATTTTGCTAATGTTTTGGAGAAAATTGAGAGAACTTAAATTTTTGTATATTTTGTGATCTAATACTTTTAATTTTAATTTATTCACTTTTTGTTCCAGAAAATTTTAGACGTTGAAGAATTGGACAATATGTTTCTTGTATGTCGTTGTTGCCACCTTCTTCCCAAAATTATTTTATTTAAATTTGTTAACATTTAGTTAAAATCTTAAGAAAATATTATTTTAGCACAAAGAGAAATTTAAACTATCAAGAGCAGTATTTCTTCTACAGGAATTTGGGAATGATCAGAACGTTTGGGAGATTGTACGTTAGCCTGCTCAATCAAATGAAGAGTAAAGGATATTGTACTAGGATTCTTGGATTATCAGGAATTTTGCTTATATTATTACGAATTTATAACCAAAGAAGAATCTCAATTTAATTTTAAATATTTCTTAAATGATTTTCTACAACATAAATAAAGATATATGGAATTGGAACAGAATAAAAACAAATCAAAATAACTAGAATGAAAAACATATTTAGTCCTTTCTTATATTTGAGAGGCGTGATAATTGAAGTGAAATAATAATAACAAAAATAAAATATTAGCTATATAATTAAGAAAAGATTGCGCAACAATTTCCCCTCCTTTTATTTTTTCCTTCCCCTTATTTTATCCTTTATATGGAATTGGATCATCTTCAAATCTCAAAAGCTTTTTTCTAAACAAAGAAGAAATTAAAAGAAGAAGAGTCTATAAAAGGAGAGAAGAAGATAATTAATATAAAAATACTATAAGAGGTTACACATAAATACATAAATATTTATTTATTTAAAGTAGGTCTCAGCCAAAATCGCAAAAACAAAACCATCAAAAAGCAGGTTTAATATATACAACGAAAACAAACAAAAAAAATTGAGGAAGGACGTCTTCCCCCCGTGGCATTGCGTAAATGTCATTAGAAAATAGAAGAAGCGACAAATCCAAAATTAAAGGTGAGAAGGAAAGGTGTGACTTGTCTCATAAATTTTGAACCACAAAGAATTAAATTTATGATAAAAATATGAAGAATTTTAAGAAAGCTTTAAAAATGAGCAAAAAAATAACTTTTGTAATTTTATAAATATGTATGTAGTTGGTAAAAAATATTTAAAAGAAGATAAAGATTCGAAAAAGCTCTTCCAGAAAAAACTATTTTAAAAGATAAAATTAAGTATATACAGGGTGACGCAAAAGTAGATAGATAACTTTTTTATTTGTTGATAATCAAATTTAAATTATATACATATCCATATTTCCCGTTGATCCTTGAAATCTCAATAAAGTTACAGACTTCATTCTTTTTTTTTATACAAATATCATTGGAAAAGTTCACAAAAACTTTTATAGAATTTATTATTGGACAAAAATGGATATTTTAATTTGAATTAATTTGCTTCTTTTCAACTAGTGATCGGACCGTATAGTACTACGGCCGTATTCTTTCGTTATTTATCGGTATTCCATATCGGTAGTACGGTACGGAACTACGGAATATGTTACGAAATTCCGATCACTATATATTTAGTCATTTTACCCCAAAAATTGGGTCGTATTGTTTATTAAATTTTAGTAAAAATTTTGTTGATAAATTATATTGATATTTAATCATTTCAAGGAATCATTTTTGTATTGAAATATATTTAATTAATTGATATTTCGTATTTCCGCTAAAACATTTCGAAATGGAAAATTGAAATGAAAGAATCGAATTGTTTTTTCTTCGTGTCTATTTGAGTCGAGATGTTTTTATTTCTTGTTTTATGTCCCGGACTCTGATTTGGACAAAAATATGTGTTTCGGAAGCCGAGTTGACTGACACAAAATCAACGAAATCTGACTTTAATGGGCAAAAGTTATGATTAGTCGTTTATCCCATTACATAAGACCCCCGCGGCGAGTTTTTGCCGTAACGGAGGGAGCCAGGAATTTCAAACGCACCGAAGATAGGAATAAGCTTATATATGTACTACATTCAAAACTAGCAACCGTTGACTCCAGCAAGATGCGGGGATGCTTGATCTATTTTTTCATCATAGCTTGAGCTGGATTTTGGTGTCATCCGACTCAATCGGCAGGTTGAGCTCGTTCGACTCGACAAAACAAAATTTCGATCACCAAAAATAGTTTGGCCCCTCCCCTATGGTTTTAACCACTTCAAGCCCAAAGTTGCTTCCGCGGACTAATTCTTATGCCATTCGACTAGCTCATTGTGCTCTTTCCTTCCGATTAACATATTTATTGTTTAAATCTAAAATCGTCCTGAAAGTGCAATTAGGCCTAGCTATTTTTAATCATTATATTTAATTTGATTTTTCCTTATAATTATTAAAAATAATATTTTTAGCATTTTTAATACAAAAATGCCGCCAAAAATTAAGCGTACTTACAGCAGATGCAAAAAAACAACTAATGAACAATTTGTACAAACTGAAGATGATGCTTTACTAAAATTATCAAATCAACTTTTAAATGATTTACAAAAACATGGGACAGAGTAAGACTTTTTTGATTAACTTACAACTAGTTTAGGAAATTTAAAGTACTCTTTTAAACCAACTTTCCCCGTCGCGAATAGCTTGTATTGCTTTTCGAGCTTTCCGATTTTAAGAACGTAATGACTTTTCCCAGGACATTTGTGTACATTTATATTTATAGAAAAATTTTTATATTTAAAAAAATTTAAGTCCAAAGGAACAAACTCCAGAAGAATCAATACGACGTCAAATAATTCTGTCTTCACATGTCAAAAAATTAAGTAAAGAAAATTTTGAACTGAAAGATCGTCTTGGAAAAATGAATTTGAAATTTTCTTCAATTTTAGACAAACTTCGAATTTACAAGTTTTTTTTAAATTTAATTTTTTTAATTAAAAACTTTTAGAACTGAAAATGACGCGAATAGAACGAATTTATTGGATAATTTGACTGCTTTGAATTTAGACCAAAATAATGCGAAAAAACAACTAAATGAACAAATTAATAAGGTTAATTTAATCTTTGGAGGTTTTATTCTTTCTGGGCTTTGTTTCCTGGTCATATTAGTGTGGGGCAACTTGTCAAAACCCCTTTAGCACGATTCCTGAGGATCGGGAATTTCGTTTTCTGTCGGTGCGATCCCTGCTTGTTAGCCTTGTACGAAGAAATATTCAAGTTTTCTGGGTTTAGGGTTTATTTTTAGTTTTATGTTTTTTAATTTACATTAATTCTGCTATTTTTATTGATATTTTGAGAAGTCCCAGTGTGTGTTATTTTTTTAATTCCTAAAAAGAATTTTAATTAATTTAAAAATTTTTTTCAGTATTATGCTCACTTTGAAACAGAACAACAAAAATCGCTTAATAAAATTAAAGCAAAAGAGGCTAAACTAACAAAGCTTAAGGTAAATTTAAATTTTCGTTTGCTTAAAATTATTTTCAAAAATTCTTGAAGAATTTTACAAATTCAAAATATTTTTTCCAAATTTCTTAAATTTTCAGGCAGAAAAAGAAGAAATTAATTTTCAACTCCAAAATGTTCTGAATGCGTTCCAAGTTCAAAGTCGACTTTTAGAAGTAGCCAGAAAGGAGGCTTTTAATGCTAGAGAAGAAAGTAAAGAAACTGAACAGAAATTACAGGACAAGCTTTATTTAAGTTTGTTTTAAATTTTTAATTAAAAATTAATTTTTTTAAAGCAACGAACCAGAGATGTGCAAACTGTGAGGTTAAACAGAGAGTGCAAAGTAATTTAACTGACCAAATTGCTGATTTGAAGAATAAAATTGCTATGGTAATTTTAATTAAATTTTGGAAGTTATTTTGGGGTTTAGAAAATCTTTTTATTTTCCTACTACGATCAGATTTGGAATTTAGATATTTTAATCTTTAAATCCGATTTTGCAGACCAAGCCTCTGAGCATTTTTTCCATCTTTAAGTTTTAAAAGTTTTTTTCTTTTATCAAAAATTAATTCTTTAATTTTTTGTTCTGTTAATTTCAAAAATTTCAGACTGAAAATTATTAAGAATATTTTTTTCTTATTCCGTTTCTAACATAAATTTTACCCTTTTTTTCTAACAAAAAATAATTCCAAATAAAAATTAATAAAATTAAAAAATTTTTTTAGAAAGAACAAGAACTTGAAGAAAAAGGAAGAATTAATGTAATATTTGCTGAAAAAGTAAAAAAAGACAAAGAAGAATTTAATAAAAAAGAATTATTGGCAAAGAAAGAATTAGAGAAAGCAAATAATTTAAAAAGAACTTATTGTGACAAATTGAGAGAATATCAAACAAAATTGAGGGAATCTGAAGAAGAAAAATTTAGAATTTCTAAAGCATTGGAAAATGAAAGGAATGGAAGGGCTTCGTCTATTTCGCGTCAATCGTTGCCTGAATCGAGTGCTTTGACTCCTCCTGAAGGTTTTTTTGAAAATAATTTTTTGGGAAAAATAATTTGAAATGGGAATTTTCTTTAGAGACTTGGGTTTGTAGACATTTAGTTTTTTCTGATATACGGGAAAAGTATGAATTAATAAGTGATTATTGTTTTAAAAGAATGCATTGTTTTTCGGAATTATACGCAACAATATAGGTATATTTTAATGAAAACGAAATATGGCACATATTTTTCCTGTTAGTTATAACTTGAGAGTGAAATATATACTCACCAAATTTTAAATAAATTTTATAATTTTTTTTTAATTTTTAGAAGATGATAAATCTCCTTCAATAAATATTAACAACAATTCTGAAATTAATAATTCTACAACTAAACAAACTCAAAAAGATAATTCTTCTGTTCCCCCACCAGAAAAAATAAGGAAAACAACATTTGAAGTTGCTAGGGGTTGGAAGGCTGTTTTGGATTTGGCTGATTCTTTAGATTCTAGCAACCAACAAATAAATGTTTGTTTTTATTTTTAAAAATTCCCAAAAAACAAAAGATTAAAAGAAACGTTTTCCATAATTTTTTGGGCTAAAAATACCACGAGCTCGAACCTTCCTCTTATATAACTGAAGATAAATTGCAGATTTATCCTGATTTTTTTATTTCTAAAAATAATTTTTTATAGTTTTCATAAAGAAACTTTATTTTTTTGAAATCCTTTAGTTTGTTTCAAAGTTTTTAAAAAATTCCTTTTAATTTTCTGATTTTCAGCAACAACAACCTAGAATCCCAGGTACAACAACAACTTCTAATCCTCGAATGCCTGCTAAAACAATTTCTTCTTTGGCACCAAAACAAAAAAATAAAGCAAAAAAGCAACAACAAAAACAACCATTAAATCAACAAAATATGAGATTATTTAATGGAAATAATTCTTTACAAAGAAACTCTTCTGATATCCAATCTTCAAGCAATACTTGGAGAAGTTCTGGAATTAGAGTACATGAAAACTTTCATTCTCACAATCAATCAAATAAAGAGATGATGAATCGTTCTTTGCTAAGTTTGATTTTTTTTAATATTTTTTAAATTATTTTATGAAATTCTGAGGAATTTGGCGAATTTAACTAACTTGGACTTTTGTTAGAATATTTTTAAAAAATTTTTTAGAGATAACTTAGGATTCAATTTTTAGCTAAAAAAATTAAGTTTCTCGTCTATTCTTATTTTTTTGTAAAATCATCTCATCATTCCTTTTCCATGTTTTTGCTCCCATTCCTGGACTTTTAATAGTAAAACCAAAATTGAAGGCCTAGTCGATCTCTAAATTAATTTTGGAATTATTTTTTCATCTGAGAAAATTTTTTAGATGAAACAATGCATCGACAAAAAGCTGCCCAACAAACACGTCAGCAACCAGTTCCTATTAATCGATTAGCTATGAATCAACAGCCGTGTACTTCCAATCGACAACAAGACAACTTTAGTATTATTTTAATTTAAATTAATTTAATTTCAAAAAAATTCTTTTCAGCTGTTAATCGTGACCTTTTACCCTGGCATGGAACAATAATAAAGCAACAACCACAGCAACCAACTGCAGACCCTAAATCATTATATAGGTCATTTTGGTGAAATTAACAAAAATATTAGAAAATAGATGTTTTGGAAGATTTTTCAGACTTTAAATATTTTATCGTATTTTTATTTACCCAATATTATCAACCTCATTTTTCATTTTGTTTAGGAGAAAGAAATGATGGTTTGTTTGAATTTTATTTTTTCTATTCCTGGTATCCAATAAGAATTATCTTTTACTGCTTTGACTCAACACAAATTTTTTCACACGGTTTACAACTTACTCGTTTCCAAAAAGAATAAAATTTCAAGCAAACCGCCATTTGTTTAGAGATTGTATTTTTATTTTCACATAGATAAACTACCAGTCATTCAGTTTTGTAATAATTTTTGATTTGGGTTAGTAACCAAAAATGATTAAAAATTTTATTGACTATCCATACCAGGGATGAGCGCAAGACGCAATGTTCACCCCTGTTCCCTACTTAAAATTTACTTAATTTCTAAAATTAATTTCTTTGGTTATTTTTCCGGGACACGCCCGATTAGGCGCGGGCCGACTAGGCGCGACCGATTAGGCGCGACCGATTAGGCGCCGGCCGATTAGGCGCGCGGCCAATTAGGCGCCGGCCGATTAGGCGCCAAGCCTTTTAATTAAATATTGAGCGAAATGCTCCTCCAAATCTTGAAAATAGATAGATTTTGATAATCCCAGACAAATACACCACCCTCACATAAGGCTTTCGCGGAAAAAAGTTTTTGCCGCTGCGGAGGAAGCCGGGCATGTCGAGCGGAACGACGGCCGCCGCTTCGCTACGGTCGCCGCGAGCGAAGCGAGCACGACCGCAGCGAAGCACGGCCATCGTGTAGCGAAGACCATGCCCGGCCTACCCTCCGTAGCAGCACAAAAACAGTTTTTCCAGCGAAGATTCCGTTGGTCATAACTTTGTTCATAATCATCCAATCGAATTTTCGGCTGATTTTGAGTCTGGTACGTAAACTAGTTAGGGCTGTTTTTTAATTTTGGAATTTTTTTTTTTGTAAAATTTTTGTTTTATAATTCAGAATTGTCCCATTTGATGGTCGATGGGACCATTTTCTAATTGATTATTATCGAATATTTAAATAAAAGGTTGGCGCCTAATCGGCCGGCGCCTAATTGGCCGCGCGCCTAATCGGCCGGCGCCTAATCGGTCGCGCCTAATCGGTCGCGCCTAGTCGGCCCGCGCCTAATCGGGCTGTACCCATTTTTCCAATTTGTGACTGGTATTTTACCCTCAATATTAATTTTTACCTTCTATCAAAATATAATAAATTTACATCTTGAAATAAATTTTTTATTTAATGATTTTTATTATCAGGGCAGTTCAAAAATTTTTACAAGTTTAATGTTATCTAAAATTAAGTAAAACTTGACAAAATTCAATAAATTCTAAGGGTTGAGGACGTTTTGGTTCGAGAATGACACTTAGGCGAAACCTAACTTCATGAAATTATCATTCGTATACATTCTCGACTACCTCTTCCAGAAATTTTAGAATTTTTCATTAAATATTTCTTAAGTTATAGTAGTCGAGAAGCCTCGAAAAATTAAACATTTTTCGGAGAATCAACATTTTCGGCCGTAATCTGAAATTCCAGTTTGAAAATTCTGAGATTTTTGGAGTAAGACAATACAACTTTGTAAAATTTTATTTTTCTAGATAAGCAATTCACTGCTTTACAAATCCCTCAGAAAATAATCTAAACATTATTCTTGTAAAACGTCTATTTTTGGTGAAATGCTTCAAATAAGTAAAGGATTTTTTAACCATTTAACAAAAAATTAAGAGATTGAAAAAATAAGAGAATGAAAAGATAATATTTTTGTGGATTTACATAATTTAAAATATTCAAAATGAGATTAAAATCAAAAAAATACTCAAATCTTTTCTGCAATTGTTTCATAAATATTTCGCTGCCCGGGATCCAACTTATCAAATTGACGCAAAAGTTTTCTCTCACGCTCTTCTTCTGGCAAATTTAGATATCTAAATTTTTTTGAAAATTAAAAATAATTTTTTAAATAAATTTCTTACTTTCCTTCCTTCGTTTTCTTAAATAAATCAAATGCTGTTGCTTTTGGCTTTTTCTGTTTCTTTTCAGTTCTACCTTTGACTTGATTGTCCAGCTAAAATAGAAAAAAAATTTCGAAGCTAAAAAATTGTTTCGCCATTGAGTTTTTGGTGTCTTTTATAAACTCCAAATTTTTCAGGTTTATTTTTAAAAAAAGATTTTTTGACTAAATACCAAACAACAATCCCCCGTGCCTAAAATTTTTGAGTCAAAATTCAGAAAAGATGGAGCCCAACATTCCATAGCCCAAATTTTCGGGATTTATACACCTATTCATATTCCCAAAACATTTTTAAGATAAAATTCAAACAAACCGCCATTTCCTTCTCCAATTTGAATACCTTCTTTTGAATGCTAGTAATTTGTGGTTCAAACAAATTGTTCTTGTATTTTTCAAGAAAATCCTTGCAAGACACGATTACATCATGTTTCCTTTGTTTAAATTCCTCTTCTGCTTCAATAACTTTTTTATTCTAAAAATAATTTTTAAATATTAGATTTGAGGGATGACATTTGTGGACAAAACAAATTAAAGCAAAAAAGGTTCTATGTAAAAGTATTAGAAATGTCCGTATATGTCTGTCCACAACTTTAATTTATTCAAAAAAAAACAAACATCTTTATCTCTAAAAGTATCTCTCAAATTGTTATTTTTTCCAAATAATTGTGCCTGATCCACTCCACATTTATTTATAAAAATATGCCAAAGAGATTTTAATTTTGGAAATTCTGGATAACGTTGAAGAATATGATCAGTTTGAACAAAATCCATAACTTTTTTAAGTGCTTCAGTCATAGGGACTTCTGACATTAATGTTGCCCATCGATAAAATTGAATAAAACAAGCTTGTAATTGACTAAAAAAAGAATTTAAATAAGTTTAAAAAATAAAATAATTACGCTAAATCGTAAGAAGGATCAACATTTGGGACATCTCGCAAAAGTGTATTAAACTTAACATTGGCCTTTCTACCAGTCAAATGTAAGGTCTTCTGTTCATCCAAATCCAACATATACTGAAAAAAACAAAAATAAAATTTAAAATCTTTAAAAATTGTGACTAGGAAACAAAAAGGTTCTATCCTATCAAAAATTTATATTCTCATAAAAAACTGTCATAGTTAAGTTTATATGTTTCCCTTTTTTCTCATTTTTTCATCCCCCTAGAAAAAAAGATTAGAAATCACTTCGTTACTTTAGAAGTTTGCCATTAGGGATTCTAATTAAGTGAGCTAAGTTCGAATATGAGGCCAGATTTTATCTGTTTCGAATCCCGGATCTAAAATTCGAAGTCGAAGGGACGTGTCAGTTTTTTAAGTTGTAAATTTAATTCACTTGGTCAAATTTCTGGTTCGGATTCGAAACAAAATCTAGCCTCATAACAACTCATTTAATTAACTAATGGAAAACTTCAATCAAAACCCTCTTGTTTCCAAAAATTCAACAATTTTATCTACATGATAAAAATTAATTAAAAAACATAACAGTTTCAGCTTGTTTACTTAATAAAACCTCAAAAAATCTCTTTAATGATCAAAAATAACCTTGCAAAAGCAATACATATCCTTAGGCATAACATTGACTGTCGGAGTATTAGAAGTTATAGAACCATCACGTTCATGCATTTTTTCCAAATCAACCTCATCTTCTTCAGAATGTGAATAGTCGGCCACTTTTGGATCCTTTATTTGACTTGTAGAAGGAATTAAATTGTTGTTATTAGTAGAAGCACCAGCAAAACTAACATCGCCACCATCAGTCATTGAATCATCCAAAATTCGTTTCTTTTTCTTCTTTTTCTTTTGTTGAGACTAAATATATATTAAACATTTTTAATTTAAATTTAAACAAAAATAAACCGTATTTTCAACAGAATCTATCCTAGCAGTAGTAACTTCAGAAAATGAAGCATGAGGAGTTTCAAGGACAATACTTTCATCTTTATGATCGCCGTTGTTCTGGCAAGATTCGTCGTGTTTCCTCTTTTTTGCTTTTTGAGGAGACTAAAAAACGTTTTCAAAAAGGAAAGATAGAATCCGCAAAAGTTCTTATCTAGTAAAGATCTGATAGAAGACATACCCAATGTGGGGAAGGAAGGAGGTAATGGGGTAGTGTATGTAAAGGATCAAGTTCCTTAAGGAAAAACTTAAAAAAAGATAACCTCAGGTTGGCTCGTAGATTGATGTTGATGACCTTTGACCGGTGATCCAGAAGTTGATGTTATTTCGTCTTTTAATTTTCCCATTAAGCGATTATTAAATTATCAAAATACTTTAATGTAGCAATACTAAACAAAACTAAAATAAATAAAAACACGGAATAAAACAAAAGGGTAAGTAAAAGAAATAAAAAAAGTGTACTTAAAGAAAATCGGAGTTTATAAACTCCGATTTTGAAGACCTAAAGAAAAAATCAATTCGTTTCTTCCATTTTAAATGTTTTCATTTCGAAATCTTTCCTCAAGAAAAATACGAAATATCAACCAATTAAATACAGGGTGTTTCACCAGAAAAGCCCTTTTTGAAAAATTAATAACTTTTAACTGAGTTGAACGATTTTAATAAAATTTGGTAATTTGTATCTATATTTTATAAGGTTTTTTTAACATAAAAATTATGTCTAAATTCGAACCCTAACCCTGTATTTCAAATCCGTACTCAACCGTTCTCTTTTTTTTCTCTTTGCATTGCATGCTATCTTACTTAATTTTATTTCCTGCGAGCGGCGAAGAGAAGAAGCCCCGCCCCCTTTTCTTCAAGTTGTAATGTCTATCGACTGTTGTCTACTCTAGTGTCTATCGCCACTCGCAGCGGGTAAAGCCCCTTTCAGAGTAGCCGATTCAGAGTAGCCGTTTCAGAGTAGCCATTTCAGAGTAGGACGTTTCAGAGTAGGCCGTTTCAGAGTAGCCGATTCAGAGTAGCCGGTTCAGAGTACGGGTAAAGGGGGGACGTTTCAGAGTACGTCGAATAAATTACACTTAAAATCGAAATTTTCGGAAAAAATTTATTTATTTTTTTGTTTTTTTACTTCTTTAATGTTGTTCTAAGGACCAGGAATTTGGCACAAACAACAAGAATTAGTCAACGAAAAAATTTTTTTAATAAAAATTTGAAATTTTTTAAAATTTTTTTAATTTGAAAAAAATTTTTTTCCAATTTTCTTTAAAACATCAAATATTGAAGATTCTACTCAATATTACGAGTTTTTTTATTTTTCGTCTTTTTGAAATTTCTTTAAATTTTCTTTAAAAAACCGAAACCAAGACTTCACCCTAAGACCGGAAAACTCAAGAAAAGCCTGGAGTCAAAACTCGGCTACCTTTTATAATCTTCTTTAGGACGAAAAAAGTCGGAAAAAAGAAAAATGTACCAGAAGAAAGATTTTTCAAGTCCAAAAATTTATGTACTCTGAAACGTCCCCCTTTAGCCGTACTCTGAACCGGCTACTCTGAAACAGCCTACTCTGAATAGTCCCTACTCTGAAACGGCTACTCTGAAACGGCTACTCTGAATCGGCTACTCTGAAACGGCTACTCTGAAAGGTCCCCTACCCACTCGCAGCAAATAAAGGGAAGTAAGAATGCATGTGGGGAAAAAGGGAAAAACAGAACGGTAGATTATCTCGGGTTAGGGTTCGAATTTAGACATAATTTTTATTTCAAAAAAAACCTTATAAATTATAGATATAAAATCCCCAATATCGTAAAAATCTGTCAACGTAAAAAAAAGATATTGATTTTTCAAAAAGGGCTTTTCTGGTGAAACACCCTGTATATTTCAAAACACAAATTAAAATTTTAATAAGTCATTAGAGTCTCGATTTTTTTAATCAAAATTACAATATCTTTGTTTGGAAATTAATCTTTATATTGAGGTTCCATTTTTATTTCACATTTTCTTCTATCCTAACCATTTACTAAATATTCTATCCAAAAATCTGTCTTCTCTTCCTTTATTTGATGAAGACTCTCTTGGAGAGAATGGCCAGTCCCAATTATCAGAATTACTTCCTCCATTCCTTCCTCTACTTCTACTACCAAAATTACTTTCTTCTCCTCTCCCTGACCCTAAAAATGAGAGAAACTGATGAAAATAAGATTGAGATAAAAATTATTTTCTTCCTTTTCTCTTTACCGTAAATTGCTTGAATAGCTCGAATATCGTCGCTTCTTAATGAAAATTTTTATTAAAAAAATTCTATATTAAATACTTTAGTCGAGGCATAATATAAACACCATTTTCAACAGTTTCTTGATAAAATGGTGCCATTATTGCATCTTCAACTTTGGAATGTGAAAGTCCTAGAGTGTGTCCAATTTCATGAACAGTCACTAATATATTCTTTATAAAGATTAGAGGAAATTCGGATAATCTCTTATCCCACCCTTTTGGATTCGAGATAACGTGAAAATATGGTCTAGAAGAGGATTTAAGTTTACATACCTGGGTAGAGATCAGTATAACGACTACTGCAAATTAAAAAAAATTATTTTGGCTAAAGAGGAGAATCAGTGAAATTGTGAGGACACATTATTATATGAGTGAAATTAAAATTCAGATTTTTATAAATTCTGAAAACTAACGTTCCAATTTTATTGGCATCTTCTGGTCCTAATGCCCAATTCTCGCTTTCCTTAAAATTTAATAAAAATAATTTAAATAAACTAAAAACATCAAAATGAAGTTTTCCATCTTTTGGCATTGTTGCGTGAGCTAAAACACCTCCTACAAATAAATATATCCTTTCAACATTTGTAATTCTTTTTACCTCTCCCGTCAAAAGGCCACGGATCTCCATGATTTCCAGAAGCAAAAATCTTTTTAAATTAAGACAAATATTTTTATTTTGACCAAATTTCTATTATTTCCCAAAACCTTGGAACTATTTAACCCGGAGTGATTTTTTGGACGTTAAAATTGAAATTTTGACTGAAACTTGGAATAATTTTGATAGTAATATTTTTTTGGATAATTTAGAGCTTTTAATTTTATTTTTTAAAATTTATCCATCTTACAATATTAATATCTGCCGTTCCACTAGTCTCTTCAAATCTTATTGGTATAACAGCTGACCTTTAATAATTCTTCATTTATATTATTTTCTTATAGACATAGTACCATGTTTGGAATGCACGTCTAATAGCGTCTCTAAAATAATCAAAAAAAATATTTTAGATTTTCCGGCTCTACCACCTTATCCCATCTCTCAAAATCAGTTTAAGTTAGGATAATTGAAAGACTTGTTAAGTCAAGGGATAAATAACATGTTGGGATAACTAAAAAGTTAGTATGCTTGAGTGAAGTGAATAATTAATGTTTGCCAAACGTGAAACAACGTGAACTGTTCAATATTTAAGGAATAAGTCGGAACGTTTATCTTTATTAATTTTTTTTTACCTTTGCCTTGAAGATGACAAATCTGGAGAGAAATTATGTATTGAATATTTAATTAAAGATTTATTCCATTTAAATTGACTAGTTCCTCTATTATTAGTAATCATTTCAACATCTTGCATTCCACAGCGTTTTCTAGCCATTTTTGTTTTTTGTTTTAACGTCAAGTTTTCCAGTAACTGGCTAATTAATTTAATTTTAAATAAATTAATTATTTATATTTACTCACTAAATGTGCAAAAAGTTGAAATTTTTTGATGGCATCATTTATTGGGCTAAGTAAAATTTTAAGATTTTATATCAAAATTTAAGAATTAGAGATTTTATATGGGTAGGGATTAGTGGAAAAGGTAGTTAGTAAGGACTTGAAGTTAAAAAAAGAGACTGGATTAAGGGGCCAACTTTCTATTTTATCTCTGGGTATTTGATGTTTATGACTCCAATTCTAGCACTTTTTAAATCATCTGGGAATCCTGTTCCTTAAAAGACTCCCCAAAAATTCCTTCAAAACCCACTCAAAGATTTCTCCTCCAGAACCGCGATTGTTGTTAAGCTCTCCAGGTGACACATAACCAAAATCTTGTAAATACTTCTAAAAAAATTAAAATTAACAAGGAAAATGTGTATTGTTAACCATAGCCTTTTCATTAGATACAGGCTTTTCTTCTTCATTATCATCACCAAATAAATTATCGAGAAAATCTGTACTGACATAAGGAATTGTTGTAATTGAGAGAATAATAATTAAATTAATAATTAAATACTTTTTCCTTTCCATATTCAAAAAATAAAATTTTATTTTTAATTTCATTAATTTATAAAAGATTTAAAAATTTGAAAAGAAGTCCTTGTAAAAGATTGCGAGGAATAAAAAATTAAATGAGAGGATTTTTTAATTTTCGACTAATTTTTTTATACTCATTTAGTGAAGCAATTTCGCCTTCAAGTCGAGTTTAGTCAGAATTTTTGTGGGATAGCTGGCTACAGCTTGTCGAATTTTCTATTTTTTTTTTCAAAAAACTAAGAATTTTTTGAAAGAATTAACTCAAATAAATTATTTTGGTGATTGATTCGCTATATTTTTTAATTGCAATTGAACATTGAGAGAGAAAAGCACGAAAAAAAAAGATTGAAAAATTAAAATACAAAGAAGACAGAAAATCAGGTTCCGATGGAGGCCATTTAAATTAACAAAAAAAATTTTTTTGTATTTTTGTATTTTCTCAGTTCAATAAAAGAATGAGAAATTCTTTAAAAGAATATTAAAATATTTTTAAGAAAATTCTTTAAATTTTTATAAACTTTTATTTTATTTAAATTTACAACCTTTTTGTGTGTAAATAAAACAAAAAAATTGGTAAATAAAAAACAAGCATACATATAAAGCTTTTTTTTTTAAAAAGGAATTTTCTTGTGTAATAAAAGTCAAAAATAAATAATTTAAATTTTTGTCAAACAAAATTTTTGTAGTTTTAATAAATTTTATATTCCTTCCCCTTCCTTTGATGACTCATAATTCAATAATATCATCATTACTATTTTCTTTTTCATTTACTAATTTTGTAGTTATTTGTTGTTGTATTTTTTCTTCTTTTTCTGTTTTGTGTAAACGAAAAAATTTAATTAAAGCCCCCAAAGCTTCAGAAAAATTTGAAGAATTAATTAATCTTTGTTTTATCCAATTAGGTAATCCATTCCCTAAGAATTGCTGAGTAAATCGAGAATCTAACAATAATATAACTGCATAATCATTTTTGTGTCTAATAACACGCCCAATTGCTTGATTTAATGATTGAAGACATAATTGCTCGTAAAAACGATTTCCGGCACCTGGACCATTTGTTTGTTCAACAAACTGAAATTTAAAATTTTATATTCAAGTAAAAAGATGGATTTTATTTAACCACTTTAAAACCTTTACAATTCTTAGAGCCTATGATATGTGAAAATTCGTAAAACCTGGGCTACAGAAAAGAATATTTGAAAGATTACCTCAATTTATCCAATACCATAAATAAGATAAGTTTAGGAATGATTGGAAAAATGCAAGGATAAAGGTTGGAGAAGAAAAAAATTCTTTTGGATATTAACCGAGTCCGATGGGATTTTCATAATTTCAATAATAAAGTTAGTAGTTGCCCTAATCTTTTGTAGTTCTTATATAATTTTTTCAGCTTTCCACGTGTTTCTTTTCTCAAACCCACAAATTTATATTAAATATTAAAAATTACTTTCATTCTCTCTTGTAATTCAGCTGATTGTCTATTTGGATAAGGAACACCAACCTTTTTTAAAAAAATAATGATTTATTTTTCAATCTCCAATCCCTAAATTACCATCAAAACACAACGCCCCAATTCATCAGAAAAATTAATTCCTTCACTCAATTTTCCCCCAACAACAGCCATTAAAAGAGCCCCACGTTGAGTAACAGCAGCTCTACAAAATGTTGGCCAAATGGATGTTTCTTCTTTTCCGGCACGTGTTTCAATAAATATTTCTTTCCTTCTCTTAAAAATAACTTTTATGACAAATTATTTTTAAAAAATTATTTAGAACCTCCAATTGTTCAAAATGTCCAGAAGAACGAATTGATCGAATAAATGTTCCAAGAAAAGCATAACTAAAAAATTATGAAATTTTTATTAAATTTAAAATTGTGTCTAATTCAGAAATTTGTCACTCCCCTTCAGTTTATTTCAATTTCCCCTTATTTTGTTTTAATATTAAAAGAACTTAAAATAAGAGTGAAAATTTTAAGTTATAATCTCCAAACATTTAAAAAAAATTAATTTATTTTCTTCCTCACCTAGGAAAGAAAGCAACAACTCCATTAGGTATTTGTCTAATTAAATTAATAAAAGATTGGGCCAATGAACGTAAAACTGATTCAGAATCACGATTTGCAAAATTTAGACTTAAAGGTTTATCATCTGGTCCTTTACCTAAAAATTTAAAATTAAAAAAAAATTTTTTTCAAAAAAATTTTTTTCAAAAAAATTCACCAATAGAAATCGCCAAAAGTTGTTTAGGCCCAATTACATGCCCACAAGAAAATACTTTAATTCTTTGTTGCGGTATTTTACAAACTCTTTTAAATGCATCCATTAACTGATCAACTGGTCTCATTGTTCCTCCAAGCAAAATTAACGATCTACATTCATTTACTATATCTCTCAATTTTTCTGCTGGATTGAGTAAAATAAAGCGTAAACGAGGATCTCGAATATTTGTACGGTCAATAACTATACGAGCATCTTCTGACCGAGAAGTTAAAGCCTAGTAAAAAAGAGATAGATTAGGTAATAAAAATACTGTTATGAACCTCATTTTAGATACTCTTCCCCTAGAGCTAAAAAATCGTACCTTATAATGAGGTGTGCCGTAAATCGAAGGTGTCCCTTAGAAAGTCTTCATACCCAGTGGCCAACTGAATTTTTAAAATCGTTACTTAAACTGTGAAATCCCTAATTTTGTGGGTATCTAAAGATGAGATTTGTATTTTCAAAATCCAAAAAAATTATTTACTTCAATGAAATCACGAAGCTGATATAAAGGTGTAATATTTACAGGAGCAACTAAAAAATAAAAAAGAAAATTTAAATTAATTAAAATCTCACGATTAGGGTTGTATATTGTTACTTGTGGACGATATCTTAGCCGAAAATTTCGCAATTTTCTGCATAATTGTGAATTTTCGAGATATGAAAGTAAACGGCATAAATCTATATTTATTGCATCGCCTAACTAAAAGGAATTTTTTTTCAAATTTTTACAAAAAAAATTTTACTTGAGCAAAGAAATGTGCCATATTAATAACAGTTCCATCTGTAGAAGACCCTTTTTCTCTAGAAATAGAACCAAGAAATTGATACATTGAATATGCTAGACAGTGAAGTTGTTTAACATTACGTAAATTGCGAAAACTTAAACGATCTTGAAAATGTTCCATATAATCACTTAAACATTGACAACAAACATCTAATTGATTATTGCTTAATTCTACCTGTGGAAAATTTAAAAAATGAGAGATTTATAAAAATGTTTTTTTCGAAAAGGATTTATGATTAACCATCAAAAGAGCGATAAGAAAAAAAGGGAAAAAATTATCTAGGACTATCCGCAACTGAAAAAATTTCTACAAACCACATAATTTGAGCAATTCGCAATTGCAGACAGCCCCCTAACTGGACAGCCTACCCTATAGCCAACTAGTGTTAGGCAAATGGATTTTTCCGGTACCTGTAGTACCGGTGAAAATTTTCCAGTAGTACCCGAACCGTGCCTAACACTATAGCCAACTAAGTATTTTACTTTAAAAATATATATTAAAACTAACAGTATGTATGCTAGCCAATGTTTGTAATAGATTATGTGCTTCATCAACAATAATAACATTTCCTGACAAATCAAGATTCCACGCTTGTCGTGTTCTTTTATGCAATAAAATATTGTAAGGGACTAAAATTAGTTGGCTCAATCCTAAAGCTGTTTTGCTGGCATAATATGGGCATCCATGTCTTTGACGTCCCAACTTTACTAATTGTGAAATTCCTCTAGCTTGACCAACAAATTTTTCATCTTCATCAACAGCCAATATTGCATCAGATAATTCTTCTATAGCATCACCTTTTGCATAAGAACAACCACAACCACTTTTTGGGACTTCACATTCCTAAACGAATATTTAGAAAATTAGGTGATAACTACATAAAATAGAAAAATGTTTTTATTAGTCTTTTCCTGCTTTCATATTATTTTTCAAATTTTTTGGATATTAATTTTATATTTAAATACCAATTTTGGACGCTTCCCCTCTTCAGTATTTTTGCCTGAACTGCTAAGAAGTTCATTACATTTATCATTAATTAATTTGCCTTCTCCAAGTTCACGAACTTCCTAAAATAATTTTAAGAATACATATTTATATATGAAATAATTCATGTCCTCTTTTTTAAGGAAAAAAGTTAATTATTGAGAGGTAACAGAAAAGGAGGTTAAAAGTTTAGCAATTTAAATAGCCTTATTAAATTTACAATAAAACCCCCTACTTCATTAACACAAAGCATCTGCCTCGAACCCAATGTTAATACCCGTGGCTTGAAATTTGTTTTCTGCAATTCTTTGACAAATTGTTCCAACTAAATAATTATTAAATTAATCTTTAAAAATGAAAAAAATAAATTACATACTTGAGAATGAGTTCGACTAGCATAAATTAATTTATTACACCGAAGGACAGGTTCACTCTCTGGAGGGTCACCATTAATTGAATTATTGGAAGCTTTCTTTTCATCGCCTTCCTCTTCGCTATCACTGAGAAGCAAATCCTTAAAAGATTTTTTAAAATAAGTAAAAATTTACTGAGAAAATTTTACAGTAAAAATTAGTGACCGAGAGGGGATCTAAAAACGATTCCAGTCACACAAAACAAGGGAGTTAATCTTTGATATTAGAAGGTGCAAGAGAAACTCAATACAGTCCAAAGCAGGGATGTCACAAGTTGAGAAAAATGTCGGGACGGGTTTCATGTCGAAAAAACACCGGGTTTCGGGTAACCTGTGAATCTCTGGTCTAAAGCCCGGAATCTTTCCCAAAAATTAACTTTTAAAATTAAAAAACCCTAACTCTATCTCTTCTTTTATTAAAATCATTTTTGTTGTCACTATCATCCTCTAAAGTAATAATATCAGAAGATGGAGGAGGAGGAGCATTCTCTAAATCATTTTCTACTGAACGAGATCTCTTCCCTCTTCGTATTTTTCTATTCTTTTTTATTCCAGATTCTCTAAATTCTTTCTGATCTTGACGTATTTGTGCCAATCTTTGTTGAATTCTTTGTTGTTTGGCTTTTTCTTCTCGAAGTTCATCCAATTCTTGTTCAATATCCATCTTTTGTTTGTGTACATTTATCCAATCTGTGTCATAACCGTCTTCTAAAAATAAATATTCTTTTTTACAAAAATTGTTTTTTCATTTGTTCAAAAACTTCCAATTTGCAATTTTATTTTTTTAAGAGCTACACTTTCTGTTAATTATTTTTACACTCTTTCTCTACACTTATTTTGATGTTTATCTTACTTTTAGAACAAACAACAAAAAAACCTCAATTTCTAGTGCTTTACAAATATCCACTAAACACTCTCTTCCTTTCTCTTAATCTTAAGAGAATGATCGATCTAAAGTAGCAAGAAAAAGCCACTGCAAAGATTAAAAGATCTGGAAAGAACCACATGGAGAACATTTTAAATATAATTTAACTAATCTTTATTATGGCCGCTAAAGAAGGGGAAACAACGGAAGATGGACTTAATTACAAAAATACAACAACAAATGTTCATCCTTTAATTGTTCAATTGTATAGGTGTGAATTGGATGAGGATAATAATAAAGAAGAAAATAAAAATGAAAATAAGGAAAAGGAAAAATCTCCGCCTGATCCAATATTTAGAGCTGATGAACATGACAAACAAGTAAAGGAATATAAATAAATAAAAAATTATTAATATACTAATTTTAGTTTGATCCAGACAAGTATTTAGAGGTAAGAAAAGGGAGAAAAAATCTAATGTGAATTTCCACCCCAAAAATAATTATTTGCTAGGGATTCTACAAATCACCACGTGAGGATGTTGCAATGCAAATAGTTCTATTTTTCCTACCAGGAATGGTTTGTAGACTTCCCAAAACTATAGGTACAATGCTAGACTTGGGTGCAGGTTGGAAAAAATTATAGAAAATCTTTTCCAATAATTTTTTAAGGTCCAACAATATACATTCCTCTAGTTTTGCGAAACCACATTGAATCAATTTTTAGTTCCGATTATTCCCCACAAAATAGGCAAAGAGTTATTGATTGGATATTTGCAAAAAATAGTTTTGATTGGTCTGAGATTTGTTGTTGGATTGCTGGGATAGAAGCAAGACATGAGAAACCGTTACAAATGCAAGATTTTACTAGAGAAAAAATGAGGGCTGTTTTAGAAGTAATTATTGAGAGAGAGAATTTTTTCCTTAAAAAGTTTCTATAGGTAAATGTACAAAAACGTCCAGTTATTCAAAGTATTGAATGGAAAGCAGATAACTTAAAAGAAATTCCAAAACAATTCGATTTAGTAACAACAGTGTTTTGTATGGAATATTCTTGTGAGACACTTGAGGGCTACAAGAGGGCAATAAATGGAGCTTGTGGATTAATTAAGCCTGGTGGTTGGTTACTTCAAGGAGGAATATTCCACGCAACAGAATACCGATTTGGAGGGAAACGATTTAGCAGCCATTTTTTAACAAAAGAACATGTATTAACTGCACTTGAGGTTTTAAAAAATTTCAGAAAATTCCTCAAAATTTTTTCTAGGAAAATGGAATGGAAACAATAAAGGGAGAAGATTATGACCAATTCCATTTTATAACCCATGATGACATTTTCTTGCTACTTTCAAAAAAGAAAATGGAAATTGGAAGGGAAGAATGAAGGAAAAAATTAAAAATAGGAACAAACCTTGTAAATTCAAGCATAATTCTCGTATTCGCTTCTCAACATCTTCTAGATGCCTTTTTTCGTTTTCCTCGAGCCATGTTAGGGACTGAAAAATAAATTTTTATTATAAAGATGTGTCGATATTTCTAAAATATAAGGTAAAACCAAGTCAGATATAACCATTACAAGATAACTTTCTAAATTGTTTTCCAAAAAAAAAATAAATTTACCGCGCATATTGTAGACAAAGATTTTCCAGTCCCCGTAGGAGATTCAAAAATAGCAATACTTCCCTGTTCAGCCGAATTATAAATTGCATTCATTAATTGACTTTGGATTGGATATGGATCATATGGAAAGCCAAAAGGTTTTCGATTTGGATCATTTTTATTCATCTTCAAAATTAGTAAAAATATAAAAATTTAAAAAGAAATTCATTTAAAAGAAAATAACTTTAAAATTTAAAAAACTTTTACAAAATTAAGTATTTAATTTTAAAAAATAACCAAATTCAAAAATATTCAAAAAAATTCAGCAATTTGTTAATCAAAATAATAAGATCAATAATAAACTTCCCCCTTCTTCCATTCCTTATTTTAAATTCATTTAACAAATTCCTTCTCGTATTTTGCCAAAAGATCCAAAACAATTCTGTAATTATTCACCAAATTTTCATAAAGTGTTTCCAATTGATGTTGTTGTTGTTCCTTTAAATTATTTTAATAATTAATTTGATCAAATTTTATTGACAGAAAAAGATTAGGAGAATTTTTGTTAATTTTAAATAATTAAAAAAATTTGAGCATCTATGTATAGAAAATTCTCAGAATTTATTAATTTTCTCTTAATTTTTTTTCTATATTCTAAAAGTCAATTATCTCATCTATATCCCCATTAATTTCTCATCTTTTACCGGTTCAAACGCCATCATTGCAATAGCCAAAGATTGTTCATCATCTGCAAATGATTGTGCAATCCTTCCTCTATCTCTTTTTGGATCCATTACAAGTTTTTTCAATCGTTTAAAAACATCATCTTTAAATTGTTTAAGTTCTTCAGGAACATTTACTTTAGTGTGGAAAAGTCGCAGAATTTCATAAATACGACGAGCTTGCATCTAAATTCTAATAATTCTTTTTTATTAAAAAAATTTCAAAACCTTGCATAATTTATATTTTTCACGAGCTATTTTATACATTTCTGTGTTAAATCCATTCATAAGATTTTCTTTTGAAAATTGTGGCAATTTAGAGCAATTTAAAGCATCTACATAATCCCTCATAATTACAAAAGAATCTGCTGGGACTTCAGCTAAATTTAAAAAAAATAAAAATCAAAAAAAATTAATTAAAACCAGTAATATCCCAAACAGTTTCAATTCTCCAAAGATCAGAATATATTGCTTGCAGAAATTTAGGTCCAAGACCCATTTTTCTAAATGGAGGAGCCAACAATATTTGCGCAATTCTAACTCTGTCCTTGTCTGGGTAATGGTAAAAAAACGATAAAGATTTGCATAACCAGCAAATTTCCAACGAAGAAGGCCATTATTTGAAGATTTGAGAGATTCAAAAAGAAAATAATTGAAAAAACGAGGATCCTCTTCATCTGTATATTGGACCTACAAAAATATAGAAAAAATATAATTAAGAATCAAAAATAAAAATTTAAGGAAAAATCCAAAAAGACTTAGGGACAGGCCCGTCACAAGAATTTTTTACGGGGGGGGGGGGGACAATGTGGAGAAATTTTTCTGGGCCGAACTTTTAGCGCCGCAGGCAAAAATTTTGAGAGTTTTAGAAGGCCATAGGCGAAAATTTTTAAAATTTTGAAGGCCATAGGCCAAAAAATTCACTTTTTTGCCCAACTCCTCCCCAAAATTTTTTCCTTTTCACCATTTCCCCCTGGCTACAGGCCTGCTTTGGGAGTATCTCCCCATACAAATTTTCTTTTCTTCTCCTTCATTTTTTCTCCTCCCATGGAGATTAAAAACTGACGAGTAAATTCATTAATCTAGGATTATTATCAATTTAAATAGGGCAGGGAAAGGAGAAAAGAAGTCATTTTTAATTTTGTTTTTAAAATTTTTGAATAATATTTTTTAGATCAATGAATATTTTTAGTCTTCCGAAGACTGAAGAAGCAGCGATAAAATTTTTACAATCAAAAAATATTCTACCAACAAATAAAATTTGTGAAAATGGCCACGAAATGAAGTTAAGTATTGGCACGGAAATTAGATGGCAATGTAGTAAATCTACGTGTCGTTCTGAAGTCAATATACGAGTTGGAAACTGGTTAGAGGGAAGTCGTATTCCGATTGTCACTATTGTTCGGTTTATCTATGCTTGGGCTATTGGAATGACGGCAGTTAACAATAAGTTTTGTGAACGGGAATTGGAGATGGACTCAAAAACAAGAACTGATTGGAACAATAATCTATCAAGTATTTGTGTGGAACACGTGATAAATAAGCAGAAGAATCTAGGTATTAAATATTAGTCTTGATAGGTATTATCATTAAACTATTTAGGTCGTGAAAATGTGAACGTAGAAATACACAGAAATCGAGCAGAATTTATGTGTAGACAGGAAGTTAAAAAAGAAGATTTTTTCGAATGGATATTAAAGAAAATAGCAGAGATTCGGCCTCCTAAATAATTTTTACATTTATACTTAATTTTTATTTGCATACTTATAAAGTTTAACATTTTGTCTTAAAGTCATTTTTAATCCTTATGAGAGAAAGGAGAAGAAAAGAAAATTTGCGGACAAAAATTTGCAGAAAAGTGAGGAGATACTCTCAATTACCTCCAAAACATAAGAAAAGAAATCAGAAAACTTTAATACAACTCCCGAAATAAAAAATTGAGATTAGAAAAGAAACATGAACAAAATAATTCAAATTTATTAAGAAAAAAAATTACCGATTCAATATACCAAAAAGCGATTGATTGAGCCCTTAAAATGGCAAAATATTAATTTAAACATAAACAATAATAGATAACCTTTCCAAAAATTTAATTCCCTCTTCCAATCTTGGATCAGTTTCCAACTTGTCAAATTTGTATAATTCAAAGCAGCGTTCTTTGCCAATTTCTAAAATTATTTTTTATTTAGCTAAAATTATTTTCAATTGAAGTTCCCCCCATTTTTCTATCTAATCTAAACATTTTTTCCTTTCTTTTGTATTGCAAATATTTTTCCTATTATTTTAAATAAGCGCATCTGTTTTTAGAAATTTATTATCTTTTATGTACAACAGAGAATAATCTTTGCTATTCAAAAAAGTTTTGTTCACTTATTGAAATGTTGTTTATTTTCAACTTTAGTCACCACCTATTATTTCTAGCCCTTCACTACTTAACTTTTACTTTTGCCATTTGCCCGCGTTATTTATAAAAAAAATCTAAAAACCTTGTTCAATATAAAATTTAGAAATAAGTTCTCCATAAGGACGAAATTTAGTTTGCTCGACCAATTTATCTTTAAATTTGTCAAAAGGCAAATAAGCATCCAATTGTGTGCTAGGTAAGGCATCTTTGATTTTCTCGACAATATTGTCAGCCTAAACGATTTTATTTAAAAAAATTCATTATAAAATAATTATACTTGTATAGCTGAATTTCCATTAAGAATTCCATCATATTTAACCAATGAAGTAAGAAAAAGAGAAGCATCCGAATATATTACATTAACGGAAAGATTTTTGTATCCAACAATCTTTTCACTAAAAAATAAATTTTAATTAATTAAATAAACAAACGTTTCCCCAAAATGTTGATAAGCAAATTCGGGAGAATATTCTGGAGATTTATCAATTTCGTCAGTTGAAGAAACTTAAAATTTTAAATTTATTTAAAGATTAAATAAATTTAAATTAACCAAAGTTAAGCTTTACAGCAAGCAAAGCATCTGCGACATATTCATCATCATTCTCTTGTCCAGTTATAGTTGAGTCTAACTGCATTGAAGAAGCCACTAAAATTAATTTAAAAAATTAAAAATAAAAAAAATACAAAAAAAACAAAAAAATTTTAGCTTCAAAAAACAATAAAATTTTTTAAAATTTAAATTAATATTTCTTGGCGCGTTGTTGAAAAATTAATTTTCATAATGTCTAATAGAACAAAAAATATCAAAATATCTAAAATTGAAATATCTAATTTAGAAAGGTCAGATAATTGTCAGCCGAAGCGGTTGGCAAATAAATTTATTAATTTTAATTTTTCTAATTAAAAAGCTTTTTTTTTAATTTTATAGAATGTTGGAAGAATTGTTAACTTCTAATTTGGACTTAAAGGTTAGTTTTAAAATTAATTATAAAAAATTTTTTTCTAATTTTTAGGACGTAATTATTAAATTATTTGTTAATGTCCAAGACCTACAAAAAATGTTTTTGGAAGAGAAAAATAAAAATTCTGCTTTGGAATTACGAGTAAAGAATTTGGAAGACAAAAATCAATTTTTGGAGAATAAAATTAAAAAGGTTTGGTTTTTGTTGGATTTTGAAGGGAAGGGGGCATTTGAGAGATAAATTTTTAATTTTTCAGAATAAACAACGAGTACAACTTATTCGGAATGAAAATAAAGAAGAAATTTTAAATTTGAAAAAGCAAAATGATAAGAAAATTCAAAAGGTTAAAATTAAATTAGGTAATATTGAACCGAACAGACCTCCTTTTTCCTCCCCAATTTTTCCCCTATATTTTTGCAATATGGTCAGACTTTTTCCGTTATTCCATCCACAATTAAACAAAAATGATTATTTAATTCCTTTTTGGATGAAAGAAAAAATTTTTACATTTTTCAAAAATATAGTGGAAGAATTGGGGAAGAAAAAGAGGTTTGTCCGGTTCAATATTACCTTAAATTATTTTTAAAAAATCTTTAAAGAAACAATTTTAAGGTAAGCTCTGCATTAAATAAAAGAATTGACAATTTAAAGTCTAAATTGGAACAATTGGATAAAATGTCTTTAAAAAGAGTGGTTAGTTTACTTGTTTTTTAATAAAACTACTTCTTTTCTAGTGCTTTTTACCATTTCCAAACAAGTGGACAACAATAAATTCATTATGTTGTGACAATGATTGTGTAAATACAAAAGATCCTGGTGGTTTGTGTGTTAATGGGAATGGATTTATAAATTTGTATAGTGACAGTGTGAAATATTATGAATGCGAAGAAGATAGAGGTATGTTTTGCAGATATATTAATTAGGATTGTCAGAAGAGCGGTAATAGTTTTGAAAGATGAAAGGAAAAAAGGGCGACTTCCAAACTATTACCAGAAGAGCTAATAGTAAGCCGACCTTTTCGAAATTAACGGGAAAAACATTCAAATATTTTTTCTATTTGATAAATTTCTTCACGTTGTCACATCATTCTGGTTTTGAGTAATCTCCTGTTAAAAGATCGATGACAAAATCTTGTCATATATACCTATAAGACATTTTTTATGGCTTTGAACGTATCAACAATTTTTTAAAATTCGACAAAATTCTTTTTTATTTCAGGAACAAATGTAACTTGCTCTATTGAAGCACAATATAGACTTACTAATCCAGAAAAAGATTACTTCTTTTATTCTTTATTTTATTATGAAGTAACTTGTCAGTTTGTTCTAGATCGTGTTAATTATGAAAATGAGTTAACTGTTGGATTTTTCAGCAATAGAAATATTTTTGCAATTGAAGCACATGATTTTCGAATTTTTTACAAAATTAGAGGAGAAGAGTTTTTAGAAGATCTTGACGAAGTCGAATTTATTTGGAAGAATGGCGATGTTTTGGGTTGCGGTTTAGTTTTTCCTCCAACTGATATGCCTGAAAAACAGCCTTATGTTTTCTTTACTCAAAATGGGAAACTAATTGGTAAGAAAAATTTTATTTAAATTTTATTTTTTGTTTTCGATCGGGAAATTATTATGGCCCAGTTTGATTTTCGAATTTGGATATTAAGTTTGAGTTATTTAGCTCAAATTGAAAGAATCTTTCAAATGTTCAACTTTTACTCGTGGTAATTCCGAGCTTCCCCCCCCCCCCCCCACTTTTTCCTTCCTTAAGGGAAAAGTCTTATCAGGCCAAATAATTTCTAGTTTTTTACCACTTTTTCAAAAAAGACTTGAATATTAAATTTACTTTCTCATTTTTAGGTAAATCAATAAAAGGACTATCAGATAATTATTGTACGCCGTATTTAAGTCTAAAATGCTGTTCTGTGAAAACTAACTTTGGAGAGGATTTGGATAATAATCCATTTAAATATGATGTTTCCAAACACCACGTTTCTCAAGAATTTTATGAGAATTCTGAAGAATAGGAAAATTAAATGACGAAAATAATATTAATATTTTATATTTGTTTAATTTTTAAAATTAATTTCTAAAATATGTGAATAAATCTTTTAATCAATTTGAAGATTTGTCTGTTTGAAATTATTTTTTTTAATATTTTTATTTTTCCGAATTAGTTTTCTAAAATAATTTTTCAATTTACTTTTCAGATAGCTATTTTGTTAGAAGTCGTTTCTTCTTTTAATGACTTCTTCATTTTCCACTGTTGATCTTACACCTGACGAGTATGAAAGTTTGACTCAATTACGGTTATTATTTTATATTTTTTAATTAAACAATTTTTTCTGAAGGTCTCGAAAAAATCAATTACTTGACGAAATACAGGTTCAAATGATTTTTTAGAAATTTCAACATATCCTTTGTCTTTGTATTCCAGATTCTTCAACAAGAATTGTCAAAAACAAATTCAAGACTTGAAACGCTTAGTCCAGTTTCTAATCGGTTTTTAGATTTCTCTTTTAATTTTTTAAAGTTTTTTAGATTACCAAAAGCAAAAATTCAAAAATTGGCTATTAGTGCCTTTAATGAAGATTACAAAAAGGGTGTCCAATCATTAATTGATGCTTGTTTAGTTGAAAATTCAGTTGAAGATTTTGCACGTTTTTTATTAAAAAATAATGATTTAAAAAAGGTTTTTGGAATTAAAAATTATTTTTTTCAATTTTTTCTAGTCCGCAGTTGGTGATTTTCTTGGAGAAAATGAACAATTCAATTTAGATGTTCTTCGCCATTTTGTTTGTCTTCAAAATTTTGAAGGATTAATGTTGGTTCAAGCAATGCGGAACTTTCTTTCTTCATTTCGATTACCTGGAGAAGCACAAAAAATAGATAGAATAATGGAACGTTTTGCAATTCGTTTTTGTGAACAAAACCAATCAATTTTTGATCATTCTGGTAAGAGAATATTTTTTGAAAAGTTGGTTGGGGTATTTTTACCTTTCTTCAATACCTAATGAAGAGGGGATGTAAGATCAATTTTTGTTAATTTTTAACATTTTTTGCCCAAATTTAACTCTGATTTGCTAGCCATAGGCAAAAAAAGAAATTGGGAAAGAGGGAACCATAAAGCTCAGAATTGCTCAAATTTATTTTTTTTTTTTTTTTTTTTTTTTTTTTTTTTTTTTAATAATAATAATTTATTCACTAAAATGGGCGTAACAAGTACGTCTCTTAAATTTAGTACAATAAAAAAGAAAGTCAAAGCATAAAAAATAAAGTCAATTAATAATTAATATGAAAATTTACATGGGTGTGCAAAAACATGATGGAGGAAATTCATATATGTATATCATATGTTAAAAAAGATGAAATAGAATTAAGTAATTGTTGTTTTTTAGTCAGAGGTGAATTTGTGGAAGAGTCAGAATTTCCTCCAATAGAATATTGACGTTTGCTTGTCATGGTAAGAAATGACAAAAAAAATAATATTACCCAGAGTCAAAAATTAGAAATGCCTTAAAATGTAAAAAAAAATTGTAAAATTAAAATTAAAAAATAAATTACATAAAACTTATATAAAACGGAGGAAAGAAAAATGTTTTATTTTGTAAGCAAAATTAAAAAGGACGGGAGAGTCTCAAAAAAAAACATTAAAATTAAATGCACTAAAACTGGCCAATGAAGTCCTTAACTAAGTCTTGATTTTGTATTAGGTAATGTCTTAGGTTTATCCAGAAAGATTTAGGATTTGGAGAATTTATAATTTGTATAGGAAGAACGTTCCATAAATTTAAAGATCTATTTATGATCCAATGTTCAGTCTTTGATATCTTTTTAGGGACTCGTAATTGTAGATTATGTTTATTTCTAATAGGCCGTGTTGAAAAATCAACAAAACGAGTCGGGTCAAGATGGGTAAAATTTTTTGTTAATCTGAATATTGTTGAAAGGTCAAATAGAGTACGCCTAAGGACCAGAGATTCTAGATTAAGAAATTTTAGTCTATTTTCATAATTCATTTTAGAGATTTTGCATTTAGCTAAAGCAATCCTTGTAAACCACTTTTGAATTTGTTCGATTTTTAGAATAAGTTTTTTTGTTTTAGGACTCCAAATAATGGAGGCGTATTCCAGGATAGGCCTAACATATGATTTAAAAGCTAAAGAAAAAATCTTAGGATTAGATGAATTAATATTATTAAGAACAAGAATAGAACGATGGTATGCCTTTTTAATAATTTTAGTTAGATGTGCTTCAAAAGAAAGTTTATCTGTAAAGGTAATTCCTAAATCCGTAACGGAAGATACAGTCTGTAAAATAGTGCCGAAAAGGATATAGCGTTTTCTAGGATTATTTTTGCCTATATGAAAAGTACATGTTTTATTCAAAGAGATATCTAAAGCCCAATCAATACACCATTCTTCAATTTTAATGAGTGATTCTTGTAGACAAGCATTATCGTTATTTGCAGAAAATTCACAAAATATTTTTAGGTCGTCAGCAAAAAGCATGGTTTTCGTGGGGGAAGGTATTCGGTAGATAATATCATTTATATAAATTAAAAACAATACTGGGCCTATTATGGTTCCTTGCGGTATACCCGACATAATAGGAATAGGATCAGAATAATTGTTATTTATTTTTACAGAAGCTGTTCTGTTAGAGAGGAAATTTGAAATCCAGTTAAGAAGTTTTCCCTTAATGCCTATATTAGAGAGCTTGTAAATGAGGTATCGTATGGGAACACTATCAAAAGCTTTCTTAAAGTCTATAAAGATGCAGTCAATACCTTGATTATTTAGGATGGCTTTATACCATGCGTCGAAAGAGGATAAAAGCTGAGTGACCGTCGAACGTTTTTTTAAAAAGCCAAACTGTTGGTCACTAATAATTTTATTAGCCTCTAAATGTGCTAAAATATGTTGTAATATTAATCTCTCAAAGACTCTACATATTGATGATGTAATAGCAATTGGACGATAATTTGAAACATCTGAATTTGAGCCCTTTTTAAAAATGGGGGTGATGAACGATATTTTCCAAAGTTCTGGTAAAATGCCAGAATCTAAAGAATCCCTAAATATATCCGCTAGAAATGGCGCAATAGAATCTGTGCAATTTTTTAAAAGTTTATAACTAATTCCGTCTGCTGATACACCTTCTTTTGGAGGAAGAGACTTTAATATGTTAACAATATCTATAAGCGTGAAATCAATATCATCAAGTTGGGATGAATAATTTGACGGAGGTAAAATAGGATGGTTTTGAATTGGTACGTTTGAGAATGATGGAGCAAAAGCTCTGGCAAATAAATCACATTTGGCTTTATCCTCAAAAATATATAATCCATTATGCTCTAAATAAGGAATTGGAGAGTGACCTTTTGCAAATCTTTTCATAAATTTGTGAATTCCTTGAGAGCTTGAGACCAGTTTTTTAATTCTAATTGAGTTATATCTATTAATAATATGCTTAACAGTTTTACAAAATCTTAAATATTGAGATGGATGTATCTTATTATTTTTAAGATCCTTGAATATTTTATTTTTAGTGGCAAGAAGACGTTTAATGTGTTTAGGATAAATTGTTACGTTAGGCTTAATAGTGAGTGATCGTATAGGAATATAGATGTTACTTAACTCTTTAATAAAGTGTATAAAGAAACTATATTTGTCTGATACAAAGAATATATCATATAGATTATTGAATTCCTTAGCAATGTGCGCATTTAGAAGTTTAATATTTTTGTAATCTCTAAAGGTTTTTATAGAGGGTGTGGGACGTTGTATGTTTAGCAAAAATTTAGTAGAAAAATGATCCGAAGTAGAAAGTCCAGTAGATGAAGAGGGAGATGTAATACAACTAGAATTGTTAGTTAACAAAAGATCTAAGATAGAACCCTTATAATGGGTTGGGTCTCGAATAAGATTTGAATAATGGAAATTTAATGTAAATTCTAAAAATTCTTTTCCAATACTATTATTAGCTGTAAGATCCCTCCAGTTTATATAAGATTTATTGAAGTTAAAGTCTCCGATAATGACTACATTACCTTGAGAAAATTTTTGAAGAACTTTGATAAGAGACTGTGTAGACTGATTAGAAATGGAAGGTGGTCTATAAACTAAAACTAACCTAATATAATATTTAAAACGAGTGGTAGAGACGTCAATGATTAGTGTATCTATGCCAGCAATTTTTTACATTTGATTTGTCTGAATGATATTCCGTTTTTAATAAGCATAGCTACACCACCGCCTCTACTTTTATAAGATTGATTTCTATTCTCAGTAATTATTTGAAAGAGAGAAGCTGATTTAAGATACAGAAGAGGATTTTCGTTAGAATTTATCCATGTTTCAGTTAAGAATAAAATATCAGGGTTTTGTTGGACAATTTCAAGATCCAATTCGTGAATTTTATTTTTAATTGACTGGCAGTTATAGTATAAACAGGACAGAGAACTTTTTTGGTTTGTTTTAGTGCTGGTTATGTTTTGTGTTTTTTTAAGACTCTTTGGGGTTTGAGTGGATCGATAATTAAGTGCGTTCAGAAGTAAATTCGGTGAGTTATTTATTGGTTTTTTGATAAAGTTTTTTTAAAAATATGTACTTCCGAACGCAATATAATTTGATTCGCATAAATTATAAAGTCGAAACCTGTATCATTCCTTTTAATTTTACACCTTTCAATCAAAGAAGCTTTTAATCAATTTGAAGATTTGTCTGTTTGAAATTATTTTTTTTAATATTTTTATTTTTCCGAATTAGTTTTCTAAAATAATTTTTCAATTTACTTTTCAGATAGCTATTTTGTTAGAAGTCGTTTCTTCTTTTAATGACTTCTTCATTTTCCACTGTTGATCTTACACCTGACGAGTATGAAAGTTTGACTCAATTACGGTTATTATTTTATATTTTTTAATTAAACAATTTTTTCTGAAGGTCTCGAAAAAATCAATTACTTGACGAAATACAGGTTCAAATGATTTTTTAAAAATTTCAACATATCCTTTGTCTTTGTATTCCAGATTCTTCAACAAGAATTGTCAAAAACAAATTCAAGACTTGAAACGCTTAGTCCAGTTTCTAATCGGTTTTTTAGATTTCTCTTTTAATTTTTTAAAGTTTTTTAGATTACCAAAAGCAAAAATTCAAAAATTGGCTATTAGTGCCTTTAATGAAGATTACAAAAAGGGTGTCCAATCATTAATTGATGCTTGTTTAGTTGAAAATTCAGTTGAAGATTTTGCACGTTTTTTATTAAAAAATAATGATTTAAAAAAGGTTTTTGGAATTAAAAATTATTTTTTTCAATTTTTTCTAGTCCGCAGTTGGTGATTTTCTTGGAGAAAATGAACAATTCAATTTAGATGTTCTTCGCCATTTTGTTTGTCTTCAAAATTTTGAAGGATTAATGTTGGTTCAAGCAATGCGGAACTTTCTTTCTTCATTTCGATTACCTGGAGAAGCACAAAAAATAGATAGAATAATGGAACGTTTTGCAATTCGTTTTTGTGAACAAAACCAATCAATTTTTGATCATTCTGGTAAGAGAATATTTTTTGAAAAGTTGGTTGGGGTATTTTTACCTTTCTTCAATACCTAATGAAGAGGGGATGTAAGATCAATTTTTGTTAATTTTTAACATTTTTTGCCCAAATTTAACTCTGATTTGCTAGCCATAGGCAAAAAAAGAAATTGGGAAAGAGGGAACCATAAAGCTCAGAATTGCTCAAATTTATTTATGGATGTAAGACAGCCTAATTATTGTTTTCCTGGATAGGCTCGATAAGGGAGCTTTGCTGAAAATTTTTTCTGAAAATTTTAATTTCGAAATATAATTCTAACAGCCTTAATTCCCTCTTTCTTTATTAAATTTTTATTTAAAATTATTTTTAGATACTTGTTATACTCTTTGTTTTGCAACAATTATGTTAAACACTTCGCTTTACAATCCAAGTGTCAAAGAAAGAATGAGTTTTGATGATTTTCTAAATATAACGAATTCTTTGAATGTTTCTCGAGATTTAATTATTGTTTGTTTTTTTCTTTATTTTTTAAAATTATTTTAATATTTTAAGCAAATTTATAATTCAATACGTGAAGAACCTTTTAAATTCCCAAAAGATCATCAAATTGATAACCATTTAAATTACAATTCTTCTCGTTTATTTAGAATGGCAGAAAAACAGGGATGGCTACACAAACAAGGTTTTACATAATTATTTTTTATTTTTGAAATTTTGTTTTCGAATCTTGGAAACTGTTTTTAGTCTAAAAAGGGACAGTTTAATCAACATTCTCATATACCTCCTGTTTTCATATACAATCCCTTCCCTATCTAATTTCATAATTAATTTCACATCTCACATACATAAATATCAATTAATGAGAGAATTTTGTTGTTAATCTTGTTGACAAGAAAGTAAACATTTCAGATCTCAAATAAGTGTGAGGTGTTGTAATTTATATGAAATAAAAAACAAAAAATAATTTCGTTTAAGAAAATATTTTTTAGGTAGTAATCATTGGACTTGGAATCAAAGATGGTTTGTTCTCTCAAATAAATGTTTATATTATTTTGAATTTCCAAATGTAAGTTTTTTAAAAATAATTTTAAAGATTATTTTAAAAAATATTTTTAGAGTCGAGAACCTAAAGGAATAATTCCATTGGAAGGTATTTGTGTGAGAATGGTTGGATACAAGGACGTTGATTCCTTTTCTTCAAGTAAAAAGCCACACACTTTTGAATTATATTCACCAAATTCTGAGATTGTTAAGGCACACAAAACTAATTCTGAAGGTTAGTTGAAAAATTTTTTTGAAAATTATAAATTCTGAAGCCCTGTAAGGAAAATTTTTTCCATGAACAGGAAATGAGTAAAATCCACTTTTCGATTTTTTAGAACTTAAAAAGCACTTCTTCCGAATACAAATTATCACAATTAAAATTCTTTAAATTTAAAGGTCGTTTAATCGAAGGAGGAGGACAACACACTGCTTATAGAATGGCAGCACCAGGACATGAAGAAATGCATTCTTGGATTAGTGCCCTCCAAAGAAGTATAAATAAAGATAATGCTATAGAAGAAGTACTTGAACGAAGAAGGGCAAAATCGGTTAATAATGGAAATTTTGGAGGTAGTAAATAATTATTGAAGAAAAAAATATTTAAATTATTTTTTAAACGATTCTATGTAATTTAAACCCCCTCAAAAAGCCTTTCAATTTAAATTAAAATTGATGTATAATTATTTTAATTAGCATTGATAAATTTTCCTTTATGACACTTCAATTTTGAATTCTTAAATAGACTAACGGGGATTGGATAATTCTTAATAGAAGGGGGAAGGCAACAAGGAGGAGGGTAACCGGCATAAATTATTGTTAAAAAATTATTATTCTTACTTACATTAGCAAAATTGATCTGATTAGTTCGGTTTCGAATTGGAACTTTGGTCATAAATTTTATAAAAGTATTTGAGAGTTTTTAGAGAAAATTCTTTTTCCAAAAGGAGTTTTTTGTTTAGTATTGCAAAGCTAATTTTATAAAATTTCATTTTTATTATGAAATTTTTTTATTAGGGAAAGGCTGTGTAAATTAAACAAAAAATTTGATTAAATACAAAGAAAGTGCAAATTTATTTAAACTAATTTTATAACAATTTCCGTCTTTAAAATTTCTTAATTATTAAATTAAAAATATTAAGACAGGAAATCTTTTGATTTAATTAATTATGAACTTTTATTTTTTAATAAACTATAAAACACAAAATATATTTAAATACTTGAGTAAAAACTAAATATTAATTATTTAAAATTTTTTTAAATAAAAACAAACAACTCAAGGAAAAGTTCTTAAAATTTAAAGGAATGATTTTGAAATTAAATTTTTTGGTCATTTTCATGCTTTGTGTTTTAACAGGTATTGTACTATTTGTTCTCCGAATGTTCAGAAACGAGTATGTTCTGCATATAGAATTAAATTCGTTTCCAAACGGGAATAAAGTATTAATCCTTTTTCGGTCGAATTAAGTGTTAACTTTTAATAAAATTAAATTAAAAATACCCTATTATCTCCAGTGCTTATAAGCTCGTACCAAAATTCGTACTCGTACTTAGGTACGAAATACGAGTACGAGATCCAAATATGGGGTGGTACGAAGTATGAGTACGAGTAAATCTGAAATTTATAAGCACTGATCATCTCTAATAAAATGGCCTTTTAGAGGATGATTGAAAAATAAATGGCCGGCCATTCTATTAGAGATAATATATATTTTACATTATAGAAATATATTCTGTTAAATCAAAAAATATTTTGGAAGGAAAGGAAGAAGAAATAACAACTAAAAATGTTTTTGAAGAATTGCCAACAATGAATGAGGAAGGGATTGGAATGGGAGAATCATCTTCAACAAATAATTGGTTTAATAAAATAAATTCAATTTCAAAATCTGTTTGCGGATTTGTTGGAAATTTTAAAGAAAAAATTAAAATAAAATGTCAAAATATTCCAAAAAACAAAATTTTTCCAATTAAATATTTAAAAGGAGCAATGTTTTGTATTTTAATTATTACTGCTCCATGTAAAGTTGATACTATTTATTTAAAACCATTGCAAAGAAATATGACACAATATGGAATGTTACAAAGTTAGTAACTATATAAATACCAGGGCTGTATAATTTCGAATTTTTAAAAGCGGAAGAGAGAGGAACAAAGTAAAAAAGCGGCAGACGGAAGGTGGAAGCGGAAGAAAATACAGTCCTTATAAATGTCTATTTTTTAAACAAAATTAATATAAATAAAGTTAACATTATGGAGAAATGAATTTATTCAGGGCTCAGTCCGAGAAAATCTTATGTTAAAGTACAAAAAGTTTACAAAAATATAATTTAAAAATTTATTCACGCTCACGTCTACCTATTTTAATAATTTCATGTCTCTAACAATTTAACAATTTCATGTTTTTAGTGAGTATTTAGTGTATTTCCAAGCATTTTAGCGCCACAAGCAAAAGTTAAAGAATTTAAAGGTTAAATTTAATTTTTTAACCAAAACGTACTTCCAAAATAATTATTACAAATCGCAGCCCCGGATTTTTTTTAAATATTATTTAGAAAGATTGACATAAACTTTAAAAATCTTTAAATTAATTTTAGATGAATTTGGGTATGAAAGAAATTTTTTTGTCGAATTTCCAGAATTATATCTAGGAGATATACTAAACTTAGATAATACAGACTGCAAAGAAGTAGAAATAGATGGAGTAATTTATGAGGAATGTAATTATGAAATGGAATTAACTGACGATGAATATGAGTTAGATTATAAAAATAATAAAGGGGAAATAATTTATTTTGGAAATTTAAAAAAAGATTTTGAATGTAAAGAAAATGAGGAAAATTGTGAAAAAACGTATAAATATGTTGAGAATGATGGTGTTTCTAAATTTGAAGTTAAATATGAAAAGAAAAATAATAAAAAAGATAAACAGCCTGTTAAAGGGAAAGCTAAAAAGCTTACAAAAATTGATTAAAATAATTATGAAAAAATAATTTAAAATGTTTTTAACTAAAGTAATATTCAATGATGACGTTAGCAACAAAAACAAAAAAAAAACAAAAAGCAAATAAAAAAAAATTAACATGAAAACCATTTCCACCTACAAAAAATCCTGGTACTTTTCGGTTATTAGGTTACACATTTACAAATTTTAAAAAGTTCTCAAAATGGTCAATATATCTTAACACCAAAATCAGCTCGAAATCATGATTCTGAGAGCAGATGAACAAGCTCAAAATGGTCAACGTAAACCTATGAAGCGTGACTCCTCCCAGTGGTTTTTGACCATTTCGAGCCCTATATCTGGGTCCACAAGAATCTTTGTAAAAAAAAGATTGGTACCGTTCGACTCAGCACCATTTCTACCCTATATAAGATATATTGACCATTTTGAGAACTTTTTAAAATTTGTAAATGTGTAACCTAATAACCGAAAAGTACCAAAATCCTTTGTTTTTGCAAAAGTTCTTTTGCTCTTACAAATTTATTTTTATTTTATTAAATAATTTGTCTTAAAATAATTTCACTAAATGAGAGGTAAATTAATCATTCCCCATCAACAATACATATTTTTAAAATGATAAGTTTCCAACTCAAAAATACGAGTCAAACATGAATTTGTCTTATTAAAATAACCAATAAGAGTATAAAACGTTAAGATTTCACTAAAAAATTTATTTTTCCAAATATTGAAAAAGATTTTAAATTAGGTATAAAAATTTAATCAAATTGTTATATTTTATTGGCAGCAGAAATAGACAAAATTATGAAAGATTATTTTATAATGATTTAAATTTTTAGAAAATTTCTTTTTAAAATTGTCACAATTTTTCAGAATATCCAAGTAAACATAAACTTGCAACAAACAATTTTAAAGAAAAATTATGTAAGTGGACATAATATTTTTAACAGAAAAAAATTTTTCTTTAAATTTTTAGTCGAAGCTTTTGTCTTCTTCGATTATGTCCAATACATGATTTTAATGGAAAGATTTTTGAATAAATGCATACAGGCCACAGAAAAATACCCTAAAATCCTCTATTTTCTACGTTTTATTTCATAGTCCAAAAATAAAAATTTTTTTTTAAAGTTTTTTCTACAGCCCCAAATAAACAGAGGTGTATGAGATTGGGGGAAATGTACTAAATGAGCTTTTTTTGGGGAAATTTATATTTTTAAAAATAAATGCTGATTTTAAATTTTCTCTTTTTTATTTACAATTTTCTTTTCTTCTCTTCCTTTCATCCCCTATTCGTTCCCATATAGACTGGAGGTCCCAATCCTGTATATCCATATCCAGCATAACTAGAAGCATATGGCGATGTTATTTGCGTACAGGGAGGTTGGTAATTTCCGTGGTGATAATGTTGGGTATATCCATTATTACTATTTAAATTATTCTTTACTCTAGCTGTTTTTGTTGTTCCCCCTCCACTACTAATATAATTATTTGAATCCATATTATAAATATCTGTTTGGAAATGATTTTCGTTTGGACAGTCTGTAATACTTGGAACATTACTGAAAAAATTAAAAGGAGTTTTAAAAGAAATTTTATTTGAAATTTTTACTATTGGCTGTAAGCATTTGTACGTCGATATAATGGATTTAATATTGAGGCAAGTACAATAATTGGCAATAATAATAGAAGACCCAATCCAAGAGAAAGCCAAAGACTGTTCTGAAATTTTAAATTGTTATTGTTTTAAGCTTATCACACTTCCTCAAATATCTCATTTTCTCCCCCATTACTTCATCGAAAATAGCAATCTCTATTTTATCCCTAACACCTCCCCAAAGTAAGTGGATCCCGGGAATCCCCGGATCCGATATCCAAATAGAGAACTTCGGATATCCTGACTTTTTCGGATCCGCCAAACTTACTCCCCACATAGCCCTTATCTCAGATAAAAGCTTGGGATAACATAGAGAGATGTGACAACATACAATAGGGTCCAAAGCATAATCACAAATAGCTTCTCTTGTGTCGGGATTCGGGAAGTCCCGACAAATGGTTTTGAAGAGGAGAGAGGAGAGTCGTGGCACCAGCCAGTGTAATGTGGCACTGGCACCGGACTGTTGGTAGTGCCAACAGTCAAAGGAAAGGCAGTAGAGTGACTCGGAGCACGAGTCACTTTAGCCAAAGAAGAGTAGAAGTGGTGAACGGTAGTGCCGTTCACTTTACCAACCAAAAAAGAACACAAGTCCACCAACAAATAATTTTACTTCTCCAAATAGCAATAAACAATTAGGCGAACAAGTTGAGGGCCAGCAAGGGCCAGCGAAGCAGATCAGCACACACAAGGGTTGATGGAGGTTGTTGAAGTGTTTGAATGGAGAAGAAGAAGGATAATGAGGATTTTTGTGGGACTGATCTGCTTCTTAAATAGACACAAAAAAGGCGGGGTTTGGCAATAAAAACTCAAAAAAATGCGAACTTGAAATTAATGCGTACATAGATTATAGAAAACAAAATGTGGAGAGAGAACGGGACAGAGAAAAAAGCAGAAAAAACAATAGGAAAAATTTAAGTTGTGACAGGCGCAAGCTGTCACAAAAAATAGAGAAAGGAATTTTTGGCGGGAAAATAACTAAAAAAGGTTGAGTGGACAACAAAAAATAAGGGGTGAACGGCCAAAAAATTAACGAGAAGTGAACGGGGGACAATTAACAAAAAAGACAATTCAATGAAAGTCGCCAAAATTGGCGACACTCCCCCCGCCCAAGAAAATTCAAAGATCCGTCACATCATCTGCCTTCTTCATCATCATTCATTGTAACCAATTTTGACGCAGTTGACAGCTTGTTTCGTCGGAACATGTGATCGCGTTCAGATCGGTGTCGATGGTGATGGAGTGCGCTTTCGCTACTTCCCCTTTTTCTAGCTTTTGGTGAGGGGCGGCACTCCATCACCGAGACTTCTCGTTGTCGTGCATTCGTGCTAATTTCTCTGAGTGAAGAACACTTCATATTCGGTTCATCAGTAACAGCCCGGTTAATACCAGCTTGACTAACACATAAGCAATTTCCTGCGTGTAAAAAGCTAGTCGATGTGGCAGCCGCTGTCGTTCCAGCTTGGTGAATTAATAGATATCTTTCAGCGGTTAAAAAGCTCGTTTTTGACTGATCTGTGAGAGCCGTGGTCGTTCCACAAATATTAAACCAGTTAAAAACAAGTGCAGGGCATGCAGTAATCCACGCCAACAGTTGACAAACAAATTTCGCTCCTTTAGTCATCTGCCGGAATAAAGTCCATATAAATCCAAGTAAGTTTAACACAATTGCGATTGAGAGTGGTCGGCACTTCGTATGTGTAATTAGAGCCCAACAAAGTGTGCAGTCAATAGCCTGACGTGGTAACCAAATTGGATTAGCAGGCGCACAAGCTTCAGCATCCTTGTCAATCCTCGTTATCATTCGAATTGCGGTGAAAATGCCATTTGTCGAAATACAAGTTTGAAAATGTACACAACAGGGCTGGGCGCGAAATTTCGCACAACGGAGTTTGATAAAACGGAGCGCCAAAATGACTGTTCCAAGCAGGCTAAGAAATGAGCTGGGCCTCTTCACATCGAAGATTGATTTAGCCGGTAATTCATTCACAAAACCAACAAATTGTCCCTCCAACTTCTCACTTTGTATAGTTTCACACTCAATGTTTCCAGGACGGTTGGAACCAGTTTTTCCATTCAAGGTTGAGCTAGTATATTGGCTTTTTGTTGCTGTTGTTGCCTTTTCAACCAATACCTTAGGGTTAGTGTAGTTGGAACTTGTTGAACTGTTAGACGCTATGCTGGTTTGAGAAATCACTTGCCCATTTTGCGAGTTGAGCAGACTGTCCTTCAGCTTTGAATTTAACCAGATTTTGCGTCGACAGTGGCGTTTGTTTGCCTTGTGGTGCACAGTTGAGGGTAATTCTTCGGTTTTCGCCCCCCTCCTTTTTTCTTCATTGATTTAGCTTTTGAGTCCGTGTTCAGTGAGCTAGTGATGACCATACCAGAGTAATACGCTTCAAGTTGTGTTGACGTTGGGAGTCTCCAATTCGCTTCAAACATTGCTTCGTGGTGGCCAGCTTTGTAGTACACACGCTTTTTTGATTGTGGTGGTCTCCGATTGGTTTCAGACGGTCCATTGTGGTGACCATTGTAGTAGTACATACGCTTATTAGATTGGGGTTGCCTCCAGTTTGCGTTAGACGGCCCATTATGTTGCACAGTTGTGTAGTACACACGCTTTTTCGGTTGACGTTGTGTACACAGCATGAAGTGGTGTCTGCCTCCACATCTACGGCATTTGTTGGCAGCTCGACATCGGTTGAGCAGGTGACCATCGTATAAGCAGTTGAGGCACCGTCCTTGTTCAAGAAGACGGGCTTTGCGTCTGTTGCGGGAGTTGAACATCGGACATCGGCTTGGCTTATGTGTTGGTCCAGTGTGGCAGAGTGAGCAACCATATTCCTCAACTGGTGATTGTGGTGGACGAGCATGTAGTTCATGTTGTCCGTCTAGTGGGCCTGGTGATTGCGTGGTCATACATGAATAAGAGACGTCAGTTGGTTCGTGGTGATCACTTCGTTCAGTAAGCTGCTTGTAGTGAGGTTGTTCCTCAAGCGTGGTTGGTTCGAACTTGTTTGGACGAAGAGTAGTGATGGTGAACTCCAGTCGCTCCTTCAGTTGAACCAGACGTCCAAGTCCATTACGTAGTTCACCTAGAGTCCACACAGCATGTTCATCTTCTTCCCAGCCAATCAGAGTCTCCAAAGCTTCACGTGGCAGCTTTGATCTGATGATGCCACACACTATTTCATCCTGCGTTGCGTTCGAGCCCTCTGGTGATTCCAGCTGCAGGCAAATTCGTTCAACATGTTCTTGGAGATTACGAAGGGAGAACAGTGAATTGTTGGCCAACGGCAGGTGTAGTAACTCAGCAATCAGACTTTCACGAAGAGCCTTTCCATCTCCAAATTGTCGTCGCAATATGCTGACCACCATCGGGTAATTCTCATCAGACGGTGGGTAACCATCAATGGCACGATGCGCAGAGGATCCCGGTACCAAACTTTGCAGTAAACAGAGGTGTTTTTCAAACGGTGGGATTGGTTGACTATTCACGGCACGGTCAAAAGCCAACCAGAAAGCAGACCATTCCTTCGGATCGCCAGAGAATTTCATTGGTTCCAGTCGGAATGGCCTGAATGTTGAATAGATTGGTGCGCCATTGTAAGTTCCTTGTTGTTGGTAAGGCGAAAATCCGGCTTGACTAGCTGAGTTGGTGTGGTGAGTACTTGTTCCATTTCTAGCTGCTTGCTGTTCAGTAATCCGTGTTTGAGTTTGGCGACGCAAAAATCCCTCAGGGTGTTCAGGCGAGTAACTTTGTTGACCATTAGCTATGGTGTTGTGAGTATGGCATCGTCCATTTCCAGTTTGCTTCACCACGGTGGCAGAGATCACACTTCGTTTGGACGAGACTGAACCATCGTTGAAAGTCCTTCGTCGCTGTAAGCACACATTCGCCAGTTCCACCAATTCACTCGAACGCTCAATTTGTACCAGAGCAGTAAGTTCTCCGTCCATTCTAGCTTCACCTCGCGGCGGTGGAAAGGTTTTCAAGACATCCATTTCTTCTTGTTGTTGTGTTGGTAGTAGTCTAGCAATAACACCATACCATTTTTCAATCAGCGCTTGTGCTCGTCCAGTGGCTTGTTTGAGTTGAAAAGCATCCAATTCTAGACGATCATCTTCTTCCACAGTGGTGTCCTGAGCATTTAACGTGATGAGAACAGCACGGCCCTTTCCTTTCAAAGTTGACAGAACGGTGGCCAGTTGTAGCCGGATGACTGCTGACATTGTGACGGCTGTTGTTCAGCTCACTTCACAAAGAGTAGTTGTAGTTGTGGTGGCTGTTGTTCAGCTCAACCAAAATAAGAACGAGTAGTTGAAGTTGTTGTGGCGGTGGCTCCGCTCACACACAAGGTTGAAGAGTTGGTGTAGTGGTGTGTGGTGGTGGCTGTAGTACAGCTCACACACAATAGTTGTTGTAGTGGTAGTTGTCGCTGTGGCTGTTGGCCAGCTCACTTCAGTAGTAGTTGTTGTTGTGGTGTAGTGGTTGTTGTTGTAATTGTCGTCCCCGGGGTCCCGGGTCGTGGCACCAGTTTGTCGGGATTCGGGAAGTCCCGACAAATGGTTTTGAAGAGGAGAGAGGAGAGTCGTGGCACCAGCCAGTGTAATGTGGCACTGGCACCGGACTGTTGGTAGTGCCAACAGTCAAAGGAAAGGCAGTAGAGTGACTCGGAGCACGAGTCACTTTAGCCAAAGAAGAGTAGAAGTGGTGAACGGTAGTGCCGTTCACTTTACCAACCAAAAAAGAACACAAGTCCACCAACAAATAATTTTACTTCTCCAAATAGCAATAAACAATTAGGCGAACAAGTTGAGGGCCAGCAAGGGCCAGCGAAGCAGATCAGCACACACAAGGGTTGATGGAGGTTGTTGAAGTGTTTGAATGGAGAAGAAGAAGGATAATGAGGATTTTTGTGGGACTGATCTGCTTCTTAAATAGACACAAAAAAGGCGGGGTTTGGCAATAAAAACTCAAAAAAATGCGAACTTGAAATTAATGCGTACATAGATTATAGAAAACAAAATGTGGAGAGAGAACGGGACAGAGAAAAAAGCAGAAAAAACAATAGGAAAAATTTAAGTTGTGACAGGCGCAAGCTGTCACAAAAAATAGAGAAAGGAATTTTTGGCGGGAAAATAACTAAAAAAGGTTGAGTGGACAACAAAAAATAAGGGGTGAACGGCCAAAAAATTAACGAGAAGTGAACGGGGGACAATTAACAAAAAAGACAATTCAATGAAAGTCGCCAAAATTGGCGACATCTTGTATGGCTGGCAATTTCAGCTAATGGAGCACAACTTGTTACTTCATTATTCATCTATTTTTAAAATAAATATATTTTTTCAATTTTCGATCAGAAAAACTAACAGAATTATTAATATGTTCCCCATATTGCCTAACCAAATCGGCAAATTCATTAGCAACTTTTAAAGCCACAGAATGTAAATTTTGTCTCAATTTTTGTTCAGACCCCAATTCTTTTTGTGCTTTTTCAACATCTTTTAAAAGAGATTCTGAATCAATTTTTAAAGCAAAAACATCAGAACGAAATTGTTCTAAACGAGAACAAACATTTTCAATTAAAGCACGAACTTGGACGGTATCTGGACGCAATTCTTCCTGAAAAAGGAAAATTTTGAATATTTTTTTGAAATTTTTACCAAAAAATGTAAAACAGTTTCCAATTCTTCAACTTGCCCTTTCTGTTTTTCTTCACTCAATTGACGCAAATGACGTAATTCTGCAGTTACTCCTTCTAGTTGGAATCGAGTTTTTTGTGCACAAAACTTGAAATAAATTTTTTAATTTATTTTTTTAAAGTTTTTAAGATTTTGTGAAAATTGTGGATGATTATTTGAATAAAGAAAAGGGTTGGAATTACCTTGAAAATTAAAGAATTTTTGTTTAATTAACTCAAAAAAGTGAGGCTCTTCAAATTTAATGGTTCTAGATTAGGGTTGGCGGATCATGAAAAATTCCCAAATATGCTAATTCAGAATGTCTTCTCCTGTACACTACTTAAATGAACAAAATTTTTATTTAGGAAGTGAAGATTGGCCGGTGATACTCTTTATTGTCCACACTAATCTTTAAAAAAATTTTAAAAAATTAAAAACTTCTTGTAAATTATTTTCCTTCCATTCAGGTATCTCTACTTGCCCCAATTCTTCCAACCCAATACGCATTTCTGTTCCAAAAGAATTCCATCTTGAACTAAAAGCTGTTGAAGTTGGGGAGGAGGAAGAAGAGGGAGGGCCAGCCAATGCTTTTTCTAATAAACGTCCAGAAAGTAGAGATTGACGAATTGAATTGGCCTTTAAATTAAAGGGGAATTTTAAATTATATGAGTAAATTATCTAGTTTATTAGAAACCTTAAAATATTTAAAAGGAAAAATCTTTGAGTTATTATAAATTATTAAAATTATGTAGCTGGTTCTGAGATTAAATATTTAGGTAAATATAGGCAGACATTTAATTTTAATTGTGTAAACTCAATTTAATATACACCTATTTTTGCCTTAACAATAAATGATATACTTGAATATAAGTAAAACTCTTTAGCTCCAAGAGGGTTCGAAAAATCGAGATCCGACTGGTGCCTTTTTTAAATATGAATCTGATTTTGACTTTCCCAAAGGTTTATTTTTAATTTCCTCCAAATTACCAACCATTTCTTCATATTCATTATCATTCCCTCCATTAATTAAAGCAAATTTTTTATCCAATTCCAACATTAAATATAAAGTTTTTCCTTGATTACACCCTCTAATAAAATTTTCTGGTCTTCTTTTTTCAGTAAAAATTTGTTGGAAAGAATTTATTTTTTCTGAATTTATTTTTTGTTTATCTAATTCATAAATTGTTATTAAACGATCAAAAAACTGAAAAAAAATAAATTTTTTATTAAAAATATTTTTTGAAATTACCGAAATTATGTCAGGTCTAGCCAAAGGTTCTTTTAGTGGATTACATATTAAATGACCCAAATTTGCTCCAATTAACATCCCAGAGGCTGAGATTAAACCAAAAATGCTTAGCAAAGCAAGTGATAGCCAAATAGAGCTTAAAATTTATTTTTAAGAAGAGTCTATAATAAAGAGAGTTTATTGTATAGAAGGTTACTTATTTTGAGAGTTTATTGTATAGAGAGTTTGTTGTATAGGCTATTTATTTTTGATTAGAGATTGAAAAATACTCAGCCAAAATTTGGATTAAATAAACAAGGAAAAAGCAGACAAAAACCTATAGCAAATTCCTTAAAAAAAATTTTTTTACCATCCAAAGAAATTAGCACCAGTAGAACGAACACAACAATCATCGTCCTCAAATTCACTAGGTCTTCGTCCACAACATCCAAAACAAAGTCCAAGTAAGAAAGCAAGAGACAAAAAGGCAAAAAGGCCAGAAACAATTAAAGAAGCTACCCAACTAGAAATATTCACAAATATTTCTTTAAATAATTTTCCCCTTACCCATAATGAACAAATTGTCTAAATCTTTCCCTATGTTTCATCATTGGATCAATTATTTGTTCATCCAAAAAGCGCAAATCAACAGATTTTATAGCAGACGAAATCTGTTCATAATTTGATTGTAATGTTTTGTCTAATAAACGTAAACGTTCTTCGGCATCTTTAAACACAGAATTTACACAATTTTTTAAAAATTTTTCTAAGAATTGTACCTTCCCTTCTTTCATCAACTTCTGTTTGTATACCCTTTTGTAATATTTGTAACCCTTCTATTGGAGCAGCAAATCTTCTTTCAATATCTATTTGTTCTATTTGATTTAAAGTTATTGGAATTTGTTCGGGTAAGAGAGAAGACTAGAAAAGGATAAAAATTGAAAAAAGAAAAATAGTCTCGACTTTTAATGGCCCAAAGTAGGAAAACATTTAATATTAGACCGGGAAATATACTTTCCTATTTGACCATCAAAACACAATCTCTCTTAAGTTGTTTCTCTAAATTTAACGTTATGTTTCTAAACTGGAAATGACTGTTTAAGAAAATAATCAGAAGATAGTGAATAAAAATAGACGAGAGAGTATAGAAAAATGAGAGACCAAATTTCCGGAAAATTAAATTAATTAACTAAATTTCGGGTTCTTTTCTTACAATTTCTCTAGCTCTCTGTTCCAATTGCCAATCACCAGTAACAACATTAATTCCATCTTCTTCCTCTTCATTAATTACAGACTTTGCCAACTCCAAAATAGGATTAATTGCTTGTTTAGCTTGGTGACATATTGCCGATTTTTCTCCATTTTCTGATGTTTTTTCACAATCTGCCAAATTATCCTTTGCTTGTCTTAATTTTAATAATTTTATTTGGAGAGAATGACGAGCATCTAATGTTTTTCCCAATTCAAGTTGTAATTCTTTATATGTTGAGAGTAATCGAGGGGCATCTTTTTAAAGGAAAATACTTCAAAATAATCTCTAAAGAAGAGACTCACTACTCGCACTAATCACAGCTTTGTCCAGTCTCTCAACTCCTGTCACTTGTTTTAACCGTTGTACTGTACTCTCTCCAGCTTTATCCAAAGCAGAATGCAAAGTTTGATTGAAACGAACAAAATCGTCTCTCAATAATTTTCTCATTTGCTGAAATTATTTTATTTTTAAATTAATTTTTAATTAAATACTTCAACAGTCTCCCCTCTATAAATTAACAAATCATTAGCACAATAATGCAATCTTGTTGGTAATTCATCTAAACCGTGTTGGGCATATTGTGTACTTAATAGAAGTACTGCAGAACAAAAACTAAAATTATTTATTGAAATTATTTGTTTAAAATTTTCTTTTTCAGGGTTGTCTCTCTCAGGTTTACATGCAGTATTGTACACTCTCTCACTTTTTGTCTGACCATCCGGAAAAATTCCGGAAACTCATGCAGACCTGACAGTTCTGATTTTTCAATACAGAATAAAAATCAACTGTTGTTGGAACAACGTCCTCATTATCTCCCACAACTCTTTCCTTCCTACATCAGCAAAAGTCAACCCGAGGGACGTCGTTATACAGAGATTATCCCAAAAATTTAAATTCCAAAAAACCTACATAATAATCAAAACAAAAATTCCAAGTAATCCATTTAACAACGCCCTTCTTAGCCAATCACAACGTCTATCAGAATCATTTTCTCTGTTGGATTTTTCAGAATTTTGTTTGCAACAACAAATACAACAACGAATAAATAAATATAGAATAGCAAATATTGGAGGTATTGAAATTAAAAATAAAGCTAGTAAAAGCCACCAACGTTCAAATTGTATCCAATGATCTCGACGTTCAGTAAAAGAACGTTCCCAAGCATCTTTTTGTCCCAATAAAGCTTCGTCAGAAAGTAAAGCTTGAAAAAGAAGGAATTTTTTGAGAGTAAATTAATGATTTATTTGAAAGATAAATATTCAATGAGAATTTTTTAATTTAAAAAATAAAATAAAAACCCTAGAAGGGGTTTGAATATTTGAATTTACATTTCGGATAGTTTAAATTAAGATAATATCCCGTCCCCCAAAGGATCTACCCCGATAAATTCCGATCCCCGACGCCCGCCCCCGAAGGCCTACCCGAATTTAAATTGAATTGCCTCTAATAAAGGCGGGCCAAAAAACGGACCGAACATTTTCCTCTAATTTATTTAAATTAATTTAAGGAAAGTTTCTTCAAATTTAACAAAAATTAAATTTCTTAAAAATATTATTTTTTTATTTACTTCTATGTGGAAAAGGTTCAGAAAAAGTTTTAATAAATCCATTCTGTATTGAATGTAATATTTTCATTGCCGGGTCTTTTTGAGAGAATTGTTGTCCAAAAGCCCCACACCTATATTCTGATGATTTTTTGAAAGGTTCAAATTGGATTTTAATTTGTGTTGAATTTTCTGTTGTTTTTGGATTTTTGTTGTTGGCATTTTCAGAGGAATTAATTGTTTGGAAGAAATTAATTAAAAATAAAAGAATAAATGAAAGAGAAGGGAAAATAAACATTTAAAAATACCGGAATGTTTTTTTAAAGAAAAAGCAGAAAGAATTAATTAAAGAATATTTAATGGCATTTAGTATATAAGCTAAAAATTAAAATTATTAAAAATTAAATTTTAAAAATAATTTAAAAAATTAAAGAAATAGTGTGTAAAAATAAGAGAGACACGTATAAAGATTAAACTATTAAATAAAATAAAAAATGCAAAAAAAAATAATTAAAAAAAAGAAGAAAAATATTTTTTTTAAATAAAATAGTAAAATAAACATTTAAACACAAATATATATTTTTATTTATTAGAGAAAATGTGTAATTTGATGAGTAGATTTGGCCTTCAATGAATTAAGTGAATAATCATAAAAATATATAGGAGAAGAAAATTTATAAGTTGATAAATTAAATATAAAGAAGAAAATTAGAAAAAATATTATTAAAAGAAAATATTTTAAAAAAATTGTCGAAAGAGACATTTAGAGAAATAAAAATCTGAATAAAAAAATATAACCCTAGAAGGGATCGAACCTAGATAAAAACAAGTAAAGTCAACAACACTAACCACTACACCAAGCAACCTTTCAATTACTTTTTGTTTTAAAGAATGTACATTCCTTAATTAATTTAATATTAAAAATGATCAAGTATTGAATTTAAGCCTACAACTTAATTACTTAATTAATTAAAAATTCAAAATAAAAAATATAAAGATTTCTTAAAAGAAAAAAATTATGTAATAATTCTAAGGTTATGAAAGTTGAATAATTAATTAATTAGTAATTTATTTTTTAAATAAAAATAAATAAAAATATCGTGTGTCATTTAATCTAAACCCCATTAATTTCTTTTAAACGATGGATATTCTTTTTTCGTTAATTTCTTTTTTGTTTTCACATTAAAAAAATATCCAAATTAAGTAAAAAACCGAAAAAAATTTGTCGCGTTTTATTCGCTTGAATAGCTTCTCCTTTTTTCAAATAAAAACATTTTTGTTTGGGAAAAAAGAATATTAAAAATTAAAGATTTTAAAAGGATGAAATGTAAAAAATTAAGGGGAAAACAAAGAAAAATAAATAAGGGAGGGACGTGTAAGGGGAAGGGGTATTTTTGGTTTTGTTTTTAAAAAAATGTTTTTTACGTCGCTCCCGCTCCAATTATTTTTCGACCCAAAAAATTGCAAAGTAGCAATTGAAAAGAAGAAGATGAGTAAAATAAGGAGAGGGAAGTGACAAATATGGGAAAGAAAAAAAAGAAAAAATAATTTTTTGTTTAAAAAATATTTTTAATTTTTTTAAACAAAAATTCTCAATTTTTGCAAAAATAATATTTAAAATAAATAGGTAGGTACATATGCACATATGTATGAGTAAGAAAATAAATTAGCAAGAGATGAATTTTAAATTTAATTAAAAAAAAGGAAAAGGAAAAGGAAAAAAATTTGCCAACAATAATTGCTGGGAAACTTGGAATAAATTTTCTACAAAATAATTTTAATTAGCGTGGTTCAACTTTGACAATAAATTTCAAAATTTTTAGAAAAATATTTATGTATCTACCAATAACTTGTAGAACAAAAAAAAACAAAAAATTTTTAGAGAAGTTAAAAAATATGTACATTGAAGGATACAAAAATTTAACAAAAAAACTTAACAAAAAAGACTACTATTGTTTCTTAATAATTTTGTTTGCGCAGCGCCTAAAAGCGTCCAAGGATACAAAAATATGGCCTTATTTTTTATTTTAAATTTATTCAAAAAAATTTTTTAATTTTTTTTCTGATTCATTCAAATGTTCCATTTTTATGTTTTTTCCCATTCTTTGTTGAATCGATTTACAAACGTCCTTCGACTCACTTTTATATGCTTTAACGATGAATGCCGCTAGGGGTTTTTGGTTGCCTCCAAAATTAGCTCTTTAACATTTTCTGAAGGGGAATGGGAAATTCAAAAAGGGGGGAAAGAGGAGAAGACTGGCTAGAAGGGAACAAATAATAAAAAGAAGAAAAAGCTGTGATGGACATGAAGGATGCAATTAAGGGGGAGAGGACAGTGTAAAGTATTCAGGGACATAGGGGGAATGAATAATAATGTGTAAATTAAGAGGTTTGAATGAAGGTTTTGATTGAATAAAAAAATGAAAACATAGATGTTTGTCGGATCCTTTGAAAAATATATGGCGTTTTGTAGGATACGTACCTTCTTGTTAAATTATCTATTGTTGAAAAGCTTAAATTATAGGGTTATTTATAACTTTTATAAAATTAAAAAAAGTTAAAGCTCTCGGATAAATTTTAAAAAATATTTAGTTGTTAGATAGAAAATTGTGTATAAAAAAAGAAAAGAGCGCCTGACCGTTCTTTACAATATGTAAATATAGATATATTTTTAAATTTATCAATACAAAGTTTTATTTTATTGTTGAACACAAAATGATAAATATATTTCTAAGTTCATATAAACGTTCATTTTTACAATGAAATGATGATTTAAAAAGAATAAATAAAAACAATTATAAAAAAAATTAAATATAAAACACAAAAAAATAAAAATAGTATAAAAATGTATTCTAAATAGAAAAATTTTATTGAAAAGAGAAACAGTCCGAGCTTTTGTATGCAAAAAGAAAATTCGAAATTTCCTCGAAAAATGTCTTCTTCTCCGTCTCCTTCCCCGTGGATCCTCTCCTTCCCCACCTTTAGATTCTTTTAAAAGTACTTAATAATTCAAAATATTCCCTCAAAACAATTTTCTTATCTTTTATTTTAAATACATTCCCATCAAAATTTGTTCAAAAATTCCTCCAAAAAATTGTCTTAAGGCTAAAAGTCTTTGCAATATATAAGTAGATTTTTGTCTTAAAAATATACATTTTATAATTCAGAAAGATTTAAAAATTTTTTTTAAATTTAATTCAATTATTATTTAAATTTCTAGATTTGTTTTAATAAAATTTTTTTATTCCACAAAATGACTGAGGAAGAAATATCCAATTTTGATATGGAATTAATAGTAAATTTAAAAATTAAAAAAAATAAAATTTCTGTTTAAGCCAAATCAAAACGATTATTTAATAAAACTTCAAAATAATTTTGCCAATCTTCAAACAAAATTTTTTGAAGAAAAAGAAAATAGTTTAAATTTGGAAAAGAAAAATCTTTTACTTGAAAATAAATTAAAAGAAGTTTGTTTGGATTATTTAAATTAAATTATTTTTTAAAAAAAATTTTAGACAGAATTAAATAGTAAAATAAAAGAAATTGAAATTAAAAATATTTTTCTTGAAAATAAATTAAAGGAAAAGAAGGAGGTTATATTTAAATACATAATTATTTAATTATCTAAATTAAATTTTAGAAAATTAAAAAAATAAAAGCTGAGAATCAGCAAAAAGATGAACAAATAAATTCGTTAGAAAAGGTGAATAAAAATATTATTTTTATTATAGTTAAGTAGGGTTGTTGGTTTCACTAAATTCTTTCTGGTTAACCGAAACCCAATTGACAAGTTTTTCTTCAGTTTTTCGGTTCGGATATCGACCGACAACCCTATATTTAAGTAAATGTACATTTTTTAACTTTCAAAATAAAAATATTTTAATTTTATTTAATTTTAAAAAAAAGGCAAAAGAGTTATCTGACAAAAGAATTGCTGATTTAACAAATAAATTGGAACAATTAAAAAATATAATTTATATACCTTTGGTTAGTTTAATTATTTTTAATATGTAGTTGGCTTTTTTGTTTATTTAAGAATTTTATTAAAATTGAAAATAAATGGAAAGAGATTAACTTGACTTTTAATAATAATTATAAATGTTGTGTTAATAAATGTATAAATACAAACAAACCAATTGGGAATTGTATTGAAGGAAATGGATTTGTTAATTTAATTAATGATAAGAATGTTAATTATATTAAGTGTAGAGAAGGGAAAGGTGTATTTTAAGGGCATTAATAATTAAAAAACAAATATTTTTAGGTGTAAATAAATCCTGTTTAATTATTTCTGAAAATCCTTTCAAAGAACCACAAAATTATATTAATTGGTCTTTGTTTTATTTTGAAATTAAATGTATGAAAATGGAAGAAGTAACTAATCATAAAATGTTTATTGGCCTAAAAATCGATGCGGAGAATGAATATATTCGATTTGGGGCAGATTGTGCTTCTATTTTAGATAACCTCAATTATACTTATAAACTTCCACAATTTACATGGAATAATAATGATGTTTTTGGTTGCGGATTAGTTTATCCGCCTGATGAAAACGAGTATGTTTTCTTTACTCATAATGGAAAACAAATTGGTAATAAATAAATTAAAAATTTAATTTTAAAATTTAATTTTTACAGGCAAAGCTGTATTCTTAAGCGCTGATGGCAACTTATATAAACCATATGTTGGACTCAATTGTTGTTCTGTGGAAGCAAATTTTGGAGATAATTTGGAGACTAAGCCTTTTGTATATGATATTTCAAAGCATATAGTTCCCGAATATTATTGAAGGACTTTGAAATGATTTTTTAAATTTAATTTAAATTGATTTTTTGTTTGTTGATTTAACAACATTTTTTGGATTTTATAAACGATTTTTTTAAATAAAATTATTTTTAATATTTTTGAAAATAAAAGAGAATTATAGGGAAAGACTAAAAAAGGAATTTTGAAATAATTTGAAAATTAAGGAACATTCTAAAATAAAAATATAATTCTCGCATAAAGACCCTGCAAATTTTTATAAAAAGTTTGAATAAATTAAAGAACTGAAATTGAATAGAAAAAGGAGTCCTAGCGTCACAATGAAGCCAAATTTTGACATTTTTTATGTTTCCTTGTTATGTTTCAATTCTCTAACGATAAATTCTTTAATTTCAATAAGCAGAATGCTTAATTGTAAAAATTTTTGCGGGCAGGTACATAAGACAACTGGACATTTACCGAGAAAATAAAAATTTAAATAAAAAAAGGAAAGTGCTTTCTTGGATAGAAATTCTATTCAAAAAGTTTAAAATGAAGAAAATAAAAACATAAAAAGTATTTGTAGAACAGCTGAAAATTATGAGGAAATGAATGACCCTGCAAGATGGACAGAAAAGAAAATTCTGAGGGAAAAGCTAAAGGAAATAAACTAAAAATAAACAAAAAAAATATACTCCCTATGGGAATCAATTTTTTATAGTGAAAGGCTAATATTGTGAGGGAAAAAATAACAGCTGGTTTATTTTAAATGTGAATATTATTGTTGGTTAATTTAAATATTAAATTAATTGGAAGCTTTTTAAATAGAAGAATTAGCCCTATAAGCAAATTAAAAATGACTAATTCTCCTTAGTTGATGTTTGTGTTGATGTTTGCCGTAAAGAAAATGTAGACCTACATATGGTTTCCGTGGAGGTTTTTGCTACAGCTTGCGCCTTCTTAGATTCTTTCAAAAGTACTTAATAATTCAAAATATTCCTTTAAAACATTTTTTATCTTTATTTTAAACAAATAAAAAATATATGTATTTCCCAAACAAAAATATGCTCAAAAATAAATTCTTTCAAAAAATTGTCTCTAGGCTAAAAGTCTAGCAATATATAAATAGACTTTTCTCTTATATTTCTTCTTCATTTACAATCTTTTCATGATTAAAATAAAATTAAAAAATGTTTTTAATTTTTTAAAATTATTATAATTTTTTTATTTTTAAGTTATTATTCTAATTTAAACAAAACTTTAATAGTCTTTTAAAATAATTAAATTTAAATTCTTTCAAAATGACTGAAGAAGAATTATCAGATTTTGATATGGAATTAATAGTAAATTAAAAAAAATTTTTTAATAAAATTTCTGTTTAAGCCAAGTCAAAACGATTATTTAAAACTTCAAAATAATTTTAACAATCTTCAAACAAAATATATTGAAGAAATATAAGCAGTTGAGGCACCGTCGTATAAGCAGTTGAGGCACCGTCCTTGTTCAAGAAGACGGGCTTTGCGTCTGTTGCGGGAGTTGAACATCGGACATCGGCTTGGCTTATGTGTTGGTCCAGTGTGGCAGAGTGAGCAACCATATTCCTCAACTGGTGATTGTGGTGGACGAGCATGTAATTCATGTTGTCCGTCTAGTGGGCCTGGTGATTGCGTGGTCATACATGAATAAGAGACGTCAGTTGGTTCGTGGTGATCACTTCGTTCAGTAAGCTGCTTGTAGTGAGGTTGTTCCTCAAGCGTGGTTGGTTCGAACTTGTTTGGACGAAGAGTAGTGATGGTGAACTCCAGTCGCTCCTTCAGTTGAACCAGACGTCCAAGTCCATTACGTAGTTCACCTAGAGTCCACACAGCATGTTCATCTTCTTCCCAGCCAATCAGAGTCTCCAAAGCTTCACGTGGCAGCTTTGATCTGATGATGCCACACACTATTTCATCCTGCGTTGCGTTCGAGCCCTCTGGTGATTCCAGCTGCAGGCAAATTCGTTCAACATGTTCTTGGAGATTACGAAGGGAGAACAGTGAATTGTTGGCCAACGGCAGGTGTAGTAACTCAGCAATCAGACTTTCACGAAGAGCCTTTCCATCTCCAAATTGTCGTCGCAATATGCTGACCACCATCGGGTAATTCTCATCAGACGGTGGGTAACCATCAATGGCACGATGCGCAGAGGATCCCGGTACCAAACTTTGCAGTAAACAGAGGTGTTTTTCAAACGGTGGGATTGGTTGACTATTCACGGCACGGTCAAAAGCCAACCAGAAAGCAGACCATTCCTTCGGATCGCCAGAGAATTTCATTGGTTCCAGTCGGAATGGCCTGAATGTTGAATAGATTGGTGCGCCATTGTAAGTTCCTTGTTGTTGGTAAGGCGAAAATCCGGCTTGACTAGCTGAGTTGGTGTGGTGAGTACTTGTTCCATTTCTAGCTGCTTGCTGTTCAGTAATCCGTGTTTGAGTTTGGCGACGCAAAAATCCCTCAGGGTGTTCAGGCGAGTAACTTTGTTGACCATTAGCTATGGTGTTGTGAGTATGGCATCGTCCATTTCCAGTTTGCTTCACCACGGTGGCAGAGATCACACTTCGTTTGGACGAGACTGAACCATCGTTGAAAGTCCTTCGTCGCTGTAAGCACACATTCGCCAGTTCCACCAATTCACTCGAACGCTCAATTTGTACCAGAGCAGTAAGTTCTCCGTCCATTCTAGCTTCACCTCGCGGCGGTGGAAAGGTTTTCAAGACATCCATTTCTTCTTGTTGTTGTGTTGGTAGTAGTCTAGCAATAACACCATACCATTTTTCAATCAGCGCTTGTGCTCGTCCAGTGGCTTGTTTGAGTTGAAAAGCATCCAATTCTAGACGATCATCTTCTTCCACAGTGGTGTCCTGAGCATTTAACGTGATGAGAACAGCACGGCCCTTTCCTTTCAAAGTTGACAGAACGGTGGCCAGTTGTAGCCGGATGACTGCTGACATTGTGACGGCTGTTGTTCAGCTCACTTCACAAAGAGTAGTTGTAGTTGTGGTGGCTGTTGTTCAGCTCAACCAAAATAAGAACGAGTAGTTGAAGTTGTTGTGGCGGTGGCTCCGCTCACACACAAGGTTGAAGAGTTGGTGTAGTGGTGTGTGGTGGTGGCTGTAGTACAGCTCACACACAATAGTTGTTGTAGTGGTAGTTGTCGCTGTGGCTGTTGGCCAGCTCACTTCAGTAGTAGTTGTTGTTGTGGTGTAGTGGTTGTTGTTGTAATTGTCGTCCCCGGGGGTCCCGGGTCGTGGCACCAGTTTGTCGGGATTCGGGAAGTCCCGACAAATGGTTTTGAAGAGGAGAGAGGAGAGTCGTGGCACCAGCCAGTGTAATGTGGCACTGGCACCGGACTGTTGGTAGTGCCAACAGTCAAAGGAAAGGCAGTAGAGTGACTCGGAGCACGAGTCACTTTAGCCAAAGAAGAGTAGAAGTGGTGAACGGTAGTGCCGTTCACTTTACCAACCAAAAAAGAACACAAGTCCACCAACAAATAATTTTACTTCTCCAAATAGCAATAAACAATTAGGCGAACAAGTTGAGGGCCAGCAAGGGCCAGCGAAGCAGATCAGCACACACAAGGGTTGATGGAGGTTGTTGAAGTGTTTGAATGGAGAAGAAGAAGGATAATGAGGATTTTTGTGGGACTGATCTGCTTCTTAAATAGACACAAAAAAGGCGGGGTTTGGCAATAAAAACTCAAAAAAATGCGAACTTGAAATTAATGCGTACATAGATTATAGAAAACAAAATGTGGAGAGAGAACGGGACAGAGAAAAAAGCAGAAAAAACAATAGGAAAAATTTAAGTTGTGACAGGCGCAAGCTGTCACAAAAAATAGAGAAAGGAATTTTTGGCGGGAAAATAACTAAAAAAGGTTGAGTGGACAACAAAAAATAAGGGGTGAACGGCCAAAAAATTAACGAGAAGTGAACGGGGGACAATTAACAAAAAAGACAATTCAATGAAAGTCGCCAAAATTGGCGACATCTTGTATGGCTGGCAATTTCAGCTAATGGAGCACAACTTGTTACTTCATTATTCATCTATTTTTAAAATAAATATATTTTTTCAATTTTCGATCAGAAAAACTAACAGAATTATTAATATGTTCCCCATATTGCCTAACCAAATCGGCAAATTCATTAGCAACTTTTAAAGCCACAGAATGTAAATTTTGTCTCAATTTTTGTTCAGACCCCAATTCTTTTTGTGCTTTTTCAACATCTTTTAAAAGAGATTCTGAATCAATTTTTAAAGCAAAAACATCAGAACGAAATTGTTCTAAACGAGAACAAACATTTTCAATTAAAGCACGAACTTGGACGGTATCTGGACGCAATTCTTCCTGAAAAAGGAAAATTTTGAATATTTTTTTGAAATTTTTACCAAAAAATGTAAAACAGTTTCCAATTCTTCAACTTGCCCTTTCTGTTTTTCTTCACTCAATTGACGCAAATGACGTAATTCTGCAGTTACTCCTTCTAGTTGGAATCGAGTTTTTTGTGCACAAAACTTGAAATAAATTTTTTAATTTATTTTTTTAAAGTTTTTAAGATTTTGTGAAAATTGTGGATGATTATTTGAATAAAGAAAAGGGTTGGAATTACCTTGAAAATTAAAGAATTTTTGTTTAATTAACTCAAAAAGTGAGGCTCTTCAAATTTAATGGTTCTAGATTAGGGTTGGCGGATCATGAAAAATTCCCAAATATGCTAATTCAGAATGTCTTCTCCTGTACACTACTTAAATGAACAAAATTTTTATTTAGGAAGTGAAGATTGGCCGGTGATACTCTTTATTGTCCACACTAATCTTTAAAAAAATTTTAAAAAATTAAAAACTTCTTGTAAATTATTTTCCTTCCATTCAGGTATCTCTACTTGCCCCAATTCTTCCAACCCAATACGCATTTCTGTTCCAAAAGAATTCCATCTTGAACTAAAAGCTGTTGAAGTTGGGGAGGAGGAAGAAGAGGGAGGGCCAGCCAATGCTTTTTCTAATAAACGTCCAGAAAGTAGAGATTGACGAATTGAATTGGCCTTTAAATTAAAGGGGAATTTTAAATTATATGAGTAAATTATCTAGTTTATTAGAAACCTTAAAATATTTAAAAGGAAAAATCTTTGAGTTATTATAAATTATTAAAATTATGTAGCTGGTTCTGAGATTAAATATTTAGGTAAATATAGGCAGACATTTAATTTTAATTGTGTAAACTCAATTTAATATACACCTATTTTTGCCTTAACAATAAATGATATACTTGAATATAAGTAAAACTCTTTAGCTCCAAGAGGGTTCGAAAAATCGAGATCCGACTGGTGCCTTTTTTAAATATGAATCTGATTTTGACTTTCCCAAAGGTTTATTTTTAATTTCCTCCAAATTACCAACCATTTCTTCATATTCATTATCATTCCCTCCATTAATTAAAGCAAATTTTTTATCCAATTCCAACATTAAATATAAAGTTTTTCCTTGATTACACCCTCTAATAAAATTTTCTGGTCTTCTTTTTTCAGTAAAAATTTGTTGGAAAGAATTTATTTTTTCTGAATTTATTTTTTGTTTATCTAATTCATAAATTGTTATTAAACGATCAAAAAACTGAAAAAAAATAAATTTTTTATTAAAAATATTTTTTGAAATTACCGAAATTATGTCAGGTCTAGCCAAAGGTTCTTTTAGTGGATTACATATTAAATGACCCAAATTTGCTCCAATTAACATCCCAGAGGCTGAGATTAAACCAAAAATGCTTAGCAAAGCAAGTGATAGCCAAATAGAGCTTAAAATTTATTTTTAAGAAGAGTCTATAATAAAGAGAGTTTATTGTATAGAAGGTTACTTATTTTGAGAGTTTATTGTATAGAGAGTTTGTTGTATAGGCTATTTATTTTTGATTAGAGATTGAAAAATACTCAGCCAAAATTTGGATTAAATAAACAAGGAAAAAGCAGACAAAAACCTATAGCAAATTCCTTAAAAAAAATTTTTTTACCATCCAAAGAAATTAGCACCAGTAGAACGAACACAACAATCATCGTCCTCAAATTCACTAGGTCTTCGTCCACAACATCCAAAACAAAGTCCAAGTAAGAAAGCAAGAGACAAAAAGGCAAAAAGGCCAGAAACAATTAAAGAAGCTACCCAACTAGAAATATTCACAAATATTTCTTTAAATAATTTTCCCCTTACCCATAATGAACAAATTGTCTAAATCTTTCCCTATGTTTCATCATTGGATCAATTATTTGTTCATCCAAAAAGCGCAAATCAACAGATTTTATAGCAGACGAAATCTGTTCATAATTTGATTGTAATGTTTTGTCTAATAAACGTAAACGTTCTTCGGCATCTTTAAACACAGAATTTACACAATTTTTTAAAAATTTTTCTAAGAATTGTACCTTCCCTTCTTTCATCAACTTCTGTTTGTATACCCTTTTGTAATATTTGTAACCCTTCTATTGGAGCAGCAAATCTTCTTTCAATATCTATTTGTTCTATTTGATTTAAAGTTATTGGAATTTGTTCGGGTAAGAGAGAAGACTAGAAAAGGATAAAAATTGAAAAAAGAAAAATAGTCTCGACTTTTAATGGCCCAAAGTAGGAAAACATTTAATATTAGACCGGGAAATATACTTTCCTATTTGACCATCAAAACACAATCTCTCTTAAGTTGTTTCTCTAAATTTAACGTTATGTTTCTAAACTGGAAATGACTGTTTAAGAAAATAATCAGAAGATAGTGAATAAAAATAGACGAGAGAGTATAGAAAAATGAGAGACCAAATTTCCGGAAAATTAAATTAATTAACTAAATTTCGGGTTCTTTTCTTACAATTTCTCTAGCTCTCTGTTCCAATTGCCAATCACCAGTAACAACATTAATTCCATCTTCTTCCTCTTCATTAATTACAGACTTTGCCAACTCCAAAATAGGATTAATTGCTTGTTTAGCTTGGTGACATATTGCCGATTTTTCTCCATTTTCTGATGTTTTTTCACAATCTGCCAAATTATCCTTTGCTTGTCTTAATTTTAATAATTTTATTTGGAGAGAATGACGAGCATCTAATGTTTTTCCCAATTCAAGTTGTAATTCTTTATATGTTGAGAGTAATCGAGGGGCATCTTTTTAAAGGAAAATACTTCAAAATAATCTCTAAAGAAGAGACTCACTACTCGCACTAATCACAGCTTTGTCCAGTCTCTCAACTCCTGTCACTTGTTTTAACCGTTGTACTGTACTCTCTCCAGCTTTATCCAAAGCAGAATGCAAAGTTTGATTGAAACGAACAAAATCGTCTCTCAATAATTTTCTCATTTGCTGAAATTATTTTATTTTTAAATTAATTTTTAATTAAATACTTCAACAGTCTCCCCTCTATAAATTAACAAATCATTAGCACAATAATGCAATCTTGTTGGTAATTCATCTAAACCGTGTTGGGCATATTGTGTACTTAATAGAAGTACTGCAGAACAAAAACTAAAATTATTTATTGAAATTATTTGTTTAAAATTTTCTTTTTCAGGGTTGTCTCTCTCAGGTTTACATGCAGTATTGTACACTCTCTCACTTTTTGTCTGACCATCCGGAAAAATTCCGGAAACTCATGCAGACCTGACAGTTCTGATTTTTCAATACAGAATAAAAATCAACTGTTGTTGGAACAACGTCCTCATTATCTCCCACAACTCTTTCCTTCCTACATCAGCAAAAGTCAACCCGAGGGACGTCGTTATACAGAGATTATCCCAAAAATTTAAATTCCAAAAAACCTACATAATAATCAAAACAAAAATTCCAAGTAATCCATTTAACAACGCCCTTCTTAGCCAATCACAACGTCTATCAGAATCATTTTCTCTGTTGGATTTTTCAGAATTTTGTTTGCAACAACAAATACAACAACGAATAAATAAATATAGAATAGCAAATATTGGAGGTATTGAAATTAAAAATAAAGCTAGTAAAAGCCACCAACGTTCAAATTGTATCCAATGATCTCGACGTTCAGTAAAAGAACGTTCCCAAGCATCTTTTTGTCCCAATAAAGCTTCGTCAGAAAGTAAAGCTTGAAAAAGAAGGAATTTTTTGAGAGTAAATTAATGATTTATTTGAAAGATAAATATTCAATGAGAATTTTTTAATTTAAAAAATAAAATAAAAACCCTAGAAGGGGTTTGAATATTTGAATTTACATTTCGGATAGTTTAAATTAAGATAATATCCCGTCCCCCAAAGGATCTACCCCGATAAATTCCGATCCCCGACGCCCGCCCCCGAAGGCCTACCCGAATTTAAATTGAATTGCCTCTAATAAAGGCGGGCCAAAAAACGGACCGAACATTTTCCTCTAATTTATTTAAATTAATTTAAGGAAAGTTTCTTCAAATTTAACAAAAATTAAATTTCTTAAAAATATTATTTTTTTATTTACTTCTATGTGGAAAAGGTTCAGAAAAAGTTTTAATAAATCCATTCTGTATTGAATGTAATATTTTCATTGCCGGGTCTTTTTGAGAGAATTGTTGTCCAAAAGCCCCACACCTATATTCTGATGATTTTTTGAAAGGTTCAAATTGGATTTTAATTTGTGTTGAATTTTCTGTTGTTTTTGGATTTTTGTTGTTGGCATTTTCAGAGGAATTAATTGTTTGGAAGAAATTAATTAAAAATAAAAGAATAAATGAAAGAGAAGGGAAAATAAACATTTAAAAATACCGGAATGTTTTTTTAAAGAAAAAGCAGAAAGAATTAATTAAAGAATATTTAATGGCATTTAGTATATAAGCTAAAAATTAAAATTATTAAAAATTAAATTTTAAAAATAATTTAAAAAATTAAAGAAATAGTGTGTAAAAATAAGAGAGACACGTATAAAGATTAAACTATTAAATAAAATAAAAAATGCAAAAAAAAATAATTAAAAAAAAGAAGAAAAATATTTTTTTTAAATAAAATAGTAAAATAAACATTTAAACACAAATATATATTTTTATTTATTAGAGAAAATGTGTAATTTGATGAGTAGATTTGGCCTTCAATGAATTAAGTGAATAATCATAAAAATATATAGGAGAAGAAAATTTATAAGTTGATAAATTAAATATAAAGAAGAAAATTAGAAAAAATATTATTAAAAGAAAATATTTTAAAAAAATTGTCGAAAGAGACATTTAGAGAAATAAAAATCTGAATAAAAAAATATAACCCTAGAAGGGATCGAACCTAGATAAAAACAAGTAAAGTCAACAACACTAACCACTACACCAAGCAACCTTTCAATTACTTTTTGTTTTAAAGAATGTACATTCCTTAATTAATTTAATATTAAAAATGATCAAGTATTGAATTTAAGCCTACAACTTAATTACTTAATTAATTAAAAATTCAAAATAAAAATATAAAGATTTCTTAAAAGAAAAAAATTATGTAATAATTCTAAGGTTATGAAAGTTGAATAATTAATTAATTAGTAATTTATTTTTTAAATAAAAATAAATAAAAATATCGTGTGTCATTTAATCTAAACCCCATTAATTTCTTTTAAACGATGGATATTCTTTTTTCGTTAATTTCTTTTTTGTTTTCACATTAAAAAAATATCCAAATTAAGTAAAAAACCGAAAAAAATTTGTCGCGTTTTATTCGCTTGAATAGCTTCTCCTTTTTTCAAATAAAAACATTTTTGTTTGGGAAAAAAGAATATTAAAAATTAAAGATTTTAAAAGGATGAAATGTAAAAAATTAAGGGGAAAACAAAGAAAAATAAATAAGGGAGGGACGTGTAAGGGGAAGGGGTATTTTTGGTTTTGTTTTTAAAAAAATGTTTTTTACGTCGCTCCCGCTCCAATTATTTTTCGACCCAAAAAATTGCAAAGTAGCAATTGAAAAGAAGAAGATGAGTAAAATAAGGAGAGGGAAGTGACAAATATGGGAAAGAAAAAAAAGAAAAAATAATTTTTTGTTTAAAAAATATTTTTAATTTTTTTAAACAAAAATTCTCAATTTTTGCAAAAATAATATTTAAAATAAATAGGTAGGTACATATGCACATATGTATGAGTAAGAAAATAAATTAGCAAGAGATGAATTTTAAATTTAATTAAAAAAAAGGAAAAGGAAAAGGAAAAAAATTTGCCAACAATAATTGCTGGGAAACTTGGAATAAATTTTCTACAAAATAATTTTAATTAGCGTGGTTCAACTTTGACAATAAATTTCAAAATTTTTAGAAAAATATTTATGTATCTACCAATAACTTGTAGAACAAAAAAAAACAAAAAATTTTTAGAGAAGTTAAAAAATATGTACATTGAAGGATACAAAAATTTAACAAAAAAACTTAACAAAAAAGACTACTATTGTTTCTTAATAATTTTGTTTGCGCAGCGCCTAAAAGCGTCCAAGGATACAAAAATATGGCCTTATTTTTTATTTTAAATTTATTCAAAAAAATTTTTTTAATTTTTTTTCTGATTCATTCAAATGTTCCATTTTTATGTTTTTTCCCATTCTTTGTTGAATCGATTTACAAACGTCCTTCGACTCACTTTTATATGCTTTAACGATGAATGCCGCTAGGGGTTTTTGGTTGCCTCCAAAATTAGCTCTTTAACATTTTCTGAAGGGGAATGGGAAATTCAAAAAGGGGGGAAAGAGGAGAAGACTGGCTAGAAGGGAACAAATAATAAAAAGAAGAAAAAGCTGTGATGGACATGAAGGATGCAATTAAGGGGGAGAGGACAGTGTAAAGTATTCAGGGACATAGGGGGAATGAATAATAATGTGTAAATTAAGAGGTTTGAATGAAGGTTTTGATTGAATAAAAAAATGAAAACATAGATGTTTGTCGGATCCTTTGAAAAATATATGGCGTTTTGTAGGATACGTACCTTCTTGTTAAATTATCTATTGTTGAAAAGCTTAAATTATAGGGTTATTTATAACTTTTATAAAATTAAAAAAAGTTAAAGCTCTCGGATAAATTTTAAAAAATATTTAGTTGTTAGATAGAAAATTGTGTATAAAAAAAGAAAAGAGCGCCTGACCGTTCTTTACAATATGTAAATATAGATATATTTTTAAATTTATCAATACAAAGTTTTATTTTATTGTTGAACACAAAATGATAAATATATTTCTAAGTTCATATAAACGTTCATTTTTACAATGAAATGATGATTTAAAAAGAATAAATAAAAACAATTATAAAAAAAATTAAATATAAAACACAAAAAAATAAAAATAGTATAAAAATGTATTCTAAATAGAAAAATTTTATTGAAAAGAGAAACAGTCCGAGCTTTTGTATGCAAAAAGAAAATTCGAAATTTCCTCGAAAAATGTCTTCTTCTCCGTCTCCTTCCCCGTGGATCCTCTCCTTCCCCACCTTTAGATTCTTTTAAAAGTACTTAATAATTCAAAATATTCCCTCAAAACAATTTTCTTATCTTTTATTTTAAATACATTCCCATCAAAATTTGTTCAAAAATTCCTCCAAAAAATTGTCTTAAGGCTAAAAGTCTTTGCAATATATAAGTAGATTTTTGTCTTAAAAATATACATTTTATAATTCAGAAAGATTTAAAAATTTTTTTTAAATTTAATTCAATTATTATTTAAATTTCTAGATTTGTTTTAATAAAATTTTTTTATTCCACAAAATGACTGAGGAAGAAATATCCAATTTTGATATGGAATTAATAGTAAATTTAAAAATTAAAAAAAATAAAATTTCTGTTTAAGCCAAATCAAAACGATTATTTAATAAAACTTCAAAATAATTTTGCCAATCTTCAAACAAAATTTTTTGAAGAAAAAGAAAATAGTTTAAATTTGGAAAAGAAAAATCTTTTACTTGAAAATAAATTAAAAGAAGTTTGTTTGGATTATTTAAATTAAATTATTTTTTAAAAAAAATTTTAGACAGAATTAAATAGTAAAATAAAAGAAATTGAAATTAAAAATATTTTTCTTGAAAATAAATTAAAGGAAAAGAAGGAGGTTATATTTAAATACATAATTATTTAATTATCTAAATTAAATTTTAGAAAATTAAAAAAATAAAAGCTGAGAATCAGCAAAAAGATGAACAAATAAATTCGTTAGAAAAGGTGAATAAAAATATTATTTTTATTATAGTTAAGTAGGGTTGTTGGTTTCACTAAATTCTTTCTGGTTAACCGAAACCCAATTGACAAGTTTTTCTTCAGTTTTTCGGTTCGGATATCGACCGACAACCCTATATTTAAGTAAATGTACATTTTTTAACTTTCAAAATAAAAATATTTTAATTTTATTTAATTTTAAAAAAAAGGCAAAAGAGTTATCTGACAAAAGAATTGCTGATTTAACAAATAAATTGGAACAATTAAAAAATATAATTTATATACCTTTGGTTAGTTTAATTATTTTTAATATGTAGTTGGCTTTTTTGTTTATTTAAGAATTTTATTAAAATTGAAAATAAATGGAAAGAGATTAACTTGACTTTTAATAATAATTATAAATGTTGTGTTAATAAATGTATAAATACAAACAAACCAATTGGGAATTGTATTGAAGGAAATGGATTTGTTAATTTAATTAATGATAAGAATGTTAATTATATTAAGTGTAGAGAAGGGAAAGGTGTATTTTAAGGGCATTAATAATTAAAAAACAAATATTTTTAGGTGTAAATAAATCCTGTTTAATTATTTCTGAAAATCCTTTCAAAGAACCACAAAATTATATTAATTGGTCTTTGTTTTATTTTGAAATTAAATGTATGAAAATGGAAGAAGTAACTAATCATAAAATGTTTATTGGCCTAAAAATCGATGCGGAGAATGAATATATTCGATTTGGGGCAGATTGTGCTTCTATTTTAGATAACCTCAATTATACTTATAAACTTCCACAATTTACATGGAATAATAATGATGTTTTTGGTTGCGGATTAGTTTATCCGCCTGATGAAAACGAGTATGTTTTCTTTACTCATAATGGAAAACAAATTGGTAATAAATAAATTAAAAATTTAATTTTAAAATTTAATTTTTACAGGCAAAGCTGTATTCTTAAGCGCTGATGGCAACTTATATAAACCATATGTTGGACTCAATTGTTGTTCTGTGGAAGCAAATTTTGGAGATAATTTGGAGACTAAGCCTTTTGTATATGATATTTCAAAGCATATAGTTCCCGAATATTATTGAAGGACTTTGAAATGATTTTTTAAATTTAATTTAAATTGATTTTTTGTTTGTTGATTTAACAACATTTTTTGGATTTTATAAACGATTTTTTTAAATAAAATTATTTTTAATATTTTTGAAAATAAAAGAGAATTATAGGGAAAGACTAAAAAAGGAATTTTGAAATAATTTGAAAATTAAGGAACATTCTAAAATAAAAATATAATTCTCGCATAAAGACCCTGCAAATTTTTATAAAAAGTTTGAATAAATTAAAGAACTGAAATTGAATAGAAAAAGGAGTCCTAGCGTCACAATGAAGCCAAATTTTGACATTTTTTATGTTTCCTTGTTATGTTTCAATTCTCTAACGATAAATTCTTTAATTTCAATAAGCAGAATGCTTAATTGTAAAAATTTTTGCGGGCAGGTACATAAGACAACTGGACATTTACCGAGAAAATAAAAATTTAAATAAAAAAAGGAAAGTGCTTTCTTGGATAGAAATTCTATTCAAAAAGTTTAAAATGAAGAAAATAAAAACATAAAAAGTATTTGTAGAACAGCTGAAAATTATGAGGAAATGAATGACCCTGCAAGATGGACAGAAAAGAAAATTCTGAGGGAAAAGCTAAAGGAAATAAACTAAAAATAAACAAAAAAAATATACTCCCTATGGGAATCAATTTTTTATAGTGAAAGGCTAATATTGTGAGGGAAAAAATAACAGCTGGTTTATTTTAAATGTGAATATTATTGTTGGTTAATTTAAATATTAAATTAATTGGAAGCTTTTTAAATAGAAGAATTAGCCCTATAAGCAAATTAAAAATGACTAATTCTCCTTAGTTGATGTTTGTGTTGATGTTTGCCGTAAAGAAAATGTAGACCTACATATGGTTTCCGTGGAGGTTTTTGCTACAGCTTGCGCCTTCTTAGATTCTTTCAAAAGTACTTAATAATTCAAAATATTCCTTTAAAACATTTTTTATCTTTATTTTAAACAAATAAAAAATATATGTATTTCCCAAACAAAAATATGCTCAAAAATAAATTCTTTCAAAAAATTGTCTCTAGGCTAAAAGTCTAGCAATATATAAATAGACTTTTCTCTTATATTTCTTCTTCATTTACAATCTTTTCATGATTAAAATAAAATTAAAAAATGTTTTTAATTTTTTAAAATTATTATAATTTTTTTATTTTTAAGTTATTATTCTAATTTAAACAAAACTTTAATAGTCTTTTAAAATAATTAAATTTAAATTCTTTCAAAATGACTGAAGAAGAATTATCAGATTTTGATATGGAATTAATAGTAAATTAAAAAAAATTTTTTAATAAAATTTCTGTTTAAGCCAAGTCAAAACGATTATTTAAAACTTCAAAATAATTTTAACAATCTTCAAACAAAATATATTGAAGAAAAAGAAAATAGTTTAAATTTGGAGAAGAAAATTTTTTATTTAGAAAATAAAGAGGTTTGTTTGGGATATTTAAATTAAATTATTTTTTAAAAATAATTTTAGAAAGAAATTGAAAATAATTCTTTGATAGAAAAGAAAATAATTGAAAATAAAAATATTTTTCTTGAAAATAAATTAAAAGAAAAGAAGGAGGTTATTTGAATTAATTATTTAAATAAATTAAATTTTAGAAAATTCAAAAAATAAAATTTGATAATCAACAAAAAGATGAAAAAATAAATTTGTTGGAAGAAGAAATTAAGAAGGTGTGAATAAAAAAATAAATTAGGATTTCCCTAAAAAATAATTTTATTTATTTTTTAAAATAGGCAAGTGATTCATTTAACAAAAAGATTGCTGATTTATCAATTGAAATGGATAAATTGAAAAATATTGAATCTTTGGTTAGATTAACTATTTTTAAACTAATTAAAGATGCACAATTGGGGAGATTCTTTAAAAAAATTTTCTTCTGAAAATAATTTTATATATGAGGTAGTCGAAACGAAGCTGCAATATACTTATAAAAACCATGTATTTAGAAAAAATATTTATAAAAATCATATATAAAATGTCATATCTGAAAACATCCGATATCAGATTCGTGATTAGAATTGCCGATTACCTATATAAAAAGATTTTGATAAGAAAAAATAATTTTTGAAGGTATCCCCAATTGTGCACTATTATCTAATTAAATAATTTGTTTATTTAAGAGTTTTATTAAAATTGAAAATAAATGGAAAGAAATTGACTTTAGTTATGATAATAATTATAAATGTTGTGAAAATGAGTGTATAAATACAAATAACCCAATTGGTGAATGTATTGAAGGAAATGGATTTATTAATTTAATTAATGATGGAAATGTTGAATATATTAAGTGTGGGGAAGGGAAAGGTGTATTTTAGGGGCATTAATAATTTTAAAATAATTCAATATTTTTATGTGTAAATAATAATTATTTAATTATTGCTGAAAATTCATTCAAAAAACCGCAAAACTGCATTAATTATTCTTTATTTTACTTTGAAATTAAATGTAAAATTGAAGGGAAAATAAATAATAAAGACAATAGAATGGTTATTGGTCTTAAAATGGATGGTGCTAATCATAAATATATTAGATTTGGTGCTGTTACAGCTTCAATTTTGAATGAAGAAGATGAAGGATTTAAGCTTCATACGATTTTTTGGCATAATAATGACGTTTTTGGTTGCGGGTTAGTTTATCCGCCTGAAGATTTTCCGTATATTTTTTTTACTCAAAATGGGTATCAATTTGGTAAAGAATTAATATTTTAAATAATTTGAAAATATTTTCTTTTTAAAGGCAGAGATGTTTTAATGAGTGACAGTAATGTATCATTTAAGCCATATATTATACTGAATTGTTGTTCTGTAGAGACGAATTTTGGAAATAATTTGGAGAAGAACCCATTTATTTATGATATTTCAAAACAGGATAAAATTGTTTTTAAAAAAAAATTGTTCGGATAAAATTGTTTTTAAAAAAATATTTTTAAAAATTATTAAAAAATATATTCTCCAATTTCTTAAACTAATGAAAAATATGTTAAATAAAGCCTTTTATTTAATCCTAATTATTTTTAAGTTTTTAAAATAATGCGCTCTTTTTTGCCCCTTTTTGACCGATTTTGCCACGTTTTTGCGAAGCCATGCTTCATTTTGATTGCTCCATATCCATAAGCAACCCATTTAATCCCTCTCAATTTAATTGATCTTATAATGTCATTTGGTACTAAAAATGAAGAATTCTGAGTTAATATTTAGATAGGCAATTTCTTGGCTTCCTAATTATCCTAATTAGAAAAAATAATAGAAAATTTTTGAGAAATTCGAGTAAAAGTTTCACTTTCACATAGTTAATAGACAACCTTCGGACTTAACACCTAGGACATAACAGAAACCTCGTTTAATTAATTATGATTGAAAAGTTTAGATAGAGGATTATTTCAATTTTATTTTAAAATTAAATAAAAAAATAAGATTTAGAATTTTTGAAAAATGTGAAAATTTTGGGTAATTCTTTGGCTGACGCCCCCACACTTTTTTTATGTTACCATTTTGAATGAAATTTTTTTTTCAAAAAATTCTTGAAAAATGGTTGTCAGATAAAAAAAAAGAAAGGAAAAGTGCAAGATAAAAAAATAAAAGCGCTTGACCGTCCTCTACAAATAAATGGAACAATAAACATGATAAAGTATTTTTAAAAATAGAAAAAAATTTATTAAAAAATACGCGGATAAAACAATACATAGATGTCTATTATAAGTTAACAAATATTTTCAAAAATCAAAATTCGAATTCCTCGAAAGATTCGAAGTTTTCTCACTGTCCCATTCCCTTGTGGATTAATAAATTAACTCAGACCGTCTAACTCTTATTTTGAATTTTTTCAAAGGCACTTAATTCAAAAAATTCCCCCAAAACATATTTTACTTTAGCAAATTTTCTCAAAAAAAATTCAAAGATTGTCTCTAGGCTAAAAATCCTGCACTACATAAATAGATTTTTTGATATTTTTTCTTTAATTACATAAATTTTAAAAGTAAAAATAGTATTTAGAGAAGTTAATTTAATTTTTAATTTGTCTAGATTTGTTTAAATAACACCTTGTTTTTCTTTCTAAATTCTACAAAATGACTGAAAAAGAAGGATCATCAAATTCTGATTTGGAATTAAAAGTATAATTTTAAAAGAATAATTTAAAAAGAATATACTAAAATTTCTGTTTAAGCTAAACCAAAGCAATTATTTAATAAAACTTCAAAATGATTTTAATAATCTTCAAATAAAATTAATTGAAGAAAAAGAAAATAGTTTAAATTTGGAAAAGAAAAATTTTTTACTAGAAAATAAATTAAAAGAAGTTTGTTTGGATTATTTAAATTAAATGATTATTTTTTAATTTTAGAAGGAAATTGAGCAAACTTTGAAACAATTATTAGACAAGAAAATGAAAGAAGTTGAAAATAATTTTTTGATACTAAAAGAAAAAAATAAGGAAATGAATGAGGTTATGTAAATAATTATTTAAATTTAATTTAAATTTTAGATAATTCAAAAAATAAAATCTGATAATCAGCAAAAAGATGAAAAAATAAATTTGCTGGAAAAGGTAAAAAAAATTAAATTATTTAAATATGTAGGTGAATAATTAAATGATCTAATAATTTCGTTTAAAAAAGGCAAATAACTCGTTCGACAAAAAAATTGCTGATTTAATAATTGAAATGGAACAATTAAAAAATTTGGTTAGTTTAATTAATTTAAATAATTAATTTTTATTTAAGAATTTTATTAAAATTGAAAATAAATGGAAAGAAATTGACATTAGATATCATTGTTATAAATGTTGTGAAAATAAATGCGTAAATATAAATAACCCAATTGGTATATGTACTAAAGGAAATGGATTTGCTAATTTAATTAATGATGAAAATGTTAATTATATTAAGTGTGGAGAAGGGAAAGGTAATTATTTAGTGACAATAATAATTAAATATTTTAGGTGTAAATAACGATTCTTTAATTGTTGCTGAAAATTCGTTTAAAAAACCACAAAATTGTATTAATTATTCTTTGTTTTATTTTGAAATTAAATGTACGAAGATGGAAGGAGTAAATAATCATAGAGTGTTTATTGGACTTAAAAAGTGTGCTGATAATAAATATATTAGATTTGGTGCATCTAGTGCTTCAATTATTAATATAAGTGAAACTTTTAATCTTCCAATATTTTGTTGGAATGATAATGATGTTTTTGGGTGTGGATTAATTTATCCACTTCAAGGATTTCCTTATATTTTCTTCACTCAAAATGGAAAACAAATTGGTAAGAATTAAATTTAAATTTATTTAAATTAATATTTTTTAAAGGCAAAGCTGTTTTATTAAAAGAAAATAATGATGACACCTATAAACCATATATTATATTAAATTGTTGCTCTGTAGAAACGAATTTTGGAAGTAATTTGGAGAAGAAGCCTTTTATGTATGACATTACAAAACATTTAGTTCCCGAATATTTTTGAAAAATTTAATCAAAAATTTTACTTTTTTGATTTAATTTTATTCTGCTTTGTTTTACTTTTTAACAGTTATAAAATTTTTAAAAGTTCGATAAAAATTAACGTCAAATAAATCAAAGGGGTGAGGGTTTTGTCGGTCGAAGTCGTGTCCGTTCGAAGAACTGCCCTGACACGAATCAAAGCATTATTCAGGGCAATAATAATTGAATAAGAAACAGCAATTGAATAAGAAATTAAATAAAGCTGATGATAAATTTTAGTAAAAAATGAGAGAAAATAAGAAGAAAAATATTTTTGGAAAGTGATATGGGTATGTATTCAATGACTAAATAATGAGTTTTAATGGCTAAATAATGAAAAGAAATGTAGGTCCTATCAGACTTGTATACAGAAAGTAAATTCGAAATTATCTCGAAAAATGTTTTTTCCGTTAATTCCCCTCCAAGTATTTATGAATTACTTTAGACCGTCAACTTTTTTTTGGTTTTTTCCAAAAATATTTAGTTCAAAATATTACCTCAAAACATTTTTTATCTTTTATTTTAAATAAATTCTCAAACAAATATTCTCAAAAATTAGGTCAAAAATGTCTCTAGGCTAAAAGTCTAGCAATATATTAATAGAGTTTTTTAAAATATTTTTTTTTCATTTTATATACCCGGTATAAATAAAAATATTTAGAAATTCTTTATTTTTTTATATTTTATTTAGTTATTATTTTAATTTCAACAGATTTTTTAAAACACAGCTTCTTTTTTCACCTCCAAGCTCTTTCAAAATAATATTAAAAAATGACTGAAGAAGAAGGATCGTCAAATTCTGATTTGGAATTAAAAGTAACTGAAAAATAAATTTAAAAAAAATTTCTAAATTCTTTTTAAGCTAAGCCAAAGCAATTATTTAAATCTTCAAAATAATTTTACAAATCTTCAAATAAAATATATTGAAGAGAAAGAAAATAGTTTAAATTTGGAAAAGAAAGTTTTTTATCTTGAAAATGGATTAAAAGATGAAAAGATAAAAGAAATTGAAGATAAGTTTTTGGTAGAAAAGGAAAAAAATGAAAATAAATTAAAAGAAATAAATGAGGTTATTTAAAAATTATTTAAATTTAAATTAAATTTTAGAATTTTCAAAAAATAAAATCTGAAAGTAAGCAAAAAGATGAAAAAATAAATTTGTTGGAAGAACAAATTAAAAAGGTGAAAAAAAGATTGATAAATTAGTTTTTCTTAAAAAATTTTAATTTTTAAATAAGTAGATAATTAAATTATTAAATTTCTTCAGAAAAATTTACAAAAAAGATAAAATAAATATTATTTTTAAGTTTATATATATTATTTAATTTTTAAAAAAGGCCAATGATTTATTTAACAAAAAAATTGCTGATTTAACAATTGAAATGGATAAATTAAAGAATATGGTTTATATACCTTTGGTTAGTTAAAGGGGGGGGGGGGTTTTGGAAGAGCTGTACTTAACTCGGACCTTTATGGTTAAGAATTAAATTTAACCTTAAAATTCTCAAAATTTTCTGGAGGGAATTGGCTTCTTGGCCTTCCAAATTTCTTAATATTTTCGCTGGCGGGTCTAAAAGAAATATTTACAAGATAAATAAAAGAGACTTGAGCGAGAATTAATTTAAATTACATTTTCTCGATCACAACCCTGGGTAGTTTAATCAAATAAAATTTTTGTTTATTTAAAGAATTTTATTAAAATTGAAAATAAATGGAAAGAAATTGACTTTAGTTACAGAAGTAATTATAAATGTTGTGAAAATAAATGTATAAATACAAATAACCCAATTGGTAATTGTATAGTAGGAAATGGATTTGTTAATCTAATTAATGATGAAAATATTATATATATCCAGTATGGAGAAGGGATAGGTAGAAAATAAAATAAATATTTTGGTAATACCTAGTGTCCGGTAAAACATTTTTCTAAACAGAAAATCGGATTTTGAATTTTTAGGATTACTAAGATCCGGTTTTTTAAGTCCAGTAATAATAATAATTTTTTCCAGATTCAGATTTAAGACGAATTTCAGACTTTTCCGAATTTCTTAAAAAATCCAAAGGGGGGGGGCTCTAGTGATGACCTAAAGATTTTTAATTTAATTTTTAATTTAATATTTTAGCTATAAATTATGATTCTCAAATTTTTGCTGAGAATTCATTCAAAAAACCAGAAAATTGCATTAATCATTCCTTGTTTTATTTTGAAATTAAATGCAGAATTGAAGGAAAATTTAGAGAAAATGAAATGTATATTGGGCTTAAAATAGGTGATGATCATAAATATGTTAGATTTGGTGCAAATATTGCTAAAATTATTGATGAAAATAATGAAGGTTTTTATCCTCCACTATTTGATTGGAATAATAACGATGTTTTTGGTTGCGGATTAGTTTATCCGCCGGAAGATTTTCCTTATATTTTCTTTACTCAAAATGGAAAACAAATTGGTAATAATTAAATTTAAAAATTATTTTAAATATTTAATTATTAAAGGCAAAGCTGTATTAATTAAGGACAAGAGTGCATCATTCAAACCTTATGTGGTACTGAATTGCTGTTCTATAGAAACGAATTTTGGAAAAGATTTGGAGACCAAACCTTTTATTTATGATTTTTCAAAACATTTAGCTCCCAAATTTTATTGAATGATTTTTTGATTTTGTTTAGATTTTGCTTTTTATCAATTAAAATAATCGACTTATACTTTCTTTAAAAGCTACACAGACTTAATAACTCAAAATATTCCCTCAAAACATTTTTTGTGTTTTATTTTAAATATTTCTCAGACAAAAATATTCTCAAAGATAAATTCTTTTCAAAAAATTGTCTCTAGGCTAAAAGTCCTGCAATATATAAATAACTAGACTTTTCTCCATTTTATAATAAAAAATAAGATTCAGAAATGTTTCCAACTTTTTAACTTAATTTTTATATTTTTAACAGTTATTAATTTTAATTTATTTTTTAAACAGAACTTTAATTGTCTTTTAAAATAATTGAATTCTTTCAAAATGACTGAAGATGAAATATCAAATATTGATATGGAATTAATAGTAAATTAAAAAATAAATTTTAAAAAAATAAAATTTCTGTTTAAGCCAAGTCAAAGCGATTATTTAATTAAATTTCAAAATCTTCAAACAAAATATATTGAAGAGAAAGAAAATAGTTTAAATTTGGAGAAGAAGAACTTTTATTTAGAAAATAAAGAGGTTAATTGATATTTAAATTATTTTTAAAAATAATTTTAGAAAGAATTTAATGATAAAATTAAAGAAATTGAAAATAATTTTTTGATAGAAAAGAAAATAATTGAAGACAAAAATATTTTTCTTGAAAATAAATTAAAGGAAAAGAAAGAGGTTGTTTTGGATATTTAAATTAATTTAATATAAATTTTAGAAAATTAAAAAAATAAAATCTGAGAATGAACAGAAAGATGAAAAAATAGATTTGTTGGAAAAGGTGAAGTAAAATATTTTTTAAAAAATTATTTAAATAATTAAATGCATTTTTGGAAATTTCCAAATAAAAATTTAAAATCAAAATAATTTTATTTTTAATTTCTAAAAAGGCACATGATTTATTTAACAAAAAGATTGCTGCTTTAACAAATAAAATGGAAAAATTAGAAACAACAGCTTATATATCTTTGGTTAGTTTAATTAATTTAAATAATTGGCTTTTTTAAGAAATTTATAAAAATTAACAATAAATGGAAGGAAATTGACATTATTGGTTTTAAATGTTGTGAAAATGAATGTATAAATACTAACAAACCAATTGGTGAATGTATTGAAGGGAATGGATTTATTAATTTAATTAATGATGGAAATGTTAATTATATTAAGTGTGGAGAAGGAAAAGGTAAATTATTTCAGTGACAATAAATAATTAAATATTTTTAGGTGTAAACAAAGATTCTTTAATTTATACTGAAAATTCGTTCAAAAAACCTCAAAACAGCAACAATTATTCTTTATTTTATTTTGAAATTAAATGTATGAAAATGGAAGGAGTAAAGAATCATAAAGTGATTGGTTTTAAAAAGTGTGGTCCTATTACTAAATATATTCGATTTGGAGCAGATTCTGCTTCAATTGGTATTGGAAACGATACTTTTAATCTTCCAATATTTTGTTGGAATAATAACGATGTTTTTGGTTGCGGATTAGTTTATCCGTCTGAAAATTTTCCTTATATTTTCTTTACTCAAAATGGGAAACAAATTGGTAATAAATGAATTAAAATTAATTTAAATAAATTTAAATTAATATTTTTAAAGGCAAAGCAATATTGTTAAATGAAAATAATGACTCCTATCAGCCTTATATTATACTTAATTGTTGCTCTGTTGAGACGAATTTTGGAAATAATTTGGAGAATAAACCTTTTATTTATGATTTTTCAAAACATTTAATTCCCAAATTTTATTAAACGAGATTCTTTGATTTTGTTTTGATTTACTTTTTATCAGTTAAAATAATCGACTTATATATTTTTTAATTTTACAAGTTCTTTCTAAATAAAATTATTTTTAAAATATTTTTGAAAACTAAAGAAAAGTGGTTTTAAAATATTAGAAAAAGAAAATGAACTTTTAATAAAAGAAAATATAATAATAGTGAGAAAATTTTAAAAGTTCTTCCGAAGGAGTTATAATTTGTATACTCGAAATGAGCCTAATAATTTTCGATTTTCACGGACCTGGGTAAAAGTCGGTTTTGTATCACCTCCCAGAAAAAATGAGGAAGAAGTGCTTTTAAAGGTTTGCCATTGGGTAATCGTGTGTGCTGATTGTGAGTCCGAATTGACCTCAAATTTCATTAATTTTGAATCCCGGATCAGAATTCGAATTCAATTTAGAAATTAAAAATTAAAATTTTATGGCTAAACTGACGTCTTTTTTAGCTCGAGTTCGAAATATTTCCGGAATTCGAAGGCAGAAATTAATTTTTGTAAGATTGGCGTTTGGCATTTGGCAGACTACGCGAAAATTATGGCACACAGCTGTCTTGTTAATTGAATATATGTATTTTTTATTTTGTTATCTATCGTATTTTAGTGATTGATCAAGAATTCAAATGATCATTCCCAAGGTTGATCAATTGATTGCTCACTTGATTGAACACAATCACTTGATAGGTATTCATGGTTTACCCCAACATACGAGATAAAATAGAACAATTCTAAAATATACATAACGAGTTAAAAAGTTAAATATCAAGAGTTAACTAGTCGATAAATTAACATTATTATTGTGGACATAACAACACATTGTGGACATCCTCTCTTCATTTTTTACTTAATCTTTATAAAAACATTTAAATAAGGGCGGAAATTGAATAAAAAATTCAATAAAGCTGATTGTTAGCAGGGAAAAAATAAAAATTTAAATAGAAATGGAATTACTTTTTTGGACTAAAGTTTAAAAGAAGGCTTAAATGAGAGAAAATTTAAAAAAATAAAAATATTTTTTTAAAGTAATTAGTAGTTACAAAACAATAAAATATATAAAAAATATAGAATTTTATAAAATAATTTTATTGAAAAAAGAAAATATTTGCAGATGAAAACAATCAAAGTTTTGAAGGCAAATAGGAAATTTGAAAATTCATTGAAAAAAGTTTTCTCCGTCGCCCTTAGATTAATTTTGTAATTACCTCAAACCATCAAACTTCCCTTTTTCGGTATTTTTAAAAGTACTTAATAATTTAAAATATTCCTTTAAAACATTTTTATTCTAAACACATTCTCAAACAAAAATATTCTCAGAAATAAATTCTTTTCGAAAAATTGTCTCCAGGCTAAAAGTCTAGCAATATAAATAGATTTTTTCATGTAGTTTTTTATTTTCAATTTTATAATTAAAAATAATTTTCAGAAAGGTTTTTAATCAATTTTTTATTTTTAACAGTTATTTTAATTTAAATAAAACTTTAATTTTCTTTTAAAATATTTAATTAAATTCTACAAAATGACTGAAGAAGAATTATCAAATTTTGATATGGAATTAATAGTAAATTTTTTTAAATTAAAAAATAAATAAAATTTCTGTTTAAGCCAAGTCAAAGCTATTATTTAATTAAACTTCAAAATGACTTTGCTACTCTTCAATCAAAATATATTGAAGAAAAAGAGTTAAATTTGGAGAAAAAATTTTTTTATCTTGAAAAGGAGGTTAGGATTAAATATATCTCTAATTAAATATATTTTTTTTAATAATTTTAGAAAGAATTTAATGAAAAAATAAAAGAAATTGAAAATTATTTTTTGGAAGAAAAGAAAATAATTGAAAATAAAAATATTTTTCTTGAAAATAAATTAAAGGAAAAGAAAGAGGTTGTTTTGGATATTTAAATTATTAAAATAAAATTTTAGAAAATTAAAAAAATAAAATTTGATAATGAGCAGAAAGATGAAAAAATAAATTTGTTTAAAGGAGAAATTAAAGAAGTGAGTAAAAATTATTTAAATAAATTTTAATTAAATAAAAAATCCAAATGAAAATTTTAAATCAAAAAATATTTTTATTTTATTTTTTAAAAAGGCAAATGCTTTATTTAATAAAAGAATTGCTGATTTAACAATTGAAATGGAAAAATTAAAAAATATAAATTATATACCTTTGGTTAGTTTAATTATTTTTTAGTAATTTTTTTGTTCATTTAAGAATTTTATTAAAATTAACAATAAATGGAAAGAAATTGACTTTAGTTATGATAATAATTTAAAATGTTGTGAAAATAAATGTATAAATACAAGCAAACCAATTGGTGAATGTATTGAAGGAAATGGATTTGTTAATTTAATTAATGATGAAATTATAGAATATGTTAATTTTGAAGGAAAAGGTAAAAAAAATAATATTTTGTTTATAAATAGCTAGAGATAAGTCGAATCTAATATTCAGGCTAATATCAGACAATTGTGTGCAAAATGTAGTAATTTGGTAATAGTAGGGTTTATTCCCCCATTTTTCATTCCTTAAAATGTACAAAATGTTCAGATTTTCTTCGTTCCTCTATTTCACATTCTTCCTGTGATTAATTCGGTAATGGGGCACAATTTTTAGAATCAATAGTCTAGTATTGTGCGCGTATACCTTAATTCTAATTGAGTAGAATTTCTATTCCCAAAAAACTTGTGAACATAAACCAAATGTTTGCATAGGTTTTAATTCCACAAGTCGGTAATTCAGCGCATTACTGTCTATCATCTTGAGATACTGACTGAAATAGACAGTGTTCTTCTTATTAATATTCTCGTTTAAATGTGGAACATTGGAAGAAAGAATTTGAAATATTGGCTTTGAAGTCGAATTTAAATTTTCAATTTTTAGGTGTAAATAATACTTCTTTAATTCTTACTAAAAATTCGTTCAAACAACCACAAAATTGCATTAATTATTCTTTGTTCTATTTTGAAATTAAATGCAAAATTGAAGGAAAATTTAATGATAATGGAATGTATATTGGACTTAAAATAGATGGTGATGATCATAAATATGTTAGATTTGGTGCAAGTATTGCTTCAATTATTAATGAAATAGAGGAAAGTTTTTATCTTTCAAAATTTTCTTGGAATAATAACGATGTTTTTGGCTGTGGATTAGTTTATCCGCCTCAAAATTTTCCTTACATTTTCTTTACTCAGAACGGAAAACAAATTGGTAATAATTTTAAAAATTAAAATTTAAAAATTATTTTAATAATTTTAAAGGCAAAGCTGTACTTGTAATGGACAATAATGACTCATATAAGCCATATGTTGTCCTTACTTGTTGTTCTGTACAGGCAAATTTTGGAGATGATTTGGAGGCTAAACCTTTTGTATATGACTATTCAAAACATTTACCGTATTTACTCTAATTGAATGACTCCTCTATTTGAATGACCCTTCTAATTGAATGACAAATTTCTGGGGTATTGAAAAATAGAATGACTCATTCAATTAGAATAAATACGGTAGTTCCCAAGTTTTATTGGACGATTTATTAATTGATTTTATTTTGCTCTGATTTTACTTTTTATCAGTTAAAAATAAACGATTTTGACTTTTTTAAATCTTATAAAAATTATTTTTTAATAATTTATTTAAAAATAAAAAAATACAAAGTTTGGTAAATTAGAACATTTTAAAAATTATAACAAGAAATTTTTTTAAGCAAATAAAGGTTAACAAGTCTAAAAAATAAAGCATTATTGTAGGTGTGACGACGCACAGAATAATTATTTTACCTAACCTTTATAAAAGCCTCATTTAAATAAAAAAGCAGAAATGAAACAGAAACTTTGAAATAAAAAGTGCCAAACTTTTCGCAAAGTCATTTAAGCTCATGGAAAATTATTTTCTAGGATATTTTATATAGAGGTTTTGGTGGTATTCTACACGTTTATAGCGACATGTTTTGGACTTTCTTTTGGTTCTATGATAAACAATCAAATAATCCGTAAATCCTTTTTTGATGGCTTGATAGCCTCTGGTTGATGACATTTGAATGACACATTTCGAAGGTTTTGGAAAATAGAATGACTGACATTCTAAATATAGACTAAATACAGTATTCTCAAGTATTTTTAAAGACAATGGCGCCGCAACGTCGCGGCGTAAAAACGGCAGCGCAAATGCTTTGGCGCTAAAAGTTTTGATAAAAATATTTGATTGAACATTTATCTGAATTTTTCAAAATAAGATTTTGTTTATTTCAGAAATTTTACAAAATGGCGGGAGAAGAATTATCAAATTGTGAGGCGGAATTAAAAGTAAATTTTAAAAAAATAATTTAAAAAAAAATTTCTTTTTAAGCTAAGCCAAAGCAATTACTTAAAACTTCAAAACAATTTTAACAATCTTCAAGTAAAATATATTGAGGAAAAAGAAAATAGTTTAAATTTGGAAAAGAAAATTTTTATTTAGAAAATAAAGAGGTTATTAGTATTTTAATTAAATTATTTTTTTAAATAATTTTAGAAAGAATTTAATCAAAAAATTAAAGAAATTGAAAATAAAAATTATTTTCTTGGAAATAAATTAAAGGAAAAGAAGGAGGTTATATTTAAATAATTATTTAAATTTAAATTTAATTTTAGAAAATTCAAAAAATAAAATCTGATAATCAGCAAAAAGATGAAAAAATAAATCTGTTGGAAGAAGAAATTAAAAAGGTAAATTAAAAATAAACAAGTTAGTTATCGACTAACGGGTTCGAACCAGAGACCCCAGTTTGTTACACAACCGGCCAGATCGGACTGGTCCCCCAGTATTGGAGTCATTTTATGAAGGGATGTCGTGAACGGGCCCCACGCTTGATGGGGGGCCTTCAAGACATCCCCTTCAATGTTTGATGTCCCCTCCCCCCTCCCCCCTTAATAATTTCTTTTAAAAATTCCAAATAAAAATTTATATAATTTTAAGGCCAATGATTTATTAAACAAAAAGTTTGCTGATTTAACAAATGAATTGGAAAAAATAAAGAATATAATTTATATAGATTTGGTTAGTTTAATCAGACTAGGACACGGATACTGATTTTGGTATCCGTGTCCGGATATTTACGGCGGATACAGACGGATATCCGCAGGCATTTTTATAATATCTGTATCCGTATCCATGTCCTAGTCTGAGTTTAATTAATTTAAATAATTTTTTTATTTTTTAAGAATTTTATTAAAATTGAAAATAAATGGAAAGAAATTGATAATGATAAATTTAAATGCTGTGAAAATAAATGTATAAATACTAGCAAATCAATTGGGAAGTGTACTAAAGGAAATGGATTTGTAAACTTAATTAATGATGGAAATGTTAAATATATTAAGTGTGGGGAAGGGAAAGGTAATTAAATAAATTATAATCAACAATTAGGGTTGTCAGTTCTGGACCGAACTGAAGAACCGACGATTTTTCAGTTCTTCGGTTCAGTTCCGGATATCAGAAGATTTTACAAGAACCGTCAACCCTATCATAATAATATGGGAAAGAGTAAGTGAAATGACGATTGCCTATTTTCTGTCAGTTAAAAATTCATTTTAGTAGAATTTCTTATTTTATTAAATACCTCTTTAATTCTCTAAATAAGTATATTTATTGTCAGATTAAATTAACAAACTAAATATATTTTGATGTTAGACAAAATATTTATTTTTTTCTAATAAAAATATTTTAGGTGTAAATAACGATTCCAAAATTGTTGCTGAAAATTCATTCAAAAAACCGCAAAATTTCATTAATTATTATTTATTTTATTTTGAAATTAAATGTACTAAAATTGGAGGGAAATTAGATAATAATACAAAAATGGTTATTGGCCTTAAAATAAATGATGAGAAATATATTAGATTTGGTGCAAATTGTGCTTTAATTTTTAATGAAAATGATAAGAAATTTAAAGTTCCATTATTTACTTGGAATAATAATGATGTTTTTGGGTGCGGATTGATTTATCCGCCTGAAAATTTTCCTTATATTTTCTTTACTCAAAATGGGAAACAAATTGGTAATAATTAAATAAATTTTGAAAAAATTGTTTTTTAAAGGCAAAGCAATATTGTTAAATGAAAATAGTTACTCCTATAAGCCATATATTATATTAAATTGTTGTTCTGTGGAAGCGAATTTTGGGGAAGATTTGGAGAATAAACCTTTTGTTTATGATTTTTCAAAACATTTAGCTGACAAATATTGAATGATTTTATACGCGATTTAATTTTTTTGATTAATCTTTTATTAGTTAAAACAATTTATGTATTAAATTATCTTTTTGAATTTTACAATTTCTGAATAAAATTATTTTTTAAATATTTTTGAAAAAAAGTTTTTTTTAAATAGGAAGGGCAAAAGGGATTTTACAAAGAAAAATTATGTCAAGAATACTATGTGAATTAGAAGAAAATTTAGAATTATACAAATATTCTATTGTTGAATGTCCACGATTCTCATTATTATGGACATTTCGACACAAAATAATCCTTTTTTACTTAATTTTTTAAAAGCCTCATTTAAATAAAAAATAGGGAATGAAACGGAAATTGAATAAAAGATTAAATAAATCTGACTGCTAGTAAGAAAAATAAAATTTAAATAAAAAGGAAATTTGGGGTTTTTGGACAAAAAATAATTCAAAAAAAGTTTAAATTAAAGAAAAAATATTTTTAGTAATATAATTGTATAGAACAGCTGAAAAGTATATATTGAAGAAGAGGAAATGAATGACCCTAACAAAATGGACAGAAAAAAATTTTTGAGGGAAAAGCTAAGGGAAATAAGCTAAAAATAAACAAATAAATATACTCCCTATGGGAATCAATTCTTTGCGGTGAAAGGCTAATACTATGAGGGATAAAATAACAACAGCTGGTTTATTTGTATATGTAAATGTATATAGGTAGTTATTGTTGGTTAATTTAAATAATTAATTGAAAGCTCCTTATAAGAAATTTAATTAAGTTCAAAAGACTAAAAACTTTTTGGAAAAGAAGGTAAAAGTTAAACAAAAAAAAACATTTAAAAATAGCCAAAACTGATAAAATTTATGAATTTATTGTATAAGGATATTTGTCAAAATTAGATAACAAAATAAAATATTTACAAATCCAATTAAAAATATATTTTTTATAATAAAAAAAGTTAAGAGGATTTCTCAAAAAAATAGCGGTTAAGCATATTACTTTGAATTGATTGGACTGTTGGGAAGGTAAAAATAAGCGAGGAGAAAGGAGCGGCACTTAAAAATGAGGAAAGAAAGGACCGGAAACTGGACAGGAAATAAAAATAAATGTCTGAGAAGAAATTTTAAAAAAAAGTAATAATAAATAAAAGCAATCAAATCTCTTTAATATTAAATCTCGTTAATAATTTTGGGATCAAGCTGACATATAAAGAAAAGTGATTTGTGGAGGAACGCTATTGTAGAAAGCTTCCATTTGAGATACTTAATTATTTTTATATAGTTTTAAGCGGATATCCACCTGTATCCGCCGTAAATATGCGGATACAGATACCAAAATCAGTATCCGTGACCAGGTCTGGTTTTAAGTTAAAAATAAAGAAAAAAGTTGAAATTTAAAGTTAAAAATTAAATTTCGCGGTGTGATTAAGTTAATAACAAATGCATAAGATTTTAGGATAGAAAAAAGGAGAAATGAAATTCTATGTAGTTTCTATGTTTAAAAATTAATTTTTCATCAATCTAATTTCGTAAATTAATCCTTATTTAAGTACATATTTTTATCTTTTTTTTTAATTTTCTGTTTTGGGTTAACATTTAGAATTGAACAGTTTTGCGTCATAAAAGCACAAATATAAACGTGATATAAACAGTTAAAAATAATAAAATGGAAAGAAGATGACGTTATTGATAGGGAAAAAGATAAAATTTTAACTAAAATTGATAAAAAAAATTTATAAATAAGTCTTTTAGATTTTCTAAAAAATTATTTTCTTAATTTTATAATTTACTAAATTCTTTTTTGGTTTAATAAAAATTAAAAATTCCCCCCTCCCTCTGATAAATTCCCTAATTTTTAAAATGACGTTTTATTAAAGTATGTATGTTAATTAAAAGTAGAGTTCGATATTACGGGGCTGCGACCGGGCTTACGGGGAACGGGGATTGCGGGGAATTCGAAAAGCGGGGACGGGGAACGGAGGCTCTAGGAGAGACCTCCCCACGTCACCGGGGACGGGAAGTTAAAGTACCCTAGTTAAAAGTACAAGAGGCTTTTGATCTCATAAAATAACTTCAATATCCCCCTTATTTTTTGCAGGGTTTTTAAGGTATTTAATCTTGTGAGTGTTCAGATATTTTGAATATTTTGAATAAAAAAAGTAATTTATTCAAATGCGCGTTTTTAATAAAAAAAATAAAGTATGTATTTATTTATTTGATTTACAGCATGTTTTTATTTTTGAAAAAAATTCTCGTTAAATAGATTGTTTCATTCGGGTCACTCCTTTTTAATGCATTAACTGACAGCCACGCAAACTGTCAGTATATTTTAGAGAGAGAATTATATTTATTTCCACCAATTTTTCAATCCAAAGCCACCACTCTCTCAAATAATTTTCGATCGTCTTTTGCATGAAGGACGAAATAATGTTTTGATGGATGGAAGAATTATTCCCCCCTTGCGCATTTTTACAACACACAAAATGCACATTGAAAGCTATGTATTTTCCCCAAATTCTCAATCCAAATATTTTGCTTTATGTCGATTAAATAATTGCTAACGCCACGTAATTTTACAAAAATGAACAATAAATATTTGTAAATAAATAAAATATGTATATTCAAAAATTTCTCCTTTATAATTCATTTTATTTTAAAACTTCAAAGCAATTCACTGAAAAGAACAATTCAATAATATTTTTGTAAAGAAAAAGGTTTTCCTAGTAGGAATTCATTGTTTCTTTTTTGTAAGTGGAAGAAGTCAAGTCAAATCCTTACATAATCAAACCTTAAAGGATTACTCATTCGGAATATCCTTTTTTAGTTTATTAAATTCCAATCAAGCAGAAAGGGTTTATTTATTACATTTTCTGACTTAACGGCCTATTTTCCCATATATTTAAGTGAATTGTCTTTCGGTGAGTTTTTCTGGTTTACAATGTTTTTTGTAATAATAAACTTTCTCTTTTTTATTATTAATAGTTTTGTGATAAAATCAGATAAAAAATTAAAGTAACAGAATGCGCTTCTTTTTCTCTTCATTTATTCTCCTTTATTTTCTTTTTTATTTTGTAATTGCCAAAGTAGAAGAAAAAAGGTCCATAAAAGAAAAACAAAGTAATTCAATTAACGAAGATGAAAATCAAAAAATTGAAGAAAAAGAAGTTGATTTATCCAATGGTTATTTTTAAATATCCTTAGAAAATCAAGAAAATTTTTTAAAGGTTTCGGAACAGACATTGACTGGGTACAATGGAACGATGCTGTTTCTATAGCTTTGGATTTGAATAAACCTATATTTTTGCTTATACACAAAACTTGGTGTGGCGCTTGCCAAGGTATGGTGGACAAATTAAACAAATTTTAGTGTGCCAATTCTCACCCGTAAAAAGTAAAATACAATAGAATTTAGTGGAGGATTTCCACAGGAAAACAGTATGGAAGAATTCGCTAGTAGATACGCGGTTGAACCCGATCACTAACTCGTTCCATTTCCCCCTATTATCCCCATTTAAGGAGATTTTCTACTTTCCTTTTCAAGCATGGACTTTATTAAAATATTTTTTTAAATTTAGCATTGAAAAAAAGTTTTGCCAGTTCAAATAAACGAGAAGAGTTAATAGAATTAAGCAAACAATTTGTAATGGTTAATGTGGAAGATGATGATGAACCAGAAGAGGAAGAATATGCCCCGGATGGTCGCTATATTCCTCGATTATTTATTTTGAGTAGGTGAGGGAGGGGAAGGAAAGAAATTAAAATTTAATTTTAAAAACTTTTAAAGACAAAGAAGGACATCCATTAGCTGTGGATAATGCTAAAAATTACCCAAAAAACAAACAATATTTCCCACAAGTTCCGGATGTTATAATTGCAATGAAACTTGGACTTAAAAAGCTTGAAGGGCAAGAAGAAGAGGAAGATGTAGTTGAGGAAGAAAAGGAAGTGAAGAAAGATGAAAAAGTGAAGGAAAAGGAATTAAAGGTATTCGAGAATTAAAGACCTGAATTAAGCTATCCCACACGTTTCAGAAAATTTTTCAATAGGGGTTGGAAAAAAACTAAACATAAAATAGCATCGGGAAGATAATAGAGGAAATTATTAAATTTAAAAAAATTAAGGAAAAAACTAAAAAAGAAGAGAACAAGAAACCAGCAAGCGGTGGCTGTCCACACGCAGCTGGCAAAGCAGCCAAAAAAGCAGAGGAAGAAGCAAAAAAGAAGAAAGTGGTCAAGGATAAAAACGTTGAAACAAAAAAAGAAGCTGATAAAAAAGTAAAGGAAAAAGTGAAGGATGGAGCTAAAAAAGAAAAAGAAGGGGCCAAAAAAGAAAAGCAAAAGACTACCGAAAAAACAAAGAAAAGTACTAAAGACGACAAAGAAAAATCTAAAAAGACTGAGAAAAAGAAGAAAGAAAAGGAAGAACTTTAAGAAAAAAAATTTTCAAGTTTTATAAATAATATTTACAATCAAACCTCTCTCATACATATACCTATCACCCGTAAAATTAGCTGACGTATGAAAGTGGAGTTAAAGGAGATTCCAAATCAGAGAGGTTTGACTGTAATTTCCAAAAATAAAACTCCAATCTAACTTGGTGCTCTTCCTGATCATTTTAGGTTTTAAACCGGTTCGGGTAAATAATTGTAATTCTCCTTTTCATTAAAAATTCTTAAAAAGCGAGAGATTTTTATTTGCTTGAAAATCATTTTAAAAATTATTTTGTGTTATCATTATTTTGTCATTTGGGAAAATAATAAAATATAATTATAATATTATTAAAATCATTATCGCAATCACTTATAGGAATGTAAATTTAATTAATATATATATATTTTTGTCTATTACATCGATAATTTGAGGAAAAGATATTTTGCAAATTAAAAACAATATTATATTTTTAAATAACTTCTGTTAGAAGGTCACACAATGTAGAAGCAACACCTTCTCTGCTACTTCGTATTGTAAGTCGATACATCTAGTTTTTGAAAATTTTTAAATTTAAGAGGTAAGACGAGAGAATATGTCCAGAGATCGACACAGGGACAATCCTTGGTCAAAGATAATTAAAACTGCAAGGAATCAGGAAAACCCAACATATCTCTTATATTTAAATTTTTTTGACACCTAGACGTTTAAAAAATTGACACGAAAAATTAACCATCAAAAAAGTAACCATAAATTAACCATGGCATTTTTAATTCTTTGACCAAGGGGCGCCAAATTCAATCTAATTTTAATTTAAATCTACTCACCCTTGTTTGTTTATTAGGCTCCAATCTAATCAAAGTTCCAATCTGAGCAGCTTGTGTGTGAATTATGCCAGCACAAACAAAATTATCAGGATTTGGGTCAATTCCTGGAAGAACACGAGCTCCCAAATTAGAAAGCTAAAAATGATTTCTTATTAAAAGACGCTTTTATAACTACCCACTTGTTGTGAAACATCCTCTGATTCCATTGAAGATTTTGCAGCAAAAATTTTTTGACATTCTTGAATTGGCCTAAAATATCATTTAAATTTAATTTTTAAATTAGTTTTTACAAATTTAGTTGTTTCCAACGATTAAAGAATTGTTCTGAATTCATATCTGTTGGCTCGAAAAATTTATTGATAAAAATTGGTATGTAGAGATTTTGAGAAAATTGTTGCTGAAGATTGTCTTTTGTCCTAAAAAATATTTTTTTGATAATAAAAATACAAAAAAGACAAACGTGTAAGTAAAAGAGATTTTAATTACTGGCGATTGCGAAAAGAAATTTAAACAAACAACATTAACTAGTTGTTGGATTTGAGTGCCAGCATCAATTTCTGAGTCGATTTGTTTTGCCTATTGAAAAATATTTAAAAATATTTTTTAAAATCGAAAAGAAACCTGACAAACTAACTGTCCAGCTAATTGACCAGGACAAGTAATTGCTGTAATAAATTGTGTGAATTTTGCACTAGTTTTATTTCCATAGAACATTCCCAATCTAGCTAAATTTGAACGAGCTTCTAATTTACAACCAATTTGGACTATTTCATCTTCATAAAGTATTCCAGTTTGTCTCACTATAAATCTGAAAAAATAAAATTAAGTGCTGTTGGGAAATTAAAGTCTTAAAGCAACGCAATAGCAAAGAGGCTTTATTCCTATTGCTATACGTTTAAACGAAAATGAATGTCATCGCTCCCTCTATAAATTTCTCACGAGTCAAGAGATTTTACAAAAGCATAAATTCCGTTAAATTTCCCAAAAAAATTCCTCATCAAATAAATAAAATCTATACTTTAAATAATCGCTTTTGTTGAAAATCGGTTCATCGCTTGTAAATCCATTTGATGTATTCAAATTCCCAAAAATATCTGACAATTGATTGATTGCAGAAGATCCATTAGTTAATTGTTGAACATCACCACTAAGATCAAGAAGTTTGCTTGAATCAGATGCAGAAGGGGACGTTCCCTAGAAAACAAAATTTTATTTAAAAATATTTCCAAATAATTATTACAGGTTTGGGTGCATTTGTGGTTGAAGACATTATTGCAGAAGGGCGGTGTTTTGGTTCTGTCTGGGAACTATCCAAATCCTCTGTTTGTGGTTGCGACTTCTTTAATTTTGCAAGCAAACTGCTTTCCTTTTCGGGGAATAATGGCATCTCCTCAAGAATCTAAACAAAAAATACTTAAGTTAACCAAAATTCAAAAAAACCGTTGCAAGAACATCAGGCGATGCCACTTTACTCAACTGCAGATATTCAACGGCTCTTTGTTGTAATTCAGCATCAGGATTTCTCAAATTAGTATCAGAACGTAGAATCTCTTGTATATGAGTTTTTATTTCAGGAAACAAATTACAAAATTTAATATAAGTAGTCATTAATAAACATCTTGTAGCAATACTGCACAAATGAAAACGGCTATGTAAAGTTTCGAATTGAATCATTGGACTAAAAAATAAACAAAATTATTTTTGATATTATTAAAAATTGGCAAAAAATAACCTTGAACGAGGATCTCCCGCAATTAAATTGCCAAATTCCCCAAGAATATAACCGCCTACTTTAACCATATTTTCATGACAAGTAGCCTGTTGCAAAGCCTAAAATAAACATAAGTAAATTAAATATGGAATTTCCTTTATTTTTAGAACTAAAAAATGGCTCTCAAAAAATTTATTTCACCTCAAAAACTGTTTTAGCAGCATATCCTTGAACATCCTCGCGATTAACAACAATCTAACAATAAATTAATTTATAAAAATAAAGTATAAACTTCAAAATAACCTGAATAACTCTACACCAAACTTCTTCAGAAACATAATCCCCAGCAATTCGTATCAATTTCAAAATAACGTCAACATACCAAGTATAATCTGTTGCATATTTCTCTGCAAGAATAGCCACTTTAAGTACCATTTCCTCTCTGATAGAGTAATCAGCCGTTTCCAAATAAGTAAGCATTTCAGCAACAATATTTTCAGCATTAGACCGATCACACATTGCATAAAGTAAATCCTAAATTTTAAACAAAAATTAAACAAAAAAATTAAAAAATACTCACTACAGCCCGTTGTCGAACACTAACATCTCTTTCACTCTTTAAAGAATTAATAATTGTCTCCTGATGTTTTTTGACGGCATCGTGTGAAAATTCAGAGGTAGCTAAAAGACACATGGACTCAAGTGCCAAATATCTTAAATATACAAAGTTGAACGTTTTAAAAATTTTTTAAACCTCAAATTAGTTTCACGATGAGAAAGGAAGGTTCCCAATTGATTACAAGCTCTAACTAAAAGGTTTGGTTCGCTGTCGTGATGAATAATTAATGCTATCGCTTCAAACAAAACAGCATTTTTAGCATTCGCGTGTTGAACTTTTTTGGACTTTGGGGCATCCTGTGCTCTGTTAAGGATGCCTTCGAGACATTCAAGAAGACGAGCACGATTGCCTGGATCTTCTAAACGTAAAGGAAATTTTTAATGAAAAAATCTAATTTAAAAACCTGGCGGAGGATAATTTTGAAGTAATCTGAGTAATTTAACACAAAGCCAAGGAGCAGGAACAAAATAGTAAGTATAGTCTTAAATTTGAAATATTTAAGCTAGTAAAATTATTCTAGAGACCAAACCTTGTAGATCAGTATAAGTAGAAGTGACAATCTTAAAAAATACACAAAATTAGTAAATTATACATTTAAAAACCCTGCTAAGTCTTGAAATTGCCAAAGAAACACAGCCCTTATATTCATCAGGGCTTTTCTTTGAGAGAACTTCAATTAAAGAAGCCGCTGAAGTTACCACACCCTTTGCACAAAAATTAATGTTAAAAAATATCTAAAATAAAAATAACCAAATGTGAATCATTAAGTAGTTGCACAATTCGAACAGAATATTCACTATGTGGAATAATATCAATTGGAATTCTCAATAATTTTAAAAGACAAAGTGCAGCACTTTGTTTAACAAAATCAACAGTATCACTAAAAATATAGAAAAAATAAAAAATTTCTTTTAAAAATACCCAGAGGTTAAAAGTTTTGGCAAATCATGAGCAAAAGCTTCACACATATCTTTGGAACCAATATTGGCAATACATTGAAGGGCAAGATTAACATGTACTGGATTTCGCGATTGGAGATCATTTTTAATTGATTGGATTATTAATTTCATTAAATCAGAATTTAAGTTAATTAGAACAGAAATGAACAAATATCCCTTAATTTTTAAAATTTTTTTTAAAAAAATACAAAAATATTTACAATCTGTTTCTCCGTATATTTATTAGAAGAAAGCAAATTAACAGCTTCCATATGCCCAAAATCAATGTCATGACCAAGCAGAAAAATAAAAAGTAATTTGCAAACATATTTCTTTTTTTGATAGCCATCAAGTGTTTTGTCACCTTTAAAAAAATAAAAATTTTCCTTCTTATTTAGATTTAAAATAAAACCTTTAAATTTAGAACGTATATTTGCCAATTCTTTATTTATCCGTCTCAATTCAGCCTCTTTACTTTTACAATTTCTTATATCACTTATAAATACAGCCAGACCACGCATTCCATCACCTGAAAAATTTAAAAAATGGGTAAATTGGAAATTTAGAAAAATTTGTAAGATTGACTGAAGTTTAGATAAAACATTAGAGGTCTGTTTTAGGTTTAAAAACCCTCCAACAACGAATCCTTTACTTTGTCTTAAGTTCAAAATTATCAAAATTAACAAAAAATACCTTTTACTGCCGGCATTATGAGCAATCAACTAATGAATTATTCTAACATAAAAGAAATTAGTAAAAGCTTATAAAAATGAAAAATATTTTTCTTTCTGAATAAACAGGAATAAAATTTAAAAAATAAATTTGTTGATTTATAAATAAAATAAAAAATAAAAATTTTAAAATTCAATTATCCAGCAAATTTTTCAAGTAAATATTGCTTCTTTCTTTCAACAATCATTTCCTCAATTTCAGCTTGTGATGGAACCATAACATGTTTAATAACCATTTCATGTCCATCTTCTCCCATAACGACAGATTCCTTTATTGGTACAGGTTCTTCATCATCAGAATCCTTAAAAAAGAATTTTATAAAAAATTTAAAGTTTAAAATCTCCAACCGCTTGAACTTTGTAAATGTCTTCATCAAAATCTTTTTCTCTGTTCATTTCAGGTCCTCTTTTTGCCCATTCCTATATAAATTTTGAATAATTATTAAATAATTTGGTGAAAATTGTTTTTATTTAATTTTCTGCCAATAATCATCTAATTTATATTCAGATTCCCTTAATATCATTTTTAATCTCTAAGGTCTTAATGTCTGACCTCTCAGCTTCTCTTCCCCAACTACCTAATTCTTTTGCCCTGAGCGTCTTCCTCTACATCAAAATCAAATATAAAATAACAGAAATGTAGGAATACTTCTCATTTACCTTATATTATTTGAAAAAAATTCTCTTAATAAATGGAAGAACTTCAAAATTTTAATTTTACTGACTTATATGAAAAAATACAAATGAGTGACAACGATTTCGATGCATGGCTCGAAGAACTGGGACTTCTTCACGCAAAGAAAACATGTAAACAATGTGGGGGTAGAACAACACTTAAAGTCGACAATGGACACGGTAGATATGGAACTTGGCGCTGCACAACAAAAAATTGTCGAGTATCTTCGGGTTATTTGTGTGGGACATTCTTCGAGCGGAGACATTTAACAACAAAACAAGTATTCGAGCTTGCTTATTATTGGGGTCAACAGTTTGGGACTATTAAAGAGATTGGATTTCAAACTAAAATTAGTGAGTCTGCAATAATTAGAATGTTTGACAAATTTCGGGATGTTTGTGTAAAATATTTAGATGAAAATCCAATTAAAATTGAAGAAGGTTAAATAATTTAAATAGAGAAAAAATAAAAACTAATCAAAATTTTTAGGTATTATTGACAAAAAACCAGACAACAGACGAAGGGATAATCACAAATATCAACAAGAACTTATTTGGCGGACTCAATTTGGTGATATTCGTAATGTTTTCTATTATTTGTGGAAGCAAATTTCAATATTTTATCCTTGTGAACGAAAAGAATAAATTAAAAATTTTTTGATGTGTGAAAGAGAAGACGCTCAAGCAAAAATACTGACATTTGTCGATTTTTTTTTATAAAATTCTTGTTTATTTTTTAAAAATTAGAAAAATTTTAAATAAAGTTACCGCATTTATCCTCGCAATTGACAATTTTTCTTCGGCTTTTTCCAATGGAATTAACAATCCATCATCGTCATCCATATATCCATAATAATCTGCATCAACATTTCGCATAAGTTCTGTTCTAGTTTTCTTCGATGTAGTTTCTGTAGCTTTCTGAAAAAGTTCACGGACGCCAGGGAGATCCTTTGCAGCTCCAAAATATTTATATCCCTTGTTGCTGGCGACTTCCCTTCCATCACGATCAACTTCTCTTGGTGCTATTCTTCTATAAATAGAATAATTTAAATTATTATTGAAATTCCTTTTTTAGAGTTTCGTCCCGTTCTCCTAGATGTTAAGAATGGAAAACTGGGGATCTACATTTGAATTAAACTAAAATTTGCAAACCTGTGATCAACGCCGCCCAATTCTTTTATTCGAGCCTCCCAAAGACCTTTGAGCCTAAGCAATTTATTAATCTCATCGTTTAGATCACGTATCTTAAATTCACCGAGACCAGGATTCTATAATATAATTTGAAGAAATATAATTAAAATTAAATAAAAACCTGTATTTGAGTGATTTTCTTCGAAATGTCATTAATAATCTCTCGTCTGAAACGCTCTGCATCAGGCAATTTCTTACATTCCCGCACATCATTCGGCCTTTTAGCGACAGGTCCCTTTTCTTCTTGTTCTTTCATACGCCGCCATCTGGCCAAAGCTGTCATTGCTTTTTCCGCATTACGAGCCTTTATTTATTAAAATTAATCATCTAAGAAAACAAACAAACCATATTATTTGATCCTATTCACGTTGACAAAGAAACAAAGATTTGGTCAAATTAATCAGCAGTTGGGGTCGGTTGAGTAACGCCGGCAACTCCCGCTAATTGAGTACTAGCCAATAAATTGAAATAAATTTATTTTTTACAATTACTCCAACTCAAGACCCAGAAACTGTTTGTTCTTCTAAATTATTTACGTGTGAATATTTATAATGCTACAGACTTAGGAAATTGGGACTGCGCTCAAGCGTAAGGATAACTTTGTTAAGTAACTAAAAGCAGAAGCTAGGACATTCCATATAAAAATAAAAGACAGAACTTTAAACTGAACTTCAAAAAGTAATAGAAAAATATTATACAATAAATTCGCAAATTTTTATTCTAAATATTCAATGTCTTACAATGCTTATTTGTTAACATATTAATTTTTCGTCACAGAGGATACAATTTATTATAGGGGGATTAAAATATTTTTTTATTATAAAATTAATGTATTATAGAATTATATATTCCCTAACATTTTTTTCATTAGTTCATACCCATAAACTGATCAATAGAAACCTCTCTAATAATTTCTTATTTATTCGCTTTCAATTGCTTCATCCGATTGAGCGCAGAACCTGCCTTAAACCACTCTATTTGACCCTCATTAAGAGTATGTTGAAGTTCAATAACATCTTTGCTTCCATCTTTATGATTAAGCACACACTTAACTTTTTTGCCTGGAGCAAGAGTGTTGAGCTCAATAAGAGAAACTCGGTCGTCCGGGCGAACTTTGTCATAATCGGCTGGATTAACAAAAGTTAGTGGCAGAAGCCCTTGCTTTTTTAAATTCGTCTCTAAAAAATAAGCAAATCTTTAAATATTCACTCCTAAATTTTTACCATGAATTCGAGCAAAGCTTTTTACAATAATTGCCCTTCCACCGAGATGACGAGGTTCGAGTGCGGCATGTTCACGTGAAGAACCCTCTCCGTAGTTGTCATCACCGAAGGCAACCCATGCCTGGCCTTTTGCTTTGTAGTCTCTTGCAGTTTGACAAACTGGTCCCCATTCGCCAGTTAATTGGTTGCGAACCTTAAATTTTTCGAAATATTTCATGACTATAATTTCCCATTATTTCTAAAATAATACCTTGTTCAATTCATCATTCTCCGCATTCTTAGCCGTGAGGAACAAGTTATTCGAAATATTATCTAAATGTCCACGATATTTTAGCCATGGTCCAGCAGCACTAATATGATCGGTTGTACACTTTCCTTTGACCTTTAAAGAAATTAAATATACACAAAAATTTTTAATAAAATCAACCTTAATCAAAATAACCATATCATTCAGATCTTTTCCATCCCACGCGTCAAATGGACTCAATAACTGAAGTCGATTGCTTTTTGGATCAACTACTACATCGCCAGAAAATTTCGGTTGTTGATACAAGTCAGTGCCCGGATCAAATCCTTTCTCTGGAAGACATTCTCCTTTGGGTTCCTCAAGCTTGAATTTGGTTCCTAGAATATCAAAAGAATTAAGATTTAAAAAAATAAAAACCGTCTGGAGCTGTCAAATAATCACGACGCGGGTCAAAGTCTAAAGTTCCCGCCAAAGTCAATGCAAGCGTCATTTCTGGTGAGGTTACAAAAGCATGAGTGGCAGGATTTGCATCATTGCGTCCAGTGAAGTTTCGGTTATAAGAACTAACAATTGTGTTCTTCTCTCCCATCTTAACATCCTTTCTATCCCATTGTCCAATACAAGGTCCACAAGCATTTGCCAGAACAATGCCGCCAATGTTTTCAAAATCTTTGATAAAACCGTCACGCTCAATTGTAGCACGAACTTGCTCACTTCCAGGAGTTACAGTAAAAATTGGTTTTAGCTTCATACCTTTCTTATATGCCTGAATTTTAAAAAATTAATAAAAATCAAGAAGCATCTCTTACTTGTCTTGCAATGTTAGCAGACCTAGCCATATCTTCATATGAACTGTTTGTACAAGAGCCAATTAGTCCAACTTTGATGTCCAAAGGCCATTCATTCTCTTTTGCGTGTTGACCAAGTTTATCTATTGGATGGGCCAAATCAGGTGTAAAAGGCCCGTTGACATGAGGAACCAATTCATCCAAATTTATTTCAATTACCTGAAAATAAATTGTATGAGATATATAAAAAAGATTTTAAAAGCTTACCTTGTCATACTCGCAACCTGCATCGGGTTTAAGCAAATTAGCGTATTTTTTCGCTTCATTGGCAATATTGCCACGACCAGTAGCCACAAGATAGTCCACCATAGATTGAGTAAATGGAAAGATTGATGTAGTTGCGCCAATCTCTGCTCCCATATTCGTTATGGTTCCCATTCCGGTACATGCAAGAGATTCTGTTCCAGGGCCAAAATATTCAATAATAGCTCCGGTTCCTCCCTTCACGGTGAGAATATCGGCTACCTAAACGTCATAAGAATATGACTTAAAGGATTAACTAATAAAAACAAACTTTCAAAATAATATCTTTGCTCGCTGTCCATCCAGAAAGCTTCCCAGTTAGCTTCACTCCAATTACATTCGGACACTTCAATTCCCATGGAAGACCTGCCATAACATCAACTGCATCAGCACCACCAACTCCAATACAGACACCACCAAGACCACCTGAAATTATGCGAATATTTTATTCATTATTAGCTATAAAACCTCCATTCGGAGTATGAGAATCTGTTCCAATGAGCAATAAACCAGGAAAAGCATAATGTTCAAGTACAACTTGATGAATAATTCCAGCACCAGGTTGCCAAAATCCGACACCATATTTATTAGAAGCACTGGCCAAGAAATCGAAAACTTCTTTGTTGATTTCCTATAAGAAATATGGATGAAAATCTTAAAGACTAAATCCATGCCTTTGCTCTATAAAGATCTTTTACGCTTCCAACTTGAGCTTGAATTAAGTGGTCACAATGTACAGTCGACGGAACCTAAAATTTATATCTAGACAGGCATTATAGAAATAATAAACCTGTACTGTAGGGATCCCAGAAGAAATAAATTGAAGCAAAGCCATCTGGGCAGTAGCATCCTGCATAGCAACACGGTCAGGTCTTAGATTCAGATAGCTCACACCACGTTCAATCTTCTGTCCTTTAGGGTCATCAAGATGGGAATAGACAATCTTCTCAGCTAGTGTAAGAGGTCGTTTAAGTCTTTAGTTAAAAGAAGATTTAAAAATAATTTAAAATTAAAAACCTTTTCTTCACAATTTCCAAATTAGTAGCAAGTTTTTCATAAGGAAGTCGGGTCTTTGGTTCATGCTGGCTCATAGGAACTGAAGACAATCTTCCCATTGTTGTGTGCAAACAACGTCGCAAATGAACATAGTTGTTGATTTGAGGGATTAATCCCATTATATCGCTTAAAAGAGAATTTAGAAGCTTAAATTTTTGGGAAATTTGATTAAAACATTAAAAATCATGTTAAAAAAATAAGAGAAAGACTCGTGTTCTATTACAAAGTGATTGAATTAATAGAGAAAACACAGCTGATAAATATTATACTTTGATCGTTTTTCAGCGAGGAATGAAATCTGTCAGACTGAAATGCCCCTTTTCGTTTTGGTTACGGCCCATTATGGCGCGGACCACTATTGCACTAGGCGCTCATGGCGCAGAGACATTAATTTTTACTTGCGCCATAGTGGCCTGCGCCGTAATATCCGCTTCCCTTCATTTTGTTTACTTTTTATTTTTGTTTACAACAAAAAGGAATATTCCAGTATTAAGTTGTTTGTATAAAAGCTTTTTTAAACGGATGATCTTCATCTTTGAACTCGTTTACTTTTTTGTATTTAAGTTCCCATAGTAACAAAAATAACTATTTAGCGGAAAAAACCAGAAAAGTATTCCAGGGTTTTATAATACATAAAAATACACAAAAATTCTCTATTAAGATATCTTTTCTCATCTCCTTTTCTTACTTTAAAAAAAATTTTTTCTAGTTTATAAATAAATATGTCTCAGTTTATCAAAAAGAATAAAGGCCCTCTTATAGTCTGCGGAATTGTTGGTGGTGGTATTGGTTTTTGGGTGTGGAAGACTGTATATCCCTCAGTTAGTTTTTTTGGTAATTTTCACCTTCGTTCCCCCCCTCCTTTTTCCTTCCTCATTGTATTACAAAATGGTCAGTCTGAACAACAATTGTAGAACCCATCGAGCTGTGTCGAATGACACCAAAATCAACAAAATCCGACTTGATTGGACCGAGATACAGACCCCTGAAAATTTAACAACCATGGGGGCGAAAACCCATAAGTACCACAATTCATACAAATGATAGCTCATTCGAAAGAGCTCTTCGAGCTGAGTCGGATGACACCAAAATCAATGTGATTGGACAAGAGTTGAAAAGTTCATTCGACTCAGCTCGAAGAGCTCTTTCGAATGAGCTATCATTTGGGTAAAATTTTTTTATTCCAAAAAATCACCCCTATGGTTGTTCAATTTTCAGGGGTCTGTATCTCGGTCAAGTCAGGTCCGATTTTTTTGATTTTGGTGTCATTCGACACAGCTCGACGAGTTCTATAACTTAAGATTGACTGACCATTTTGTAATACTTTGAAGAAGGAAAAAAGAAGGGGGGAACAAAGGTGAAAATTACCGTTTTTTTTAATTTTAATTTTATTAATTTCTAAATTAGATGCGTGAATGTGTGTATTCAACTTTCGGCGTTAATGAAGCGGATGGTTACACTGTAAAGCGTATTGAAGAGGCCTATCGCAAGCTTCAAGAAAGTGAAGAATGTCATTCGCTTTTGAAGAAGCATTTTACTGAAAGTGTGAAGGATAAGCTGAAGTATAAGAAGACCAAATTGGGCGGGACTTTGTATGATATCATCCGCTCTGGTTAGTTTTTTATTAAATAAAATTTACAGAAAATTCATTTTGATAATTTAGGTGTTGCCAATCTTGACTCTGGTGTCGGTGTTTATGCGCCAGACGCAGAATCTTATACAAAATTTGCTGCTCTGTTCGATCCAATTATTGATGAATATCATGGTGGGTTTGGTCCAAATGCGAAGCATCCCGCGACATATTTTGGCGAAGACAAAATTTCGGAATTGAAAGATTTGGATCCAGAAGGAAAATATATTCTTTCTACAAGGTAATTTTTGTTAATTTTCTAAAATTATTTTTCAATTTTAGAATTCGTTGTGGACGCTCTTTCAAAGGGTTTGAATCTATTGGGCAATTAAGAAGTTTTAATTAAATTAATTTTTAGATATCCATTCAATCCTCTTTTGTCTCGTGATGATTATATTACGATGGAGTCAAAAGTCAAAAATGTTTTTGATGGATTAAAGGGTGATTCGGAACTTGGTGGAACTTACTATCCGCTTGATGGTTAATTTTTATAATTTTTGGAACCTTAATCTTTGAAAATAAAATTAATTTTAAGGCATGTCAAAGGATACCCAAAAGCAATTAATTGCAGATCACTTTTTGTTTAAGGAAGGCGATCGTTTCTTGAAAGAAGCTAATGCAAGTATGAAAAAATTTAAATTAATTTTATATCATATTTTATTTTTTAGATCATTTTTGGCCTGCAGGACGAGGAATTTTCCACAACGCCAAAAAGGCAACATTATATATTTTTTCTTAAAAGATAGTTTTTTAGACTTTTCTTGTTTGGGTTAACGAAGAGGACCATCTTCGCATAATTTCGATGCAAAATGGTGGAAATGTTGGTCAGGTGCTTGAGAGATTGATTAAAGGGGTTAAGGCAATCGAGAACAAAGTGCCTTTTTCTCGTGATGATCGTCTTGGTTACTTGACTTTCTGTCCTTCCAATTTGGTATTTTTTGTTTAAAGTTTGTTTTAATATTAATTTTATAGGGAACAACTGTGCGTGCTTCTGTACACATTAAATTGCCAAAGATAAGCTCAAAGCCTGAATTCAAGAAGTTTGTTTAATTTTAGAAGAGACATTGCGGCCTTTAAACGTTTTTATTTATCAGAATTTGCGAAGACATGAAACTGCAAATTCGTGGAATTCATGGGGAGCATTCTGAAACGGAAGGTGGTGTCTATGATGTTTCGAATAAGGCACGTCTTGGACTTACAGAATATGAAGGTTAAAATTATTTTAAAAGATTTTTTGAATTTTTATTTTTTAGCTGTCAAGCAAATGTATGATGGCGTTAAGAAATTAATTGAGCTTGAAAAGGCAGCTAGTTGAATTATTCAAAATGATAATAAATAAATAAAAATTTAGTTGTCATATTTTCCTATACTTTTAATAGTTAATATATAAATGCTTATATAGGTTTAATTTTTCCCTGTGCTTTTATTTGGTTAAATTTCTTTTATTTGTTCTTGCCTATTTTTTGATTAAAAATTGAAGTAAATCAATGTTAAATATTTTTTGACTTTTTTTTTATCTAAAAATGGAATCTTCAAAAATTGAATTATTAAGAGGTTGATTAGTCTAGAAAAAATTTGTTGATGAATTTTTAGAGCCGAACTTTGGATTTCATATTTTTGACTTACAGAAGAAAGGGGAAGGGAACGAAGGATTTTCGGGCTTGTATTGTTGAATTTTGTTAAATTTTTTTAGTACAAATTTTGTTTCTATAAGCATTCTTAATTTTTATAATTTTATATACTCGATGGAATCTCCAACATTTGAATTAACAAAAATACTTGAATGGGTGCAAATAAATGATTATAAACGTATAGCCTTACAATTTCCTCAAGATTTACTTTCAATTGCACCGGAAATTCTTTTGGAATTGGAGAAATGTGCAAATGACAAACAATTTTTTATTTTGGCAGATACTTCTTATAGAAGGTTTGTTGATTTTTTAGTATATTATGTTCGTCCTGGTCAGGGGTTTCTAAGAATATTTCCAATGCTGTCTTCTGTTGCGGTATGACTGAAGTTTGGCAAAAGTTAAATACCTGTGTAGGGCCTTTTACAAATCTACCAAAAATTTGGAATACTCTCTTTAAAATAATTTTTACTTAAATTATTTTTCAGTTGTTGTTTGGATTTGATTGCTGCTGAGCATGCAAATTGTGATTCTATTGTTCACTTTGGAGGGGCATGTATGACAGATTTAAATGGCAAAATACCTTCCCTTTATATTTTTGAAAATACAAACATCGATTTTGATAATTTTCGAGAAAATATTTCAAAATTTATTAATACAAAGGATGAAAAGGAATTTGATCAAATACTTATTTTGTGTGATTCTGACTATTCGGATTTGGAAAGTATGGTTTTAGAGTATGTTTTTAATGTTTGTGTAAGAGAAAGGGGAAATAGTTGTGTAATTTTTTATGTCAAAATTGGGAAAGATGTTTTTTGTAATTTTAGGGGAAGAATTTTCCCCTTTTTTAGTCCGGATATTTTGGGAATAATTGAGGGATCTGGGGTCTATAATCGAGAATTTTCTCTCAACATCCTCTTAATTGTTAGAAACCAAAAAAATAAAATTGAATGTCTAAAAACCTTAAAAAAATTTTTTTTTCTCAGATGAACTCTACAAAAATGTAAAATCTATGTTTTCAATGGACAACATTCATTTATGCAAACTTTTAAAGGATTCTTTTAAACTTGAAAAAAATTGCAGAATTATCTTAAAACGTGAAATTCCTTCAAATTTTTGTGAAAATAAAAATAATTTATTGATATTTTTTGGTGAAAAAGAAAGTCCACTTTTGCCACTTTTTGTGTTAACATTAAAAGGAATAAATAAAATATTGCATTATGAACCAAAAGAAAAAAGTTTTTATTTGGAAAGGTAAAGAATTTAAATTTTAAAAATTTTTTTTCAAATTCTAGTTCAAAAACAAACAAATTATTAATGAAAAGAATGTATTTGGCTGAAAAAGTTAAAGATGCAAATACAATTGGATTAGTACTTGGTTATGTCTCAATGGAATGTAGAAAAGAAGCGATTAGTAGAGTTAGAAAATTATGCAAACAAAGAGGCAAAAAACTTTATGTTTTTTATATTGGAAAGGTTTTTCTTTTTTAAATTAAATTTTTTAATTAAAATTATTTTAAAATAAATTCTAAAAGACCCACAAATCCAAGTAAACAACAATATTCTGTAAGAGAATAACTTTCATTTATATTCTTTTAAGCAATTCGATTTTTAGGCAATTCTTGTTACTAAAGAATTTATTTAAAAAAAAGAAATTCAAAAAGAATTTTAGTTAAACGAAGCTAAATTAACAAATTTTGGTGCAGAAATTGATGTTTTTGTAATGTTAAGTTGCCCTTATGGAATTTTATTGGATGGAAATAAATTTTTCAAACCAATAGTAAGTTTAATGGAAGTTGAAATGTCACTTAACCAAAATACGCCTTATGAAAATATAAAATGGACAGGAGAAGCTTCAAATATTCTTGAAAGTAAGAGATAAAAAATTTTGAAAAACTTTCAAAAAATTATTTTTTAGATAAAATTCAATCTTTTACTAAAGAAAATGATGTTGATATGAGTCTTACATCTGGCAGTGTGCGGTCCTGTGGGTGTAATTCAACTAACGGGGAGGATGGAAATATGCAAATTCTTGAATATTCTGCAGGTTAAGGCTGTTTTGGGATTTTTTTATTCGTCTTTTTTATGGAAATTGTATATAGGAAATATTGTGTTAGTTTTTTCTGGATTTAAATTTAGATTCTAAAAATAAATGGAAAATCTCTGGGATGTTAAAAAATTAGGGAATTTTTCAAAAACTAAATTCTCACCGTAAAACTTGAAACCAATAGTTAAACATTCAGGGCTTGTTTATAAATTTATTTTAAAGGTGATTATTTCAAAAAGAGAACATGGAAGGGATTGGACGATAAAGAATGTTTAAAGGATGATAAAAAGAATTTTAGTGAATTAAAAGAAGGTTTTAGTGGAATTGCTTCTAAATATGAAAAAGAAATAATAAATTAATAATTTTTATCTAATTTTTAAATATACCTAAAGCAAAAATAAATATTTTTTAAATATCAAAAGAACTTCAAAATAATATTTATGGAAATCCACTCAATTTTATTTCTTTATTTAATTAATTTCCATTCAATCTCCCAATTGCTTATAAAGTATAGGAACATAATCGTCATATTCTGCCTAAATTTAATTTAAAAATTATTTTTTTAAATAAAAAAATTACCTGATAAAAGTTGCCGGCAATTGGATTACCAAGACCATGTTTCTTCGCGAAGTCATTAATTTTGAAACACCCTCGGTTGTCACCTTTGAAAGGAAAAAGTAAATAAAAAATTCGAAAAATGCAATAGCTAATTTTGGTTTTGTTACTATTCCCACCAAAATAATAAAAAAATCGAAAAATGCTTACTAAATTGGATAATTAAAATTTTAAAATTAAACATTTATCTACTTTGAAGGGGAGGGGAGTGATCAACCAAATCAATGAATTTTTCTTAATTTTACCTGAACGATTAGTTAGATGTCCATGTTCCGGGTCATGTATCTTTCCTTTTTGTTTATAAACCAAAAATACATAGCGGTGAAGTCCAGTATCTTTTGGAGGTCCAGAGCCAACTAATAAATTAATAATTTAGTTTATTTTTTTGATTAACCATATTCGCTAAGAACTTCTCCTTTTGAGACATCATTACCAGGAATATTAACAACAAGCCTTTAGATTAAAAATTTCTTTAAACTTTTTTCTTAAATGTACCAATGATGCCATTCGCGAAATTTTGGATCATCTCTGCTAGGAGCATCAGGATCTAAAAAATGACGAAATCTGATAGAAAAGCAATTCAACTAAAAATTAACCAGTCATTGCAAGAGTGTAAAGAACTCCATCCTCCGCTTCCCAAGTTATAGTCGGAGGATTTTTAACTTGAGTTGGTGTAAGAACATTACCAAGATTGGCCTGCAATAATATATGTATAATCTCCACTTTTTAAAAATTATTGGGAACGATGGGAGGACGCATCACGTATCGATAGAAACCAGAAAAACATGTAAATTGTTAGCTATCCCCATCCTTCTTGGAGCTCCCAACCCACAATGGAGAAAATAAATTCTCTTGAGCATCAACACGATAAAACCACCGATTTCTGCGGAAGAATAAATAGTAAAATCCCCCCTTGACTAACCTCAACACCACTATCGTAAGTCACACGAATTCTTTTCTCAGGTGCTGTTGGAACAACATCCGAAACAATTGAATTTTTCTTGAATTCCTCAATTGTAGACATTATTGTAGCGGTTCTAAAATTTGTTTATTAGGTCAAAATATTCTAACCAAATATTTTGACTATTAAATAAAAGAAAACTGACCTTGTATGCAGTAAAATGCCGCTATTATTGATTAAAGGAGCAAATACTTTAAAGTAACGAAACGACCTAATAGGTGTAATAAACATTAAAAGTGGTATAAAAAATTTCTATAATTTTTGTAATATTCGGATTTCAGACAAAAGGATGTCGGAAGCAGCAGGAAGGAAAAAAATATTTAAAAGAAATTAAGGGTTAAAAGCATAATTGCTTCCCATTAACAAATAAATTTTTGTAAAAAGAAACTTAATCAAATAAGCATATTTACATATTTAAATAAAATTAAATCTAAATAAAAATATGCAAAAAAATTTCCTTCTTCATCGAATTAAAATTGAAAAACCCAATCATATTCTACCTAAAATCATAATGAAAATTATTTTTGAAATCTAAATATTACCAGTTCATTTTGTTGAGAGGGTATTTGTCTGTTTATTTGTCCAGAAATAAAATTTAAAGAATTATTTTGTAGCATAAGATCATAGACGGCACCACCCAATAACTGACAATTTTTTGAATCGAGAAATATAATATTTTGATTAATCCGCGTACCACGAAAAATTAAAATCTTTAAAAATATTTTTTAATAAAATAAAATTAAAATAAACTTTGCTTCCAGGAGGTGTAGACAACGAAAGGGTTGGAACTCGTTTTTGTTCAACAGCTTTAAAAATCCTTTCTCCATCGGTTATTTGAAGACAAAAACATTTAAATCCTTTCTAAAATGATAAATTAAAAATTTAGTATCACCAGGGGCACATAGGAATGTATATGCTCCTAAAGTCTATTCGATTCTCAATAATTTGGTTTTGTTAATATTTTTTAATATGGGGCAACCTAACATCTTATTAAAGGGTTCATATATTCTAAAAGGACGCATGTCCGAAACCAGAATCGAAATCTGATTAAAAATAAAAATTACATCAATTTTGAAGTCATCTAATTCATTAACACCAATTTCAGCAGCTGTCTCATCGTAGTCTTTTTGTACAAGCGTTTGGTATTGTTTAAGAAAAGGAGTGCCTATATCGGTAACAGATTGTATCTAAAAAATAAATCTTATAAAATTCTATTTTTAATGAACCTGAAAAACTAAGGGTTGAGGTAAATTAAAAATATCTTCAGAATTCTCAAATGCCCTGGCAGGTTCAGTGCTTTGTTTAATATTTGAGTAAATCCATTGATGATAAACTAAATCTAATAATTTGTCTGTACTTTTCTTTAAAAAAAGATTGTAAAAAAAGATTTAACAGTAAAACTACCTTAACATTTGAGAGAAAATTGACAACTTCCCGAAGCCATTCCATTCTTAACTTTATATGATTGCGTGCAAAATGTAAGTGGATTTCTTCTAATTGAGTCATTTGTGCTGACCTATAAAACGATTGATTTTTATGAAAAAAAATAAAATAATGTGAACCCTAAAAATTTTTAATAAAAATTCTATACCTCGGATCAGAAGGTATTTGTCTATTTAGATGCCTACAGAGAGAATGTAGGGCATTATTTTGTAACATAAGATCATAGACGGCACCACCCAATAACTGACATTTTTTTGGATCGAGAAATATAATATTTTGATTAATCCGCGTACCACGAAAAATTAAAATCTTTAAAACATTTTTAGAATAAAATAAAATTAAAATCAACTTTGCTTCCAGGAGGTGTAGACAACGAAAGGGTTGGAACTCGTTTTTGTTCAAAAGCCTTAAAAATCCTTTCTCCATCGGTTATTTGAAGACAAAAACATTTAAATCCTTTCTAAAATGACAAATTAAAAATTTGACTAAAAATAAAAATTACATCAATTTTGAAGTCATCTAATTCATTAACACCTATTTCAGCAGCGGTCTCATCGTAGTCTTTTTGTACAAGTGTTTGGTATTGCTTAAGAAAAGGAGTGCCTATATCGGTAACAGATTGTATCTAAAAAATAAATCTTATAAAATTCTATTTTTAATAAACCTGAAAAACTAAGTGTTGAGGTAAATCAAAAATATCTTCAGAATTCTCAAATGCCCTGGCAGGTTCAGTGCTTTGTTTAATATTTGAGTAAATCCATTGATGATAAACTAAATCTAATAATTTGTCTGTACTTTTCTTTAAAAAAAAGATTGTAAAAAAAGATTTAACAGTAAAACTACCTTAACATTTGAAAGAAAATTGACAACTTCCCGAAGCCATTCCATTCTTAACTTTATATGATTGCGTGCAAAATGTAAGTGGATTTCTTCTAATTGAGTCATTCGTGTTGCTACATTTTAAAATTAAAAGGGACTTTAATTTTAGGACAACGAAAACAAAAAAATATGTTAGAGGATTTCAAAGAAAAAAAGCCAAGAATTAACAAAATTTACATATTTTTATGAGTTTGGACATTAGCATTCTATATGCATTATTTATCGAAAAAGAATTTCCCTTTCACGTGATTAACGAAAACTTCATTGACTCAAAGTTCGTTGGCGAAAAGTTTTTTGACCAAAGTTAATTTAACCGTTTGAAATAACTACAGTAAATTTTTACTATTTAAGCGTAATTTTGCTTGATCTTACTAATTCAAATTACCACAGCAAAGCAGCGATGACGTTATTTGGAGCAACAGAAGCTCGTTCGAGTTCGTCACAGAGTTTTACTCTAACGAATTCGACTAATTCGGTCCAGTCTAGTCAGCAATCGAGTGGCCGTCCACCTGTAGGCGGAATTCCTGCGCAGATACATGTAAATCTTTTTATTTTTCATTAATTAGTTTTACTTTTAGCCAATGGCAATGCCAGGAATATTCGACATCGAGAAACGCAGAGCAAAGACGAACAACATGTCTCGTCAGTTTTATGGAGAATTTTATATCTGACTTTTTTTTCTTTCAGACAGTACCGACCTCGATGTGCTCGAATTCATTCGACGCCATTTGCTTCGTGGTAAAAAGGAGTACCACTACTCGGCTGATCAGATCGAGCAAATAGCGCACTTGGCGATGGAGTCATTTGAAGATCAACAAACACTCCTTGAGTTGAACGGGCCAATATTTGTGTGTGGAGATATTCATGGGCAATACGCTGACTTGTTGCGTATTTTTCATGCTTGTGGACCGCCGCATAAAAAACGCTACCTTTTTCTCGGAGATTATGTTGATCGTGGAAGAAATTCTCTTGAGGTTGTTTTGTTTTTTGTGAAAAAATATTATTTTCTTAAGGTCATTTGTTTGCTCTTTGCCTGTAAGGTACAATATCCCGAACATATTTTTATGCTTCGTGGCAATCATGAAATCACTCACATAAACCGGCTAGTTGCCTTTTTTGATACATAAATAACGATAATTTTTCAGGGCTTACGGTTTCTTTGACGAGCTGAGTCGACGCTTTGGGAACGACCGGGCTGAAGAACTTTGGCTGAAATTCAATGATGCGTTCGCCTTTATGCCTCTAGCTGCTACAATTGGAGGAAAAATTCTTTGCATGCATGGTCAATTAAACCATTATGTAATAATTCTTGGCACTTTTTTCAGGTGGCATTTCGCCCCATTTGCAATCATTGAACGACATTCGAGATCTGAAACGTCCGATTCCTATCATAATCGAACCTGGACTTATTCAAGACTTATTGTGGGCTGATCCAAATCTGTTGCCAAGTAACGAGGGATTTGTACACAATTACTTTCGGAATTGTTCAGTTCTCTTTAGTGAAGAGGCTTTAAAGAAGACGATGGCTTCTCTAAAGATTAGTCTGATAATACGTGCTCACCAGGTGTTAGAAATTATCCAAAAGATAAGAATTATTTTTAATTTTAAGGTTGCTCAGTATGGCTATGATATGTTCTGTGGCCAAAGGATGGTTACTATATTCTCCGCTGCTCGGTATCATCCAGAGTTGAATAATTGGAGTGCTGTGGCAAGTATTAGTGCCGATTTGGAGGTTAATTTGAATAAATTTTTTTGTTTAATTCTATTTTAGATTTTCTTCGTACTAACTCGTCCGGATGAAGCACAAAATGAGCATCTCTAAAAGTTAAAGAAAGGATGGCTGAGAAAGAGGAATGAATAACTAGTCAAGGAATATATATAATTTTGTTTTGTTATTAATATATTGTATATTTTGGTTAATGTCACTTTCTTTTTTTTGTGTTTTTGCCGTTGTTTTTTGAAAGTACATAAATTGTCAATAAATAATTTTTGAATTTAATTTTAAAATGTTCTTTTTATAGCTGAATCTCTATATAATTTTAACATTCAATTTATATGTATTCTATTTTAAAGTAGAATTAAAATGTCTCCACCCTTTAATGAATTGGCTCGTGTACAGGAATTTATTAGTTTTGCTCATAAACTTGGTGTTGGTTTTGAAGCTGCCTTCATTATTTCTTTGAATGTTAGAGGTTCAGAGTTGTTCAAATATGCACGAGATAATTTGGTTTGTTTAAAAATTATTCAAAAATTAAGGTTAAAAATTAATGCTTTTTTGGTAAAAGAAATTCCCTGATGTAGATTCTAAAAATCGTATTTAGCTGGGATTTAAAAGGGACAACATCCGTATTTTTTCATCTAGTTTTATGTTCTTCTCATTTACATAAAAATTTTCCAGTTCATTGACCTTGAAGATGACTTGTCTGTTGCTTGTAGATTATGTGACTTTTATCAAACTGGAGAGGTATTTGACGAAAATATGCCTGAAATGGAACAACTTTTCGATGATGTTTTTGTTTGTGCACGTTCATTAATGGAGTCAACAAAGCTTCCATATCACAATCTTTACAATCTGGGGAGTAATTATCCCTCTGTGGATAATTTTAACGTTCATCATTTTATTTATCATGTTCAAATTGATTTGAAATGGATACAACCGGTGAATTTTTTTATTTAGGAAATACTTTAGTCAAAATGTATCTAGACAATATAGGCAATACTAAAAGTAATAGATTAAAATTTTTTTCTAAATTCAGGCAAAATCTTTAAAATTTGTTCGTTCTGCATTAGCACATTCGCTGTGTTCAATTTATGGGAAAGATAAAGCATTGACCTTTTTTCGTGATGAAATTTTTTCATCTTTAAATTTTTATAACAGATATTACAAATGTGTGGTAACGGTAAATTTCAATTTAAAAATAGCCAAAAAATTCTTTTAGATTGACCAGGAAAGTGTAATTCACCAGAGCGAATATTTTAAAACTCAAAATTTCGGCAGAGCAATTGCTTTCGAGCTCTTACCTGATAAAAAAGTTGCTGCATTTATCTGTGACATTCCGTACACACACAGAAGTTCAGTTCCATTTTATAAGGTTTTTTTAATTTTTAAAATTTTTAAAAGTTTTCTTTCTTCTTTTAAGATTTCCATTTTCCAACTTGATTTGGGCTCGGCTGTTGTTTCAGATTTAATTAAAAGAGGGGGAAAAGATGAAGTATCCTTTAATAGAATTACAAAAGAAATGTTATTTGTCAATAATTTCCAAAGTTATCGTCCTGGTGATTCTTATTTGTCTTTAATTGGTACACACGTAGGAAAAAATGAGTTATTAGAATGGGCCAAAAATCGTGTGAAAAGTATTGCTGAAACTGAAATTAATTGGAATGTTTTCCGCTGTCTGTTCGAGGAAACCTGTGCATTGGTGAGTTTATTCGTAAATAAATTTTAAATTATTTGTTTAATTTATTCAAATTTTCAAGTTTAAAAAAATTATTTTTTATTTAAGAGAATTAATTTTATACTTTATAGGTTTATTTCGGGCCAGGATTTAAAATTCGTTCAATTGAAAGGGATGATTCTTCAGGCAATTTCACATTATGTGTTTACAGTGGCAAAAACAAGAACGATTCTTCATTTTTATCTAATATTGAAAATTTTCTAAATGATTACTGCTTAACAATTGTAAATTTTTTTGAAGTTTTTAAAAAAAATTATATTCCAGTTCGAGTATGAACCACTTATATTTATTTTTGATGACAATCTTTATATTGTATTGAATTCTCAAAAAGATTTTGAAAATGTTCTTGTTCAGCTTACAAGGAGTATTTTGAAGGGGGAAGGATTTAAGGTATTATTTAAATTATTAAAATGTTTATGACTCAGAAATTTGATGAGCATTATTATAGTGTTAGTCCTTTTAAAGGAACGCTAGGTAATGGAAAGTGGCGTTTTTCCGTTAGCTTGTGAAATATAAATTGGTTAATTTTCATTAAAAAAATTTATTATTTTGAAGGTAATAAAAAATGGATTATTTGAATATTTATTATCAAAATCCTTGCATGAATCAAACAAAAATAATATATATCCTGGAACATGCACAATTTGCTTGAATTATTATGAAGGAAATAATTGTATTAAATTATCACTCTGCGGGCATTTTTACTGTGATACATGTCTTCTTCAATTGGTAAATTAAATTTTAAAAACTCAAATTTAATGCTACTTAAAATTAAAATTAATCGTTTTTCAATTTGCAAAATTAATAAAATTTTCTAAATTTATATTGGTTAATGAAAGCTTAAAGGCCCAATTTTTACCATTTTTCAGATCGAAAATTCTACAACCTTCCCGCTTCGATGCGCTCATCAACATTGCCAATTTTTAGCAATTAATGATATTCGAGTAAATTAACATTTTATTTTAATTATTTTTAAATTAATTTTCAGAAAGTTTTCGGAAGAAAATTTACTAAAATACAAGATTTGAAAACTTTTATTTTACCACTTCTTCAACGATCTCTCTATTCTTTTGTTAATAATAATGATGAATTTGTTTGGTGCAAAAGTACAGGATGTCATTATTTAATTAAAGTTAATATAAATTCCCAAACAATTATTTGCCCAAAATGTAGAAATGAACGCTGTGGTGGTTGCGGAGAAGATGTCCATGAGGGAAAGAATTGTGAAGAGGTAAATATTTGAAAATATTTTTAGTTTTGAGGTAAAGACTAAATATTTAAATTTTGGTCTCTATGTGTAAATAAGTCTCTCTTTATCCCTATGACTGATTCTAAGAACCTAAGAACCATTTCAAAAAAATTTTTTACGGAATACATTTTCAAATCTCCTAGAATTAAAAACTACTTTTTAGGCTCGACATGCGCTTTTGCTTAAAGATGATCATTTGCTGTTAAAATGGAAAGAGTATTATTTTTTCTAAATTTTTTTAAATTCAAAAAAAAAATTAAGAGAAATATCAGAAATGTGTCGCTTTTGTCCAAATAAAAATTGTAATATGCTTATTGAAAGAACTATTGAGGGTTGTAATCATATGGAATGTACGAATTGTAAAACTCATTTTTGTTGGATTTGTGAAAGTTTTAAGGTTTTTTTAAATTTCGAGAAATAACCTTTTGATTTATTTCAGTCAGATAATTCTCGCGACATTTATCGCCATATGTTGGAAATTCATGGAAGTTATGGAGTAGATTATGCACATTTAAATATGGGTAAGTTGGAGTGTGAGAGGATTAAAACAAACCACATATATTTGCACGTTTACAGTGTGAAAAAAGTTACACAAAAAACAAAGAATGCTGCTTTTTTTGAAATTAAAATCTTAAAATTTTTTTAAGTGAATTAATTTTAAAATTGAAATTTTAAGGAAATTATTGGGAACCTTTTGATTACTATGAGGATGTTGAACAGCCATTACCAATTATGACTAAGTGTCTTTCCAGAAAATTATTATATGGACAATTAAGAACGGTAAAAATTTTAATTAAATTTTCTTTAAAAAAGAATAAAATTTTCAGGATTATACAGGAGTGGGATTACTTTAAATTAACGAGAAGTTTATTTGGTTTAATAGAAATTCTTTTAGAAAATTTTAAATTTATTTTTAAATTTGTTTTTATTTGATTCTCATTTCGATCGTTTTTTTTTTGAAAATTTATATTCAATAAATTTTTTTATTTGTTGAATCGATTTAGAATTGTGTTTTATTCCATAAATATTTGTTTTTCATTCGTGTTGTTAATTTATGGGTTGTGGGACTCTTTAATTTGCCTCAAGTTAGAGTCTCAAAAATATTTGTTGTATTCATCGTTTCGATTTTTCAATACAGATTACTTTTCAACAGACTAATTTAATGCCACCTTCAAAAGAAAATCAAAATAAAAAATCATCAAAAGATGAAGAAAAACAACAAAATCTAATAAGTGTTAAACAAAAAGAAGCAATTAATAAAAAGAAAAATTCTGACAAAACCTCAACTTCAGCAGCGATAAACTTTGACAATTTTGGACGGGGAAAGGTTTTATTTAAAATAATTTTAATTTTTAAAACAAACTTTTAGCGTAGGAACTCTCTTACTGATTCACCATTGACTGGATTAAGTCCATCATCTGGAGCAAGTAATGGGGATTCGGCTGATGATATTGGAGGTTAGAAATTGGGCAATCCAGGAGAATTGGGGTCCCTGCGGAAAAAAAGTTTAAAAATAAGAAAAAGGTTTTTTCTAGGGTAAAAAAATATGCTGATTACGAATCTGAACTCAGATTTTGAAAAAGTCGAACCCGAACCCGAATATAGGTCCACGAATATCGAAAAACCATAGGGGGGACCAAGCTGATTATGGGGTGAAAAATTCGAATATGCAAATTATACCTCATTCGAACGAGCTCGTCGAGCTGAGTCGAATGACACCAAAATTACCGTGATTAAACAAGTTCGAACGAAGTTATACCACAAAGAACAAACTACGTAACATATATTTTTTGTGTCATAACTTCGCCCGATCTTGATGAATCACGGTGATTCTGATATCATTCCACTCAGCTCGTCGAGCTCTTTCGAATGAGATATTATTTGACCAATTTGCGCTCTGTTTATTTTTCGAAATTTTCCCCAAAATGTCAAATGTTCGAATTTCGGGTTCGGGATTCGACTTTTTAAAAATCTGAGTTCAGATTCGTAATCAGCATATTTTTTTACCCTAGAAAAAACCATTTTCTTATTTTTAAACTTTTTTTTCGCAGGGACCCCAATTCTCCTGGATTGCCAGAAATTGTTTTAATTTGTTTAAATTCTTTTAGGAAGTACTGGAATTTCTTCTAGCCTTTCTGAAAGTTTTTCTGACAATCAGACAGAAGATAAGAAGACACTACATACTTTCTCAACAAATTTTGGTCTTTTTGAGGGCGAAAATATTGACAATATTGAATTGGAATATGTTCATGATGTTCTTGTTGGGATTAAGAAGGTATAATATGTCAAAAGATCAAATAAAGTTTCAATAAATTTAATTAGGGATTCTTTAAAAATAATTTTTGCTTCGCTCTAGAGTCGTTAATGTAAATTTTCTGAATCCTTTCAGGAATTTTAGGACCTTTCCATTTGGGAAAATATTAATTCATATTTTTTTATAATATATTTGGTTAATTACATTTAGCAGTTGATAAAACAACTTAAATATAATAAATGGACTGAAGCTTTGGCTCAAGCAATAATTACTGGTGATTTTGATTGTTTTCTTCGACGTTTTAAAATGATTATGCTTTGTTTGAGAAAAAGAAGAGATGCAAAATATAAATCTTTGACAAATCAACAATTGGCTGCTTTTGTTGCTAATGTAATTATTTTTAATTTTCTGGCAGTGGAAAAGTTCTAGGATTAGGACAGTGGTTTGTATTTTTACTTACAAAAGAGTCGCCCTCGGCGTCAAAAAATCGGTGCAGAAAGATTTTTCCCCTTAGCCTCCCCCTCCTCGAAAAAAAAATCCTGGATAAGGGCCTGAAAAGATTTGAATAGCTTGATGCTTCTTTCCCACTCATTTTTAAAACTTTAATCTTTTTTAAGAATATTGTTGAACGTTTTTGTGACCAAAATGAAGAAACTACAATTTTAATGATATTACTTGCCAACCATGATAAAAAATTTAATTGCTCAGCCAGAAATCATGGTTATTGTAGAATTGCTCATTTACTTTTGAAATTACTTGGAGATGAAGATCGTGTAAATTTAATTGAAGTTATTGCTAAAACAAGTGGAAAAACTGCTTTGCATTTGGCCGTGGCAACTGGGCATCCTTGCCAATTACGTGTTTTATTGGCTTTGACAGGTTTTTTTATTTTTAAAATTTTAAATATTTGGCATAGCAATTTTAAGAATTTAATTTCTATGAAATTTAATTAAAGGGGATTAATTTTTTAAATTTTTTCTCTTCACCTGTTAGCCATAATTTTATTTTTCTTCATAAATTTAAGATATCGATCCAAACATACTTGATGAATCGGGAAGGGCCGCAATTCATTATGCAGTTGAACGAAATAATTTAGACATGGTAACAATAATTTTTGAGTTGAATTTTAGACAGAAAAAACAATTTTTAGGTAAAGATGCTAATGTGGTATGGTGCAGATATTTCCCTTGCTCAATCAAGAAATTCAAAATATAATCCTTCATATATTTCTATTCATGCAAATCCTGGGGCAACTGTAAGAACATTAAAAAAAATTAAAATTATAAAATTTTTTGAAGGTTGACTATTGGCTTCGTGAACGTGTCAAAGCAATTTCTCAAAAAATGTTAACTTTTGCTAGATCTCTATGTGCTAGAACATTTTCTATTGATAAATCTATTTCAACTCCACACTTTCTTCGATTAAATAAAATCTCTAAATCTGAAGTAATTTTTTAATTAAATTTTTTAAATATTTTTTTTTAATTTTTAGATTGAATGTCAATTAAATTTGCACACAAAAGTAAATAATTTTGCTTCACAGAATCGGCCGAGACCTAGAGCGGTTTTTGAATTTTTTAAAATTATTTTTAAAATTAGTTTTTAGTTTCTTTTTATGATTCCAATAGCTTTTCAAACAACTGACGAACGTTCTGCTGCTTCAGACCCAAAAATTGTTAGAGTGGCTTTTCCTAGAGATTTTTATGTTGCTGGTCATCCTATGTTTGTTTTTATTTAATTTTAATCGAGGGTGTTTCTCTATTTGTTTTGTCCCTCTTCGTTTGGCATTTAAATATTTTTATTTCAGTTTGGACAGTTGGGAGGTTAATTGTACTGCAACAAAGCTTTTACCTGTTTTTACTAGTAATGGCTATACAACTCGACAAAATAATTCATTTTTTGCCTACGAATTACCATCATCTATTGAAGGTATTTTTTAAATAATTTTTAAATTGACAAAAGAATTATTTCTTTATTAGGACTTCACAGACTTACTTGCCGTTTAGGAAGTGTATTAAATCGAGAAAATTTATTGATAGCTGTTCAGGCATTTAGTTGCACTGAATTAAGAAGGAATAAATCTAAAGCTGATTAAAAAATCTTTTTTTTGCATAATTGGCAGTTAAAATAATTTTTTGACAAATATTGCCAGAATTTCTAGAAAAAATTTGGTTTATATCCAGGGATTAGAATGAGAAATTGATATAATGTATATTCGAATTAGAAAAAATATTAGAATAAAAATGAAAGAAAAGCTTGAATATATGAAATATCTTAAAAATCTATGGGTTGGAAATTTTTTTGTAATTTAAACTTTATCTTAAACATCTCTTTGGAGTAGCCTTATATTTAAGATATTTTTTAAAATTATTTTTTTATTATTATCTGCGGGGCAAACATTTGTTAAGCATTTTCTTTCATTTTCATTTTTACAAGTTATGGTTTTAATTTCTCGTCTCTTATAAAATCCCTGGATATATTCTCTTTAAAAATTAATAGTATTATATATTGTTTAGTGTTTTTGTTCCCTCCAAAAATGTGCCTTTTTTTAATTTTCAAGTCGCGGCACAAAAAAAAATAATATTTTTGAATTATTTTTGTAATTAATTTTTAAAGAAAAATACTTCAAAATTTACATTGTATCACGACTTTAAACAAAATTTTAAAGATTGTTTGTGTAATATTATGGGGGAGAAAAGAAATTATTAAAATGCCTTATATTTTTTTTAATTAAATATTTGTTAAAAATAAATAGGGTAATTTTTAATTAAAATAATATTTAGCCCCCCTACTCAATCAAAAATATTTTCTTTTTTGTTTTCAACCTCACGCAAAGACAATTAAATAAAAAAAGTTACAGCTGATAATGATGCAATATTTTATAAATATTTCCAAATTTACTTTGTGATGGTTCCGCAACTTTTACTTTTCAAATTTAGATTTTAAATTTATTTTTCCCTTATTTTTTTAAATCAAAATTTATTAAGCTACAAAATATAAGATACAAAATACATTACTGTTGAATAAAAGGGCAAGTCTTTATTAAAGTGCTATTGCCCTTTTAAAAATTTAAATCCGGCTGTCTATTACAATGTGGCCTTCGATTAAAAGTCAGACTACAATTAAACAATCTCCCTTTCTTCCTCTCGGAGATCGCTACCCAAAGACAATCGGATTTTTTAATTTTTTAAAGGTTTTGGCGTCTGTCCAAGCGCGCATGCCCTCTCTTTTCGCGCGGGAGATTTCAATTTTGAATTGATTTGCTTGAAGCATTAAGAGAAAAGAATGAAGGGGGAAGACAAAGAATAATGCATGTGAATGATGGTCATGAGGAGAAGGAGGAGGGAGAGGGGGGAGATAGAAGAATTTTTCTTAAACAAAGGGGTTTATAAATGCTTGCCATTCTTCTATTCACTCTTTAAATTTTAATTTCCTCCTTGCCTTTAAAAATTAAAAATTTAAATAAATTCCCATGATGCCGGCAATTTTATTAAATAATTAAAAACCACACCTTAATGTTTTAATTAAGAAGTTTTTTTTTAAATTTTCTTTTCCTTGTTAATTAAATGGTTTTTAAATTTAAATTTAATATTTATAAATTAATATTTTTTTAATGATACAAGTCTAATTTACTTTGTTTATTTTTCTAATAGACGGTTATAAACAAAACTGTATTACAATCTTTTTGTTTAATAAAGAGAAAATATAAATTTTCCATTTATTAGTCTCAATTTCAACACTTTTACTAAAAAATTATTTTTATATAAATCTCGTCTTTTCTATTTTTTTAATGTTTGATTTACTATAAAATTTTTAAAAGATGCACTAAAAGGCTTTAAATTCATTTTTAATGGCTTGAAAGAAGAGGAAAAAGGGATTTCTTTTTTGGCTTTAAGCCAAACAGGAAGAACCGTTTCCTCTCTTTCCTTTCCCTTTTCAAGTCCAAATAGTAGACAGATTGAATACTAAATACACACTTACTTCTACTTACTCTTATTTAGTTTGCGCATATGTTGGGGGGAATTTTTAAAAAAATTTTTATATAGTAGTTTATATTATATGCCCTCCCTCCCTTCTATTCCCCCCAACAATTCTTTTACGGCCATCGATTACCCGCAAATGGCAGCGACTTTTCTCTCTTGCATTGTTTCTAAACTTAATTTTTTTACTTTTTTTCTACTTTTGTGCTTGAAAAAGTCTATAATAAAATATACATAAAAGTTTTCTTTTTCACGCTAATTTAATTGTTTTATAGGTAATAAACCTTTTTAATTTAATTTTTAGTGAAGCGTCTAAAAAATTTTTTTTCAAGTTTAAAGAGCTGTTTAAAAAATCTGTACTTTTTTGAATTTTTCAATTGTTTCTTTCAATTCTTTTTATTTCTGTATGAAAAATTTTTTTTCAATTCTTCAAATATTCGAAACAAAAACTGAAAAATCAACCGAAAAGTCTTCTAGGTTCTTTGGACCATGCTATGTATATATGCAGTCAAGTTTGGTTCTTGTATACTTTCAAATTCTCTACAATATTTTTCAGCTCCAAATGGGAGATATATGTATGTATGTATAATAACAAGATCTGAATTTTAGTTAAAAGTCAATCCATTATATTTTGAAAAAATTGTTTAGTGTACCCCTCCCCTCCTTCCTCCAACCCTTAAAACTAATTCCGATAATTTAAAAAAACAATTTCTTTATATTGTCGATTTTTTGGGTATAAAATTTAAATTTATATTTTATTTAAAAACTCTAAATTTAAAATATAAAAAATGACTAATAACAAAAAAACTTTTTTATTTTAAAACAAAAATGGAAATATTCATTTTTGGAAATACCTACATTTAAATCTCTCTCTCTATTTTATTAATTTATATTCTAAAAATAGTTTAAATATTAATTTTTATTTTTTATTCTCATTTTAATTTATTTTCTTAGTATTCTTTAAAATAAATCCGCTTATATTTTTAAATAATATTTTATGATTATTTTGTAATTATTTCTTTTTTTTTTTAAATTCTTATTTGAAATAATGTGCGTGTTTGTATCAGAGCTGACACGGGCTGAGAAAAAATTGGTGTGGGTTTTAAAAATTTACTTCGGATTGGGTGTTCGTGTCGGGAAAAGTCCGGGTATTTTGTTTCTGGTAACTCGGCCCGTCTCTGCTTTCTTCCCTTTTCCCCGTCCCTCTCTTCCCGTCCCTCCCTCCCCCGTCCCTTTCCAAGATTTATTTAAGCAGTGATAAGGAAAGATAAAAAGGACTAACACATCTTCTATAGAAAATACCCCCCCCCCCCCCCCACATTCCTTTGTTGGTCGCTAAACTTTAATTTTTAATTTAAAATAACCGGAAACCACCAAAAAAATATTAAAAAAATATTTTATTAGGTCAGATTTCAAAAAAATCTTAAAAGAATGTACTAATCCCTCCTCTCCCATCTTTGATGTTTTATAAACAATTTGTTTCGAAATTGGTGCAAAAAAGAAAAAAAAATAGAAGAGGTAATGGTTAGTGACAGACTAATTTTTTGTTGTAAACACGCGGGAAAGGAGGGAAGGGGGGGGGGAATGACGGGGTTAGTGTTTGTAGTCTAAGTAAGGCTGTCCCAGTCGCCATTTACACTTTCCTCTTAAAAAACTGCAAGGGCTACCACAAGTAGAGATAAAAAAGGAGGTCTTTTAGGCGCGGATATTTGCGTTAAATGAGCACAGATTTTTGGTTTTTAATTTTTATAATTTTTTGAAAATTAATTTTCGATTTTCTGTTCAAGGTGTCAAACAGCGAATGATAAAAATACTATTTGGATTATTCAAAATCTTGAAATAAATTTAATAATTATGCTAGTAGTTAAGAGGGAGAGCTTTAAAGGAGAGGCATATAAAAGATGTAAGTTATAAGGCTTTATAAGGCAGCGCCTAAACATCCCTCTTCTCTTCTCCATTAAAAGCATGTTGAATATTTTATTTTATTCTCTTTTTTCCTTCCACCCTCAAAAAGCTCTTTTTTTCTCATTTTTTCTCGTGCCATTCCCTTAAAAAACAAATCAATGTCATCCCGTCTAGTTTTTTTTCTTTCTATGTCCATTTGTCTTTTTTTTAAAATAATGGCCGGCTTTTTTGTTATTAAAAAATATTTTTTTGCGAATTGAAAAGGGGAATTATTAAATAGAGGAAAGAGAATATTTAGAAGAGGAGTTTTTCAATCAGTCCCAGACAGTGCTTATTTAGTGGTTGTTTTTATTTAAATAAAAAAGGATGAGAATTGTTTTGAGGGAACTGTTTCCCTTATTTTTTCATTTAAAATTAAAAAATTTTTTTTAATTTTCTAATTTTTAATATTTAAATTAGGGGGACGGACTTGGAGGATCATACGAAAATCGGCGAGATATTTCGAAAACTCTGAATCTCGGTTGTCGAAATTTAGGTCTGAGATCTTGTCCTAATCCTGTCTTTTATTTTAATAATTTACTTTTAAAGTTTATATTTTTCTTTTATTTTTCTTTAAAAAACTTTTCAAAATTTTCTTTCAAAATCCTTAAATTGTCTGTCTACTTATTTTAAAAACTAATTAATTACAAAAAGACTAATCTCATTTTTTAATCTAATTTTTATTAAAAAATTTTTTTTTAATTTTATATTAATTATCTTCCATTAAATAATTATTTTTGACGTTTATTTTAAATAAAAAGAAAACTTTATTACGAAATGTAATTAATTTAAAATATTCTTGGAGAGTAAATTCCCCCTAAAAATAACTCCCCTCCCTTTTTTAGTTACTAAAAAACCAAAACACAAAAGTCAAAAAAAATATTTAGAAATATTCCTCCCTTTTTTCTCTCTCATTTTCAGATTTTTTTTGTTAATTTTTTCTTTCAAAAATCAAAAAAAATTTTTTGTGGGAATTCCTTTCTTCTTTTTTTGTGTTTTGTTTTTTGAAATCAATCCAAAAAATTCTTTTTTCTTTTCTAAATTAGTCTTTCCCTCAAAAATTTTTTTCAAGTTGAGAGAAGGGAAAATAAATAAAAAAGAGAAAGGGGAGGGGGGGGGGGGGGTAGGGGAGTTATCTAAAATCAAAAAAAATTTTTTTGGTTTTTGTTCTTTTTAAAATCCCCCTTTCTTCTCTTCTTTTTTTCCCATTTACCCATTCTTTTCTTTCAAGAGAATAGAAGGTATTTTTGGGCGCAGACATGTTTGGGCGTTTGTTTAGAAAATTGCCAAGTTAACAAAAAAATACGTGAAATCTAATATTTTTTTTTGCTAAATTATTTTATTTTATCTAAAAATTTTAGAATTTTTTTTCTTTATTTTACATAAAAGAAAGTTGGAGCAAATAAAGTGAAATTTTTCGAAAAAAATGCTGGTTTTTGTTCCTTTTTCTGATTTATCCTTCAAAATATAAAATTAAAAATTTTTTAAATTTACAGAGAAATTAATAATTAATTTAACACTTTTTAGGAAATTTATACAAATTTTGACGGATTTAAGTTCCCAGCTTTGTTCATTTTCTAAATTCCGCGCCCAAACATTTATGCGCCCAAACGTTTCCCTAATTTATTTTAAAATCCCCTTTTTGCGTTTAAATTTAGTTTTTTTTAAATTTAATATCATCGTGTTTTAATCATTTAATAAAATATATTATAAACGTTTTTGTTTAATGTTCAAAGAGCAAATTAATAAAGATTTTTTTATTTCATTTTTGGAACAAAAAAATTAAATTTTTTTTATTTAGTTGCCAATAAAAAAGACGGGAAAAAAGAATTTTTTAAATAAAAAATATTTAATATAATTTATCTTTTTTTTCTATTTTATTTATAAAATCTGAATTTAGAATCTCTCCAAAAAAATATTAATTTTTTTTATTTTAAATTTTGCAGGCAAAAAATATTTTTGAAAAAATTAATTTTTACGGATTATCTAAATTAATTTTTTAATTTTTAATTTAAATAATTTATAAATTGACAGAATTTTTTTTTTAAAATACTTAAATTTTTTAATTTTTTTGTTTGGAAATAAAATTAATTCTTTGAGCAATTCTATCTAAAATTAGATGTTTGGGCGTGAGATGGATTTGGGGGCGGGGCGTTGGATTTTTTAGAATATTTTCTAATTAATTTTAAACTTTGAAATTTTTCTAAAATTCAGATCCCTCAAGTTATTGTTTCTGAGAATAAAGTAGAAAAATATCTTGTTCTTATTTTAAAAATAATAACTTCCAACAATTTTTTTTTGTAAAATTTTATTTATTTTTCTGTTTATCTACATACTTTCTCCTAACCTTTATTTTATTTTTACTTCCTTCTTTTTCCTTCCCTTTTGTTTATTACAAAAAAATATTTTTTTAATATAAACATGTTTTGACAACCAAAAAAATATACTAAAAATTAAATATGTAAAGATTCGATTTTTTCTAACCTCTTAGGGATTTTTTCGGAAAATTTTTTAATTTCGAATTTGGCCAAAACCAGTCCTTTTTTAAAATTAGAAATATTGACAAAAATTAATTAAAATAATAATAATGTTAATACATGCAAGAGCATAACACTAGGAAAAATTGTTTTAACTTTGAATTAATGTAGTCCATCATATACATATTAATTAAATTTAATTTGTAAATTTAAATAAAAGTTAGCTAGTTAATGATGGATTATGTTAGAGCTACAAAAAGCTTAGAATATTTAATTTAAAATATATTTTTTGCATAATTTTATAATATTTGTCCAATTTAATCCCAAGTTTGTCTAGCAAACAAAAAGCGATTTAAGAGAAGCAAATTAATTTACTTAAATAATTAATTTTTTTAATAAATTTTATTTCTTTTTTCATTAAAATTAAAAGAATTTTGTTAATTTTTGCCAAAAATTTTTTTTATTTTTAAATCGCAATTTTTTGTTGTTTACTTTGTGTTCTTATTGTCACACACTTTTTTTATTTTTTATTTTGTTAGTAAATTCAATTTTGTTTATATGTACTTTTTAAAATAAACAATGTTTCCCCCTCTCTCTTTCTAAAATAAACAACAAAACAATTTTCCATCTTTGAACTTTAATTTCTTAAAAATAAAAAAATAAAAAATAATAATTATTTTTTTAGTACATTTTGTTTACAAAAATTATTTTTTTAAAAGCTTTGTATTTATATTTTTTTGTTTAAATTTTTGTAAACAAAAAAATTGTTTATATAAATTGTTGGCCTTTTTTGGGATTTTTTCAGAATATTTTTTTTTGAAAATTAATTTTTAATTTTTCTTATATTTTTATTTATTCTTTTTGTTGCTTTTCCTGTTATATCCAGTGTTTAGAAGTTCGTACCAAAATTCATACTTTGGTAAAAAATACGAGGCCAAAAATAGGCAAAATTGAAATTTATAAGTACTGGTTATACTCCCGCAGATTCTTTGGCTCAGTGGCCATTTCCAGAGTCTTTCGGTTCATCCCGTGGTATCATTCTAATGTCGAAAGATATGTTTCTCCTTGATCAGAAATACTTGCGAACTGAGTTATAGGTCCCCAAAAATTGGCAGGCCTTATTTCCATTTATTTTTTTCCTCTTCTACAAATTATTTTCTAAATTTCGTTTTATTTTTGCATTTTCAACAATTTTAATTATTTTTTTCTTTTTATTTTAATTAAATAGCCATCATTAAATTACTAAAAGCAGCTGATATATTTTAATTTTTTTGTCACATTTTTTTTTCTTCTCTTTCCCGTGACCTTTTGAATGACAAAACCTTTTATTCTATATTCTTTTTTTATTTTAAAATTCAAAAAATAATTTTTTTCTTTCCTTGTTTTTTAATTTACATATTTAATTATTTAAAGATTTAAATAATTTTTAATTTTATTTTTTTCTTTCTTTAACTAAATTATTTATAAAAAAATTATTTTTTCTAATTTCTGATTATTTTAATGATTTTTTTAAGGTTTTTTGATTGTTCTTTTTGAGGGGTAAGTCTTTTTGTCTTTTTACAATTTTTGGAAATTTTTATTGAGGGGGATAACTATGGCCAAATATTCTACATAATTTTTCCCTCTTCATTTAAAAGTAGAGACTAAATCTCGAACGAAAATCCCGGTTATTGAGATTGAAACTTTTTGAATAATTTTTTGAATATGACCCTCCCAATTTTGTTTCTAATCAAAGGATTTGTGAAGAATTCTAAAATAATTTTTCCTTTATTTTTTATTCAAATTTCTTATATTGAAACGTTAATTGTTTCTTCAAATAAATATTAAAATATTTTTGATGATTTTAGGAAATAATTCGTCATTTTTAATAATTATTTAAATATTTTTTAAATTAATTTTATTAGACATTGAAAACTTCAAAATTAGTTGGCAATATAAAATCTATTATTTTTTTATTTTTATTTTCTACTTCCCTTTCTCGTCATTTTATTTACACATTTCCACGTCTTATTTTTATTTTAAAAACAATTTAAATATCACCATTTTGTGACATAAAAATCTGCAAAATGACGAATTTCTCATCAAAAATTTGAAAAAAAAAATTAATTTTCTTTACCCAAAATTGCCAACAAAATAATTTTTATTTTTGTTCCTCCTTTTTTTATCTCTTTAAAATATATATATAAATAGCCTAGTTTTGATTTGTAAATAAAATCATTTATTTTAAATCAAAAAATATCCTTTCCTTCAAATGTTTTTAGGGGGATTATTTGGGCCTAGGAAAGTTTTGGCGCTAACTTTAAAGATTATCTAATAAACCTTTGAAATTCAAAATATTTTATAAATATTTTAAATTAGCTACTCTTTTTTGTTAAAATTTGAGAGAATTTTTGGTCTAAATATTTCTCAGTATATTGGGATTTTCTGTTATAAATTTTGAACTAAAAATTCTGATAATTTTTGACAAGTTAGTTTACACGCTTAGGAATATCTATTTAATTTTTCTAGTTTTTTAGGAAATTTATTTTAACACCTACACAAAATCCATAGTTTTATTTTAAACTTAAGAATTAATTAACTCAAAAAAAATTTTTAGAATTAATTTTTAATCGTCCATAAATTTAAAGATAAATTAACTAACATAATCTTCATTTAATTTTATAAATTCCAAAATACCCAAAAATTAAAGGATTTCTAAAAAATAATTTTGATTTTTCTCCCAAAAATATTTTAAACTTGTCAAAAAAAATTCTTTTCAGTTTTTTTAATTTGGCGGGCATTAAATATTCTTTATTATTATTAGCCTTTCAACTCTTTTCTCTCTTTTATCGATTAATGCTCTCGACTGTCACACCCTTTTTTCTTTTTTTTTTATTCCTTCTTTTGCCTATGGCCAACCCTTTGTGTGTGTATATTTGTGTGTGTTTTATAGCCTAGCTATATTTTGTGTGTGTTTATTTGACAAATGGTGACGTTGACAATTTTTGTTTTAATTAATTAATAGTTGAAATTGTTGATGTTTATATTTTTATATTTTAATTGTTTTAAATATTTTGTTTGATTAAAACACAACTTTTTTTAATGAGTTTTTATTTGTTTATTTTTAGAGAGGATTAGAAATTTTAAAATATTCTAATAATTATAGGACAATTCTCCGAATTAGCTATTCACCGATAAAAATAAAAATTTGTTGGAGGGCCTATATATAATATCAGATATTTTTCCTTTATCCTATAGTCTTTCCATTTATGATACAATTTTATTCCCGGTCACTAGTTTGTTAAAGATTAAAAAAAAGTGAGCATTTAATTTTCAAAAAAATCATTTCAGCGAATTGTCCTTTTCGGTGAATTGTCCTCTTGGCGGTTCTTCTCTTTTTTCTATTTATTCGCTTAAAACAATTTAATAACCGTTCTTTTTCTAAAATAATTTTTTTTCTCTTTGTATTCGCCAAGCATATTATAACCTTTCTTTCAAATAATGGCATTTTCTTTGTCTGTTTTTTAAAATTTTCACAACACAATACACACACAACAACAAACATTCCCTTATTTTCTCCAAACCAGTAGGCGTAAATTAGGCATAATTTGATTTTTTTTTGAAAAAAGATTTTTTTCTTTTTCCTTTTTTTAAAGTTTGGTGTTTAAGGAATTTATAAAATAATAAATATTTATTAAAAAATAAAAGAGAACACGTGAAGGAAAAAGATTAAATAAAAGAGTGGGAGTGTAAAAATGCGCGGGGATTTAAAAGCTTCTTTAAAAGAATAAAGAGGGAACACACGTGGCAATTATTTTTTAGTTAATTTTAATATTTTTTTAAAGGGTTGGGCACTTGGTGGTGATGTTGGTTGGTTTCCTTTTTTTCTTTAGAAAATGAAAATTTTTGAACTTAACCTTCTCTAAATATTTTTTAACCCCCTCCTTTCCCCCTCCTTTCCCCCTCCACCAAAACCTTAAAATAATTCCAAATAATTAATTGTTTGGAAAGACAATTTTTTCAATTAAAAAATCATATTTTTGTATTTTGACCTTTTTAACATTTAATTAGGTAACGTGAATATACACAGCACTTTTTTACAATCCCGTGATGTCAATTAATTAGGTTAGAAAGTCCTCCAAGTAAAGGGCAAGTAGTAGGTAGGTGACTTTCAAATGACAATGAAAAGTAATATATAGACATATATTTATTTTATTTGAAAGAAAAAAATTGTCTGTAAAAGCTTTTTTTCATTATTAGATTCTCATTGTCAGTACAATTTTTAATGTCTTTTTAGGATTTTTTCGGTAACGGACAATTCACCGAAAATTAATTAATTAAGAACATCTTCAGGCAAATATTTCCCTTTTAGTTTCTAAACTAGCTCTTCATTACTCCCAAACCCTAAACAGTCTTTAACGGGTTTCTTTTATTTCTAAAGCCAAAATATTTTCAAATTTTATGGGTTTTGGTGAATTATCTTTTATGTAGTTTGCCCCCACTTCCCTCCTCCCTTCTCCCCCCCCCCTTCCAATTCTCCAAAATTTAATAAAATAAAAATTCATCGTTAAATCTCTTATTCAAAGGGTTTGCCTCTTTTGTATTTAAATTTGGAAGGTGTTCAAACAAAAAATGAAATAAAAAGAGAAAATCATTTAAAGCCTCACACCAAATAAAGGGTTTTAAACCTTTCATTTTTTTATTCTTTTTAAAATTCTCCAAAAAGAGATTTCTCTTTTATTTCTCCAAAAATGGAATATCCAGCAATTCAAACAAATATTAAATTTTATATAAATTAAATAATTCCAACACTAAAATTAATTTTTTGGAAGAAAAAAGGAAAGTTTTTTTCTTCAATTTTTAGCCTTTTTTCTTCCTTTTTTAAATTTTATTTTATTAAAATTTTCTTCCTCATTTAATTTTTAATTTAAAAGAGATCTCTTTTATAATTTAGTCCTTTCAAAGCTTTTATTAATTACTTACTTTAATTAAATATTTATTTCATTTATTAAAAATTTTTTTAATTTTTTAATTTTACTCCTTATTTTTTTACTCCTATATTAGCTTAAAATAATTTAATTGAGAAATGATTTTTAATTCTCTATTTTAAGCAATAAATTCTTTTTACCAAAGAAAAAGCTGATTTTCAATCATAACCTTAATTGACTGATTAATAAATACCTAATAAATATTTATAAGCTTGCTGGTGATGCAGAAAATGAAAAAAATTTCTGGGCTGTCATTTGGATTCATCTACATACATACATATAACCCCAACAAATCTCTATTCTGTTCCATAACAAAGTTTAACAAGATTCAAATAAGGTCCCAAAACAATGCTTAGCTGTTATAATTTCTTCTACATAAATATATGGAACCTTTTTCCGTCTAAAACTTTCATCATTTTTTCTTCATTTTACTCTCGGGTTTCTTTTAAATAATCATTTTAACAAAAATATATGTATAACAATAATAATTATTATTTATTGCGTCAACTTACTCCCCTTTATTATTCAACATTTTTTCTTTTCCTTTCTTTTTTCGTCATCCAGGTTTCCGTGTCAGATACGCGCGCAATACTCTATATATTTTATTTATTTTTTAATACAATTTTAAAAAACTGCGCAAAAAATATTTAACTGCTCCTTTTCTTTTAAAAATAATTTTTGTTGTCCGTCTTCCCGTACCATTCATTGACCGCCACCGTTCAAAAATTTTTGGGAGGATAAATCTTTAAATAATTTTTGGAGTTTATTTGAAAAGAATTATTTTGTAAAAATACAAATTTTGTGTTCCTTTTTTTAAAGATTTGGATTTTTTTAAATTTAGGAATTTCTATATTGTCTTAAGTCTTCATCCCTTTTGCCATTTAATTCACATTTCATTGATTTTGTGTCATATTCAATAAAACGTGGGGAATACTTATTCCCAAATAGCTTTAAAAATGCCCGATCAGCTTTTAAATTATTTGAAGGATATATCAAATTTAAATTTTACAGGAGATTTAAAGTTTAAATTCCTGAAATTAACGTTTTTAATTTAAGTAAATCCCCAAAACATTGTTTAATTCAATTTTTGTTAGCCTCCATTATTCTTGTGAAATCAAAAAATCTTTCTCAAATAATTTCGAAAGAAAGTCTAAACAATTTAAATAATTAACAACTTCCTTCTTCTTCTTATTAATATAAAACAATAGCAAATAAAATATATATTAAATATACACTAATTATTATTTGTAATTTGTACATTGTCCTTATATTTTTCCTTCCATTATTCCGTAAATTTTCCATACAAACAATAAAATATTCTTATTTTTTTTCAAGCCCTCCACTAAACAATTTTTCTCTCAAATATTTCTTTTCTTTATTTCTCTCTCCCTTTTTTTCTCCTTTTATGTCGGTATCACGCACAATCTTTATATTTTTCAATATTTTGAGAGAGTGAATATCGATCAGGACAACCACCGATTTGCCCTTCCTCTGCCCTTTACGAAATAATTATTTAAAAGTGCTTTTATTCAAATCCCTTTTTCCCTTTAAAGTCCATCTAAGTGCATTTTTAGATTATTTTTTAAGAGATTTTAATAAGTTAACAACTTAAATAATAAATAAACAAACATTGTTTTTGATCAAACAACTAGCCGTTTATTTGAATTTTTTAATTTAAATATGTTTGGCATTTTGTATTTTTTTTGAAAATTGTAATTAAATTAGAGATAATGGGAAAATAAGAGAGTTTCTCTAATTTTTTGTTAAAATTTTTTAAATTTAATTTTCTACCTTCTTTGTTCTTTCCTTTATTATTTGATTAGATTTCGTCATAATTTTAATTATTTTTTTTTAATTTTCAGATATTCATAATTCATTTTTTAACTTATTCGAAAGCGTTTTATTGCGCTAATTGACTAAAAGAATATTTGAGAAACTAAGCTTTTAACAAATTAAAAACAACCAACAACAAAAAATGAGTCGCGGCACAAAGCAATTACCGCAAAATGGAAATTCTTCAGCACAATCACAATCATCACCACAAAGCAGTGTTCGGAGAGGAAACAAAACTTTGGGGTGGTATATGAGTGGTTTAGATGCTTTGGATGGAGGAAAGAAGGAAGGTAAGGAAGAAATTTTTTCTGAGTTTTTATAAGGTAAACCCCTTTTAGGAATTTAATGATTCAGTCAAAGGCTAGGGGAATATTTCTTTCAATGTCTTTAAATATTCTTTTTAAATTTTAGTCTTAAAAATCATTTGTAAACTATAAAAAAATACCTATTTCAAGTATTTTTTCCCTTCCAATTTATTCAACAATTTGTCATAAAATTCCAAAGAGTGTTTATTTCTCTGTTATTTCCCTTCAATGAATCATCCCCAATTCTCTTCCCCCAACAGTATTATTCACTCTCGTTATTTGGCCTTTCCCCCCTTTATTCCTCACTTTGATGACTAAAACAAAAAATTTCGAAACGCTTTTGCTTTACTTTTCCGGCTGTAAAGACAGAAGAATGAACACTTGGGGAGGGTTTTTAATAAATAAAGAAATAAATAAATTGTCATCTAAATATCCAAGTGTTTTTTTGCTTTAAAAAATATTTTTTTTATTTAAAATTTATTTTTAAATAAGAAAATATTTTTTTGAAAAAAATAATAAATTCTTTTTATCTTTACAACAAAAAATTTTTTGTTTGTGATTATACAAGAATAACAAAAAAAATTGATGATTATTTTTTGTTTGTATTGATAATAAAAAATCTTTGTTAGGGTGTGGATTGAAGCCAAAATACCTAATAAAAAAATAAATTTTTAATTTCTAATTTTTAGTCATTTTACTAAAAAATATTTATTTTTATTTAAAATATCACACAAAAATATATGTGTTCTTCCCCCAAAATTTCTTTTTATTTTTTCTTCTCATTGGAATTCTTTGTTTATTTAATTACATATGATTATAACTCTTTATTACAGACATTTAAATTTTATTTTTTAATTTTTTTATCTAACCTTTTCTTTAATTTCATAATTTTTATTTTTATTTCTTAATCTAAAATGAGGAAATAAATTTATATATTTTTAATATATTCTGACATTTCCTCATCAAAATATAATTAAAATTTTAATTTTTTTCGATTAATTAGCGTAAATAAATTTTTTCTAATTTTTGTTATTTTCTTAAAAATCTTTTTTTTTCATAAATTATTTACTTGCCTAGACTTTTTTAAATATTACCTTTATCTCTCCCTATTCCCTTCAAATTTTATTAAAAAATATTTTTTTAAATTTAGTTAATAAATCACAACAACAACATATGGTCGCTCAACGCAAAGCATCTCTTCAAGATGCAACACCAAAATCAGCAGTAAATAGTGAAATAGAGGATCAACGCAAAGCTCGTTCTAAACAACGTTTTGTTGGAAATCAAATTAATGGAGGTCGACAGAGGGCAAATTCTTCCTCTTTGTGTGCTGCAAAATCAACACCAGCTAGAAGACAACAAAATAACGGTTTGAAATTATTTTTTTTTAGTTTTTAAATATTTTTGTTAATTTAGGACAGTCTGTTGGGTCGAAAGAGCAAATTGACGTGAAAAAGGCAAATGCTAAATTTTTGAGTGGGAAAGAAAATTATTGGTAATTTTTTAAAAAATATTTTCTATTCATAATTCAAAGTTCCCACTATCAGAAATTTTCTATTGGGGTGAAGAGGGCTACTCAAATTTTCTTTTTCTCCTAGGGTCTTGTATCCTTTCTACTCCTTTAAATATTTTCAAAAAATTTTAATAAATTAAAATTTAAAGGTATTACGATCATGTAAGTAATGGTTATTATTATGAACATAACGGCACTCGTGGTTGGCGTAAAAATAATCCTAAAATGGAGAATTTACTTCGAGGAATGGAAGAAGCACAAAAATTGGAACAACAAAAAGCTCTTAAACAAAAGAAAGAACAACAATCTTTACTTGATTGTAGAAATAATTTGCCTTCTTTATTAAATGGACAACAATTGTCTAAATTAATTCCACAAGCAACAATGTCTTCTACAAATACAGCAACATCTAATGCTTTTAACAATTCTCCAATGGCGATTAAGTAAAATTTATTTTTATTTTTAAAATTTGTTTGGTGTTTAAAGGGGTATTTTGAATTTTTTTTTGCCTGCGGATTTTTTGAGTCCGCAAATATTTTATCGAGGAGAATTTTTATTTATTGCTCACTCTTTTTTGAAATCTCTCCTTATAAATAATTTATTTATTTAAAGATATTATGACAATGATGGCTATTTTTATGAGATGGGATCTGTTGATGGATGGCGTCGTCGTCCACCAGGTGCAACCCCACCAGGTGCTACTTCTCCATTTCAAACAAAAAGAGGTGGAGGAGGAAATGTCAATATGTCTGCCACACAAATTTATGACCAACAAACACCGCGTCGAAAACCATTGGTTTTTTAAAAAAAATTTTCTTGGAAATAATTTTCTTTTTTTGTAGCATTATCAATCATATCAACAACCAGCTCCACATTTGGGAGGTTTAGATTTGCAAGAAGTTGCTGCAGCAGTTGCTATTGCTCAACAACAAAATATTAATCACCAACAAAATAATTGTTGTGGTGGGGGGTCAGTTGCTTGTTGTTGTCTTACAGCAGCAATAGCTGCTCAATTAGTTTTGAAACAACAACAACAAATGATGGCTGCTAACAATAAAAGAGAAAATAAGATGAAATGTTCTTCTGGTATTAAATTCTTTTTTCTAATTTTTCAAAAAAATTTTTTAAAGATATTCATTCATTGATTGATGATTCAATAACCAAAACGCATGATTTTTCTGAATTAAACACACAAGCAGCACTCAAACGTTTGGCTGGAAATATTTCTCAACCCATCTCTTTGGGCACAAATTGGCAAGTTCCTTCACAACGTTCAAAGTGGAGTTCGCCTATTAATGAAGAAAAGACTACTCCAACAACAATAACAGGAAGTGGTAATGGTTTAGTTGTTGGATCATTTGAAGAGCCATACGAATTTTATTGGAGTGGAGATGAAGGAAATAATAATAACAATACAACAACAGCAATTACAACACATACAGCAGCTTCAATTTCTTCTGTCGAGGACGATCCTGCTGATGAATTGGGAATTGAGGCAAATGCCTTACTTCAACAAAAACGTCCTTCTATTGCGCCAATTGGAAGTGAGGCTTTTGCAGCACAAGAAGCAAAGAGAGCTAGTTTGGGGTGTGTTGTGACTACAATGGGAACGACTAAATGTAACAATACAAATGTGACGAAAAGACCAGATAGTTTGAGGTAAGAAATTGTGGGAATAACTCTTGGCATCAGAATTTCTTTAATCCTTCCTACGGGGCAGGACTAATATTTTTTGGATTCGTAAGTGAGGGATGTCTCTTATTTAATATATACTGGAAGAAACGACAATATTTTTATTTCTTAGATTGGCTCCAAAAACAATTCCATCTGCTTATGAATCAATTAGTCCTGGTGAAATTCTTCGTAAGAACAACAACTTTGGTGGTGAATCCCAGCCTTCTCAGCGTGATTTTGATGTTGACAAATTTATTGCTGACAGTATTCCAATGCCACTTGAACCTGAACGTTTATTAAATTCTTTGAGAAATCCTCAACGAACTCCACATGGACCACTTTTAATGCCGCATTCTTTTATGAATAACAACAATACTAATGAACCGATTACTGCTGATTCTCCTCTTTTTACTCCAATATTGCCTGGAAAGAATCCGTGGTCATCTACATACAGGACTTCCCATGCAAATCCTTGGGCATATCCTTAGTGTGTGTGGATGTTTTGTGTTAGATTGAGAGAAAATTTTTTTTTGAATTGAAACAACAAAAAAGCGTAGATTTTTAGGACGAAGAATCCCTTTGAACAAAAAAATTATTCACAGATATTCCAACTTTACTAATTATGTGTACTTTTAGTTTTTAGGCATATTCCTCTCTACTAATGTAAAATTCCTTTAAAAATAATATGGTCAAATTTTGAGATTTTTTTTGGTTAAATACATCTATAGGTTGGCTACCTTTAGTAGAAAAAAATTGTTTGGTCGGTTTTTCAGATAATATTTTTGAGTGGACAAATAGACGATTTTTGGTTTTAAAGAATTTTAGTAGGCTTTTAGTAAATTTTCGTAAAATACTTTGGATAGCTTAACTAGGGATAATTGATAAAAAAGAAATATTTATTTGACCATATATTTTTAAGGTATTTTCTCTTTTTAGAAAACTAAAAAAGGAAAGGATAATTTACCCGCACTATCACGAACAAATCGTCCTGTTTTCCATCTTTCATTTTGTTAGCGCCATCTTTAAATTTTTTTTTGTTTTATTACTAGCGGTGTTGTGCTATATATTAGTTAAAATAACCCTTCAGATTTAGGGTTTTTTTCTCTTCTCTTTTTCAAAAATTTTAAGAAAAGCTTATTATAATTCTGTTGTTTTCCTTTACACACATTCATTTCCATTCTTCTATATATTTATTATCATTATTCTCCTCTTCTCCTCTATATCTCCCTTTAAATTCTTTATCCATATATTTATTCCGTCCCCATTTTTTGCATTTTTTAAAATAAAAAAACACCGATTTTGTTGTGTGTGTTGTAGTTTTAGTTAAAAAAATATATTTATTTATCAATGTTGTTTAAAACCCGGGGAATTTTCTTTTAAAAATTATTATATATTTTGAATGTTTTTTTGATAAAGAAAGAAAAAATATGTAGTTTAGTTTTGTTTTTAATTTAAATTAGGGTTCAAATGTTAATGACAGATACTCACTTCTCCAAAAAAAGTATTTTGAGAAAGCATGAACAAATTAGAAAATAACGAGAAATCAGAGTTTCTTCTTGTCAATCAATTGAACCCTAAATAGAAATTAAAATAAAAATTTATAAATTTTTGAGAAATATCAAGAGAATTAGAAAAGAATTTTCTTTTAATTTTACTAAAAATTTAAATTTAATTCATATACGGTCAACTCTTGTTTATACATATTAACCAGCCCATCAAATATTCCTTAATGTTTTTGTAATTGGAGTTGACTGTAAAACATTAAATATTTTTTGTTGTGGTTTATTTAAACATTTCCAAAATTTTTGCACAATATAGAGATAACAATTATTTTTCTAGGCTATCAGCCATTATTTGCTTTAGTTTTTAATTAACCCTTTCTATCTTAGCCCAGTATTATGTGCCTTTTCTTCTTGCTTTGAATATTCCTCATATTTTTTAGCTTTCTTTTTTGGGCCTAATTTATTTTTCTTTTTCTTCTTTTATTATTCCTCGTATCAGCCATTCTTCCCAAAAAAAGTTTTTTTTGGTTAAAATTAATTTTCAGTTTTGAGAAATTCTTTTAAAAATTAAGAATTATTTCGAGATTCTTGATTTTTTTTTAAATTTTAGTGAATAAAAAAAATTTTTTTAGCAAAATTAAAAAAAATAAAATTAATTTTAACCAAATAAAACTTTTATTAAAAACGGACGAAATTAGAATTATAATTTTCCTCCAAAAATATACCAATATTCCTTTCCTCAAAATCCAAAACATAACCAAAACACAATTATATATTTGTCTGTTCATATCTGTAGAAACATTACTTTTATTATTTACAAATTAGGAAAAATACATACACGTATCAGAATTATGTATTTACTTTTTTTAGTTATGAAAATAAAACAGATATATTGTAGTTTTATTATTTTTTTAAACAAAGGTTTTTGAATGAGTCTTTTTTTCCCTGCTATAGTTCCAACAGAAACATATTTTTAAGTATCTAATTTACAAAGGGAAGAATCGTTATCCTATTGCAAATTTTGCGGGTTTTGTGGTATTAAAATTTTGATTTTCCTGGGGTTTTCAGAATATTCTACTTAATTCTAATTTTAATGTAATAATTGAAAAACGCCAAAAATTAAAGGATTTATTATCACGAGAAAAACAAAAAAAGTGATGGATAGAAAATAATATTACACATACATATCAAGCACAAAACAATATACAACAGAAATATCTATTTATCACAAATATTCTTTTTTCACTTCAGTTGATTCCACAGTCAGATTATTAGCCAAAGACAACCAACAACACAAGCACCAGCACAGTTTATTCTGTAAAATGAGAAAATTATTTTTTTTAAAATTTGTTTGTCAGGCATTACGTTGTGGATTCGGTTCCGGTTCCATTCCAAGCAGGAAGCGCTCGCTTGGAGACAAAACTCGTTCCTCGTGTTGGGAATGTCCTTCAACACTTTCAAGCATCTCGCCAGTAACGAATTTCCCATCCATTCTCTGGACCATCATCTTTCTTTCTGCGCGGCACAATCGGTGGAAGCAACGATATATCGTTAAATGATCAACAATTTCCATCCCGTGAGAGAGTCCAACAATCTTTTTGCAAATTCTTTGCGGTGTCCAACCAGAGATGTGCCAAAACGGTCGCATTTCCCTCAGAGCGTTCTGGTAGGCGTCCTCATTGTCGAAGAATTGTGGAATGTCCGTCCAGTGTACGTTGACGATCGCCCTATAATTTGTAATAATTAATTGGCTAAAAGGATAACAAAAATTAGTAAAAAAAATGTAAACAAACATTATATGGAGTAGCAGCAAGTACGGCGAACACAAGTGAATTGATCAAGTGGTGGTTAAAAATGAGGTGAATTAATGTTGTTTTTATAGCAGAAAAATGGGCAGTGGAAATAAGGATAATCAAGATTTAAACAAAAATATTTGGGAATTAGAGGGTAGGAGGGGGATGTTTATTCTGTGTTTAATCCATCCAACATAAACTTCCATCAGTTCCAAAAACTCAAAAATATCAGTTTATTTATTTTAACATTCAATTTGTTCCAAATATAAATTAGGCGTATAATTTTTAAAATGTTCATTTTTAAAATGTTCAATATTTAACTGTTTATTAACCTTAAACACCTTCAAGTTTAGTTTAAAATCACAAAATTATATAATATTAAAAAAAATTTATAAATTAAATTATTATTTAAATAAAAACATTCAAATATTTAAAATAACAATTAATTATTCTTTTACTTTTGCCAAAAATTTAATACAAACATCTCTATTTGTTGGAAGTCCTTTGTCATTCTTTTCCGCATCCGGATTTATTAAAAGCCAATTTACCTAATTAATAATTAAATAAATTTAAAAAATATATTTCAAAAAAACCTGTAAATCAACAATTGGATATTCTTGTAAAAGAAGAACCTAAATAAATAATTTAATTGAAAATAATTGTTCTTTACTGACTAAATATGTATGAGTTAACTTTTTAAAAAAAATTAAAATTCCACCAAGGAAATTATTTAGGTGTGATACATATTTCTAAAATAATTATTTCTAGAATACATAACAGATAATTTATAAATCTCTAATAAATGAATATATGTCCTTGACATCAAGGCTAGCTATTATCTAGAGGATATTTTAAATAAAAATAACTTACAGTTTGTTTATACCAATATATTTTGTTTGGCATTAAAGGACAAGTTATATTACTTTCAATACAAGCATCTTCTAAATTATAAATTTATTTTTCCTTAATTAGAAAACAAACCGTTATCAACGTGGAAACGGGTTAAAGCGCCATGAGCATCTCCAAGGTGGGCCTTAATTTTGTAAATTAAAATTGGACATTTGATATTTGTTGCTGACTGAGAATAACCCAATAATTCTCAATTTTATTTTACTGTTCCGAGTAATAAGCAGTGTTTGAAAGCTCCTTCAGAAATTCGTGCTTGTCCAAAGGTACGGGTACGAGGAAATTTTAAATTTTCAAATACCGGTAATAAAAATTAATTATTTAATTAATAACCTACCCAAACTAAAGTCTTTAGATTATCCACTTTTTTGTCAGGTTTAAATCCAATTTGTAAAGAATATTCTTTCCCACGTTTAAATTCACAACGTTCACTTTTCTCGCATTCAGTTATTCCAACAGAAATTATTTCAAAATTGGATTCTTTAGAAAAAGAATATTTTTTCTAGAAAATCTTCAATAAATTTAGATTTTTTAATTACCAATATTCTCATTTAAAAATTCAAAAAAAATTTTTTTTAGAATTTTCTAAAATTTCTAATATTTATTTATTTACTTACTACAATTTTTGTAAATAATTGGATTAAAAAAAGAATTATTATTATTATTTCCTTCAATTAATTTGTACAAAATTAAAAAATAAATTAAATTAATTTTTAAATAATACATTTTTTAATTATAGTAAAAGCAAATGATTAAAAGATAAATTAAAGAGAGCAACAACTGACATTTTCTCCTTTGTTTATTTATTCTGTCAACATTTTCTGATTAATCTTTTATCTTTTAAAATTCAAAAAGGGAAATTGCTATAAATGATTGTAAAGGGGGGTTTTAAAAGGAGTGAAAAAGATGTATATATTTAATTAGGACTATAATTAACAATAGTTAAATCTTTAATTTACATACAAAATTTTGGAATTTTTGTTTTGAGTCAGACTGAAGAAAGGATCTAATTTTGGGAAAATTTTTTTTAATTTTAATTTTAAATATACAAGGAACTTTTAAATTAATACGGAATGAATTAATTTACTGTAGAAAATGATTTAAGGTTTTTTTGAAAAATAATTTTAAAATTAATTTAATTTAAAAATATTTTTTGTTTAATTATTCTTAAATTTGCCATTTTATGTAAAAAATATACCTATTTAGTATTCTTATAGTAATTTCTATGACTTCAATCAGTTTTTGTTAGAAAGAAAAAAAGGAAGAAATTATTTTTGGAATTTATCCTTCATGAAAACGGCTGTTTTTTAAACACAAAAACATTTGTTTAAATAAATCGATTAAATATATTCTTTTTTTTCTCGAGAATTATTATTTAAAAAATAATTAAAATAAACTTCCAATAACACCCTCTCCTTAAATAAAATAAGAAAAAATGGTAAAATTTGGTTCAAGTTTTGAATTATCATTTCGTCGCTCAATATTTTCTTTAATTCTTTTATTTATTTATTTAATTATTTCTACTTTAATTATTTCTTTAATTGGACAATTTGAATTATTAAAAAGTGGAAATTTAAATAAATTATGTAAAGGAAGGAAAGAAATACAGAGAGGAAGACGTTTAGATTTTGAAAGAAATGAATTACTTAATACACTTTGGGCTGATTCTTTGGCTGTTAGAACTGGTCAGTAAAAAGATTTTCTTTGAAATTAATTCTCAACAAACGAAAAGGGATTCTGTGAAAAGTGGAAAAAAGAAAATTAATGAAAACTTGGGAGAAGAACATCCAACCCTTCAGTTTTTCCTTTTTTATTATCGATAGGATAAAAAGTCAGAAAATAGGTATGATACTAATTGTCGCCAATTTGGCGACTTTCATTGAATTGTCTTTTATTTAATTGTCCCCCGTTCACTTCTCGTTAATTTTTTAGCCGTTCACCCCTTATTTTTTGTTGTCCACTCAATCCTTTTTCCCGCCAAAATTCCTTTCTCTATTTTTTAGTGACAGCCTACTCCTGTCACCTCATAGTTCTTTCCTATTGTTTTTTCTGTTTGTTTTCTCTGCCCCATCCTCTCTACACATTTTGTTTTCTATAATTCTGTAGGAATTATTTTCAATTTCGCAATTTTTTGAGTTTTTTGTCAAACCCCGCCCCCTTTTTAATCTCTATTTAAGTCGGCGGGCAAGCCTTAAAATTTATCCTTCCACCTTCCATTCTACATCTATTTTACGGATCAACGTGTGGCTTGCCTGCGGACTTCTGTTTGGCTTTACCGTGTTCAATTGGATTTTTTGTTGTGGAATAAATTTTACTTGTTTGGACTGTGCTTGGTTTCTGTAGTGTTTTAAAGTGAACCAACCGTGCCCTGGTTCACTACGTGGTCAACTGAGTCGACTGTTCTGAATCAGTGCTCAGTGTGAATTCTTGTTCTTCGTGGATTTTTCTTGTTTTTGCTCAACTGGTGTTTTGGTTGGAAAAAAGTGAACGGCACTACCGTTCACCACTTCGACGTTTCTCTGGCTAAAGTGACTCGTGCTCCGAGTCACTCAACTGCCCTTCTTCTTCTCTTTGACTGTGTCGGCACTACCGACCAGTCTGGTGCCACGACCCTTTCTCCAACCTCAAAAACCAATTTGTCGGGACCCCGACTCCCGACAAAGTGGTGCCACGACCCGGGACGCCGTCGTGGTTTAATACAACAACAACTACTACAACAACAGTGAAGCAGTTGGGCTATAGATATTTCTCTCCTTCAGCTAGTGCGAGAAGCTTTAAAGTCAACACCCGTTCTTTTTTGGTTGAGCTGAGCAACAGCCACCACACTACAACAACAACTACAATCACTTCAACTCTTGGTTAGTGAGTTGAGCAACAACCACTACAACGGCCACAATGTCTGCCGTGATACGTCTCCAGTTGGCCACCGTTCTGTCAACTTTGAAAGTAAAGGGCCGTGCTGTTCTCACCGCGTTAAATGCTCAGGACATCACTGTGGATGACGATGATCGTTTGGAGGCAGATGCTGTTCAACTCAGAGAAGCCGCTGGAAGGGCGCAAGCATTGGTGGACAAATGGTCAGACTTCATTGCCCGACTCATGCCAACGGAACAACAAGACGAAATGGACATCCTTCAAGCTTTCCCGCCGCCTAGAGGCGAAGTCAGAGTGGATGATGAACCGACCGTCCTGGCGCAGATTGAGCATTCCTATGAATTGGTGGACTTGGTTAACGTGTGCCTCCAGCAACGCAGAGTTGGCAATCGTGGCTCTGTCTCCTCCCGAAGAACTGAGAAGTCCGCCACCAGTGGTAAAGAACAAACTGATAACGTCCTTCAACAGGCTCAACACACTCAAAATAATGGTCAACAAAGTTACTCGCCCGAACACCCTGAGGGATTTGTACGACGTCAAACTCAAACACGAATTACTGAACAGCAAGCAGCTAGAAACGGAACAAGTACCCACCACACCAACTCTGCTAGCCAGGCTGGCTTTTCACCATACCAACAGCAGGGAACGTACAACGGTGCACCGATCTACTCAACCTTTAGGCCATTTCGTCTTGAACCCATGAAATTTGCTGGCGACCCGAAAGAGTGGACTGCATTCTGGCTGGCTTTTGACCGCGCCGTGAACAGTCAACCACTCCCACCGTTTGAAAAGCATCTATGTCTTCTGCAAAGCCTGGTACCTGGTTCGGCTGCTCGTCGTGCCATTGACGGCTATCCACCATCTGACGAGAATTACCCGATGGTGGTCAGCATACTTCGCCGTCAATTTGGTGATGTAAAAGCCCTGCGCGAAGGTCTGATTGCTGAACTTCTGCACCTTCAAGTGGCCAACAACTCACTGTACTCCTTGCTTGATCTTCGTGAAAATATTGAACGAATATGTCTACAACTTGAATCACCTGAGGGCTCCAATGCAACGCAAGATGAAATTGTGTGTGGAATCATCAGATCGAAATTGCCTCGTGAAGTCTTGGAGACTTTGATTGATTGGGAACAGGACGACGACGAATGGACTTTGGCTCATCTCCGTGCTGGCCTTGGACGAATTGTGCGACGTAAAGAGCGCCTGGAACGAACGATCACGAACTTACGTCCTGCTATGCCTGAACGACGACCTCTTGAAGAAGAACAACGTCAACGAAGTCAACCACAAGACCGATATCCTCAACACCGTCCAGCACAAATTTCACGTTCTTTTGTGACTGTCCAACCAGCTGGCAACCGTGTTGAACGACGACAACCATCACCAACATCTTTTACTGGCAGAGGATGTTCTTTGTGTACTGCAGGACCTGAACACTTACCGAGTCAATGTACAACATGGAATACACCGCAGATGCGTCAAATGCGTTTATTGGAACAACACAGATGCCTGAATTGTCTCAGAGACGACCATCTCCTCAATCAATGTCAAAGTGTGAAAAGATGCCGTGTATGTAAAGGCCGTCATCATTTTATCGTGTGTATGCGACAAGGAATTATTGGACGTGAGGCACCACGAATTGAACGTCAACCAACGACTACAGCGAATATTGGACTGGCAACAGGAGAAAATTTACAACCACTTGGCCAATCAACTCGTGAGGTGTCACCACTCAAACAAGCATCGACTACTCATACTGGAATGGCATCAGATCCCACTATTATTGATGAAGCAACAGAGATCAAGGCGCAACCGACAGGCAGACCAAGAGCGCTACTCATGGTTACTGAAGTGGTTGTCCGGCCTATTGGAGCACGCAATCGTCAAGCCACGGCAGTCGTCTTCTTCGACCCTGGCAGTCAAACTAGCTTTATCTCTGGATCTCTGGTGCGTCAACTTGGACTCAAAAGTGGACATTCTGAAAAGATGCGAGTTCATGTACTTGGTGGTGAAAAGAACGAACCTTTATGTTTTGACTCTGCACGATACAAATTACAACTCAAGCGATATGATGACCAATGGGAAGGAATCGAACTCAATTACATTGAAGAAATTGCGGCTCAAATGGAAACTCCGAAGTGCATAGGCAACGACTACTCTTACAACTACGTTCTGAGAATGGACATTGGAAAACCGCATATACTCATTGGGACACGGGAATTTTGGAAGTACTTTATTGATTGTAGAATGACCAATCAGGGATATACAATCATTCGAACTGTTCTTGGACCAGTACTTGGAGGAGAAGCTAGCTTATCTGGACTGAATAAGACTCCCTCATCTTTAATGGCAGTCAACTCAATTAATCAAGAACAAATGCCTCCAGCATCGGCAATCGAAGAATTTTGGTCTTTGGAAACGATTGGAATAAAGGACAACCCAGCTCAGGACGATGACCAATTGGCAGAGAAAATGGTTGAACAATCAATCCGACAATTGGAGGATGGACGTTACAGTGTGAAATGGCCTTGGCGTGATCCGTGCCCTGAGCTGCCATCTAATTTTGCTATGGCCTACAGACGACTTGTTGCTACACTAAATCGTCTACGAATTGAACCAGACCAGCTTAAGAAATACAACGAAGTTATTTGTGAACAGCAACAACAAGGAATTATCGAGCTAACAAGTTGCAGCCCAGGCAGTCGCGAACACTACCTACCGCACCACGCCGTCATTACTCCGAAGAAACTGAGAGTTGTTTACGATGCCAGTGCCCATCCGAAGGGTCAAGCTTGTCTAAACGACTGTCTCTACCGCGGACCTGTTTTGTTACCCGATCTGGCTGGTGTGCTTCTCCGTTTTCGTAACTGTGCCGTACCAGTCCTTGCTGACGTCGAAAAGGCTTTTCTAATGATTGAACTCGAACCAGAGGACCGCGAAGTGTGTAAATTTCTTTGGGCGAAGGAGCCGTTGCAACCACCAACTGGCGAGAACCTGGCTGTCTACCGATTTTGCCGTGTGGCTTTTGGAGTTGTCTCATCTCCTTTCATGTTGGCCGCCGTTATCCGTGCTCATCTGGCTAAATTTGGTCCTGAACAAGATGCAGTGTTATTCAGAAACGTGTATGTGGACAATCTGCTTATTGAGGGTGAAAGCGAGGAAGAAGCGAGAACAAAAGCTAAAGAAGTATTCAAACAGGCTAAAATGAACTTACGTGAATATATCTCCAGTTCAACTGATGTCATGAGTGCACTACCAGAGGAGGACAGACTCGAGCAAAAACAAGCTAAAGTTCTTGGAATTACGTGGGACGTCCAATCTGACGAGATATACTTCGAGCTTCCGACAATCAAGAGCAACTCACCCGTCACCCGTCGTACTGTGTTGAGCGTTCTAGCAGGAATTTTTGACCCTTTGGGACTTATTGGACCGTGCACCTTGGAGGCAAAGAGGTTCTTTCAAAAGTTATGGGATGAATCTCATGGATGGGATACCGAATTATCTATTGGAGAATCTGAACATTGGAAAAGAATTTGTGCTGATTGGAATGGAGCCATTATCAGGCAGGAACGTTTCGTACTTGGGAAGAATAACGACATACAAATACACGTGTTTACTGATGCTTCTGAGACTTCATATGCGACCGCCGTCTATTTGAGAACTGAATCTAAGACCAAGCTGGTGTTTTCCAAAGTGAGGCTTAAACCAAGGAAGGCGCGTGAAACGATGACTATACCGAGAATGGAACTTATGGGAGTGCTTTTGGGTGTGCGAGCAACGGCCTTTGTTAGTGCGCAGATCCACCGACCAATCACAGCAACTCACTTGTGGTGCGACTCACAGATAGTCTTGGCATGGATAAGAGGCAAGGATACTCAACCTATTTTTGTTGAAAATCGCCTGCGGGAAATTAGAAAGCAAGAGAACATGACATTTCATTATGTGAACACCAGTTACAATCCTGCTGATGTAGCGACACGCGGAACCACCGCAGCTCACTTGATGGACACCAAACTCTGGTGGAACGGACCAATCTGGATTAACGCCCCCTCCGACCAATGGCCTCACGGAATGGAATTCAACCTACCTCTGAATGGCGAAGTAAAGCAAGACGAGAATTTGGACAAACAATTTGTGGGGGTGGTGAACGAATTGCCGGCTGAACCTATTTTTGACGTTAAACGATTTAGTTCATGGCTTACCTTGCCTGGAACAGTCATTTTGGTGCTCCGTTTTATCAAACTCCGTTGTGTACGATTTCCAACGTGTATTTCAACCACTGGCATTTTTACTGCTAATGACTACCGAATTGCACGTTCTTTGTTAATCCGACTAGCTCAACGTGAACACCAACTGGAAATGAAAAGTATCCATACTATGATCGACTCAGAAGGAATAATTCGAATAAAAACAAGAATTGATAAGAACGCCGAAGCGTGTGCTCCTTCTAATCCAATTTGGTTACCACGACATGCCGGAATTACTTCTTTGATTATTTTGGACGTGCATCAACGACTCAAACATGCTGGAGTGGACTGGACTCTTACTGAAGTTGCCATTTTATGTAAAAAATATTATCCACTTTTTTGTCAGGTTTAGATTATCCACTTTTTTGTCAGGTTTAAATCCAATTTGTAAAGAATATTCTTTCCCACGTTTAAATTCACAACGTTCACTTTTCTCGCATTCAGTTATTCCAACAGAAATTATTTCAAAATTGGATTCTTTAGAAAAAGAATATTTTTTCTAGAAAATCTTCAATAAATTTAGATTTTTTAATTACCAATATTCTCATTTAAAAATTCAAAAAAAATTTTTTTTAGAATTTTCTAAAATTTCTAATATTTATTTATTTACTTACTACAATTTTTGTAAATAATTGGATTAAAAAAAGAATTATTATTATTATTTCCTTCAATTAATTTGTACAAAATTAAAAAATAAATTAAATTAATTTTTAAATAATACATTTTTTAATTATAGTAAAAGCAAATGATTAAAAGATAAATTAAAGAGAGCAACAACTGACATTTTCTCCTTTGTTTATTTATTCTGTCAACATTTTCTGATTAATCTTTTATCTTTTAAAATTCAAAAAGGGAAATTGCTATAAATGATTGTAAAGGGGGGTTTTAAAAGGAGTGAAAAAGATGTATATATTTAATTAGGACTATAATTAACAATAGTTAAATCTTTAATTTACATACAAAATTTTGGAATTTTTGTTTTGAGTCAGACTGAAGAAAGGATCTAATTTTGGGAAAATTTTTTTTAATTTTAATTTTAAATATACAAGGAACTTTTAAATTAATACGGAATGAATTAATTTACTGTAGAAAATGATTTAAGGTTTTTTTGAAAAATAATTTTAAAATTAATTTAATTTAAAAATATTTTTTGTTTAATTATTCTTAAATTTGCCATTTTATGTAAAAAATATACCTATTTAGTATTCTTATAGTAATTTCTATGACTTCAATCAGTTTTTGTTAGAAAGAAAAAAAGGAAGAAATTATTTTTGGAATTTATCCTTCATGAAAACGGCTGTTTTTTAAACACAAAAACATTTGTTTAAATAAATCGATTAAATATATTCTTTTTTTTCTCGAGAATTATTATTTAAAAAATAATTAAAAATAAACTTCCAATAACACCCTCTCCTTAAATAAAATAAGAAAAAATGGTAAAATTTGGTTCAAGTTTTGAATTATCATTTCGTCGCTCAATATTTTCTTTAATTCTTTTATTTATTTATTTAATTATTTCTACTTTAATTATTTCTTTAATTGGACAATTTGAATTATTAAAAAGTGGAAATTTAAATAAATTATGTAAAGGAAGGAAAGAAATACAGAGAGGAAGACGTTTAGATTTTGAAAGAAATGAATTACTTAATACACTTTGGGCTGATTCTTTGGCTGTTAGAACTGGTCAGTAAAAAGATTTTCTTTGAAATTAATTCTCAACAAACGAAAAGGGATTCTGTGAAAAGTGGAAAAAAGAAAATTAATGAAAACTTGGGAGAAGAACATCCAACCCTTCAGTTTTTCCTTTTTTATTATCGATAGGATAAAAAGTCAGAAAATAGGTATGATACTAATTGTCGCCAATTTGGCGACTTTCATTGAATTGTCTTTTATTTAATTGTCCCCCGTTCACTTCTCGTTAATTTTTTAGCCGTTCACCCCTTATTTTTTGTTGTCCACTCAATCCTTTTTCCCGCCAAAATTCCTTTCTCTATTTTTTAGTGACAGCCTACTCCTGTCACCTCATAGTTCTTTCCTATTGTTTTTTCTGTTTGTTTTCTCTGCCCCATCCTCTCTACACATTTTGTTTTCTATAATTCTGTAGGAATTATTTTCAATTTCGCAATTTTTTGAGTTTTTTGTCAAACCCCGCCCCCTTTTTAATCTCTATTTAAGTCGGCGGGCAAGCCTTAAAATTTATCCTTCCACCTTCCATTCTACATCTATTTTACGGATCAACGTGTGGCTTGCCTGCGGACTTCTGTTTGGCTTTACCGTGTTCAATTGGATTTTTTGTTGTGGAATAAATTTTACTTGTTTGGACTGTGCTTGGTTTCTGTAGTGTTTTAAAGTGAACCAACCGTGCCCTGGTTCACTACGTGGTCAACTGAGTCGACTGTTCTGAATCAGTGCTCAGTGTGAATTCTTGTTCTTCGTGGATTTTTCTTGTTTTTGCTCAACTGGTGTTTTTGGTTGGAAAAAAGTGAACGGCACTACCGTTCACCACTTCGACGTTTCTCTGGCTAAAGTGACTCGTGCTCCGAGTCACTCAACTGCCCTTCTTCTTCTCTTTGACTGTGTCGGCACTACCGACCAGTCTGGTGCCACGACCCTTTCTCCAACCTCAAAAACCAATTTGTCGGGACCCCGACTCCCGACAAAGTGGTGCCACGACCCGGGACGCCGTCGTGGTTTAATACAACAACAACTACTACAACAACAGTGAAGCAGTTGGGCTATAGATATTTCTCTCCTTCAGCTAGTGCGAGAAGCTTTAAAGTCAACACCCGTTCTTTTTTGGTTGAGCTGAGCAACAGCCACCACACTACAACAACAACTACAATCACTTCAACTCTTGGTTAGTGAGTTGAGCAACAACCACTACAACGGCCACAATGTCTGCCGTGATACGTCTCCAGTTGGCCACCGTTCTGTCAACTTTGAAAGTAAAGGGCCGTGCTGTTCTCACCGCGTTAAATGCTCAGGACATCACTGTGGATGACGATGATCGTTTGGAGGCAGATGCTGTTCAACTCAGAGAAGCCGCTGGAAGGGCGCAAGCATTGGTGGACAAATGGTCAGACTTCATTGCCCGACTCATGCCAACGGAACAACAAGACGAAATGGACATCCTTCAAGCTTTCCCGCCGCCTAGAGGCGAAGTCAGAGTGGATGATGAACCGACCGTCCTGGCGCAGATTGAGCATTCCTATGAATTGGTGGACTTGGTTAACGTGTGCCTCCAGCAACGCAGAGTTGGCAATCGTGGCTCTGTCTCCTCCCGAAGAACTGAGAAGTCCGCCACCAGTGGTAAAGAACAAACTGATAACGTCCTTCAACAGGCTCAACACACTCAAAATAATGGTCAACAAAGTTACTCGCCCGAACACCCTGAGGGATTTGTACGACGTCAAACTCAAACACGAATTACTGAACAGCAAGCAGCTAGAAACGGAACAAGTACCCACCACACCAACTCTGCTAGCCAGGCTGGCTTTTCACCATACCAACAGCAGGGAACGTACAACGGTGCACCGATCTACTCAACCTTTAGGCCATTTCGTCTTGAACCCATGAAATTTGCTGGCGACCCGAAAGAGTGGACTGCATTCTGGCTGGCTTTTGACCGCGCCGTGAACAGTCAACCACTCCCACCGTTTGAAAAGCATCTATGTCTTCTGCAAAGCCTGGTACCTGGTTCGGCTGCTCGTCGTGCCATTGACGGCTATCCACCATCTGACGAGAATTACCCGATGGTGGTCAGCATACTTCGCCGTCAATTTGGTGATGTAAAAGCCCTGCGCGAAGGTCTGATTGCTGAACTTCTGCACCTTCAAGTGGCCAACAACTCACTGTACTCCTTGCTTGATCTTCGTGAAAATATTGAACGAATATGTCTACAACTTGAATCACCTGAGGGCTCCAATGCAACGCAAGATGAAATTGTGTGTGGAATCATCAGATCGAAATTGCCTCGTGAAGTCTTGGAGACTTTGATTGATTGGGAACAGGACGACGACGAATGGACTTTGGCTCATCTCCGTGCTGGCCTTGGACGAATTGTGCGACGTAAAGAGCGCCTGGAACGAACGATGAAAAGGTAAGAAAAATAAAAGTAAATAAATATGTACATCTAAACAATCAAAAACAATTTTCTGGTCCTTTAATTCAATCAACTTCAATTTTAATTTCTTTATTTGGAATTCCATTATTATTAATTCATTTGGAACATTCAATTAAAGCAATTTACGCATTTTGTGAAGATAATTTTGAAAGGCCAAATTTAGCTATAATTTGGATATTTTTTGGAAATATTTTAATAATTACTTTAATTTTTGATATTATTTTAGAAGAAAATTTGGAATTTAATGAAAATGAGGTTGATGGTGATGAAAAGGTAAGAAAAATAAAAGTAAATAAATATGTACATCTCCTACTTAAAATTTAAAATCTTGTACAGAAATTTAAAGGGAATTAAAAAATTACAAATAAAAAATACCAAAAATTTTAAAATAAAAATTTATTGTAAATATGGTTATTGTATTATGTGTAGAAGGTTAAATAGGAAATAGGAGCAATTCAGAATTAAACAATTTATAATCGTCCAAATATTGTTCCTGATTTTAAAAATTTCCTTCTTCCTTCCACAACGTTTTTGGCAATTTTTCCAAGTGTCGAAAGTAGAAGGTTGAAGAGTGAGGGGATTTTAAGTATTGGGCTTGAGAATAAATTCTGTCATGGTGGTCATTTCTGCATTTTGTTTTAAATTTCAGTGGTCGTTCGGTAGTACATTAACCACCCTAATAATTAATTAACTTTAAAAATAATATTTTCTCTTTTTTTCAGAATTCCTTCTTTGATTTATTCTTTTCAATATTTCTTTTATCATTTACAATATTCAAAAATACAAATTTAAATAAAATACCAATTTGGTTATTTCTCCCTTTTTGTTTATTTTTATTTTCTGTAAATGGATGCCTTCTAAAATATTTAATTGAATTATTGCATAATTGGATGGCTCCACACGAATTTGCTTTTGCAAATGGATTTTGTGGGAAAGTTGAAAGGGCGGTTAGTGGTGTTGATATACAAATTGAGGAAATTAATAATGAGGTAATGGGGGGTTTTAAATATTTTTTTAAGCTGCGATAGATAGCTTACGAAAGCTAGCCCGATGATTTTCTGTTCCTTTATCTTAAATTTGATATTTTTCTTTATTAAAAATTTTCTAAAAAATTCGATTCATTTCAGTTTTTCAATCAAAACTAGTAACCTATCAGCTTAATTTTTATGAATATTTTTTATGTTCGAAGTTTAAGTCACAATAATTAATAATTAATCAACCAATTTATAAGCGTTTACCTTCAAACATTACTTGCTTACTTGCTATTCCTTAAAGCTCTTTTTTTAATTTTTTCTTCAAAAAATATTTTTATTTATCTAGGAAGACACAAATTCTAAAAGAAATCAAAATTCTGAAAATGGAGTACCAACTTCTACATCTCCTCCACATTTTTCAATTGGAGGAGAAAATGAAGGGGAAATAGATCCAAACAACCCAACTACCAACCAACTTTTTGCTGCTTTATTACGAAGAAAAAGTATTTCTACAATAGCTGAAGAAGAAGGGGAATTGCCTAATAGTCCTTAAAATTCTTTTAATTGACTTTTTTGTAAAATTGTTTTTTAGAAAATTTTAGATTTTTTTAGTTTAAATTTTAAAATATATATTAAATAAATTCTATTTGGCAGATAAATTGCAGATAAAAATTTTCGGTTCTGTTGTTCGGTTCCGGATATCTGAAGAATTTCAGGAACCGACAACCCTAGTCCTCAATAATGCTTTAGTTTACTTATTTACCTATTAAAATTTGCTTGCTCCCAATTACTTATAATAGTAACTTAATTAGTTTTTTTTTCTTTTCCTATTTTTAAAATTATTTTTACTTTTCAAAAATTAAAAAAAATAATTTTATTCGGAAAGAAATTGTAAATTTAAAAAAATATGAAACAATTGTTTTAACAGTTAGGCAGGTAAATCAAAGCAAAATATAAATTCCTTCAAAAATATTCGGAAACTAAATGTTTTGAAAAATCATAAATAAAAGGTTTAGTCTCCAAATTTTGTCCAAAATTTGTCTCCACAGAACAACATTTTAATAAAATATAAGGTTGATAGGAGTCACTACTATACTTTAACAGAACAGCTTTGCCTTTAAAAAAAAAGAAAATATTTTTTTCTAAATTTAATTTCAATCTTTACCAATTTGTTTCCCATTTTGAGTAAAGAAAATATAGGGAACACCTTCAGACGGATAAACTAATCCACATCCAAATATATCATTATTATTCCAACAAAATATTGGAAGTTTAAAAATTTTATTCTCTTCATTACAAATTAAAGCACAATTTACTCCAAATCTAATATATTTATTATCACCCCCATCCATTTTAAGTCCAATAACCATTTCATTTATTTTTCTTTCAATTTTCGTGCATTTAATTTCAAAATAAAACAAAGACCAATTAATGGCGTTTTTTGGCTTTTTGAATGAATTTTCAGCAAGAATGAAAAAAGTGTTATTTACATCTAAAATATTTTTTCGAAAAATTAGAAATCTTTTGGCAATCGCTAGAAATTGGGAAAAGTAAAAAGTGTATTTTGAAACTTAATAGAAATTATTAGATTTTTTTAATCCCTAAGTGTTCTCCTATATATTTGCAGAATGGTCAGAATCCTTCCTTTATTCCATCCAAGGAGGAATAAAAATTAATTGTTTTTGATTGTTTGTAGGCAAAATATAGAAAGGCAATTGGAATTAAAGGAAGAAGTCTGACCATTCTGTTGATAAACTATAAGAAAAAACTTGGAGAGAAAAAATGAGGTCTGTCAGGTTAAATATTACCTTGATTTGCCAAAATATTTCATTAAATAAATAAATTATTTATTTACCTTTCCCTTCTACACATTCAATATAATTAATATTTCCATTATTAATTAAATTAACATATCCATTCTTCTTAATACATTCACCAATTGTCTTGTTTGTACTTATACATTTATTTTCACAACATTTAAAATTACTATTATAAGCAAAGTCTATTTCTTTCCATTTATTTTCAATTTTAATAAAATTCTTAAAAAGCATAATAAAAGCACGAATTTTTGTACGAGCTGTTCACTAATTATTAAAATAATTAAACATACCAAAGGCTTCTCCTTTAATTTTTCCAAAAAAATTGTTAAATCCTCATTCTCTGTGTTAAATAACCCTTACACCTTTTAAAAAATTAAATAAAATTAAAATATTTTTTAATTGGCGTTTTCATTAAAGTTTAAACTTTGACCGGATTTTCGGTCTTTGATCCCGAAAATTCGGTCCGGATAAAAATTTTTAAAGCCCAAAATCGGGTCCAGCATTTTCCAAATTTAAACTCTAATTTTAATTTTTAAAAATTTATTTTTTAATTTTCACCTTTTTAATTTGTTCTTGCAACAAATTAATTTCCTCATCTTTTTGCTTGTTATCATATTTTATTTTTTTAATTTTCTAAAATTTAATTTAAATAATTAATTTAAATATAACCTCTTTCTTTTCCTTTAATTTATTTTCAAGAAAAATATTTTTATATTCAATTATTTTCTTTTCTAACAGAAAATTATTTTCCACTTTAATTTTTTCATTAAATTCTGTCTAAAATAATTAAAAAAAAATATATTTAATTTAAATATCCCAAACAAACTTCCTTTAATTTATTTTCAAAATAAAAAACTTTCTTTTCTAAATTTAAACTATTTTCTTTTTCTTCAATATATTTTATTTGAAGATTGGCAAAATTATTTTGAAGTTTTATTAAATAATCGCTTTGACTTGGCTTAAACAAAAATTTATTTTTTTTTTAATTTTTTAATTTACTATTAATTCCAAATCACAATCTGATAATTCTTCTTCAGACATTTTAAAAAGAATTTAATTAAGACAATTAAATTTTATCTAAAATTAAATAATAACTGTGAAAAATCAAAAAAAAAATTAACTAAAAAATTGTAGACTTTTCTTAATTTTATTTTTAATTATAAAAAGTTTGTAATTGAAGGAAAAATATAAGAGAAAAGTCTGTTTTATATATTGCTAGACTTTGGCCTAGAGACAATTTTTAATAAAAATTATTTTTGAGAATATTTTTGTCTAGGAAATAAATATATTTTTTATTTGTCCTAAATAAAATAATAAAGAAATGTTTTGAGGGAATATTAGGTATTTTGAATTACTATTAAGTACTTTTAAAAGAATCATGGAAGAAAAATTTTTTTACTTTAAATCAAAATAATTTTAAAAAAACAATTTAAATTTTTTTTTGAGAAATATCAAAAAATACTTTTATTCATAACAAAATTGTAAAATAAAAAAATTTTTTAACGGATAAAAATTAAAGTAAAATTAATCCAACAAACATTCAATAAAATTGGGAAATAAAGTATTTAGAAATATCATACATAAAAGGTTTAGTTTCCAAATTATTTCCAAAATTTGTTTCTACAGAACAACAATTAAGTACAACATATGGTTTGAATGAGACATTATTGTCCTTTATTAACACAGCATTGCCTTTAAAAAATTACTAAATTAATTTTTAATTTTTAAAATTATTACCAATTTGTTTCCCATTTTGAGTAAAAAAAATATAGGGAAAGTCTTTAGGCGGATAAATCAATCCGCAACCAAAAACATCGTTATTATTCCAACAAAATGAAGGAAGTTTAAAAGTTGTATTTTGATTAAAAATTGAAGCAAAAGCTGCACCAAATCTAATATATTCATTATCAGCACGCACTTCAAGACCAATAAACATTTTATGATTATTTACTCCTTCCATTTTTGTACATTTAATTTCAAAATAAAATAAAGAATAATTGATGCATTTTTGTGGCTTTTTGAATGAATTTTCAGTCAAAATTAAAGAATCATTATTTACACCTAAAAGTGTATAAATCAAATTTTATAATTAATGGAGGGAGGTACATCCCTCGATGCCGCTGACAATACTCCAAATCAATGAATGAAAAATTGCATATATTTAAAAATTGATGCAATAACGTGAAAATGCGTGAAAATGCTGTGACTTTTAGAATATTTTTCCCCATTTTTGGGGTTGGAGGATGTGGATTATTCACTTTGGCTACATTTGCCTGTGATGGCACGAGACATATCGGGATATTTCAATCTACGAACTAATACGAACTAACTAACCCTACTGATTTCGGGACCTAAGGTCACTGGGTCTTGGATAGTATATTGTCCTGTTGAGGATACAATTTTCAAAAAGGTCAAATTTTTGAAATTTTCAATTTTTATGTTTTAGAACAAACGTAAACACGCAAAAAATTATTTTTGTCACCCAAACCCTATATGTCCGCACACCGCCTGAGATACCTTAAACAGCGGTAAATTGACATACTCCCAACTAATATTTACCCCCCCCCCCCTCTCTTCCCCAATAAGTAGTACATATTTACCTTTCCCTTCCACACAATTAATATATTTAACATTTCCACCATTACTTAAATTAACAAATCCATTTCCATTAATACAATTGCCTGTTGGATTTATTGAATTTATACATTTATTTTCACAACATTTATAATAATAACTATAATAACTAAAAGTCAAGTCAATTTTCCATTTATTTTCAATTTTAACAAAATCCTGAAAAACAAACAAATTATTTAAATTAATCAAAAATAATTAAACTAGCCAAATCTATATTTTTTAATTTTTCCACTTCAATTGTTAAATCAGCAAACTTTTTGTTAAATAAATCATTGGTCTTTTTAAAAATTAAATAAAATTATTTTTTGGGAAATCCTAATTTATTTTTTGTTCACCTTTTTAATTTGTTTTTCCAACAAATTTATTTTTTTATCTTTTTGATTATTCTCAGATTTTATTTTTTGAATTTTCTAAAATTTAATTTAAATTTAAATAATTAAATATCCAAAATAACCTCTTTCTTTTCTTTTAATTTACTTTCAAGAAAAATATTTTTATTTTCAATTATTTTCTTTTCTAACAGAAAATTATTTTCAATTTCTTTAATTTTCTCATTAAATTCTGTCTAAAAGTATTTATTAAATATTTAATTTGAATATTCCAAACAAACTTCTTTTAATTTATTTTCCATTTCTTTTATTTTTTGATTAAATTCTTTCTAAAATTATTTTTTCAAAATAATTTAATCTAAATAATTTCTAAAACCTCCTTTTCAAGATAAAAAATTTTTTTTTCCAAATTTAAACTATTTTCTTTTTCTTCAAAAAATTTTGTTTGAAGATTTTGAAGTTTTATTGAATAATCGCTTTGACTTGGCTTTAACAAAAATTTTATTTTATTTCTAAATTTATTTTTAAAATTTACTATTAATTCCATATCAAAATTTGCTATTTCATCTTCAGTCATTTTGAAAGAATTTGGTTATTTTAAAAGAAAATCAGAGTTTTATTTTTAAAAATTAATTAAAATAATACATAATTGTTAAAAATCAAAAATTAATTTTAAAAAATTAAAGACCTTTACTTAATTATATTTTTAATTATAAAATGTTTGTAATTGAAGAAAAAATATAGAAGAAAAATCTATTTATATATTGCAGGACTTTTAGCCTAGAGACAATCTTTGTAAAGAATTTTTGAAAATATTTTTGTCTGGGAAATATATTCTTTATTTGTTTAAAATAAAAAATCAAAAAATGTTTTGAAGGAATATTTTGAATTATTAAGTACTTTTAGAAGAATCATAGAATGAAGGTCTGATAGCCTGAGCAATTCATTAATTTAAGGGTGACGGAGAAGTCATTTTTCGAGAAAATTTCGAATTTCCTTTTTGCAAACAAAAATTTGATTGTTTTATCAGCAAATATGTATATATTTTCTTTTTTCAAATAGTTAATTTAAAAATAAAAAATTCCTTTTAGAATTAATAAATTTTTAACTTTAAATCAAAAAATAATTTAAAAAACAATTAAAAACAAATTTTAAATATTTTCTTCAATAATATTTTCTTCAGAAGCCTCAATTCTAGCCAAAAGAGCTTTTAACGCCGTCTCTCTCAATTGTTTTTGTTTATTCCCTTCTTCAGCTCTTCTATTACGTTTAATTATATTTAAATTATTACAAACATCCTCATTTTTATTTAATTTAATAATTAATTTTGTAAATAAAAAACATTGAGAATTTTTGTTTTTTCTTCTTTTTCTTTTAGTTATTGGATTTCCTGACAAAGAAAATCCTATTGAACGATTATTAAAATATGTTGAGTCGAAAGTTGAATGTCCAGAAGGCGATAATCTCTCATGAAAATGACAAAAACTTGATCTTGTTGAAGGAAAGGTTGTCTGCGAGAAAAATAAAGAAAAATTTTTATGTTTTCTTTGAGAGGGACGGAGTAATGAAAGCTTTTGGAAGTTTTTAATTTAAATCACAAGTTTATATCTCAAAAACTATCAATAAAAAACAATATTTGACCAAGAACTATAAAATTTTAAGGAATGTTAGTTAACAGTAGAGACCGGACTTGAAGTGTCGTACGAGAATCGAGGTCTCGAAAAATTGTGATCTTGATGGCCGAGATTGTTGATCGAGATCCCTTATTATTTTCGATCTCTAGTTAACACATTTAAGAAATGTCTGCACCAAAATTTTTGTGTTTTTAATTAATTTTTTAACAATATTATTCCAAAACAAAACTTTACCCTAACTTGTAGACCTTCCTTCCTTCCAAAACAAATATATTTTCCACTTTTAAAGTGTTTCAAAATAAATTGTCCTTTGCCTGTCCAATCTTCAGAAACAGTTTCAGGCAAAAAATATGCTTTAAATAAAAATATTTTTTTTTGTTAATTTAACTCTTAATTACTTGAACATTTATTATCTCCTTCCTCGTCATTATTTCCTTTACCCAAAATTTTATTTATTTTTCCAATTTTTTGTATTTTAACAAAATCATTAGTACATAAATTAAATAAACGCCAAATTGTAACTAAATTTTCTCCTTCTTTTTCTTCTTCTGATTTTTCAGAATTTTTTAATTCTTTAATTATTTCGTTTTCCCATTCTTTTCTTCTTTTTTCTTTTAAATTATTTATTTGACGCCGTTTAATTTTTTTGTTATTTAAAATTGTTTTATCATCTATTAAATTGTTATTGTTATTATTGTCTTCAGCCTCTAATCCTAGTTGTGATATTCTAAAAATAATTTATCAGGTTCAAAATATTCTTGATAAGAAAGAAAAATATGTTTATGCTTGAGATCTGTACTTCTCCCAAAAATTTTAGTTAATAATGAAACTGAAGGAAATTTAGCTGATTTCTGCACCCATTGAGTATAGGCCTTAAAGATTTTAGGGAATTTATAGAATCTTCAGCAAAATCGTGGAAATTTTGGAGAAAATGAAAAATATGAACGTAACTTTTATCAAAGGGGAATAAGTTCCGAACATTTTCCCTCTAAAATGTAAATTTCGAAATTCGGAACTTTATAAAAATACATATATTTAATCCTAGACCAATATAGTTTTCAAAAAAATACTTTAGATTTTTTGTTTGTAATTTTCAATTAGATAAATAATTCAAAAAATATTTACTTGTCAATTAATTCTTCAATTTTTTGATTACTTTTTTGTTTATTTTGTTGTTTTATTGTTGCAAAAACAACAAAATTGAATAATTTTGTTGTTTCTTCTTTTTTATTTAATTTTTGATTTAAATTAAATTTTGGGAAGAAAATAAGTAAAATACAAAAAATAATTAATAAATACCTAAAAATTATAAAAAAAAATTTGGAAAATTTAAAAATTAAAAGATTAATAATTTTTGTGGATACCTACATATGTAAGTTAAATGAGTTTACGAATTGAAAAAAAATTTCCACATTTTTTGTTTTCTTATAAAATTTATTTTTTTGGAATGATATTCAATTTTTGTTAAGAACATTATAATATCCAAAAGTTTACATTTTAGTTTATTTTTTTATGAAATATTTTTATTTAACTTTTTAGTAATTTTAACTAAACTTTTTTAATTTAAATTTAAATTTAAAAATTAAATATTTAGACTAACCTTTGATATTTATTTTTGGACAAAAAGCAACAAAAATTTTCCATTATTTTTATTTCCTCTAAAATAATATTATTTATTTAAGCATTTCCAATTTTTGAATAAAAATAAAATTAAATTTTAAAAAAATATTTATTTATTTTGTTGCAAAAATAAATTTTTCTCTATTATTATTTTAATTTTTTGCCTCACCCCTTTTTTAATAAACCCCTTTTTTCTCCTTTATATATTTTGCAGAATTAGGTATTTTTAATTTATATCCTTCCTTTTCCTTTTAAGCAAAAGCCTTATAGATTAAAAATTACAAAAAATTCTTTTAAAATTAATTTAGTTGTTTTTAAATGAAAAACTGTTTTTTCTTTATTATTTTTGTATGGACATTGCGTCGAGAAATTGCTCAGTCGAGTTAGGGATGAAACGTTAGAAGTTATTAAATTTTGTGTTAATATTGTCACAAAATTTAAGTTAATACACAAAATTTTAATATTTTCAATAGAGTTATCTAGTTTTTTTTAATTTTCAGAGAATTTCTGATTTTTTATTACTTTTTTTCAAAAATAATAAATTAAAAATCCAGATATTTATAATAGAGTTAGTTAACGAAATGAAGCAAGTTTCTGCTCAAAAATTTTTAATTTGATCTATTTATGTCAGCTAAAGTAAGGGTTTCAAGCAGAAATTAATTAATTAAATTACAAAAAATATTCTTATTTAAAAAATTAATTTACAATAAAAAAATTGAAAGAAATGATGATTTTTCATTGTAATGTATTTGTACTAATTCCCACCTTGAAATAAATATATATATTTTTATTTTTTTTTATTTTTCTTCACAAAATCCCTGCCAAGGACTTTTGTGGGGGAAGAAGAAGAAATAATTATCCTTCCCCTCTCTTTTATTTTCTTTTAATTTCTTTTTCTTCCTCATATTCTCTTCTCCGTTTTTCTTCCAAATTATTTTCCATTCGATCTGCTTCAGCAAAAGAGCAACGAACCGTTTTGGATTGGATTTATTTTTAAGATTGGATTTATTGTAAGGGAAGGGAAGGGGAAGAAGAAAACTAGAAAAAATAATAAAATTTAAACAATATTTTGTATTTAGATAAGAGTTTTTAAAGGAAATGTTATGGAAATAAACAAAGAATATTAAAAATATATTTAATATAAATTTAAATTTTTTCAAATTTAAATTTTGAGAAATTTTGAAATTTTATTTTTAATGGTGGGTGAAATGATTTTGAAGTGATTCCGTCCCTTATAAAATTTATCTATGTGCCTTTAAAATTCTGTAATTTTACACAAGTATTTTTAATAGTGTCAACTAGCTTCACTAAAAATTTCATAATTTTTGATAAAGTATATTAAAAGTTATAATAAAAGATTGAAAGTGAATGTAAACTTTCTAAGATTAAACATTTTGACATATTTTCTATAATAATTTGTGAAATACCTTAAACAAAGATTCTGTAATGTTTAAAGTGGTTAGGTACTGCTGTTGAGGATATCTAAGCAAAATTTTAAAATTTTAGCTCCTTTTTTAAATATTTTAAAGACGAGCAACGTTTACATTATCAAGCTTCATTGAAAAAAAATTTTTTTTAAGTTTAAAAATTTTTACCATTAAATTTAGTTGATGTTTCATATTTTAAAATAAACATATTAATTTTTAATTTTATAAAATTAATAATTTATATATTTATTTTGTAACATATAATTTCTGTTTTAGTTAGAAAAACAATAAAGAGAAAAATTGAAAAATATATTTTATAATAATTGGTTTTTGAATTTTAAATTATTTTTATTGTTTACGTTAAAAATATTTTTTGGCAAAACAAAAGAAAATTAACATATAATTTTGAGTTAATAATTTTTAAAATTAATATTTTAAAACTCAAAAAAAAGTTTGAATATTATTAAAGCATTTTTGTTGTTTGGTTTAAGGATTGTTTACAAATACAAAACATAGGTTTCTGATCTTTTTAAAAACAAATTAATGTCCTGTGGCTACCCCCCCCCCCCCAATTTTTCTTTTAAATGATTGAAGATTAATTTAAATTATTTAAATTATAATTAAACAAAAATTAATCATATAAAAATAATTTACAGTAAACTTTCCGTTTAATTCACATCATTATTAGCCAACCAACTAACTCATTTGCGCAAAAAACGCTAATTAAATTTTAGAAAAAATTTTTTTTTAATTGTTTGGGTGTGTTTAAATTAAATTTAAAATAAATTAAATATTTACGTTATTTAAAATATAATTTAATTTTTTAATAAAAAATGTCATTTGCCACTATTTTCAAAAAAATTACGGAAATGAAATTGCGGATAAATTTTTGTATTTCTGGCCTAAAAATTATATTTTACAGGTATTGCTTATCTATTTGGAAACTTTTCTTGTTAAATTACTACAAACAACCAAGTTTGTTCTAAATTTCGGAATCGGCAATCTAACAGTCTCTAACTCGAGAAAATCCAGCAATGTCCTCTTCCACATTTCAGTCTCCAAAAATCTCATTCAAAAACTTTTTTCCTAAAATATTACCCAATTATTTTCTCTCTAATTTAATTTATTCTTTTTCTATAAATAAATTTATTTTCATCATTTCCTGATATTTACAGAATTTAAAGAAAAACAAAGTAAATACCTAAAAGAATCTAAAAGTCCGCAAGTTCCGCTTAATACCGTTTTTTCATTTTCTAACCAAAAAAGTAAATATATTTGAGTATATTTCAATAAAAAGTTTAATCAAATCAACTTCCCTCCTCCTCCCCTTTTTTCTCAATTTTATTTTACTTTTTTTCTAATTTAATTTTAAATAATTTTCTAAGAAATTTTATTTATTTATTTAACTCCCAAAGGTAAAAATGGGGACACAAAATCCCTCTCATTTCCTTCAAGTCATTTTAAATAAAACACTCGTTTCGTAGGTGATAAACGAAACGAAAAGTGGCTTTTAATTATTTTAAATAATAATTTTTTAGGATTAATTTAATCAAAATATACACAAGTTTGTTGACTATCTAATTAGTAAAAAAATAACAGAATCAGCTTAAGTGTATAACAAGGAAGAATTTTTAAGTAAATTTTGTCAATGAACCCTTACCCAAATAATTTTAAATTTTCCTGCCTTTTACAAAGGAGAGGCTTTTGGGAGTCCGTGGAACTTCGGGATGAAATTTGGCAGACAGGTAGAGCATACCCTACTTTAGTTATGAAATTTTCACCATTTTAGGTCCACGGTACCATTTTGCTAAAATGGTTCAAATTTCACAATAGAAAGGTTATACTCTACCTCTCTACCAAATTTCATCCCGAAGTCCCACGGACACCCAAAAGCCTCTCCTTTGTTAGGTAAAAGATTGAAGGGAAAATACCCTTACTCACTTCCCTTAATTTATTTGTTTAGATTAATCTTTTTGTTTTTAATTTTAAAATTAAAAATTTTTTCATTTTTATACGATATCCGGCAAAATAAAACACAAAGAATATTTATAATTAAATAAACTAAAATAATCCTAGAAATTTGGTCATTCAGTTAATTTTGGAATTCTTTTATTCTTTTTCAATTTTATTTATTTTGTTTTTATGTGCAAATTAAAAAATAAAAATTAAATTTTAATTTCCTCATTTAAACAAATAAAACACACAATCTGTGCCCTTTTTTCTAATTTTGTATTTAAACAATTGGTTTTTGAAATAATTTTTTTCTAAAATGGCAATTTCCGTTAATGGCAACTCCCCCCATTTTTATTGTTTATTTAAATGGAACTAGCAACTATCCAAATTATAAACATTTTTATAAATTTAGTAGTTGGCTATTTATTGGAAAACAGAAGTGGCCTGAATTTTTGCTACTTCTATTAGCATCAATTTAAAATTTTGATTCCTTTAATGATTAGTAACTGAAAAATATTTAGAACTTTTCCTTCAACTACCTAATTATAAGCACCCATATTTTTTAAGTCTTTCGAATTGGAATGTGACTTTCAAATAACTCTTTTATGATTGTAAGGATTCACCTAGAGCATTTAAAACTCTTAGGCGGAGGGTTAAACGAGGAACAAGAGAAAGCTTCTTGATCTCTCTCTCATTTTGCCATTCCTGATCATAATCTTAACAAATTTTTTTATATGTATATTTATTTTTAAAACTCTTTAAAATAAATCTCCATTTTTGCAAACACTTTTTTGTTTTTGTTTATATTTTTTTCAGTAAATATTTACATTACAATCTTTTACTAATTATCAAATAAATGTCATCTCTTAGCAGCAACAAAAAAGTTCTCTTCGGCATCTCTTTAATTTTTGTTTTGTTGGCAATTTGTTCAGCATTTCCTGGAAGACATTCAAGCGATTTTCAAACGGTATTTTTAATTAAGAGTTTTTTGTATTTTTTATTTAAAAAATTATTTTAAATATTTTTTGTCTTCACGCAAGCTTTATTTGTATTTAAATAATTTCATATATTTAATGAAACCAAAAGATTAAAATAAAAATTTAATTCCAATTAAATAAAAAATCTTTTTTCTAATAATTAATAAAAATAACTAAAATTCTAATTGATTAAAAATGTTTTAGAGGATTTATATATTCTATTTTCACTTAGAAATCCTCAAGAATTTTTTGAAAATGAATCTAAATTTATAAGCCTTCCCCGAAACTGGAGTTTAAGAGCTTAAAAATTGAAATTTTAAAGTTTCGAAATAGAGACGGTAAATTATTTAAAACCGAAAAGATATCCGGACTTGATAAACTATTTTTAAAAATTTTTTTTCATTTTCCAGCGTTTTTTCATTCCCGATTCTTCTTTGGCTGCCAATCTTCTAGCTGGCCCTCCACAATTTGTGCCAGGTCCATCAATGCATCAACCAGTTCTTGCTTTACGTCCACCTTTCAAACGTTATTTTGATTCTCTAGCTGGTCAATCTCTTGGAAAACGATCAGCCCCGCAATTTGAATATAATATTGAAGAAAAGAGAAAATAAAAAAAGAGAAAAAAAGAAATTTAAAATGATTTTTTTGAATTTATATATATTTTAATTAAATGTTTGAAATTATTTGGAATTAAATAAAAGAGAGAAAAAAATATTTTTAAATTTTTGAATAAATTTTTTGGTTATCTAATTTGTATTTTTAAATTCAGCTCCTAAAATTATTTAGGACCATTCTTCCTCCAAGAATATAATTTAGAAATGATGATTACTTTTACAGATTGGTAATTCAAAAAAACTTGACTTTTTATTTAGATACAAAATTGCAGTTAGAAGCAGGGCTGGCTTCAATCAAAAGGAAATTTTATAATCCACAATTGCAATTCTGTTGGCCCAACTCATGTGTCGGTCTGATGACTTTCAATTTCCGACACCTTGAGTATTTTTTTAAAACTAATAATGTATAAAAAAATATTTATACTTTGTATCTTTGAAGAAAAAAGAAAGAACTTTTATTATTTTTACTTAATATGTAAAAATACATTCTTCATTTTACTAAAGTAAAAGATCTGCAATTCTGTATTGTTAAATATAGTAGCCTAAACTAATTTTTGGATCGGGGTTTTGTATAAAACCCTTCTAATGTGTTACCAGTAAGGTTGTCGGATAGATGGAAATCTTCGGATATCCGGATCCAACATCTTTAGTCACCAATCAATCTTTCGTTAGATCTTTTAGATCTTATAGATCTTTCGTTACTTCCGATTTTCAACACCTTTAGAATTTCCGACGACACCCGATACAAAAAATTTAATTTAAACTTCCCGTTACTTTCATTTCCGAATTTATAAAAATAAAATATCATTTAGAAATAATTTTTAAAAATTAAGAAATATTTAAATATAAAATTTTTTTCACTTCCTCCTTTGAAAAGGGCAAACATTGTGTAATTGTTAATATAAAATATAAATTTTATTTATCATTATTTTATTTTTTTAAAATTAATTTTGTTAAAATTTAACTTAAAAATAGAAAAGAATTAAAATTTTTGTTAAAGAAATTTTCTTCAAAAATTTTTTTCGTTTAATTTTTTCTCCAGAAATTATCCCCAACTCTTCATAAATATTATGTTAAATAATATATTTATTATTTTAATAATTTTACAATCTTTATTTATTTTTCCTTTAAATTCTTCAGGTATTTAATTTAATTAAATAAAAAAAAGTTTTGAATTTTAAAAGGTTTTGATTTGGAGAATGAAATTACAGACTTTCTTCAAAAAAATACTTCAGAAGAAGAAAATTCTTTGTCCCCTTTTGAACATTGTTTTCGAGAAAGTCTTCCTTTTCTTAAAGAAAAAATAAATAAAATAATTAATTATTTTCGTGAAGTTTTTAATAAAAATAATTTAAATGAATTAATTAAAAATCCAAAAGAAAAATTTGAACAAATTGAAAGAATTGATAGTAGTATAGGTTTTGGACAAAAAGAAGTTTTGGACAATTTTTTGGGAATTTTATTTTGGGAACGTTCAATGGGGAAACCACGAGAGAAGTTTAATTTTAAATATTAATAAATTTGATGAAAAAACTAAGAAAATTAAGGAATTCCTATTACAGGCGGATCTCTATTAAAAATAAATTAGGAGTTGATTTTTAATTTTTATATGGTTGATTTTCAATCTTTTTGTCATTCTCGTGAAATTTAATTCTTCCAATCTATGTAGAAAATAAAATTATTTAGATGACATTTTCGGATATTAATTTTTTATATATGGAGATAAAAATTTTTAAGCTTCTTTTCAATCTCGTAACCTAACAATACCCTCAATAATACTCGATTTAAGATAGAAGAAATTCAATCCTAAAGGGTGTATCTACATATAATTGTGGTTAAGGAATTCCTATTAAATTCCTATTACAAAGCGATCAAGTTAATTTTATTCGTTTTTTGGATATTAATTTTCTATTTAAATATTATTTATCTGATAAACATTTTAAAAAATAAATTTAATTTAACACTTAGTAATTGGAAAATTAAAACAAAAGAAGCTAACAAGAAAATAAATAAATGTGTAAAAAAACGTTTAAAAGCAATAAATAATGGAAGTTGTTCTTTATTTATTTTAAATAAAGGTTACGAGATTGAAAAGAAGCTTAAAAATTTTTATATGGAATATACAGAATTTTATTGGGGTGTTTATAAAAATGAGGAAAATAATAAAAATAATTTTTTGAAAAAAATTTTGAGGTTGGAAGTATTATTTTTTTTAATTTTCCGAATGTTTAAAGTGGAGAGGGACTAGGAATTTTAAGGAAAATCAACATTTTACCGAAGAATTTAAAAATCAATTTAAAAAATAAAATTAAATATTTAGATTGGAAACGAGAATGACAAAAAGAGAATTGAATTATCATTCATTATTGAAAAAATGTATATGTGAGAAGATTGTTAATGATGAAATATGACAACAATAAAGGGACATATGTATAAAAATGATTTTTGTATTGTATTACTTCTGAAATAAATTTTCACTTAAAATTTTTTTTATTTTGTTAGTTTCCATTTGACAAAATTCTTGGAATTTTGAAACACAAATTTTCGAATTGATTTTAAAATATGCAGATGCAAAAATTTTAATCGATTTACCTACAGCTTAAGTAAACAACAAAAAATTTTTTTAATTTATTTGAGTTTTTACCATACAAATTTATTCAAACAATATCTTACATTAAGAATTAGAAGAAATATCTACAACAACCACACTAGGTATATACAATATTTACAAACAATATACATATATTTACATACAACAATAATAATCATATTTCAAACATCCTTTATTCTAACCATTCATATCTTCCTTCAAATGCCAGGGAAGATTCTCGGTTGCTCAATTTCGATAGCACGGTGCACAATTGTAGGATCTTTCTAAAAGAAAAAGAAGTCATTAAACAAATTAACTTAATCTAAGGCTAATTTCCCACCTTCCAACTGAACGGCTCGGCCAACTGTTCCTGACTCAGATTTGCAAGGGCAGCCTTCAGAAGAGTCGAAATTTGGAAGTAGTCGACTTTTGTCTTGGAGGAGTCGATGGACTTTAAGATCTCGTCAAACGTGTCAGGCATATTAGACAGCAGCAAATCACGTCCCAATTTGCGGCAGTGGATCTTGAAGTCGAGCGTAGAGCTGTGAGGAAGTTTGTCCCAAGGCAAAGCACCTGTAAAATTGAGAAATAAATTGGTTTACAAAATTGGTAAATCTCAAAAAAATTACCATTAAAGAATTCATGGCACATATAGAACCAGGATTCGATATCGTCCTTCGGCTGGTACTCCACACGACTGTAATTCGAAATCGGCCTGTAGGCGTCAGTGCCCAATATTGGACACGCTCCGGTTGGACGTGACTTTTCCTGACGCTGCCGAGCCAATCCAAAGTCGATAATGAAGACTTGGTCATCCATCTTCGATTGAGGCAGTCCAACGACGAAATTACTCGGTTTAATGTCCCGGTGCATCCAATTTCGATCATGGAGTGACCATATGCGCGCAAAAGTTTCCAGGCAAAGTTTGAGTGCATCAGCTTGAGTTAAGCTCTGATTGGGTAGCGAGAGTCTAATTCGGTTTAAGTCGGTGCCTAGACGCTGGATCACAAGAACACGGCTGCCGTCGGACGTCTGGAAACGGTCGTAGAGTTCCGCGAAGCCACAAACGCCTTTGCAATCAAGATAAACGCGAGCCTCAATGCCCAAAGTTCTCCTGTTAATAAAAGAAAGGAATTTAGATTTTATAAATTTTAGCCCTAAAACTCACTTCTTTTCGTTGTGAGCTTCAACTTTCGCCATACACTCATGTGCCGGATTCTTTTTGTGACGCACAAAGTAGACTCTGGAGAAAGGTCCAAAGTGGACGAGACGAAGCGGACCATATCCAACACGCATGATGGCAAACAAGTCATTGTCACGCACTGATGGATCTGCTCCTTCTGGCACTGCAAGCTTGTCGTTGCTCACGCTTCCCTTCTCTTCTTTGCCACTTGCTTGCTCCTGAGGCTGCTGCTTCTCGAAGCTTGCATCCGGCGCGCTTGGAACCTGTAATTAGCTTTGTATGTATTAGATGAAATGGACTCGCTTAAGAGAAACTAGCCTGTTTGGCCTGATAGAGCGTCTCGTTCTCCGCCGTCGGCTGCGCTCTTGTAGACAAGTCAACGTAGGCGGACCGATCGAAATTCGGCTGCTGTATCACGTCGGCTGAGTTGGTAGGTTCGGCTTGACCGCCTTCGACGCAGCAAGGGCCAGCAGGTTCGGGCGCAGTAGTCTGCTGTTGATTTTGTGATGCTGGATTCCACGCGGCCGCAGGTGCGCCTAAGTTGATGTAGTCGGAGTCCATTGAACAGAAAAAAGCTGGCAGATTGGGTGTATTGTCGATGATGGTTGTCCGATGATAACCCGGTTGCTTTTATACACTAGAAGCGTAACTGATAAAACAGGGAATTCTTAGTATAAAAATTGAACAAATAGACTAACTGAGCTGCACAACTCACTCATCATGGCACCGCGCAAGGAGGACTCTCGTGGACGTCGACGCAGCAGGAGCAGGGACAGGCGTGTATCCATCGACAACAGGCGTTGTTCTGTCGGCAACAGAAGGATGGCAACCGCCGGCAACCATCGTCGAACAGCTCAAGGACGCAGTGCATCCAGGGGGAGGACGGCAGGTGGTCAGCAATCCATGGTACGGGGAGTCAGGACGCAGCGTCGAGTCGCAGCATCGAGAGCCGCAGTTGAGCCTTTGCCGGACGAAGAACGACAACGGTCATCAACAAATTCGCTCATACAAGAACAGAATGCTGCTCAGCGATGGTTTCAAGGTGATTTTTTTGAATTTTGCAAATTTTTTTAAAAAACTGATTTGTATTTTTATATTTAGTCGTCAATCAGGAAGATGTCAGAGGTGTTCGTCAACAGTACGCCATAGATCTCCAGCAGTACAAGCGACCCGGCGGGAAATACGAGGCTTTCAATCAAATGGAGAGCGAGGCTTTGGGCCTAAACCGATATGAGGATGTCCAACTGCTGGACCATTCGCGGGTCGTCTTGAGAAGAGCCGGCGGGATAGACTACATTCATGCATCGCACGTACACGGTGGGCCTTTTCCAATGATCTGTACCCAAGGACCTCTCGACAGGACGATCGGCCACTTTTGGACAATGGTTGCAGAAAACAATTGCGCGGTAAGACTTAAATTTTTAGCTGAATATCAACTTTTAAAATAAATTGTTCACTCAATTTCAGGTGATCGTTCAGCTCTGCCAGTACGTCGAGGATGGGCGGAGAAAATGTGCCGACTACTTTCCCCAGGGGAGATCGACCAAATTTGGCAACGTCACAGTGGAAAAAATAAGCCAGACGCAGGAGTCGCCTTCTAACCCGCATGTGAAAAGGACATTGTTCAACGTCGCACTGAGAGGGGACAAGCCCATAGAAGTAAGCAAGGAGTGAGTGAGTTAAACCAAATTTTTACAATTATAGGTAGCGCATTTCCGGTTCGATGGATGGCCCGATCATGACGTCCCCGACAATCCTGCTTCGTTTCGCCAATTCCGACTTGCGATTCTGCGACAGGCGATCGAGAAGAAGTGCACCGTACTTATACACTGCAGCGCTGGGGTTGGCCGCACTGGCACTTATGCGGCCATAGAGATCGCCATCAGAAACCTGATCCAGAACGACCACCTGATCCAGATGTCGACCGTCTACCGAGCTGTGCGCAATCAACGCGAGAGGGCAATTCAAACTGATCTTCAAGTAATCTACATGTAACTGTTTCTAAAAGAAAATTTTTTTTTAATTTCCAGTACTTGTTTCTCCACAGAGCAGTCATCGATGCAGCCGTCGTGGCAGGCAAGCTTGAACAAGCGACAGTGGAACCGTTCCTTGCCGAATATGAAAAGGTCGTCAAGCGAAAGCGGAGGGAGGCTGCGGAGCAGTATGAAAAACACAAGGCTGAACATGATGCAAAGAAGAACTGATGGATAATTGTGTTGATTTCACTCACTTGTTGTTTTTTGCCTTGTATAATTGTGTTGATTTCACTCACTTGTTGTTTTTTTTGCCTTGTATAATTGTGTTGATTTCACTCACTCGTTGTTCTTTTGCCTTGTATAATTGTGTTGATTTCACTCACTTGTTGTTTTTTTTGCCTTGTATAATTGTGTTGATTTCACTCACTTGTTGTTCTTTTGCCTTGTACATATAATTGTTTTGATTTCACTTATTTTTTTGTTGTGAATAAATAAATATATAAATCTGTGTAAGCTGTATGACTAAATTTATAAATAGGGTTGTCTTAAGAATTTCCATCCAGAAAACTTAGGTTGCAGTCTAAATCCACTTTGTGTGGGAAAAAATTGCGAAAAGTTTTGGTTTTCATCATATGCGTTCAAAAAAATCTAAATTTCTATCAATATTTCCATCCTTAAGGCTTTCTGAAAAGCCCATAAAATTATCTACAAAATAATCCTTATCCTAAAAATATTGACATGTATGCATATTCATTGAAAAATGATCAGCCTTCCAAAATACCCCAAAAATGTTAACTTACTAAATAAAAAAATGTTAACTTACTTAATAATAAATTCCCTTTTTGGAAATTCTACGCCTGAGTTATCTTGTGTTGACTTTTAGAAGTTTAAAATGAATTTTTTTCTTTCAAAGTTTCAAATGTCTAATCTTTTTCCATGAATGTAAATTTAAATTTATCTTTTCTTTTAATTATAACTGAGATGTACAGACAACTAAATATTTTTGCCAATAAAATCCATTATTAAATGTACAACCATTTAAAGTCATAATAAGTATATAACGGCACGATAAATTATGGCAATAATAAATCCCTAGAATCTCCTTTCATTGACTGTGAATAGGGTTGTCGGATCCCGGGAGATCGCTGGATATTCGGATCCTAGATATCCTGGACACATCGCTGGATATTTGAACCGTAAATTTCGAATATCCGAATCTTTGACAGAAACAACCAATCCAAGACAGAAACTTGATATTCCTCCGACAAAAAATTATATTTATTTTCACTTGCCTCATTTCTACCCTTTCTTCTCTTCTCCCGCTTATCTTTCACTCAAATAAAATATTTGTCATTAGGGGGTTATAAAGATTTCGTCCAAAAAAAGTGAACGGCGAAAGTCAATTTAAAAAGCGAATGGTGAAACAACAAAAAAAGGCGAAATCGGCGAAAAACGAAAGGCGAAACTGGCACATTCCTGATATACACCTTTTATGCTGAAACTTATTTTCTAAAAGATAATCAAAATAACTAACTTATCTGCTCCATTTTTTCATGACTTTATTATAAAAATTTATATAAATTATTTTAACTTGTACATACTCTTTTATATCAAAAAGTTTAAAGTTTTCGTAGTGCAAACTGCGCATTTACCAAAGAGAGATGAGAAAGATCCAATTTTTTTAATTTTTCGAGCAAGAATGTGATTGCCGAGTGAGCAGGCTGCGTTAGTTACTCCGACTGATACTGTTCTTTAACTATACAACCTACTACCTCAACATACACATAATGCCATTTAAATTTATTAAGTTTGTAATTTAATGACTCAAAACTCTCCTAAAATGTTTTTTTTTCAAATTTTAAACCTCTCATTTAAACAAAAAAGGGTTAATGATTTTAAATAATTGGAAATTTTATTTTTCAAATAAAATCAAAAATTCCAAAAAAAAAAGTTTTGTTTAAATAGGATCAGCGATTAAATATTTTTCGTCTAATGATTCCCATTCTGTTATTAAAAATAATTTGTGTTGTTAATGTTGCAGAAAAAGAATTTAATATTTTAGATTTTAATATTTAATTTTAAATATTTTAGAGTAGAATTGCTTAAAAAGGCCTTTTCACCTAACCAATCCACCCGAAACGCCGAGCCAGTCTACCCAAGTGCGGCCCGTTCTGGACTTGCCAAGGACGGACACGAGAGACTAGTTCGGATCTACGGGTTGACCAGATAGGGATTTTAGCCATAATCAGAATAAATTAAAGAAAAGAATGTACATTTATGGTCAACAATAAAATTTAAAAATAATCAACATATTGAACCCTCGTAAAAGAAAAGAAAGAACGGGAGATGTACATACCCCAAAAATTAAAAATCCAAGCCAAGCACAAAAAATGAAAATTTCTCATAAAATAAAAGCTGGGAAAACCGGTCCAAAAATACATATAATTTTAAAAAATTTTCTAGAACAACAGAAAACATAGCACTTGTATGAGTGAATCGTTGGTGAACAATGTAAGTGGTAAAGACCGTCTAAAGTCCACTAGACGGCGCCAGAAGGGACTAAACACGAGGGAAGAAACGATGAAAACCCAAGCGCCATTGACCAGATGAGTGGACAAAAGAAGAGGAAAAAAAAGAAAAAGACAGCAAAAAAAGATATGTAGAATAATGAGGGAGAGCTGTGTCTAAAAGGAACCATTTTGGCAATCTGCCAAAATTCGCCCAATTGAAGGATTTAAAATTTTGAACAGGTAACAAAAGAGAATTTTTTAGAATTATTTTTTTGTTAAAGATCAACCTAGCAGAGAAAAATTAGAAAAATTATTAAAAACACATGAAAAATAAGAAAAATCTGGACAAGTTCAGAAAATATGTATTTTTCATGCGTATCCATCGGTACAAGATAAAGCTATGAAAGATCGCCACGGCCAAAATGAGTACAGAAAAATTCACCGATAAATACCGATGAACTAATAACGTCAGTAATACGGTACCGGATCAAGCTAAAACATCGATTTTTAAAAATTCAGAGAGGGTTAAGTGAGTTTGAGGGACTGATCTAATTTTTGTTCTGATTTATGGTTCATACTTTGATCTTTATTTTATTCGTAATTTTCAAGAAAAACGGGATTACGTACATACGTAAGCCACTAAAATTTTTTTGTCGATAAGGAGGAATCTAGGCATATCGAATGGAACGATGCCCGCAGCGAAGGCTTACCCTCCGTAGCAGCATTTCCCAGCGAATATTCAGATAGACATAATTTTGTGACTCAACTGCCCTTTTCCTCAGTTTTTTAAAAATCGACATTTAAAACCATTTTGGCCGCGTCGATCTCATGATTGCCTAGTGTGATTATAAAAAATATCAAAAAAGGAATAGAGAAATCTTCAAGGTTAAAAAATAGTTTTAGAACATTTATAGTTAGAAAATTAAAAGATTTCTGTTTGGGAACGAAAATGACCGGAAAGAAAATAAAACGAAATTTATTCTTTTGGAACATATTTTTAGTGTGAATGACCAATGGCGGAGAAACGAGGTTAAACTAAAGATTAGTGACTGTGAAAGGAAAGGAGAAAAATAGAGATGCAGATGGGGGAGTTTAAGTCACGAGAAATGGTTATTTGGCGAAAAGCCAACAAACGACCGCCAAAGAATAGAGTGAATGCGCATATAAAAAGAGAAAATAGGAGAAAATATTTAAGTAGAGGTATGCAAAGAATAAATAGAGAGTAAAGGAGAAGAGAAATTGTTGTTCTTTCAAAACACAAAATATTAAGAGAAGGGACAAAATGTCCAAAGATTTTTTCTCAAAAATGTGTTTTTTGCAAAAAAAATTGTGTACTATAAGGTCCTATGTCAAAAAAATTATTTAAAAATCTTTAAGCGAAATGTACGGTATTTTTTACGCCGATGTGCGAACGGTGTTTTGTACTGACACGCCTAGTTTTTTGAAGGGAGTTAAAAAAATTTTTTGAAATTTTTCTCATGTCAATTTATTTCTCCCTTCTAACTACATATAAATTACTGACCATTATGTCTCTAATATTTTTTTTTAATTTTCTTTCTCAAATTTTTCTAAGCTTGCTGACCGCCGATTAGTAGTGTCCTAAATGTAAGCGCGACAGGAACGGACAGGCACGGACAGACAAAAGAAATGGAAAAGAGACGCAGAGTTAGGAAAAACTGAATAGAGAAAATTCAACGCTCGAGGCGAATGATGAAGAGAAAATGAAAAATAAAAACATTGAGAGGGAGGGAGGGAGGGGATGTTTTTGAGGCTATTCGGGTTGAAAAATATATTTTTTGGCCCCCAAATTGTGTTTGTTGTCGTCGATATGTGTAGGAAGGAGATGACATTAGGAAAAAGAGATGTGAGTAGGAAACTAAGGGGAGACATGAAATGGGTGGTCTCGAAATCAGAAAGGGGGTCGGGAATGAAAAAAAGGGGAATGAGGTTAAAATTTAATATTTTAGAGGGACTGTTTAAATAAATAAAAATTACATAAAAAAAGAATTTAGACGTAAAGAAATTGAAAATTTGAGGGAAAAATGAAAATTCACGAGAAATTCATTATCTGAGAAATAAACAAATTATCCTAATGAAGAACAAGAAAATTTCCCTCTAACTTTTAAAAAATAAAAGTTCTGTTCACCTTAATATTGTTTTGGTAAGATGTGCGTATCTTATTGGCTTGGATTTTAAAAAATATATTTAATCTGTTAGTAGTTGTTTACTATTTATTTTGTTTTTATTTATTTATTTTTAATATTATCGACCATAAATTATTAAATAAACAAAAAATATTTCATGTAAACAATTAAGAATAGAAAATTAGAGAAAATTAAAAAAATTGATGAGAAAAAGAAACATGCGCAGTTTACACTTTATAACATTTTTTTAATTTTTTTGGGAATTTTTCCAGAATTTAAATGTCTTTTTAAAATTTTATTTTAAAATAATGCTCCGACTATAAAAAATTAATATTTTCACAATAAACGTATTAAAATGAAAATAATTTTCCAAAATTGAGAGAACAATTGACTCTGGCTTTTATATTTTATTGTCTCGAAAAAGAAGTTTCCCCAAAAAAATATTTGATACCAATTCAAGTATCACAAACCGGTAATTAAAAAGTTTATCCATCTACATACTTTATAGCTAGTCCCAAAACCAGAGTTTTTCTTTGTTTCTCAAAATTTTTATTAAAAAATAAAAATAATCTTAACATACCAAAAAAGAAGAGAGAAAACATCCCCCCAAAATAGCAATAAAATATCCAAAAAATTGCGTGACGAATTTAATTTCTTTTAAAATATTTTGACTTAAAGTATTTTTTAAAAGGTTTTTATTGGGAATATAAGAGAAAATAAATAAATAAAAACTCTGGAAGCAAATAAAATATACTAAATGAATCATTCTTTGTTGAGTTTTTTGGACATTAGTCATCATTTTTAAATATACAAGGGAAGGATATTTAATTTAGAATTTATTGAGGTAATAAAAAATTGTTGGAATTTTTTAATTTTATTATGTAGAGGAAAATAAATATTAATTTTTGAAGAAAATTTAATTAATTTATTGTTGTTAAAAGGGAAATGTGTTTAAATTATTTGAAAAATTTGAGAATATTTTTAACTAAAATTTTCTAAAAATATTAGAAATTAGAAAATCTAAATTTTTTTAATACAATTAGAATATCTCGATAAATTGAAGGGACCGAAAAAAGTTTGTTACATCGGGTCATTTTAAGAGAAACTTTAGTCAGGGACCAGAAAAAGATTACAATAATTATTTCGAGCGTTTTGTAAGATATTAGACTAAAATAAAAGGAAAATAATTTTGGCAATATATTTAATTTAAAATGGTTGAAAAAAAGAGGAAATGATTTATATAAGTATTTTTCAAAAGAGTCAAGAAATAAATCAAAAAAATTCTGAAAATACTTTTCTTTAATAAAAAAATTTATTTTTTATTAAATTTTGAGTAATGAAATAAAAAAATATTGAAGAAATGTTGAGGTTTAGTTTAATTATGTAGAAATACATGAATGTGTTACATTAAAATAAATTAAAATGAACGCAACATGGCCTTATTGTTAGCTTATATTAATTCAAAAAAATATTTGGTTATTCAATAAATAAAAGAGAATTGTGTATAAAAATGGTTAAAATGGAAAAGAAAAAAACCAGCCGGCCAAATATATTACAGAAAAAAGTCATTCGGTCGCAACAATAAACTGGAAAAAAACTAAACAGACGAACGCAAACAAACGGCTGGTTGGCGATTTTGAAGGGAAAAATGTTTAGGAATAATGACAATTATATGTAAAACAAGGAGAAAGAGAAGGGAAAAAATTTTGTTTTTTAAAGATTAAAAAGTGGTCAGTGAATTATTTATTGTTTTTATAATGTTTGAAACCAAAAAGAAGTCTCCAGATGTTTGGCTGAAAGATTTAAAGTGGGGGGAAGGCAAGAGGTGTAGACTGGAGGCTTTGAAAGAAGAACTAGAAAGAAGAACTAGTTTTTGGGGACTAGTTACCTTATATCTACTCCTCATAATCTTCGGAAGTTCCTAGCCCTTCACAAATGCCCACAAGGATCTAAATATTAATATCTGACCAAAAATGCGCATTTTTAAAGAAAAAAATGTTTTTCAAAAAATATATACGATTACGTCCAGCTTTGGGTAAAATGTAATGAGGAAAGAGAAAAAATGGGGGAAGCATAATAAGGAGGAGAGTAATGTTGTTCTTCGTTTTCATTCTTGTGTTTTCATCGAGAGGAGGGAGAAAAAAATGGCTGCCTCACAATTCTTTCATCTATCATTTATATATTGGTGAGTAAACGACTGGTTGGAGAAAAATATGAAAGAAAGGCGTAAAACCACTTTTTTTCGGACTGTAAAAAAGAGGAATTGAGAGTAGAGTGAAAGAATTAGACTTGAATGAATGAAGAAATTTTTAAGAGAAGAAAAAAGAATAAAATCGATTGGTCAAAGGGAAATAATAATTTTTTTCACAATATTTCGAAAAGTTGCGACAGTTTCTTTCTAAACTGATTTTTGTTATTTTGCATGATTATGAATAAATGATTGTTAACTAGAATTTTAGATAGGAGAGAGACTTATGCATAAACACAAATAGTATAGTAAAATGTTAATCCTTCAGTTAGTTTTTTCTTCTAATATGTATGATGTAATAGTGATAATAATAATGGTAACATAAATCTGATTTCTATTGTCTGGCCAAAAAAGGAATAAATAGTCTATAAACTGTTCTAGTTAGAATTGTTTGATAACCATTTCTTTTTTTATGTGCCATACTTTTTCTTTGGAATTCTCGACGAGTAATTAAGGGTGAGAATTGCTGAAGTAAAATGAACTAAATGAGGATTGCCTTTGAGGTAGTAATAGTGAGATTAGTCTTTCTTGTACAAGAATACAATTATTAATTTTAAAAACCAGATTATTATTCTTTAATTTTTGCATTGTTTTGGATTAAAAAGTAAAACAATTTAATTTTTAGAGATTGCAGAAAGAATGTTTATTAGACTTGAGGAATCATTGCTTGCTTGTAAAAGAGGAAGAAACATTTGCATAAAACCCTCCCATTAATTACAGCTGACAATGAGAAGGGAATGTGAAAATATGTAGTTTTTAATTCCTTCCTAAAAATGACCAAAGATCGTAACGCGTGGCCACACTTTAATTTTTAATTTATATTTTTCAGAGGAAAAGAAGATTAGTCAAAACTGGTTTAGCAAATCTGTGTGCATTCTTTCTCTCATTTATGTTAAAAATTCCGGAATGTAAAAGAGAAAATTGTTGCATGGATCATTGCATACATTTTTATACAAATTAAATTTTCTAGTGGAAAATATGGAAGAACAAAAACTAGACTGGTTTAAGTTGTGGAATGATCAAGTAAAAAAGCTCCGTCCTTGGAATGTTTTTAAAATATTAATTTTGTTTTTAAATAAATTTGAATGAAAAAGAAAGACTCGGTAGAATGGTACCCAGAGATTTTTAATCTTGATTAGTCTTCAAGAATCCTCCCTAATAACATGAGAATTGAATAAAAGTTTGGTCAAATAATAAGTGACCTTCTAGACAGGTTTTCAATCTCTCAAAAATGTTATAGGTTTTTAATATACTTTTGTAATAATTTTTCTATCACCTGAACTGACAGGAGATTAAATATGTATATTAAAATGTAAGTATGTCACGCGTATATGAAACATGTAGAACATGCAAATATACATATAAATTTATAATAATATATGTAAATTAATATATTTTTTGCAATATCACAAAAATTATATATCTCGTAATTAATCGAATTGCTTATTTTTGAGTAAAGCAAAGTCAGAAGGCAATAATGAGCATTAATTTAAAATAAAATTAAAAATCGGAATCAGAATCATCAAAAAGGCCTTTTCTTTGTTTTGTTACATCTAAATGAGAAATTTTAAAAAATTAGAAAAATTGTTTAATCGTTTTTAAAATTGAATTTTTTCCAAGTAGCAAAGTCAGAAAGCATTTTCAAATCTGATAGAGCTATCACCAATAGATAAATATCATTTAAGAATTTAAGAAAATATCAAAAAAGGGGAATTTTAGAAGCAAAGTTTTCTCATTATTTTTTTTTATTTTTTCTGTGTTCCCTGTTTTCCAAAAATTTACTTTATAAAATTATTTTAAAAAATTACCTGGTTTTGATTTTAACTTTTCTATATTTTGTTGTTTTATTTCTCCAATATTTTCAACTTTTTGTTTAAATTGTTTTGGTTGTTCTACAACTTTTTCTTTTACAATTTTTTTATTAATATTTAAATCAAAATCATCGTCACTACTCGAAGAGAAAATTGAAAGACCTTTTTTTATTTTAGCAGGTTTGGGATTATTAAATATTGCATTTGATTTTTGTTGGGTATTTTCTGATAATATTTTTGGTTGTTCTTTTAATTTTTCCTTTATAATTTTTGGTTCTTCTTTTAAAACTTTAGTTACTTCTATAGGTTTTACAACTTCTTCTTCTAAACCTTCTGTTTCTTTTATATTTTTATGACCTTCTTTTTTATTTTCCAATTCTTTTATTTCACTTTCTTTAGATTTATTAGATTCCCCATTTAATTTAGAATTTTCATCCAAATTATTTTTTTGTAATTTTACATTTAAATGTGAAGGTGCTCTTCTCGATGCTGGACCTTTAACTCTTCCCTAAAAATAAAAAAATAAAATAAAAACTTCTTTTTAAAAACCTTTAATATATTTAAATGTTCATTTGAAATTTGTGCATTCTCCTCTTGTGCCGGTTTATCTTCTCTTTCCTTCTGATTTACTTCCTTTGTATTTTTCTCATCCGGACGGCCAATTGGAATTTTATTACCAATTTGAGCTATTAAACCTTTAACAGAAACAGAACTAAATTCATCAGTTTTGGACTCTTTATTTTGAATAGAAACTTGATTTTGTGAGGAAGTAAATGATTGTTCCTTAAATTAATTTTAAATTTAGTTTTATTTAAAATTAATAGACCGTCAATTGTTGATTTTGTTTGAACGAAGTTAATTGATTATTTAAATGGTTTGAAGTCTTTTCCATCTCCTTTGTCTAAAAAAAATAAAAATATATGTGGATATTAAAAATATGACAAAGCCAGGGACAGAATGGTAAATTTAGAAAATTTAGAAAACATTTTACGAAGAATCTCAGACTTCGTTCTATATCTAGTCCAATATTTGCTGTAATAATTGTAGGGGAGGGGGGGGGGAGGAGGATTCCGGGACGAAGTGAAGAAATAGAGTATTTCTGAAAAGGGCGTAGCCAATGGGTCGATTTCGGGGGGGGGGGGGCTAACACTGGGTGGGCGACAAATTTTTGGCGTTTACCTTGGCGTTCCGGACGCAAATTTTTTGTTTATAAATTTTCATCTTTTCTGCGCCGCAGGCGAAAATTTTTTGAATTTTAGAAGGCCGTAGGCCAAAAAAATTTACTTTTTTAGCGCCGCAGTCGAAAATTTTGAGGATTTTGGAGCTCAAGAAGCCAGATTTCTTCCATTCTTTGCGCCGCAGGCGAAAATTTTTTTTAAATTTGAGATTGTAGGCGAAAAAATTTCACTTTTTCGGCGCCGCAGGCGCCAAAAATTTCGATTTTCAGCGCCGCAGGCGAAAATTTTTTAAAATTCGAAGGCCGTAGGCCAAAAAAATTCAAAAAATTTTTTGAATTCACTTTTTTGCCCAACGCCTTCCCCAAATTTTTCCCTTTTCCCCATTTCGGGGGGGGGGGGCTTTAGCCCCAGAAGCCCCCCTTGGCTACGCCCTTGATTTCTGATAGAAATGTAAAAATCAATGTTTGTCTTTCTAGTCTAAATCCTTTAAGAAAACTTTAAGTTTAACCTTCAAAGAATGTTGAATCAATACATTATTTTGATCATCTTTTGGAATATTAACAATATTAGAAGGAACTTTTTGTTGTTCATTAGATATTCCACTTGTTACAGATTTCTTTGTATTAGATGAGAAAATACTTGCATTATCTTCATAATCATCACTTTCTGTACTTGAAAATAATTCTTCATCTCTTTCCTTTGTTGAAATTGGATTTTTAATAAAATTAGTAGAATGTTTAAAAGAATGAATTGAAGATTTTTCTGAAGTTTTTTCATTAATGAGATGAGCATTTTCTGACTTTTGTATTTTCTAAATTAAAAAATAATTTTATAAAAAGGTGGATTTGAGAGTGGGCAAATTTAGTTTTCGGAATTTGATTAGTTCTACAAACTTATTTAAAATTGTTAAAATTAAAGACATCAATTATAAAAAATTTTTTAAATAAATGAAAACAAACAAAAAAACTTATTGCCCTAAAAATTGAGGAAAGGGAAGATTTTTTTAATTAATAAGTTGACAAACAAAAAGTTTGAGCTTAAAAAATAAATTACTTCAGCAGGCCGCGAACTTGTTGAAGTTTCATAACTTGTTGAAGAAAAAGATGGACTTGTAGTTTTACCCTCCAAAGATAACCCTTGAGAAAGAGAAGAATGTTCAGAATTTCCCTTAAAAGTAAATTTAAAGAAATTTTTTAAAATTATAAACCTGTTCAATTCCCATTGCTCTACTTTTCTCAGCCATTTTTGCAACCATTTGATCAAGAAGTGTTTTAGTTTGATTAAATCCAGCAGTTGGATCTTGAGGAGGAATAGAACGGCCAGAAGAGGTTGACTGAATATCCTCATCTTTTAAAGTGACTTTTTGTATTGAACTGAAAATTAAAAAATTAGAAATGTTTATTCAAATCTGAAAGGCTTCGTTTTATAAAATAAATTTTAAAGTTAATACCAAAATGATAAAAAAAGCCTAAAGAAATTAAATGGCAATTATAGAGTATGTAGTTTTAAAGCCATACGTTTTAAAATAGATTAGGGATGCAGAAACGCTTTTTTGACAAAACCCGGCCTATTTAACTACGATCCCCGAGACTAAATAATTTCGACTTAAATTAATAAATTTAAATAATTTAGATTTCTAAGGTTAAATTTCATGCAGTTGCAGCAAGGAAATAAAAGTAAACCTTTAACTTATTTCTTTTTGTCAAAATAAAAATAAAACAAACCTTTTTTCAACATTTGTTGAAATATTTGGAGTATTTTCTTTCAATACAACTCCCCTTCTGGAATAATTAAAAGACTCCTTTGATCCAATAATTGGAGGAAATTTGCACATTTTAACAAAAGGATTTTCAATTTCTTTATTAAAATCAGAATTTTTTATTTGAGAAGTGCTACAAGGATCTAAAGGATCAGAAGTAGAAAAGCCCTCAACAATTGGAATATTTGTCTCAGATATTCTTTGAAAAGCTTTAATAATTGAAGAAGAAATTGTTTGAATTGTTTGTTGTTCAAATTCTTCTTTTGTTAAATTCTTAAAAATTTTTATAATTTAAAAATAAATTTATTCAAATAAACCTTCTTTTCATTAACATTTCGTTGATTTTTTTGAACAAGAGTATCTAGAGAAATATCATCAACCTTCTAATAAAATTTATTATAAAAATACAATTTTAATAAAATAATTAAATATTGAGGTAATAAACCCTTATTATAACAGAAATAGGTAAGTTTACTTGCTAAAAACTAAGAAAAACAAAACCACTTCTCTAATCAAGGTAAGACAGCTTTAAAAATAAAAGCAAATACTTTAAAATTTTTAAAAAATCCGTACCCAATATTTCCAAAAATAAAAACTAACCTCCTCAACAAGTCTTGTCATCTTCAAATAATTTAAATTATTAAAAACATTTCCCAATCTAACATCAATTTTCTCCATATTTTCATTTAATTTTTTTATTCCTTCATTTAATCCTTCACTTGATTTAATTAAATTATTTGAATATTCTTCAAGTATATTTTTTAACTTAAAAAAAGAAATTTAAAAAAATCAAAATTTAATTAAAAAATACATCAATATCATTTTGAAGAGTCCAATCTTTGGAATTTTTTGCAAGACTTTCCAATTTATCAAAATTTAAATTAGACATTTACATATTATTTTACCTGAAAAAATCTTATTAAGAAATTAATTAAGCCGAAATAAAATCCTGATATTTTATTTTGATAACGACCATTTCACAACAATTATACTGTTAGGACATTTTATAATGTTTCTAGTTCTAGTTGTTTCGTTATTTTTTTTTTGAACCTTAAAATATATTGGGCCAGTTGAGTGCCATTAACAGAGCGAAAAAATTTTCTGTATCATCAATGAGGGTAACTCAAAACTGGTCACTCGGTTTTTTGCAAAAAAAATATTTTCGGATTTCATTTCTAATGAAATACAGGTTTTATCATAGAAGACTAATGCCTCAAACCTTAATTAATTGCCCAAGTAAAAGCTAAAAGTACTTTCTAAAGACCTGTTGCTGAGAGGTTTATTTTAGAGTGACACTAATTTTTAGAGTAATTTCAGAGGCTCACTGCAATTTTATTTAGATTAATGTACCATATTTATTACAAAACACAAATTACATACAATACAAACACAAATGAAAATAAATATATTTAACATTTGTAAATATCGAAAAGACTTTTCTTTTTTATATTCCTTTACAATATTCTAGACAAAACTGGCAACATCTAGGCAAAGCAAATAGCATCCTATCATTATCCAATCCGAAGACCATCAGCATTTGAACGTTCCCACACTTGCCAATAAGTTCTCCTCACTAAAATTTTAAAGAGAATTTTATATTATAATTTCTCTCTCTCTTTAACTACCTCTGGCAGACTCTGGCGGTTTTAACGTCGTCATACTCATTGTCCCAGGCCCGTCGACGAGCAGGTGACATATCAAGAGCCGTATTAGTCTCCGAATTGCTGATTGCAGTAGTGACTCCAGACTCTCCTCGAGGAGGCGAACGAGAACGGGCAGAACGCGTAGAGAGCAAATCTGTTTTGTAAAAAAGATTATTTAAAATGGTTGAGTGTCAACACAAACCATTCGGCAACTCATCCACGAACGATGCTTGCTCGCTGGCATTATCTGTCTGAAAAAAATAAACAAACATTTTTCTAAGACAATTATTCAAAATTAAACACACCTCCCCTCCTGTGTTGGTCTCCTCACTTTGCTCACGTCCTCCGCTGGTACTTCCCGAACGACTGCTGCTCCTTCTAGTTGACCCCGAAGTTCTGCCGGTTCCCGATTCATTAGATTGATGCACACTCGTGTCACTTCTCTCACTCGATGCTACGTCACTGCGGATGCTTTCTTCGTTGTTGTCCTCCTCTTCCTCCCCTCCTTGTCCCACCTCCTCCTCTTCTCGGTCACCGCGCATCTGCTCAATTTGGTCGTCGGAATCGTTTAGGACTAACTGAAAATTAAAAAATAATTTTACAAAGTGAATAAAGAAAAAAGAAAAGATTTACATTTTTGGCCATTTGAACAGCAGGACGAAGCAGAGAATTGTAGAGAGAATCCATCACGTAACTGCGCACTAGAAACTTGATTTTGTTTAGAAGTTGAGTTTAAATTAAATTTTCAAGTTTTCCTTTTTATACTAAAAATCATGGGTTTTATAACAACTACTCAATTTCCTAATTCCTTTGTATTGAATTATAATAACCGGATAATCTTAAGTTTAGGGGGGTCAAGTTTCAGTTGAATATATCACAAGATTTGACTCAATCAGTAAAATTAAAATCATTTTATTTCATCGCAACATATATTTTGAAAATACATATATCTTTTCCAAATTATCAAAACCTTAACAAAAATACAAATTAAATGTTTTTGTAATTTTTATTCAAAAGGTAAAAATGGCTCATAAATGCATAAAATTAATTAATTGGCATGAATAAAAAGTGATATTTAAAAGTAGGAATGAAATTAAGCGGTATGGCTTGAAATAGCACGCAGCTGAAATGCAATTTAATGGAGCAAAAATTATCTATAAAACGACAAGAATTGGGGGAGATAAAAGGCTAAAATAAGTTAAGTTAATAAGCAATTGTTTGTGGCAATAATAATTGGATATCTGTATATTTTAGAGAAATTATTTTTAAAAAAAAGTACAGAGAAGAATAAAGAATTACACACAAAATCAAGCACTCAAAACTGAAAAAAAGAAAATAAAAGTGGAGATAAATAAATTAAAAACGTTCTACAATTTCATTTATTCACTATCGTCATAATATTCCACAACTTCCTCTTCTTCTTCACCAGTCTCCAAACTCTCTTCAACTTCTTCAATTTGATTGATACCATTAAATTGATACTCCATCGCCCAATTAACTTTTTCACGGTCTAATAACTCATTGAATAATTCTAATGTCACTTCAGGAATTATTCTAACAGCTAGACGATGATCTGTAGATAAATCCATTTGAGGTTTGATTGCAAGTAATTGACGTAATTGTCCAATAGCTTGTTTCTTGCCCCAAGATGTTACAAGGATTCTCATCTTAAAAAAATAAAAAAATTCAATATTATTTTGAAAGAAATGCATGTCTAATTAATTTTATGGGGAAAGCAATTATAGACGAAGGATCCTTCTAATCCAGAGAATGAGAATATATCCAACTCTAAGTCTAACTTACCGCTCTAGGAGATTCTCCATTGGGAACCAATCGACGCCTCCAAATTCTATAACGTGGATGACAACGCATCATTATACGCTCACACCCACTCTCCTTGCAAAGAACCTCCAACAATTTGTAATATTCTACAAAATTATCATTGACTGTTGTACTTGGAAGTTCTAATTGAAAGCAAGATCCTTCCAATATTTCTTCTTTTACAGATAAATTCTCTTTTTCTACAGTTGAAGGTAAAACAACGTCGAATTGATCAGAAAATACCAAATGTAAATATGTATTTAGTGCTACTTGTTGTAACACTCTCCATTCACCATTATTAAAAAAATGTTGATATTCTAGGCCAAAATGTCGAAAATCAAAAATTTCTTTACGATTAGACTGTAAAGAAGCCATCGCCTCCAAAAACATGAAGAAACGCCTGCTCAAACTTGAAGAAATATCAGCAGAGGGAGATGAATGAGAATCACTCCAATCCTGCGGCGTCTAAAATAAAAATATTTTTTTAAACAGAAAGTCTTTTTTACTTCATAGAAAGATCCTCTAGACAATTCAATGCCTACCACCAATAAACATAAATGTTCTTCTTTGATAGGACTCAATTCAAATAATCTTTGCTTTTGACCCCACTCACTGCAGAAGAACAAGAGAATATCCAACCCTTAAAAATAAAATTATTTTAACATAAATTCAATCCTGGTTAAACATATCACCCAATATCACATAACAGTTTTTAGAAAGTTCTCCCCTTTCGCCCAAACAAGACTATAGAAAGATTCTCTAGCAATTTTGGATGATCCATTCCCCATGTCACCCTCCCGTATTCGCAACAAGAGATAAATTTACTCACCTAGGTATCTCTCTGCATGTCGACGCAAAAAACACTTTCTTTCATATTCTTCCTCAGGCCCTTCAAAATCAATTTGGAAAACTTTTTCACGGAATTCTTCCAGTTTTGTTTTATATTTTCTCACAAACAATTTAATATGACTTAATAGCCTATCAGCAAAAGGATCAATTGCCAAATTTGTCACTCCCTTCTTTAATATTGTTGTACGTTTAACTTTGTCAAGCACGTCCCAACAAGCAACCCAAGGAAACGAAAGATATTGTCTTTTGCTTGCATCTGAAATTGTTTAAATAAAATTTATTTTTAGAATAAATAAAACTAACAATAAGCAATAGTGTAATAAGCTCTTGACAATAATCGCAATTTTTCTGACGGATCAACACAAATACCTCTAGCGTCTGTTAACTTTTCAATTTTACCACCAGCAGAAGCAAAAAATTGTTTACGAGTTAAACGACCAATTTCCCACAGACGCTGACCGATAACATAGGTTGTGTTGAAGAAAGACATATCATCAGTCTCTCGGTCAGAAATACGATTTCTTAGAACAGAATAACTAGAGGAGAATAATTCGCCTTCACATTGAATTCCATATTCGTCCATTAATCTCTTAAAAAATTTGAACAATTTAATGGGTAATAAGAAATAGATTAGCAAAAGGATACCCGTCAAAATGTTTTTTTTTGTTTACGTACACTTTAGAAGAGATAATTTATTTCCCACAATTATTTAATCAAGAATATCTTAATTAACTAACCTTAATTCTATAAGAATACAAATTATAATCAATTTGGGCTTTATCCAAATAAGCATCATGCCCATCATTAGAAAGCAACATTTCATCAGGATCAGGTAAATTTGTTGATTCTTGAACAATTACAGAAGAAAGAAAATCACTCAATTCACTCACTCGTCTGTGTAATTGTCCATTCAGGCGACTACTATGATATTGAGGCTAGAAAAGTAAATATTTTTAACACAAATCACCAAAAATTTAAACCTCGGAAGATTCCTTTTCCATAAAATCTGGCGCTCTCTCAAATCTTTCTGGGGGATCAGAACCTTTCCAATTGTATTCCAAAGGGGCAGAATGTTTTCCTGTTTTCGGAAAATCAACTGCTCGTTGATGTTTAAGTGCAATATTGCCACACACCTGAGAAATTCAAAAGTTAACTGATGCGAGTGAGTCGTTTATTATAAATTATTAGATAGTAAACTTGAATCTCAAATGATTTTAGGGATTATGTAGTTACAAATTTGTATTGTTGTTTCATAATCAAAATTAAACAAAAATTTACCTTTGCTTTTATTCCATATAAATCAGAACAAGCCAAATGAGCATTAGCAATGCGTCCAATTGAATCGTGCTTTAAGTAATTCACAAAGAATCCTGCCATTTTGTCTTGAAAATCATCATGCTCAAAGCTATCGCCAGCTTCCTCATTGTAAATGACTGGTGTGTAGTCAGCCTGAAAATTTTCTTTATAAAATAGAAAAATTAAAAAACCGGTGGTTCATTTCTATTGAAAGCCAACTCTGGATCCCAAATAACTCCATATTCATCTCCATCCAAGTCAGAACCAGCCATTTCATCCTAACAAATAAATTCAATTAAAATTTACTTAAGAAAATAACCGGATGCGGACGAGGTCCAAACCGTGGAAAAACGAGTACATCGACCAAATGATGTAATGCAGGGACATCAATTGCTTCAAACATTCTAACGTCTCCTCCAACAATTGCTGGATTTTTAGAAATTAAAACCGGACCTAAAAATAACATTTAACAAAAAAAAAAGAATGTCAAAAACCTGTCACAATTATCTTCTTTCCAAAATGTCTTTTATTGGCCTTCCCATGATTAAAGGCTGACATTTCATTTGAGTATTGTACAAAAACTTGGCCGTATTGTAATGAATCAGTTTCATCAACAATTCCAAACATTACACGACCAAGTTGATATGGAATTGCTATGGCTAGTTTCTGACGAAGTTTGAAAAGGGAGACTCTTCCTGCTGCACGTAGAACAAGTCGGAAAAAAGGTTCTTGAGTGAAGTTAATCGCATCTAACATGTCGTATTCAACATATCTGGGTAATTCTGATAATCGTTTACGAGCCCTCAATTCATCGGTCAATGTTGAACATAAAGAGAAGATGTGCTTATCAAGCAACATATGCAATCTTTTACATATTCTCTCATAAGATTCGACAGAATGGAGTTTTGAAACCTAGAAAAATAAAACTATAAAATTTAACAAAAATTGTCTAACCTGATCAAGTATATTAATTAAAGGTTTGTTAAGAAATAATGGCACAGGCGCAGAATATTTTACGACTTCAAAGCGGCATAAACGTTCTTCTTCTTCTTGAATATTAAACTTCTTTTGTGAAGGACGAAAATAAAAATCTACAGCCATGTAGGACTCTCGAGTCTCCTTTTCTGATTTTTCCTTATGAAGCTTGTCAAAACATTTTTTAGCTGCATCCAAATTTGGGTTAATTGAAAGAACACCTTTATAGCCAGCGTAGCGAAACTAAAATTGAATAGAACTAAATCACATTTGAGAAATACCTGAATGCACGATGGAGGATTCATTGGATCAAGCTCCATTTCTTCTGCTACTTTTCTTGCAGCTGCCATACTCATACAACCACATCCATCAGAAATTGTGTAATGCTCTCCTAAATTTAACATAAAACTTTAAATATTAAATCTAATGTAAACCATTAGAATTCGGCCCTCCAATAAAATCAAAACCAAGCATTTGTAAACTCATATCAACATTAGTATCTCTTCCTTGGGTAAAACAAAGGCCAAGACGTGACATCATTTTAGGTATAGTTGGCATTTGATCGAAAAGGCCCAATCGCTTGCGAAACTCCCCAACCTCTTCTAGTTCAGCCTGAATATAATTTTTAAGGTAACGGTGCAGATTACAGACTACACCTTTAAAGTTTGCATGGGGTTTAATGAACTGTTCAAATCAGAAAGTCGAAGGAAGGCTTTAAATAATTTGCTTCGTTTTCGAAATCCAGCCACCTAAAAATCGAAAATATCAAGAAATTTTAATATTCAAATAAAAAAAAGTATTAAAACGAAGCAAAGTATTTAAGCAAAGCATTTAAAATCCGCCAACAGATTCGCGATTAGCGCATGCTAATAACGATACTGACTTTCATAAAAAATTTAAAGGTGTATTCTGTACCATTAATATCTAAAAATGTATTTAAGCAAAAATATTTTTCAAATGAAAAATATTTTAAAAATAAATTTTCAACTTAAATGCAGTTTTAAAAATATTATCAAAGACAACAAAAGACCTGAAGAAAGTAACATCCTCCCTCGCGCATTTGTGAATTTGAAGTTCCAAGAAAATGAAACGGTTTTTCACAAATCGACATCCCACCTCTCAACCTTTCTCTAATGAAATTATCAATCAGAGAACCACCAATACATGTTTGATGCACTCTACTTCCATCCTCATCACGAAAGACAATTCGAAGAAATTTATGTGTAGGATAATTCACTGGATCAATTCGAACAACTCTATTGCCCATAAGAACCTCATTACCACAAAGAATCATGCGTGAAGGTGTGATGATAACCTAAATTTCATTCAAAAAATTCTATAAAATATTAACAAACTTTTTTAAGACGCACAAAACCATTTTTCAATTCCTCTTGTTCAATTTTATTCTTTGCAAGATCCCTCTCGATATCTTGAAATAATCCGGTAAGTCCTCTTCCATGGCGAACTTCACTTCTATCAAGTAATCGATCTGATAGCATCTCTAGTGCAGTTAATGTTCTCTGACGATCTTGGTTGTAACAGTCGATGAGTGTTTTGAAAAATTTCTTCTGTTCAGATTCGTTAACCCAATGATCGATTACAACAGATCCACGCGATCCCAAAGCTTCTATCCAATAATAAAATTCAAAGTCGGTGTCAAATTGAGAAGGTAAAGATCTATAAATTATTCAGGAATTAGACTTTTTAATATTCTATAAAAAATACTTACACTTGTGGCATGGCATAAATAAAACTGAAAAAAAACAAATAATAATTTAATCTTTTTTTAAATTCCAAACCGTTGTTCAATATTCCTCAATTCGAGATCCAACTTTAATAGCCCCATTAATCTTCCTAAAAGTGCAGATAAACGTTCAGGACTTTCTTCCATAAAATCAAGTACAATGACAGATGAATTTGCCACATCTTCTGTTATTTTATTATCTCCTCCCCATTTATTAACTCGAATTCCTTTTTGTCGTCGTCTATCAATGCCTTTACCAGTTTTGAGTGCAAAAACATCACCAATACGCCATACTTGAACGGGATGTTTTAATCGGAGCATAAGTCGTGCCCAAAATGTGTTCGGGGTTCTCTTCTCCAATTCAAGGTGAACTTGTTTGATTGACTCATATTTGATAACAAGACGGATTTGATCAATAACTCGCCATCTATCTTTTTGATCTTTTCGAGAATCATAAGTAACAAAGAAGCGAAGATTTAAAACGCGTAAATCATGCTCGAATTCTCCAATTATATGACTCTCTTCCTGCAAAGTTAATGATTCTGGTGGAGGAGTCGACGCACAAACTCTATAATCATCATGATCTGAATCTTCGGCCGAAATATGGTAGCTACAGCTTTGCTTCTAGAAATTTGATTTAATATTTAGAAATAAAAATTAAACGCTTATTGTTAGCATCCTATTGAGGAAATTTATGGATAGTTTTTAGCCCCGACAAGATAATATAGCCTCGTTGAATAACCAGCAAATTCAAACTAAACGGGTATCGCATATCCCAATACAAAGATCAATTAAACTAACAAAAATACAAAACCTGTTCATTTGACTCCCCATTAACTAAAGATGATCCAGTGCCACTATCAAAGGATGTCGACTTTGTTTGTTTAATCATTTGGGTTTGTGTTAGTCTCGAAATTGCAATACTAGGTAAAAATTTCTTATTTATTTTCAATGTTGTAGAGACATCTTCCAGAATATTAATTGCTCGTTGAACATAAAGTTGGTTGTGGTGAAGGATATTTCCAAAAGATATTTGTTCAAAATAATATTCATCTACAGCACTAAAGTGTCTTTTGAAAGGTAACATATGAACGTTGGAAAATGAAGCAGAAGGTATCACAACTGTGTATTGAAGTTTTGTAAAAGGTTTTCCCATTTTAATAGTCGTTTCTTTTAACAAGTGCAACAAGTGTTCCTAAATTGGAGAATTAAGAAAAAATTAGTTTATTAGATTTGGTTTTGTTAAGATACAAAGGATTTGATCCTCTACCTGTTTCCGATCAGGGAGGCGAAATAGGACTTCGTCCAAAACACAATTGCATCAAATTAAAAATTAATGGCTTACCAATATGAAAATTATGGAAATATGTTTCCATCGTCCCCCAATTCCCAACAGGTATTCGACACGTGGTTCCTCGCCTGAGTCGTCATAACACTAAATTTAATTAAATAAATCTTAGGAAAATTAAAAACAAACCAAAGGAGAACCAACAAATCCAAGTATAGTTCCTTTGCGTGAATTAAAACGAGGATCACCCAAAACGCTCTTTACAAATTAAAGAATTATTTAAAATTAAAATTTGTAAATTAACCTCAACCAACACATGAGAAGCTTTCTCAAGTTTCTTTGAATTATTGTGGAAAAAAACAAGTTTAAGATCTGTCATCAAAACCAAGTTTGATTTACTAAAAAAGCATCTAAAAATTAAAAAATTTAAAAAATATTTTTTATTAAAAGTTTGGGGAAAAATCAATAGGGGTAATTCTTCGGTTTTCGCCCCCCCTCCTTTTTCGTTCCTCAAAGTATTAAAAATGGTCAGTCAATCTTAAGTTATAGAACACATCGACTGAGTCGAATGACACCAAAATCGACGTGATTGGACAAGATTTGACAAAGTTATGACATAAGTTGCCAACTTCGATAGGTCTAATTAATGTCATAACTTTGTCAAATCTTGTCCAATCACGTCGATTTTGGTGTCATTCGACTCAGCTCGACGAGCTCTTTCGAATGAGCTATCATTTGTACAAATTTTCGCCCTTATGGTTTTTCGCCCCAATGGTTTTTCAATTTTCAGGGGTCTGTATCTGGGTCAAATCATGTCGGATTTTTTTGATTTTGGTGTCATTCGACACAGCTCGACGAGTTCTATAACTTAAGATTGACTGACCATTTATTAATACTTTGAGGAAAGAAAAAGGAGGGGGGGGCGAAAACCGAAGAATTACCTCAATAGGTACCTAAAATGACTGCAAAAAATAGTACTAAAATAATTCGAAAAAATACTAGAATGATTAAATATTTTTTTTTAAAATAAACACAAAAAATATAACGAATATATAATTTTACATTTTTTAATCATCGAAAAAATTAATGATTCACAAAATTATTTTATTTCTATAGGAATAAAATGGAAGAGGAGCACATAATGTCACGAACCGTCATCGGCTAAAGATCAAAAATGAAAAATAGCTTCTCCCGAATTTTCTCCTTTTACCAAAAGAAATTAATCATTGAATTAAAGAAAAAAATAAAATTTTGAGAATGGACCAGGGGTATTCAAAAAAAATTTAAAGATTAGATAGGCGATACAAAAAATGCAATGAAAGTAATGTAAGAATTATTTATTTAGATTAATTAATTCTCTTTAATATTAAATAAACAATTCTCGCATTAATAAGAAATGTGAAAAAAATGAAAAAAAACAATAACGGGAGAATAAAATTCTAACCGATGTAATAAAAAAATATAAAAAATTAAGATAACGTTTAATTTAAAAAAAAGATAACAAAAATTATTACAACAATACACATTCAACAATAAAAAAATAAAATTTCTTTAGAATTTTAAATAAAATCTTTTAAATATTGCAAACATAAGTAAGCTCTGATTCTTCTACAGAATCGTCAGCAATTGGAAATTCAATACAAGTTTCATCTTCCTTACAAGGATCGGGTTCACAAGGATTTACCAATTCACAACGAGGACCTTTGAAGCCAAAATCACATCTAACAATAAATATGAAATTACTTGAAAAAACGTGTGGAAAACCCAAAAAAACTGGTACAGTAATGCTTAAGATCCCAATTTTTGTTCCTAGAATTTTCCCAAGAATAAACGGTTATACTTATTGGTAGTTAATTAGATTTAGGAGGGTAAGAAGGGACATCAACCCTTCCAAAAAGACAAATTATTTTCAAAATTAAAAAAAAATTCCAGAACATCCCTGTATAAAATTTTTCTTCTTACTTGCAACTCATTCCATCCTCTTCAATATAAGGACGACAAAAACCATGTGGGCCGCAATATGTCTTCATTCCTAATTTTATAAAAATTAAATTTTTCTAAATATTATTTTACCTCTAGTGCGTAAAGCTTTCTCTAAACCTTGAAGTTGAGCATCTCTTCTAGTTTCAAAATATTTTGGTTTCCAACCAAGTCGATTTTTCAATGTTTGAATGAATGCTTCTTGAGAAAAATTTAAAAGTACTTTATTTGGATTTTCAATTTCTGCCAAATAATTTTTATGTTCTTCAATATCTCTACGGTCACATTCATCTAACATTCGATTTTCACAAAAATCGCCATCATAACCAGAAGGACATTCACATTTTGGTACGAGAAAAAAAGGCTTATTGTTAGGTTCATCTTCTCCGGTGAATAAAGTGACTAGAAAACGGAAGAATTAATTTTTTTCTTGATAAATTTGAAATTGTGTCTAATAAACTTGGGAGTGTGTGTAGAGTAGAAAATAACCGTAAAAGTCCTATTAGCCTTGGACTATTATTTTTCAATGGATCTCATTGAGTGGGATTCTAAATAGGGATGGGGGTAATTATCCCGTCCCCCAACCTAATCTCATTGCAGATTAATTTTCCTTTTATTTTCTCCTGCCTCAGAATGGTCAAAGATCCTTACATATGATTTTGCCGTTAGGGGTTGAGAGCTTAATGAGCTTTTCACTATTGTTAAACTTAACTGTTATAAACAATAGCTTCACATTTGCCTCCATTCAAACAAAATTTTCCTTTCAATGCTTCAGTGCAAACTTTTCGTTTTCCATTATCAAAACATTCCTTAGGAAAATATTTTGAAATGTCCAATTTGTTCCAATGTTTATTTATACAATTAACATAGGAATCAAATCCATTTCCTTCTTCACAAGGAATACATGCCTTTTGATCTTCCTTAATATCATCATCTGTAACATTAATGAATTCGCATCGATCACCTGTTTTTGTATAAAATATTAAATTTTTTATTCCTCATTAAATTAAAATTACCCCAAATTTCAATTCCTTGTTTCGGTGCAATAAATTCATAATCTAGTGGGCAATCACAAACACCTATTTTATCAGTACCATTCATTTTAGTTTTACATATTCCTCTATTAACACATTCGAGATCACGACAGGGATCGGGTGTCGAACACTTAAAAATTACAAAAAAAATTTTTTGATAAAAATTTCCCATACATTATCTTCTGCACTGTAAAATTCTTCACAAACGCATTTACAAACAACTTCTTCACATACAGGCTTAAATTTATATTTACGCTCTTTTAAATCAAATTTTCCTTTTTTCTTTACAAAAACATCTGTATAACTTAAAAAAATTTTTAAAAGAATTTAAAAAAATATGTACAAACTCAATTAATCCATGATAATTACAATGATCTTCAGCACAGCAACGCATTCCTTCAGTAAATTCACAAAAAGCTCCCTCATTTCCATATTTACACCAACACATATATTTTACATTTAAACTAAAAAGACAAGTTTCGTTGTTTGTGTTGTCCTTCATCTTCCTATCAGCACAAGCTTTGACTTGGGAAACGTTTGGATTTGAGACTTGTCGGTAATCTTCTGTGCTTAAATTAAAAAAAAGATTAATTATTAACAACTATAGACTTCCTAAAAGATTTTATTGATCGAGGACGTCAACCTCAGTGTAGGTTTGGGCCTTCTCTACGATGGGCCCCTATCAAAAATATTTCCAAAATACAATTAGGTCTCCTAAAAGAAGATATTCTATAAATCATTTACCTATAACAAGTAGAATTGTTTTGACATAAATTTCGCTCACACTCGGTTTGATCAGCAACAAATTCACAAAAACGTCCATAATGAGATTTTGGGCATTCACAATACCATCTTTAATAAAAAATATTTTTAAAATTAATTTTTATCAAAAACAACTCATGTCCAACACTCATACAAAGTCCTCCATTCAAACAATTAGTCTTTGCCACAACACAAGGATTATGTTTAGAATCAGGCTTTAAAAGACGACTTGGAAATATTTTTGGAATTTTTGGAAGGCCTTTAAACTTTGAAACATTTTTCATTTTCTTCCATCGTTTTTTCACTGTCCCTTTAAGAACTGAAAAAAAAGAAAAAATTGGCATTTGTAAAGAAAACAGGACTTTTTTGCGACTTTTTATGTACAAATTTTAGTCTTTCTTATGGCAAAAGAAAATTAAGGAAATCGTCACGTTCTTATTACTTGATTTTTACTTAAAAATGGGACAAACCTAAACTATTATTATCAAAGTTACAACTTAAACATCATTTCCCTGGAAATTAGTCAGCTCCCCCCAACAGTTTTTAGGAGTGACTGTTATAATTTTATTTCACAGATTATAAACAATAAAAAATATTTTTTTAGAAGACGCTTAAAAAATATCTAGAAGAGAAAATGTCCACAGAAAAAGTCTGCTAAAAAGTTACGGCTTATTTGCAAATGTCATGAAATTTTTATAAAAATAAAAAAACAAACAATTAGTCCATTTAGTTTTATTCGTTAAACTTTTAACAGAAAATTCATAAGTTTTTGATTTTGCTATATCCGCAAAATAAGCTAAAATTAAAAATATTTAAACAAAAATTTAATCGGAAATTACCGGCAAGTATTATGACAAATAAAATTAAAATAATATCAGCAAATATTCCAGTATATTTTTTACGGGAAAATAGGAGAAGCATTATTTAATCTTTAAAAATATAAAAAATACTTAAAAAATAAACTTAAAAATTAAATTTCTGTTATCTAAAATACCGTAACAAATTTTGAAAAATATTTAAAATGTTATTTTGTAAACATTCGAAACATCAACTTTTGAAACACCATTTGTTTGAAACGCCTACCTTTTCAAATTTTGTCTACTGTAGGGTAGTTTCATCGTAAGTTCCGGTTCCTGTTTATTGATTCCGGAAACCTGAACTCAAACGAGAGTATGATTGTGGTAGTCATTGTTAAAATGTCGTTTATTTCAACACTCTAACAATAAGTCAATCCAAGATTCTTGGGCTTGGGGCTTGCCACTTTCTTGTGATTATTCTCTCACACTAAGACGTAAATTTGAAGGCTGGTCACCCTGAATTTAAAATATGGAGGATTTGGCTTATTTCAACTTAATTCGTCACTTGACCATGATAACCTAGTCATCGTTAGGTGGCTACAAAGTAATGGTACACCGTTATCATAAGTAAATCACGTCTAAAATATTTAACTTGGAAATAAATTTATCAACATATAATTAAACAAATAAATACAAAAATAATAAATTCCCAATTTAATATTGAAATATAATTATTTTGTCTATTAAAATTAAAATATTTCTCTCCCAATTTTTTATCCCTCAACATATCTCCTTTTCTAAGAGCCCATTTAAGCCAAAAGTTTTGTTGATCCGAATGGGATTTTCGGTAAGTTTTGATCATTTTTGATATTTTTATTGCTCTTTTCAAATATTTTGGATATTCTGATTCTAATTTAGACATTTTGTCATTTAATTGCCCTCCCCAAACGTTCCGTATAGTAACCAATTCAGCCATTCCGAGATCTACAAGACGTTGTAAATTTGAAGGCTGATCACCCTAAATTTTAAAAATATGGAGGATTTGGCTTATTTAGATGTTTGGATGGTTAGCATTAGGGTTGGCTGCTTCAGACATAGAATACGAAAAATGTCCGGGTATACGGTGATTTTTTAGAGACCGTCTGAGGTGCCGAACCCGGGCCGAATTTAGTATTTAAAATCTAATTTTAAATCTATCAGTTTACAACTTTCTTAAATGAAATTTAATATAAAAATACTTGTAAAGGAATGCCTAAAATGGGTTTGCCAAACATTAATGCCTCATTCAAAGTATTAACACCTCCATGAAGAATTGCATATTTTAAATTTGGGTGTGCTACATAATTAAAAAAATAAAGCTTATTTTTCTCAAAATTCTTCTAGACTTTACCTAAAAGTAATTTAATCGGTGCCCATTTAACAATTTGAATATTTAAAGGCAAATTAGTATTATTTGTAATATTCTCATTAATTATTTCTTTAATTGGACTGTTTGTTTGCCAAATAATTAAATGAGATGAAGTTGAAAATGTATTCAAGAAAATGTTTAATAATATCTTTGGCATATATTCTACCTTAAATTTAAAGAAGCGCATCTTTTATTTACCCTATTATGTTTCATTTTTCAATTTATGATGTTCTTTTATGTAGATAACAATGTTCTAGCCGACATAAAAAATAAATTTCCGATCTGGAAAATCGGGATCCCGACACGAGAAACGTTGGGACCCACGTATTTTTAATTAAATTCTTAAATATAAACCTTAGCAATACTTCCAAAACTGACTAGGACAAAACTTCTTTTCTCGATAAGCTCCCAATCAATGTTTGAAAATTCTAATTTAATTTTTTTATATTTTTCTATTTGAGTTGAATTTATTTGAAATTTAATATTTGTAAAATTATTTTTGTTAATTTTTTTATTTTTACAATTATCAGATTGTTTTAAATAATTATTTAAATTTAAATTTGTAGTCGAATTAAATGATTGACAATTAAATGTTGATTTATTTTTGATAAAATAATTTTCAAAAATATTTTTGTAGTCATCAGCATCTCTGAAAAACAAGATTTTAACAGTCAACCCTTGTTTATTGAGTAGGCAGCTTCCTTTTAAAATTTCTCCTTAATCCTCTACAATATTCATTTCCAAAATTTGTTTGGCCATTATCTGAGGAAGCTGACTATTGAAACTTAATTGAGGTTATCAACCTAGGTCTATTTAAAATTAGGTCTAACATATAATGTTAAAATTGGTTTAGAAGTCTTACCCGCAATTTGAGCAACCAAAATGCTTTATTCTGTTATTTATAGGTTTTATAGGCTCCGTAATAAACTCTGAACGTCCAGCATATAATAAGTATCTTCTCTCAACATTTTGTAATTTTAACTGTTTTAAATATTTTATTGCACTACTGTAGGTAAAACAGGTTTTTTCGGGTTTTTTCTTAACTTACTGATAGTTACAGCCGGGCCTCAAATTTACATACATTATTAGGGATTAAAATCTACCTAAAATGAAATTTAAATCACCCTTAATGATTAAATGATACAACGCCTAAATCCCCCGATATCCCTCATAATTCAGCTTAAACACATTAAACTATTAGAGTACCCAAATGATTTGTAATTAGAATATTTTGATTTTATCACCTAACAATAACTATAAACATTTGCCCTTTTAGCGACCAGGTAAAAATTTTTTAAAGTTTTGTTGTGATAGCTTATTTGATTCATCAACTCATTAGTTTAAATACCTACACAAAAATACACATACATTTTTATATCCAATCGAAGAATAAAATTTATTTGCAAAATATCCCTGTATTCCCCTTCCAATAAAAATAACCAAAAGCCATAAAGTATTTCTCAAGCGTATCCAAAAGTTTTGTAAATCCTTTGGGGAAAAATAAGTCCCTGTAACTGGATAGGCTGAGGGTAATAATTCTAAATTAAATGCTGAACTGTAGACATCACAGATAGGCCAGTTTGAATATTGGATAGTAACTGGAGCTTTTAATAAAGCTGCGGACATTGTAAAACATTCCTTTAAAAATTTTAAATATTGTCTGAACTTACTAGAGGTTAGGTGGTTCCTGGGAAATACAAGGGTGTTCGGAACCGAAACCGATAATTTCAGGATACCCGATACCCGGTACCTCACTATATTGCAGAATACTCGTAATCAAAGCACGTTTTCTTTTGCTCTAAGTGTGTGGCAGGGATCTTGGGTTAGAAATAAGTTCCTGATTTCTGGAGTCGAGACTCTGGGGCCTGAATACCCTATAAATATTACCTGAATTATATGATCCACAACAACTAAATCAATTTTAGCAGTTTTTATAAATTTTTTATAATCGGTATTTTTAACAAATTGTTCGCAAAGGCGATTATTCCAGCTTAGAACATGGAAGAAAAACAAAGCGCCTCTTATATCCCAAGGTGCTCCCTATTGAAATATTTTTAAATTTAATGAATATTAATTAAATATAATTAGTTCTAGTCGGACAACAATGTAAGGTAAGATACACCTTGGGTGAAATAATTTTCTCAAAATGAGATATATCTTAAATAAAAGGTTGCCCAAAAAATATTCAAAAAAACGTACCTTATACAGACGGTTCTTGCTATAGGAGACAACTAATACAACTCATTTTAAGACACGTTTTTCTTAAAATTTGATTGCCCACTGGGTAGGGGTGCTATCCAACTTAAGCTTCCAATTTAAGATACATCTCATAATAAGATTCTAAGGTGTATCTTATATCTATGTATTCACAACTGTATTTACATGGTCAATAGGTATATTCAATTCCCATAAAAGTTTTTGACCATATAATTTTAGCTCGTTTAATTCTCTTCTATTTTTAGCTTCTTCCAATGTAATTTTCGTTTCAATTTTAACAGACTTGTCCATAACTAAACAATTCCAATCTTTAGGTTTTGCAACTTTTCCAAATCCAAAATCATAAGTAAAAATTTGTAGCCAGTTAATTTTTATTTTTGAGGAATTTTTTGAAAATTTATTTGTGAGAATTTTTGATCTTTCAGGCATATTCATATTCTCAAATGCGAGTCCAACTTCGCGCATCTATTAAATTTTTATTGTTATTTTTGTTAAGATTTGTATATTGTGGGTATCTAATATAAGGTCCTTTACATTTTGGATGGCCACTGGGTAATTATAATTTAATTAATTTAACTCTATCTAAGATACATCTCATTACAAGATACAAATTTACTCCAAAGGGTACTTATAAAGAGTTCCGGTTTTATTTCAAAATTTTAAGAATAATTTTTCTTAAAGATTTTACCATAATATCATGTGAATAACACCCATTACTCGCAAATAGAGCTATTTCTTGTCCACAAATATTTAAAATAAATTTTAAAATTATTAAATTAAATATAATAATTAAAAACTTTTTAATAAAAATCATTTTTTATTTTTATTTTATTTTGCTCGCGTTTTTATAATAAAATTAATAGCGGCCCGAGCTTAAAAGTTGACCAAAAACAGATCAAACAAAAATAGACTAGACAAAATATTAGGTCATTTATAATTCAATTATATTGTTGACAAAGTATTAGTTTTATTATTAAAATGAGGAAAAAAATAAAAGGAGAGATTATCTGTTTGATAGTTAAACAGAAATATTTTTAGACTAAGGATTAACCTTGAAGTAAATAATATTTCCGGAAAAGATAGCGGTTTGAGCTGAATGTATTACAGTAAAAAAATATCTCTGAAAAAATATTCGGTTCTGTTCCCTGCGGCGCTGAAAATGGAAGAAATCTGGTTTGTTAGGCTTCAAAATTTTCAAAATTTTGCTTAGGAAATAAAATACATAATTATTTTTTAACAATTTTAATAAACAATTTATTATTTCCAAAAAACAAATTTAAAGTGCAACAAATGTCAAAAATTTAATTTAAATATTAACAAAAAATAAGTGTTAAAAACGTTCGCACTTTTAAGTTTCCAATTTTGTTAATTTTCAACTAAAAATATTATTTTATGCATTATAAATGCCCCCTCCCCTCACCTTCTCTCTCCCCCCCTCCCTTTTACACTTTTAAAATGTCTACCAACCTACCTATACTTCCAAAAACATTTTTTTTTCATTTTTTGAGTAATAATCTATTATTGTCAAAACCTACCTAGATATATTGCTTTACTTTTTTTATTAAAAAATCTCAAAAAAGCATTCATTGCACACACTTTTCCCTCAATTTTTTACTAAAAAATATTTAAATATTTATTCCAATTTTTATTTTTTTTCGTGTCCTTTTTCATTGCTTTTTAAATAAAAATTTCCAAATAAAAGTAAAAAGTAATAAAACTTTTTGTAATTTTTTTTATTTCTTTAAAACAAAAAAAAAATACCCAAATTAAATAAATAAATTTTTAATTTAAAGTCAAATGCCATTTTTTTTATTATTTAAAGAATTTAATTTCCAAAGTGCCTATAATGTTGTTGTCCTTCCCCCCACAAAATTTTTTTATTTATCCATACAAAACAAATAGACCATTAAAAATATGTAACCTCTTACTAAATTTGTTTTTCAATTTATTTTGAGAAACAAAAATATTTGGGTATTTTGAAATAAAAAGATGTTTTAATCTTTTTAAATCGTTTTTTGATTAAATTTTGTTTTTTCCTTTTTATGATCCTGAGGGAGTAAATTTAGAGGAATTAAAGGGGTTATAAAAAGATATATGGTTAGAAATAATACACTTCCATGACACCCTTTAAAATAAAAAGTTTTTTTGGATTCTGAGAAAATTATTTTAGCGAGAAAAATAATCTACCCGTAAATTTCCTTTAAAATCCTTCCTTTTCTTCATTTAAGTCAAAATTAAAATTTTATTTAGAAAATAAAGCCGCCTGGTACAGAATTTAGAATTTTCAACAAAAATTTTTTTAAAATTTTAAATTTTGCAATTGCACAATTCTAATACCTATTTTCCTCTCTATTTCCCCATTATAAAAACTTCAAAGTCCAAATAAAAGTCCCCAAAACCTACCAGTGGGGTGCCTTAATAATTATTTTTATTTGTTGACTCAATCCACTTTTTCTTCCCTTTAATTCTTTTCAAAGAAAAATAAAAAAATTAAAAGTGCCACCCTCATTGAAGCAGCAAAACACCCCACAATTTAAGGAAGTTGACTTTCGATTAATATATTTATTTATTTTTACTTTTTAACTTTATTCTTTTGATGAAAAAATAAACTTTTAATGCTTCAGAAATAGTACAATAATTGATTTTTGTTTTTAATAAAAAAATAAAAATTTATTTGAAAATATAACGAACCCGAGTGGACAGGTCTTATCAAGTGTTATTTTTATTAGAGTGCGGGATGGGACGGGATCCTGTACGGGATTTTACAGGCCCGTCCCGGAATCCCGGGTTTTAAACGACGAACAGGATTACCGGGATAACAAGATTTAAGGGATTAATCCCGCGTGATCACGTCCTGTACGGTGTGCCGAAAACGCGATTTTGCCGCACTCTAATTTTTAGTCGTTGATTGTCATTTCAACCCTTTTCTCTTGTTTTTTCAAATAAATTGCATTGTTTTCATTTTTTCTTTATTTTCATTAGTTTCGTATTTTTAATTTCTGGAAAAAACCCGAGAATGGAAATTGTCCTCTCTTTTATTTGAAGCTATTATATAAAAACATTACTACTTTCTTTGTAGCAGTTGTGCATGAAACAAGAAGGAAAGAGAAAAGAAAGAACGCGTGAAAGCTTTAAAGGGGGGCTGACAGTTGGCAGATTGAAGGGGGGAATGAATTCATCTTTTTGTGGCATATATTAATACCACCCACCTTTAAAAAAGTTAAAAAAAAAAGAAAAAAGGTCGAATGAATGAAAATGGGTAAATAAATAATAAAGAGAAGTTATAAATATATAAATAATCCTTTTATTTTTTGACTTTTTTTGTTCCATTATTTTTAACTCTTTAATTCCTCAATACTAGTAGCTTCTTCTCCTATTTTTTTATTTATATTTTTGTTTATGATGTAATTAAAGAAAATATTTTCTGCACACTTTCCAACTATTATCGTCACCCAAAAAATATATTTTTAATTGTTTGCCATTTAATGTTTTTATATTTTAAATTGGACTTTTAAATTAGAGAAAAAATAGATTCCTCATTTGAACATATTTACTTAACTTTTTACATTTTTTTATAAATTTCAATCATTTTTTTCCTGTGTGGAAGAAAATTTAATATTCCCAAACATTTAATTTCTAATCATTCATACCTTCAAATAGCAACATTGTGGCACTTCTAAAATCATGTAAAACCAAGAAGTTTCCATTATTCCATTATCTTATCCTCATTAATTTTATCAAAAACAAAAATAATTTTTATTTAATTTTTAATCTTTAAAGATGTTTAATGCCTTTTTTATATAAAAATGTTCTTTTATTTTTTTATTAAAATATATTCCAATAATTAATTCCCAAAAGAAATTCTACATAATTTTTCTCAAAATATATTTACTTCCTTAAAAATGAGAGAAAAAACAGAAATAAAATTAAAAGAATGGAGAAGATATAGAGGAAATAAAAATAAAAAATTAATTAATTATTTAAAATATTCTTTTAATAATTTAAAAATATTTAAACAACAAAAAATGATTTTTACATTCCGTTTGTTTTTTCTTTAGAAAATTTAAATTCAAAATTCTTTTCAGTTTTATTAGGCATTGGATGCGGGTTAAGTATTGAAGCAAGTAATCAAATGAAATTAATTCAAGATATATTAGAATCTTATGATAGAAAAACTAAGCCTACATGGGATAATAATAAAGTAAATATTTTTAATTTTAATTTCAAAAAGAAAGAAATTTGATGAAAATTTAGAAATTTCGATTAAATCTAAAAAATTTGATTTAAATTAAATATAAATAATTTAAATTAAAAATTGTTTTTAAGGCAATTAACGTCACTTTTTCAATGGATCTTTATCAGATTTTGGAATTGGTTAGTTACTTTTTATTTTTCTAAATTCTGATTTAAAATCAAATTTTGAGAAGAGAGTATATATAGAAAGTTTTGGAACAAGAAAAGTTGAAAAGATTAAAAGATGAATTTATTTGTTAGAGAAAAGTATTTTAAAAATTAAATGATTTTAGACAAAATTAAAAAAAAGTCACGAAAGGAAATTAAAATTAAAAAAATAAAAATATTTATAGCTTTCCACAAGCACGCAAATTATTTTATAAGAAAATAAAACTTAAAATAAAAACATCCCTTTTTTAATTAAAAATTTTCTTTTTTAAGAATGAACCTCAACAATTTTTGTTGTTGAATTCTTGGTATTTTTTCAGGATTTTCTAAAAAAATAAAAAAATTTCTTTAAAAGGATTATTGAAAGATGGCACGACGAATTTCTTTTTTGGCATCCAGAGGAATATGGAAATATTACAGAATTAAGACTGCCTTATGATTGGTAATTAATTTATAAATATTTTTTGAAATAAAATAATTAAATTAATTGAATTCAAGTATTTGGTTACCAGATACGACACTTTATAATTCACTTGTGATGAAAGTAATAAATATTTTATTTTAATTTTAATTTTAAATTAAATTAAAGGATGATGATTCTCGCAGATTATTAAATGCTAAATTAACAACTAATATAACCAGAAAAGTGAGTTATATTTTAAATTAATAAATAATTATTTAAATTTAATTAAGATGCGACAAGCTAAATTTTTAAATATTTTTCTCTCATTATTTCTCTAAAAATTTATGTCTCTTTTAATTAATCCAAAATTAATTTTTCATTTTTTTACTTTATACTTGCTTAAAAGAATAATTAAAATTTATGGAGGGTTAAAGGGGATTTTTATGTTTTATTAATTTCTTATTGAAAAATATTTTTGTATTAACAGACAATTTGGTACTTTATGGATATGTCACCCCCCCTCCTATTTTGAGTCTCAGAATTTTCCTTATACGTAGAAAATGGTCAGAGATTATTTTCTTCTCCATGTCAATCATTTTTTTTCTTCAAGCAAAATAAGTAAAATGTGGTAAATGTAGAAACGAAAAGAGTGAAAAATGTAAGTAAAAATTCAAAAATATGTGAAAAGGCAAAATAAACAAGCAAAATACTTGAAGAAGAAAAAAATGATTTACATGGAGAAGAAAATAATCTCTGACCATTTTCTACGTATAAGGAAAACTCTGAGACTCAAAATAGGAGGGGGGTGACATATCCATAAAGTACCGACAATTTAGAGAGTTTAAAATTTTTAAATTATCAGGACTGTTTCCAAATTTTTCTATTAAGCTGTTAATTAATTTTGCCATGTGTATTTCCTAATAAAAAATATCACTTTTCTCCCCCTTTTTTTATTATTTTAATTTCTCATAAATAAATTTTAAGGCAGTTTTAGTTGAATTATTATATCCAACAATTTATAAATTTTCTTGTTTGCTCAATTTGCGTTATTTTCCCTATGATTTACAAGAATGTACAATGACTTTTAGTTCTTGGACATATGACAGTAAAGGTTGTTTTTTGGAATTAAAAATTGAATTATAAAAATTTAAAAAAAGGAATTGATTATTTACCTTATGCTGACAATATTGGAACTTCCAATTATTTAGAAAATGAAGGATGGTTGGTCTTTTTTCGTAAATTAATTTTTTTTAATTTAATTTTAAATAAAGGTATTTATTAAAAACAACAATACAAAGGAAAGAAGTTAAATATAGTTGTTGTCCAAATAGTTAAGTTTTTTAAATATTTTTTTAATTTTTTCTACAACAAACTTTTAATAAATTATTTTAGATATTTTGGTTTCCCTAAATTTTGTTTTTTTTTTCATTTTTATTAATTCTCCAATTTAGTAATTGTAAACCAGAAATCTAGCCCTTAAAAATTTTTGTGAATAAAATTAAGATTTCCTAAAAATTATTTTTTTAATTTTTAGATTATACACTCCTAAAATTAAAATTGTAAGTTTAAAATTTAATTTTACATGTAGTCTAAAAATTATGTACAAATGATTTTTGAGTGATTGACATATTTATCTAATAATTTTAAAAATTTGTACTTTCTTTTTCCTGTTTTAAATATTCTTTAAGCAGTTGTTTTAAATAAATTTTAAAAAATAAAAATAAACTTAAATTACATATTTTTAAATTTATTTTTATTTTTATTTAAAGATATCTGAGACGTAAACCTCTCTTTTATTTAATCAACTTAATTATACCTACAGCAATTATTACTTTAATTGCTATTGTTGGATTTTTTACGTAAATTCTTTAATTAAATTATTAAATTAATTTAAATTTTATAGTACATCATCTGCTAGTGGAATGCGCGAAGAAAAGGTAGTAAATAATTTGTTGGGGGGGGGGGGGACTTTGCTTAAACACATGTTTCCCAACTTTCCAATTTATTATTCTCCAATCTTTATCCTCAATAATTTTCTAGGTATCATTAGGAATTACAACACTTCTTTCAATGTCTATTTTAATGTTAATGGTTGGTATAAATTAAATATGTATAAATAAAAAATATTCCTTTAAAGGTTAGCGATCAAATGCCAACAACATCCACATTTATTCCTTTAATTGGCTGGTAATTAAATTAATTATATATTTAATTTTTAATTAAATTATAATTTTTAAAGGTTTATTCTTGGAATGATTGGTTAGAAAATTAATTTATTTTTAATTTTTAAAAATAATTTAAAAAGGTGTTATAAGTATGGGGACACTTGCCTCTTCTTTTGTTATTGGGGTACAAAAAAGGTAATTTTAACTAAATAAACTTTCTTTTCTTTTTCTAGGATTAACTAAAAGTCTGATAAGGGAAAATTCTACATAAAAAATTTCCCATAAATATCCTCCAATTTCTCTCAATCCCCCCATATATTTTATTTTAAATTTATCTTTTTTTAGAGGAAGACTTGGTGAAAGACTAACGCGTAGATCTGTTAAAATAGCTAAAATATTTGGAATTATCTCATTTACTGAAGGTTATTTTTTAATTTATTTAACCTTTGTAAATAAATTATAATAAATTTAATTATTTTCTTTACTTTGGGATCAGAAGTAAACGCGCATGTGAATTTTTTAAATAGCGAATCTTGTATGAAAACCCACCAGTTGCATCCACCCCTCTTTTTGGGCTATTTAATTTATTTTTGCTGCTAAAATCTTTCAAACAAGCATTTATACATATCTTTCGAATTAAAAGGAAATTTTCTTTTAAACTTTTCGTCATTTAAATTTTACAAATCCTCCCAAAAAGAATCATCAAAAAAATTCTTCATTTATTTTTCTAGTTCCTTTACATTTACGGAAAGGCACGCAAGAATATGCCAATGCTCCCCCACCATCAGATGCTTACAGAAAATCTGTCAAATTAGTTAGGAATTTAGCTGGCCGAACAGATGTAGACTCTTCTCCTTTTAATCCAACATTATTTCAACATCCATTTAAAAAAGAAGAAAATAAAAAACGTTCAGTTTTTCAACAAATTTTTAATAATAAAAAAGGAATTAAAAGTAATGGAGGAATTTTAGGAGAAGGAGAAGAATTAAATAATAATAACAATAATAAAATACCTACAGATAAATCTACTGAACCTTTAGTGGCAGCAGAAATTGGTAAATATGTTTTTAAAAAATTTTTTTCTGTTTGGAAATTGATGAGATTTTTGTTAGAAATTAGAAGAGAGTCTTTTATCATAAATTTATTCAAAAATAGAGACGGGATCAAACAAATATTTGACGTTGGAAAATAAATTTTTGATCAAATTTTATTTGATTGGCCGGTTTCTATTCAAAAGTCGATAACTCACAAAAGCTATGGACGGGCATTCCTTTCATTTAGATTTTTCAATTTTTCATTTAAAAAATCAACATGCTCCTTCCTCCCCTTTGTATTCACTTAAAATTTATCTTCTTCTCAGCCAAACTCAGACTCACATTTTAATAACGTTTATCAATTATCAATAAATTTTAAACTTTATTTTTTAAAGTAAATCAACATCAAAGATTAAGAAGAAACACAGTAGATGAAGGAAGTCAAACAATTTCAAGACATTCATCAAAACAATTAAGAAAAGGGCAACATCCCCCACCATTAGCACCTTTTAGCCTTTCTTTGATTGACCAAAATGACGAAATTGATAGTCAAGTAAATTAGGAGAAATTTTTAAAAATAATATTTAAATAATTTAAGGGAAGTGAATTAGTCACTCCAATAGTCCCAAATCGTTCGGCAGCAGCTCAAATGGAGGTTAGGCAAGCTGTTGGTCTTTTTAATGGTTCGGTTTATTTTTAAAAATATAGGAAAGTATTTTTAAAGAAAATCTTCGACTTAGTCGGCAATTAGCACAAAAAGAATATGAATGGTTAGCTACTATATTGGAGGTATTAAATATATAAATATAAATTATTTTATTGACTGTTACTGGAAAAAATTCGAAAATAGTTTCTATAGGTGCGGGCCTTCTTCCAGCAAAATATTCGATGCTCGCCTCGATCTTTAAAATCGAGTTGAGCATCTTGGAACCCAACTTTTTAGTATTACCTGGGAAATTCATCCTTTTTTCCTCAATCTAAAATAGTATACACCTTCCGGAACTTCCGAATTTTATTTATCAATAATTTAACAAGAAGTTAAAATAATTTTTTTTTAATTTTCAAGCGTTGTTGTTTTATTGTTTTTGTTTCAATATTTCTTTGTCTCTCACTTGGAATTAATTATATTGGTAATTTAAATATATATTTACTTGTCAATAGAATTCAACTATTTTAAGGTTTTCTTCATTGGGGCAATCCAAATTCAGCTTTTGATAATTACAGCGAAGATTAATTAAATGGACAGCAATATTTTAAAAATAAAAGTACCCCCACCACTACCCAATTAATTTATTTTTCTTTATTTTTTATTCATTAGTAACCATAAAATCGAGATTTATCATCCTTAATATAGATGAGATTAATTAAGATTTGCTTTTTTTTATTAAAATTAGTTGACTATTTAATTCTTTCCTTTGTGGCCATTTTTACTCTTTGCTTGCCATTGATCTTTCCTTCTTTATTTATTTTTTCTTACCTAATATATTCTTAATTTGCCTCTATTTTTATTTAAAGTTTTCTCTCAAAAATTTATTTTCAATTTTAAAATAACCAAAAACAATTTTCAGAATTTTATTTTCCACGAGATAACTTTAAAATTCTTTAATTTGTATATTATACATGTGCTTTTTAATTTAAAAATATTTTTTAATTAAAAATTATTTTCTTTTATTGGATTTATCCAAAATTAATATTTATTTATTCTTTATTAATTCCAAAATTAATTTTTAAATTTCTCATTACAGATATGCCTTCAATTATCTTCTTTTTCATTCAATTTTTTCTAATTATTTTTGTTATTTTTACTTCAAGGGTAAATTCTTCTCAATACGCGGAAATAGAAAATGGTCTGAAATTTTAATTTCAAAAAATTTCTTTTAATCAAAATTTAAAACAATTCAGATGGCAAATTTAAATGGACACAACAACCCCAATCTAAACCTCAAATAATAACAAACAGAAAAGATTCTTCAGAAATTAATTCAAACGAAGCAATATCCTCATCATCTTCAAATGAATATCAAATAAATAAATCAGCAATTAATAAAAGAAAAAATAAAAATAGGCCACAAATTTATTCTTCTGTTGAATTTCTTTTTCCTTTACAAGAAGAAAAAAATAAAATTAATGGAAAACATGAAGGAAAATTAAAAATAAGGAATGATACGAGACATTCGTATAATAATTTTCAAGTTTCTACTGTTCCTTTGATGAGGCTTACAAAGTGAGGGGAAATTAAAAAAAATTTTTCTGTGTTATTAGAAAATATTTTCTTTTATTTTGTTTTATTTTCCATACTTTGGGATTTTTCTCACCTTTTCCAAGCTTTAAATTGGAGTGGGAAATATAGGGGCTAGGAATTCCAAATACTTTAGAGAATATCCTTCAATTCCTTGGAAAAGCTGAAAATAAAAATATATTTGGAAATATGTATTTTTAAATTTATTTTAATCGGTTAAACTTTTTAGGGATATTTTGGCACCTGGACGATACGGTACTTTAATTATTTTTTATTTTTGGAGTAACGTTTAAATAATTATTTTTTAAAGATGTACGAGTTCGTCCAGTAAATAACCATTCCAAACCTTTAAAAATTTATATTTCAATGAGTTTATATCAAATTATTGATGTTAATGAACCTGCACAAAATATTAAAATGAATGTTTGGATGATACAAAAATGGAAAGACGAAATGCTTCATTGGGATCCTAGGTAGTTAAAAAAATGGGAAGAATATATAATTTTTTTTGATAATTCTTTAAATAAAGTGTGTAACCGGAAGTACACCTTTTCTTTAATATACAAAACCTAAAAAACTTTTTCAGAGACTACGATATGATTAACAGTACAATTTTGCCACATGAAGTGTTGTGGATACCTGATACTTATTTATACAATTCTGTTGTTATGAATGTATATTTAAATTAATTTAAAAATAAAATTTAATTTAAAAAAGGCTGAAGAAACAGAAAGATATATGAATATAAGGGCGGATTCTCTCTTTTGGGAGAGAGAAAGAGGGTCGAATATGTCTTTCCTTTATCCAGCTATTTATACTGTAACTTGCCGGTTAAATATTAGGTAAATTTAATTTTTTTATTTTAAAAGATTTGGATAAATGGCCCTTAATTGGTCATAATAATTCTCAAAAATATATAATTCAACACGGATTCCTTAAGTTAATTAATGTACATATTTCACTATAGGACAAATTCTTTTTTTGGGGATTCTCGAAGTAAATTCTCTATTGAAAAAATAAATTTAAAAACTGGTATATTAAATCTTTTTATTTCCCATTTCAGATATTTCCCTTACGATCAACAAAATTGTACTTTAACAATTTCTTCTTGGACTAATAGCAAATCAGCACTTGACTATTATGCTGATCCAGAAGTTAATCTAGCTTCATTTATATCTAATGAAGAATGGGATGTAATGTCTTTTAGAATTTTTAGGCATGAGGTAAATAAAAATATTGAAATTATTTACTAGTTACTCTCCGAAAATCTAGCCTTAGAAGTTAATCTAGCATCACTATTTCTTTCAAACATATTTTCAGAGGCCTAGACTTATGTCAAGATCTCAAGTTTTAAAGGCGGATGTAAATTAATTTGGACCGGGGATCGCACCAATACAAAACCCCATTTACGATTTTTGGAAATAAATAGTTGATTCTTTGGATCTTTTACTTATATCCCCATGTATATGCATTTCTTCTCAATTTAAAAATTTTTAAGTACAAATATGCCTGCTGTCCAGAGCCTTGGGTGATTTTAGAAGCATCCATAGTTATTAGAAGAAAACCTTTATATTATGTTATTAATTTAATTCTTCCAACTTCAATAATTACATTAGTAGCTATTACCGGTTTTTTCACCCCAGCATCAACAGCAGACGACAGAACAGAAAAAATAAATTTGGGAATTACAACTTTATTAGCAATGTCTATTCTTATGCTTATGGTAAGGAAAAGAAAGTTTAAAAATATTTTTTGGTCGGTAAATAAAATTTAAAAAAAATAGGTCAGTGACCAAATGCCAACAACGAGTGAATTTGTGCCTTTAATTGCTTGGTTTTATCTTTCTATTATTGTTGTAAGTTTCAATTCGGAAATTTTTATAAGTGCTTAAGGGATCCCTTCAACTCTCAATTCATTTGGTAAATGTGACTTGAAGAGAGGAGGTGTGTGGACGGAGGGAGTGAAGGGAGGGAGTGCAATATTTAGCTTTTATTTTGGGATTCTCGAGGCTTTAATTATCACCTTTATTCACCCACACTATCACACTCACCTTTTTGTTAAATACCTAAGCTATATTAACAACTTTATTTTCTTTTTTAGATAATTTCAATAGGTACATTTCTTACCAGTGTTATTCTTTCAATTCAAGGAAGGCGTCAATATGGCCAATTACCTTCTTTATGGATTAGACATCTTTTCTTTGTTAAACTTGCAAAATTCCTTTTGTTGGCTGTTCCCCCACCTTTATTAACTTTGTGGGAAGAAATGAATGATCATCCACTTACCGCTAGAAGAAAAGCTTCAATTGAACGGTTTGAAAAGATTGAAAATCGTCGTTTAAGTAGATCTTTAAGAAGTAGTTTAAAACAGTCAATTAAAGAGGGAAATCAAAGTAAAGTACCTTCTTTTGCTGTAGAAGGTAAATTCTTTTTAAATTTTTAAATTTAGATTCTCTTTTTAAGGAGCAATTAATTGTTTAATATAGGGTGGTATAATTTAAGGCATTTTAAGCATGTTATCCCCTAATCCTTAAGTATTAGAGATTACCTCTATTTTAAATACATCTAAACTGTATATACGACTATAGTAACTGATATGCCTTATCCTTTATTTTTAAATTTACCTTTTTATTTTCGGGCTTAACTCAGAAAAATATGATTAATGGACTAAGAGTTTAAGTGAGGGTGCATAGAATTTTTGTTCAGGAATCCGGAACTCAAATTGGATCCGGTTCCGGTCAAACTTCCGGTTTCGGTAAACACTAATTTAAAGCCGAACAGAAACTGAACTCGCAATTTATTTTTATTCCATTTATAGGTTCATTTGTAGTTCCACCTAGTCCAAACAATTTAAATGGTATTGATCATCAACATCAAAAGGTCTCACCAATTAATTCAACAAATACAATAGGCAGAGCCAAAAAGAATTGGTTAAGAGTTAGCTCAATAATTAGTAGAAAAAGTGATCAAGTAATTTAATTTAATTTAAAAATTATTTTTAATAATTTTTTAAAATAAAGTCTGATAGAATAACACAACCAAGTATTCGTTCTCAACAACAAACAGACCTTAATTTAAATATAATATCTTCTCGGCGAAGTTCTGAAGCTGTCACTAATTGGGAAAATGCGATTGATGGACTTGGAGTTGTTAGTCCCAGACAAAGTGAGAAAATTAAAATATTAAGGGAGGGGAGGGAGGGGACTCTTCCTTTCTGATAGCCCAGAAATTATTTTACAAATTCTCTAAAAATTTATTTATTTAGGAGAATTACCTGGAGATGCAAGTCGCCCTCCTACAGCTGGAGGTAATAAATCCAAAAAAGGGAAGAAAAGAACTTCTGTAGCAGCCGAGGTTAATGCAATGAAGGTAAAGAGACAATGCTCTCTTGAATGGGAATTTCTTGCTACAATTTTGGATCGTTTATTTCTTATAGTTTTTGCATTTACAACGGTAAAAGTGGAAATATTTAAAGAAAAAAAACTTTTTTTAAAGGTTATTGTAACATTTGGAATGATGGTTACGGGGAAAGTAGCACAATGGCAATATGAACAAGCAGCTAAAGAAATAGGATAAAAATAAATAAATAATAATAATTGTTTTTTTTTGTCATTCCTATACAAATATTTTATATATTTTTTTATTTGAGATTAATAAAGAATTCTAATTTGTTCCCCTTAAAGGTTTTAAATTAGGGTTGTAAGTGACTATAGTATTGAAATTAAGAATATTCAATTGAAATTTTCAAATATTCAATTGAAAAAAACTAAGAATATTCAATTGAAATTCTTAGTTCAATTGAAATTCTACAGATAAGATTTAATTGTATGAAATTTAAAAGTTGAAGGTTTATCTTATAAAATGCTTTAATAAAATATTTTTGGAGAGATTATAAAGAATTAAAATTTTTGGTATAAAGAGGGAAAATTGAAAATTTAATTTAAACTCAACTTCTAAACAACATCAAGTTTCCAGTGCATGGATTCTCTCTACAATTCTCTGCTTCGTCCTGCTGTTCAAATGGCCAAAAATGTAAATCTTTTCTTTTTTCTTTATTCACTTTGTAAAATTATCTTTCAATTTTCAGTTAGTCCTAAACGATTCCGACGACCAAGTTGAGCAGATGCGCGGTGACCGAGAAGAGGAGGAGGTGGGACAAGGGGGGGAGGAAGAGGAGGACGCCAACGAAGAAAGCATCCGCAGTGACGTAGCATCGAGTGAGAGAAGTGACACGAGTGTGCATCAATCTAATGAATCGGGTACCGGCAGAACTTCGGGGTCAACTAGAAGGAGCAGCAGTCGTTCGGGAAGTACCAGCGGAGGACGTGAGCAAAGTGAGGAGACCAACACAGGAGGAGAGGTGTGTTTAATTTTGAATAATTATCTTAGAAAAATGTTTATTTATTTTTTCAGACAGATAATGCCAGCGAGCAAGCATCGTTCGTGGATGAGTTGCCGAATGGTTTGTGCTGGCACTCAACCATCAAAACTTTAAATAATCTTTTTTAAATAAACAGATTTGCTCTCTACGCGTTCTGCCCGTTCTCGTTCGCCTCCTCGAGGAGAGTCTGGAGTCACTACTGCAATCAGCAATTCGGAGACTAATACGGCTCTTGATATGTCACCTGCTCGTCGACGGGCCTGGGACAATGAGTATGACGACGTTAAGACTGCCAGAGTCTGCCAGAGGTAGTTAAAGAGAGAGAGAAATTATAATATAAAATTCTCTTTAAAATTTTAGTGAGGAGAACTTATTGGCAAGTGTGGGAACGTTCAAATGCTGATGGTCTTCGGATTGGATAATGATAGGATGCTATTTGCTTTGCCTAGATGTTGCCAGTTTTGTCTAGAATATTGTAAAGAAATATAAAAAAGAAAAACCTTATTCGATATTTACAAATGTTAAATATATTTATTTTCATTTGTTGTTTGTATTGTTGTATAATTTGTGTTTTGTAATAAATAAATATATGCCTATATCTAAGTTCCGAGTCATAAAACCGAAAGATTTCGATCTCATTAATCATAGTAATGAAATCTTGTAATAAAATCTTTTTAATAAAATTTTATAGTAAATTTAAGTAATTAAAAAATTGAAATTTAAAATAATTTCTTAAATTCCAATTTATTTAAAATGAGTTTTAGACGTTTAAATTTTTATCTTTTTTTCATTTTTTCCAATAAAAACCTCTATATACCAATTAAAAATTTATAGGTAGATAATTTATAAATTAATATTTACCTATGTGTTAATTAGGGTTGGACAAAACCGTTTAGCTAAACGGTAAACGGTATACGATAAACGGTATTTTTGCTAAAATTAAACGAAACGATAAACGGGTCCCAGATAAACGGCATAAACGGTATACGGTCCTTCTAAACGCCGTTTAATTCGTTTAATTTTTTCTTAAAATTAGTGGCTTAAAACTAGGGTTGTACCCCGAACGTTCGGGGGCGGGTATGTCGGGGTACGGGGTTTTCCAATTGTTTCGGGGCGGGGTTCGGGTCGGGGGAGCAAAATATGGCCGGGGTTCGGGTCGGGGTACGGGGTTTTCAGGAAAAAATTTTTAGAAAAAAAATGCTCAAAAATAATCAGATTTCGGTATATTTTCGCTAATTTATTCAAAAATTAAGTAGGATCTGGAGAAATTAGAGGATATTTAAGGGATTAAAGTGTATAACTTGGGATATAAGTGGATCTGGAGGGATTAAGTGGGATTTTTAGGGATTAAATGGTATATCTAGGGATGCAAGGTGATCTGGAGTGATTTTTGTTGGTTCAAGGGATATCTGTGATTTATAAGGATATTGAAGTATTGCGGATAAGGGTATTAGGACGGATATCAGGAGATATCTTGGATTAATCCTTAAATCTACCACGAAATCTACCGTTATCCCACCTCAATTCTCTGATATATATTCAAATCCTCCAAATATCCAAAACCACTGATATCACTCTTAATCACCAGACATCTCTTCAGACCTTCCTTATCCCTCTAAATCCATCGGTATGATGAATTTATAGTTGAATTATAATTTTTATAAAGAATGATGAGCATAATTAATGATTTTTCATTGATTTTTTTGAATTATGAATTGTTTTTAAAAAATTTTAAAAATAAACGGTAAACGGTCGTTTAAACGGGTTTTTAAAAATAAACGAAACGGTATACGGGTCTCAGATAAACGGCATAAACGGTATACGGTTTTTTCAAAATTAAACGGTTTTGTCCAACCCTAGTGTTAATAATAAAAAAAATAAAAATTATTAACATTCTTTAGATATTTGAATTCCGTAAATATTGGCCAAATTTTATATTAATTTTTACACAAAATTTTGGGTGTGACTGACGTTTATATATTTTATATTTTTTATTCAAAGTTGAGCAGAAACTTTTATTACAATCTTTACACCGATTGAGTGCGATATATTAAACTTTTTTTATTGGAATTATTATTACTAATAAATAAATTTTGGAATTTTGGAATTAAATTAAAAATTAAATTTAATTTTTTGAAAAAATTAATAAAATATAATATATAAAAACAAAATTTTTTTGCAATTTCCAAGATCGGGTCAGGTTTTCAAAATTTTCCGGGTCGGGTTTCGAGTATTAGGTTTAGGATAACTCGTGACATTTTATGTTTTGCCAATTTTAAATTAATTTTTCGTACCAATTTGTTCCAAGCTTCCCCCCATTTCCGTAATAGTTCAATTACCATATATGCTCGAATAACCTGGGTTATTATTTTTTCAACCTTTCATTAGATGGAGTAATTAATTGAATGAGGGAAATTATTTGAGAGAATTTTAGAGCATTTACGGTATAAGATACCTTAATTACAACCAACTTTTTAATTAAGTATATTTAAATAAGTTTATATATTCTTTGTAGTTTATTATTTTTATTTCCAATTTTATTACAAAAAAATATTCCCAATTCTCAACTTCCTTGTTTGTCAGGTGATTAGTATTGTACACTTTTCTAATTATTTCCAAATATCTTTTTTTAAATAAAATGTTCTTCTTACAATTAAAAACTTTTTTTTTAATTTATTTATTGTAATATATATTTCTTTTTAATTAAAAAAAGGCCTAAACAAATTAAATAAATTCTCTTTTCTTTTTTTTAAATGACGTTAATTTAATTGGAAAAAAAGAGAGAGAAGGGGGATGGATGTTCTTAATCAGTATAATTGATTATAATTACAGAAATCACGAAAAATGTCAAAAGGATTGAGAGAAAAGGGGGTATCGATAGCGACTGATTGGCGCCATTTTCTGTTTTATTTTTCTTTTGTTTCAGCACAAGTTCTCGAAAATTGGTCAGCCGTTAAAAATAAACGAAAAAAAATAATTATTTTATGGGTGATATATTTTATAAAAAATAAAAAGATTTTGTTGGCTTTTAATTGGTGTTAATGGCCGGTCATTATGCTTGAATAAATAATTAAATAAAGAGACAAACAAATTATTGTCTGTACTTTTGGGATGAATAAACTTGGAAAACAATTAAAATTTATAAATTTTAATTTAAAAATAAAAGAACGTCTAAATATTTAAAAGAATGGTTAATCTTTAATAATTAAGAGGTATTGAATTACCTCCATCACTTAGGAGGTAATCCTTTTAATAAGTTTTTACAAAACCTATTAAATTATCCACTAATTATTGTAAAATTTTAATAGGAAAGTTGTTTTTATTTCAAATTAGAAAAAATACGAATTAAAAAAACTGACATTAATTCTTTCAAAATTACGTATTATGATTAAAATAAAAATTACTCACTCATTATTTTTTAAAGTTTTAGTACTTAAATAATATTTTGAATTAACGGTTACTAACTCCATTTTAAAAATAAATTTGATCGTATTTGTTATTGATAATTTTTTCTTGAGCAAAATTACAACAAAAAATAATTTAAAAATAAAAAAAAAGTAAACAACGATCATCTGAATTACTCCAAATTAATTAGAAAATAAAATTGTTTAAAAAAATAATTAGATTTTTAGTAAAAAATTTTCTTCTAATACATATATTCAAAAATTCTGAAAAATTTTAAAAACATTTATTCAATCCAAATTTCACAAAATAATTTTAATTAACATTTTATTACTCTAAATATATATTTTTTATTAAATAATTACTTGCACCCAAAAATTGTGAAATAATATCAAAAATATTTTTATCAATTAATCAATCACTTTAACCAAAAAAACCTTCAAATTACTACTAAAAATAAAATTAAGAAATATCACTTGTTTATTATTTTTAATTTAGTCATTTGATTGGCGCCAATTTGGTGCCCTTACTGCAAAAGCAGCTGATAATTAAAAATAAACATTTCTATTTTTAAAAAATATATTTTTAACGTTTCTATAAATAAATAAATATTTCTTAAAATATTTTATTTTAAAAGTTTTGTGAATTTATTTTCGTAAACAAATTTTTTAAATTAATTTTTTAAACTTTTTTTGGTTGAAAAATATTAAATACAAAAATAATCAGTCATTTGACGTGACAATCCAATCACTTTCCTAATGATTTACATTTTTTGTTGGAATTATTTTAAAATTTTTCAGGAAAATAAAATTATTTTTTTAAATTTTATTTTTCAATCTCAATGAAAATTTAACCGGTTTTATTTTATAGTATTTCTTGTTTTTTAAATAACACAAATAATAATAATAATTAAATTAATTTATAGATCAAAAGAGTTTTTTTAAGATTTAATTTAAAATGACTTAAACAAAAAGAAATTCACACTCAATTTAATTATTTTAATTCGTCGGAAATGACACTTGATTAAATCTTTAAAAATAATTTTTGTTATTGTGTTATTATCAACCAGACATAAATAAATAAATAACATTTAAAGACTGTCAAAATTGTTTTTAAATTTTTTAATTGAATTTTGATTAATTTTATTTTATCAAAAATAAACTTAAAAAATGTTTAAAAATTTCTATTTTGTTAAAAATTAATTATATTTTTAAATTTTTATCTTTAAATTTTAATTACAGATTATAGGTATTTTAGAAGCTTCCTACGTAATTTCTAACAAAACTTTTCTTTCCAAAATAAATGGGTATATTATTAAAATAATTTATATTATTAAATATTATTAAAATAATTTTCCAAATAAATTGGTATATTTTAAACTTTAATGTCTAGAAACGCCTAATTATTTTCTAATAAATATTTTTTGTAAACATTTTTGCAATATTTAAAATATTAAGGAAAATTCCACAACAGAAATATTTATTAAAATTAATTACTATTTAGTTTATTCTATAAATAGAAATCTTAAAAATTTTAAAATAACCGGTTTAATAATTTTTACTTTCCTTTAAGTTTATTGCCTTATTCTTTTTTGTAAAAAATCCATTTTAGGAAAATTAATATAAAAAATATATTACCTAATTTTTTAAAACTTTTTTTGACAACCTTTACATTCCATAACGATATACCTATTTATTTATGAAGGCCAACAGGGCGCGAGTTTTCATCATTTCGAAATTAATATTTATTTTGAAATTTTGGTATTCAAATTCTAAAAAAATTCTTAGAACTTTAATTAGAAAAATATTATTGGGAGAATCACGCGCAGTCAACTATTCACTAAATTCACTTAACTTAGGGAGCAAATTTTTTCCTTTTTAATTTCATATGATCAGGGATATTATATAATAGTTCTAACTTTGAATTGAATCCCTTAATCAATTTTTGAGAAATAGCCAAAAATTTCAGCAAAATAGTTGCGATTTTTTGCCAAAATTCTAGAATTTAAAAAGCAACTACCTAATTAATTATCTTAATTAATTTTTTCAAATAATTTTTGTTTTATTTTTTTATCAGAATTTTGGATTAAGATATGAAAAAATAAATTACCCCACTAATTTCTGATCACCCTATAGATTATTCATAATTCTAACAGAAATATTAAAATTAAATTAGAAAATTTTTAACGTCTCTGTATTCGAAAATAGTCCGCGTCCATATAACCCCCCCCCCCCATCTTTTCCAATAAACTTAATCAACAAACCTCTCCGCCCTTTCCTTTTTTCTTGTTTTCTGTTAAAAGAGAGAAAAGGGGGAGGAGGATCACTTGCGCGATTCCTTTATTAAATAGAAGAAAACCTTCTTGATTTTAATCATTCCTTTCTATAATATTAATTAAAAATTCTTCTATTAAACAGAAAAAAAGCAAAACTTTTTTTTCTTCCTTCGAATCAATAAATTATCAAAACAAAGAAAATTAAATAAATAAATTAATATAAAAATGTCTTCAATAACAACAATGGAGAAAAAAATAAAACAACAAAAAATAAAAGAAAAACAACAAAAAGAATCTATTTCTTCAAATAATATGGGAAATAATAAAAATAGTAGTAAATTACGTTTGAGAGATACTTTATTAAATATGTTGGGAGAATTTGTGGCACTTAATAAAAGTCCGGAAGTAAGGCTTTCATCAGCTTCTCAACAATTTTTGGCTGATGCTGTTCTCGAAGAAAAACGCCATTTGGATAAGGTAGAGAGTTTTGAGAAATTTATTTATATGTATAGTTTGAATGGAGGGGAAGTTAGTGACGTGGAACCTAGGAAACACTTCTAATTCTTCACAGAGTTTATTTTCCCAAATGATTCTGGAAACATTTCTTGGGGGGCAAATTAGGAAGGGAAATATTCACCTTCAAATAAAATCTCTTCCCAATCTGACAAAATTTGACAAATTAATTCTAATTTAAATATATTTTTAGGACCATATTAGACATGTTCGGTCAGTATCATCCAATGCAGTATTGGCAAGTCCATCAATGGGGCATTCTCAAATAAATCCTTCATCAAATTCATTTATTCACCATTCTCGACATGTTTCTCTTCCAACAAACCACGAATCTTCTAATCGTTTTAGTCTTTTCCCACCAAGATTGCGTAAAGTAGCTCAAGCAGATGATCGAATTCGTTCACAACTTCAGCAACAACAACAAAGACAAACAAATGTTATTTCTGAGGAAAATGAAGAAGAAGGTGAACAGCAACAACAAACTTCTTTTAAAACAACCCAAACAAGAGTTAAAAAAGAAGGAAGAAAAGCAGCAGTGGCATTATAAAAATTGAGTGATTGGAATAAGAATGAAATAAATATTTTTTAGGATTTAATTTAATTGGAAAAGATAAATAAATAAATATAAATAATTATTTTAGCCGAACAGAAACTATTATAATATACACATTTTAAGTTCAATAATTACAAGGAGAAATGTTTCCAATATCTAGAACACCCTATAAGGAGGAGGTTGTCTTTAAAATAGAGGGGTTCTCTCTTCCCCCAAAATCATTTCAAATATCTTATATTTAAGGTGTGTATATTAAATATTTAAAAATATTTTTTTATATTTGTTTTTTTTTAGTTTTACATTATATTAATGTTTATTTTTTAAATTTATTTAGCACTATTTTTATTTTATTTTTTGATCTCTTAAATAAATAAATATATAATGTGTGATTTAATTTTTAAATTTATTTTAAAAATTTAAATTTATTTTTTTTGTTTACAAAATAAATTCAAGAAATTTTAAATTTATTTTTATCTCTTTTAAAAACCTAAAAATAAATATATTTATTTATTTATGTGTAATATATAATGACGAAATAAAGTAGATTAAATTACTTAAACAAACTAAAATAAAAAGCATTCATTAATTTAATTATTTTATTTTTGTAAACAATATTAAACGAACCGGAACCTAAGTCTTTTTTAAATAAACAAAAATGAGTGACTAAAATTTGAATTTCCCAAAAATATTTCTCGAAGAATATTTCAAAAATTTTAATGTGTAAAAAAGAGAAGTTTATTGCAGAATTTTGTTGCCATTCTGTTAAAGGGAAAAAAAGGACAGTTCTGGTCCATTTCTAATAAAATATTAAACTTAAATCATAATTGTGTGTTGAAAAAGTATCGAGGAAATTTAAATTTTTGGGGTCTATTGTAAATTAAATATATTATTTACATTTTCACTAATTTATTACCTATTAATTTAAGTATTTTAAGATTGCCGTAATAAATTAGCTTTAAACAATTTTTTGTTTAATATTTTCCTGTTGGACATTAAATACTTTTAAAACTTTCAAAAATAATTTCCCAAAATTTTTTAATTAACCAGCGGAAGTAAATTATACAAAAATTAAAAAACAAAAACTAAACTTTTACCCATCCCTTATTTAATACCTTCAAGCTATTTTTTAAAGTATATTATCAACAAAAATATTTTTTAAAAATCATATTCATTTTATTATTATTTAATTTATTTCCTTATATTTTTATTTATTTATTCCCTTATTTACCAAAAAAAACTTCTCCTCTTCTAAAAACGCTTCATTTATTTAAAAACAATTTTATTTAAATAAACTTTTACCCAAATATTTACAAAGAAAAGCTTTTCAAATAAATAAATATTTATTAATTAATTCAGAAAAACAAAGTTTTTCTTTTTAATCTTTAACAAAAAAGTTCAAAATATCTTTTATTAAAAATTTTTAATAAATTAAAATTTAAAGAAAAAAAAACCTTTTAAGTTTATTAGGCTTATTTTTTTAAATAAAAAAGGACAGTTCTGGTTTTTTTCATATAAAGGACAAAATATACATAATTTGAAAATATAAAATTTTATACAGATATAGGCAAGTCTTTTATTAAGATTTTAGGGGTTTTTAAATTTAAAGAAATTAACGTATTATCTGTTTATATCCTTGCATTTTGCTTTGATCAGTTTGCTTTTTTATGCTTAATCTAATCCGAATGAGCAGTATATCATTTTAAAGCCCAAGATAAACGCTATCGATAAGACATCAACTTGTAAAATTTTAATGGGGTATCAGACTTCCATTTGGAAAAAAGGTAGTGCTTATTGAGGGCTCTCGAATGATATAAGATTCATTCGGATGGGCTCAAACATAAAAAAGTTATAATCGATCAAATTCGGAAAAATAGAAGAAAGGAAAATGCGGGGATATAAACGTATGTTGCCGAAATTAATTGAAAAATGTTGAGAATTAGGGTTGCATGTTTTCGGTTGGGGTCAGTTGAGCGTGGCCGTTTGAGCGTGGCCGGTTGAGCGTGGCCGATTGAGCGTGAGGACAGTTGAGCGTGGGCCAGTTGAGCGTGGGCCGTTTGAGCGTGGCCAGTTGAGCGTACCTTGATAACTGGCCAGTTGAGCGTCAATACCTAAAATAACTACAACAAATACTTATGTGGCCGAAAGATTTATTCAAAAATCTAAAACTAGAACATAAAAACTTAGTAGCCAAAAAACTTTTTGTCTTCAGCAGAAATAAATTGATCAAAAACAAAATCCTGTCCTGTTTTAATCCGGTAAAAATAATTTCCGGAGTCCGGCAGAACTCCTGTTTTTTCCGGATTTTTCAATTAAAAATTTCATTAATTTTTGTTAAAATGTTGTAAGTCACAAATCCGGTTTAAAAAATTTGCTGGACCCGGATTCCGGATTTGCAATTACAGCCGGACCGGATCCGGCCGGATTTTCCGGATTAATCCGGTCCGGAAAAAATCTGGAAATCGCAAAAAAACCCGGATTTGGGACCCGGACTCCGGAAAAATCCGGTCGGATCCGGTCCGGAGCCGGGCACTAGTAATAATATATTGACGCTCAACCGGCCAATAAACAAGGTACGCTCAACTGGCCACGCTCAACTGGCCACGCTCAAACGGCCCACGCTCAACTGGCCCACGCTCAACTGTTCTCACGCTCAATCGGCCACGCTCAACTGGCCACGCTCAAACGGCCACGCTCAACAGGCCCGTTCCGGCATGTTTTCCTTAAAAGCAAATACCTATCAAATCGCTTTATAAATTTATATGTTTCCCGAAACAAATAAATTTCAAATTAAAATTTTCTTCTCAATTTTTATTTGGTTTTTAATCTCTAATTTTTATCTCTTTAAGTAAACCCTTCAAAATTTTAATTAAAATTAGTAGAACACTAAACAATATTTTTATTTAAAAAAACAAAAAGGTCCATTAAAGTCTGCAATAAATACAAAATAATGATGATATAAAAAATAAACAAAAAAGGAGGAAATGGAAAGTTTGTTGGCACAAGGATTGGGCACTTCCGTGTATTAATCCCCCCTTTATACCTCATCCCCCTTTTATATATCCTTCTTCCAACATTTTCTTTCCCTCCTTTTTTTTAAATTGAAAAACGTATCTAAGAATGAGCAGTCTCGTTTCAATAACTACGAGAAGGGGAGTGAAAAGTATTTTCTTCCCCCTTTTTTATTTCCTTTAAGGCAAAATAAGGAAATGAATTAAAATTGTTTTCTTCAAATATTTTTTAATCACAAAATATTTTCTTCTTCACACACAATTGTAAATTCATTTATTTTCAAAAATTTATTATACTTACATATTATTATAATTTCTAAATAAATTAAAGAAACTTTTTTCCAATTTACTGCGCTTATTTCTTTATATATCTTTTATACGTTGTGGTTGCTTATAAATAAAATAAAAATAGAAAAAAACATACTTAACTTCATTTATATACATATTTATTTATTAACTTTTCATTATTCCCAAAAAGCACAATTATTGGTAAATTTTAATAATTCTACCAATTATATTAAATTAATAATTAGTAGAATTATTTGGTATAAGAATCCAAATATTACAATTTATTATTTAAAATTTTTTTGGATAATAATTATTGTAAATTAATTCCTGTTTTAATTATTTTATTTGTAAAAGTTTCTTTTTTTAATTAATTTTTATTTAATTTTAATTTTATTTTTTAATTATTTAAAAAAAAGACTTAGATTTATTTACAATTCCCCTAGACTTTAATTTTAAATAATTTAATTTCCTCTCAATTACAATTTAAACTATTTAACATAATTTTTGCATTAGTTTTATATAAGAAAAAAAAAGAAATTAAAATATTTAATGTTTTAAGAAAAGCGCGATGAAACAAAAAGTTTTTGGGGGAAATAAATAAATAAAAGTTGCTACTCTTTTTTTAAATATTCTTTTTTTCCCTATTTTTTTTATTTTTCCAATTTTCTATTGAAACTAACTCAATTTTTGGAGAAAATATATAAAAACTAAATAACTCATCTTTTATCAGTTTTTTTCTTTACTTTCCTTCTTTTTTCTCTCCAAAGGCGACAATTGTTTGGATATGTAAATGTGCCCTAAATAAATAAATTTTTTTATTGTTTATTCTCTTTTGTTTTTAACTAAATATTGCTAATCCTTGTTTCGTCTAAAATGCAAAATGAAGGTTTGCTATAGACAAAATTTTCTTTTAAATAATTAGTTTCTTTGTAAAATTTTTTGCTTCATAGCTGATCTCTTTCTTAAAAACTTTCACTAAAATTTTCTCAAAAAGATTTTTTCCAACCCGATTCCTGAAACTCGGGAGGGAGCATTTTGTGTTTTGTTGAAGTATAATATTAAGAATCACAATCAAATATTTATCTTTTTTTAAATAAATTAGAGTTAAATTAACAAAAAAATTTCGAATATTCATAGCTTTCAACTGGATAAAGTTTTTTTCTAAAATTATTTTCAAACAAAAATTTTTACTTATTTATATGTCGTGCAAATTTTAGAAAATTTTCCTCAATTTATTATTTATTTTTTTTAAATTATTCAATGTTTAATTAATTATTTCAAACAAAAATTTAAATTCCTGCTTTTTAATTAAATAAAAATTTATTGCACTTCTTCCCTGAATCCAGACATTTTTTTATTTTTTGTTCCCACTTGTTGGGGTTTAAAAGACCACACAGAATTTCTCATAATTTTTAAAGTCAAAAATGTTTTTCTTCTTTATTTTTATGACTTTCTTACTTTAAAATATTTTTTTTAAATAACTACTAACTAATAAATATTTTTAAGGAAAATAGGCCCAAGTGAGCTGTTATTTGGACGATTTATTTATTAGCTTCTCTTTTTTCTTTTATCTTTTACTATATAACCATTTTTTGGACATTTTAGTAAAAGAAACTTTAGAAAAATAAAATAATAATTTAAATTTTTTAATAGTGTTTATCCTTCCATTTGGCGTAGGTATTTTATTTAGAATTTGAACTTATCCTATCTTTTATACTTGGAGATTTCGCCTAATTTTTAATTCTTCTCAAAATATACCTAATTCTTAATTATTTCGTTAAATTAATTATTCTGATTATTTTTATTATAACTTCAACGAAACTTTTGTATTAGTTATCTTTCTCACCTAATTTTTAGCTATTCTGATCTAGAAATGTAACAACTAGAGATCGGACTGGGATACGAGAATCAAGATCTCGAAAAAAACCATCATTTTTGATGGAGATCTCGTCTCAGTCCGATCTCTAGTCACAACTATTTAATGGCCCCTCAAATAATTTTTTTCTTCAATTTTATAATTTTTTTCTTTAAAAAAAATAAAAATACATTGGAGTATTTATTACTAAAAAAGGGGTAGAAAGGGAAATGTTAAGAAATATAATAAACATTCCCTCAATATATATATTTCCTAAAATATATATTTTTTTAAGTAATTGGCCCCTCTAAACACAAAAAAAGCTTTCCTCTTAACTAAAATATTTTATAAAAATTTAGAACGTTTTTCATTTTGTAAAATATACACACAAATCCTTCAAATATTCTTTTTCTTTTTACTTGTAAAAATCCAATACTTGAAAGACAAAAGCTATTTTTACTTAAAAATTGATAAAAGAGAGTATTTAATATTTAAATTATAAATATAGATTTGGGAGGATTAGTTATTAAAGTTTAGCTGAAATTGTAAATTTTTATATGTATGTATTCTAGTTGGATCTTGTTATACTAGGGTTGGTCAAACATGCAAATTGCTTTAGTACCTATTTCTTAATGCAAAATTTTCCATATTTCGGTACCAATTTTTTACATTTTTTACAAACTACCCCCCAATCTCCTCTCTTTTAACATAACTTGATTAAAGCTCTTTTTCTTAATTTTTCCTTATTCTTATTTTCAAAATCTATAAAATAATAATTTAATTAAAAACATTTACATTATTTTCATTATTTTTTTTCTAAAAGTACAAAAATAAAAATTTTTGATAAGGAAAAAAATCATTTTATAAACATCATAAATTACATAAAAAATTTGGAATCTAAAAAATCCCAGAGGAACTATTATATTAGAGAAAGAATTAAATGAGTAAGGTTATTTTAAAAGTACTGGGGTTGACTGAGGTTAATATATTTTTAATTTAAACTTCCGCCGTTATATACATAAAATAAATTAAAAAATAATAATATGTATTTAGAATTTCTTTATATATTTTGCCTAATTTTATTTTTATTTAAAGAAAAACTTCCTTAAAACTTCTAAAATATGCAAAATTTGTTTAATATTTTTTCTTTTCATTTAAATATTTGATTTTAAATTTATTTAAAATAAGGATTATATGCTAGCTAAATATTCAAATTAAAAAGAATAAATTTATTAAACATTTACATATACCGTACTTTAAAAGTTTTTATCTGGTTCAGATATTAGAATGACGATTAAGTGTAAATATATATTTGGATATTTAATCCTAAAAAAATTTTTTTTAAAGATTTTAATAGTAATTTCACTAACTTTAATGGCTAAATGTTAAACTTAAATATTCTGTAATTTTCTTAGCAAATTATTTTCTATAAAATATCTATGTATATTTAACGGGATAAATGATAGTCCTAATATGTACTCCTTCAATATTTTCAACAAAAATTCATCAAAACAAAATTTTTTATTTTTCCACATTTTTACCTCTTTTTATCTATTTTTCTCTCCATATTTTATTAATTAACTATTTATGCATTTGAATACGAAAACAATAAAAGAATAAAGCTACTATTTATTTGGATGACTCTATTTTTCTAAAGAATTATTTAAGTGCATGTCACGCATGAAGAATATCTTTTTAGCTTACAAAATTGCGCGTAAATGAAAATTGCCAAAAGTTATTGCCTAATATTTTAAATAACCAAAAATTAAAAAAAAGAACGGGGGAAATTTTAAGGGTTAGTCTATTTTAATATTTATGAAAATTATTTTAGAATTTTTGGACTAAAAACTGTGAGCTGCGATAGTTGGGCTTGCAGTAGATAAGCCTACTCTTACTTTTGAATAGTTACACAAAAAATGTGTCTTCTTGTTGCTAATTACAATTAATTGATCTCGGATTTTTTAATTGATTACTGTATATACTCTATTAATCGCCCTCCCTCAAATAATTACCTTTCCTCTATTAGTTACCCCTCATACGACAGGTTGAAATAATATTTACCCAGGGTAATTAATGAAGTGTATACGGTATGTTTAAAATTTTTTTCCAACAAAAATGCCAAAATATTAAATAAACCTTCCAATAATTATTTATTCATTTCCTGATTTTCATTTCCTATTTCCTCATTTTATTGAAAACTTTAAAGTTTTCTCTTTAAAAAAATATATTTTCAATACAAAAATTAAATAATACAAAGAATTTTACTCACGTGGTTTTACTCAAAGAGAAAAACCTCCAAAAAAACATTCTCTCCAATTTTTCCAATGCTAATCCAATCCAAATTAGTAACGGCGAAGAATTACCCTTCTTTTTCATTTTCTTAAATTTTTTTTGAATTTTAAATATTTTCCCAATATTTTTTTAAAAAATAAAAAATAAATAAAAATTAAAACAAAAAAAAATATTTTTTGAAAAATATGAGTAATGTCATAATAAAAATATTTTTTTTATTTTCTTAATAATTTTTTGTTCTTCTCAAGTGTTTGTAAAGATCCACCCCATAAATGTCCTCCTCTCTTCCTCATTTTTTGCCTCTCCAACCTTTCCCACAATTCTCTTCTTCCTTTGGTTTTTAAGTAAAAAGAAAGTGAAATAATAGTTTTTTACTGAATTTACAACTATTAAATTTTTATTTATTTTTTACCGGAAAATGAGAGAAAGATTTCCGAATATATTCGGCTTCCCTTTCCGTCTGGGATTTTTCCTCTACATACTCTCTGATCTAAAAGATTTATTAAAAGGGATTTTAAGGAAAATTAATAAAAAATTTTGTCTTAATTAGAGGGTTGGCGGATTTCTAATATTTAACCAAGGTGACTCTTTTGCCTTATAGGTAGGGTTGTACTTGTCCCAGTCACCGAAAGTATTTCTTTGATTCCTTGAAATTTCCCTGTAAAAATTTTTTCCCGTCCCCATTCCTTCCCCAAAGCGCAGCCTGTCCGAAAATTTTCCCTGTGGCCCCCGTCGGAAAACAAAGGGCATCTGCCCCGTTTTTGAGTGGATGTATTTAACACTAGTTTTTTATTTGTCTAATATTTAACCAAAAATTCTTGTTTTTTGTTATTAAAAGAATGCTAAAATATATGAATGATTCCTCAACTATATTAAATTTCACATAAAATTTTTTATTATTCATTTTCGCTTTTTTAAAAGAAAATAAATAACAGTCCAAAAAATTTTTTTAATCCCATTCCTTCCAGACAACATTAAAAGAATTTTTATTTTATTGTTTTCTTCTATTTTTTTGGAAAATTATTTAGAGGAGAAAAGGGGGGGGGTTTCTGCCAAAAAAATTAATCAAAAAATCTCTTCTCCTTTCCCCTCCCCTTCCATTCAATTTCCAATTAAAATGCCAAATTTGGCAATAATCATTAATTCACAAAAAATATCCTTTTTTCCGACTCAATAACCTCTCTTTCTTTTTTTAATCTCTCCAAAAAACCCATTATTTTTATTATATTTTAAGAAAAAATATTTGGGTAACTGATTTTTGGTCTAAAAATTAAAATTAAAAATTAAAACAAAAAAACTGGATTTTTTAAAATTAAATGTTGCCTTTTAAAATGAATTACTTGTTTGATATTTAGAATATTTATTTATTAGGGGTTTTTTATTTTAATTTATGTGCATTTACATATATTGAGAAAATTGGTTTATAAAATTGAGAGGATTTTACCTAAAATATTTTTAATTTTAAAATATTTTTTTGATAAAATTGGCAATTTTTAATTTTTTTTGAGTTTTTTACTAAAATTTACATATTTGTTTACTTTCAATAAATACTTTTTTTAAATTGGAAATTTAAGGATTTAACTAATATGTAAAAAATAAAATACCGTTATTTTGTTGAATAATTATTTTTAGTAATTATTGTTTTAAGCTCTTCGCTAGTGGATAATTAATCGAGGCAATACTAATTGATAACTAATTTTTCTTGTTCAACTTTTCCTCAATATTCCAACCGCATACAAAGACATTCTCAAATTCATAAATCGTCCAAACAAAGTCAAAGACTGTTTTTGCAAAATTACTAAATTATATTAATTTCTTTTTAAATTTTAGATTAAAAAATATTTTAAAATATGTATTTACTAAAATAAATATAATTTATTATTTTGATTAATAACTTTACAAAATACCTAAATTAATCAACAATTCAAAAAAGTACACACAAATACATACATGACAACAACCATCAATTTTCGTAATTTCCGTCTGCAGTAATTAATTAGGTGGAAAAAAATAAAAGAAAAAGTGTTGAAGGCTGGCACTACTCAACAATTCTTGACAGTGCCAAAATTTTGGCTTTAGGAGGTGTTGACTTTTTTTGGAGGGCGGAAGCATCAATTTCGTTTCTGCGTGCTTGTCACCATCTTTTTTTTTACTTTTCATTTGCCCAAACATTTTTTGGTTGGCAGAAAATTCATTTTCATCAAAAAAAAACAACAAAAAATTTTTTTCTAAATATTGCTGCTCAGAGATCCTTCCTTTCTTCAACAACAAAAAAATTTCCATAAAAACGTTATATATTCCCCTCTCCCTTTAAATAAATAATTTTCTGTTAAATTTACATAATCTTCTGGTTAAATAGGCAACAGGCCTTTTAAAATATTTATTTTTTAATTTGCCTTCGTCATCACGAATTTTGACCACCCTCTTTTTTGCATTGAATGGAAAAGGAAGGCCCCAGGTGGTGCCATCAAAAGTCAACAGTCCCAAAAAAGAACTGGCGGCATTGCCGGAGGGAATGAACGAAGGAAGAAGCCAAAATATCTCTTCGGAAGTGGTGGCCATTCTTCCAATACTTCCTTTGCCTTTTGAAGAAGAAATTATTTTAAATAACCAAACTTCATTGGAAAATAATAATTTAATTGAATTTACGGGAACCGTTGTGGATCGTAATCCTTACGCTTTGGTATTGGCATTAGTTCCTGGTTTGACTATTTTTGGTTTGTTTTTAATTTTTAATGGAGTTCTTAACTTACTCAATTTCTTCGGATAATAAATAGACCCCTTAAGTGAAATTAATGAATTTACTCAAATCTAATAACTTATCAAGATCGACATATATTTTTAAAAATTGAAATAAATAAATACAAACAAGAAATAAATTCACAGCCTTGAATTTTACGACTATGATTTGTAATTTTACGATTACCATTAATTAGATATAAATTTTAATCTCTTAGTCTCTTTACTTCAATTTTTAGATTAATTTTTAAATCTTTTAATAATTTAGGTAATTCAATGGTAATACTTGCCGTTCGAAAAGAGAAATCACTTCAATCTGTCACCAATTATTTAATTGTTTCATTGGCCTCTGCCGATTTGCTAGTTGCCCTTTGTGTTATGTTTTTTGCTGTTTATTATGAAGTAAAGAGAATATATCTTGTGAAAAATAATAATTTTAAAAATAATTTTTAGTGGAATTCATTTGTTTGGGATTTGGGACCTTCTCTTTGTAATTTATATATTGGTGCTGATGTTGCTTGCTCAACCGCTTCAATTCTTAATTTACTTGCTATTTCAATTGATAGGTAATTATAAATAAATTTTTAAAAATAATTCAAAATATTTTGTAGGTATATAGCTATTTCTCATCCCCTTGCTTATTGTCAAATTGGTGCTAACAGTTCTCGGGCTTGTTTATCAATAGCCCTTGTTTGGGCTGTCTCAATTGCGGTTGCTGTGCCTGTTGCTTTTGGTATAGTTAATATTTTATTTATTTTTCTCCTCTTATCTTCTTCAATTTAGGTGCTAACCACATTGAACAAGAACACGACTGTTCATTTACCAATCCAGTTTTTATGATTGGAAGTTCAATTTTTTCTTTTTTTGTTCCTTGTTTGGCAATGATTGCACTCTACGCCGTTATTTTTAGAAGACTTAGAGAAAGGGAAAAAGCTCGAGATTTAAGAAGAAAAGGACAAACATCTGGCACGGAAGGTGCTCTTGTTTTGAATGCTTTAATGGGTGGTGCTAGAATGGCAAGGCAAATAAATAAATATTTAAAAATAAATATTCAATAAAATTTATTTTAAAGGCAAATTGCAAAAAGTCATTTAAAAGACCAACTCTTATTAGAGCTTAGTGTCCAAACTTCTTCATTCCCAAGTCCATCAGAAGAAGATGAAGAAGTAACAGAAGATGGAAGAGAAAAAAGATTAATTAATTCAAAAACTGTGATCAGAAGGAATATACCCCCAATAAACCATTCAATGACAAATGGAAGTGTTAAAGAAGTATTGCCTATTGACCCTTTGGCACTTCCCCAATCAAATGTTTTACCAAGTTTAAGAAATGGAAATATTGGAGGAAATATTAAAAAGTGAAAAAAAGAAAATTAATTTTAAATTTTTGTTAATTTTTTAGTGATCGAATCCCCCAAAATTTCCAAAACATTTTACTCGTTAGACGTTGTAATTCAATGCCCTCAGCTATTATAAGGAGACGGCCAAGTTTAAAAACAATTAAAGAACCTTACAAAACTAGAGGTGTTAGACAGAGGAGATATGAGGTGAGAAAGAAAATATTAAAAATTTTAATTAGGTATTATTCTAAAATTCGAAGAGTTTTTGAAAATTGTAAAATTTAAAGAAAAATATTTTTTAAAGATAAACAATAATGAACCGTTAGAAGAAGAGAATGAAGAATACAAGCAAATTTCTTCGGAAAAATTACCTTTATGCTCTGAATTTGAGGAAATTAATTGTTCAAATGAAGAAAGTATTTACGAAGGTTTATCAACTCATAGAAGTTTTGGGGATGGAATTCAGGAAGTTCTTCAATTTATTGATAGTGGTTCTTCTGCCTCTGCTTCTCCTTTTGTTACTAATAATAGAAGGAATATATTAAATAAACAGGTAAAGAGTTAATTTTTGGTATTGGAGAAGGTTAGGAGGGGGTGTATGGAAATTTTAGAACGATACAGTTATGTTACTTTTCTGGAAATTCGTTCGAGAATTCTTATTTTATATGTAAAATTGTGATATAAAGTTAGACAAGAAAAAGAAGATCCAACGAATTAGGGCGGGAAAGAGTGCCGTTTCACATTTGCCGAATTTTTACCTTTGTGGTCGCCGTTAGCTTTCTGAAATCATTCTTGGTACCTCCTTGGTATGCACTTAATGAGCAAAATATATGCTTTCATTTGCTGTGAAATTATACAATTTTCTTATAATTTTTATACAAATTAGTTTTCCAACAATTGTTCAACATTTACAAATAATAGTACTACAAATCAACAACAATATCAGCATCAGCAACCAAAAAGTCTTCCATCCTCAATAGAACCTAAAAGGAAAATTTTATTAGAAAATAATAATAATTTTGAATCTCAATGTTTATTAATTTACAATCAAATAGATTCTGCACTTTCACTTCCAAATTTATTACAACAAACAAATAATTCCCAAAATAAATTAATTATTAAAGAAGAAAATAATAAAAATAATAATAAAATAATAGAAGAAGAGGATAGAGGAGAAACTTTAAAAAATAAATTAACTGATTGGTTACGAGGAATAATTGAATGGTCAAGACCTACAACTTCTTGTAAAGAAGAGGGTTGGTTTAAAATAATTAAAATGTGGAAAAGGAAATTCTTAAATAATTTTATCCTTAATTAATATCTGAAAATTTCACTTTATCTGTTTACAAATTCCTTTAAACAATTTTAGTTTTATTTTCGAATTATGCCCTCACCCCCTTATTCCGATAAAGGGGTGTAGAATATTTTTATCTTTTCACCTCTTAATCTGAGATTATTTTTTGAATAGTGGAGTTATGTTTTTGGGTTTTGAATCAACAAAATCAAGTTCTCATTTAATAATAAAATAACAATTTCTTTTTTCTAGTACTCGAGAACGGTTTTCGAAGCCCAACAGGTGTTTTAATAACAGACGAACAAAAAAGTACTTCAACTACTGGAAATCGTTCAGTTCGAATAGTCCCTAGCCGTTTAGCCAATTATTCTTTTTCTCCCTCACACAAATTAATTCCAACAAATCAAAGAAATGGTTCTTTAGCCAACAAAAGTATAAACACAAAATCGAGTTCAAGTCAACAACCGTCACCTCTTCAAAGGATTAGAAGTGTTTTTAGAAGATCTTTATTAACTGCTATGGATGAAAAAAATCGTCCTTCAAAACATTTAATTAAAAAAGCTTCTAAACAAATGAGAAGAGAACAAAAAGCAACTGTGACACTGGCCGTTGTTTTAGGTAATAAATTTCTTAAGAGAAAATAATAAATTTAAAAAGAATTGAAAATTTATCAGTTTAAAAAATAATTGTTTTCCTTTTTGGTGATTCTGATTTTTTCAATTTTAAAATTAATTCTTGCAACCCAACAATATTTAATTTTTTGTTTAATATAAATCCAACATTCCACATTATATTATCAAAAAAATAGAACAAAAAAGCCCCCCATTTCTTCAATATTCAAACAATCCCCTTTATATTCTTTAGAAATTTTATTTTTTTAAAGTTGTTTTTCTCTGTTGTTGGGTTCCTTTCTTTGCTCTTCACCTCTCAAATGCTTTATGTTTACTTTCTGGAGGCCAACAATGTGTTCATATGTTAGCTATGTTTTTATGTACTTGGCTGGGATATTTAAATTCTTCTCTAAATCCTTTAATTTATACTGTAAGTCTAAAATAATAAATTCTTTGCCAATCTCGATGGAATGTTTATCCCCCTTCTCCGTTGTCTCTTATTAAATTTAGAAATTTCAGACTTTTTTCTTTAAAAAAATTAATTTTCCCATTTTATATTTAAAAATTCTCTTTTATTTCTTACAATTATTTAAAGCTATCTAATTTTTAAAATAATTATTTTGGTCCAAATTTTAGTCAAAATAACATTTAAATAAATTTTTTTAAATTTAATCCTTTAAAAATTTCAAAAATAATTCTACTTTTTTGTCTCCTATTTTTGAATTTATTTTTCAATAAATAAATTAGGCTTTTAATTTAAAAAAATAACAGATTATATTTATTTTCGTTTAAGTAACATTTACTAAATATTTAAATATATATTTTACTAAAATAACTATTTAAATATTTTGACGTAGAAAGAGGCTAATCTACTTATTATTTTTTTGCTTTCTCTAAAAAGTTTTTTTAAATAAATATTTTGGTTATTAGTTAAAGAATCAAAATATTTAATAAAAAATTAAAATATCAAGAACTAAAAAATATCTAAAAGTAATTATTACCCCCTCCTCTCCCTCCCTCAAAAAATTAAAATAATTAAATAAAATTATTTTTTTTTATTTTCAGGTTTTTGATAAACGTTTTCGGAAAGCTTTTCGTGAATTGCTTGGATTTTGCCTTGGGCCTTCTAGTATAAGTAGCTTACAAAGGAGACGTCTACCTGGAGGATAAAAATTAATTATGAAAAGAATTTTTGGAAAAAAAATGAAGAAAATTGAGGAAAGAAAAACAAGTGAATGAAGGGAAAAAATAATAATTTTTATAATTTTATTTTTATTTCCTCCATCAAAAAATCTTTATTTTTTTTTCCTGACAATTCATTTTCCTCATTTTTGGCTCCTCTTCTGCAGATGCGTCAACAATTCAATGTGCGCGTGTTTTTATATTTTTTGTTGATGCTTGTCTACTATTTAGTCAAAAAAGCTTTTTCCCTTTCTCCCAACAACCAGTCTGGACGGCCAAAGAAGAGTTTAAAAAAGTCATTCACTCATTCATTTTCTCTTTATTTTTGTTCAACATCCTCTCTTCTTCTTTTTAATGATTTGTGCGCAGAATTTATATTTATTTTCTACTTAATCAGATTGATTTTGTACAAAAATTGTCCTCAAAACATTTATTTTTTTTATTTATTTTTCTTTTTAATATAAACAAAAAAAAGTCTGGGCCAAATTTCCTTTGTTATTTAAAAACGCCGTTTACGGGTTACAGAAATTTTTGATCAAAGCGTGTCTTTAAGGAGACTAAAAAAGGGAAAACAGTTTTTTTTAAATAAAATCCAAAATTTTCTAAAAACTTTTTAAAGCTTTGTTTTGGTGTAAAACAAAAATTTAAAATGTGGACAATTTTTTATTGTTTATCATGTAAATAATAAATAAAGATTTTTTATATAAAATAAATTTCTAATTTTTTATCAATGTAAATATATTCTCATTTAATTTTTGTTATTATTGTTTGTCCTTATTTTGCAAGCTAAACACAACAAAACATATAAATATATTTTCTATAAAATAAAAGGTTTGTCTCGTTGGCTTTTAAAAAATAAATTTTATGTTTTACCTATACAAAAGATAATAAAAAATATAAAGGCATTTATGATATTATAAAAAATAAACTTTTTTTAAATCAAAAGTTTTTAACTGAATTAACAAAATTAATTGAACATTTTTCTCTTTTTTAATAACTTTTATTTGGAAACCTAGTATACAAAGTTTTTAAAATCAAATCTGAGTTTATCCTCTCGATCAGATAGGGCAAATCAAAATTTCCTTCCTTTCATCACCACTTCTCTTCTAAAAACTTTCTCTCAATTTAATATTTCCTTATAATTTTTACTGATAATGTCTGAAAAATACACTAATAGTGTTATAGTAATATTTAGTAGTTTGTAGACTTGTTTGCGCAAATTACAATTCCTTTCTATCAGTCAAAAATTTAACGATTAACAAACATTTAAATATTAAATTTTTTTTAAACATGTTTCTAATCAAAACTTTTTTAGTTATAAAATGAGTAACATGAAGAAGAAACAGTAAAATCCGACACAGAGTTAGGTCTGTAGCTTTAATACATACCGGTTTTTCGAAGTTTTAGGGTCTCCGGGATTATAGCTTGTAAACGGTAAATGTCCAGTTCGCTATCTACCTGTCCGCAAATGGAATGCTCACTTTTCCTTCCCTCTTTGCATTTTTTGCGTGCTCGCCTATTTTTCCTTTTTACCGTATACCTTTTCATTTGAAAGAGGGAAAGAAAAGAATAATTAATAAAGTAAAAATATATTTTTTACAAATAATGTATATATAAAAACCAATTAAATGACCCGAAATCCCCCAAAATCCTTCGATATCCCTTCCCAGAAAATCCATTAATATCTATTTTAATCCCTAAATATAGGTGGATTTGAGAGTTGAAGTTGCATCGGGGAATTTGGAGGGGGATTAAGGGCATGGATTTGGATGATTAAGCTGGATATCGGTAGATTTGAGGGTCCTCTCTTGACTCTGTGATGTTTTTGTCTCGAATCTAGCTATTGGGGTCTATATTTATCATTTTTTAAGATTTCAAACTTTTTTGATATGAAAAATATCACTTTCTAATTTTTATTTTATTTCACTCGATTCGGAATAAAAATTTTTTATTTCGCCCAGCCCTGGTTCGCACTTACAATTAACCACATTTTCTCTCTCCTTTCCAAATGAAAAGCTATGCTGTATCAGCAAGAAAGAAAAATAGGCGAGCACGCAAAAAATGCAAAGAGGGAAGGAAAAGTGAGCAAGTAGGAGGAAGTATAAATATAAGCATAAAATTGTAAAAGTCAAGAACTACTTATGGAATTTTGGAAAGAATAATTAATAAAGTAAAAATATATTTTTTACAAATAATGTATATATAAAAACCAATTAATTATTGTATATATAAAAACCATTTGCGGACAGGTAGATAGCGAACTGGACATTTACCCTTGTAAACCTCTGCCCTTTTTATTTTTATTATAACTAAAAACAAGATTATATATAAATAAACAACATTGCAAAATTCAAGAATAACAACTATTAAAATGATTGAAAATCTCTTTTTAAACCTTCCCCATATTTAGTATTTTCTAGTACCGGATAAGCCAATTTTCACTTAAATATATTATATAAATATATATAATCTAAAACTAATACCACCCGCGCAAATAAATTATATTTTTCTAAACAACAATTTATAAATAAAAAATGTTTTTAGTAAACATAAAAAATAAATAAATGGAAGATTTATTTTAATTCCATAAAAGTAACAAGTAAACATTTATTTTTAGCTTAATTCCCTAATTTTTAATTAAATTCCAAAATTTTATTCAAATATTCCTTTATATTAATTCCTATAAATTTTAAATCCAGCCAAGATATTTTCATTAATTAACATCCAAAATTCCATAAGTAGTTCTTGACTTTTACAATTTTATGCTTATATTTATACTTCCTCTTTCCTCCCCTTACCTTTTCAAAAAGATTGTTTTAAATAAAGAATGTCCATATGTAGATTTCTTTTTTGCCCCTAAACTGCTACAAATATTTATTAAATATTTTTAAATGATTCATTCTATTTTTCTTGTTTGAAGGATTATACCCCTCTTAAGGTCATAAAAAATGCTTCTCCTTCCTTTAAATTATCTTGAAAGATGAAAGTCCGTTTTTGATATCAAAAATATTTGTAAAAAATACAAGAATGTTAATCTAAATTTGTTTAATTAGCCAGCGTTGACTTTAAGAAAAGATTAAATATTGTTTTTAAAAAATGACTGAAAAATTGAAACTTTCGGCTGAAACGATTATAGCTTTAAATCCAAAAATTGTATATTAAAAAGTTCTTTCATTTTTCTTTTTACCGTACTTAAATAATTATTCTGGATAATTATTGTTCTTATCTCTGGCTGAAGGGAGCTAAAATGATATCGGAGGATTCCTAACCTACAACATAGTTAAGGTTGGCGGTTACGGATATCCGAAGATTTCCCAGGAACGGCCAACCCCTGCTAATCATCGCTGAGGAAATTTTGTAGAGAGGGATTCCCGTCCTTTAGTAAGTTCTATATGTCGAAAACTCTAGATATACACACAACGAAGAAAAAATGGTGGAATGATAAACTTGGGAATCGCCTTGTCTCCATCAATTATTTAAATATTTTGATCTTTTTTAAAAATATTTTAAATTAAAATCAGTATTAATTTTATTATTCTCTCCTTTTCTTCTTCTTTCCAAGATCCATTTATTTAATTTATAATATTCCCCTCTCCCCTCTCTTATTTTAAGTCAAATCTCCTAGGTCAATCTGTCTAGGTCGTTTGTGTGATTTAAAAAGTAAAGAACAAATCATATGGTTATTGACGCGCAGGTGGGTTATATTTTTACAAAAATTAACTTCTATATTTAGAAAATTATTATTATTATTTTTAATAATATCAAAAACCATTAAGACTAATTCTCTCAGAAAAATTTAAAAAAAACATCTTCATTTAAAAGATTATTATTTTTAAATATTCATTAAATACTCAATAACCAAAGAAGACATTTTTATCTTTATTTTTCCTATTTAGATTAATCCCCTTCACAAATTTTTATTTTTCCAGTTCCGGCATATAACGGTCTATATTTGCAGCAAAAATAAACATTAAAGTCAGCTGACTAGATTAATGCCGCCATGGATTGATAAATAAAAAATAAATAAAGAGGGGGAGGAGAGTGTTTTTTCTTCCCTAAATTACCTAATTCTTTAAAAGCTTATCAATCACCAAATATTTTTTTTGTAAAAATGGGAACACTTTTAATCTTACAAAACTAAAAGATTTTATAAAAGGAGGATTAATTAATTACCCTAAATTGTATCCGTTTCGGCATTATTCTTTGTGTGTTCATTTATTCTTTCCCGTTCATTTTGTGTCCGACTGACCTCGATCTTTGAGACAATCCCCTTTTTTAATCTATTTTTCCCCTTCCCGTGTCCGTTCGTTCTCTTTACCACTTGTCAAGGTGGTTGTACCTCTGCGTGTTCACCTCTGTCGTTTTCTCCTTGTTTTTATTTTTATCCGTTGTTCTCTCAAGGAGCCGATTAGACGCGCAATAAATTATTTTATCTTTTTTAAATGACGCAAGCAAAGAGGCGGGAACCGTTCTTCTCTTTATTTTTGTTCATTTTCATGCATTATTTAATTGGCACCTTTTCTGCAGAGTTTTTCACAGTTTGTAAACCTAATGCCCCAATTTTATCTTAAAAAATATTTTTTCTTGTGAATATTTGCTATTTTTTAATTAGCTAATTCTCCAAATAGAAGAGAAAATAATTTAAATTTTCTGAAATAAATTTACTTATTTAGTCCCTTAAAAATAAAATTTTCTGAAAATTTGAGACAAAAACTTTAAAAAAGAAAAGCTACCTATACTCTTCGCGGGTTCGAGGACAAAAAACCTCCAGATAATAAGAGGATGAAGAGAGTACCGTATATACTTTAAGTATTTATCCATTAAAATAATAACCTAATACGATTATTTTTATTCAATCTATTTCCGTTACCGTAATATTTAGGTTAATTTTTCTCTTATAAAATATATTTTCCTAAAGGTTTTTTGTAATTAATTTTTCTGTTAAATTAATTTCCCTTCAGTAAATTCTCTCCTTCCTAAATTCACCTATAAAATCCATGCTTACCTTTCCTTCTTGTCTTCATTTCTTCTAACTCTTCCCTCTTCTCCACATTCTCATCTCTACATAAAAATTCAAAATAAAATAAATATTATTATTATTTTGTCAGTCAATAGGATCTATTAATCCGATTCTAAAATATATAAATACGTCCCTAAAACTATTATTATTTTTTTCTCGATATGTTTGCAAACCTCTCCTCCCCATCATCTACTCTCTCTCCTCATTTTTAAACCACTCTTTTATTGGCAAAAACAAATCGTCGTCAAAATTTATTAAACGCAACAAACAGTCTACTTCTCTACAAAATATTTTCCCCCTTTTTCTTTTCTCTATTTTTTTTATTTAATAAAAAATTTAAAATTATTATTTGCCTAAATTTAAATAAAAATTTATTTTACAAATACTTTTTCTATAATTGACACTACCTTCCTCCCCCCCCCCCTAAAACCGTTCTCTTAGAAAAAATCATTTGTCCAATATTTTTATCACTCCAAAATTTCGTTTACTCAAAATACAGAAAAAAGAAAGTTAATGCTTTTTCTTTTTTTCGGGGCCATCTTTAGATAAAAACTGTACATATAAGCCTTTCTTCTTTCTCGTCTAATAAAATAATTTTTACTTTTCTGATAACACAAAATTCAAAAGAAAAAATTCTTTTTATCAGAGAATTTATGTACATACCTTTTCTCTCTTTTTCTCTTTATTTTAGAGGATTGGCCCCCAAATAAAATTATTTTTTTTTTTGATTTTTGATTAAAATATATTTTAACATTTCTCTTCTTTCTTCCATTTCTTATCAGGCATTAACCAATTTTGTCCTCTTAATCCGTCTAGTCCCTCTACTCGACGTTTATTTTTATTACTAAATTATTTCACAATTTATTGGGCAATCTAGAAAAATTACTAATTTTATATTTTTTAGATTTATTTTAATTAATTAAATATAAATCAAAAATTTCTGATTAAAATTTTTAAATGCAACTTTTCTCTATTAAATAAATTAATTCATAAATCCATATACACTACCTATCTTTTTATTTCATAATATTCTCTAAATTAAATTTTATCATTAATTTATTGATAGGGCATGATTGAGTGTTTGAGAAATTAAAAGTTAGTTGTAGTAAATGTATTTATTTGTGAAGGGAAAATGAACGGAAAAAATTTTTTTGGGGAGAAAGGTTTTTATGAGGGAAGGAAGGGCAATTTTTTAGTAATAAACAGGTAAACCATATATGTATTTATTTATAATCAGTTAGTCAACATTAGAATATACTCTTTTTTCTCTATTTTTCTCTTTATTCTTTTCATCTTATTGAACTCTCTCCTCACAATTTTTATAGAAATAAAAATATTTATACATTTAATCTATTTATTAACCATCTTTTTTTAATAAATTTAACAATTTGACATTAATATATTTTTGTATAATCAATTTAAGTGGGTCCATTAAATTAAAGACTTGCCAATTTAATAAATTAAATTAATAAAATAAAAATTACTTTTAAGAGATAGGGCATTTGGGAGTGTTTAGGTAGGTAACTGGCTGTCAAAAAGGCTCCCCCTCTATCAAAAAATTTTTTGTAGTTACCCCTGTTTTTTGATAGAAATTTCAGAATTTTTGTTGAAATATTTCCATAAATATTTTATAAAGTATTCATAAATGACGATTTTTTGGGAAATTTCGACCTCTAAAATGTCCTCCAAATTTTATTTGTTCCCAATAATTAATCAAAGAAATATACTAGCACAACAAATCAAAAAAATAAATATTTATTAGCGTCAGCGAGTTCTGGGATTTTTTATGTTGGTAGAGTCACATGTACTTTTAACTATAACCTCCCAACATTTTAATCTCAGCGCTTGCGCGCAACTGAATATATTAAAAAATATATAAATTCTTTATTTTATTTTAAATTTAACGAAAAAAATCAGGAGAACTTACTGTCTTTGTGATTAAAAAGGTTAGTTTACTAAATAAATTTAAATATTCTTTAATTTAAATTTATGTTCAAAAGGTTCATTAAATTTGGAAAATTTGGAGATTAAAATAGATGATTAGGTAAGTCCCATTTAGATGGTTAGGGCTTCTATATATGTGCAAAATGGTCAGACTTTTTCTTTCCTCCATACCAATAGGAGGAAACTCAGTGAAGGAAGAATGGGGTTGTATAGTCCAAAATTACCCACGATAGAAGACCCATTTTGAATTGGTTTATTTATTTTGGACAAACTATTTATGCTCTAACTTTATTCAAATTAAAGATAATGAGATCAAATAAAGCTTAAATGATAGACAACTAAATAAGGAACAGATAAAATCAAGAATTTTAGAAGTACCCACCCTTTGCTCGGGTACACAGCTAAAGGCGCGTGAAAATTTTGGCAAATGTTCTCACCACCTCGAGAGAGATTATCTCTCATTCCCGAAAAGGTGATTGTCGAAGCGAACGTTAGATTTTTAAAAAATATTCAATAACGGAACCAGGCTTATACTCCCTCAAAGAAAATTGTCTGGGCTACAAAATGAGTATAAAAATTTTAAAAAATGTAGTTAAGAAAAAAAGTTATTACGAATTATATTTTGTCCTAAACTTTTTGGGTCACCCTGAAAAATAATAATAGATGGCAATGATTGTAAATTTTTAAAAAATGAATAAAATATTTAATAATTAAAATAAACAATTAAGTCTTAAATTGTTTAATTAAACAAAATTTTTATATTTATTAGTATTGCACTAGGTGAGATTTCGAAAAACTCTCTAATATGTATGTAGCAGTGGATTTAACATCACCTAACACTTTACATGGAGATAGTTTTCGGAATAAAATTGAATTAAAAGTTAATTCGATTTCAGAGTTTATTTAAAAATTATTTGTCAAAATTTTAATTCCCGCAATTCTTCTTTTCAATTTTTCGATTTTCTTTCGTTAATCCACTAAAATACCAAGGCTCAATTAATTCTTTGACTGTTTTTGATTGAGGCAATTTTAACCTATATTTATGCCAACGATTAACTTGATCTACTTTGTTTGTTAGAATTTTGTCTTCTTCACTTGCTTGTTCGCTTTGTTTACGAATTATTGGACGAATATATCTATGTATTTATAGAATAAAATAAATAAATTTAATGTTTGGTTAACTAAGATTCCCGGAAGCCCATGAAGAACTACTAAATCTGATTTAAGATGAAATCTTTTGCCCATACTTTTCTGTGCCCATTCATAATTTTACCAAAATATTAAACGGGGACAGAACTAGGGCTAACTACGGAGACGGGGAGGCAAAGGGGGAAATTTTAAAAACAGCGAGGTAAAACTGAGGAAAACAAGGACGGACAACAACAATAATCAGTACCACTCCCGGTAAAGTATAATCAGAGTTAATTCTGATTACGTACATTAGAGAAGCTCATTTAAATATTTACTATACAGTAATTTTTTAAATTTTAGTACAAACCTGGCAGCTTTTCGTCCACTAACAATGCACTCCTCATATGAGAGATTTCGTAAAAGGCGGGGTAACAAACGGCATAAAGCGTTGAGAGTGTTTTCTTAAAAGTGGTTCATTTAAATAAATTTTTCTTAATTTTGGTAAGAGAGGGAAAGCTAAGCTCCGGAAAGGCATAGATCATGTGATCTCCCTTCTGTATTAGATTTTAATTATTTAATTAAGAGGTAGTCAGATAGTATTTTTTCTTGCCATAAGAAAGGCTAGACACAATTGTGGATTATGGGATTCTTCATTACGAGTTTATATTTCTCTATCGGGACAAAATAAGTTGATTCACTTAAATTGCGGAATTTAGCAATATTGCGCTCTGCGATTTTTTGTCAAAAATTTCCCATGGACTGAGAAAACAAATTTTCTTTAAAAACTTATTTATTACTGTAAAGTTGTTGTATAGTTAGAGAATCTAATGAAGAAGCAGAATGTTCTGTTCTCTTTTCTGGCCCAATAAATTGAGGCAATGGAGGTGAAGGAGGAAATGTTGAATGAAGTAATGGCCACCAAGGTTTTTTAAGAGATGGTAGATTGTGCTTTTGTCGTTGATTATATGGAGGTGATAGCTGATGTGAAGAATAACTTGAATATTTAGAAGGAAATGACGATTTAGAAGAAATTGGTGGATGAAAAACAAAGTTTGATTTTAGATTTGGATAAAAAGGTTTTGTTGTTTTTATGTTGACACCTCCAGGAACTGGCTTGATAAATAATAAAAAACAATTTTCAAACAATTTAAAATACCTCCTATAAGGTGTTCAAACTTTTATTTAAAAATTACCACAATTTTGTTCCAAAACACACTTGAATTTTGTCTATTACAATTAGTAGGTTTACTGTCACTATTTAACTTTAATTTGTAATATGGTAAACGGTCCTTCCATTTTTCAGAATAATTTGAATGAATATTTTTTAATTGAAAACAGAATGAGAAAAAGAGAAAAAAATTGAAAAATAAATAAAAAGTCATTTAAAAATAAATATTTTTTTTGTTAATTTTTAGAAAATTTTGTTTATTTTTAATGGATTTTTTACGTCTTTAATTTTTTTAAATAATTGCGATATTATAAATGTATAACTGACCGCAGTTATTTGCCCTCACATTAAACTTTCTCGGAGTTTTTTAATAAAATAAAATAAATATATGTTAAATCACCGCGTATTACGCGAATCCCCCATAAATTTAATAAAAATCCAAAAATGTCCAAAGGACACATATGTAAAAGGTTAATATATTAAATAAATAATATAAATTATTTTTAATAAAAAAAATTACAAAATCGAGTTGAGATTTCAGAGGGGCATTTTACATAAAACAATTTCTGTCTCACTAGCGGCGTACAATGCTCATTAGAAATCTCAACTCGAAATGCAATATAATTTAATATTTTTTTTAATATTTTTATTTTAAACCGAAAAAGATTGCCGAGAGGTTTGAAAGGCCAGTGTGGACAGATCTCCCTTAAATTTAAATAAGGGTATATACGGCATACTGACACAGCAAACCTCACGGCAAAACTTGATCTTTTAAGAAAGTTTTTTGAAAATAATTGTTTTTGTATAAAAATGTTGATAAATATATTTTTTAAAAAGAATTGTTGTAACGATTTTATTACAAATAAAATACAAGAGAATGAGGAATAGGAAGCTGAAGAAAATGCTTAATAAATGAAAAATGAGGAAAATGGATGAATATACGTACAAGAATGGAAAAAAGAGGGTACGGGAATGAATAAACCTTTTTTAAAGAAAAAAACTCGGAAAGACGCAAAAAACGGCTGATGAAAATTGTTGCAAAACTTCCTCCACAAAATAACGAAAAGCAGCGGGCGTTGATTTTTAGAGAAGAAATGCTTAAAATAGAAAAAAAATATTAGAGAGAAATGGTTTAGATGGAAAGGTTTATTTTTATATGTAAAGTGCAAAATGCCTAAATGAACAATTCCTTTTTAGATGATTGTCTTTTTCGATCAAAAAATAAGAGGAGAATATATATCATTCTCGATGGGTGACTCGACAATCAAAGAGAAGAGGGAAAGAACCGTTGAATAATACAAATGCCAAAAATTCTATTATATGAATAATTTTGTATGTGTTTTGTGTCATCCCTAAATTTAATGTAAAGTAATGGGGATTTATTAATTATTAAATTGTTTATGTAAAATTATTGGATTTAGAAAAAATAAAATTATTTTATAATCTTTTTTAAAAAGGAAAACAATTAGCAAGAGTAGATTGAGATCAGGGCTGTGCGTCATGGCGTTTGGCGTTTTGGCGTTAATTTTGGCCGATTTTTGGCGTTTTGCGTTTGGCGTGATTTTCCGATTTTGGCGCGCCAAACGCCAAAAATATACACCCCTAATGATGGAATTTTTTTAAATAAATGGAGAAAGGGATGATCGAAAAAGGAAATTTTTCTGCGTACAGTCATCCAAAATTCTCAAAATTTTCGCCTGCGGCGCATAAAAAATGAAGAAATCTACTGCTGGGACTTCCAAAATTTTCAAAATTTTCGCCTGCGGCGCTTAAGGGAGGTCAATCGTTACTCTCCCGTCAATAGTTTACTCTCTTCATGACCTCTGTTATACTCATTACTCCCTTTATCCCTTCATATCCACCTTAATCTTAAGGAGTTCTATGAATTTCTTATTTTTTTAAATTTTTTAAAGGATGAATTTCGGCTTCTTTGCCTCCAAAATTCTTAAAAATTTCGCTCCGGCGGTAAAAAAAGGATGAATCCTGGCTTCAGGGAATCTTGAAAATTCAAAAAATTTCGCCTGCGGCGCTAGAATGAGATGAACAGTGGTTTTTAAGTCTTTATAGACTCTAAAAATTTTGGCGTTTGGCGCACCACGCGAAAATTTTGGCGCACAGCCCTGATTGAGATAACTTGCTTATTTTTTGGTTCATAAATACCTAATTTTAAATAATTTTCTTCTACTTAAGGCCTCGTCATTTTATAGGAATAGGGAATAGAATAGAACAATAGAATAGAACACCATGAAGTTACTCGAAGTAAATAATTTCCAAAATTAATAATTCAAAGTACTAAAAAATCCTTTTTTGCCTTTTTTGATTAGCCTATCTAAACCCAAACATTTAAATCAAAATTTAAAGGATACAAAAAAAACATATACTTAATTTATTTACATTCAATATAAACAGGAATATACATAACACATACAAATAACATCCATACAATATACACACATATACAACAATCTACTATATCAATTATGGATGACTCAATCACTTCTTATCTTTCTTTTCCTTCTTTTTCGTCACCGATGAATCCGATCCGCTCGAATTTGATGCAGTCGAAGAGTTTGCAACCAATTTTTCCGATGTAGACTGAGTTTTCCCAATAGAATCCTGTGTCGACACATCAGAAGCTGTTTTCTCTTTCGCCTCATCTTTTGGCTTATCAGGCGAGGGTTTCTCAGCTTTCTTAGGCGAGGTCGACTTCTCTGGAGAGGTTGGTTTTTCTTCCTTATCCTTTAATTCTTTTTCCGGGGAAGATTTTGAACCATTCTGCGGGTTTGGTGGTGTTGCATTTGGTGGAGGAGCCTGTGGAGGTGGTGTAATTCTTAAATATGAAAAAGAAATTTTTTCCATAAATCCTTATTTTCACCTTTTCGTTGGTGGAAACTGGAAAAACATGCACCGCAAAGAACTCTCGACCATCATTACCGCTCCAGCATTGTCGAACTAAAAAATAAAAATTCCCCTATTTTATTTACTTTTCTCACTTGTCCAGCATAGTTTGGAGCTGAGAAGATAGTGACTAATTTTTGCGTTCCGTTGATCTCGTATCCATCCTGAACGACTTGGTGAGCACGAACGACCATATCGATATCCAGCAAGGCGGTCAATTGGAGGATGACGTCGTCGCCAAACAGATAACTGCAACCTCTAAAATTAAATAGAGGGATTGAGCGTTAATTTTGTGCAGTTTCACCTTGGACTTGTTTGCCACCCCTTGATTCGCGGGTCTGGATCGGCCCTAAAACGAAAAGTTACAGAGATTTAATGAGTTAGTTTCACCAAAGCAAATCCATCGTAATACCCCGATTGTTTGGCGGATCGTACCATCCTCTGGGAATCTGCCTCAGTTGGTCGAGGGATGTAAGATCTGGAGAAAGCCCACCATGCATGCAGAGAATTCGTCCTAAAAATATTAGGAAAATATTAGGAAAGCATAAAAGTACTAGAACACACCTCCGACCAATCCAGCAATGGGCATTTGAGAGAACGCAATGTTGAAGATGCCCCACATCCCATTTAGATCGTTTCTAGGATCCCCGTAGCGCCTTGCAATTTCCTGCCGAAAGCCGTAAATCGCGTTGGTGACAGATGTCTCATGATTGCCGCGGAGTAGATAGAAATTTCGAGGATACTTGATCTTGTAGCAGAAAAGAAGAGCAATCGTCTCCAAATTGTGAGAGCCTCGGTCAACATAATCTATTGAAAATTGAAAGATTTTTAAAAATATTAAAACGCTCCTTTGTACCTCCCAAAAACAAGTAGCTGGTTGCCGGTGGATATCCAAGAGTATCGAAGATGCGTAACAAGTCGCTGTATTGTCCGTGAATATCCCCACAAATGACGACAGGAGGTTGAACTTCAACAAGCATCGGCTGAGTCTGGAACACCATTTGTGCCATTCTAAGCAGTGCGAGCATCTCGTCAGCGGGAACCTGCAATTTATCAAAAATGTACAAAATATTGGAATAAAATGCAGATACTTACAGTCTCCACAATGTTGACATTCCGGCGATCATGAAGTCGGAGGAGCAAAGCGTCGACGTCAACGTCCATTTGGATGAAGCAGCAAAAAGCAAACAAATGTCGATACAAAATGGCTTGTGTAGTAAAGTTTGATCATCCGTGATTGAGGCCTTTTGTAGTAAATTTTTAGGTAAACTGTCTTCTAACTAGAAAGATTTACCTCATTATACAGTATTTTTTTGCGTTCGACAAATTTTACTTAATAAAAGTGGAATTATTGGCATTGTATTGGCATTTTGTTTTTAAAAATTTTTTGTCTTCTTTTAGAGTCTAGTCAGATTTATTCCGAATTTTTAAATTTGTTTTGATTTAACATTCTCGTATTTCAGTGACTTTCATTGTAAATCTCTATCCACGATGGGAAAGCGTTCTGGCATCACAAAAGGTGGGAGGGTGATGAATCCGGCTGATAGAGAACGTAAACAGATGCGTGCCAAAGAACTTAAACGAAACAAAAAGCAAAGAAATGCTGTAAGACAAGCAATGGTTAAAAGTCGTGATCCCGATGAATTAATTGAACAAATGAGCCGTTTAGATGAACAAGGTTTTCTTCTTGAATTTTGAAATAATTTTTAAATGTTTAATTAAAGAATTTGACCCACAACGTGTACTTTCGCTTAATGTTATTCAAGAAAAAAGAAATAAACTTCGTGCATCTTATTTTCAAATAATTAATTTATGTCGTCAAGAGAAAGAAGAGAAAAAAGTGAAAAATTTGGAGCGGATGCTTTATGAATATGAAGTTGAACGTGCTCGAAAAGAAGAAAATTTTCGTAAGAATTTTATAATAAATATTTAAAATTTATTTTTTAGGTGCTATGCTTTTTTCGCAAAGTGAAAATTTCGAAGAAATTCCTCTTCCGACTGGCGCTAGTGCCCCTGATGCCGCTAATACACCTTATTCTGTTAATTCTATACATGGAATGGGATTTGGGCCTCAAATGCCTCAATCAGCGATGAAAGTTGGAATTTTGAAAAAGCCTGTTTCTAGTGCAATAAGAAAGAAGCATAAATATCCACCAGGTTTTATTTTCAGTAGAATTCTTTTTTTAATTTTATTAATTCCCGGACTGTATTTTTGGTGATATTTTTTTCCAACGTTATTTATATTCTAGGCTTCAGATTTAATTTGTCATTGTTAGAAAATAATTTGTAAATTTATAAAGGACCTCCGCCTGGTTTGCCACCCCATCTATACGCAAGTGAGGATGAAGAGGAAGACGAATATGATGAAGAAGAAGAGAGCTATAGAGAAGAAGGAAGGAGGAGAAGAAGAGTTAGATTTGGAAATCGACCACTTAAGGACGCTTTTGATGAAGCTGCTGAACATGTTGATGGTGATGAGAATTATGAAGATGAAGATTATGCACCTGTTGAGAGTATGTTTTTATTTATAATAAAGATTTTATTAAACATACTAATTGAGGATCAACTACTTTTTCGAATATCCGATTTTACAAATAAAAATAAATATTTTATGATCCCATTTAAATTTTATCGAATGAAAATAGTTTTTAGAATGAATATATTAATTTACAAATCCTTATTTTTCAATTTCCAATATTTTAAATCTAAATATTTTTTTTCAATTTAAGTTCCCGAGAGTATGTTATCTTCCGAAGAACCTCCTATGCAGCATCAACAACCAATCTATTCCCGTTCTGCCCCTTCTTTGGCTGCACCTGCTATCGGTACAGGGCCAATTATGCCTGGAATACCTCATTCAAATTATCCGCCAGGTTTTCAGACTTAATAAAATTTATCTTTCCCCAGACAATATTTAATTCTGTAGGTTATCCAATAATGATTCCGTCTCATGGAATGCGTGAAGTTGTGGTGAGATCACAACATGGTCGTCATTCACAACATCAATCTTCTGCACAACAATCAAAAACTGGACTTGTTAGTGGATATTCTGATGCTGTTGTTATTTCTGCGGAGCCACAAGTATTTTTTTTGAGTTATCAAATTCGATTCTTTTTCGAATTTTTTTTATTACCGATAAAATTCTGGAAAAATCCATTTGCCGAACAGTTAGAATATGCTACTAGAAATTAATAAAATTATTATTAAAAACTAATTTTAAACTTTTTACTTTTTAGGTAGTTAAACATAAAACGGATGCCCCTCCATCTAATGTAGAAACTACAATCACTGCTGGCCCTCAAATGCGAAATGTAACGAAAGAAACAACTCGTTTTGTACCTACAGCAGTAAAAATTCAACGTCCCGTTGTTCCGACAGTGATTGGACCAAAAATCCCAACATCCTCTGTTGCTGGACCTACAAAACTTTTGCCAAGATCTTCGCAAATAAAGCCTACTCAAAAACAAACGACGGCAGTAAATTCTGCCATAGATGCAACAAAATCTGTGGATGAAGCTTGTGATGATTTTTTGAAAGAATTAGAGGGATTACTTTGAAATTTTTAAAGTTTATTTTTAAATTTTAAAAAAAATTTTTGTTTTTGTGGTTTGAGCCCTTCGTTTATGGTGTTAAAGATGTCTAGGAAATTTTAATAGGTTCAGTTCTTTATAAAGTTTTTTTTTGAGACTTTCATTTTTTTAATCTTCTTTAATGCCTATTTATTTGATTAAATTTTTTATTTAAAATGTTTACTTTTTTATTTGTTTTTACTCCAAAACTTTACTAGCGCTTTAAATTAAATTTTGTAAATGTTAGCGCAATGTGCGCGAAATGGGGCGAATTAAAATGTTTTTAACTGCTAGCAACCTCCCTCTTCCTTTTCCTGGTCTCGTGGACACAGAATGTGAAAGGTAAATAAACAGTTGGTAGACCATTTGGAAGGGGTTTTAAATTGATTTTGTGTGCTTTTTAAAAATTAAGAAAATTTATTAAAAAGACAAAATAAAAATATAAAGAAATTTAAGCTCTTGATATAATTTCTTTTTTTTTCTGCTTGGATTTTAAAAGTTAATACTAATTAAATTTTAACAAAAAAACATTTTTGTAAAATATTTTGTTATAAATTGTTAAATTTTAAATTGGAAAGACGAAAGTTTCCTTTGAAGTTTCCATTAAATTTGTTGTGAAAGACGAAACAATATTTGATAAATATTCATGAGTAATTTTTGGAACCATTCAGAATGTTATTAATTATTAACTTATATCCTTAGACTTTTTTTCACTATATTTGCAAAATTATTTTTTTCAATAATTTATTTAAGTATTCAAAAGATTATATAATTGTTAATTTTCAAAAAAATTTTCTTTCCCTCCTTTTTTAAATAATAAAATAAACTGATTTCTTTTGTAAATAAATAATATAGTTAAAGCATTACGTATTCTTGTCAAATGCTTAACAAAAGAAATATATTTTCTTTTACATTCAAAATTTTCTTCAAAAATATTTTTTTATGTCTTTGTTGTTGTTGGCGTATTATCGTTGGTTTTTCACCTTTTTTGTCTTTTATCTTTGAACGACGAACACATTAAATATTATTATTTTTTTTCATTTTAACACCTAAAAATTTTTTTTATTTAAAAAGATTTAAAGAAAAAAATTTTTGAAGTGGAATTACTATATGTACATTTCCGGACAAAAAATTATAATTGAAAAAAATATTTTTTTTGATGTTAAAAACCTCTTCTGATTTAAAAATAAAAAGAATGTCCCGTCTTGTTTTTAAAAAAAGTGATGGGATGTTAAAAATAAATATATTTTTTAAGTTTAATAATTTATATTTATTAAATATTTTTAAACTAAATTGCGTGTTTTTATTTTTACTTTTTTTCAATTTAAAATTAATAATGAAATTATTTTTGATAACAAATTCTATTTTTAAAATTGAAATTGCATTAATTAAGGAGGGGAAGTGTTAAAATTAAAATAAATTTATATTATTTTGATTACAACTACCTATATTTGTTTGTTTGACATTTAAATGTTGCCTAAATTAGAAAAAGATAAGAATCAAAAAATGCTACTTTTTGTTTTATAATATGTACAAGTACATAATTATCAGAAATAATATTTCTATTTTTTATAGTATTTCTGATACCTCAATATTTATAAACAACATTAAACTTTGTCTAGAAACCAGAGTTCGATCGGAATTCCGATTTTCGAATTTTTTTCCTTCCGATTTCCGACAGTTCCGATTTCCGGCACCTTCGTCATTTCCGATCGACCTCTAGTAGAAACTAACAAGAATTAAATAAATTTAAAATATTTATTAGACAATCTGTCTTTCCATAACGATTTTTTTCTTTCAAAAAATTATTCACTCAATCCCCTTTCCTCCCTCAAATCCTCTCTGCGCATTTTCTCTTTTCATTGTTAAATAGCATTAATGCCATTATTTTTTTGTTCAAAAATACTTTGGATCCTTTTTTTATTCCAGAAATTTTTGGGAGTTTTTAACGAAGGTTTTAATGAAAAATAAATTGGTAAATAATACATAAAAGTATTTAAATACATTCATTTTTGAACTTAAAAATAAAAAAGCGGTAGAGCGTAACGTTTAATATATTTCCTCATTTATTTTTAAATTCCCATCATAAAATTTTATTCTCACACATTTTTTTAATTGAAAAATATATTTTCCAATAATTCTTTAATTTTATTTATTTTTTAGGAATATTTTACACAATAAAATTCCAGTATAGTTCCCTTCTTCTTCCTTTAACTTTCCATTAGATTTGGGTCCATTTTTTCGAAACCATATGAGATTTCTGTTGATGCACGTCTATTTAGTTACGCTGAAAATAAGAGGGATTCCTCTCTTTTAAACAAAATTCTACAAAATATCTGAGACCGATAGCTTTATGTCAAATCATTTGCCTTATACCAGTGTCAGACTAACAGGAATCTAATTTTCCTTTTTTAATATTTTTTAAAGAAGTGTTTGATTTTTTAATCAAATATAGGTCCCATCATTCATTAATTAATAATTTAATTTTTTTATAAATATAGAATTCAAATATATACTTAAATTTATATTTTCTTCTATTTTTCTTCAATAATTAAAAAGTAAAGTTCAAGTCTCTTTCCTTTGCGGTGCCAATAATGGCGTCCGCTTCTGCAACTGATCAAGAAAAGCAAGAAAATAAGGAAGAAGAGAAGAAAGAAATTAAATTAATTGAAAATAAAATTAAAGAAAATGAAAAGGAAGACGAAAAAGAAATTGATTCTGAACCAGAAATTATTAATTCTAAAAGAGATTTTTATGTTAGTACAACAGAATTAGAAACAGAAGACAGTACTGATGTAGATATACCTAAAAAGAAATTTGAGAAGATATCTAAAAATAATTCAACACCTCCTTTATCTAAATCGAATACAGCAACAGATTTAACACTTTCAATGTCACAAATAATTGCTGCAAAGGAGGCTAAAAAGGTGACTTTTTTAAAGGTAAATAAATGATTTATTAATCTCCGCTATTTTGTATTGCTTTCTCTATTGGGACTTGACTTTACCTCAATAAATTTTATTAGGAGTAAGATTTTGAAGAAGAATTTCTTAAAAAATATTATTTTATTTTTTACTAGACAAATTACTAAAATTAATAATAAAACTGAATTTATTTTTACTATTTTAGCGTCAACAAAATTCTGTAATGGGACGTTCAATTTCTGAAATATTACGAGCAAAATTAGCAGAATTGCCAGTCAGAGAAGAGGGCAACTTTACTTTGGGTGGGGGATTTGAATAAATAAATAAATATATTTTTTAAAAATTAATTTTTGATTTTTATTCGTCAAATACTTGATGGGAGGGTAATTTTTGTGTTTAGAGACTATTTTTTAAAATTATTTTTGATAATGTGGTTGGTGGCTTTTTTATATTTATATGTTAAATGCATTTAAGTATTTAAGAAATTAAAATATTTTTAATAAATAAATATTTTAAACTTCATAATTTCAACTTTTTATGATTCCTAGCGACAACCTGTCTCGATATACAAAAATTCTAGTCTCTTCAATAAATTAACATTCTTTTAATTATTTTTCTATCTTCATAAAATAATAAATTAATTACCTAAATTTTAATTAATCATTTTTTAAATAAACTTTCTTAATTTATTAATACAATAAACAAATATATATTTATTTTTAGTTATTTTAAAATGCGCAGTCTTTCCCTATCCGTCCCTCCCCTCGCCCTTCCCATTTTTCTAAAAATAATTATATATTTTTATTTAATCTTTTTCAATTATCTTTAACCCAAAATATTCTTTTATTTTTTAAACTATTTTCGGTAAAAATTAATTTGATGAATCGATGAAACAAAGATCGTTAATTGTTGTTATTTTTATTTTGATATTATTCCATAAAAGAGAAAATTATTCCAAATTAATTTTGATATTAAATAAGTTTTTTCTGTTTAATTTTTGGTATTTAGACATTGTCTCGATATTAAAAGTATTTTTGTAATTGCTTCTAAACACGTGGAAATCATAGTAATTATGTTAATATATTTTCTGTGGTTTCCCCAAAATTCTCTAGACTTTCCCTATTTTCTGTCATCTTTTAATCCTTAACATTCCTATTGCCCCTTCAAATCCTTCCATCATTTTGCAAAAAATAACATTAACATAATTCTGATAATTTTTAAAGCTAAATACATATTTTAGAATTTCCCTAGAATACCCAAAACCAAAAGTTATACATACTACGACTCGATACAAGTATTTGACCCAATCCGGTTCTATTTTATAATTAATTTTTTCGACTTTCTCGTTGTTATTTTTCTACAAAATTTTAAAAAACCAAAATAGCTTTGAACAACTATTAAATATAGATGCTTTATTAAATTAAAAGTTTTTTTATCAAAATTTATTTTGATTTTCATTAGAAAAATATTTTTAAAAGAATTTTTAAATTTTCCAGTTTTACATAAAAAATTCTCAGAAAATATTCTCTAAGAATCATCAATCACCAAAATATTATTTTATTTTTTAATTTTAAAATATATATTTTTTTATCTCTTCACAATAATTAATATTCTTCATTGAGCAGCTGTAAATATATTTTAAATAATTTTTATTAATTTTTTATTCCTGTCAATTAAATTTATTTAAAAATTATTATTCCAATTTATTTTAAAATTTAATGATTTTTGAATTCAATCCACTAAATTATAAAAATTTATTTTCTGATTCAAAATATTTTAAAAAATTAGTTCCTACAGCTTTTCTGAACATATTTTTAAGTTATAATTTATCCGAACTATATTTCAATGGTTTAAATAATTCTAGAAAATTGGAGACATCTGTGTTTTCTCAAAATACCTGTTCATTTTTTAAAACTTTTCTTCTCTTTCTTGATTCATTTCCTTTATTTTATTTAAATTATTTTTTAAAATTTTATCTAAAATATTTTATCTAAAAAATATTTTTTGAGAAGCGAAATAGCTCAAAAAAATATTTTTAAAAAAACTTCCTTTCCTTCCTTTGTTTTAACACATTCTTTTCATTCCAAAAATTTATATGTATATATTTTCACATAATAATATCATCCATTCCTTATATTTTTTAACAGTCAATCAGACGGCCTTTAATTTAAAAAAAAGGTCCCGATCATTAAAAAACTTCCCAAAAAATTATTTTTTTATTTATTTAATTGATAAGCGACAATTAAAAGACAAAGAACTAAAAAAGAATCTCTTTTACAGCTCAGAAAATTATTTTAAATTTATTTTAAAAACAACTAAAAGGGTTAAATTAAACAAAAATAATTATGGAATTAACTAAAAATGAGGAAAAAAAGTCATCACCACTCGTTGAAATATTTTTGGACCCAAATTCCTTGGATTCCTTATCAAATTCTTTATCCTCAACAACAACCTCAAAAAACCCTTTTTCAACAGGATTTTCAAAAGTTTTCCACACAAGAACTCGTTTTTTGATGATGATACTTTGTTTGTTGTGTTTAGCCTCTGTTTGGTCAAATATTTTGTGTTTTAATTTTGCTTTAATTTGTATTGACCATGCTGAGGGAATTGAGATGGAATCTGTGGAACAACAACAACAAATAAATGGAAGTGAAGGAGAAATGTCACTATTGGAGAGTGTAACTGAAAATGAAAGTTTTGGGTAAATATCTGAAGTTGAATTTTAAATTTTAATTATTTTAAAGAACAAATTCTTCCTTTTCTACTTTGGACAACAATAATTCAACACCTACTAATAACAGCAAAACACCAAGACTACACTTTACTGCTAGACAACGAATTTTTCTTACATCAACAGTTGCATTGGCTGCTTTAATTTCCAACTTTGCTGTTGTCTCTTTGGTAAAAAAAAAATTTTTTCTGGCATTTGTTTGTTAAACTTTCCTTAGTGACGATTTCCTCCCTTCTATCCAATCCCTAAATTTATTATTTGGCTAATGTAAGCTCATATTTGGGGGATATTCCCTTTTATAGAAAGTATATCACATCCTCTCCTCTATTTTTAAGTAAAAATATTAATTCCATTTAAAATTCTTTTTATTTCGCTAAGGTAAACCATTGTGGAATCAGAACAGTTTTTGCATGCTTGGGAATGCTTTCAGCTATATCCACCTGTCTTTTACCAGCTGCTATTGAACTTGGGTTTTATTATGTTTTAGCTTGTCGATTTCTTCAAGGTGTTGATTAAATTTATTTTTTTAATGTATTCAAAATTTAAAAAAAAATTTTCAAGGAATTGCATTCTCCGCCAACTTTCCCGTTATTGGTAAAACTAAAAAAATATTTTTGAAATTTTCTAATAATGTTTCTACAGGCTCATTCACTTCAAAATGGACATATTATAAACAAAACGGTCTTTTCGTTTCTGCCTTAGTTGCCTACGTTCAATTAGCACCAGCAATTACTGTAATTTATACGTATTTTAATTAAAAATCTGTTAATTTATTTAGATGCCAGTAAGCGGTGCTCTTTGTGAATTACTTGGTTGGCCTTCAGTTTTCTTTGCGCATGGTGGTGCTTGTTCTATTCTTTTCTCCCTATGGGCTTTATTTTTTAGAAATAGTCCAAGTAATATTTTTTAGTTTCATGTTGTTTTAGTAATCAAGATTCGGATCAATTAATTTTTTATTAAAATTTATCCACCTACTAGAACTTGCAAGAATTTCAATAGTTATACTATTAGCAAAAAATATCGTTTATTATTAGAGGGTCTTACAAAGGAGAGGCTGTGGGGGTCTTAGAGAGATTAACTAATAAAATTTAAAAATAGACCTAACAATTTTGTACAGAAAATATAATTAAAATAATAAATTAATTTCCTGTTATTTTAAGAATTTTTTAAATTTATTATAGTAAATATTTAGCATAAAAAAATTAATTAAAGATAAACATCCATTTGTTGGAGAAGTAGAACTTCGAAAAATAGCAGTTGGCAAAACAGAATTAAATAAAGAACTTCAAAAGAAAATTCCTATTCGCGAAATTTTACGTACAGCTTCAGTTTGGGCTGTTTGGATTGCGGCAATTGGAAATTTTGTTTGTGTTAATATGGTGAAAATAAATAAATAATTTTTTAAAAGAAAAATCTCTTAGATGTTTCTTTATTCTCCAAGTTATTTAAATGTAGTTCTCCGCTTCCCTGTGGCACATACTGGATTTTCAGCTTCATTGGCACCTTTAGCCCAATTTTGTATTAAATTACTTGCTGGATTTACTAGTGATAAAGTAAGGAGTTTTTTCTTTGGTAATTATTTGGAATTCTTCTTTCGTTTTTCTTTTAATATTGTTAATAGAGCTAGAGAGAAATTAAAATTTAGCATTTCTGAGTGATTTTATTAAGTAGAACCCGGCCAAAATAAAATATTTAATTTTTTGACATCATGTTTGGTCAGAGCTCAAACTTTAAGTGGCAAGGGTATACCACCAAATTATATAAAAATTTAATTAATTTTATTAGCTCCACTGGATCCTTCTTCCATATTTTCTTAATCCTCTATTAAATTCCATTAAACTATAATTTTTAAATAAAAATTATTTTTAAAAGATTCGATTCTTGTCTGAAACAAATAAATTACGTCTTTACAATTCAATTGCATTTTTTGGTTCTGGTCTTTTCCTTTCAATGCTAGCTTTCTTCCCTACAGACCAACCAACTTTATGTCTAGTTTTATTAGGAATTTCAGCTGGATTGCTTGGATTTACAACTGGTGGATTTTTTAAAGCTGGGCCTTTAGTAAAGAATTTTTTAAATTTTATTTTATTTTTTCTTTTAAGGTAGCAAAACATTATGCACTTGTGGTTATGGGACAAATTTCTTTAGGTAAAGAGATGAATCAATTAAATATAAAAATAAACTTTTGTTTTAGCAATTACAATAACTCTTCTACTAGTTCCGATTATGCAAAATACTTTGGCACCACATAACAAGGCAGAGGAATGGCGGTAATTTTTGAGTTTATGCATAACTTGAATTTAGAAAATTACTTGGTCAACTCCTATTAGTATAGTCCAATTAGGTAATTGTACAATTTCTGTCCCTGTATAAGTTCTAATAATATTAGGTGGTAGAAAGCAATTTAATTTCATGTTGCTTATTGGAAAGGATAATTTAATATAAGGGAATCAAAATCAGAGTTAAAATTAATTTTTAAATTTTCTAGTTACGTTTTTCTATTAACTGCTGCAGTTTTAACAATTTCAAATTTGGCTTTTTGTTTAATGTGTTCAGCAGAACCAGCACATTGGACAACTGATGAATTTTCGAGAAATGCTTCTAGAAGTAAAATTCATACAATTGAGGAATCAATAGACCAAAATGGGCAATCAAAGTGGAATAATAATTAATTAATTAAATAGAGTAATATTATTAATTTTTTTGCATTTTCTTTTTTTAATTCTCAAAAAATTGGCTTTAATTCCCTTAAAATTTATTTTAAGTCGAAACTCGATTTTTAACAATTTTTTTATATTGTAATTAAGGACAGATTTTCTATTCAAATTGCTTCTGAATTCCGACAAAATAGGAACTCTGGAATTTTTAATGATTAGAGGTTCCTTGACACCTTTCTCTCTTTTAATCTAAATTATAATTTTTTTTAAAAGCTGAGAACCAAAAATTAACAGAAAAAAACTTAATTTCTATATAATAATTAGAGTTTCGACTTTTTATTTTTACCCTCCATATTGGAAAACATTAAAAAATAATTATTTTTAGGGAAAATATTTATTTTTATTCCTAAAATCATTTAAAATTTCACTTCATTAATTCCCTATAAAATACTTTATATTATAATAATACTATTTCTGAATTTATTTGACAGAAAAGTTTTTATTTTATAAATAAATATATATTTACATTTATTTTTATTTCTTAAAATGTTATACTTTTTAGTAAAATTTTGGTTTGTTATTATTTTTTATAAATGTCAGGTAGGACTTTTATCCATGTAGAAATAAAAAATATTAGGGTTGAATAGAAAGCGACAACCCTATCCATTAACGGATTTTTGAAATTTTAAATATTAAACTATTATAAAATATAAAATTTTATATATATCAAAAATATATTTAAAATGCATAAATAATAACGAGCATTGCGTTTAACACGTTTTGGAATTTTTCTAAACAATAACCGGGTAAATAAACAAAAATATTAAATAAAAAAGCTTTGTTAGAAAATTATTAAATTATGGCGAATCTTTAGATAAATGGAAAAGGAATAATTGGATAAAATATATGTACATAATTGTTAAAGAAGTGGGCATGACCAGAATATATAAACAAACAAAAATTTAAAATAAAAACATAAAACATTATCTATCCCTTCTAATTGTAAGAAGAATAAAGTTAGTGTAGAAATAAAAATTTTAAAAGATTAGTTTCAAGAAAAGAAATAAAATATATAAATTGTTTAAAAACAAACAAACAATTAACTTTACACAATTCTTAGAAAATCTATCCAACAATTAAAAAAACAATTTTTCTCAGTTAAAAACAAAATTTTAAATTTATTCCATAAAATCAAAGTTTACAATTCCCCAACTAGATGTCCACCAACCCCTTCACTTCCACCAGAAGATACAGAAAGTCTTCTTCCACCAACACCTTTCTGTTTACTATGAACTTTTGTGTGGCGCTTCCGTTCATCAGAGCGAGCAAATTTTCGACCACAAATCTCACAACAAAAAGGCTTTTCACCTGTGTGAGTACGTACATGTGTTGTTAAATGATCAGAACGGGAAAAGGCTCGCATACAAATTTTACACTAAAAAATTTTAAAAAATAATTGTAGCCAGAAAAATATTTTTCTTCACCTGAAAAGGTTTTTGTCCAGTATGTATTCTAATATGTCGAGTAAGTTCATCAGAACGTGAAAATCGTTTATCACAATTTTCAATAGGGCATTGATGTGGACGTTCCTGTATAGGTGTTTTACTATTTCTTTGACTGACGTCAACATCTTCCCTTCCAATTTCCTCCATTTCTTCATCTAAACGAGCAGTTCGAGTTCTTCCAACACAGAGAAGACCACTCAAAGATGCCGGCCTCTGTTTTAAGGCATTCCCGTCGTTTATGGATGAGACAACAGAAAAAGTCGAACGCCTTTCTTTGGCACCATCAAAATAATTATCTGGGTGATTGAGACTAGTAGGCCCAACAGAGTGGGATTGAGCAGGAGGTAAAAATATTGGAGCAGGTTGAAATGATGGCCATTCGTTGAAAGTTGGTTCATGTTTGAAATTCTTAAAATTAAGATAAAAATGACTGAGGAAAATATCGTTCAGGTTAAAATCTATAGTGAAAATTATACATAATACATATCATTCAAAATCTAAGTATGGATTCTCTTAATCATTGTACCGTACGGACCGTAAGAAGTATAAGTCGAATGGGAGTTTGAGATATGTATGAAAACCATCTAAACTTTTAAAACAAGTCCAAAAGTTTGCAAAGGAATTTGGAAAAACTAACTTCATAATTAATAGATAATAAACTCTTTACCATTTGACACATTTCTCCTCCAAAATTCATTTGATGTTGTTGATGAGGTGAATGATGAATGGCCTCTAAACCTGAACTTGTAGCAGTAGAGGCAGATGAATTTGGCCGTGATTGTTGTAAAGATGAATTTGTAGTTGGGGCCATATGAACTAAAGCTGAGGTTTGGGCAGTGGAAGATACCATAGTTGGGATATTATTTTGATGGTGTTGAATTGAAGGACAAGTTCTTTCACAACAACATTGACTTCCTAAAGCTGTAGCAGGCATTATACTACAGCTAATACTTTGATGGATCTGAAATAATTGGGGGAAAATAGAGAAGATAAATTTGAAAATTCGAAGATAATGTTAGTCGATATTTTAGAGATAACGATCTAGATTAAAGCTCCAGTCCGGTATCTTTAAGGGAAGGTCCACTATATCGTGAGTTATCTATACGGGTCTAAAAATAGATATTTAAATTATATACGTTATCCCATTAGTAATGGTAAGGGATAAAAAAGGAAAGTAAGATATACATACTTATAAGTTAATTTCAAATTTGAAGGTCAAGAGATGCAAAATGGGGATCGAGAAAAGAGAGTGAGAAGATACAGTAAATTTTTAGAAATAATTTTTGCACTAAAATATTCTTTTCATTTCGTTAGTTAAAAACATATTATCGCAACATGCTTTTAAATTAATTACTAATTAATTTATAATAAAAAGGTTATGGTATTTATATATATCTAATAAATTATCATTCTCTTGCAATTACTAAAAGAATATTAAAAGAATTTGGTTATTTATTTTTTAAATAAAAAAATAAAATTAACTGGTTTATAGGTAGTGGGTATAAAAAGTTTATAAAAAAGAATTTTAGAGCGTAGATCACACATTCCCAAATTCTTAAATTATTTTTGATAAAAAATTATAATAATCACGATGAAGAACATTGCCCTTTTTTATTTAATAAATGAGAATAGGTAATTCTAGAATTTATTTTTTTAATTTAATTTTATAAATTAAAAAATGATTAATAATATTTATTTTTTTATTATTATCGTCATCCCCAGTTATTTTTTTACTAAAAATTAAAAAAAATCTATTTTTTCGGTTTTTTTTTAAATATTATTGAAAAACGGAGCAAGCTAAGGTACTGCAGAGCTATCGAATCTGAGACGCTCTTTTAGGATTCAATGTTCCTCGACGAGCTCAAACCATACCAGGGCATTTAGGATTTAATAATTTTGAACGAGGTTATAGCTCTTAGCCTCGCGGTACCTTGGGGTTATCCCTTGGAAAAGGACCCTAAATACCTGATAACTTCTTAAGTTTACCTGATATCTTCCAGAAGGCACATTATTAGCCATTTGTTGGTGTTTATGAATACCAGAATTATTTAAATTTTGTTGTTGTTTTTGCTGTAAATTTGTTGTTATTCCTCCTCTTTGTTGTTCATAAATTGGACATAAATGGTTATTTTGTTGTTGTTGATGATTAGAAAATTGATTATTTAAATTAAAATTTTGTTGATTATCTTTATCTGTAGATAATAATGTTGTTGTTGATGTTGTTCCTCTTAGTTTTTCATCTTCATTAATATTATTATTGTTGTTATTATTGTTGTTAATCCACATAACCTTTAATTAATATATTATTGGTGTTTATTAACTTTTTAATTCTTTATTAAGGGATTGGGGGAGATGTAAATTTAATGAGGATAATAATTGCAGATGTCTCAATATTACATACCTACGCCCTCAGGGATAGAAAAAACGTATGTATGTAAAATTGAGATGCCAAACTTCTAAAAATGTAGGTAAAATAAGAATCTGAAACAAAAAATTTTAAGACTTTTGAACTTTATATGACTAATCCGGTAGTAGCAACTTAACGAATTATTGGTAAGCCGGTAAAATAGTTAATGAAAGCTTAATTAGAAATATTTTATAATTAAGAAAAACTTGCTTTAGTCAAATCAGGCGTTTCAGAAGCGTTAGGAGTTTTAGGGTCCAATACAGGTAAACCTTGATTTCTAGTAAAAGATTGAAGAAAATGTTCAACAATAGGCGAGAATTGAAAGAAAGAAGCACTTAAACCTTTAAAAAAGAAAATTAAAGAAAATTTAAAAAAAATTAAATTTAATAAAATTGAAGAGGAGAGGAAAGGAAATAGAGTTGCGCATTGAATTTTCCTCTTCCCCTTGCCTTTCTTGCAAATAAAAATTTTTAAGGGCGGGTTATATGTAGCCCTGATAGACAATAATCTCGACAATTACCCTTCCTATTCTCTTTTTAATTTTTTGGAAATTAAAATTAAATCTTTAATCGATTTTAGACATTTTTTGCAAATTTTTCAAATAAATTTATTTAAATTTCTGATAATCTGTTATAAATCCCACAAATCGCCAAGTAAAAAAGAAAAGCTAATTAGTCTGAAAAACTTGTAAGTTATTAAAACAAATTTTGTCGCAACTTTAGAGGGAGTAATTAAATAAATATAAAAATTAAAATTTTCACATTTTTTACATTTAAATTTTACATCTATTTAAAAAAACCTTAGTAACAAAAATGTAAAAAATATTTATAAAAGAATGCCAAAATGTGTATTTATTTAATTATATATTAAATGATTAATTCGGCGAATATAGAAAAAAAGGAAAATTTAAAAATAAAAATATTTATTTATTATATCGGTCAATATTTCTTTTTTTGTTTTTAAAATAATAAAATCCATTTTAGAAAATAAAATTTTTTTTAATTACCTGGAGAATTCAAGTTTTGAGCATTTAATGGCAAATTTGTAGATATTGAACCTTTTATTTGAAATTGTAATTTTTGATCGGTTTTTGCTGATTGAGAGGAATTAATAGAAGTTTCAGAATTACAAGTTTGCCCGTTCAATGATTTTCCATTCTGGCACATTTTTGTTGAACTACGATGGTCACATTCAGAAAGGGAGTTTGAGGATGAACCTTTAGAGAAAAAAAAACAGTCTAAATATAATTTTTGACCTCATAAAAATTATTTAAGTCAGCTTTACAAAGGATAAGAGTTGACCAATTTAGTGTTAATATAGAAATATAGCCAAAAATTTATTGTGTATAAGCATTGGAAAAACAAAAATTTGCAAGTTAAAGTTGGAGTTTAGATCGGTCAAAATTTAAATCGATATTTGAAAAATCCGGGATTTTTTAATGAAATCTTGTCTCGACCCGAGTATCTTGAGTAATCGTTAAAAAAGAAAATATTAAAACAAACAGCTAGAAGCATTGCAGGAACATGAACATTGATATGACTGATCAGAGTTGGATGGATGTTGTTGATGAGGGGCAGAGACAACAGTTGAGGTTATTTCGATGTTTGCTACAAAAATTAATTGAATATTTAATCAAAATTCCATAAAATCCCCAAAATAATTATTACCCCTCCCCCCTCCCCCTCTTTCTCCCTCCAATTCATTCTCTTTATTCTAAACACCTGTTAATAAAGGCTCATGATCTCCAAAAAAAGCTTGTGGATGCTGACTTTTTGGTGTAGCAGAATTCAAACAGAGGGGAGTATTTAATTCGTCGATGTGCATTAATTGCTGCAAAACAAAGTTTTGCAAAAAAAAAAAAAGAAAATTTTAGCCGGAAATAATTTAATTTTAAATAATTTCTAATTTTAGCTAGCGACTTTTCCTTTTTTAACTTAAAATTTAGCAACAGAGGGAGAGAGCAATGAATTTAATAAATTAATTCAATTATTGACTTTCCTCATTATAATAAAAAAAGATTTATATGTATTTAAAGAAAAAATCAATCATCAAAATTAAAATATAATTTTAAAGGCAATCCGGGTCCGGATTGCTTGACGGCACAGTGATGTTTTATAAAGATTTTAAACATAAAAAATTTGTTTTCAGATTATTTGAAAACCTGTTAATTTTCATTATAATCTGACTTGCAATGACTGATTTATATTCATCTTAATTTATGAAAGTTTTGTTGGGTATTTTAAATATTACAGGAAATCAATGTTTTTAATAGACTGTTTTGCTGTTCATCTATTTGTGTTTTTTCGGAGTATTTCTTTCTCGGAATATTTGAGGGCTTAGGAATTAGGAATTACCTTTACTTAATTGTAACAATTATTTTTTCATTGAAAAAGACTTTAATAAACAAAAAAGGGAAAAGTCGCTCAAATTTTTTAAAACAAATTTTAAAATAATTTTTGCTTTTCTTACAGAAGACTTTGAACTAGCAGAGGAGTTTGTAGGTGATGTAAGTAAAGCTGTAGGTGTTCTCAAAGTATCAGGTATTTTGGGTGTTGGGGTTTCTAAAAAACAAATTCCATTGGAAAACAAAGTTGCTGCACTCATAGGTGTTTTAATTCCTCCTCCTCCTCCTCCATTTTTACAATTTAAAGAATTATTAAAATGTAAACAACATCCATTATTATTTAAAGAATTATTTCCTCCATTATTATTCTCAATTTTAAGTTCTGGGACATTTGGAGATTTTTTTGTTGAAATAAATGCTGACGTTGATATTAATGTTTTGTTTTGAATTGGGGAAGTTGGGGAAGTTGTTGAAGAAGTATTTATTGTTGAAGATGTGGAGGAAGTGGAAGTGGAGGAAGAAGAGGGGGGAGAGGAAGGTAATAATGGTGTTGTAGTTATAGTACTAGATGCCATAACCATAATATATTTATTTAAAAAATAAATGTGTTTTTGGCACGTCTAGTAATTTTGTAAAAATAATTTAATAAATTGAAAAGAAAAAAAAAGAAAAAAAAATGAGAGAGAAAACCAAAAGTGAATTAAAAAAGAAAATAAATTTATTTTTAATAAATTAAATTAAGGGAAGGGATTATAGAAATAAAAAGATTTTGAAGACATGTGCTTGTAAAATCAAAAAAAAAGTAAAAAAATATTTTTGTAAAAATATCCGCAATAATACATATTTGAATTAATTCCTAAATAAATTTTGTAATTTTTGAATCGAGCAATAAAAAATATTGGTAATTTTCCTAAAAATATTCGCAATAAGAGCAATAAGAAAAATCTCAGTATTTTACAAAAAATATTCGAGAATGAATAATTAAATTCTCAAAATAAAGTTTTAAATTGAATTTTAAAAGAAATTATTAAAAAATAAATTTAAGGAGTGGAAGTAATTTAAAAAATAATTTTCTTAAAAAAATTCTTTAATGGAGTCAAATAAAAAATTTTTAAACAAAAAAATATTTACATAAAATAAAAAGGGTGGGAACTTGCAATTTTTAGATAAAAATAAAAATTAAGTAAATGTTGTGGAAAGAAAAAATAAAAATATTAAATAGAAAGTTTTGTTAAGTTAAATGATATGGAAACTTTAATAATAAAAGTAAAGGAAAGCTTTGCCTTAAAGAGAAAAAAAGAAATTAAATAAAAATATTATTTAATAAAAAATATAAAACTAAAATTAACGTGCCAAATAAAAGTGTAAAAAAATTGGAAAATGATAAATTGAATGAATAAATTGTGTTTATTTGTAAATAATTTAATAAGCATTTGAATAAATATTTAATTATTATATATTAAAAAAATGAATTTTTAAAAAGAAAATGGCAGGCAGATAAATATTATTTAGTATATACATATTAATAAAAGGGGGAGAAGACCCGGCAATTTAATGAGAAGAAAATGAAGTAGATTTTAAAAAATATAAAATCTAACAATTCGTCAAGAATCCGAGAAACTAAATATCAAATGATTATTTGGGTATGTGTTTAAATAATTTCTGCAGAAAATAAGTATTTACGTCAGGATTTCCAAAAATAGAGAAAGAATTTATTAAAAGTAATTATTATTTATGATCTAGAAAAAAAGATAATAAATAATCTCCCTTCTTTTAGCCGTTGAGAAAACAAGGGTAAAATAACTTAAAAATAAAATGTGTTATCGGTATACAAATAATGTGCAGCTAAAATAATCAGCTTATTAAGAAAAGAATTTTAGAATTTTTGTTTAAAAAAATAAAGTTGAATTAATTAGAAAAATTTAAAGAATTTTTTTAAATTAAAGTCTAATCCATTTACTGTAAATTAAAAAAACTTTTTTAAAAGATAATCTTGTTATTGAGAAAAATTTAATTTAAATGACGTAACCGGATGTTTATTTGAAATTTAAAAATAATTTTAACTAAGTAAAAGCAAAAATATAAGGAAAGTAGTCATTAGTATTTTTTAATAAAAATGAGAGAGAATTTGCTTTAAATAAAAGGAAATAGTATTGGTATATTATTGAAGTATATTACTTTTTATTTCCTTCTTTTACAAAAAAATAAAAGAAAATAAACTGGCACTAACGTAATAATAGTAAAAAATATTTTTTGAATGAAAAAGAAAAGTAGAGGAGAGATCCTTGGTCAAGAGCAGCGCAAAATAAAAATTGAAAAAAAAATTTTTTGAAGAGAAAAAGCCAAGAAAGGTGTGACGCAAAAGAAGTATTTTTAAAAACAAAAATGAGAAGAAAAGCGGCTAACGGATGAGGAGAGAGTAAATAAAGGATTGGCCTAGCTTAATCAATAAACGGGACGGAAAGGTAAAAAAAGAGGGGGGAGAACAAAAGACATAAGAAAATAAAAAAAGAATTTCTTTCTTCCTCTCATTCACGCTAATACTAAATTTTTTGTTTTACGTTCCTTTGCACTCTTTCCTTCACAATCCTTTTCCGCTTTATCGTTGGATATTTGAAGGTTTTCAAAAAAAAGCCTCAAACAAAACACATGGCACATTTAATATTAGAGAAGGAAAAAAGAAAAGAGACAATTTACTGAAATAATAATTCACAAAAAAATGACAATTGCTAGTAAATACCACAATAGATTTTTTTGGTGATAGAATTGAGACACCAATTATTTATGGGAAGCTGTGTTGTTATTTTCATAAATGAAGGACTGTGGATAGCAAGATAATTTAATAAAAGTAACTCCGCATTTAGGCATTATTTAATATTATTAAACAATTCCAATTTCAAAATAAATATTTTCAAGATTTTTAAAAATACATATACTCGATTTTGTACATATCCAAGGGTGTGCCGAAAATGATTTTAAAAAGCGGAAGGCCAAAGATGAAAGGCAAAATTAACACACCCCTGGTACAAATTTCATTATTTCAGTGAATTGTCTAAGCATGCCACTAGTTGAAGAAAAAGCATAGGGAAGAGAGAATTTGACAGCCTTTTTAGCTTCTAGTTTATATATTCTTTTTTACTCTTTCTATAAATTGTTGTTTAGCTAACAAATAAATATATATTTATGTTAGTAGCAAGTACTTTTTTTCATTTTAGCTGTCTCTAACACAATTTTTTTACATTCAAACTCCGCCTCTTTTAAGCATTTTAAAATTGTCTTCTCTCTATTTTTTGTAGTTATTCTCATTCACGTCATTTATTTATTCTTTAACAATTTTCCTTCAGTTTCAGTTGATTGCTTTTCTCGTTTCTCTCTTCTTTTTTTGCTTAAAAACCTCCCTTTACATCTTCAACTATTTCGTTTTTTGTCAATTTCTTTATTATTTTTTCCTTCTTTTTTGTCTGTCAAGAGTAGAAAAACTGAGTAAAAGTGTTCTCGACGTTCGCACACAAAAAATATATTAAAAAATATTTTTTAAAAAAGCTTTCTTTATATCCAAGACATTCAAAGCTTTAAATAGAGAGGGAAAAGAAATTCTTTCCCCATAAAAATAAATAAAAGAGGGAACTAAAGTAAAAAAGGATATTTCAAATTCAAGAATGTCACAAACAACCTACCTAATATTATTCTGAAAGGGATCAGGGTTAATTAAAAAGTGAAAAAGGATAAATAATATCAGATTCATACCTGGGATGAAATATAAAAAATTTTGATGAAATGGAGAAAAATATAAGATAGTGATAAAGAAATATTTAAGGTTAACTATATTTAGTAGTTTATAGAAGGGTATATGGAAATATTTAGAAAACAATTATCACTTCAAAGGATTATATTTATTGTTAGTTACAAAAATAATTTAAATAACAAACAAAAAATATTTTTAAATAATTAGTTAGTATATTTAAAATAATTTTATAGAAAGAATTAAGATAGAGAAACAATCCTTTAAACCTCAACTTATTAAAAATAGATTTAAATCCTCTTTTATATTTTCATTGATCTTTAATGGAATTTTACATTTCTTTACAGAAATTTTAAATAAAATATATATCAAAAAATATTTTTAGTATAAAGTGACAAAAAATGTCCCAAAAGTTTTAAATCTTAAAAGCAAATATATTGAAGAATGATTATTTTAATTATGATTCATAATTTTTTTGAAAATTATTTTTAAGAATTTAACATTTTAACTTTAAACTTTTTAAAAATTAAATTTTTGTATTTAAAATTTTTAATTTTAAAAATTTTGTTGCAAATTATAACGCAAAACGCAAAAGAGATTTTTTAAAGAAAAACGCAAATGCAAAGACAGTTACTACAACCAAAAAGTCAATTTTTTTAAATTACTCCCTTTCAGTAAAATTTCTATGGCTCTTTAATAGTGAATGAATTGAAGGCTTTATTAAATTTTTTTAAATAATATGATTTATCCCCATGACTTTGTTTAAAGAGGGGTTAGAGAATGGCTGGGATTACTTTTAAAAATCCACGAATCCCTTTCCGGATATAATTAGCTAAAAATTATTGCACTTTTCCTTAAATTAATTTTATAACCAAAGGGTTTTATGGTTTTATACTGACATTTGAATAAATTCCAAAATAATTACTTTACCTTTACTTAAAAGAGTTGTTGTTGGAGGTATTCTTCCTTTAATATTTTCTAATTGTTTTTGCTGTTCTTCCTCAGCTTCTAATAAACGCATTCTGTAAGTTTCAATTTCTTGAAAAACTAATAAACGCCTTTTAATAAATTCTTTATTTGTTGTTCCTTCATTTGTTGTTAATCTTCTTTGATTATTATTAAATAAATAATTAGAATTTTGAGATGAGGAATCAAAAGAGGCAGATTTTTGTTTACATAATTTATTTTTTGTTATTTGACCTTTAATTTTTTTTTGGATTAAAATTAAATTAAATTAAAAGAAATTTGTTGCGAATATTTTTGTGTTGTGTGATCAAGAAAAAAATTTTTCTGGAAAAGGAAAGGCAGTTTAATTTCAAAATTATTCACTTCTCGAGTTTGTATCCTTCCAATATTCATCTTAAATTTAAAAACTACCAGAATTAGAAGGTTGTTGAGTAAAAACGGGAGTAGAATTGCTAGACATTGGAATTGGATTAGATAAATTTATTTGTTGTCGTTGTTGAATTAAAGAGGGGGAAAATTTAATTAAAGCTTCTTCTTCTTTTAATCTTTTATTATTTAATAATTTATTTTTAAAATTTCTTTTAAATTCAGAGTCATGTCGACGTTTATTATTATTTGTTATTAATGTTTGTTGCAAAAATGATTGGGAGGAGGAAGGAATAATATTATTGTTAGAGTATTCGCTAAATTATAATATAAAATTATTTAAATTTTCAAAAAAAATTGAAATAATTTTCTATTCTTACTAAGTAAAAAAACATGAAATTAGCTGAGAAATTAAAAAAAAATTAAAATATTGGAAAGATGGGAGATAATAAAATGAAATTGACTGAACAATTAATATCAAACTCCCTCCAAATACTGTATATGCTCGAATAATTACTACTTCTTTATAATTGCCCCATATTTTTCGTACACTAATATGTATTGAAAAATCATCGCCAATTTTAACTTTTGGACCATTCTAAGAATTAATATCAAAAATTAAAAATCAACTTCTTCCTCAATTTATTGAGATAGCTAACAATGATTTATTTTTCCAGATTAACGATAATATTGTATTTCAGAAGAGAGAAAATTCTGAAATTTGTCTGGTCTCTAGGCTATTAAAAAGCTTAATATATTGTTAAGAGATTTCGAATGAATGGAAACAATTTTTATTTAACTATTCTCCTTCCTACCTTTGTCCTGTTCTAGAAGAACGTATTTTCTTTTCAATTTTATCATTTTCCATAAAAACAATGTTGTTTTGATCATTTAATCTTTTCTGATATTCAAATTGTTTTTCCAGGTCCAAACGTTGAATTAATTGTGGAAATTCGGTTAAAAGTATTGGACTATGACATGGACTTAAAATATTTGTTGGTGTTTCCATTACCTTTAAAAGCAAATAATTAAAAAATAAATATGTCGAAAATAAGGTTAAATTTATATGAGGAGGGTTTTAAGCAAAATATTGAGGGGTAAAGGAAATTTAGGGAACATGGATGGAAGGGAGGAAGAATAGGAATAAAAATTTAAAGGACTCAAGGATTTATTCATGATTGGAGTGTGGGTATCAGTAAAGAGGCTAAAGGTATCAAAGAATTTTGAATATGCCATAAAAGGAACTGTAAAAATTTTTTAATCTATACATATCTTTTATGAGAAATCAATTTTTTAAAGGAATGATGATTATTATTATTATTTTTAAAATTTGATTTTTTTATAAAAGAATATGCATATTAAATTAAAAAAAAACTTTAATTCTTAATTATTTTTTTATTAAAAAAAATTTCCTCAATTTTTAAATTTTTCAAAAAAAGGAATAAAAGAGTTAATTCTTTGATAATAATAAAATTAATGCGCGAAAATTATTTAAAATTGTGTGAACAGAAGAGTTTTGTTGTTTTTATTTTTCTTTGTAAAATAATTAAAAATCGTCATATGTTCGGCCAATTGGAAATTGGGGCAAGTAAAGAGGGTTGGATTTAAAAAAATATTTATTTTATTTAAAATTTGGATTTAAATGTATTTTTTAAAATCGGGTTGGAAATGTGTTTTTATAACCCCATCCTTTTCTGGGAAAATCAGAAAATTGAAAGGGGGATAGGTATATTAAAATAAATATTTATACATATCTTCGATAAAGTTAGCTATTTTTACATCAACATTTTTATCAACTTTAACGTCCAAATCCAATTATAATTTAAAAAATAAAAGTAATAATAATTAAATATTAATTCTTTTACAAATTCATAAATGGACGGACAAATAGGGATGGACCTATTAAAAATCAAAAATAATTTGTGTATAATTTTTTTTTAAAATATGGAAAAAGGCCAACAATCCCCCTCCCCTTTTCCAGCAAAATAATTATATTTGCAAATTCATTATTTTTGCACAGTTGTTTTAAATCCTTTTTTTATTCCTTTTTCGTTCTTCGGCCCATTTATTTATTTAAAAAGTGTTCGTAATTTTAATTAAAAAATAAATTATTCCTAACACCTTCTCTTTTTTATTTATTCCTTTTGTTCTTTTTTTATTGTTGACGTCACTAAAAAGAATTGGAAAGAGGGGGGGGGGGGTGATTGAACGAAAAAATAAAAATATAAAAAAGAGGGGGAAAATGAGTGACGACAAAAAGGTAAAATAAATAAATAAATTTAATTCTCTTTTAAATTTAAAAAATTGGACCAGATTTGGGAATTAAATAAATTTAAAAAAAATAAAAAGAAAAAGAGAGAGAGGAAAGTGGAAACAATTGTTTTAATTTAATGTTGTAAAATTAAAAAAAAGAGAAACGGAAATTTTAATTTAATAATAAAATTACAATTAAAATATTAAATTTAGGTGAAGAAAGTATAAATAAAAAAGGGAAGAAAAAGATAGGAATTAGGGATTGGGGGAGAGGGGTGGGGGAGGGAGGGAGGGGGACTAGTAAAGAACGGAAATTGGTTGAGAGATAGTTTAATTTTAAATTTTTGATTTTATTTTTATTTAATAAGAAATAATTAGGTGAGAATTGAGAGAATAAAAGGGGTTTTAGAGAAGAACCAAGACTAAAAAGTTCCGTAAAAAAATCCAAAACTAAAGATTTGGTAAGAAGCGAAAGTTTAATTTGAGAATAATGAAAAAAAATAAAATAATTATTGTTATAATTAAATATTGGAAGAAATATAAATAAAAAATAGCAATAATTATAGATTAATAAGAGGGAGGAAAGCTAACAAACACAAAGCTAACATAAAGCACAATGTACGAATAAACAATATTATGTAAATTAATATTCTCTCGAATAAAGCTATTCCAATAATTAATGTTTGGGAAATAATATATAATTAATTAAATAATTAATTATATAAAATTATTATTATTAATTATCTTATAAAAAAGTTTTTATTTTTAAATTATTCTTTAGGCCTTTAATAGCTAGGTATTTGTGCTATATTTATTAAAGATTAGGTAGTGATTGAGTTGATCTCGTTAAAGAAATTTTTTCTAGAGTAAAATATCTTTATTTGACAGCATTTCCCTGCTCTCACCTTCTAATCATATAAAATGATGTTTGAAAAAAAATTTCCTAATTTTTAATTTTTATTTTAAAGAAGACATTAAAATACCTAGTATTTAAATATCACTTAAAAATCACTTAAAAATAAGGCCATCAAAGATGCCTACAACTTATTTAGATTAAAACAAAAAAATCCAATCGAGATTTGCTTTGGAAAGTAGGGTCGAATATAATTATTAATATTTAATACTTATTTAAATATATTTTTATTTTAACTTTTAACACACCCCCGCACCCAAATAACACAAAGCTAATTACATATGTATAGAAAGGATATACGCCCATTTGTGGGAATAAGCTATTCACAAACACCCCCACAAACACCCACTCATTTTTGACTTTAATTCAAAATATGTTTACGTAAATAAATAAAAAATTTAATTTAAGGAATTAGTTCAAATAATTTATTTAAATTAAAAACTTTAAAAATAAAATTAATTTTATAAAATATTATGTAAATATTTATTTGTTTCATTTATTGAAGGTGGTTTTATAAATTTTAATAGAGGAAATTATAGTGGGTTTCGTTTCCATGCCCATAAAATGTTTTGCTTATACATTGAACTTATTGTAAATAGAAGTACAGGTACAAGCACTAACGTAGCACTAACAAACAGGAAAATTATTCTGCCGGCCTCCGAAACTTATAAATAATTAAATTGGAGGCTCTATGAGAAAAATAATAAAAGGAAAAATTTTTCAAATTTTTATCAAATTTGTGGCCCTAATGAGGGCAATTGGATTTGTTTCTGTTGATGATGTTCTGATGAACGAAGTCTGGCACATGACGAGCAAGCTTCGAGTAATTTTAGAAAAAATTTTTACTAATTAATGATGGTCGACATCCTTGAGAAAATTCTAGTCTGAAAAAAGATATAGGAAAGAGGGTACTTATTCGTCATCTCCCAGCATTTTTCTTTCTCCTTGTTTTTATCTTGTATAATTATGTTTCGTTTTTGAACAAATACACTATGATAAATTTGTGAATGATTAACTTCATAAATAGGACTACTATAAGAATTTCATACGAAAACTTTAGTTGCGGACTTGATGACGGAATACCATGTTAATAAGACAGAAGTGTTGAATGCTAACTATAATACATAGCTAACATTACATATGTATGTATAACCCGTAATAACTCAAAAATGCTTTTCCAAATAAAATTTTAAATTAAAATATATTAAAGAAAAACATTTAAATATTTATAAAAATAAAATACAAATTAAAAATATCCAAATATATTAAGTATAATTAATTTCTCTCAAATATTCTTTAAAATGAAAGAAAAAAGTAAGAGAAAAAAGGAAGAAATTTTATAAAGCATTTTACTTTTTTAATATTTTTTAAATAGAAAAATATTAAATTAATTTAGTCATCTAATTAATCTAAAAAAGAATAAAAAGAAAAATGCTTTTTGATCATCAAAATGAGATCTATTTAATATATTTACAGGCCTATCAAAACTGGCAAATATAAGTGTTACAATTTCAGGACTGACCTTTGTAAATGTTGAAAACTGACAATTAAAAATATTACAATTAAAAACCTCTATTTTATATATAAACTTTTTTAGCTCCGATTAACAAAGTATCAATAAAAGTTTACACAAAAATAGAGGTTATTTTTAAATTTAAACAAAAAATGGCAGTTTAAATGAATTCCTCTTTTCTCAATCAGGCTTTAGCGAGTCTTTTTTCCCTATTTTCTTTCTAAACATAATCTGCTTTTTGCCAAACCATTGTTCCACTTTCTGTTGAATGTGAGGGACTTATACCTGTATTTGTTGTAGTAATTGCATTATTATTATCTTTATCACCACTTCCTATAGCTGAAGCAAAAATTGCAGGAAGTGGAGAATGTTGGTGGTGTTGATTTTGTTGGCAATTAGCACCAGGCAATTGGGAAATATTTGAAGAATTACTACTAGTAAATGCGGCACTTTTTGTGAAAGGAACAGGCTCATGCTAAAAAATATTTTATTATAAAAATTTAATTTTACTAGGTATTTTTAAAGGAGTTGCTTATTGACATTTTTTAATTTATGTAAAAGGAAAATAATAAAGAGGTTGAGGGATTTGTGGTAACGAAATTATTTACTACCTTAGCCATCGAACTTTGCACTGAATAAGGACTACAAACTTCGTACAAAGGCCTAGTTGATTCATCTTCTGTTGTTTCTGCCTCTCCACAGTAAGGAATGTCACTTGGTGCTACAAGACCCACAGCCTAAAGAAAATTTTAAAATATTTAAAACAATAATTTTGTCTTTTTACCAAAGCAGTTCCACTCAGTCGCGGACCTTTGTTGTGTCCACTCCCCTCATCTGGTTCAACACCAGAAGAACCTTCAATTGGAGAAACAGCAGAAGCAGCAGCACCAAAAGATTTACGTCTATCAGCTTCTTTAGAAGCGCTGTTCCTTCCCGCTCCCATAGTACTGCCTCCTGACTAAAATCAGAAAGTTTTTTATTTAAAGAATTTTTTTCTAAAAATTTTTTTTTACTTTTCTATATCGTAAATGTGAAGCAGCAGAAGTTGAAGTACTTGTTGTTGATGAGGAGAATCTGAAGATTGAGTTGTTGTTGTTGCTGCTGTAGCATTAGCAGTGGTTGAATCAGTTTCTGTTCCCCCACTTCTGGCAACTTTTGATTGAACTGTTGGCTTACGACCAAATTTAAAAAATTCCTAAAATTTTAAATAATTTTAAATTAAAATATATAATTAATTACCCGAGGATTAGAACTGTAAGAACGTGTTGCTGAATGTTTTAATAAAAGACCTCCACCCAATTTAATTCCACTTTCTGGTTCTAAAGGTACTTCACAAAAACTTATATCTCCGTGTTGATGAAATGGTGGTGAAGGAATATCTGGACTTCCAGGGGATGATTGCCCACTTGCTGAAAGCATCCATTGAGGGGTTATTGTACTGAAATTTTTTTAATTAATTTGAAGCTTCATTTTTAACTTTTTAAAAAAATAGTATGGAAAGATTAAGCAATTATTTATTTTAAAAAAATTAAATATACAAACAGTTCTTTTTGTGTTTCCCTTTTTGGAAGTAATTTTCTTTCAGCAAATTGTTGTTGTGTCATAACAGATAAAGTTTTTTGATAAATATTGCTAACAGGTGTTTGTAATTTTAATACATCACAAGTCCCTGCTAAACAAACAATTGCTTGTTCTGTGTCTACATTATATTTTGACATTATTGGACGAAGTACTTTCCCAACAGTTAATGCTGGTCTACAACGAATAATTACTACCCTTTAAATAAAAATGAAAATTATTTGAGAGGAAATTTTCAATTAAATACTTTGCAGGTAAAGGTGCTGATGGTTTAGATGATGTGCCACTAGAAGGGCAAGCAGAGGGTCCGAGAAAGACGACAGGGAATTTAACTACAGACATTATTCGAACCTTAAAAATAAAAAAAAAATTAATTTAAACAAATAATCAACATACCACTCGATTGTTTAAAGCATCAACTGCTTGCCGTACAGGATCAATTGTTGATCCAGTCTAAAATAAAATAATTAGGTAAATATTAAATATCTTTAGTTCAAAAATTAAATGAGAATTAAAGGAAAATAAGGCTTTGAAATCAAATTTAGACATGCCAAACGGAAAGTTTTTTCGGAATTTTTCGGAAACAAATCAAAGAACAAAGCTTTCTCCATTAAAATATATTTTAATTCTTTACCTGCGCATCAACAACTTCACAAGCATTTTTGTCTAATCCACAACCTTCAGCCATTGTAACAGTCCATTGTCTAACAGATTGGAATGGATCAGAAAGTGTAATCTCTGTAGAAGTTGCACTATCAGCACAAAGTAAAGTACAATAACGAAGAGGAAAGTCTGGTTTAGATTCACCAAACTATAAAATTAAAAAAATTAGAATCTTTGAAAAATTAGTAAAATAAAAGGAAATTTTTGTTTAATTTACAAAAGAAATACAAAAATATACTAACCACCAACACAAACAATTTTTAGTGAAAATTTTATTAAATATAATTGAATATCCAAGAACCCCGTAAACATGAGAGAAATCCCAGTTGGATCCTCTCCTCTCCCCTCACAAAAAAAATTAATAATAATATCTAACAATAATTCTATCACAAGCTCTACAACGATTATTTGATTGTTTTGTAGCATCTCTCCAAAAAGAAACTGTAGATGTTCCTCCATAACTTTTTCTTGCCCTTTTTGTATTATTTATTGAATTAACAGGCTTTTTAGGTAATCGAGTAGATATTCTTCTTTCAATTTTATTTTCATCAACAGAAAATAAAATATTTGTTCCACAAGAATTTAAAGGAATTAAAGGCCGTCTTTGTTGGTGCTGTTGTAATTCTCCATTAATTTGTTTAACAAAAGGATTGGAACAATGACATATTTTATTATTTTTGTCTTCTTCAATTTCATCATCTATATCTACTGCGCCTGATCTTTGAAGACGTAACAAACGAAGAAAAAGAGATTTCCGTCGATTTGTGGTTGAAGAATTGTTACTTCGAGTTTTTGGTTGCTGTAAAATTAAAATGACAAAAAATGACAAAACAAAATGGACAAAAAACACAAAAAAGATATAAAAATAACAAATAAATAATTTAATTTTTTTAAAATTTACCTGATGTTGTGAAGCACCGGAATCTGAAATTTAAAAAATTATTAAGAAAATTATTCTTTAAATTAAATAATGTTTATATTAACTAATAAAATATATAATTAAATGACTCTAATAACTAAGAAAGAATTTTGAATATAATATTCCAAAATTATAATAAATTTAGAAAATAATCCTAACCATGTGATTTAGAATCTCCACCAAATTCTTCAGTTAACTGACCACCCGCACGTAAATAACGAGGCCAACAGTCATATTTTAACAAGTGAAAGATTTGATACTTAAAAATAAATAATTTTAAAATTACTAAAATATATATTAAAATATTAAAAAATAAACTTTAAAAATGCTTTAACTTTGAAGAGAGAAAGAATAAATATTTAAGGTTATTCTTTCACTCTCTTTAATTATCAAATATGCCAAATAATACATATTTTAAAATAGGTGAATCTACTTTAAAAAAACTGAAATATTTTTGTTAAAACATTTCCCCAAATATTTTAGAAAATTTTAATTAACTAAGAGTTAATTAAAATTACCTGTACAACATCATAAACAGTTGCAGTAAAACGATTGTTTTTATACGCTTCACGAATCTAAAAAGGAGCTTTATTTTTAAAAAATCTCACTCTAATTAATTTACTTGATTTGAAGTAGAATTATCAATATTAACAGGCTCTATACAATTTGCAGCAAAATGTCTGTCATATATTTGACGTCCAAAATCTAAACGTCTGTCTAATTCTTCTTCAGGAATTTTTCTATATTCTTCTACGGCCAAATAAAAATTTATATTTTCGGCACAAAATTGTTGTTGTAAAAATTGCTGAATAAATTAAAAAAAGATTTTTTAATTCGGAAATTGCATCGAAAATTCGAAAATATTTTTTGTATTTTTGAGGATTATGTAGAGAGGAAAATAAAGAGAGGACAAATTAAGTTGTTTCCCTAAACTATCTCATTATCTGAGTAATCTCAAATAAAAAAACTCATCCAATAAATAAAAATAAGGGTTAATCCTAACCAAACAAGATTAAACATTTAAATAATTACGTGGAAAGGAGCTCGTGCAGTTTCAGAACGCAAAACTTGTTCCAAATCAATATCCAAACCAACACCCTGTTGATGTTGCGGCGAATTTGTGCCGCCGCCGCTACCAACGCCAGCAGGCATCGGCACGACGGCGGTTGGGGATTTTTGTTGGCCTATTTGTTGTTGTTGGGTTCTGTCTAATAAACGAATTTTTACAGAAGAACTACGAGGTGAGCTAAGCTCTGAAAGAGTGGTTGTTGGAGATTTTGAAACTAAAATAGATAGAAAAATTAGAAAGTGCCTCAACTATCATAATTATTAGGACGTGGATTTTTTAAAATGTGGAAACTTAAAAATGGTACCTAAATATGTTGTAAAAAATGCCAAAATATTCTCAAAAAAGGTTATAAACTAAAAATCCGGGCCCTAATAAGTATACTATATTTCGACTATTTAGGTTAGGTCAGAAATATTTTCTCCACACATTTACATAGTTTTCCCACGAAAAATTTTTCAAATAAAATATTTATTTATTTTAAACCTTCTCTATTATTTGGACGTCGATTTTCTTTAAGACTCTCTTCAGTTGAAAATTGTGTTGAAAATATGGTAGAGGATGTTGAATGCAGTCTGCTTGTTGAAATTGTGGCCGAATTTGCGGCCACGAAAGGAGACGAGGAAGATTTTAAATCTTTAAAAAATTTTAACATTTAAAGTAAACCCCAGAGAATATCAAAATATTTAAATAAAATAAAAAGGGGCGTGGATAGGTAATTTATTCTTTATAAAAATATTTTTTAATTTAAATAATAGTTTAAAAAATAACAGATTAGAGTAGGTAGGTGGCTTATAAATATATTTAAAAAATATATTTAAAAGTCTGAGAAAATAAATTCTGTGATGTTTTTATTTATTTAAATTTTGAAAAAAGATGATGTTATTTCCCTTTAAAAAGTTTTTAAAATCCATTAGTTTATTTAATGATGCGCAACTTTTTAAACTTTTATATTTTTCTTAAATTAATTTTTATTTATTTTTTCTAGTAAAATGATGTTTCAAAAAGGATTAAATTGACCGAGTAAAGGATAATAAATTTAAATAAAAAATTAAATTTTATTTGTCATTTTTTGAGAGTTTTTTGATCAGATTTAAAAGATTAAAAGAAGGAATTCAAAGAAATGATATTTTAATTTGAAAAGAAGTTTAATGGAATTTTCTCGTTAAAACCCCCAAGTATTAGTATTTTTGAATAATTCAAAACAAATTTATAGTTAACTGAGAATTGACATTCTCACCTACAAAAGTTATTTGATTAGAGTGAGAAAATGATAGTAATTTTGCCAAGTGATAGGACAATTTTGGCATGTACATGTATCTAAAGGCCAATCTATGTATATAAACTCACTTAAAGTAAAAAAGAGAAGAAAAAAGTTAAAAATCAGATCTTGCGGTTGTTTTTTAAAAGGAGGGGGGCTGTTGTTCTATCTCAAATTTAGAAAGGTAAAAATAAAAGTTCGAAAAAAGGGCAAAAAAATATGACGTAAATAAAAATAAAAAGAAAGAAACATGAAAATAAATGTCACCCAATTTTTTAGAAATATTTTTATTGGCCAGGTGTTTTCTGTTTTTTTCAAGTTAAATTAATAATTTTTTCTTTTAATAATTTCAGAAAACCTTAAACTTTATCCCCATAATTGACGTAATATATAGTTAATTTAAGACAGAATTTTGAATAAAAAATTAGAAAAAAAATTCATGATTAGAATAAGTTGAGGAGATTGAGGAAAGTCGAACTCTGTTAAAATATTAAGCAGGGGTTGAAAATTGTGAGAAAATGGCACAAAAAGAGGGGAACGATCAGTCTACTTAAAATTTCAGAGAAAATAAAATTAAAAATAATTTTTATCATTTTTATTTTAAGGAACAGAAAGTTTAATTATTTTTATTTAGAAAACGAAGAGATTTCTTTAAGATAATATATATATATTTAATGTTTGTTGCATTAAATGTTTGTAAATGTTATTGGAATTGTTTGTATTTATGCTCAAAGTTTAATAAAAAGAAAACTTTAAACAAATTTTAATGGTTATTTGAAAAGAAAATGTTTCTACTAAAATCTTTTTCTTTTGTAAAATAAAAGAAAATTTTAATTTTTTAATTGTAAATTATTTATTATAAAGGTTATATTTTAATTAAAAATTTCCATTAATTAATTTACGTACGTTTCACCTTTTCAGTCCCCTTTACTTTCTCTATACTTTTCCCAAAAATACTCCCCTCCTCAACTTAATAATAATAAGAATTAAGAGGAAGTAATAAATTTAATTTAAAATTTTGGGACAAAATGTCTCTTCCTCTACCTTTATTTAATTCAGGGTTTCGATATCTGCGGATTTTTCCTCATTTTGTGGTTTTTTGATAGGGCGATGAGGATTATTTTTAAAAATGCGGATTTGCGGATTTTTGTGGTCTTTTGAAGATTATGAGGATTTTTTATATTTTCTTGTGGTTTTTAGCATAAAATGTCATTATTTTTCCGCTAAGACCTCAAAAATCCTCAAAATTTTCGCCTGCGGCGCTGAAAATGGAAGAAATCTGGCTTCTTGGCCTTCCCAAATTCTCAAAATTTTCGCCTGCGGCGCAAAAAAGGAAGGAATCTGTGTCCTTGATCTTCCAAAATCCTCAAAATTTTTTGCCTGGCCTAAAAATGAACGATTTTTGGCTTAAGGATCTTCCAAAATTAAAAAAATTTTCGCCTGCGGCGCTGAAAATGGAAAAAATAAAAATTTGCGACATCTTCCGCGACAAAAATGCAAGTGTGATTTTTCAGATAGTTGTTGGATTTTCATAAGATGATCGTTAGTAATAAAAAAATTGCTTAATTCAATTGTAGAAGACGAAAAATACCATGCATAAAGTGATTTTAATTCAATTTTTGGGTTTGATAATTTTTTGCGGATTTTTGATATAAAATGCGGATTTTTTCGATCAATTTTGCGGATTTTTAAAAATTCGAGATCGAAACCCTGATTTAATTGATTGTCTGCTTGTTCTTCTTCTTCCTTCTCAAAATCCTTTTGTTGTTTAATATTATCTAATTTATCTAGACAATTTTCTTGTTGAGAATTGTCAATAACTCCCAACAAATAAGCTGGAGATACTGATGAAAATGTTGTAGATTGATTTATAGAATGGCTAAAAGGGCGGCTCCAACGATTTGACTAAAAATTAAAAAATAAATATAAAAAACATATGTATTTCTCTCAATAATAAATTTGGCAAAAAAGAAAGAAAGAGCAAAGAATCAAAAAAAGATTTATATATAAATTAAAATAAGCAAAAAACTTTCACAATAAATTAAAAGCATTTAATCATTTTACTAAAGATTAAAATCTGTGTTTTTATTTATTTTCTAAAATAGAAACGAGAATTTCTTAGTATAATAAAATGTTGTAAAAATTGTGAAAGCATGCTGATTTTAGTTTTGATTGGAGAAAGGGAGGAAAGGAGAGAGAGAACATTTAGGCGCTAAAAAAGTTAATGATCAGGCGAAATACTATAAGAAAATAAAATTTTGTAGATATTTGCTAATTTAAATAAAATAATTTTAAAATTCTTGGTCCAAAAGTTAAAAAGTTATTCTCAAAAAATATTGAGATTTTTAAAAAATTTAAACAAAAATTACTCAAATATCCATAAAAATTTTTAAATTAAATTTTATCTAGTTAAGATAAACAAGTTGATTTGTCAAAAATTTTATTTTTTGATAATTGAATAATAAAATAATCAAAAATTAACTTTTTTAAAACGCCAAACGGAAAATTAACGCGCCGTAACAAGCCCGCTAGAAATAAATTTATTTAAAAGAAAAAGAGAAAAGGAAGATAGTTCTTGAATAGTTGTTTGGTGTCAATTTCAATCTTCGATCGGCGGTTGCTGATTTTTTGTGACCTTCACTCTCGTGAAATAAAAATGAATGAAAAGAGCAGCTGTCTCTCAAAATAATTTCTCTTTTTAAAAATATTTTTTTGTCTAATTTTTTTAGACTGAAAATGAGATATTTTTAGGAATTATTTAAAAAGACAAAAATGAATTGAAAGATTGAAATAAAAAATATATAAATGTTCAAAAGAGTTTTTTGGCATATAAAACAACAATCTTTTGGGAATTGAGAGACAAAAAAACAAAATCTTTTTTCTAACACTTTTTTGTTTAAACAAAAGAAAATTTTAAAGAATTTTTAGTAAAATCAGTTTTACTGGTTTTTATAGAGAGTAAATATGTGTGTAGATGTATTTCTTGCCGGATGTGCCCTTTTTTTTAGGCATTGACGTGTTTTGTCACACCCAAAAAAACTGAAAAAAGGTTTAAGGACAAATAACTAAGAATAAATTTAAGAGAACGTTTTTGGAAAGGGGAGGGGAAAAGGAATGAACACCTTTATATGTTCTTTATTTGGAAAAAAATTTTTGACGTTGAAATAGGTGGTCATTTCTATAAAACAAAATTTAATCAAAAGATAAAGATAAATCAAATTTAAGGGATTTTTTTTGAAAATTAAAATTGGGAAAAATTATAAAAAATATTATAAAGACTCTTCTCATAATTTGTTAGATTCTTCTTATATTTTTGAATATTTCGGATTTAAATAAAACAAAAAATGCCTTAAAAGGAAAATTTGCTTTTATTAAAGTAAAAGTTATGGGAAAAAATAATTGTATCAAAATAACATTTCCAAATATTTTGGGAATATTCAGGGAGGGAATGATGAAAAAATATTTGAGAAAAGATAAGAATGTTTAGATAAATATAGAGAAAAAATTAACATAAGTAAAGATGTAAATAATTAAATAAATTTTTCTTTATTAAATAAAAAGGTAATTTTTATTTAAAAATATACATATTTTGATACATTTTATGTATTTTTTAATCTTTTAATATAAAATTAAATTTTTAGTTAAAAAAATAGAAGGAGGGAGGAACTATTTTTAGAAAATATATTTTTTTATTCGTTTCAAAAGCCAAAAATAAAAATCAAAAACGCGAGTCACATTACGGCATCCACTACAAAATGACGTTTAAAAAGGATTGGTCAATTTAGTTATGTGTCAAAATTTTTTTTTTATTTTCGAAAATAAAAAAAGGAAACATTTCAAAAAGTTCAAAAACTATTTTAAGGGTTTTGGGGTATAACGAATATTGTTTCATAAAATATGGTTAAGAAAAGAAGCGAATAGATCACTAACCAAAATGGTGAAAATATTTTTCAATAAAATTCTCTCAATTAGAAAAAAAACAAAAATGTGTAAAATCAAATTTTCAGCAGATTTTAAGAAATTTTTTAAAGTTTGGCTTTCAAAAAGTATAAAGGAGAGGATAAATTGTGTAATTTTGTAATAATCAGTTGTTTAAAAGAATTAATAAAAATTAAAACAAAAAAGGAAATACAGAGGATTAAATAAAAGAGGGAAAGGATTTAGAAAGAAAGAATTTGGTTGTCAATATAAAATTGATTTTAAATTAATTTTTAAATAATTTTTTGGCTAAAAAAAGAGATTAAAAAATTTAATTTAAAATTGAATGGATTTTAAAAAAGGAAATTAATTTTTAAAAAAAGAGAGAAGAAAAAGGAAGAGAGAGAAAATTAAATATATTTAATTAATTAGAAAGGAAGTATTTAAATATGTTATTTTAAAAAAGAAGATAATTATTAATTAATTAATTATAGAAATTAAACAAATATTTAATTACAAAAATAGCCTCTCATTTATATTAAATATTATTTTCTAAAATATTTTTCTACGCCTAATTAAACAAAAATTAAATTGATAAAATGAAGAGTCTTTGGGATACGAGAGAGATATGTGGTAAATCAAACAGACAGTATATGCTTCTAAAAATATAATTAAAAAACCAAAAAATCTCCAAAAATATCCCAAAAACTGTCTGAAATAAAAAATCTGTTAGTCTCGCCCAAGTATGCAAATTTAAATATAAAATATTTCTAAACACGTGGAAAAATGGGTAAAACCCCCCAACACACAAACAATGCTTCACGTAAATATTCTCTCATCTTTAATTTCCTTTCTTCCAAATTTGGTAAATGGACGACGAGATTGTAATGTTCTCATCGACTAAATTTGGAAAATGAGAAAGAAAATAAATATTTAAGTATTTAAAATATTTAACAAACAAAAACTAAAATCTGTCAGAAAATCTGTCAGAAAATAGAAAAAACACAAAATTGAACAAATCTGAACGAATTTAGAAAAGAAATTAGAAAAAGAAGAAATAAATAAATTTTAATTAAAAATAATTTTTAAAAATTTATTATGCAATTAACTGTCAATAAGTAAAAATATTGATTAAAGAATTAATATTTTTTCGCGCAACAGAATATTTATTTGGATCCTATTACTAAATAGTTTGTCGAAGTTTGCGCCAATACTTTTTAAAATAATCCTAGCATCTCCCCTCTAATTTTCGAGTACCACCAAATACTGAGACATTGTCTGTGGGTTGGCGCGTCGCAAAAATTTATTGACGTGTTATTAGTGGTTGGACAGCGAAAGCATGGCAAAAAAGGAAGGTGAAGAGGAGACAAGGACCGTCAAAGAAATAAAAAAAGTGTGGGAAGGGAGGGACCAGGCAGGGACGGGTACCGACAAACTAACTAACCACTCAACTGCCATGAGGACATATACAAATAATAGGCAGTCGGGGTGGCGGCGCTTTCATTGAATGACTAGTTGATGAGAGAATGTAGAGAGAGAGAGAGCTACCTATATATTTTCTTGTCTAAATGTGTAGAGGTCCCACGGCTGTCTATTGCCAGCCGGTCGATAGGAACGCTGCTTGGCCGACTGTCATCTTTTTTAGTTCTTTTCCATTTCAATTTTCACTTCTTTTTCTTTTAAATCTTGAGAAAAAGTAAGACATAAAGAGGAGGGCTTTTCGCATGACAAACCCCACAATGGAAAAGCCCCATAAGCTAAACTAGCGGTGGCACAACGACTAAAGAAGAGAAGAAAAAAGCGCAAAGCTTTACAGAAAGTCAACGTTAAATAGAAAGAAAATGAGAGAAGGATATAGGATGACAAAAAAAAGAATGTGAAAATTTGTAAAGGAAAAAATAAATGGCAAAAGAAATAAAAACAAAAAAATGACAGGAGGGGGAGAATGCCAAAGCCGTTGGGGGTCCAGAGATTCGATGGGAGATTATGCAAACTAAATAATAGAAAACTAAATAATTCTCTCTCTCTCTCTCCTTTTTTAACCAATACCTTCCTGCCACACATTTTTTAAAGCCGTTGCTCGTTTGCCTGCTCTCGAGTAAAGAGAAGAAGAAGAAGAGGGAGAGGAGGGGGTTCTTGCACTATTATAAAAATACTTTTATAAAAAAAGGTAAAAAAAATTTTGAGGAAAGAAAGACAAGGATTTTTGCATAAAAATTTTAAAAGAATTTGGAGATGAACGAAGAGAATTATTGCAAATATAAAATTAAAACAACAAAAAATTCTGAGAAATTTTACTATTTGATTTTTGAAATACAAATATACATAGATATTATTTATTTTTTAAATTTAAAAATAGCAAGGACGATGTTTTGTTGGTAACAATCTAATGTAAATCAACAAATTTATGATCGTTTGTTTTAATCCCTTGCCGCGACACAAAAAGTTTTTCTAGCGCGAATTTAGCTTCATAATTTCGTTCAGCCAGATCAAATCTAACCGATCTTGATATTATTCAACCTAGCTTGAAGAGCTCTTTCGAATATTTATACTAAATTATAGATCAGGCAAAAAAGCTCAAAATGGCCAGGGAAACGGGAAAAAAGGGGAGGGCCTGAACCAAACTATTATATTACCGTTTTGTTTAATTTGTTTGTAAAAATAGAGTATTAAATAGATTTAAATAAATTGGAAAAAAACTAAAAATTAAATAATAACAAAGACAAAATTACTAATCTAGTCAATTCAGGCATGTTTTTAGACAATAATATTTTTGGCAAAATAGATATAAAAAAGAAAACCCTGTATTAGCAAAATGAGTAATATTGTTCATTAAAAGAATGACGTACTAAATAATTTACAAAAATTGAATTAGACTTTAATGAATTTTTGAAATTTAAATAGAGCTTTAATTTCAACGATTATTTAAAAATTTATTCTGATATTCTTTTACTTGTAAATAAAAAATAAATATTTTTCTTAAAAAATAAAAGAGCTTTAAAATAAATATTTTTAGTTGTTTGAACAGAAAAATAAAAAAAGGAAGTTCCAATTAGGCGCGCAAACCAAAGTGTAAATAAATAAATATTTATGACGGAAAGACACAAAACTTTTGCAGAAAAAAATGGCAAAAGAACAGAGTTGTGTGCAATTAGAGAAGTATCTAAAATAAATATTTAGAGATGACGTTTTTTTGAAGAAAAATATGTTCGTGGAAAAAAGATGCCAGAAATTCTCATAAAGAATTATTTTTAATTTTTAATTCGATAAATTCTGGAATTGAACTCGAATTTAACTTAAAAAGTTAGGAAAGCTTATTTTCAAGCAAAGAACAGTCCTTAGAATCAAAAGAACTGTCTGAACAAATATATGTATATATTTATTTTTAAATTTTCTATATTTAAATTGTAATCTTTTAAAATATTTTAAAGTTAAAGAAGTTTTTAGATCAACAAAAAAATAAAAAAAAAGAGAAATAATGTCTGTTAGGAAATGACAAATCCCTAAAGGCTTGTTTGAATAAAAAGAAAATGAGCGAATTTTTTTTGTTATTTTTTGGCATTTCGTCTAAAAATTTTTTTGCTGTTTAAACAAAAAAATTTTGAACAAAAAATTTTGACAGTCCATTCCTTTGGGGGATGAATTTCGCGAAATATAAAAATTGAATGAAACAAAGAAGGTCTTCAAAATTAATTTTTATTCTCTAATAAAAGTTTTATTAGAGAATAATTAAAAATAAATTAATTGGTAATTTTTGGGATTTTCTTCCTTTTCCTTTTGAAAGAGGCAGGAATTTTCAATGACATTAGAATTATTTAAAATTAAACCAAGTTTGCACCCAAAGAAAATATTTTAAAATTCTCATTTTAACAATTTTTCCTTAATAATTCTTTTTGCCACCTTCACAAAAATATATTTAATTTAACCAAAAAAGGAGGAGGGAGAGGAGATTTTTAAATTTATCTAACGACCCATATATGTAGCCTTGAACATCAACGGAAAAGGACTTTTTGACAACAAAAAAAATATAAAAAAAGGGCATCATTAGGCAAAAAAAAATAAAAAAAATAAGAAGTGCCAACCGCCACAACAAACGAAGCGGAAAAAGTACGAAAGCTTTTTTAGAGGCTTTGGCTTTTTTTACTTATTTATATTGAAACAGGCAAGTAAAGAGAAAAAAGAAAATATTAAATGAAGAATTAGTTTGATAAATTTTTTGTTTAAAAATAATTTTTTGGTAATTAAAATTGGTGGAAAATAAATAGTTATTGGATTATTTACTTATAAAAAATATTTAGATGGAAATATTTCAAAAGGGGATTTGGGGGTTGATGAATTAGTTCGATCATTTATTTTAGCCGTTCAGGTCCATTGGTGAAATTAATTAATATTTTTTAGATTAGGAATGAGATTAGTTGTATAGTTTTTTGGCTTTAGAATTTTACATTGAATTCAGTCCAATAGATTCTTTAAATTATTTTAGTAATAATTACCTTAAAAATCGGTTGATGTGAAGATGGCGTAAAATGACAATTTCGGTGACATGGAGGCATTTGTGAATAATTTGAAATTGTTGAATTTGTTGTTTTTTGTGGTTTGGTAGTTTGTGGAGAGTTAAACTAAAAATTGAATAAAAATTAAAAAATATTTCTTCAATTAGTTTTAAATTTTCAAAAATTTTGTATTATTTTATTTATTTTTTTTACTCCTTTTTGTCGATTAATTATTTTTGTTTTAGGAGAATTCTCAAATTTTTGAATAAAAAATATTTCTTCTTCTTCTTTTTCATTAATTTCTTTATTTTCTTCTTTTATTTTTTTAAAATTTCTTTTTTTATTTAACTTTTTTATTGAATTTTTTCTGATTAAATTATTATTTTTTAATTCATTTGTTTTCAATTTTTTAGCATGACATCGGCGAGAATCTCGAAGATAACAAGCTGTGAGACGTCCAGAAAGTCGGCAAACGTGAATATTTTGATTTTTGATTATTAAATGATTAATTGAATTTTGATGATTGAAATAATTATTGGTGCTCATTTTTAGATAGAAAATAATAAATGAGAAAATAAAATATCTAAACACGAGTAAAATATAAGTATTTTTAGTCGAATTCAAAGTGGATTTGGGGTTCGGCTCGAAAGATCGAACCGGGCCTCGAATTTTGGCCCAAAAAAGACTTGAATGGCCGGTTCGATAAAATGGGGCCTGAAAAAATGACTCGAACGTCGGCCCGGTTTGAAAAATCCGACCCTAATGCTAATATCCAAAGTTTTCTAAATGAACTAAATTTGTATACCTATCTATTTAATGGAAAAAATGATAAAGGATTTATTTGGTAAGGGTAACAAATTAAAAAAAAGATAAATAATTATAAATTTTTAGGGCTTTATTGAAAAGACAAAAAAACATTCAAAGGTTTACAAGCCAAAATAAATTGTAAAAAAAAATAAAAAAGAGAAGCCAGCCGATAGATGTGAATAAACTAGGAATGACTACTCCCTTCTACTATTACAAACTGATTCACAAAAAAGCCCGTTAGTCACAGTTTTTGTGTTTGATGGTCAGTCAGTTGCTCCCAAATAAATATATATTTTTTGGTAAATTTTAAAAAAGGAAAGGGGAGATATTTTCTCTTAATATTTTTGAGAAATATAAATTTTATTTATTTATTCGCGCTCTTTTAATTTTTATAAATCAAAATTATTGTCGTGCCGAAAAAGAAATAGTATTATATTTCCTCTCGTTTCTCTCACCCTTATTTTGACCCCATATATTAATTTCTCCTTCCCTTATATTGTAAACCCCACATTCCCCATTTTAATGTTCGTTAGTTCATTCGTTCGTTGTTAATTTATTTTGTTTTGTTTAAAGAGAAAAGTAAAGGACTCTTTATTTGTGTGTTTGGTGAAATTGAGTAAAAAGGGTACGGACAAAAACCCGTTAAGTCCTACATGGCGCTCCTGAATTAGAGAGTAGTCCAAAGATTGTTTTATTTGATTATTTTGTTTTGAATTTATTTTTATTATTGATCTTCGTTGGCCCCCGGTGGACCAAGAAATTTTTTTAACAACAACAACAAAATATTTATTTCTTCTGAAAAGTTATTCCCCGGTGGAATAGTTTTCGTTTGACAACTTTTTTTGAGATTTTTTCTGAAAAAAAATCTTATTCAGTTTTCCCTCGGTGGGTTGATTGAATTCTCTTCGTATCAAATTTTAGCCCCGGTGGATAAAATTTGAATTTGGTTCGGCTCAAAAAAAAAATGGAATCTACGCCTCAACAAAATTTTAATCAATATTTCCTTTCACATCAACTCTCTTCAGTCTATACTCCAACTATGAATATGCAAATCAATTCACAAAATTATTCTCAACCTTATTTTTTCCCACACTTCTTTGGCTACCCAAATAACATTCTTCCTCAACAAACGATGTATGCTCCCTTTTCTTTCATGCCACCAGAATCGATTCAGCCAATTGAACAAAATTGTTATTTCATTCCGGAAAACATGTCTCTAGCTAACATCGAAAAATTACTTCTGGAAACCATTCCCGATTTAGATGGAACTGAAGGAAATTTTGAGATTAAAAAATTTTTCAAGAAATTCGATGCATATCTTGAAGACTGGCCGGAGAAAAAGAAAATTTTTACTCTAAAATCCAAATTGTTTGGTAAGGCCAAAAGTTGCTTTATTCTCGCAATTAAGTCCAAACACTACAATTATAAATCGATCAAAAATTTCATCCTTTGTCAACTCATCCCCTCCGAGTACAAGGTCAAAGAACCAATCGATCCAATTAAAAAGAAAACTAACTCAAAGTGTGATGAAAAAGAAAAACTTTTACATCAACCTAATAGTCAAAATGTTAGGCCCAAATCACTTAACAGAATTAGCATTCCTTTTGAAAATGTTTCGAACCCTTCTGAAGTTTTGGAATTCTTTGAAAGTCCAGAAGAAACGAAATCATCAAAAGTCGAAAAGGAATTTAAATTGGCTAGAGAAATGAAAATTTCTTCCCCAACTAATTTTAAAACCAAAAAGACAATCAAATCGGAAATTAAGAAAAAGAGTTTTGTATTGGATCTTGGTGAGCCTTATTTTGAGTTCCCTTTGAATCTATTTGAAGATGAGAAAGAATTTAAAATGGTTGAAGACTTGAAAAATCCTACCCCGACGATTTTACCCAAAAAGACTATCAAGGAAGAGAGTAGGGAAGAAAATTTAGTATTGGGTTTTGAAAAGGAAGATGATTTTGAACTTCCTATGAATTTATTTGAAGAGGAAGAGAATAAATTTGAAGGAAAAAATGATGTTTTTGAAAAGAATAAGGTTGAGACTAGAATTATTGATGAAAATGGTGATGAAATTATGGTTCAAAGTTCTGAAGGAGATGAACCTGTTGAGAAAAATTTTGAGGAATTGAGGAAAGAAAAGGCCAACGAGTTAGGTCGCATGAAGATTGATCCTGATTTCTACAATCAAGAAAATTCTTTGGTTATTAATGGAAAATTTTTTGAGAATTCGGAAAAAAATTTGGACCCGTTTATTATGGAAAATTTTAAGGAACCAGGAAAGGAGAAGGCATCTGAATTGAGCAGAATGAAGATTGATTATGAGTTTATTGATCAAAATGTTTTGGAAATTAAAAGGAAAGATTTTGAGAATTTTGGCAAGGAAACTGTGCCACTTAAAGAATTTATTGGAAAAGAAAATGTTACTGAAAGCGAAGATTTGATCGCTTATTCTGATTTTGAATTTATTAAGGTTTTGAAATTCTCCAAATTAAGAAAAAGTTTTCGTGTGAAAGCTAAGAAAAATTGGAAGAAGACTAAGAGTGAGAATTTTAAGGAAAATTTTAAATTAAATGTGATGAAACAATTCAAAGAATATTCTTTTTCTAAGAAACATTCCATTTTGAAGAAGATTAATGCTAAGATGAAGCTACTCAAAATTTATGTTTTGAAGAAAATTAAAGCAAAAATGAAAAGAAAATTAAAGAAGCAGGAAAAATTTGGATGGAAAAAAAGAAAAATCAAGGGACGATTTTTGTCAGGAGTTCGGAGGCGCCTTGACTTGAAAAAACTGATCACGCTGATCAAAGCCTCTAGACAATTTAGGAATTTTTTTGAAAGAGAAACGACGACCAATGCAGAATTTGAAACCAAAGAAAGACTTGTATTTTGTCTCGGAGACAAAGCAAGTTATCCAGACATCCCAAATAGAAATGACTTCCATCGATCTGGCAAGGGTACCCATCAAAATAAGAAAGTTTAAACCGGTCCCGGCGACCTGGGTTTTTGAAGGAATTTCAGATACAATCTCTGATTACATCTTTGGACTAACTTTCGCCACCCCAAGCCTTTCGAAACAGCTTTGCGCAGTCGAATTTTGAAGAAATCTGACGTCGAGGACGCCGTCATCTGAAGCGTGCGGGATGTCGTGCCGAAAAAGAAATAGTATTATATTTCCTCTCGTTTCTCTCACCCTTATTTTGACCCCATATATTAATTTCTCCTTCCCTTATATTGTAAACCCCACATTCCCCATTTTAATGTTCGTTAGTTCATTCGTTCGTTGTTAATTTATTTTGTTTTGTTTAAAGAGAAAAGTAAAGGACTCTTTATTTGTGTGTTTGGTGAAATTGAGTAAAAAGGGTACGGACAAAACCCCGTTAAGTCCTACATTATAAATATTAAAACAAAATAACAGAATCAAAAAAAAATTTAAAAATTTTTAAATTTTCAAAGTTAATGGACTTGTGGAAATCGAAGAAAATAAAGATCAAAACTGACGCTTTTTCAGCAAATATTTTTTTGAATTTTGAATTAAATTTTAAAAATAATTTTTTTTATTTAAATATTTTTTTCTATTCAAAAATATTTTTTTTCTCAAAAAATTTATTAATTTAAAAGACTAACTAACCCCTATTTCTTCAAAAGAACAATTTCCTACAAAAATTTCTTCAGGATCACACAAATCACCAGAATTTGCAATAGATTCTGTTGATGTATTTTGACAAGTTTCATCAGAATCATCAAAATCATTATTTAATTCTTTTTCAATTTCTAACGAATTTACAAGTCCAATACTTTTTAAAAATTTGTAAACAATTTTGTTTTTTATTTTTTCTTTTGTTGGGGAAGAAGAATTAGAGGAGGAAGAAGAGGAGGAGGAATTTTCAAACGATAAAAAACGAATATTTGCAATAATACGAGAACAATTTGAAGTAAATTCTAAACAATTAAAAGTTGTTGTTGTTGTTAATTTTGATATATTTTTGTTGTTAAAAGAAGAAAATTCTTTTCTAAAATTAATTAAAAAATAAAAGTTTATGCTGAAGTAAGCAAAAATATAGGCCTAAAAGAAAATCTTCTACTATGACTAGGAGTAAGGGTTGTCAGTTTTAGACCGATCAGAACCGAAGAACCGATGATTTTTCGGTTTCGGAAATCAGAAGAATTTCCAGGAACCGACAATCCTACTTAGGAGGGTTTTGAAGTAATGTACCCGTTGATTTTTGAGATTCGAAATCTTGAGGAAGAAGGAAGTTAAAGAATTCGTTCTTTCTATTTTTTACTCAATATCAAAGGAAATGGTCATAAAAATTTTTTTATAGAGTTTATGTTCTAACAAAAGTTAATATTTTTAATTTTTTATTGTTTTAGCTCTATCATTTTTCCAGCGCTGTATTAACAAAAAAGAAGTTCTTTTTACCTGCATTTAATATTTAATAATTCTGATATTTTTAAATGTTCAGAATGTTTTTGTAAATTTTCTGGTAAACTTTTGAACAAAAAACATTCAAAAATATTTTCTTTGTTTTTATTTGAAGTTGTTAATATTCCAAACATTTTTTGTTGTGTTTGGCTACGAGAAATTGTTATAATTTGTTCTTTATTTAAATTAATTGGGGTATTGATGTTTTGATTGATATTTAATTCGTCAAAAATAAATGGAAATATTTGCAACTAAAAATTTATAAATTTTATTTAAAATTATATGGAAATAAATATTAAATTTTTGGTAAAATTTCTTTTTTAGTAATCCAAAAATATTTTTTATTTCAATAAAACTTCCAAAATTAATTTTTAAAATTATCCACCAATTATTTAAATAAATAAAAACCAAAAATAGAATTATTTTTAAAGAAATTATTTATAATTTAAATTAAAGAAAATTTGTTTTACATGTTCCTCAAAAGCAGAAAGTAAACAAAATGTTTGTTTTTGGTTTGTTGGAATATTAAATTCTTTTAATATCTGCAAAAATATAAAAATAAATCTAATTATAAATTTAAGGGAAATTAATTTTTGTTTTCAAAAATTTATGGGGAAATTAAAATTTAATTTTTACCTTTTCAAAATATAAAATAGCATCATCATAATTATTTAAAGGATTAACAATAAAATCAGTAAATTTTCCAATAAATTCTGTTACAAATAAAGATATTGGTTGTTGTTTTTGTTTAATTAAATTTTTAGAATTTTCAAAAGAAAATTCTTTTGTTGAATTATTTAAAGAAGGTAATGAACGTCTATGTTTGTATTTATTTAAATATTTAGGTGGAGTATTTAGATGAAATTTTGTTTGAAAATTGAGGCGATTAGACTGAAAAATAAAGGTAAAAGTAATGGAATTAAAAAAGAATTAATTAATTATAGACAATTAACTGGATTTGAACATCCTTAGATTATAATTGAAAATAATTATTAAAGAATTGAGGGAAAAAATTGAAAATAGTACAAAATGTGAGGGGGGTTAATTATTATTATTGACGTTAGAAGAAAGAATAGGAAGGAAACTGATGATTATTTCAATTATAGTCTAAAAATATACAAATCGAGTAAATTGTCTATTGTTAATAGGAAAGAAAGAAAAAAGATTTTGTGTCCGAATAAATAAGGATATTGAAAGATATAAGGATATTTATAAATTAGAAAACAAATAAACCTAAGGTTATTTTTTAAAATATTTACTAGTTATTTACTGGTAGCTAAACTAAACAAATCTTCTTTTCCCTTTGTCTTTGGGAAGAATAAAAGTTTTAGTTATTCTGTTTTTCCACATTTGTTTTTATTTAATTCTGATTTTCTTGCAAGAAAATAAAGAAAAATAAATTATATACATTTTTGGCAAATACCAAAAAAAATAATTAAATATAATTTTTTGGCAAACAAACCCAGCGGGATTGATATATTCCTCCACCTCTCCCTCCTTCCCTTCCTTCAAACGGCATTGGGAACTTTTGAAAAGGAAAATTATTTTTCTTTTTTTGTTGGCCTCTTTCTTCTTCTTCTTCCGTTTTTTCTTCCTTATTTTTATTACCAAAATTTTGTTGTCGTAAATTTCCTTCTGGCATTGTCTTTTTTGTTGTTTGCCTTCTCTAAAAAGAATGATTTATATTTTTGATTTTATTTAAATATTTTGCCTTTATTGTGACAAGCATTTCCTTCCTATTTACACATTTATTTGCTAATTTTGTTACAATATTTAAATGATCTAGTCCATGTAAAGTCTTTCCATCTATTGCCAAAAGCTCGTCATCATTCTGTTAAAAAATATTTTTAAATAAAAAATTGGATTCAAAATCATCCTCAATAAAAAGCCAAAAGGGGGGTTTCCTTTCAACCAAAAGGAAACCCAATGGAAATGGGGGATTTAACTTATTTTCTCAAGTCGGAGTCCATCTCAAAAGTCAGAATTGTTGCAACATCCCTCAAAGGAAAAGAATCTCTCATCATTTAGGTTTTCCCCAAAATACCCCATCCATCAAATAATAAACAGATTTTTATCCTCTCAAAAACATTTTATCTTACTTTTAATCCCATCCGATCAGCAACACCGCCAGGGATGACAATCAAACGAGAAGGCTTCTCTCCTTGAATGCCAAACCCAATACCAGGCATTGGACTTTCTTTTTCATTTTCTGATAAATAATTTTCTGTTTGAAGAAGAATAGTAATAATATTTGAATTATATTTTAATTTGGATGAAGACATTTCTGAATATTTTTAAAAAATTTTTAATAAAAATAGAAAATGAGGGAAAATGTGGGGGGATTTTAATAAGAGAACTTGAACAAAAAATTAAGGACGGCAACTCTTTGGAGGCGGTAATATTTGTGGAAAGACACTACTATATGCTATTTTAAAGTATGTATATTTAATGAATGAATGAATAAAAGAGAATTAAAAGTGTCCACAAATGAATTACATTTTTTTGGATTATTAATTCTTTTTGATATAGTATTTTCTTATAAAAATATTTGTTTGTACAAAAATAAGTATGGGAATTTAAATAATTGTTGGTGGATCAGAAAAGTGGTTGACCAAACATTGCCGAAATGAATGGGAAGAAAATAACTTTATTTTTTGCTTGTTTTTAGTGGCAATTTTTAAAGTTGTTTTTGAAGGTTATTTTTAATCTTTTCTGGTATTTTTTGAATTAGTATGTATTTTGTATATTGAATCATTCTTAAGGAAAAGGAAAAAAAACATTTAAAAAAACAAAATTTTAAGGTGTCGAAATTATTTAGGGTTATACCCCTTCCAGGAACTTAACCTTTTATGGAAATCCCCCCTCCCTTATTTAAAAAAACTTTTAATATACCTAAAATACATATTATATGAAATAAGGAGTATATTTATTTGGTTCCGTGACTTTTGCGCCGAGAACATTTGCGCCGCGACACTTGCGCCGCGACTTTTGCGCCGCGACTTATGCGCCGAGTGACTTTTGCGCCGGGGAACCTTTGCGCCGCGACTTTTGCGCCGGGCGACTTTTGCGCCGCCACTATCATTAAAAATATATCAATAACTACAGCCGGACCTCACTTTACTAGGGTTGTCGGATAGTTGGAAATCTTCGGATATCCTTTCCGGTATCCGAACCGAAATTTTCGGATATCCGGCATTTTTCGGATCCGGATTTTTTTAAAATAATGGCGGCGCAAATGTCGCGGCGCATAAGTCGCACGGCGCAAAAGTCGCAGCGCAAGAGTCGCGGCGCAAAAGTCACCCGGCGCAAAAGTCGCGGCGCATAAGTCGCGGCGCAAATGTTCTCGGCGCAAAAGTCGTGATACCATTTATTTATACATATTTAAAGTACAAAATAAAATACACTAATGTGCAATTTTTGAAAAGGCGGAGTCTGTTCAAATTCTCACGTCTAGACAATTTTGGAAGCATAAATGTTTGATTATTTAGCAGTAGTGTATATTCCTTCTGCTTATTTTTGGCAAACTTTACGATCCCTTTGATAGGGAAAAATTTTAAAGAGTACATAAACATACACCCAAATGTTTATTTGACATGTTATGGCCTATAATGATGACCTCTTACAAAAATGTATTAATTACTCACAAACATATGTTAACCAGAAACAAACTTGTAAAAGTAATAATTTCCCAGAAAAAATTTTTTAAATATGGCAAAATAAACAAGAAAAAAATATTTTTCAAAATATTTTTAAAAATCTAAGGGATCAACTGAGTTAACCTGAAATTTCAATAATACGCGAAAAAATGAAGTATTCCCCCCCTCCTCCCTATGAACTGTTAGTAGATGACACAATTATATTATTACCTATGATTAACCTTATCTATATTTAAAAAAAAATAACGTAAAAATAAAAAATTTAATGGATAAAATTTTAAATTATTAAACAAAAAATGGCTTGTGTAAAATTAAAAAATAAGTTTTTGAATAAATGCGAAAAGTCTGTAAATTTTATATAAAATATTTTTGTTGGATATTATTATAATTAAAGAAATTATTTTTGATATTTGAAAAAAACAATAAAATGAACAAAGAGTTGGTTGAGTAATTGTCTATTTTAAGAAAGTGAAGGCGGTAAAGAAAATTAAAAGTCGCAAAAGAAAAACAAGAAGTAGAAAAACGGTATACTTATAAAAATCAAATCAAAATAAAAGGAATATAAATATGTAGGTATATGCCAAAAATACATAATTTAATTTTTAAAAATTTATTAAATGTTGAAAAAATCATTTGTTCAATTTAAGCTTTTTCAGCATTTGAGAAATGCTTTTTTCATAAAATATGTATCCTAAAGGGTCTGACTTTTAAATAGTTTCAATATTCTTTGTGAATACAGGACTGTGTTGTTTGCATAAAAAACTTTATTTCACGTAAACTTTTTAGTGCTTCCTTGATTTGTCAGTTTAAAGTATTAACAAATCCAAACACAACTGACAAGTGAGAAAGTTTATAATTTAAAATTAACAAGGGAATTCTTTAAATTACAAAAATTTAATTTAAAAGTCAGCGTCCTAATTTAAAATACTCTCTCTCCCCATTCAAGGCAAAGATTATAAAAATATATTTAAAAATTTGATTCTTTACCACATCACAAAGAATGGAGAACGAGTCTGCACTTTTTGTTTAAATGTGTTGTGCCATGATTTTGGATTCTCATATTCGTCTTCAGTAGTAGTCATTGCTTCTGATGCGATTGCAGCTTCATTGATTGGAACGCTTGAAGAAGTACCAGCAACTAAAGAATAAAAATTTTATAAAAAAAATTAGAATGTTAAAGCTGCTAGATTAATCTTTATTTTTAAATTTATTTTAAACAAGTTTGATGTTAACATTAATTAATACTCTAAATCCTCAAATCCTCAACTCAAAAAACTATGAAACTTGCCATTATCCTGTATGCGCGGTTGTTCTGCTAAACTTTTTCCACTTGTTGACTGGTTTAAATTAGTCGTTGAGGGTGTAAGCTCAGTTGTTGTTGTAATTTGGCTGTTGCTGCTTTTGATATTTTTTACAAGTTTTCGGAATTTACGAAGTTTCTTCCGTTTTATTTCTATCATATATTGTGGAGTCATCTTGAAAAGGGGGAATAAATTTATCTAAAATTATTTTTTTTTAACTTGAACAAGCTGAGCAGGCGATTTTCTAGCACGTAAAGCCTCTCGTAAATTAAACATTTGGCCACGAATTACAGATAATTGTTTGGCAAATGTTTTCTTGTCAAAACCTTTGTCTGCCTAAAGGAAATTTTAAAATGATATTTTACTATCTAAAAACACCTCAAATATTTTTCGAAGATCATTACCCAATTCACGCACAAAATCTGTATTGTCTACCAAAGGTAATACTTTACTGACTATTTCATCGCTAAAAGGACGTTGAGCAATTGAAAGGCCAACCCATTGGTAAGGATCTAAAATTGTTAATACAAGAAAAGTTTTTTCATTTACATGCTCTCCACTGATCTGGATGTTTAAACGGAAAAGCAAGTCCATTGTCAATAGCAGCAATTTTGGCATTAGGCATGAGTACGCTCTCCCAACCTGCACTGTCGTTTAGAGTTTCATCAGCTAAAATAGTTTAAAATAAAAAGTAGCTAAAATATTTACTTTTTACTATTGAATTTTAATTGACATTCTATTATTCTCCTTATACATACCTCAATAATTTTAAAAGTCAAATACCTCCGTCTATTTCCTCATTGTCTTCATGAAGATCAATTAATTTAGCATCATCCTGAGAATTAATTTCCTCGTTCAGTCGCATTGCAGTTCCCGGAGCTGTCCCATCCCTTGTCTTCCCCAGTAATCCAGAGGTGATATCACCAACTTTCCCTTCTACAGTCACTGGTTCATATTTAATTAGCCAATTATCATTCCCACGATCAGTATTTCGAATCAAATAGTCAAGAATAACCATCTTTTCAAATTCCAATTGGAATTCAGACATTACAGAAGTTGGCGGAGCCATTTCTGGGAAAAGTTCCCATTGTCGCAACCAATAAGCAGCGTCTTGATATCCATTCACAAAAAGTTGGAAACTTCCACGCTGACAATGAGAAATATTATTTTAGATTACAAGATAGAAAGCATTCATCTATTTATAAAATACCTTTGGAGGTAATCCAATACGACGAAAATGTCTACCAATATCAGGATAACGATCACGGATTCGTTCCTTTGTGCGAGTCATAGCTCGATCAACACGGCTATAGTTGAATGTTGGAGCTGCAAGAGAAACAACTGCTGTCTTTGGTACAACATTCAGACCAAGTTTTTGATCAACCAAAGACGCACCAGCTTCAGATAAATATCCCTATAACAAAAAAAGTTAAATTTAATTTACATAGTTATTAAACTTGATTTGGTACAAGACAAGAGCGTCCAAAACAGCAAGGAAAAAACAACTTATGTAGCCACTTAATCCACTTAGGATTCAAGGATCCATAAGGTTCTTCATTCTTCGGTTTGAAGACAGCAATCTTTTCCTAAATTTGCAGATGATTTTCAAATCTAAAGACTACAAAACCCTTTTCAAATTTTTAACAAAATAAGATCCAGAAGAGCCTTGAGCAATTCGTTCAGGGTAAATTTCATGGTTTATAGCACGGATCGCTTCAGCGAGATTATCTGCAAAATCTGTGCCTATTGTAGTTCCATATTGCTCATTACCTTTAAAAATAGCAAATTAAAATTAATTTTAGAGATCTTACACATTCGTGAAATTTCCTCATCAGAATGATGCGAATCCAAAGTATTTACCCGCTCTGAACGAATACCAACTTCATCAGGTGAACTCATTTCTCTGCTTGTCGGACTTCTTTCAGGGAGTAGAGGGGTACGCTCTTCTTTCTATAAACAAAAATAACCAACTTAATTAGAAATTATTTTACCTTGTAATTTCCACTTTTAATGAAAACTTGAGTTTCGTCGTCTCCTGACTCGGCGTTAAAATCTTAAATTAGAAAATCAACGAGGAAAAAAATAATTGTGCAACCTGTTTCAAGGCGTAAAGTTGTATTAACAGAATCAGATGTTGAATTTTCTTGCATAGAAGGGACGCGGGTATAGGTAACCGCGTCAGAAAATAATCGCAGTTTGGCAATTTTAGCAACTTCCTAAATCCTCATAAAATTAGATAAAATTTATATAAAAATATATAATGCATATATGCAGATGCAAATGGATTTTAAAAATATGAAAACTGTTCAGAAATTTATTATATTATCGCATGTAGTAAGTATTTACTAAAATTCATAATTAAAACAACCAATAAAATTATGTAGGAAAATAATATAAAACAAAAACAAGTAAGTCTTGAAAGACTAGCAAAATAGACCGGATTTCTCAGCTTCCAATTCGGGAAGTTTTGTGGTCCAAAAACTATTATTATAAACACCTGATGTGCATATTTGATAAATCATTAAAGGAAAAGAAAATTTAAAAAATCAGATTAAGTATGCAAATTTGCCAAATTAGAACCCGAAAAATCCTTGCCCGTAAATATAGGTAGATAAATAATTCAAAAATAAATTTTAAGCTTTAAACGAATTAAGTTTAGCCGGAATTCCATTCTTTGTGAGCATGAGATCCTTTCTTGACTTTTTTACATCATGACCAGAATTTAGTTGCGAAGACGACCTCTTCTTGTTAGAATTTTGTTGATTATCACTGGTTGACATCTTTTTTACGGGGAAGGAACTAAAATGATTTTAGAACCCTTATCCAAACTAAAACTAAAAAAACCTTTTATTAACATTCTTGTCAATTTTTTTCCTCTTTTCTTTAAGTTGAACTTTTTGTTCATCTCTTGTTTGTCTTATTGACATTTCCATTCTTCGCTTTGCTTCCGCAATTATTTTTTTAGTATTATCGTGATGCTTTTGCTCCAATTCTTGAAGAATTTGATTTTGCCTTGCAAGTCTATTACATAGCGGTCGAAAAAAACGTGGAGGTTCTGGCCTTGGCAAAAATTCATTCATCCATTTATTGATAATTTGTGGATCTGAGATGTTTTTGCCGTCAGAAATCAAAGGATGCAACGTTGTCAATACCTCAGATTTTGTATGATCACCATTAGACGTTGTTGGCTTCTCCCTGATTTCCTTAACTTTTAAAAATTTTAAATAAAACTTTATCTTAGAGGACAGATGTATAGTGAAAGTACTACACTTCACGAGCCAACATTAAAGACAAAAATAAATTCAACAACCTTTACACTTGTTGATGGAGAAGGCACAAGTTGATGACGCACAACAGACATTGAACAACAAAGCATAAATAAATTTATAACCCGAATAGAAAAAATCACTTAAAAAATTAAAATACCTATATGTAAAAAGTTTAAATTTTTGCTGCCTTTATTTTTAATAAAATTAATTTTTAGGCGCAAGCAAGAATCATACGGTTTACTCGTTTCAATAAAACTGTTAAAATATATCAAAGTATATAGGTATTCGCAAAGCAAATATTATCTTAATTTTTAGGATTTTTAATTAAAATGATAAAAAGCGTAAATCAACGCAAAATTAATAGACAAGAGAAAGAACGAGAAACATTTATTAACAAGAATATATAAGAAAATTTTGGTGATGGACTCAATTCAATAATCAAAGATAACCTCAAAAATATTGACAAAAATTTTGCTGCAAATAGAAAAGCAATTATATTTTGAGGTGGAGGCGAAAATAGATTCTAACAATAAGATTTGTAAAACAAACGGAAAAAATCGTGGAAATTTTCTCAAAATTCGATTAGGTATATTATAGGGAGAATAGTAATGCGTAAATAGGAGATATTTATAACAGGCCATCATTGTTTCAAATCTGGTCGTAATCACTAACGTTCAGGTTTTCACTCATTTTTGTAGACAACACAAACATCAGTTTAGGACCCTGGACGCTAGAGATAACGACAAGATCAAAAATAACGCTTAATATAAATATCCCTTATCATACCTTTCAGGCCCGTAGCCAGGATTTTTTTTCGGGGGGGGGGGGGGGGGGGCAAGGGGGCCAAAATTTTTTATTTTCAGCGCCGCAGGCGAAAATTTTGAGACTGTTAGACTTTTTTTGCCCCAGCCCTTCCCCAAATTTTTTCCTTTTCACCATTTCGGGGGGGGGGGGGGGGGGGGGAATTCCCCCCCCCTGGCTACGGGCCTGATATCTTTGTCAACTCATTTATTTCCACATAATAAAATGCTTGACTTTTATATACCTCACGAACTTTTAAAAAATATACTTGTTTTCAAACTTTTTCTGATTTAATCTCTCCAGATTTTACATCTTTAGTTTTTTCTTCTGAATCAGATTTCTTCTCAGATTTTTCTTCATCACGTTGCAATACCAACTTAAATAAATTACTTTAAATGCATGTAATAAAAACCTTGTTGTCAATGAGATCGTCTAAAGCAATAACTGTTCGAGCAAGATTTCCCAAATATATACGCATTGCTTGATCATTACTCATTGAGTTGTGGGCGTCAACAAAGTCTGGCGAAAGGACATCAGGAAGCAAATTAAGAATTTCCTGAATAAAAAAGGATCAAACGACTTAAATACAAGAGAGGCTAAAATACACAAATTTAATTCCATTTTAGAAAATGCAAAAAAACTTACAAGACCACTCAAGCCCGGATTTTGGGTCCAAGATTCGAAACAAATAAAACCTGGCTTCGTATTCGACCTCAACATACTTTATTACCTACTGGCAACCCTCTAAAATATCGCAAAAGCTCTTCTTTCTTTTTTTTCCGTGGAGATGTAAAAATGAGAAAAAGGAGGAAGCACAAAAAAATCTTTCACCAAAGATTCCCTATTTTATGGATCGAACCAGAGGGACTGTTGAGAATTATAAAACGTCTACAAAGATTTACCTGGAAATGGTAGATTATTGAATGATTTACAGGCAACTCCTTATTAACCACACGTTTTGCATAAAGTGCCATTTTTGCCAATTGGTGTTGAAATCCAACCAATCCCAAAAATTGATTAGTAATTCTTTGTGAGAGAGTTCCGGCAGTTGAATTTTTAATGTCTCTTAAATTACTTGATTAAAAAGAAAAAACTATTTTAGAAAACCTTAACAAATGTTCAACCCCAACTTCTTCAGCCTCTTCAGCACCAATCTCACAGGGAACATGCTCAAAAGTCTTTATTGGAGGAGATCCATCCTAAAAGTATATTAAATTTTACAAATTAAATATCATAAAACAGACATCATGAACTTCTTGTACTTCAACATAAGCATCTGTAGGAAGTCCCAAATTCATTTGTTCATGGCTAGCCTGACTAGCTTGGATAATTACAAGTATAGGATTAGGCACAAAACGTTTGATGACTTCGTTTATGAGAATATCATTCTTACAGAGCTTCGGTCCAGTGTGGTACCAACCAACAATCTTCTCCTTGGCAGCTACTTTGTAAAACATTCCAAACATATCTTCCAAATAATCAGCGTCCAGAAAAAACACATTGGAATCTTCAGCATCTTCGTCATAAGGAACTGAAAATTTAAATTTTTGTATAGACGATATTTTTTAATTTTATTTCACGTGTATCCGAACCTAGACCCTACACTAAAAATAGTTTTACCAAATAAAAATAATCTTACAAAATCAGAATTGAAGAAAAAACATTTAAAAAGAATCCTAACAAAATTTATGTAAAAACAAATTTACCAGCAAAAGAATTAGAAGTGTCAATAGTTTTATCAGAACCCATGCTTCCCAATAAAACGCCAACAACTCTGCTAACTCTTTGCGTCTTACTGATCCGATTAAAATGGTCAACAACGCTCAAAAGTACTAAAGGGTGAACAACCACCTTAAAAAAAGTAGAGAATAAAATAAAGAAAATAAAAAATAACCTTATTTACAGGAAGATTTGCCTGAACACTGCTTAAACAATGGCTAACTTTCAACTTTTCAGTCTCTTTATTAGCATTTTCTTGGCCAGGTAAAGGTACCATTTTTGCAAATTTAATTAATATTTATTTTACTAAATGTAATAAAGAAAAATTTACAACGTGATATATTAAAATTGTAAAAAAACGTCACCAGCAGAATAAAAATTCGGTGAAAAAACTAACGAAAAAAGCGAAAAGTTGAAAAATCATCGTTTATTTACTTAAATTTTGGCGTTATGTATTTATTTGGATATTTTGTCATTTTACAAAGGACCATTCATTTTTAATTTGGAGAGAATTGAGAGAATTTATTAAAATTTTTTATTTATTTTTATTAAAATTTGTATTATAATTTCAATCAGAAGAAATTATTACAATATTTTTATTTGAATAATTTTAAAATTTTAAAAAACAATTTTAAACACATTACCGGAAAAGAAAAGTGCACACACACATCAACAAAACAAAGAGTTTCGGAATAATTTATTTTTTTACAATTTTTAAATTGATATAGGTCTTCTCTATTAGCGTCAAAAGTTGAAAAAAATTGTGCAATTAATTACACAAAATAAAAAAAAAGTTTATAATATACGCCCCACTCTCAGTTGCGCAGCTCTTTTCAATTTTTATTATAAAATTAAATGAAATAGGTTTATATATTTTTCCGCTTTTTACTGCTACTTTATAAAATAGTTTACTTATAAAAAATGAATTCTTCTCTTTTTTTATCTTTTGTACTTTTATTACTCCAAATATTATTTTATTTTGTATTTGTTTTTGGAAACACGGCCAAATCCGTTGATATTTTGTTTGAATTTAAATGTGATGAAAATTGTTATAAATTACTGAGAGATTATCAAAAATTACTACCACAAATGATTCTCCAATTAAGGTTGTATTTTAGTTTTTATTAAATATTCTTTTGTCTGCTATTGTTCTTCTATTATATCTTCATCCTCTGTCTGAAGAGTTTCGGATGAGATTCCTCGTGCCGTTATTATTACCAGCATAATTACACAAACATAAAACTTGAATCAAATGTAAAATTAAATTTTTAATTTCTTCACAGTTTGTGTATATGTCCTTATTTTCTATCTCCAAAAAATAATATAAGAATGTGTGATTGTAAAACTGGCATTTGGGAAGTACCAACAAATCAACAAATATTTCCAGTAAATTTTGTCCGCTCTTTCCCTTTTAAGGTAATTAAATGATTAAATTTAAAAAAATATTTTTATTTGCAAGGGAAATTCTTCTGTTGATTTTTCCTATCTCCGACTGTCAAAATTTGAGAACAATATGCCTCTAACATTTCCGGAATATCAGAAAATAGATTACAATATTAATTATAAAAATACTGGTAGTTTGTTTTTGAATGTTTCAAGAAATATAATCAGGCGAGTGAAAGAGAAGAAATATATTGTAGTTTAGGGATGTATATTAGTAGCTAATAAAGAATTCAAGTTAATAAAACTTTCGGTGATTTTCTTGTAAGCGAGATCAATTTATAATATTATTTTAAAATAAATTTTAACATAATTTTTATTTAGCATTCCCTATTCAATTCATCTTAATCCAACAAAATTATTAAATAAACGTTCAATAAGATATTACTATACAAAAGTAAAGAAATGGAATTGGTTTAAAAATACATGGAAACCGAAAAAGACAACGGGATTTAAATTATTTGCTGATAAAATTAAGCCGATATCCAGTCAAGCAAGAGCAAGTCCTTTAGCTATTTTACCTCCAAATCTTGGACCTCCATTATGTCAAATGATTACAAAAATGGGCTGGGATGTAAGTTATAAATTGAATTTTAAAAATATTTTTCTTTTAAAGGCAAACCAAATAAGGAGATATATAATGGAGGATGCAGCAATTAAACGTATTCATCCACAACAATTTGATGTTGCACATTTTAAAAGAGCGGTAATTTTATTTATTAAATTTTGTTCGAAACTGACAATAAGTCAAAAATAAGTGCCTTTAATTAATAATGTATTTTTAATTTTAAAACTTTTTTTTTAATTTTTATTTTCCTTTTTTACTCAATTTTCTATTTCTTAATTAAAGATGCGTCCAATTTTTAACTTTCCAACATTTATTTTTAGAACTACCTTTATCAAATAAATTTCTACAAAAAATTTAATTTTTAATCTTTTTCATTTCAACATTTAAAAAAACTGGCAGATTGCCTTGATCGGGAGCCAATTAATTTTAATATCCCGCTGTCTCATTTTAATATAATTTATTCATTTCTAAATTTAGAGATTTTTAATTTTTATTTTTTGGATATTATTTTAATTATAACTTTCATTCTCAGGTTATTGAAGCACACAATCGCTATAGAAGATTACATGGGACTAATGATTTATCACAAGATGGGGCTTGCGAAATTGCTGCCAAACGATGGGCTAACTCCGTTTCTAGACAACCCGCTTGTCTAACACATGAACCTCAACAAAGGTAAATAAAAGATGAAGGCATAGAAAGCGGACAAGTTAAGGAATCCTTAAAAATAAGTGAAGAATAAGTGCCTGAATTCATTGATGAATCTCTTACTACTTTTGCAGATTTGGCGAAAGTCTATTCTTCTATTCAACATTACAGCCTTTAATTTCTGACCCTGAAACAATGGCTGAGGCAACTGTTAGAACATTTTATATAGAAGGAAGGGATTATAGACGTTCAGCTCGTTGGGTTGCTGCAAGACACGGACATTTTACCCAAATGCTTTGGAGGGACACAAATCGAATTGGAATTGGTGTTTCAATAATTCCCCAGCCCGCAGGATGGGGTTGTATGCCTCCTGGACGAGGACAAGCTTGGATATTCTATGTTGTTTTGAGGTATGATCCTCCAGGAAATAGAGTAATTAGTGAAAGAAGTTTTGATGAAAATGTTTTGCCTGTAGAAAATAAGGATATACAAGCTGTGCATTGTTTAGCTACATAAATAGATATTAGGAATTAATAATTTGATTATTTTGAATGTCCTAATAGAAGGGTTAATTTTTTAAAATAAATTAAAGTATTTGTAATTTAAGGTATTCCTTCTCCTTCTTTATTAGAGCAAAATAATAGGATTTTAATCAAAATAAACATTCTTTTCGCTAAATTTTATTTGTATGTATACTATGTTAAAATATTTTATTTTTAATTCTTATTTTTTATAATCTTTTCATTTTTTATCAACAATAAAATAAAAATATGTGTACATTTTGTATTATTTAAAAAACAAGGTAAGTACATATACATATATGTTTTTACCTATATGTTTTACATTTTTTGAGTACACTTAAATTTTATTTTTTTAACAAAAGACCCACATTGCAGACAGTCATGTGCATAAATAAATAAAAGTATGTGAATATTATGAAAATTAATTATTAATTAATTAAACTTAAATTGTCAAAACTAAACTTTTATTTTAAAATCAGAGAGAAGATTTATTTTTCTTATTTTCTTTTTTTTTCTAGACCCTTTTTTGAGTGATAATGATTGTACTTAAATGATGTACTTAAAAATGATTGATAAAATAAAAATAAAAGATAACAATCTCAGAACACATTAAAAAATTTTTTTTTGTTAAAAATACATATATAATATTTTTGAGAAAATTAAAAAGGGGTTTTCTCAATAAAAAATGTTTTATTTTAGGAAATTATAAGGAAAATATGTATATTCTTCTATTTTTGTGTAAATTCTTGTAAAATTACCTAAAATGTTTTAAAATTTAACAGTTGGTTGATTTAAATTAAGAGGAAAAAAAAGATTAAATGGAAGGAAAAATTGAAATTTGGTTTTTAATTTTGATGAGTTTTGAACGATTATTTTTTTAAATTGAACTGGGGAAAATTGTTTGTAATATTCCTCTGAAATAAGAAAAGGCACAACGAGAGCGAGGGAATTTTTAGAGTGATAATTGTTGAGGGATTGATGAATGAGCAAAAGTCTTACCAATTAAATCCTTGTTTTTACACTTTTTATTTAAAATAGTAAATAAATTCCCAGATATATTAACATTTCTTAAATATTTTACTAAACATTTATGACTTAATTTTTTCCTAAAAATGTTACCATGACAACTAAAAATAAAAATCTTGATTTCTTTAAAGAATAATGACAGACATAAAATAAAAAAATTAAAAAATATTTAAAAAATGCTTTTTTTATTGTTAGCCCTTCCTTTGGATTTGTTGTTTAATGCAGCCAACTCTCTTCTTTATTATGATAATAATGTACAACTTATGCTTATTTTGTATGTTTTACGGAATTTAAAATTAATTTTAAAAATGAAGATAGATAACCCAATAAAAAAGTGATAAACATATTGTCGATAAAAATGGAATTTTTAATGATGCACTTAAATAAATAGTGAATGTTTACTTATTTTCTTGGACGTTTAATTTTCTGATTTTAATTAAAATACCAACAAAAATTAATTAGAATGTCTGAGAAAATAAATTAATTTTAAATTTTCATCTTTTTAGACTTCAAGACACACTCCAAGTGCTAGCCATCCTTGGATTAGCTATCCGCTTTTCCTCAACTTTTGTATTCCAGGCAGGTCTTATTGGACATTTATTGCGTAGATTTAGTTGTTCTATAATTGTTGCATTCCTTTATTTGGCCTTATCTATAATTTACCATTTTTTCTCTTTAAAAGAAAATTGGTTATCTAAAGAAAATATTAAAGATAAAGAATTTTTTGGTTGGCAAACACCAAAAACATTTTTGTTTTTGTTGCAAAGGACTGGTAAATAAATTTAGACAATAAAATTTTGTTTTTAATTCAGTGGCAATATTCTACTACCTTTTCTATAAAAAGACTGTACTGATGCTTAGCGATCCAAAATATCATAGTGAATCTGAATGGTTGTTAAGAAAGATTGGAAAACGTATTGTAATTAGCTGATTGCATGAAAATACATACTTTATTTTTTAAAAATTAAAATTTAAACGTAATAATCCATCGAATTAATTATTTTTCTTTTCTCAATCAAGATATGTATGTATAATTTGAATAAGATCAAGCAAAAAATAAAATTTTCTCATATTTTAATTTTTTTCAAATTTTACTGTTTGAATATTTTCTACCATTTTAATTAAAAATGTATAGCTCGAAAATCGGGGATTCTCGACGTTTTATTGGGTTGGAAATCTCGATTCAAGAATTTTCTAAAAAAATATTTAGATCTCTGTATTGTTTTATTCCTTTTTTGCACTTAAATTTATTTAGATTGCTCATTTTCACGGCGTTCTCTATGTCAGTACTTTGTGCTCTTTTAGCCGGCTGTCCGACTCACAAAATTATATCCTTTCTCAATGCTTTTTCTCTAACATCCATTTGACTTATTTTTGAAAGAATGTTACCAGATGCAGCCTAGCACTCAGACTAGGTTTCCTCACATTTTGCAATTCATTCTGCTTTTTTTATGAAAGCAAAGAACGATTTCATAACTCAAAAAGGAAATTTATTGTTAGTCCATTTGAAATAAAATTTTATTTATAGCAGCTTAAAATCAAGAAACACGCCCCTCATTCAGAAAACAATAAAGTAAATGACCCTTTAAAACAGAATTTTTAAATTTCTTTTATTTATTCTTTAATTTTGTTATTTCTTTCACTAAATATTTTTGTATTTATTTAAAATATTTTAAACTTTGCTTTCACGTTAATCGATTAAAGAAGGAACTAAAAAACGTTAATTTTTACGTCGTTAATTTGTCAACAAATGTACATATTTTCAATTCTATTACAAATTTGATACCTTTTTTCTACTAGTGTTCGGCAATTGATATTTTCATTATCGGTATCGTAGACTCCCGAAGGGATTTTGTTGGTCGTTATATTATAGGTTTAAGTGTGGGTTATTTATGGGATTTTTCACAGTTAAAATCGAAAATGTTATATACCGAAAATGGAATCAGATTTGAAAATATATTATGTGCTACGCTTTTCGTTACTTTGGCATTTTGTCATTAAAAGATTCAAACTTCTTTATCGTATTTTTTATTACTAAAAAACTTTTTTAATTCTCCGTTAATTTTTAGAATACGTGATTATTACATAAATAACTTTTTATTCAAAAATGGCTGAAAATGGTATTTTTGTGCCTGTTGCGCCGATAGAATCAACGCCACAAAATAAGGTTACCATTGTTGGAGTTGGTCAAGTTGGAATGGCTTGTGCTTATTCAATTCTTCAGCAGGTAATTTCTAAAATCTTTAAGTTTTAATCAAAGATCCTATCACAGAACATTGCTACTGAGATTTGTCTTACGGATGTTTTGGCTGATAAATTGCAAGGAGAAATGATGGATTTGCAACATGGATTGGCATTTACCCACAACACTTGTATTGTGAATGCGAGCACTGGTACATATTTTCTTTTGCCTCTTTTGACTTTTTTTTGCCTCTCATTTTAAATTTTCTCAGACTATGCCAAAACTGCTGGATCTAAAATTTGCGTTATTACTGCTGGATGTCGTCAACGTGAAGGAGAATCTCGTCTCAGTCTTATTGAGCGCAATGTTGTTATCTTCAAGGGAATTGTTCCGCAATTAGTTCGTCATTCACCTAATACGGTGTTTTTGGTTGTATCAAATCCTGGTTTTTTTAAAATTAATTTTAATCTTTATTTTTTATTTTTAGTGGATATTTTGACTTATGTGACTTGGAAATTGTCTGGACTGCCAAAAGAACGTGTTTTTGGATCTGGGACTAATTTGGATTCTGCTCGTTTTCGTTTCCTGCTTTCTGAGCGTTTAAACATTTCTCCTTGCAATTGTCATGCTTTTATTATTGGAGAACATGGAGACTCGAGTGGTGAGTTTCTAGTACATCAAGTACTGCACGATTTTTAATCTTTATTCCTAAAATATTCTTTTTAATTCTAAAAAATTTTAGTGGCGGTTTGGAGTGGTGTCAATGTTGCAGGGGTCAATCTCTCTGCTCAAGATCTCACTACTGGCGCTTCAAATTCTAACGCAAAAAGTGATGATGGAAAATTGGAAGAGGAGATCCATAAAAAGGTTGTGCAAAGTGCTTATGAAATTATTCGTTTGAAAGGATATACTAGGTTTTTTTCTGAAAATATTTCAAAAATTTATTGTAAATGTTTTTTTAGTTGGGCAATTGGGCTTTCTGTTGCTTCTATTGTTCAGGGTGTGATGCGTAATAGCCGTAATGTTTTTGCATTGACAGTGAATATTAAGGTATGAAAATTAAATTAAGATTTTATGGAAATGGGGGAACTTGTATGGTTTAGGTACGCTTTTTTTAGCCACACCCTTTTTTCCTTTTCCATCATCAATCAACCTTAAATATGCATAATGGTCAGCCTTTCTTTCTTCCTCGATTTCACTTAACTTTGCCTGTGGCATGTTCATTGAGAGACATTAATAAGGAAAAAATTAATTTTTCTTTCCAATGTCATCAAATAGAAATCAAATTTGAATCAATATTCTTATTTTTAAATCATATTTTTTCAAAAGATTGACCGTTTTTACCCCTTTTTACAAATTTTTGGACCCTTTTAACCCAACTCCGAGATTTCACGGACCGATTATAGTGTCGTTCGTTAAAGCTCGATGATGTCATCCGACTCAGCTCCATCTTAAAAAAAAATTGACCTCAACTGAATTGATTGATGGAAGAGAGGACAAAAGAGAAAAAGAATAATGATGGAAAAGGAAAAAAGGGCGTGGCTAAAAAAAGCGTACCTAAACCATACAAGTTCCGAAATGGGGGAAATAGAGGGTGTGGATTTATCCTTTCAGAATTTTAAGACAAAAAGGAGGTAATTCTGGCACTTAAAGGCCGGAATATTCAAAAAATACTCTTTAATTTTAAGGGAATCCACGGTTTTGAGGATGATATTTTTCTTTCGCTTCCGACTGTACTTGGTTCGAACGGAGTCAACTTTATTGTTCGTCAGAATTTGACGCCTAAAGAGCTTGAGCAACTTCGTGGGTCTGCTACTCAATTGTTGGAAATTCAAAAAACTTTGAAGCTTTGAATAATATGGGGAATAATAATTAAATAGTTTTGGTAATATATTAAATATTCAACATTTTTTCCCCTTAAATTCTGTTGTGAGCTTAAATCTATTTTATTTTTGTTTGGCTATAAATTAGTTTTTAAAATAAATTATTCTAAAATGTAATTAAAGTATTTCCAAACTTTTCTTTAAATAATGCCAACATTGCCATCCATGAACGTTTATCGGCTTGCTCATTGTAACCAACACCTTCACGTGTAGAATTCTCTAATTCTAATAAGGAAAATGATTAAAAGAAAATTGAAAGAAGTTTTTTTAAAAAAAATTGAGATTTAGTGGTTGATAAACCCAAGATGACTAGGTGAATCGATTAAAGGGCACTGCCATGCCATTGTAAGCCGAGGAAAAGGTAAAATCCAAAAAAAGACCAGGTCCTGATAATAAGTTGGTATTCTTATTGTATTTAATGTTTTCAATTAATAAACCAATGAAATTTCCAAAAAAAAAATCATTACCTTTATCAGTAAATCCATGTTTAGCATTTCCATAACTAATAAATTGCCAATCTGCTCTTCTTGCACGCATCTCTGCCATAACATTCATACACTTTAAATAATATTTTAATTTGCTTAAACCCTCAAAAATTAAACTTGTTCATATGGAATATGAGTGTCAGCATCCCCATGACATATTAAAACGCTAGCTTCAATAGGTAATTCTTTTTCTGGATCAAGTTGATCAGGAAGTGGCATAAAAGTTCCATGAAAACTAACAGCTATTTTAATTCCAATATTTACTCTAGCAAAGTCTAATGCACAAAGACCACCAAAACAAAATCCAATTGCCGCAATCTTTTTTTAAAATATTAAATTTAAAGAAAATTTTTTTAACTTTTTCGTTATCAACAGCCATCTGATCTCTTAAACATTGTAATCCAAGAAATAGTCGTCGTCTTAATAAGTTTGTTCTATCCTCACGAAATGGCTTTAGAAGGGCCATATTTTCCTCAAAAGATTGTCCTCGTTTACCTTTTCCATACAAATCTGCAGCAAAAGCAATATATCCAGCCTTTAAAAAAGATTTTTAATGGAGAATAAATAATGTTTTTAAGTGATGGAATTACTCCTTGAGTATTTGTAGAAAATTTAAAAGATCAAAGAATTTATTGTAACCCTTCAAAGGAATCTTTTAACCCGATAAAACCTAAGTTCCCTTCAAAAGGATATATTAGCAAAAATAATATTTAAAATATTAGCAACTTTAGCAAGTTCTCGACATTTTTCTTCTTCCAACTTTCCAATACCTCCAAAAGCATGGCAAACCAATACTCCAGGAATTGGTTCATTAGGCACAGTTCTGTGACTAATTAAATGAAAATTAAATAAAATTTTAATTTCAAAAAATACTCAGGCAAACAAACAAATCCTTCCAACAAAACATTGTCTATTTCATCAGTATATTCGTATCTATCTTCATTAATTATTGGCTCTATTTTTTCTTGGACAACAACAGCTTCTTGTTTTGGTGCTGCAATATTTTTTTTCTTGGGCATGTTCCTAAAATTATATTGGAGATTATTTGTTCAGCTAAACATTTGGACCCTCAAAAATTGATAAAAATAAACCCCATACAAAATAGATTAAATATAAAAGAAAATAAAAAATAAATATTTTCTTCCATTAGAGTTTCGATAAATTATTTTATTCTTGTTGCTTATGACTATTTAATAAGTAGTGACGGTAAGTTACTTGTACATATTTAACCCAAAAAAACACATTCGGTTCAAGTGTCGGCTTCAGGTACACGCTGTTCATCAGTAACCATCATTGTGAAGGACTAAATATTTTTGTTCTTTTTTTATCTCTCGTATTTTATGAACATAAATAATTAAATTATTCTTCGTCATAATTTTTAATAATTTTTAAAATGCGTAATTTGTAAAGTAGCTTACAAAAAATATTTAAGACTTACAATACTAGTATCTTTACAAATATTAGACTTTTCTAAATAATATTTAATTAAAAAAACAACAAAAAGTAATAATAAAAGTACATAAAAATTAATTTTTATCTTTTTATTATTCATTCGCAAAATCCACAAATCCCTAACGGCTTCCTTCCTTTATAATAATAATAAAAAATGATGATTGACATAAAAATAGGGATTAAGAATAATATAAAAAATCCCCTTTCTCCTCATCATTTAAATTCTTTCCCTTTCATTTTAATTTTTCAATTTTTTATTTTATAAAATGCCAACATCCCACGCTTACTTGGAATAACAATACCGGTAATTTTCTCGCCAACTATATAATTTACTGAAATTTTAGTATTTTTTTTAATTAAAGAATTTATTTGAAGTCAAAAGCTTTAATAAATTATATACTAGTAATTACCCAAAGGTATTCAATTATTTTTTAAAAATTTCCCCAAAAGAATTAATTATTATATATTTATTTTACATATTTAAATAAAAAAAAATACTTCATTTTTTATTATTTTTAACTTCATTAAAAAATTGTAAAATAAAAAAGCATTTAAAGTTTACGGGAATTATTATTTTACGAAGAATGTCACGCAATTTGTATTTGTACTTGACATTTTTTAAAAATGTATTCTCATTTATTTTAATAATGATTACGAGATTTTATGCTTAGTTAGGTGTTGTAGAGACAGTCTTTAAAGCTCTGTGTATATCTTTATATTAATTATAATGTCACGAATTCAACCAATTTATTTCCAGCTTTATTTAGAATTTTAATTTTTAAAGACAATTATTAATCGTCGAGTTATCACGCTTCAGTCTGTCTCCTGACTGACTGTTTAGTTGATATGTCTATTTAATTTGTATGTTTGTTAAACAAATTTAGATTTCCTTTATTTCGATTTTAATTTAATTATTTCCTACTTCCAATTATTTTTATCTTCTAATTTACTGAAATTTTTTATTTTAATTTTTAAATTATTTAAATAATAATTAATAATATTTTTAATTTAACAGAGGTATTAAACAAATATACATATACATAAATCTCTTTAAAATGAGCTTCTTCATTAATTATTTTGTTTTATTTCTTGTTGGAACAATTTTGTCTTTTGTTTCATCAGAAAATGGACAATTATCTGGCATTGATAAAAATGCTTTTCGAATGAGTTTTGGCAAAAGAACACCAAAAACAAATATTTCTCCTTCTGATTGGTCACTTATAGACAGAAATTCTTTTCGGATGAGTTTTGGAAAAAGATCTTCTTTTAATCCATCTGTAGGATTAAATAACAACAATCAACAATTATTTGACAAAAAGTTAAAAGCTGTGAGTTTTAATTAAGCTTAATTTAATAAGCCTTTAAGAACTCTAACAAACAGTCAGACATTTGGATATGAAAACAAAGATTTTATAGACACAGTAAATGAAAGAAGCGGTTGATATATCACAAGAATGGGGCATATTTGGGGCATATCTCTCAAATTATTCAAACCTGGAATTGGGAAAATGTTTTTCCCACCCTTTCCAAATACATGGAATTATTTGTTCCTATTCTTTCAATAGAAATTCGCCTTTCCATGTTCCAAGTAAATTCCTCCAATTTCCCACATCAATTTCAAGTTTGGAAAAGTCGAAAAATATTTTAGTAAAATTTTAGTTCTTTGTAATCCAAAATCTAATCTGTCCTAGAAAAGTTAATAATTTCCTCCTTTTTTTATTAATTAAAAAAAATCTATTTTAGCAGAAAACAATCAACATTCCAATGTTTTTTGATTTGGATAAATCTGTTTTGCCATACCAAATTGTTCGTCAAATGAAACAAAGACGATGGTTATCTCCCTATAATCTTTTAAATAATAAAAGATTGGACAGAAATCTTTTTAATATAGGCTTTGGGAAAAAATGAAAAGAAGAAAATTAAAAACAAAAAAAAACAGAAAAATATTTGTTTTAATTTTATTCCTATTTTGTATAATTATGAGAATATATATTTGTATATTCTTTAATTAGTATTAAATATTTTATATTTAAATATTTTTTTTGAATTTTTGAAAAGAAATTAATTTTTGTTTTTTTTAGAATTTTAAATTAATTTTTTTTTGGAATTTTTTTGTAAAATATATATTAAGTAATAGTCTAAATTTTTGTTATTTTTTCTTTTTTTTTTAATTAAGTAAAATGAACCAAAAAATACTATATTACATAGACAAATGTAGAACAAAACAGAAATTTCATAATAACATTAAATTAATGAATGGGTGGGAATATTGGGGGTGTTTTTCTTTATTTTGAGGGTTGTTAACAAAACACAAAATTCTGACCAGTCTTATTAACAAAGGGGATTTTTTAATTATAATTATAAAATAAGTATATCTTTAATTTTTTTCAAAATCAAAATTAATAACTATCATTCTGCTTATTTAAGAACTAAAAAGGATTTTTATTTATGTAATCATAAACTTTAACCTTACTAATTTTTGCACTTTTTCAATGAAGAACCAGAAATTCCGTTACTTTCGATCGTATAATTTTCTAGTAAAGAAAAAATAATTACTAAACATTAACAATCACACAAAAATTACTTTTTGGTCTAAAATATTTAATTTTTTTGATGTTTTCAACGGCCGAGGAAGTAATCCTTAAGAGATCATTCGTGAACGACGTCAATTAACTATTTATTTTACGTCTAAAATATTCTTTACATAAATATTTTAAAAAACTTTATTTAGAAAACTTTTTTAGCAGACAATTCTCCTCATTTTTAGTTAAAAAAATATTGAAATTCAAAACTAATTTAAATATTAAAGAATCTTCATTAGCAACTATAAGCATTTTTTTCTTCTTATATTTATGTCTTTTTCTAATTGGCCGGAAGTAACCTAGATAAATAAATAAATATATCTATATTAGATATATTTCTCACGTTTCTTTTAAAATAAAGGAAAAATATTTAGAAAAAATTAGAATTTACATATATTTATTTATTTACAAAAAAATCCCAAGTTTTTTTGCTAAAATTAAGAGAAGGTTATTTATATATTTAATTTAAATAATTAATTAAGAGACAGCTAATTTTGTTGAGGAAGTATATAAATAAAGAATTTATTTTAAAAATGTTACAAACTCAAAGATTATAATTTTAAATTAAATTATTAAAATGTCTTAGAAATATTTTAAGGAAAATATTTAAATAATCTTTAATTTATAGTTAAAATTATAACTTTATAAGTTCACTGAATTATTTTTAAAATTTGGAAAATAATTTTTTATATAATTTGTTTTTAAATTTATTTTTATTCATTTTTTCTCTTCACCTTTTACAGATATAATCATTTTAATTAACATTTTCTTTTGTAATTTTTTAATTATTTAAACAATTAAATATACATTTATTAGTACTCTAATTCTCTTTTTAATTCTTTTTAATTGACGTGTCCTTACTCATTTTGTTGAAATTAGAGGAAATTTAAAGGCAATCTAAAATAATTAAAAATATAATAATAAATACCTAATTGCTTCCTCTTTTATCTTAAAAGTTTAAATAACTGAAAATTTGTCCTTTTTGTATATTTAAATATTGGGACTAAAATATATATTTAATTAATAAAAATATTAATGACATACACTAAATTTAGCTAAGTGTGTGAATATCTCGCAAAAAGCATCTCCTCAATATTACCATCAAATCATGAGTTCATTAATAGAGTATTATTAATATTAACTACCTACATATACTTAATAGATATATTCAATTTAGACTTTAATTTTCCCCGTTTTTAATTCCTTATTTCCAAATAATTTTATTAAAAAACTTTTAATTTATAAATATTTTTACTTAAAAATAAATTATTTTCTAATTAATATTTTAAAAATAAAAGTCTGGGGGCAATTCTTTTCTCAAAATTATTTTAAAAAATTTCTGTCCTCATTTAAAGATTATTTTATTTTTTATTTAGCAACTCAATTCAACCTTAAAAAATATCCATTAAAACATCCCCTAGTTAATCTTTAAATATTCTAAGCGGAAACTAAAATATTTTAACATTCTTATTTTGAATATAAAGTGCAATATGTAAAAGAAAAAAATATTTTTATTTATTTGACTCAATTCAGAAAAATGTAAATATTTTTAATATACATATATTTATTAATGTTAATCTTAAAAGAAAAAATAATTTTTGATATTTTAAATTAAATTTTTAAATTAAATTTCTAGTCGTCTGATTTTTTTTAAATTTAAAATAAATTTTAAGGAAATGAGCTATATCAGAATTTATTTTTGTAAAATAGTTTAGATATATTCTATGGGTAAATGTCCATCTCGATGTCCACAAAGACTTTCTACAAAAAATCATTTTTTGCTGCATTCAGCCCCTTACCGTCTTTCCCTTATTTTCCCTCAAATTATCAAATTATTGGTTGCCAGTTTTGCACGAGTAATAAGAAAGAATTTTGCGGACATCTGGATAGCGAGCTGGACATTTACCGATTCTATGAAAGAATTATTCCTAAATTTTATTTATTTTTTTGTACTAATTAGAGAAATTACCTAGAATTAATTTTTATTTTCAAATACTGAAGGGGGATAAATTAACATCCCCAATTTGTTTCTCCATATTTTTATGTTTTATTTATTTTATCCAATCCTGATTGCACGGTATTTATTTTTAATTTTAATTTACCTAAATTTGTTAATAATTATTAACAATGACTGCTTAAAACTATAAATTATTCTTTCAATTTTCTTTTTTTAAAAATTCAAAATTAAAAAAAATGCAAAAAAATTAAATGTATTTTAATATTTTAAAAGTTACTTTAATATTAATTTTTATTTTAATCTTTTTTTTAAATCTTTTAAAAGGGGCATTAATTTATAAAATAATTATTTTTTATAAATTTTAAATAATTTTATAACTTAGAAGGAAATATACATATTTAAATAAAGTTTAGAAAAGAGTTATTAATATTTTCATAAATCTCGACTAAAATATTCATGGAATTAAAATGAAAAATTAAGTGGACTTTTTGGAAGTAATTGAGTGTTAAGGCTAGATTAGTATAATAATAATTAATTATTATAATCAATCAAATTTTCTTTTAAAAAGATTCTACTAACATTATTTTCAAGTTTCCCCCTCTACCTTAAAATTTTTATAATGATTTTAACAAAATAATTATAAAAATCCGCAAAATAGAAAAGATTTTGTTTTTTTGGAAAACTTTATTATTTTTTAAAACCTTTCTCTTAAGCAAATATAAAAAACTTTTTTTCTTTTAATTTCCGTTTGTAAAAAATAATGAAGTAATTAATTAATATTTTTTGAAGAAAAGATATTTTTAATTTTCTTATTTTATTTTAAACAAATGAACTAAAAATTTTTTTTAATTTTTTTACAATTAAAATCACGCAAATGTTTAAAACAATTAATTTATTTAATGTAGCACGCAATATTAATTTGAATAAAAATAATATTTAAATAAATTTAGATTGTTTTATTTGTGAAAGTTTTTTTTGTTAATTTTTTTAAGTTAAATTTTCGAAAATACAGTTAAAATACAGCATATAAAATTTAGATAAAATTTAGACAGTCAAAGACCATCAAACTTCCCCCAAGAAGTTTGATCAACGGAGAGTATTATTTAAAAAACAGATATGTAAATTTTCTTTGATTAAAGTTGAAAAATCGCTGAAAATCGTCAAAATTTCAGGTGGTCTTATTATTTTGTGTCACACTGTATTTGCGGTTATTAATTAATTATTTAATTAAAATTAATTATTAAAATTAAATTTTTAATTTAATTAAAATTAATTAATAACCAATTAATTCTAAAAAAGATTTTTAAATTTTCTAACTTATTGCAAATAGAGTTAGGTTGGTTCTATGATTGGCGGCTTTACGAGCCAGACCATATATTTAACTACAACATACATATATTTATTTATTTATAATATATATTTATTTATATACATATTATTTATTTATATTTTTCCTTAAAAGGAAATTTAAATAAATATAAATTATTAATTTCCTTTTTTGTATTTAAAAAAATAAAAATGGAAAGTTTATTATAGTTAAATTTTATTAATTCCAATTTTTATAAATTTCCAATTTAATTGTTAAAAATATTTTTCTTTAATTAAAAATCATATTCTCTTCTTATTTAAGGTAATAGTTCGGATGAGACCCCCCCTCCTTTTTCCTTCCTCAAAGTATTAAAAAATGGTCAGTCAGTCTTAGGTTATAGACCTCGTCGAGCTGTGTCGAATGACACCAAAACAACCCCCGGTCTTAACTTTGGGCCGAGATACAGACAAAAACCCTGCGCAAAGCGAAAGGTTTTGCACAAGCGTCTCACCGATACAAAAGGATTACTTTATGTCATAACTTTGTCAAATCTTTTTCAATTACATTGATTTCGATGTCATTAGAATCAGCTCGACAAGCTTGTTCGAATGAGCTATTATTTGTTTAATCGAATTTTTGGCCCAAAAAACGAGCTTGGTCCACCTTGATATTTTTCAATTTTCGGGGGTCTGTATCTCGGCCCAATGTTAAGACCGGGGTTGATTTTGGTGTCATTCGACACAGCTCGACGAGGTCTATAACCAACCTAAGACTGACTGACCATTTTTTAATACTTTGAGGAAGGAAAAAGGAGGGGGGGTCTCATCCGAACTATTACCTTATTTAATTTACTCCTCTTATTTTTCTTAAAAAATCTCTTCTCTATTTTTTTGCAAAAATAAGAATTGGCATTAAATAAAAATAAATAAATAAATTCTTTCCTCTTATTTACTTAACAAGTTTCTTTTTTCATTAGAACCTCCTTAAGGGATATTTATTATTATAAACAATTTTTTAAATAAAATCTGTGGAAGTTAAAAAATAAGGAGCGGAAATACCGTGTTAATTTAAAAATTATTTTACTTTTGTTTATTAAATTAATTTTTATTTTTCAATTAATTATCACAATTCAAAACATGTGTTTAATTAATTTAATAGAATTTAGATATTGAGTGTTTAGGAAAAATAATGAAAATAAAGAAAATAGTGTAGGTAGTAGGTAGCTGTAGAAATGTTATTTACATAGTAACCAATGTTCATTGTTCATAAACCATTAATATCCAAAACTGTTCTGCAACAATGAACAGTGTTTAGCCACTTTCCCGAAAGTTTGATTGAACATTATTAACTAATCATTAGCTCCGATATTTTTTTCAAAACCTATCACTTATTAATTTCGCTTTTTAAATAATTTCCATTATTTTTCTGTAAAAATAATATTTTTTAGATAAAATATTCAAAAAGAAATGCCCCCATTATTATTTAATTTCCATTTAATTTTTACTTTAACAATTATTCAAATAATTCCAACTTTAATTATTGCAACAACAAAAGGGGAATCCAAAAATAATATAAATTATTTGGATCGAAATGCCTTTCAAATGAATTTTGGAAAAAGGCAGGAACAAAATAATGAATTAATTAATTCATTACAAAAATGGCCACAAATGGATGGAAATACATTTAGAATGAGCTTTGGAAAGAAGAGCTCTTTGATGCCATTTAATGATGAAAGAGGAAATTTACAACGAGAGGAAATACTTGCGGTTATTTTAATTAATTATTTAATTAAATAATTCTAAAAAAAATTAATATTTGCATTCTCACATATTAATTATTTATTGAAATGTAACTAAAAATTTTAAAATAAATTTAATATTCACCATAAAAATTAAATCCCGATTAACTCGTAAATTTCCTAATTCGTTTCTAAGAATAAATATACATTCCTAAGTTTGTAGGAATTCTTCAGGAATCCCAGTTTCCGAAACCATCTCTTGTGTTATTTAGTTGTCTTTCATGTCTTTTTAAAGAAGTGTGGGGAATTATAGTTAAAAATTAAGGATTTCCTTCCCCATATTCTTTTTTTTTGAGTTTCCTGATAAATATTTAATAATTTATTTTCAGCATTCAAATATCGCCATTCCCCTTTTATTTGATTTGAGCGGCCCCGGACTTTTAAATTCTGTCTCAAGTGAATTAGAAAAGAAGCCGCAACAAAACAAACAAATAAAATTTACAAGAAAGCAAACTTGGCCTACTCGCTGGCGTGCCAGTTTATTCCGGAAAAGGCTTGATCGAAACCTTTTCAATGTTGGATTTGGAAAATAAAAAAAATTTTAAAGAGAATATTGTTTTTATTGATAAAAATAATTTAAAATAATACTTTGATCAATTAAATCAATTATTATAATTTAGTTTAATTATCTACTGATCTCTCCAAAATATATTCCAAATAATTTTTATTTAATGTAATTAATTGATTGTCAAAATATAAAATTAATTTTTAATTGGATTTTTAAATTATTTTTATGGAAAAAATTGTATAAGAGTAAGGTTTCAAGAAGAGAAAGTTAGGATATTTAATTAGAAAAAATGATAGGAGTAATTCTGGTTATTTGTTCAACAAATCAACAGTTTAATTGTTTTTATTTTCACATTTTTCCAAAAATGACAAAAAGTCTGGTTTTAAAACAAGTTTTCCCCAAATCTACTATAATTTAAGAAAAGTTTCTACTTGTAATTTTGCGTCTGGAAAAGAATGATTCTGATAATGAATTTTTTTAAATATTCATTTCTAAAAAAATGCTGATAAAATTATTAAAGTTTTAATTAAAAATTATTTTCCTTCAATTTAAACATAAAATTTAAAATATACTTGTTTATTCTTTCACAAAAAAAAGAATTCTTTTACCATTCTTTCACACTCAAAAAAATATTTTAGGTAACACTTAATAATTGTTGCATTTTTTTGCGTGAGATTATTGACTGACAATTATTGTTTAGTATTTTTTGATATTGTTGCGATTAAAAGGGAAAAGAACGTGTTTTTATTTAAAAATTATTTTTTTATTTTTGAAAATATTTCGTCAAAAAATATTTAGAAAATAATTTTTCCCTTATAATTTTAAAATTTTTCTAAATAAAATTTGTCCCCTTTTTAACCAAAATCTTTTTGCATAATTTAGTTGGGAAGATATACTTTTCTTTCTCTTTCTCTATGTTATGCCACCCATAAAATGATGAAATCTATCCGACATAAATTTACAAGTAATGCTTTAAATGAAAAATAGTTGTTACTATAGCAGCAAAGAATTTTAGCGAAAAATGCTTAAAATAGCTTCAATTAAATTTTACTTTTATTTTTTGAGAACAAAAAATGCCAATAAAAACATTTATAAATTGACCTCTCAAGAAAAACATTTGATATAAATTATTTGAAGTTTAGAAATGAAAGTCAAAGAGGTCAAAGAGGTTAGCCCCCTCACATACATCCAAAATATAAAGATTTGTGTATGTAAGTAAAAAAGGATATCCACAATTTTTATCAGTTAGCATGCCGTACCGTTACTTCGTCATAAAATAACGTGCCTTTCCCCAATTTAAATATTTAAAGAAATCCTCTCTTCTCTCCCTCTAAGCTTTACTCATTTACATTTTTTTATTTAAAAATCAATTCCTTTTGCATTCAAAATGTTTTTTTTCTTGAAATGTTTTTTCTCTCAAAACTAGTCATTTTGTTTACCAAAAATAAAAAGAAGGATTTACTATATAGCCTTAAGGGGGAAGTGTCAACCATAAAATTATAGAACAAAATAGAGAAGAGGCAAAAACTGCAATTGACAGCCGGCAAATGCCACCCCAAAATTGAAAAAGAAAAGTTATTCCCAAAAGAATTTTTGGCTCATCAATTTTCAGTCTATTTTAAACTTTTAAATTCCCTTATTTTTTCCTTATTTTCTATCAATCATTAACAAGAATATTTGCGCAAAGAAAAATTTTTTTGAAGAAATTGAAAAATAAATTTATTTCCTCGATATTATGGCCAAAATATTTTACAAAAAATATTTAGGATAAATTTTTGTGTATCCAAACTAAAATGATAAATAACGACATAATGGTCGATGCTCTTCAGTTGTTCTTCACTATTAGCTACCAAAAGAGCTGGTAGCTTTGATAAACGAGAGGGACAAGAAAAAACAACAAAAACAACTCCCTCTTCCCCTTCCCCATCTCCAACTCTAACCTCTACAACTTCTCATTCCCCTCTTTTATTTTATTCCAAAAATTCTCAAAATAATTTTACTAGAACAACAAGTCCAAAATCAGTAGATTCTTTTTTAAAAAATAAATTTAATTGGAAAAAACTTGGAAAAGAATCATTAATTAAAACTTTAAGTGCAGAACAAATAAATTTTTATTTAACTGCAAGTGAATCTGAAAAACAAAAAGAAAGACTTAGAGAAGCTAAAGAAGCAAAAGAAATTGGTTACAAAATTTTTAGAAAAATAATTTAGTAAAATTTAAATTAGCTAGGAAATTATTAAATATGGATGAGGATGGAGAACAACAAATTAATACTGGAGGTACTTCGAGTGATGAAGAAAAAACCCAATTTTACTGGTGAGTAAATTACTAAATTAAAAGTTTATTTCTGTGGTGATATGAAGGATAACGAGAATCTGAGCTCCATTTATCCATTTAAGTACAGAGGTGAGACATGAGGGCCAAAAAAAATATATTTAGTAATCATATGGGGGTTATCTTAAAATAAATAAAATTTTGATCATAGTAGGGATCCAAATGGAGAGGCCTTCTACACAGACGATACATATAATTTGCTTTTTGGAAATATGGAAGGTGCTGGTGGTGGAATATCAAGATTGGGGAGAACTCAAGAGGATTTGAATAGATGCAGAATGGTTAGATTAAATTTTGTTTTTTCTTGTTATAGTCAAAAGGAAGAAGGAAGGAAGATAAATAAAATTCTAAAAAACTTGAAAAGATCCTCCAGATTTTAGAATAATATTCCCGATTTTAAATAAAAATATATTTTTTTAGAGAATTGATGCAAATGTTGAAAATCAAAAAGAATATTCAGAAAATATTGCAGCAATGCATAAAAAGGTTTATAAATTAAAATTATACAACAAAAATTATATTTAATATTTAACAGATAATTGAATATCGTAAAAACATAAAAGATTTGGAAAGAAAATTAGGACTCCAAAAAGGACAACAACCATTAACTACAATAGAAACTCCAATATCTTTTTTGGGAGATTCTGGGTTTTTAGGAGATGGAACAACTTTATGGAGTGGAAGGGAAACAATTAATATTAATTATGAAAATGTGTTAATGAAATTAGATGATGAAAGAAGAAGGTTATTATTTAAATTAGAGAATGGACCGAGACGGGAACACAAGAATAATCTCGGTTATTGAGATTGATATTTTTTGAGATATCGTTCTCGATTCTTGTACTAGAATACTTGCAGTTTTGATTTCTTATTTAAATTTTAAATTAATTATTTTTAAATTAAAGATGTGAAGATTTAAGAATGGAATTAGAACAGGAAAGAATGCAAAGTGAACGTTTTCAAAGTGAGATTATGGAAATACAAAGGGAATTTGAAAGGGAAATAAGAGAAAAGGATCGTCAACATAAAAATAAAGAAAAGGTGAAAAACAAAAAAATTTTAAAGGATTTTTTTGAAGAAAAAAATTTTTTTATTCAAAAATTTTTAATCCAAAATTTTTTTCAGAATTTAACTGAATATCTAAGAGATGAACAAAAAAAAGTTTTGGATGTTTGGACAGAACTTAAACGAGTTAGAAGACAATTTGCTGATTTAAGAGAACAAACAGAAAGAGAATTGGATAATCAAAAGGAAGAAATAACAAAATTATTAAAAAATATAAGAATAAATGGAATTGAGGGAGGAGGAAAGGTTTTTACTGATGAAAAAATTATTTTTGAAATTATAAGAAGAATTAGAGACGGAAAAGGAGGGAGAGAAATATTTGATTATGAAGGCAAAATTAAAACAGAAAGTGGCGAAGAAATAAATTCGGAATTATATAAAGAATTAATTAAAAAGTAAGAAAATTAAATTTTGGTGAAAGAACCCTCTCAAATACAAATTGAGAAAAAATAAAAGGGAAGGGGTGGATAAGTTAATAATTTTCTGTTATTAATAAGCATCCTCTAAGCGGATTGAATAGTAACTAAAGTTAAATTCTTTAATTTAAAATAAAAAAAAAAGATATGAAGATGTACTTGAAAGAAATATACAATTCGAATCAAGTAAAGATGAAAATGCACGTCGTGTAAGCGAATTAGAAGCTGAACTGCGTGCCGCAAAAGAAAAATTGAGTGGCTATCAAGTATGTTTGTTATTTAATTTTAAATGAAGGTAACTGAGATTTGGAGATGGATTTTAAGGTGTTATCGAGTTTATTAATAATTACCCTGGGAAATTATTTTTCCGTCTACCGCTGAAAGGGTAAAATTAATACTTACAATGTACAAAATTCCAATCTTAATAAAATAAAATTACACTTTTAGCTGGACTTAAAATAGTCATTAAATTTCAGAATGCAACAAGAAAAATCTACGAAATTTGTTCAATAAATTCTTCAAATGAAGGAGCTCGTTCAAGATCTCTTTCACCAACAAAAATAAATCCTTTTGATGCTGTAAGAAATGTACAAAAAGCTTTACAAAAAAGAGATAATGAAATACAACAATTGGGGGAAAAATTGAGAGGAATTGAAAGATTACAAATTGAATTAAATACAAAATTAGTTAAAAATGAAGAAATAAAAAGAGGGCTTGAAAGGGAAATTATTTCTATGAGAAGAAATATACAAGAACTGTAAATTTATAAAATAAAATTGAATTTAAACTCTTGGGGGCTAAAAAATAAAGATTATCGCATATATGTAGGTTCCCAATCCAAATGTCAATCAAAATTAAAAAAAAGGAGTTTCAAATTTTGAAGTATATTTTATTATGAGAGGGAAATATTAAACTGAAAATTCTAATTAATTAATGGAATGAAATTAAGATTAACAAAAAAATAATAATTAAATTTAAAAAATTAGTGAACGAAGTTTGGATGAATCAGAGAGGGAGCGAAGGCGGTTAGATGACAAATATAAAATGTCAATGAGTGATTTGGATGCTTCTGAAGCGTCAAAAAAAATTTTGGAAAATGAATTTAATTTAATTAAACAGTTAATTAATTTATTTTTTAATTAATTAAAAATTAATTTCTTATAGACAAATAGAAAAAATTGCTGGAGAAGAAAAAAGAAAGGCTAGAGAAGAAATTGAACAATTTAAGAATGATTTAGAAAGTGATTATTCTAATAGGTAAAAAATATTTTTAGAAAAACTATTTCTTTTTAATTTAATAAAAATTAAGAATAGAAGAATTAAATATAAAAATAAAATCTTTACAAGAAGAAAAAAGAAATATTAAAAATGAATTAAATTTAATGCAACAACAAATTAAGGATTATGAAATTAAAGTACAGACACTAAAAGAAAAGTTTGAAGAAAAAGGTAAATTTTGAACAAAAAATTTGTTGGGTATTTGGAACAGAGATATTTTTAGAGACTCGAAAAATTTAAGGAACTCCTGAAATAAATATTAAAAGATATTATTTGTTTACACCAATGTGATTTCAAAATATATTTTCAATTTATTAAAGTATTTTTAACAAATACATAGTAAATAGTTGTAATTTTTGTGCCCTTTAGGTTTTACTTTTTTATACATATTAATGGAATAAAAAACTATCCTTGAAAGATAAATAAGTACAGTAGATTTCTGATAAATTTTTTAATTAGGTATGTAGGTTTTAGTTTGTGGTTTTGACTGTAAATATTTAATTAGTTTGTTAAAATACTTTTAGAGATTCAATATGAAATAATGGAAAAACAATTAAAACAATTAAATGAAGAATTAAAATCTAAAAAAGAAGAAATAGACAATTTATTATCAAAATTAGAAGAATTAAATAAAGTGAAAGAACAACAAACAAAAACAATAAATGCTTTAGAACAAAATTTGAGGGAATTAAAACAACAAAGAGACGAACAAAAGTAATTATTTAAAGGGGTTGTGGGGCATTTTTGTTTAAGGCTATGAATTCATAGCTTCATAGATTTAAACAAAAATGCCCCCGTCCCACTCATTTTACATTAGAAAAAAGCTGGGCGTTAGGTATATTACGAGGATAACATCCAAATTTCCAACTCACCGTCTTCTAATTAATTTAAAGTTAATTAATTAATTTTTAAATTTTTTCAGTTCATTAAAGGAAGATGCAATAAAGAAATTAGAAAATTCAAAGCAAACAATAATTACAGAAATTGAAAAAAGAGAAAAATTGGAACGTGAAAAGGAATTGGCAAACAAGGAAATTGAGAATTTAAAAAATGAAATAAATAATTTACAAAAAGAAATTAAAAGTTTAAGAATAACAAATGATGAATTAGAAGCAAAATTAAAAACACAACAAGCGAGATTATTGGCTTTAGAAAATGATTTTTCGTCTGGACAGAAAGAAATGGAAATTTTAATTGAATTAAATGAAAGATTGCAAAGAGAGCGACAGGAAATACAAAAGTAAAATTAATTAAAGAATTAACTCTCCGTTTATTAAAAAATTTAGAGAAAAACAGGATGTAGATAATGAATTGGCCGATTTAAAAGAACTAGTAAGGAAGTCGGAGCAAGAATTGGAAAAATTAAGAAATGAAAATTCAACATTACAAGGATATGAGGCTAAATCAAGAGAAGAAATGGATACCCAGAAAAATCAAATTAATCAACTTGAAAATGATTTGAAGGAAAAGGAAGGGAGGATAAAGGAATTAGAAGGTAAGTAAAATTACAAAGTTGGGCTTTCTTAAACGACTAGAGGCAGCGCCACGGGGGGGGGAGAGAACGGGGAATTTTCAAAAAATCTCTCAAATTCCCCGACTTTCGGGGACAGGGACCAACCCTACATATAATTAACTTAAATGTAGAATAGAAATATAAATAAAGATATTATTAAAAATATTCCTAATAAAAATTCTTTAGATGAATTAGCACAACTTGAAAAATATTATAAAGAAAGGCATAAAAAAGCGGCATGGAAAATAGGTGGAGGAGGTGGAGGAAAGGGAACAACAGCAACAGATGAAACAGGAATTGGAACAGAAGAAAGTTTTGGTAAAGAAGAGGAAGAAGAAGGAGGGGAGGGGCAAGGAGATGGAGGGAAAGGGCCAACAGAAATATATGATTTAGAATTAGTTGAAAGAAAAATTAAAGAAGTTGAGGATAAATGGAAAATAAAAATTGGACAAATTGAAGATGAAAAAGATAAATTAGAAAAACAAAATAGAGAACTTGAAGATAAATTAATTCAATCACAACAAGAAAATGAAAGTCAAATTATTGAAATTGAAAATTTAAAAAGAAAATTACAAGAAGAAGTTGATCGTTTAATGAGGGAAATAAATGAAATAAATGAACGAAATAATAATGAATTTGAATCAGAAAGGGAAACACATAAAAATGTAAAAATTATTTTAAGAAAATATTTTATAAATTAAATCATCTGGTTCCGACAAAACCAGTCCAACTAGTACCCCAAATATTCAAGTTCAGAGGAACTTTATAAAGCGGAAAGGTCTTCAGCTATTAAAAAGCCGATTTATAATGTATCCCCTTCTTATTTTTCCCCACCTTTTTAAATAAAAAATGTAAAGATATAAATAATTATTAAAAGCCTTATTAAATTATTTTATTAAAAAACAGGAACTGGATGCACTCAAACGTGATAAAGAGGAATTAAGACTAAAACTTGAGCAAGTTGAACAAAGGCTAGCAGAAGCATTGAATGCTAGAGATGAATTTGATAAAGTAAAACGTGATTTGGAAAATCGTTTACAAGAATCTTTAACAAAAAATCAAAAATTAAAAGATGAATTGATTGATGCTAAAACAGATGCAGAAAAGGCAAGAAAAAAGAATTTTTTGTTTTTTAATAAATTTAAAGGAAATTCAAAAATGGAAGAATGAAGCATTTACGGCCAGATCGGATATGAGAACAGTAGAGACGAATATTACAAATTTAAAAACTCAATTAAATACAGCAAATGAACGAAATGATGCTTTGAATAAAACAGTTAATGATTATGTATCGAGAATTAGAGAATGTAAATTAATTGTTTTTGTAATTCTTTATAGTCTGGCTATTCAGATAATTAATATCCAATTAAAAAAATAAATTTTAAGAAAATAGTTAGTAAAGAGTGCGAATGGATGACGGCAAACAAGATATTAAGATAAGAAATTCGGGGTGATAAGAAGGGAGTAACCCTAAAGAAGGTTAACTCTCAAGATAACAAACTTTATCCATTAAAAAGAGGGAAAGAAGTAGATATAAAATAAAATAAAGTAATTAATTTAAAGTAAATTTGCAAGTCAAAAAATTGGAAGAAGAACTTTCGGATATTAGAGCCAACTACAATTCAAAAGAAGTTGAATTAGAGAATATCCAAAATAAAATTAAACAATTGGAAAATCAGAATCAAGAAATAAAAAATGAAAATGTGAAATTAAAAATTGAAATTGAAGGAAAAAATACAGAAATTGAGAGGATTAATGGAATAAAAGAAGAATTAGAAGAATTAAATAAAAAAATAAAAAATAATTTGGAACAAATTGAGGGAAATTTAAATGAGTCAAAAAAACATTTAATGAGACAAAAATCAGAGGTATTGAAGGGAAATAAAATTTTAAAAAATTTATTTAAAGAATATAAGGCTACAATCTTTAATTAAAGAAAAAGGAAAACAATTGGAGGAAATGGAAAATTTAAAAAATGAATTGGAAAATAAAATGGAAAAATTACGTGAAGAAAATCAAAAAAATATTGAAAAGGTAGAGGATTTTTTGTTGATAAACTAATACAATTTTAATTAATAATTTTTTGTAGTTAATTATTTCTGAAGATGAAAAAACTAATTTAATTTCAAAAAACCAAATATTACAAAAAGAATTGGAATTTGGAAAAGAACAAATAATTAGAAGAAATGAGGAATATGAAATGACTATTGAAGCGTTGGCTAAGGGACATAGAGAAGCTGAAGAAAGGAGACTTGTAGCACTACAAGAATTGGAAAAAATAAAATATGATAGTGCGGATATGAAGGTAATTAATTGGAAATTAAATAAATGAGAATGTGGAAAAGTATTTTTAATGACGGTTAAATTCAGAATTTTTTGTATAATTAAATGGATTATTAATTCAATTAAGTAAATTCTGACCTTAACGTTTAAAATAAAAATTCCAAAAAAAATAAAAATTTCAGTCACAACTTGAAAATAATGAGCAAAGATTGAAACAATTACAAGAAGAATATATAAAAGCAGATAATGAAAGAGAATTATTAAAAGATGCATTAAAAAGATTTAGAGCTAGCACAATAAAAATATATAAAGAAATTAAAGAAAATAGTAATGGTTTTGAATTTCGTTCAATTCCTTTACCTAAATATAATAATGATTTTGTTGATGAAAGAGGCGAAATTAATTCGGATAGATTAAATGATATTTTACAAGATTTGGCTAATCGAATAGAGAACCTTCAAATTGATCGGGTATTTTAATTACTAATAAAAATATATATAATTATTAATCCATTCTAAATAAGTCTTATAATTATGAAATCCTTTCAAGAAATCTTTTCAATTTCTATCCGTGTTTTAAAATTCTAAAATATTGAGGATTGTGTCCTTAATGCTGGAAGAAATATTAAAAATTCAAACATACCTATTTTAGGATCGTTACAGGGATGAATTAAATCGTCTTAAAAACACATCCACAGATACCAAAACAACATATACTAAAAAAGAAACACATTTTCGAACAATTGAAGAAAATTTAGAAAATGCTGAGGAAGGTAGATAAGAAGAAATTTTAATATGTATTTTTTGTAAAAAATTATTTAAGATAAACGTTCATTGGAGGCTAGATTAGCTACAGCAAAACAATTACTTAAATCTCAAGAAGAAAATATGAAATTAAGAGAAGAAGAAAGAAGACAAATTAAAAGTAATTTAATTACTGCAGAATTGGAAACTAGAGGAAAAGAAGCACAGATTAGGCATTTAAATGTTTGTAGTTTTTTTAGATTAATCCTTATTTTTTGAATAATATAAACAGTTAATTCTCTTATTAATTAGAATATACAAAATAGGATTATGTATCTAGACATAGTATTCTCTAGTTTCTTTATCAAATTCTTTATATGAGAATATTACCGATTCTGAAAAATTTTTGGATTCTTTTCTATAATGACTAAAAAAATATATTTTAATTCAAAAAATAAGTATTTTAATAAATAATTTGTAGGAAAAGTTAAAAATTCTTCAAAATGATTTGGATGCGGCAAAAGAAGAATTGCGAGTAACTAGAGATAAAAATGAGTTAAAGGACTCGAATAGATTTCAATTGGAAATAACATTGAGAGATCAAGAGAATGAATTGAGAGATTTACGTTCAAAATTAACAAATTGTCAAACAACAAATAATGTAAAATAATAAAGAAATTTAAGAGAAAATTTTAAAAAATAATTTAGGGTTTAAATGAAAAATTAAATGAATTAAATATTCGATTAAAAACAAGCGAGGAAAATTCTAATGGATTACAAGAAGATATTGAGAGATTGAGGAAAGAATTAAAAAGGACAGAATCAATTGAAGATGAACTTAAACGAACTGTAGAAATACATTCTCGAGAAAGAAATGAACTTAAAACAACAAAAGAACAGGTTGGAGAGGAGGGAATTTGGGGTGTCAAAAATATTTGATTTTTAAAATAATAAAATATTTTCTTGAATGATTACTTTGGGTAATTAATGTTTAAACTTCTCAAAAGAGTAGAAAATTGAGTGGTAGTGATTAACCGAAGAATATATCAAAAATCTTTTGCATCCTTTCTCTAAAGGAAATCCCTCACCTCCTGCTCATTTTTCGACTAAATTTAAATATTAATGACAAGAAACTCTTGTTTCAAAAATAAAATTCTGATAATTTCTAATAATTTTAACTCAAAATTTTTTTAGTTAACTCGTATACAAAACGAATTATACGGAAATCAAATACGTAAACAAGAGACTGAATCAGAATTAATTAATGCACGTTCTGAAGTTAGAGACTTTCGTCAACGAATAAATGAATTAAATAATAAAATTGGAGATTTAAATAGACAAATACAAGATTCTCAAATAAATAAAAATAGAAATGAAGAAAAAATTAGAGATTTAGAAAAGGTTTTATACTAATTATTTTAATAAAAAAATATTTTTTTTTTGAAATTTTATAGCAAAATGTAACACAAAAATTAAATGAAAGTGAATTAAAGAAACAATATGAAGTTTTAAAAAATGAGAAAAAACAATTAATAAAAGAAATTAGTGAATTAAAAGAGAAATGTCAACAAATTAAATTAGAAAATGATGCTTTAGGAAGAGCAGAAGGACATTGCAAAACTGAAAAAGCATTTTTATTAAAGAAAATTCAAATGGCAAGATTTAGTTAAAATATTCATTCAATGTATCTAAAAGGAGGGATAGGGGTAAAATGAAGCAAGCGCTGACGTGACTAATCCGAATGAATTCTAAATAATTCGAAATCCCCTGATAAGTGAAACTTTTTCCAAGTTTGGGCTGGATTTTGTGCTAATTTAAGTTCCTAAACGTCCGACACTCAAAAATGCTTTAACCTAGGAAACGTCAGTGTTAGATCTTTAAACAAAAAACCGAGTAGTAATTACATTCCCTCGATAGAACATTCAAAAAATTGAGGGGTCTATAATTGAAAATATAATTTAAAAATATTTAAGTATGAAATTGATAAGCGTCGAACAGATGAAGCAATACGTGAAACAGCTTTACAAAGAGAAGCAATTGAAAAATCTTTAAATGCAATGGAAAGAGAAAATAGAGAACTTTACAAAAATTGTGCCCAATTACAGCAACAAGTAGCACAACTTGAAATGGAAAATGGTAATCGTTTAATGGAAATTTCAAAAATACAAAAAGAGGAACAAGAAAAACAAATTCAAAGAATGAGAAATGAAAAGGCTCAGGTAATTAGTCTATCGATGAAAAAAAACTTTAAAATTTTTAGTTTGAAAAAATTCTGGAGAGTAGAGAAAGACTGTGTAAAGAGAAAATACGTCAATTAGAAAATCAAATACAAATTTTACGTGAAAGTTTGGAAAGTGAAAGGAGGAAAGGCAGAAATTTACGAACTGTGGACATTAGTAGAGTTCAGAGTGGTGTTAGCGATTTTTGGCCGAGTAGAAGTGATAATATTGACAGTTTTAGATTTAGGTATTTTATATTTATGTTAAAATTACTAGAAAATAAATTAAAATTTTTTTCCGAATTTAGGAGAACATTTGCATCAAATCCTTTAACACCGCCAAGAGGCACTTCAACACCTATTCGCGAAGTGTTTGTAGTTCCCCCCGATCGAGAAGACATAAGCCGAAGTGAAACCGAAGAACAAAGTGTGAGCACTACTCCGAGACTTGATCGAGCACATGGTTTTGATCAAAAAAGTATTAGTGGTGCATTTCATCCAATTTTTCCAGGAAGAGAACTAGCAGAGGAGGGACCTTCTTCAATGGAACAATTAAAATACAGTAGAAGTGGACTTTGACTATGTAGACAATGATGGAAATGAAAGGATAGAAGGGAGGAAAAAGATTTATTTTAGGAAAAAATATTTTTAAATTGCTTTTAAAATAAGCTTTAATAAATTAATTAAAAAAGGTTTTCTCTTTTTAATATAATTAATAAAAAATTGCTGGAAGTTAAATTCAAATATTAAATAAGATAATACTAGAAACAAATGGCAACAAATTGACGTCGTTCCAGACGCCAAGGAGGCAGTATATCATTTTGTTATAACTGACCTAAGCTTTTTGTTCAAGACCATACGGAAGTCTATAATTGAGATTAAGAAACTCAAACTCAGTTGTTCGAAGCGAGCAACCAAATCTACCGAGTGTGTATTTTATTCTTGTGCGTAAAGCTGGGTTTTGAAATTTTGAATGTAGTCTTGGGTCAATCGAAGACGGTGTTTGCTAGGGAGAGGACAAATTAATATCCCCTTTATCCAACCAAATCAATCACTAGGTTTTTATTCCAGTGCATCACATGTCCGATATTAGCACTGAATCAATAGCTTTAGACGATACAGGAAGATCACTTGTTGCAACACCTAGCCGTTCTGGTGAGCAGAAGTAAAATTTGAACAATTTCTTTCCAAACTCATGTTTCACTACAATGTTGATATGAGTTCACATTAGAGGGATAGCTCACATTGTACACTATATGTGTTCACACTACAATATGAACTCATCACACATCATAGTGTATCACACATTGTAGTGAAACATGAGTTTGGAAAGAAATTGTTCAAATTTTACTTCTGCTCACCAGAACGGCTAGGTGTTGCAACAAGTGATCTTCCTGTATCGTCTAAAGCTATTGATTCAGTGCTAATATCGGACATGTGATGCACTGGAATAAAAACCTAGTGATTGATTTGGTTGGATAAAGGGGATATTAATTTGTCCTCTCCCTAGCAAACACCGTCCTCGATTGACCCAAGACTACATTCAAAATTTCAAAACCCAGCTTTACGCACAAGAATAAAATACACACTCGGTAGATTTGGTTGCTCGCTTCGAACAACTGAGTTTGAGTTTCTTAATCTCAATTATAGACTTCCGTATGGTCTTGAACAAAAAGCTTAGGTCAGTTATAACAAAATAATATGGCGTCAGCGACGATGTTCATTTTGTTTCCATTTATTTCTTGTATTATCTCCTGGTTTTTTACTAAATAAATAAAATATTGGTATGTAGTTAAAATGAAATAAATAGGCGTAAATCAAAATGTATTTTTTATTTGATATTTTCTTCAAAAGTTATTCTTCCAAATAAAATTCAACACATCTTAAAAAGAGGTGACCTTCTCTGTATTTTTTGTTTAAATATATTCCTCCAAGATTTTGGATTAGCTAATTCATCATCTACATCTTTTGGAGAATCATCAACAACTTTAAAATATTTAATTAAAAATATATTTTATTTTAATAATTTTACCATTATTTTGTATTTGTTTTTCTTCATTTTCTTGTTTGCCTTTTTTTGAAAATTTTGGGAATTTACGTTTCTTCTTTGTTTCTATTTCTATCATACAAACTGGAGTCATCTAAAAAATAAATAAAGATTTAAGTTAAAAATTAATTTTTATTTTTACTTGAACAAGTTGAGCAGGCGATTTTCTTTTACGCAAAGCTTCTCGTAAATTAAACATTTGACCACGAATTACAGATAATTGTTTAGAAAATATTCTCTTTTTAAAACCTTTGTCTGACTAAAAATCAAAAAAAAATTATTTTTTCCTTTAAAAACCCCAATTTAATTCACCTCAAATATTTTTCGAAGCTCATTACCTAATTCTTTCACAAAATCTGTATTATCCACTAAAGGCAATATTTTATTGACTATTTCTTCGCTAAATGGACGTTGAGCAATTAAAAGATCGGCCCAATGGAAAGGATCTTTTAAAAATAAATTTTAAATAAAATATTTTTAAAATTGTATTTATTACAAGCTCTGCATTCATCTGGATGTTTAAAAGGAAAAGCAAGTCCGTTGTCTATTGCAGCAATTTTGATACAAACTAAATAATTTAAAAAATATCTTTAGGAGAATCAAAAATTAGTAGCTCTAATGGGGGACGTTAAATTAATCCTCAGTTAAAATTTTGATAGGAACTCCCTAGTATTCGAAAGAAGGCCTTAGAAATGATACGAGATTATTATTCCCCAAACTATATCAAGTAATGCACCCTAAATAATTTATTTAAAACAAACACCAACCATTATTATTCTCTTCATCATGTTCAATTAATTTAGAATCAGAACTAGATTCTACTATTAAATCTTGATTATTTTTCATTTCCATTCCAGGATTATATTTAATTAACCAATTATTTCCTCTGTCAGTATTTCGAATTAAATAGTCGAGAATAACCATTTTTTCAAATTCTAATTGGAATTCAGCCATTACAGAAGGTGGAGGTGATTTCTCTGGAAAAAGTTCCCATTGTCGTATTAAATAATTTCCTTCTTGGTAACCATTCACAAAAAGTTGGAAACTTCCACGCTGAAAATTAAAATTATTTTAAAATTATTTTGAGAGCCTCTCTAATTAATAACCCCCACCCCCTCCCCTATCTACTACTAACCTTTCGAGGTAATCCAATATGTCGAATATTTTTTGAAGGCCTTACAAAACGATAACTAATCCTTTCTTTTGTTCTCGCCATAGCTCGATCAACACGAGAATAATTAAATGTTGGAGATGAAAGAGAAACAACCGCTGTTTTGGGAACAATATTCAAAAAAAGTTTTTGATCAACCAAAGATGCACCAGCTTCACATAAATAACCCTAAAATGAGAAAATTTAAAAATATTTTGTTTAAATTCCCACTTGATTTGGAACGAGACAAGAACGCCCAAAACAACAAGGAGAGCACATTCTTTGTATCCACTTCATGAATTTTGGGTTTAATTCTCCATATGGCTCTTCATCTTTCGGTTTAAAGACAGCGATTTTCTCCTTAAATTAAGAAAATTTTTTAGAGAAGTTGAAGGCATTTTTTAAAACCTTTCCCAAATTTTTAACTAAATAAGAGCCAGAAGATCCCTCAGAAATAAGCTCTGGATAAATCCCTTTGTTTATAGCTAGAACGGCCTCTGTTAATTTAACTGCAAAATCTGTGCCGGGAATACTTCCATATTGCTCTTTACAAATTCTCGAAATATCCTCATCAGTTAAATTTGGATTCATTAAATTCACTCGCTTTGAACGTTTTGGAGATTTAGCTGGCATCTTTCACTAAAAGAAGAAAAATGGATATAAAATAATTTTTAAATAAACTTGCCTTGTAAAATGATAAAAATATATTGTGGTAATAGAATAAAATGTTAAAGAAGAAATAAACTTGGAAAGGTTTAAAAAATAAAGTTGAGAGAATGATTTTGATAAAGCTTGATAAGTGTTTAAATACTACATATGTGTGATCGACTGGATAATGAGTTAGTTTCAAATTTTTTTCAATGACCTAAGTCTTAGGTTCGAATCTATATTTAACAAATGATTAAATAATTGTTTTCTTTGGAAAATAAATTATTATAAACGTTTTTTCATTGAGATTTCTGGCTTAAGGAATTTTTGGCTTAAAGGTCTTCCAAAATTCTCGTCTTTCGTCTTTCGCTTTTTAAAATCTGTTTCGGCACATTCCTGATACATGCAATGCCAAAGCAAATAAAATTATTTAAAAATTAACAAAATTAAATATTTTTTAAAATTCAATTAAAGCAAAAGAGAATGTCAAAAATTCTTAAAATGAACGAGTTAAATAAAATAGTTGTAAATAAAAGTCATCCAAAGGAGAAAGAGAGGCCAATCAATTTCAGAAAAAACAAGTTTTCTTGATATTTATTTACATCACTAAAACTTTGTAAACAATCATCTTGCTCTCGTTATTTTTTTATTATATAGGTATTTTCTTTTTTGATAAAAAAAATAAATTTTAAAAATAATTAATAAATTCTTTAGCTTTATACTAAAAAACAAACAAAAATTTATAAATAAATAATATCATCATCTCCACTCGTTTCAATTTCGTCATCTGCCTCTCCTTCACTTTTTTTGTCTTTTATTTTTTTATTTTCAAAAAATTCATAAAGGGGTAATTCATTTTTTGTTGAAATAATTTCTGAGGAAGAACAACTTGGGGCATTTGAATAATTTTTTGTTGTTGTTGAACTAGAAAAGGATTTAAAGTATTTTAATTTTAATTTTTAATTAACTAACTAGCTAATATTATCATCATTTATTTTGAATAACCATCCATTACTAGAATTACTTTCTGGATGTTTTTGTTCTATTTTTAGAGAATTTAATTTATCCAATTTTTTATTTAAATCTTCTTCCCCTTTTAATTTTCCTTCTTCGCTTTCTTCTTTTAAAGCCAAAATTAGAGAATCTATTAATGTTCTTCTTTGTCTTCTTGCAATTGCCCATCTTTTATCACATTTATCTGCTTCATTCGAAAGTTGTTCAGCCAGGAAAGAGCCAAGCCCACGTAATCGTGAAAGGCCATCTAATGTTTCTTTATGCCATTTTTGTTCTATTTGACATTCCTGGTTTTCCTTAAAAATAAAATTTTATTTTTGTTACATCGGAATAGTTTGGATTATTTTTGTTAAATTTTGAAATATTGTAGAATTAATCAAAATGATTAGCACCATATAAATGTGTTGGTGACAGTAATCTTGCTGATTCGATTCCGAATCAGAAATTGCTTTTTTAAGTTGGCTATATCCATTATGTACTAATTTATTTATTTTTTAACTTACTTTTACACTCCAATTTTCTACCAAATCAAGAGTTATAGCTTCATTTGAATCTTCTGTTTTTAAATAATTTACACTAATATTATTTAATTCATTTGAAGAAAATTTTGTTGTTTTAATTTTATTTTCTTCGATTTTATTAATTTGATTATCGATATTTTCATTGTTGTTGTTATTAATACAAAAATTTGTAATGGGAAGAGTTTCACTTAATTTTTTAATTTTTTCTCCTTCAAAATCTTCTTCTTTTAAACATTTATTAATTCTTTCCAAATTAAAACTCGAATTTGGTTCTGAAGCAATAAAATAATTTTTTGAATTTAAAAATAAAGATCTTCCTTTTATTCTTTCAAAAATTTTATTTTTCTTCACTTTTCCTTCATTAAATTCTCGAGAAGCAGAACGAACAAATTAAGTGCTATGCCTGCCAAATTTTTAGATTTATTTTGTTGAAAATTTTGGTGATTATTAACGATTATAATGTCTATATTGTTGTTTGAATCTTGAATTTGTTGTGTTGTTGTCTCTTGCTGACCTGGAATTTTTTTTAATTAAAATCTTAATTTCTTTTAATTCCCCTACATTGTTCTTCAATACAAGAAGGGGCAGAGGCAACACTTGGAGGTGGATTACTATTAATTTTAAGAAGATGGCGTCTTTCAGAAGCCGATGAATTTGGAGTATTTCTTGTTATTTGATGCCAACTTCTTTTTGTTGTACACGATGTTGGTAATCTTTTTTTAATAAAATAATTTTGAGGAAATTTAAATTATAAATACCGTATTTTCTCTAAAATAACCCCCGGGGGTTATTTTTTTCGATCGACCTCTAGAGGGGGGTTATTTTAGAGGGGGGGGGTTATTTTAGAGGGGGGGGGGTTATTTTTTTCGATCTCTAAATTTTCTGAAAACCAAAATTTTTTACCAAATTTTGAATAATATTTTTCTAAAATTTAAGAGAATTCATCACAAACTAAAGGTTTCTTAACGAAAATCCTAGCACAAAAACTTTCATCAAGTACTCCTCAGTCCGTAAATTCATAAAAAAAGGTTCGGGATACATAATTAAGAACTTATTTTAGATTATTATCCCACTTTTATATAACTCAGTTGAGTCCCAAAGTTTAATAATATTAAAAGGGATTGGATTAAGATGCCTATCTTGGCATTTTCAGGTATTAAAGTCAATGTGACATGACTTTAATCCTTCGTCGAGAGATCAAGTGGATGGAATTAGTGGACTAGACATCGTTGGATATTAATGGATTTTAAGAGATTAAGGGAAATGCTGGAGGATTAAGTTGAATATTATGAGATTTAAGAAGTAAAAGATTATTAGTGGACCTCTCAAAATCCAATTTGACTGGATTAAGGTGGAAATCAATGGATTTGAGATATCAGGGACTTGGGAGGATATCGGACATTTGATTGAATAAAAGTGAAAAAATACTCTTAATACTTATCTCTTTTAATTCATAAATTCACACCTAATACCTAATATCTCTCCAAATCCCCGAATCAATATTAATCCACCGCCATCCCTTAATCCATCAGAATCCCCTTATATCCCTCCAAATCCCTTATATCCCCCATAATCATTTCTAATCTTATTGAAATATAGGGATTAAACCGTGCTGTGGTTTGAAAAATAGCAATGCCAAAAAAATAATTAAATATTTTAGGGGGGGGGCTATTTTAGAGGGGGGGTTATTTTAGAGGGGGGGGTTATTTTTTTCGATCGATCTCTAGAGGGGGGTTATTTTAGAGGGGGGGGGGGTTATTTTAGAGAAAATACGGTATATTTATTTTAATTTAATTTTAGTCTAATTTTTATTGAAATCTTTATTAATTTGTTAAATTAAAAATTACATTTTAAATTTAATTGACATTAAAAAGGAAACAATACGTTAAAGCAAGAAAATGTTAATTTGGAAAAAAGAAAAAATAAAAGGGGTTAAAGAATTAGGATAAGGATTTATTCTAGAAAATTTTAAAAGTTTTTATCCATCAAGTATATAAAGTTGTACATATATGTAATTGAAAAGGTTGACACAAAGTAGGAAATAAATACAATAATTCTAAACTCTATAGACAAAAACTATTCCTTAAAAAATAATTTTTCGAACGCCCTGTCCAATTATTTACAAACATTTTATTAATTTCAATAAAAATAATTTGGCACAAAATGTACTTTAAAAGGTGTTAAACGATTATTATTTAAATTTAAATTCTCTCCTCCTCCTCCTCCACCTCCACTACTACTAATTATTGTATCACTATTTTCCTCAAAATTACTATTCTGTTTTGTATTTCTCAAACCAATTTCTTCTGCCATTTTTGGTGTTAATGCAACAACAGAAGTTTTTAAATTTCCATCTTTATTTAAAATAACTGTAGTAGCAGCAGCAGTGATTGAATTATTGGAATTATTATTTTTTGTTTTTTCTTGTTGTTCTTGTAAAGGTTGTCGTTGTCGATAAATAAAAGCACTTAAACGATTCCAACAATCACGGGGGACTATTGACGTACGACGACGTGAACAATAACTGGCCACCAAATATCTGAACGAACACATTTTCACTGACATTTAAGAGAGAAAAAAAGAGAAAGAAGAAAAGAGTTTAAAAAATGTTAGTATAATTTTAATTTAAAGAATTTTTTAATTTTAAGCACCTGAGTGTCCAACCATCTCCGGGCTGCGCAGAACTGCAAAAGAATATCTTGATAAATGTTCTATTTTCTATAGTTTTGAGGAATTTTCTAGATAAGGAGGGAATTATTTAATATAAATCATAATTCCCAACATTTCTAAAATTCATGCGCGTGAATAATTGTTACAAATTACTAACGATTTAGTCAAGTTTTAAGTTTTACAAAAACGTGTAATTAAGGAATAAATTTTTCGTTTCTCACCTATTCAATTCGTTAGCTGACGATTTTCTGAGAGGACTTCCACCAGAAGAAGACTCTCCCCCTCCTTTTTTAACCCTGCCATAAAAGGAAGAAGCCCCAGCAGCGTGTAATCTTGCATCTCCAGCCACACAACAAAGCCAATGTAAAAAATCAGAAATTGCCCGAATTAATTGTGCCCTCATATCTTTATTTAGAGAGAAATAAATTACCTTAAATAATTATTTCTAAATAAATTAAAAAGATTTTTTAACCGGATTAATCATATGTGTAGTTGAATAAAAGAATGAATTAAATAACACAACCCATTTATTGGAAACATTGAGCACGTGATAAAGTAAATAATAAGCGAACATATAACTAAATAAATAAAATATTTTAATTTTATTTTGAAAAATATTTGGAAGGAAAATAAGGAGGGGGTTATCTAGACTTCTCAATATGTTAAATAAACATTTATTTGACAATATTTTATTAAGAGGATGTAAGGAAATTATCAAGAGTATTAGAAGCATTTAGAAAATCTTCATAGATATGTATACGTATTACTTAAAGAATTTACTCAAATCATTTTAGATTTAATTTTTAATATTTAATAATTCGTTAATATTTTGAAAATAATTTACTTACAGATAAAAGATTATGGCAACAACAGAAATCTAAAAATAAAAAAAAGAAATTTTCTTCCAATTTATTTTAAAAGAAAAAATTCTGCCTGTAAAAGAATTCTTTGTTGTTGACGACTGGCACGTCTTGAAGCAACATGATGTACTTCATTGTTATTTATATGTTTTGAACCCATTCTCATAGAGACTTCAAGAAGCATTGTACTTGCCCTTTAAATTTTATGATAATTAAATTTGTAGTTAATTAAAAAAATTAAAAAAAATATTAGAAAAACTGCACATAAAAACAAAAATATTTTAGATAAAGGACAATTTGAGTGCACTTAAAGTGATTGTAAGAACGTAAATATCGAGTTAACTGGGGAAAAAGCTGGTAGATTAAAGTTAATTTACAAACTAATACAGATATTTAAATAAAAACAAATTCTACGTCTACGTGAAAGTAGGCTATAAACGATTATTGTTAGATGTGATAACTTGTTTAATTTTCCATCAGTAATTTATTGTTAGAAATTTATTTACACAACACAAAAACCAAACAGAACAAAATAAAAACAACAAAAAACATTTAGGTATATTAAGAGAAATGGATTTCCTTATTTTAATACCTTCTTAACATAGCATCACCTAGACCCATTGGTGGCGCTCGTTGTCTTAAATTTACAAATAAAGACATAAAATTAAATAAATTATTTTTGTCTTATTTGAAAGATAAAAGTGCTTAAGAAATGGAAATAATATAGATGTGCTTAGAAAAGTTTGTTAGACTTTAGCTAGAAAAATTTTATTTAAAGGAGATTTGTCTTAAAATTATTCGAGGATGTGGTTTACCTAAAAGAACTTTATTTTAAGAGAAGATTTTTCATATTTCTTGATAAAATATGAAGAAAAAAAGAAAATGTTGTAATAAATTTATAAATAAACGTGAGAGAGATATTGTTTTAAAATATTTAAAATTAAAACACAAATGCCATCTTGCAATAAAAACAAAATTTAAAATAAAAAGAGGCCAAACCAAAAATAAATTAAAATAAATATTATAAATAACTAAAAATATAAATCACAATTTAACAAAATAAAGAAATAACTAAATAAAAAAATTTTTTTAAACATTAAAAGGCTTTTTTCTATTTAATTTCTATGAATAAAAAAAACAGGATTTGGCCCCTTTAAAATTAAAAAAATCCTCAAGATTTTTTGAAAACTTAAGAGGAAAACAAAATTGCATCTGTGCCTATTAAAATATTCATAAACTTACATTCTAAGGGCCATTTTCCTTTTATGTCTTCTATATAGTTGTATAAGTGTTATTGGATTTGAAATAGATAAAATAGTTAAAGTAAATAATTCTATAGGTGTATATGTTAATTTAAATAGATTGGCACCTCCAAATGGGGATTCTCTTAATTTAGCTTAAAATAAAAAGATTTTTTAAGTAAAGAAAATCTTTTTTTAAACCTTCAGATTCAAATTCTCCATAACCAAAAGTATAAAAATGAATTTCGCGTAGAGGAGTAATTAAACAACAAAATTGGGCAAGAATATAAGAAATGTTTAAAGCAAAAAAGGCAGTCCAACAAAATATCTAAAATAAAAATTATAAAAAATTTAAAATATTTTATTTAAGAATAGTTGACAAAAGAGAATCTGGGACCGTAGAAAAAGTATAAAATATTACCCGGGGTAATTAAATAATTGTCTAAAAATTTAGGTTTTAAAAAATTTTGAACTAAAAAAAGAAGATAAGCTAATTTTTTCTAATTTTAAAATTTAGAAGTAAAATCAAAGATATTTAAAAGACTTACAGTGAATTTTCGAGCTCTATCAACAGTAATAAATTGGTTATAACGACTATACATCTAAAAAAGGTTTAATAATTTTCTAAACTAAATTAAAACTACCATAATAGCAAGTAATCTATCTAAACAGATTGCAGACATATGTGTAAGTGTTATACTCCAAGCAGTCCAATCAAGTATATTAAATAATTTAACACCAACTGAAGTTAAAAAATAAAGTTTTTTAATTTTTAAAAATAAACTTGAAGGCACAGGGCTTTGACGCAAAAGAATTGGAGGGTAAAAGAAGCAAGTAGTTACTAAACCATGAAGAACATCAGCCAAAGCTAGACTTAGCATTAAAACAAAACTAGCTCTGTGCAAATATTTATGCCGAAGAAGTACAACACAAAGGCATATATTTAACTTAAATAAAAATATAAAATAAAGCTGGCTTTTGAGTTAACTCTTAATTCGATATCCTTTAAGGATACACCTTCATAATACCCTTTACATTGACTAAACTTTAGTTTAGTCAAAGGAAATCTGGATGTTAAATTGCTTCACGAGAGTCTGTAACGGGGCATTAAGGGCTAGAGGAAAGTTTCGACTTGAATTGGGTTAGCTAGTTAGTTACATAAAATGATTTCGAGATGTCAACACCAGTAAATCAAAAAAGAGTATGTAATTAAATAATTTAATTGTTATCTTAAGAAAATAATTTATTTTTTTATTTAAAATTTAGAAAAAATATAAAATAAAAAATATTCTTGTTATCATTTACTTACAGTAATAGCCAAAGTGCCAAGTGATTCTAGTGCAATAAATACAACCTTTAAATATTTATAATTTTAATAAAAATTTTAAAATAACCAAATCCTCAATATTTGTTCCTTCTCTATTAATTAAAGAATTGTTGTTTTGAATTAAAGAAAAGTCATAATGTTCAAAAAGATTAGATGACGTAAAATGCTCATTATCAGCATTTATAGACATATTAAAAGATTAAAAAATATTTTTAAGAATTAATTATCATCTTGTGGAATTAAGTCACTAAAAAGTTTGTAAATTGAAATAAAAAAATTTTTAACTTTTTCTGATATATTTTTGAGTTTTTAGAAGAAGCTCAAAAATATTAGCGAAAAATATTTGTTAGCTCGGATTTTTTAAATATTACAAATAAAAATTAAAATCCTCCTTGTTTCAAATTTGATAAAACTTTGGAAGACTTTCAATAAATTTGTACCCAAGAAAATATTTAGTATCTAGGACATATTACAGATATAAAAAAGTTGAAAAATACGTTCTTCTTTTTTTGCCAACTTTTATTTGTTTAAACTTTTTGGCCTTCAGAAAATCCAATTTTCCCGCGTGCTGCAAATAAAGCAATAAAAGGGGGACGGTGGATAAATTCATCGGAAATTTTTTTCTTTTATTTTTATTTTAACCAATCTATCCAATTTTTTTATTTTTTTTTCTTTCAAAAAACTTTAGCCGTTTGTTTTTGGTTTTTTTGAATCCCCAACTCTTTTACTAATATTGGAAAGAAGAAAAAGAGAGAGAGGTGAGAGAATGAATGTCCCTTTAGGGAAATGCCAAGGACGATATAAAAGTTTAAGAAAATCTGTGAAATGTCTACAATCTATATGTATTTATGTACTTAAATGGAAAAACAATTAAAAAATATATACAAAAGATTTAACATATAAAGAAAGAATTTTTAAAATTCTAAATTTTAATTCAGAAATTATTAAAATTTCAAAAATAAGAAAGTACCTATTTTAGTTTATCTTATCATTCTCTTCGTAATATTCCTACCAAACTTTTGAAAAATTAATGTTCAACAAACTTCAGAACATTTCGGTCAAGAGAAATAAATATATGTAAAAGATACTCATTTTCATAGATCATTAAATTAAAATTTTCTTTAGATAAATTTCCGATGAAAAAAAAATTGGAAAATTTAAAATAAATGAAAAAAAATTAAATAAAAATAGGGAACATGTAAAATATTTTTCTTTTTTATTTAAATAAAATTTTAGAAAAAACCAATTTAAATTATATTTGTGTGAAAATATCAACATATGAGAATTAATTAGTAATTATTTAAAAGAAATATGTATATGTATGTAAATATTTATTTAAATATTTAATTAAAAAATAAAGTTGTTTTTTAATAAAAAATATTTTGAAGGATGGATAAGGAAAAAAAAGGGAAAAGGAGAGGACTAGATTTGCAGAGTATATGCGGAGGCGGGGGAGTTACGTACTTAAACAAAACAAAAACTTAAATTGTAGGTAACAAGTAAATGTTTGTTGGCTGGTTGTTGTTGTAATAACAATAAATAAATATTTATATTTAATTAATTATTTAGTAAAAGGAAGTAAAAGAAAAGTTCTTAGAATTTTCTTTAATTTTTTTAAATTAATAACCAATTTTTGAAAGAGATCAATAACTCTTTTAAATAAATTTTAAAATGATTATTCACTCTACTATATTTTTGTAAAAAGCCAGGGATTGCGGATAGGGAAATATTCTCTCGGTCTCAATTAAATATTAACAAAATTCTTTATCGAAACCAAAAAAAACAATCAAATCAAATTCTTTACATTATTTTTATGCAAAAACTCACGTATGAGTCAAATTAATATTTAAATAAACAAAAAAGGATTAATTTTTATAAGGATGGAGTAGAAGATTATTTTTATATATCGCGCAAATTAAAATATAAAGAAGAAAGATTTTTTTAATTTTAAAGGTTTTGAGGAGGAAAAGAAGGATTTAATGATGTATAAATAAATATATATATTTTTATTAAAATTGATGTACTTGGCGCTTCACTCAATTTATTCTCGATAAAAAATGTTGAGGCAAAAAAAAACAAAGATTTTTTAAAGAAAGGGAGGACTTGAAGAGCGGAATGAATAAATATATTAAAAAATTATTAATAAAAAAAAGCAAATTTCTTTTCAATTTATTAAAATTAAAATCTTCGACCTTTATTAATTTAGGATTAATTTGGAGAAGATTTTTAGATAAAATTAGTATATCATTAAAAGTACGCATTATAACTACTTATTTACTAAGTAAATTCTAAGAATTAAGTTTTGGCTTTTAAAACAAAAATTAAAACGATAATTAAAAGTGTTTTGAATTTTTTGGTTAAAATGACTCTAAAGATTATAATTTAAATAATTTTTGATAAAGTTGTAAATATCTTTTTGATAATTGCAAGAATTATAAAAAAAGTAATTAATGTACTTTATACAGGGTGACCCAAAAGAAACCGGACACATTATTTTTGCCATAACTTTATTAAAATTAAAGATAATGAGATCAAATAAAGATGAAATTATAGAGAACTAAATGGAGAACAAAATATAAAAATCTTTTAGAATTTTCCCTATTCTACTTTGAGATAATGTTAAAGGAACGTGCGAAAAATTATTGCTCCAGGTCGCACCTTTTTTTGAGGCATTTTGCCTATAACATTAGAACAGATTGCAGGAATTACACAAAAATTTTTTGGCACGTAGAGCAGTCTTTTATCTATAGAAATTATAAAGCAAAAATTTTTTTAGATTAACGCTTAAGGAGATATTCGATTGCGCGTAACCCTCCCAAAATGAGAAAATCGCATTCCCCCCAAAACTGATTTACATATACTCAGAGCCATCCATGTAGGAGTTGGAGTTTTTATCTTTCAGATTTGTCCGGTTCGCTAATGATCTTAATTAAATTCTGTTGAGATCATCCCGTTTGGACTTCTCCTTTCTGAGATACAGAAAATAAAATTTTGGGGGGAAAATTTTGATATGGTATACCTAAAATTACATAACTTTCTTAATCCTTAATCAGAAAATCTTTAAATTTCCTATATGATAGAGAAATAAATGGGCTACAAGATAAACTTGGAATTATCTAAAAATGACATGAACAAAAAAAGTTATAAACGATAGAAAAGTGTCCGGTTTCTTTTGGGTCACCCTGTATATGTTAGCACCTTCCATTCACATAGAGAATAGTGATTTGAATATATATTGTGATTTTAACTGTAGAATGTTTGTAGGAGGAAACTTTAGATTTTTGAGAAGGATTTATCAGAACAAAGATGTAAAAGGATAAAAGAGTAAGAACTGATTATTTCTGAACTTTTCGTCCAAAAGTCCATAAAGATATCGAAGATATATATTTTAATATACTTTGTGAATTTCTTCTACACTATCTTTTCATTGGTATATGCCTCATAATTAATTTCTTCTTTTTATTTTTCTTTTGCCACATTTTAAAAATATTGGCCACCTGTTTAAAATATTTTATACTTTATCTCTTTTATTTTTTAAACAAATTAATTAATTATATATAGGTAAATTGAAATATGTGCACATCCGGTTATATTTATTTATACTTTTATTTAATTTTATAAAGAAACAATACATAATTGCATGAGTAAAGAAAATCTCAAAATACTATTTTTGCTGATAACTTAATATGATAATGAGATAATGCTGAAATATGAAATTACTAATTTTAATAAGAAATTGAAATGAAAAAAAATTTTTGTAAAAGAATTTAAGAAAATTCTCATTTTAAACAATTGAATAAGATTTTAAATTAAAGATTATCTCAAAAAATTCTTATAATTTTTAAACAAATATAATGTTTTTACATTTCCATTTTCATGAATAAATATGGTTTCAAAAAAAAAATAAAAAAAGATATAAAAAGAATTTGTGAAAATTAATCCAGATTATTTTGTTCTAAATTAAATGTTACAAGATAAATAAATATTATTCTTAGAGAAGGATATATTTTAGAATTTTAAAGGGATGACAAAGGACACAAAATGAAAGGGCAATGAAGAAAAAAACGAAATTTTTTAAAAACTTTATCTTTACACTCGAAAAAACCCCGTATATTATAAATAAAACAAAATACAAGCCTTTACATATAAATATTAAAATTGAAATTTTTGGGTTACTATTATTTTGTTTCTTTAAAACAAAAAAAGAATCTACTCCTATGCCAATAATAAATTTTTCAACAAGTAATAAAACTAGCTACTAGTTCCTTACTCCTCCTCATCATTCTACCACTATCACCTCCATTGTGCTTTTTTATGTTTGTTATGGGAAAATCGCCGCCTCATCCCTGAGGAATTGTCCAAAGAAGGGCTGGAGGGCAATAAAGTAAAGGTGGCAAAACCAAAGACAACACACAAAAAAAGTCTCACAAACAAATAAATTTTAAACAAAAAAAGGGAAAAGGGAAAAGCAAAAAAACTAAATAATGCAAATGTTCAATATATTGTGAATATGTGGATAGTCCAAAAATATTGGGAACAGGTGAAAATGATTAATAAAAAAGTTAAGGAAATGGAAGATTATATATAAAAATATATTATTTTTTTATTATGCCCAAACATAATGATTTTAGCTTGGGAGAATGAGGAAAATGAAAATATTTTTTGGTCTTTGATTTATTTGCTTTCGTTTTTGGGGTTTTCACACCTTCCTTTTTAAAAATTTTTAAAGAAAAGGATGTAAATTTAACAATATTTGTATAAAGGAATAATATATACTAGTAACTTTAATTTTTGGCAACAGAATATTTAAATAAAAAAATTTTTTTATTAATTCTGTTTGGAACAATAAAAATAATTTTGAAAAAAATGAAAAAGTTTTGAAGAAAAGTGGAATAAGTAATATGTATAACAAAGACTTAATTTCACCTTTTATCTTTTTAATTTTTAACCAAATACGATACTTAAAGAAGGAAGAAGAAGAGATCATTCTACCACTATCACCTCCATTGTGATAGTGGTAGAATAATCTATAAAATTTCTTAATAATTTTTGGTAATATTATGATTAGATTTTTTCCTTTACAAAAAAACTGCCAAGTTTTAAAAAATAAAAAATTTAAAAATTTCTGTCTAGAAAAATGCCTTTACCTTACCTCATTGCTTTCAAATTTTTTTTCAATTCAATTTCGTGGACCGCCCGCCGAACAAATTCTCCATCATTTTAACAAAAAATCTTTATTTTCTCGGATATATTCTACTCTTTCCTCAATATCTTTTTTTATTCCTTTGTTTGTTTTTTGGATAAAAAGTGGAAAAAATGAAAGTTTTTTATTGTTATATCTTTTAAAGGTTAAAAGTTGGTTAGACAAAAGTGTTGGGGCTTTTAAAGGGAATTTGTATTTTTTTTTTGATAAATTGGATATTTACGTAGTTAGTTTTTCTCCTTTAAAGAACTATTAAAAATAAGATTTAAATACATTAAAAGAAGGAACCTTCTAGCAATTTTTTTGGTCCTAGTTTTTTTAAACAATTAATTTTTGAGCTTGTAAAGTTTAAAATTATTGGATTAAAAAATATAGAATTTATCTAAAATTATTCAAAATATTAATTTGTTTGTTTGTGTACATTTAAAGCTTCTACTTTTGTATAGCTCACATTTCTTTATTTAAAGGATTTTATTTTTATTCAAAAAAAAGTTTCATTTTTCAAAATAAATGAAGAAAATTTGTAGCAAAATATATGGAAGAGTGAGAGAGAAATATGTAAATTTTAGACAATAAACTAATTAGTTAGTTGATAAAAACGAGAAGAAAAAAAGTTGTAATAAGTTTGGAGATATTTATAAATTTATTTTAAATAAAAATAAATTTTGATAGAAAAATACTTTCTTTAATTTTAGGAAGAGGAAAGTAAATAAAATTTTTAAAGATAATATTTTTTAAAATATTTTTATAAAACTATAAGGCATGAAAAATGATTTTGTATCCTAAAAATTAATTTTTTTTCTTATCCAAATAAACAATATATTTTAGAAAATTGAGGGTATATTTACTTAATTTTTTCTGATTTTCTTTTTCATTTATTTTTAATCAAAAACTAAATTCAAAGATTGTTCATTACGCCCTTCACCATTTTTCACAACACATTTGTACCTTTAAATAAAATAAAATATTTAATTTAATTTAAATTCCAAAATACTTTGCTTGATCTTCTTTTGTTGGATCATTTATTTCCAACAACAAAATTGTTCCGTCTGGTTCACTACTGTCCTTTTCAGTTGATAATTTAATTCTGTTATCAGTTTTGAGTGGGCTTTCATCCTTTAAAAGAAATGTATTTAATAAAGGAAAAGTTATAAGCATTCTTTATAAAAGATGGGATCCAAAGCAGAAGCAAATAAATAGTATAGTATTAAGCTTGATCAAAGCTTTGTCTTTCAACGAACGTTTTTGGCAGTCTCTAATTATAAATACAACTTGCCTTGAACCATTCAGCTTTCATTTCAATATGTGACTTGACTCGAATCTTTATTTGAATAACTTTTCCACCATCTTTTTGTGTAATTTTTGGCTTTTCATAAAATTCGGGAGCATCTTTATTTAATTAATTATATGTACTAGTACAGAGTGACCAGAAATTAATGGGGCACTTTTCATTTGTTTATAACTTTTTTAGTTCTTATCATTTTTAAAAGATTTAAAGTTTATTTTATTGCCAATTCAATCCTGCAATAATATTGATTTATCTTCCAATGGTTTTAGGATTCCAATAATTTTAACTCATTGGAGAAATTTTTTGGTTAAGTCTTTCTAAAATTATTTTATGAGGTTGTTATAATGGTGGACCTTGAATGTAGCATGAAACCTAGATTTAAAATTATTTGATTCCTATTATCTTAACATTGAATAAAGATGTGAAAAAATAAAGTGTCCCATTAATATCTTGGTTACCCATGCTTATTTTGTAAAATTAATCTTAATAAGCTATATTCTAATAAAGCATCTACTAATCTACAAAACTCTAATAATTTCTATTAATTTCTAGCAATTCTAAGAAGCGGCATTCTTAAGGAATTTCCTTACTTTTTAACCTTTCAGGGTCTAGACTTTTGCACAATTCAAAATTAGTTCCCGAGTGATGACACTTTTCTCCATCACCGGTTTGTATACCTTAAATGAAGGAAAAGTAAAAAGATTTTTCTGTTCGGCACGTAAGAATGCCGCCCCACAATACCTTTCTAAAATAGCTCTAATTTATTTTAACTTACTTCCAGATTTGACTGTAAATGTTGCATAATTTTCTTTGCCATCGGGGCTGAAAAATACCTGAAGAATTTTGTTTAAATTTTGTAATAACATTAATTAATTTTTCACAATCAGTTCCTCAATTAAAATATTTTACCAAGAAGTTTGAAAAATATTTCCTTTCTACCTTCCAAGAAAGGCCCCTTCCTATATTTACTGAAAGTACAAACTCACAGCTTTATAAGTTCCTTGCATGCTTTTGTCATAATTTTTAATCTCGCAAATAATCAGTTTTTTGCCTCCTTCTTGTTCCTGAGTGCTCATTCTGTAGGCGCCAGTCCCTGAAGCTATTTCCTTTTCTTCTAAATACCATTTGGTTTTAGTTGCTTCAGCTCCGAGAACAGAAACTTCAAGGAAGACGGAGTTGGTCTGTTCATCATGCCGAATTTTTGGTTGGCCTTGGATGGCGGGTGGAGACATTTTTTTATTTGCAAGAAATTAGAAATATTTTGTAATCGCTAATAACTTTTTATTAATAAAAATTTAAAAAATTATTTAAATATAAATATTAAATATAAAAAATTGAACATATAATTTAAAAACTTTAAAATTCTAAATGACAGAATTTTTTAAATGACACGAACAGAAAAGAACAACTGTTCTTTTAAAATTAAAATCTTGATGATCACTTTAAAATTAAAAAATATTTAAACTTAATAATGTTCAAAAATTACAACTTTAATTTTTTAAAAAGAAATACGAGAAGATATAGGTATTTAAGTAATATAAAGCTTTAATCCACAATTGTTCTCTTACCCGTTCTCCTTTACTTTTAAATATTTTTTAGTTAATTCTCTTAACTTTTCTCTCTATCATTTTTCTCTCTTTCCACTTTTCAGATGTGTGGGCGTGAAAGCGACTGATCTTTTTTACTTTTCTTTTAGACATTTTATTAAAAATCTCTTATAGACAAATCCAATAGATTGAAACTTTAACAAAAATTTAAATAAATAAATGAAAGAATGGAAAGAAACAAAAAAGGCAAATCAAGAGATGGGCTTAAAACTGTTTTGGAGAAAGAATAGTTTTTATTCGATCATTTATCTGATCACAAATTAGAAAAATAATAAAGCTAATTTCCGCAAAGTTCATAATTAAAATTATTTAACAGAATATTTATAGAATATTTGGCTTTATAGAAAATATTATATAGAATATTTGGCTAGAGTGCACTTTAGTAACGTGATCTAAAAATAGATGATTTATATGTCATTCGAAAGAGCTCGTCGAGATGAGGCAGAGGCCTTATATGAGGGCTACGGTCATCGGTCAGCGAAGACCATGCCCGGCCTACCCTCCGTAGCAGCACAAAAAGTTCTTCCAGCGAAGATTCTGTTGGTCATAACTTTGTTCATAATCATCCACTCGAGCTGATTTTAGTGTCATTCAACTCTTCTCGTCGAGCCCTTTTGAATGAGCTATTATTTATACATTCGAATTTTTCACTCCAAAAATCCCCCCATAAATTTGACCATTTCGACCCTATATCTCGCTCATATGCTCATATATATCGTCCTCGTGCTAATTTTGATGTCATTCGACTCAGCTCGCTGAGCTCTTTCGAATGACATATAAATCATTTATTTTTTAGATCACGTTAGGCCATAATTATTTTTCTTTGAATTAAAATTTTTTGTGTGTTCAATTTTAATTAACTTTTTTTAAATTAAATAAAATTTTCTTTATTATAGTTTTTACTCCCAGAAAGATAAAAGAAAATTGATTAAATTCACTGATCCTTTTTAAAATTATATACTATGTAGTCAAGTTTAATATCTTTTAATTTTCGAGTATCTCTCTTTTATTTTTGTTTAGAAGATTTGTTTATTTAGCTGATAATTTTTGAAAAACTAAAACAAAAATTGAATTCTGCCATACCAAACCACAGAATTTTTTAAATTTAATATACAAACAATTTTGCCAACAATTTTTTTATATTTAATGAAATATAAAAAAATTAATTTAAAATTTAATGCAAACTAATTTATTATTCATTTTTTATGATAATAAAATTAATTTTTCTGTGTGGAAACTTTTTACTAGATAATATTTTTTGATTAAACTATTTATTTATATTTTTTTTTAATTTTTGTCTGAAAATACATATAGGGGTGTATTCAAATTAATTTTGATTTCTCCGAGATTTACTTCGAGATCTAAAATAAAAAGTTATAAATTATGCGAAGGTTGGACAGTTGAAGGAGATCAGGGACTAGCCGGGTTAGTATGATCTACCTAGACTGAAAACTAGCATTCTCCTTCCTCTTCTCCACGGTCTACCAAAAAATAATTAATTTATACGTGACCCTATTTTTATTAAAATAAATTTATATTTTTTGTAGAAAAAATACCAATTTATTTTTAAAATGCAAAGTAACTCCTTTAAACAATGCAAAGTTTGTGAAACAAAAGAAAATGTTTGTTTTCATTATGGAGTTATTACATGTAGGGCTTGTGGGGCTTTTTTCAGGTATTTTTTATTTTGTTTTATTTGGAAAAATTCTTTTAAAAGGCGTTATCTTGAAAACGAAAAAAAGAGTAAATACAATATATGTAAATGTTTGCAAAAACAATTGTTGTTAAAAGAGAGTAAAATTGAAAGAAGTTGGGAAAATGTAAAAGTTGTAGACTTGATAAATGTTTCTCTGTTGGAATGAAAAAATTAGGTTGTCAAAATATTTAAAAATAATTTTAGAAAGTGATTTTAGAAATTGGATATTTACGTAAAGATATATGCCGGGAAGCAATGGACGAAGAAAGAAATGAAATTAACGTAAATTTATTTTATTTTTAAATGGGAATTTTGCATATTTCAGTGCATATTTTGAACTTTTTCGGTGCTTTTTCGGTCAACTTTTATAATCAAATAATAAATTATGAATTTTTTTGCTTAAAGCCTTAATCCTTCCAAATTATCCACTTTACCGGTTCCACGGTTACAGTTCCGGAACTGTAACTTCTCAATCACTGCTCGGCAGTCATTTGTTCAAACCCGAGTAAACGAACTAGATTATTTAATAGCTTTTAAATGGGTCTAATCTACTCTCTACTTTTTAAGCTTCCAAATCCTACAATTGTTGACACAACCATCAAAGATCTACAACAGATAAATTCAACTTTACCAATCATTGAAGCTAAAAAACGTATTATGCATGCATTTGATGATTTGGATGATATATTCCTTAAAGGCCCGATTTTGTTTGAAGAAATAATTTCATCTAATTTTAATATTTTTCGTTTAACTGGGAATTTTTCGGTAAATTTTAATTTAATTTTTAATAAGAATTAATTTTGTTTTAAAGCCAAATACATCTCCAATACCTTTTGATGAATTAAAAAGTTGGAAAGCTTTCTTTGAAAATAATATGATGCTTAATGAACGCTTTCACAAATATTTTTTAGTTGACAGACTTTTGTGTGTTGGCATAGCTAAATCTTTGCCTGTTTTTGAAAAATTGACTTTATCTGATCAGGTAATTAGAGCAATTTATATTTTGTATTTACCTAACTTTCCTCTCAGAAAACAAAAAATGAAAATATTTAAAAAAATATAAAAAAACAAAAATTATCCTTCCTTGGGTTTTTTACTAATTTGATTCGGAAAGCTCTTTAACCATGAGTAAATTTTTGGATGAGTTGTATAAAAAAGTTATTTTTATTTTTATAAAATAGATTGCACATCTAAGGCAGATTTGCCATTTGTTTATTTGCTTTACAAACACCTACCTAGCTTGGGAATTAGGCTTTGAAACTTGGGCACGTAAAGATTATGTTGGGCCTGCTCTTGCTATTATGAATAATAATGTATATTTACATGACGAAAAGTAAATATTTTTCTAATAATTTTACTCGATATTCTAATTTTATTAATAAAATTCTCCACGGTCTGGCAAATTTACAGCGTCTTATTTAGGCCATACATTGTGCATACTAGATTCTAGTGTATGCCAAAATCATTCTATCCAAAAAATGAAAAGGGGTGGAAATTTGTCGATCCCTTGTAAAATAATTTAAATTTCTGATTGAAAAGATATGAAATATTTTTTAATTTTAGGATGCTCGAATGGGCAGATTATTCATTTACAAAATCTGTTGTTCACTTCAAACGTGCTACATTAACAAGCGTTGAATTTGCTTTGTTAATAGCTATTATTTTTACAAAATCGGGTAAATACTTTAATTTGAAATAAGAGTTAATGGCCATAGTAGAGCTAATGCTATGGAATACGCTCGCGCCTAAACATGCCTCATATCATTTCGATTTTTTTATATTTAAATAACTTTAATATTTTTTAAAAAAGATGCTGAAGGCTTGTCTGTTGAAGGAAAAGAATTACTTTATAACGAATCTGTTAAATACACAAATATTTTACTTCGATATAATCAACGAAGATTAGGTTTAATTGAAGGGGCTCAGCGATTGGATGAATGTTTTCGTTTAATTAATCGAAGTATTGAAACTGAATATACCACAAAGTTAATGCTTTCGCACCAACTTAAATATTATTCAATGGATGTAAATCACTTTAAAGATTCAGACATTTTAAAAAAATTATTGGAAAAAAGGGACTAAAAATGAATATGACTTATAAATACTGTATAACCTCTATCAATTTCCTTTCCTCGATTAATTGTCCCTTTATCGAAAGTTCACCCATAGTAATTATTCAATGAAATACATAAACCCTTTTCTCATGTAATTTGTAAAATATTTTTCCTATTTTTAACTTTTCTAAAATTTCTGTCTTCTTTTGAATTCTTAATTAAGGTTGGTTGATCCAAAAAAGACCGGATATCCAAAATCTTCGGTTAGGATATCCGAAGATTTCCAAGTATCTGTCAACTCTTTTTCCTTTTTAATGTAGATTATTTAGTGGTCTGTCATTTTTCAACCATATATATACTCTATTTTTAAAACACTTTTCGAAAAATTTTCCAAAAAGTGTTTTTAAAACGTAGTAAAAAATTTAAAAAGTTACAACCTACACCTATACTACTAATGTTTTATAAAAAAATGTTTTAATAAATTCAAAAATTAATTTAACAAAAAATATAATTTTACATAAATCTCTGAGAAAAAATTATTTTGTTGAAATAAAAGAGATCTTAAAAATTAAAAAAAATATTTTGAGTTGAGAAAAAAAATCTTTAAAAATTATCTCTTAATACAAATTATTTTCTCAACTATTTATTTATAAAAGTGAAAAATACCCGCAAAGTCTTATTTTTAAAAAAATCATTAATTAATTAATTAATTATACTACACTAGTAGCAAAGTCAGAATTTTTATTATTAGTAACAATTGTAGGTTTTGATCTTTTCCATTGGGCAGCTTCTAAAGCTAAATTCCCCCCTCCTCCTTTTTGTTTAATTTCATTTCCATTATTTATTTCTTTTCTAGTTAAAGTCCCATAATCATTTCCAAACGAAGAAGTATTTCTGTATCCATCAACTGCTTCAAATGTTGCTTGAGAAGTTGTACTACTACTTGCTGCACTTCCAACACGGCTATTATTGCTGCCTAATGTTATCTACAAAAAATATTATTTTTTGATTAGGAAAGTTATAATTGTTATTATATGTAATTCCCTCCCTTCTAACAATAAATTTAGCGATAGATAGGGTTATATAAAAATGTGATGTTATAAATAATGTGTGAGCAAATTTGTTTGCAACTATAGAAATTGACTCGAAAATCTAATTTATATTAACAAACCGATCCAGAAGGAGTCCCCGTTCCATTCAAACTAGATCCTCCCCCTGTTGCTTCAATTTTAGATTGCCAAGTATCCCCAAAAGTTAAAGTGTTTTGTTTTTGATATTGGTGTTGTTGGTTTTTATCAATTGTTGATTGATTATTTGTTGTACTCAATGAGAGAGCTATTCTTTGCTTTAAGAAATTATTTTAAATTAATTATAAATATTCTTTAAATGGGTAAATGAGTGTGTTTAGACAATTTGGCAGGATTTGACGATATGTCAGTGAAACCAAAATCGATTTGCTATATAATTTCGATTTAAAGTATATTATTTAATCCATAACAGACTCTATCGTTAATTACCCAAAATATACCCAAACTAAAACATTTAAAAAACTAACCGGATGTACTCCATCATAAATTCTTAAAGTATTATTAACACCATCTCCTCCTCCTCCTCCTCCTCCATTTCTTTTAGTTAAAGTTCCATATCTTTTCTGTGTATTATATCCATTTTCGTTGTTACTTTGTTGTTTAAGAACAGCCATAATTTGTGGTGGTTCACTTAAATTTGTTTGTTTTTGTTTAAATTCTGATTGTGCCAAAGAATTTAAACGATTAGAAGAACGATTTTGATTAGGCGAAGAAGAATTATTAACTAAGGAAGGAATATGTTGTGCAGCTGTAGTTAATCCAGAGGACGCAATACTTGTTTTTGAACAACGTCTTTGTATTGTAGCATAACTTTCTGTGGATGTTGGGCATTGTAAATTATTATTTATATTTGGATTTATTGGAAGATTTGCTCTATTAATAATTGGAGAAGGTTGGGGCTGTTGGGAAGTACTATTAAAACTTCTAGTTAAAGTGCCTTGTTGTTGATTTTGAGAATTGTTTTGATAATGGAGATAATTTTGTTGTGGTAATAATGAAGCCCTATAAGTAGCATATTCGTTGTCTCTTTGTCTTTGCTATAATTTTTTATAAAATTTTATTCTTAATTTGTGAAAATTTATTTAAAATGTTCATTCTGAGGATAGGAATCAACCTTTCACAAGTCTTAAGTTTGAAACTTTCGACAAACCCACCTATTTAAATAAAAATTATTCAACAAAAATGCCAAAACCACCAAAAATCTTTTCCAACCTGAAGAGTGCAAACAGCATTATTTGTTGTCATTTGTTCTTTCATCAATCTTCCTTCATCAATTCCTCCAATCAAAGGCGGAAGAGAACCTCCTACTCGTTGATAAGGTGGAGCGGCCAATGGAACTGGAGATGAATCTGGAGATCTCGGTTCTAATCCAAAATGTTGTGGTTGTTGAAGTGATTGGAAATGTTTTAAAGGTTGATGTCTGTGTCCCAAATCCGGGGTTTGTTGAGAAGTAAATGTTCGTCTCTGAAGTGAATAGCTTCCAGGAAGTGAAGTAGAAGCAGTTGTAGTTATGGCAGGGGCCATTTGAGCTCCAGAACGGAGCCAAAGAGGGAAATCATTAGAAGAGCAATTATTTATTACTTGACGCATTATGGAAGGTTTGGCTACAGGATCGTCTGTAAGGAACATCTAAAAATAAGGAAAAATATTTTTAATAACACATTTTTAACTTTAATCGCCCATCGAACTTTACTTAACCCAAATACTATCTATCATCTCTTCAAAAACAATTATTGACCCTATCTGAAAAAGAGGGCGGTTTGATTTTTTTCATCATTTTTTTCCAACCTTAATTTATAAATAATGGTCAGTCTTTTCTTCCTCGTTCAATTCCACTCTTCTTACTTGTGGCATATTCAATTGAGAAGACAGAAAAGACACATACACTACAGACAAAACACGGACGGACAAAACACGGCCGAGCACTACAACACGGCAGAGCTGCGTCGAAATAAAAAAATCTTCGAAATTCGGAAATCGAAAATCGAAAGAAATCCAAAAATATCGAAATCGAAAATCGAAATTTTATAAAAATCTTCGAAAATCGGAAATCGAAAATCGGCAGAAAAAAACGTCGAAAATCGAAAATCGGTAATCGAAAATCGAAATTTTTTAAAATAACTAAAAGAGTTAAACAATCCGCAATATGGAGATATAAGTGTTAATCTTGAGATATAAGGGGATTCAATGGATTAATGGTAGTCTTAAGAGATGTCAGTGATCGTAGGGATATACAGGATTAGGGGATTGACTAGAGACCAATTAAATCCGCACCCTAGATCACTTTAAATCCTTTATTCCTCCGATATTCTACTTACCCCTTGATACCCTTGATATCCCATCCTCATATATCCCTCTTATTATTGTAAGGCAAATGGATTAATTGGAGGCTCGGGTGGAAAGTCAATGATAATATTATTTAGGTGGATTTGGGTAGATTAAGGGGGATATTATATGATATCAGGCGAATATGAGGGATATCAAGGGTTACGCGGGATTTGGGCGGATTAAAGGGAATCTCGCGATCTTCTTATCCCTTATTTTTATCCCTCCATCTTTCTTAACCTTTTTTTGCGCCGCAGGCGAAAATTTTCAGAATTTTGAAGATCATTAAGCCAAAAAGTTCCATTTTCAGCGCCGCAGGCGAAAATTTAGAGAATTTTGAAAGATCCCTAAGCCAAATTTCTTCCTTTTTCTGCGCCGCAGGCGAAAATTTTGAAAATTTTGGAAGACTAGAAGACAGATTTCTTCATTTTTCAGCGCCGCAGGCGAAAATTTTGAGCATTTTGAAAGGCTAAGTAGCCAAATTTCTTCATTTTTGGCGCCGCAGGAATAAAATCTTAAGAGAAAAGATAATGCAATTTTGCAAAAAAAAATCGAAAATCGAACGAAAATCAAAAAAACTAAAATTATCGAAATCGAAAATCGAAATTTTATGAAAAAATTCGAAATTCGGAAATCGAAAATCGGTAGAAAAAAACGTCGAAATTCGAAAATCGAAAGTCGAAAATCGAAATTTCGACGCAGCTCTGCAACACGGACGAGCACGACCGAGCACGGACAGGCAAAACACGGACGAACAGACGAGCACGGACTGACAAAACATGGACGAGCACGGACGAACAGACGAGCACGGACAGACAAACAAGTGTGTGTGTGTCCGTCCATGTTTTGTCTGTAGTGTATGTGTTTTCTGTCCTCTTAATTGAATATGCCACAAGTAAAAAGAGTGGAATTGAACGAGAAAGAAAAGAAAAAATTAAGGTTGGAAAAAAAATGATGAAAAAAATCAAACCGCCCTCTTATTCAGATAGGGCCCAATTATTTACATTATCTCCATGTACGAGTAAAAGAGCATTTTTAAGTTCATTTGGACTTCTCTTCTCGCAATCCTTTCCATCAGAAATTTTATGTGCATCTTGGAGAGAAATTAATTCTTGAACTTCGTAATGAACACGGAATGGCCAAAGACATTTAATTGTAAGTATACACCAAAGCAATACCCAAACAAACATGTAAACCAAATCGGCCATTAGGCAACAAAGAAGAAAAGGTTTTTCTTCTTTCTAAACAAAATTAAATTTTAAATAAGTCATCATTTGATTAATCAAAAGGTCCTTATAATTAATCAAAAAATTTACATAATATAGAAGTCCTATAGCATAAAAGGCAGGCGCTTTCACGGCTGCTACCAACAACAATAAAGTAATAGAAAATACATGTGGTGTTAATCCATCACAAAAAGTTGAAGAAATAACAATATCTTCAGCTTGAATACAAGGCTCATAATTTGTTTTTATTTGTGGAGATCTTCCAAAAGAAGGATTTGAACGTCGACAACGATTTAAATGTCTCAATTTTGATTGACTTGAAGTAAATTTAGCATAACCAAAAGAATATAGGGCTATAGGTGCTAATTGCATTAAGGCTAAAACAAGCCAAAGAGTTGCTATTAATGCTAGAGGATGGAAGAGAAAAGGAAGTGAACGAAGGGCCCATAAATGTTGACCTAAAATAATTAATGTTTAGTTAGAAAAACTAATAGTAATCGTATGGAAATAAAGAAAAATGAGGCGATTCAGTTTTGATCAAGACTGTTTTGATTGGGACTCAGGCTTGAAAATTTTTTTGTTTTGACAAAAAGAGAGACAACTTTGGAGCTCCAATCCACTTAATAAGGAAACAAACCAATTCCCACAGGTCTCGGTCCATAAAAATTAGTTTCTTGAATTCTAAATAAAATAGAAAATCCAAAATATGTCCACATAATATTTGCACTTTGAACAAATAAAAAGATTGAAAAAAGTATTGAGAATGCTCGGCTAGCTCTCCAAAATACAGCTGGATATGTTGTTGAGAAAGCAATTAATGCTACTAGAAGATTTGTAAATTCTAAAGGAATACCAAATAAACGGGCATGCATCAAAACTTTAAATTAAATTTTATTTTTAAAAAGAAATAAATTCTTTTTTAACTTGGCAAAAGATTAGGTGCTAAAGGAGAAGCTGATAATTCGTCAGAAGTTATTTTGAAAGATTGAAGTCTTGTTTCCCCCATTGGAAGGTTTGTAGCGAGTTGGCGTGCTCTTTGGAATACAAAGTCAAATTCAGAATTTAAAAAATCTCCTTAAAAAGAATTTTTTATTGTTAACTAATTTTAAAATTAATTAAAAAGACAAAGAAAGGTTTTCTTCTTTCAATTTTCAGCCTTTATTTTTTAAAAAATTTTTTTCATATTTTATTATACCAATAAATTTTAGATCAACATTATCTTATTTATTTTCTCTTCCAAAATCTTTCAATTTTTTATAAAAAGTATTTGTCACTTTTAATTTATGTTGCAATATGGGGGAAAGTTGTAACTCCCTCCACATATTTTTATTTTAAAAAGCATGTAAAAGAATTTAAAGTTTAATTAATTTACTTGTTTAATATTTAGAGAAAATAAAAGTAAATGGCACTTTGAGGCACCATTTAATTTTGTTAATTTTAATATAACTCTCTCCTCTAATAAAATATTTTTTCAACTCTATAAGAAATTAAACTTACCAGAATTTATAAAACCATAACGATATAATTGTGCAAGCATTGTTTGATGTGCAAATAATTGTAATAAAGCAATAAGTAAATGTAAAGACTGTGCTGGAGGAGGTCCGTGAGTCCATATAGAACGTATACAATGGCAAAGGCGATAAGCTAAAAAAGAAAGTTTACTTTGATTTTTATCAAAGGTGACGGAATTTCTCGTAATTGGAAAAATTTTGGAGCATTTCAATTTCTCCTACAGATCCCTTTACTGGATAAAATTTCCACGTCCAATCTCTCTTATAGATTTAATAGACTTTTTGTTTAAAAACCTACAAAATTTTCTTCTTTTTCGTTGTGCATTCTGTCCCTTTCCTCCTTTAACAAGTTCAATTACTCTCCTCGGACGTGCCCCCAATTTGTCATTATCATTTGCTAAATTTCCAACTTTAATCAGGCTAGAGATGAGAAAAAGAGCAATTAGAGGTATACACGCCCCCAAAACAGAAATAAATATTGTTAGCCATAAACGTGGAAATGAGCCTGTTGGCCATTGTATTTCTGTGTATAAACGATAACGTTCAAATCCAAGAAAAATAAGCCAGCCTTGGAGTAGTGAACAAATTATGCAATACCAAATCTGTGAGGGAAAAGAAGGAATTATGTAAAGAGCAAAGCAACTCACCGATAATAAGGAATTTGGACTAATTTGGAAAAAGAATTTAGGCATTACTTTTTATTTTTTATTTAAATGTTGTCAATTTAATATTTAATTATTAAAAATTAAATCTGAAAGTTAAATAAAAAGTTTTAAATATTTTTTTGCAAAAATAACCAAAGATTCTATTTCTAAAATTTCAAAAAAAAGGAGAGAATATTTATTTAGATTTTATGGGAAAATTCTAAAAATAAAAAGTGGATTTCTAAAAATGTAAATAAATAGAGAAGAGTAAAAGCTTTTGTTTCCAATTTTTAAGAGTTTGAAACAGAAAGAGAGGTAGGTAGAAAATATTATTTTAGTTTTGTTTGTGTGAAAAATGTAGCCAATGCTGACCAACAGAAAAAACAAAACGATTGGGGATAAAAATATTTTTCAATCTTTTTAAAAAACAGGTAATAGCGAAAGTAAACAATAAAATTAAATAAATAAGAAGAAAATAGGTCTAGACAAAATTAAAGTAATAAACCCTAGATAGGAGAGGTCATTAAAATGGGATTGACATAAAACAAGAAAATTACAAAAAATCGCTGTTAGCATTAAGAGTTTAGCTTTTGAAAACTTAGCTAGAACAATAAAATCTTGTAGTGATATTAAAGTGGATCAGTTTATGTCCATTAAATGAGAAATTATAAGTGAAATTTCTGAAAATTTAAAAAGTAGTTCTTGGTATTAATTTATTTCTTTATAAGGAATATTCAATAAATACAACTTAAAATTAAAAATATATTTGCATATTCCAAGTGCCAATTTTATAAAAATCTGACATCTAATATTCCAATATTTTCAATAATAAATAGAAAAATTTAAAAAGCAAAATAACTCAACTAGAAAATAACAGGATTAGTGTTTGGCCTAAAGCCTGGGAATTTTATTCAAGCAGAGAAATGCTTAGAAGAGCTTTCTCTCTTAAAGGATGCGCAATACTTTTGGATTAAAGGGGGGGGGGAGGAATGTGGAATTGGCCAAAGGCTAGTTATAGCCTCCTCCAAGTTCGAAACGAGTATGTCAAATAAATGCGCAGTAAATAAATTTAAATAAAAACTTTCAAATTTACAAACTATTTGATAAATAAAAAGTCTCGAATTGCAAACACAAATTGGAAGAAGCAATCCCTAAGGGTTGAATGGTCAATAGTTGAAAGTTTTTAATAAAATATTTAAGAGAGAAGCGCCTGTTTATTCTTTTTTTGACATTTCTCCGACTTGGATATATTCTCTCATTATTTTATATTTTAAAAGTAAATATATATAGAAGAGGTATATTAGGGACAAAGTATTGGGGACAAAAACCAAAGGGCGTGAAAAATGTTAAAAGGGCAATGACCTCCTCTTCTTCTTTGTACTTTTTAACCCCCCCCCCCCCCCCTTCGAGAAAAGTGGAAAAAGAGGAGTTATTATCCTTTTGTTGTCCACTTCGAGAAAAATTAATGAAAAATAAAAAGGAAGAGCCAATATAAAAAATGTAAAGAGAGACAAGTTAAAAATAAAAATAGAGAGAAAATTTTGGAAGGGATTTTTAAAATTATGGCCAATTAGATTGTTTAATGTCCAGAAAAAAATAAAAGGAAATAAATGCAGATATAATCAAATGTGTCATTTTGATGACCCCAAGAGATTTTTAATGAAGAATATTTAAATATTTAATTACTAAATTAATAATTAGAAGGAGATAAAATAAATTTATTTATTAAAAATATTTGTCTAATACAAAAATTAAAATGAGAAAATAAAAAATAATATTTTTAGTTAAAGAAAATTAAAGTTCTCTTTATTCATATAAAACTAAAAGGGGTACTTATCCCTTATACCACACCCCCTCAAAGTAGTGTCCAAAATGTCATATATGGGGTAATAAAGGGTGCTGATCACGATTATGGTGTTTATTTCTCAATATAAGAACCCCCTCACCCATAAATTGTCATGGTTCATAATGGTCAAACTTCAAGTTTGGACGCATTTGACTACCACAATGGCAGAAACGTTCAGTATGAAGCAGAGCTGCGTCGAAATAAAAAAATCTTCGAAATTCGGAAATCGAAAGAAATCCAAAAATATCGAAAATCGAAATTTTATAAAAAAATTCGAAAATCGAAAATCGGCAGAAAAAAACGTCGAAAATCGGTAATCGAAAATCGAAATTTTTTAAAATAACTAAAAGAGTAGTAAACAATCCGCAATATGGAGATATAAGGGTTAATCTTCAGATATAAGGGAATTCTGTTGTTTGATGGAATTCTGTGCTTAAGAGATATCAGTGATCGTAGGATTAGGGGGCCAATAATAATATTAATAACGACCAATAATCACACAGAAAATAAATATTAGTGCATTAATAAATATAAGTGCAAAATAAATATTAGTGCATTAATATTGCTCATACCTATATATTTATTTAAATAAAAACTTGAAGTTTGACCATTATGAACCATGACAATTTATGGGTGAGGGGGTTCTTATATTGAGAAATAAACACCATAATCGTGATCAGCACCCTTTATTACCCCATATATGACATTTTGGACACTACTTTGAGGGGGTGTGGTATAAGGGATAAGTACCCTAAAAGGTTTTTGAAAAAAAACGTTAAGGCGGAAACGATAAAAATTAAGAAAGACATAACTGAATAGCCTTAAAACTTCTTAAACTTAGTGAGGATGTAGAGACATAGTTAAATATTGTAAATTTAAAGAAAGTAAAAAACATTTCTTGTATGTAATTCTTTACCGATAAAAATTATTTTTAAATATTTTTTAAACTTTTTGGGAAAAGTAAAGGGAAGAACGGCGCCAGAAGGATAAATTTTTATTTATTTATTTTGAACATCTAAAAAATGATGGAGGGAGAAAAGAAAAGCTGATTACGCAAGGAACAGAGGTAAATAAAATAAATAAATGAATGAATGAGGGATTGACCTAGTTTTAAACAAAAATCTCCCTCCTTTTCCCTCCTTTTTTTATTTGTAATTTAAATTCTAATAAAAATTAAGTAGATTTTAAATTATTTTTAGTTTGGGTTTTTTTTAATTTTTGATTAAAGTAAGACGATTTTAATTTTCAAAACTTTAGGTAAAAAAATTACAAAACACAAAATTAGGTGTTTTTTTTGTTCTAATCACCTAAATTAATAAGGAAAATAATTAAATATTTATATAAGTAATTTTTAAATAAATTAACCAGCTACATAATAAGATTATTTTAATAAAAATTATCAATAAATTTATTTAAAAAAATAAAAGGATGCTTTTGTTTTCTTTCAATTTTATATATTTATTAATGCCAGCTGCATTGGGTTATTTTTACAGGAATATTGATATATTTATTATTTAAGAAAATGAGAGCCAGATGAGCAAGCTTAAAAAATATAAAAATGAAGAGGAGAAAGGAAGGAATGAAAAAAGAATAATAAATGCGCAAAGTTGTAAAAATTAATAATTTATTTTCTTTTTAAAATTAAATTGTAAAAATTATGAAAAAAATATGTACATATTTGTTTGGAGTTAAAAGAATTGTGAGGGAAGGGTTAGAGATTTGATTTTAAAAAAGTTTTGAGAAGTTGAGGGCATCAGAGTATTAAAATTAAATTTTTTTAATTTAAAAAAATGAAAAACTTTTTAATAAAATTTTATTTTTAAATTAAAAATATATTAGCTAGAAAATGAGGAAAAGCTAATTTTTAAGTCCTTTTCTCACTCCCTACAATGGACAAATGAGTGGACTATGTTTAGAGTTTTTAGTGGACACAAAAAGTAAGCAAGCAAGTAAAAACTGGAAAAGCCAAAAATACTTCCTTGTATTTTTAATAGGAGGCTAACTCTCCCGACTTTTTACTCTTTCCCTTACTTAAAAAATAGCAGAAAAAAGAGTGCCGACAAGAGCGAGAGAGAAGAAGAAAATGCTTTTCATTCCCGACACCGCTAAACAAAATTTTCATAATTACACAGAGAATCTTTCCTCTATTGAAAAGACAAGTGGTTGAGAATAGAAGAAAAAAATGGCAAAAAAGGAGAGTATGTAGAAGAAAAAAATAAACAGAAAAAAATGCCAAGGCCAAAAAGAAAATAAAAATAATTTAAAGAAAATATCCATTTGGAAAAAGAAAAATGCCAAAAGAAGGCTTCTCCTATAAAATTGAAGGACTTATCTTTTAGAGAAATTTTTCTAATAAAATAGTAAAAAATGGAATTAGTGACCCTTACAAATTAACAATTTTAAATAAGAAAAAAAAATAAAATTTATTTGAAATTAAAAATAAAAAAAATATATTGAAATATTTGTTAATAAAGGAAATATGGGGAATAAAGTTTTAGATAATAATTTACTAAATTAAATCTTTTAATACAAGAAAAAATGTATTTTAATCTTTTCATATTTTTGATTTTGATTGTATTTTATTTCGAAAAAATATTTTCTAAAGGCTATGGAATATAAAAAAAATTTTATAGATAAGGCGGTGATATCGGGAAATATGTATCCAAATAAGTATCCAAATATGTATCCATATATCCACCAGGTAAAGGATATTTTACTCATTTAAATATAAAATTAAATTTAAGTATAATTTTATTTTTAAAAATATTTCATAAAAATTATTATTAGTCTTAACAATTTTTAATGTTCAAAACTATAAGCTTTTAAAAAATTATTTTTATATTAAAAAAGCTTTTAAAAAGTTTTCTTAGCAATGAATGAAATAAATAAAAAATAAAAAATTTAGGGCCAAAAAAACTTGTAATTGTTTTGACAATTCTTTAAAATTTCTTTTTATTTTAAAGAATCCATTAAATGTTCTAATATTTTAAAAACTCTTTAAATTTATTTTTTTAATATTATTTTTAGCCAATACTTTATCTCAACAATTAAGTTTTTATATTGTGTTTTTTTGTTTTTTAAAAAGTATTTTTAGGATCTAAAAAAGAAAAGCCAATTAATCTACAAGTATTTTTATACTTTTAATTAAAATATTTTTTAAATCTGAGAATAATTTTTTAAAATATTTATGATGGTATTAATGTAAATAATTAAGTATGTACAGTTTATGTTAAACTTGTTTAACTACTATTTAGGGAAAAATTAATTTAATTTTTAATATTTTTTAAAATGGCAACATTTTATTTTCTTTTATTATTTCCAACTCTTTCTCTCATAAATTAACTTAAAAAGTAAAAAAAATAAATAAAATTATCTTTCAAAAAAATTTTTTTACATTATTTATTTTATTTCCAATCAATTTATTTATGCCTTTTTCTTTTTTAATATTTATTTTTATTTATTTTATTTTTTCTCCTTTTTCATTTCCTTTTTTCTTTTCCCTCAAAAAAAGCTTTTAAAATAAGCTGTTGCCTGGCGGCGTTATTTTTTCTTTTATTTTTTTTTGTAAAGGTTTAGGCTTTATAATAATAATAATATCGCCTTTCAAATCCTCTGTTCTTAAATAAATAACATCATTTTCTCATTTAAGAATATATTTACCTAATTTTTATTTTATTATTTATTGTATAATTTATACATTTAATTTATATATTTTAACCAATTGTTTTATTTTATTAATAGAATATTTAAAAATTTTAAGCCGAAAAACGAAAGAGACTTTCCACCTAACCAAAAATTTAATAAATGAGTAAATTCTTACGATTAGAAATATTTTAGTGTAAATTACTATTTTAAATTAATTATTTTATAAATTATTTGTTTTGTAAATTATCTTTACAATTTTAAAAAGAAAATAATGTCTGTTGAAGAAGAAAAAAATAACAGAAGAACGAAACCTTTTTTGTACCTCCTCTGACTATCTCCTATCCAGAACTAGAAAAATGCCAAAGGAAAGCATGCCAAACATATACATATATTGGGTAGCTATTATACTATTTATTTCTTCTCTCACAGTCAAGGAATATATAAAGAATTTGGAGTGGATTTAAAACGGAAGAAAACCAGAATAGTTAATCTCCTCCACTACTTTTTCTTTCCTCTTTTTTTACTTCCTTATCTCATGTTGTAGCACTTCACTGAAAAATAAACTGAAAAATAACTGACTTAACTGATAAACAGTTTAGATAAATTAATTTTCATTTTCTCTTTTTATTATGTTTTACCAAGAATATCTTACATCTTCTACAAATCTTTATTCGAAGAAATGTCATTCAGTGTAATACCCCCTCAGTATTTCAAAATCTTTTTTTTATTTCTGTTTTATACATAACTACTCCCTCCCCTCCTTTAAACCTATGTTTCAACTCCCATTGACTTTTAAAGCGGTATAAAACCACAAATCCCCCCCCCCTTTTTTTTAGTTTTCTTTCCATCTCGCCTATTTTTCTTTTGTCTTGCTATTTGCGCCGTCGCAGTTTTATGCATTTTGTGGCTTTTTCCAATGAGGGACATATTTTTTTCTTTCAGCTTTTTAAGCTTTCCTCCTCTCCAAGTCATTCACTTTTTTCTCTTAAATTCTTTCACATTGACTTTTCTAGTAAAAGCAAAAATATAAACCATTTCTCCATTATACATTTTATTTTCCCATTATGGCAAAAATGGATTTATATATTTACAGAAAAAATTTGTGGCCATTAATGAGAATTTATTGAATTTGGCATTAATTTTTGAAATTCTTTTGTTAATGCTAATTAATTATGAAATCTTTTAGTTGGGTTTAATAGGGGATGTATATTGTATATTAGGGATATTTACAACTAAATATTTACCTTTATAGCTTTTCTTCCAATAGGTATATTGTTTTGTTCTTTAAAACAATATAAAAATTATCGACGATTGTCACAAAAATAATTATTATTTTTTTCTTTTAGTAATATAGTTAACAATGCCAGCTGTCAACTAATCAATCATTTAAATATATTTATTTGACTATCTATTCGATAAATATTCTAAAGAATTATCAAATCTCCACCAAATTAAAAACACAAACAATCTGTCCCACAAAAACCCCTCAAACGAGCCTTCTCCCTCTTTAATAATTGCCAATTCTCCACCAATTTGTCGAAGTGTCAACAGCAGCGACAGTCAAGAAAGTACTAATACAAATAGCTTTTATAGTGCGCAAAGTTGTGGTAAAGGTACACATTCTCTTCAATCATCATTGAATAGCTTATTAGAAAACGTTGAAGTTTCTGAAGAACAAAAATTAATTTTTGAAGAGAAAATTATTCTTAAAGAATTAAAAAGTTGTTCTTCTACTTCATCTTGTTGTTGCAGCTCTAATTGTGGAAATTGTTGCTGTAAGAGAACAACTACTATTGTTAGCAGTAGTTGTAGTACTGAAGAAACGTTAAAACAGAGAAACACTGATAGCCGAATTGTTTCCCCTTCGGTTTGATTTTTTGTATAATTTTATGGAAATCTGATTTCCCTCAAAAAACATTCTTTGTACTTTTCTTCTTTAAAGGTTCCACCAACACCCACTAAACAAGAATCTCCTCCATTATTTGTACAAACATCTAGGCTCGAACTGGATAGACTAAACGCCATCAGCAGCACTAAAGCCTGTGCTTGCGACGAGTGCATTCTTGCACGCCAAAGAGAGCAACACGAGAGAGGAATAACTGAAAGCAATATCCAACCAATGCCAGGTTCAAGCAGTAGTGGTGGAAGAGCAACTGCTGCTGGTAGTGGTGCACTTGCCACAAATTATGGTGCTTCTACATCTGTCGGTCCATCTAGCAGTAGTGGTCAATTTCCATTATGTAATGGTCCAACAGGAACCCAGACAATTGAGGAACAGATAAAACAAATTGATAGGATCACAAAAGTTAGTTGATTGATGAAGTTATCTATAGTAAATTGCCTGATTATTATTTAAAAAAGGATTCGTGACGTTTTAACAATCTTAAAACAAATACGGATTTCCCTCTGTATATTAAAAATTCTTTTTACTAGATAAGTACTGCTTAAAGGAAATTAGATTTTTATCCGATAAAAAAGCAAAACAATAGAAATTTTGCTTAACGAGACAAAAATTGAATTTTCACTAAGATTTTACACTTTCTTAATAAACCATTACATTTTTCTAAGTAAATATATTTATAGGAATGTGACAATTCTCGTAAAAGTCTAGAAGCTATAAATCGGAGATTGGATGACTTAACAGATGAAATGAGGAGATATCGAGAATTTTTAGGACATGAAAAAACAAGACGCGTCCCAGCTCTTTATAAGACAACAAATGCAGAACCTTTAAGTGTTTACAATGAAAGTATATGCAGATTAATAGATTCATTAACTTCACAATTAACTTTGGTTTGTTAATTACTTTTTAGAAGGAAAATTTAATTAATACTCTTTCAGGAATGGACAGAAAAATTACGGTCAATTCAGAATCAAACAATTGCCAGATTTCCAAACGAAAAGGGTTAAAACACAAAAGATATTCACCTATTTTTTCATTTTTGTGTTACAATTGTTAATTTTAATAAAACAAATTAATTACGTAATGTAATTTAACTTTTATTTTAATTTATGACTTTGAATTTATTAAAAAATATAGCCAGATTTTACATTTTAATATTGTTAAAAATTTAACAAATAAAAATCTCTCAGTATTATTTAAATACAAATGTATACCATGTATATTTCTTCTATTATAAAAGTGAATGTAAAATATAATATTAAGTATTTGAGGTTAATTTATACAGAACGATACACTCCACGTTAAAAAGATACCCCTAATCTTATTTATAGTATTTTACCAGAGTGGAAAATCACTGTGGGATGAAGTTCGGTGCTTGAAACTCAACAATAAAGATCTGAAACTTCATATCTGTTACAAAAAAATAAAACTTATATTTAACGATTTTTTCATAATTTGAGGTAAATCAAATCAGAAAAGTCACACAAGTTTAAACGTTAACCTAAAAACTAAATCTAACAATGAAGGTAGGGACATCTTTCTGACGTCGAAGTGTATATCTGAAAAGAATGTATCTTTAACGGTCATAAATTTTTTATATAACTGAAAAATATATAAGAAATTAATTTTATAGGTAAAGTGACAAGAGACAGGTATATCAATTCAATATTTTAAGAAATTGTGAGATAATATTTTTAGGGGCTGCCTGACGTCCACAACGACTTTCGACGCTTCCATCAGTAAACGAACTTAGAGATTTTGTTTTTTCCTTTAAAAAAATAAATATTTCTAAATATAAACTAACAAACATACTTTTCCAAAGATAAAACGGACAAAAAGAGGCATTAAACTCTCTTGATGAACAAGCTGAATCCATAAACGTCTAACAGGCTTTACACCAGTTTCATCATATTCAAATGGAGTGTTTCCATGTTCTAACAATAAATTTTGGTATTTATTTAATGTTGGTGTTGCAGCAACAGGTTTCCCGTGATTTTGATGTTGTTCACTGTCAGAAAGTTCCTTAATAGAGAAAGAGGTCAGGATTTTATCTGTTTTCAAATATTCAAAACCCCTACTTGAACATGCATATTTGGCAAAAAATCAGGAGGGCATTCAGTTAAATCTGTTCCGAGCTTTGCTTCAATTTGTGCAGCCCATAAATTAAGACATGTAATCGACTGTTCTAATTTTGGAAATCTTCTTGCAACTTCTGTAAAGATTAACATGTTAAATACAAAATTTATTTTCAGCTCTTACCTCTCAAATCAAAACCAGCAAGCTCAACAAAACATTCAATTTTAGAAATTATAAGCTTTAAAAGAGCTAAACGAATTAATTGCCACGCATAACTATCATGACAACAATGTGGGTATATTCTTTCTTTATTTAAAGACAATTCATCCAAATCACTTTGGAATTTAAAATAATCAGTTGTAGTTTCATCTACTTCCTTTTCTTCGTTTGATTCTTGGTCAGAATCATAATCATCAAAAATAGCATCTGCAACGGTTCCTATTTGGCTATTTAATACCTTTATAATTTAAATTTATTAATTAAATTTATTTAATATTTTAATCCAACTTTATCTGTAAAATATTGTAGAATATGCTTTCTTGGAGTAATCCAACATTGAATAATTTGTTCTGAAGCACCTCCTTGATGAGTTTTGGAAGGTAACTTTTGATTAATTATAGCTTTAGACGACGGAGCAAATACCTTTAAAAAACAATAATTATAAAATGAAAGGGTTTAAAACTTACTTTAGCATGTAATTTTGCTCTCATTAAAGCTATTTCCTCAACTTGATTAGAATTTTGTTGTTGAAGTTGAGAATTACTTTCAGTTCTTTCACCAATTCTTGGGGCTAAAATATATGATTATCTTTTAAATAAAATTAATTTTAAATTACGTGGTGGACGTACTGGAATGGCGCTTTTTAGTTTATGTTCTCCACCACCACCAAAAATCTCCCCAAACATTTGATTACCAATAGGATGCGCGGCCAAACGATAAAGTAGTCTAGAGTCGTAAAAAGTGAAAGCATAAAGAAATGTTGAAAGAAAAATCGTTGAAAAGAATTCAACAAGTAGAAGACGTAAATTTGGAGGAGTGTTGTCCAGTAAACTTTCTCGATTCAAAAGTTTAATTAAACTATCAACGCCAGGCCAATGTTGTGGTTGACTACGAACATCTAATTCATCAGTTGCAGTAACTGAAACACTAGTTCGTCGAATAGGTTGTGTTAATGGACTGAAAATTAAAAGTATTTCTTCATTTATGTACTTTTAAATATCCCACCCAAATTTTCAAAATTAAAAATTTAATCAAATGTCAAAATAAAGCAGGGGCGAGATATCAAAAAAGTACTTTAATTTTTGTAGACATACCCAGAAAACGTTTGAGGAGATAGTCGAAATTGATTAAATAATTCAATATTTGAAAGAGATTGGTAGACGCAAAATGAAAGTCCTTGGCAAAGTGAAAATAGTTTCATAACCTTAAAATTAATTTTAAAAAATTTTAAATAAGCAATAAATACTTTAGAAACATCAGCATCAATTTGAGGAACTTTATCAAACTGATTTATTGCAGAGAGCAATGAAGCGCATTGTTCGGACATGAAACGAAGTGGAGAAATAGGTGAGTTAACGCTGGGTGAAAGAGATGCAGCAAGTAAAGGAAAAGTTCTAATATCTGATACTATAATTAGAAATTTTAAAAATATTCTAATTGTTTCTCTGATACCTTCCTTATCTCTTTGAGCTTCCATTAAAAGTAAAAGCAATTCCATTTCTACCGCAATAAGACGAATATTTCTGCTACCGTGTAAGGCACAATATGCAGCCAAAGAATGTAAAATTTTTTGGTGCCTTTTTAACCATAGTCTTCGTTTCAATGCTTTTGATTTACGTTCTTTTAATTCGATTCTGTCTTGTTCTAATGCTTCGTGAAGAGGTGGTAATTCCTCATCTGTTCCTCTAATAATCGAACTTGTCGGCTCTTCATCACTTAATGTTAAGAAATTATAAATTCTTATTGATTTCTCAAATCTCAAAAATCATCAAGGAATGATGGTGGTAAGTACCTCAAAACAACTTAAACCCTTTAGAGCTTAAATAAAAATTTTCTTTATAAGCCCGGTAAAAAGCCAAGATTTTCTGTAACATCCTGAAATTCTCGAAACTCTGACATTTATAGAATATTTAATAAGTATGAGCAATTCCAAAGTTTGCTCATATATTTACTTAACATACTTTATAATATTCGATGAACATTGACTGTTTTCCTCATCTTCGTTCACTTCATCATCAAAATCATCTTCTTGCGAATAGCAAATATTTTTAAGAACTTCACATTCCCTTTCCAACCAACAATAAAGCTTTAAACGAAGTTGGCCTCCAGGAATTTCATAATCTCCATTGGCTAATGTTGTAAGTTCATCAGTCATTATACTCAATGTCGAAAATAATTTCAAATCTTGTAATTCAGATGAACAATCTAAAGTTGATAATTCATGTTTTGTAATCAAATCTTTCGTAAGTGAATTTCCACTAATTTCTGGCTTAATTGAAGTAAATGGTTCTTCTTGATTTAATTTAGATGACACAGGCATAGACCAATCAATCTAAAACTTCAAATAAGTTCACTATTTATTTATTTAATAAACCTGTTCATCAAGAGAGGGTTTATTCACATCAGGCAGTATTACTTCTAATTCCGCCTCTTGCTCGAATTGTTTGGGTAAAGAAGTAAGAACATCAAGCGATAAAAGCGGACAACCAGAATCCAGATGAGCATTTGCCGTTCTCAAATAAAGTCGTTTTTCACTATCGCTAAGCCTGGAACCAATTCTACGCGTCCATGTAAGAAAATGTTCTGTTGTAGTCATTGCAATACCGGCACGTGTTAATTTTTGGCGAATCTTTAAGAGGATTCTAATTTTATTTTTACACTATATTTTACTTTACCACTAGTGGATGTCTCCTCAAAAATGAATAAAAATTGAATATATCCGGGAATGATGGCTCAAAATGTCTCTTAAATGAAAATAATTGAATAATAAGAATAATAATGTAAAAACCAAAGTATCGTCGCTATTAGTCCTTTCCATTTTTATTTCACGATCTTTAATCCTCTTAGGATCATTTGCCTCTTCAAGAAATGTTTCAACAGAAAAGACATATTCATTCATTATCCAAAGAGACATTGACCGTTCAAACGGATCTCTAAAATATAAGAATATAAAACACAAAACATGTTAAATAAAACCCTCTTGCATTTGGAAAAGTAATTGGTTCAACAGTTTTCTTACTCTCATAATTTTTTATCAACTGTCTAAAGTGTTCTACTTCACAGCCAAGTACCTCTTTACAAAGAAGTTCTGAAAGAAGTTCAAATTGTGCTTCAGCTTCAATTTCATATAAACGCAAAATGACTATAGCCAATTGTAAATCGTGAATTCTAGCCAAGATTATCTTTAAAATACAAAATCCATATTTCTATACAAAATCAAAAACCTGAAGAGCATCTTTAATTGATCCCGCCAAGAGGAAAAATGCTGCGGCATGCTAAAAAAATATTACAAATACAAACTAGAAATAAAATTCTAAATTACATGGAATCGTTGTTTGCTCATTAAAATAAAAGCATTTTTAAGCGAAGCCTTCTTCCATTTCTCTTGAGTAAAATCTTCTCTAAAGAATTCATACATTCTTGTGTCATTAACAGTCTAAAATATTTGAATCTTAAAATTTGATAAAAATTATAAAAACCTTAAAGAGTTGTGTCAAAACATTCTTTTTTCTCATGGCTAAATAAAATAAAGCAGCATCCAAAGGATTTTGATCTTTCTGAAAGATATTTTTCGCAACTCTTTCAATACAAGTTCGAAGTGAAGCAACGTTCCTCAACCACCAAGCAACACCATAAGAACGCATTTCATCCCAGTTTTCTTGTTGACGTTGAACACAAGGAATTGAACTAAGCAATTCAGCTTCAGTATCAGAATGGAATGCCCAAATTACATATGCGGAAGAAATTCCACTTAAAAACATTAAATTTTCTAATAAATAAAGACTAAAACAAACTTCGTTTTCAGCTGTTTTCTTTGCTTAAGAGGTAAACAACGAAGTAAATATTCATATTGCTTTTTAGCCATTAAAAACCGCAATCCACATTCGTCTACAGTTTCCATTCCAGTAGTGTAAGCAAAAGTTGTTTGTTCGTTCTTTTCATTAGCTGATTCTTGTTCAAACATAACATTTGCATGTGCCAATCTATCGACTGCCGAACTGGAGAAATGACTTATCGTATCCGCTACAGCTAATAAATGCATTTGATCTGTGTTGGATAGACCTGCAAAAGAAAAGGTTAAAAGGAAAATAAAATATAATAACCATGTAAATGAGTGTGAGTAAGAATATCAGTCAAGTATCTTGCGTGATTAGCAGTAAATTTAGCGGCAGGTGGAGAACCTGGATTTGTTAAAACCAAAAAGCTAGCTTCATTTAAACTTCCGATAGAAAATTTTCGGCTACGACTGACTGAATTTTTCCTTTCATCGTCTGATTGATCATCAAAATCGTCCTCATCAAATTTAAAGTTTTCTTCTTCAGTAATGCTTCGAGCGAAAAGGGAATCATAAACATTTGTTTCCTTAAAGAGAAAAATTATTACATATACTCTAGAAAAATAAAACCTCCTTTTTATCAAAAGAACTTCTTGTAACAAGTTGGCTTTGTTGAGAATTTGTCGCATTTTCTGAAACTTCATCAGCTAACAACAAAGCATACAAAGGAAGAGAAGGAATTGAATCAATTTGATTTTGTTCCATGACGTTATTATTGAAAGAAGATCGAGCAGAAATACTATTTCGTCTCTGTTGAACATCCGGATCAAAATCATAATCAATAGTTTGTCGCTTTACTACAGAAGATTGGCGACCGAAAGAATACCGACGAACTGAAGACAATTTACGGACCTGGAAAATAAATGTTAATGTAAACTAGATATGACTTTAAAATTAGGTGATACTATAATTAGGTAAGACGACGTATAAAGAAAAATCCCAACTTTTCATAACAAAACAAAGCATAAATCATATAAAAAACCTGTTTATTTGCTCGTAACGCGTGTAAAACATTCAAAAGTATAGCACGGACTCTTTGTATTTTTCCAGCATTAAGCATTCCAACCAGTTGAGTTGGATGATATTGAGGAAGGAGAGGAGTAGAAAGGCAAGCAGCATCGAAAAGTCCTTCACTTTTATGAATTTCCAAATTTGTTGGCTCATTGGAAGGCTTGCATATCCGATATCCATGTACAACGTTTGTAACAGAAGCAGCAACTGGAATATTTTGGTGTTGGATGACAGTTTCATTTGGAGTATTTTCTATTTGTATCCGCCATAAATTTAAGGTACCAATGCGGTGATTTGTTAATAAATAAATTTCATTGTTTTTAGCCAGATATTTATTTCGAGCAAGAAAAGCTAAAAAAATATATTTAAATTTTAAAATAAATATAAAAAAACTTTGAAAATCTTGAGTATGACTTTGTTCTTCAATATCAGATTTTCTTTTGTGAGAGTATTCAAAAAGTATATGAAGTGATGGACGCAAAGTGTTCATAGGAGATAACAGGGAAATTGCGTCAGACAGAGGAAATGCTTCTGGAATTCGTGAAGCAAAACTGACTGTAGGTTGCTTCCAATGATCATCTAGCCATTCAAGTGTCCTTAAAGTAAAGAGATTTCTTAACATTAATTAAAAAAGCAGATTCTGATTTTTCTGGAAATCCCATAACGAAAGAAAAAATAAAATATAACCATGTTAACAAGCTTCCATCCATTGGATGAATTGCAAAAAGAATATCACAAGATTTAACCCAATGCCGTAAAAGGCCTTCCAATTTGTGATCTATTGAATCTGTTGTCATTGGATCAGTCTAAATAGAAATTTCATAAAAATTAAAAAAACGAAACCAATTCAGCCGCCTGTTGACTTGTTTTAATCAAATTTGGGGAAGTTAATGGATGTGATAGACTTCCTGGATGTGGAGTTAAAAAGTCAGCAGCAAAGCCAGCACTACTACTTGAAGAATGCATCGAAACAATTTGGCATGGAGACAAATCTTTAAAAAGGAATTTTTTTTAATTTTTAACAGCAAAAACCACGAGATTCATTTTCGGCTAAATTTTCTGCCAAAACTTTTTGTGTCCCCATTTCAAAATCATATTCCTTATTGTTCAACCAGTGAACAGAAAATGATAATCTTGAATGTCGCTTTCTTTTTACGTCATCGTTTTTGTTTTCAGAAACACGACTAATTGCAGGAACAAGTAGACAATCTTTTAAAAGTAAAAAAACTAATATATTTTTAAATATTACCTTCTGCATTAATTGTTGCAATCAAACAAAAAACTAAAGGATTTCCTGAGGCATAATTAGGGATAGAAAAATCAGCAATTGAAGAGGGACGAACTGGCACAGTTGAATCGGGAACCTGTGTTGAACTTTGAATGTCAGGTTTCTTTTTTTCAGTTCTAGAAAGTAAAATTTAAATTTATAAAACAATGAAAAATTCATATAATGGGAATAAAGGAGTATTTTAAAAAGAGCAAGGATGAGAATTATAATAAAAGAATACGGGAAAAATCGCTATAACTATATAAATTTACTTGTGGAAATTTTTAACAATTAAGTAAATTCAAAATTTTTCGAATCATTAAATTAAAAATAAAAAACTCACTGATGGTGAGTAAATTTTTGTATTAGCCTTGCTTTTGCCTTTCTCATCTGTAGTGAAACGCGATGTGGATTATGCTTTGGTTTAATAACAGAAGGATGCCCATTTTGTTGAACAATTGCATGTTGAATAACATTGATAAAATTGTATTGAAGACCTGTATCGCCATTTTGAACTTCTTTCCATATTCTCGCAGTATTATCCTCACACCATGTAATTAATGCATTGTGAACTAATTTACGAGGCATTAAAAATCCACCAGAATGTCTCCATTCAAAGCCACAAACAGAAGAAGGGTGTTGTAAATAAATAAAAGAAAAAGAATCTTAAAAATAAAATGTTAGGAAATTCAAAAAATTGAAAGAAGAGTAAACCTTTAAGTTGATACCAAATTTTAACAAAAGGATCATGAGAACCACAAGTAGCAAACAAAGTCCCATCATTTGAAAAACGAACGTGTTTAATTTTGTTTGCTAATTTTATTCTCCAAATAACTTCCCATTTAATTTCCTTAAATTTTTTTGTTAGAATAAGAAAGAAAAAATATTTAAAAATTACTTCATCTGAATTTAAAGTAAATTTAATGCCATTAGTTTGAGCAGGCTTATTCAATGCAACTGAACAGGAAATAATTTTGTCTTGATAAAGTATAAGTTCTGTTCCAACAAATAAAAGTAAACGAAATCCTTCAAGCACCCAATGAACTCCGCCAATTTTATCTTCCATACTCCAATTTTGGGCTTCTGTCCAAGTATATGGAAAAATCTGAAAAAATTTTATTAAATTAAAAATTAATTTTTTGACCTTCTGACCACTTTGAACTGGCTCAAAAATTTTAATTTCTTTATTGAAACAAATTGCAATCTAAAAATAAAATTCTAAATTTATTTAAAAAAAATATTTAAACCTTTCCAGATTCAGAACAGCAACTAACTGCAGTAATCTCACAATTATTTATATTATCACAAATAATAACATGAATTTTTTCGAATCTTTCAGTTAAAATATGTAAATGAGATCCAATTGCACAAGCCTAAAATATTTTTTTTAATTTAAAAAAAACTTAACTTACAATAAAATTGAGTCCTTCAATACTTCCAACAGAATATGGATTATTTATTCGATTTAAAGTTCCAATAGTTATTTGATTGATGTTGCTATTCTCCATTTTAATAAATTAAATTATATGTTTCAGGAATAAAAAAGGAATGTAAAAATAATTCTAAAAAAAAATATTAATTACAAAAAAGACTAATAATATGTAAAATCTCAGCTGATTTTAAGAAATTTACCAATTTATCGAAAAAAATTGAACCAATTTACAAAAATTGATCATTGGGCTTTATCAAAATTTGAATAAAAATTAAAAAATGACAGTTTGTCCCAACGTCTTTTTCTCACTCTTTTCCTTTTTTTCAATGTTCTCTCGATATTTTTCTCTATTCTGTGCATAGTTATCGTCTACCCTCCAAATCAGCAAAATCGTCATTTTTTATCTGCGGGTTGGGCTGATAAGTTAGTTGTCCTTTAATTTGCTAATATTTTCGTTGATAAATTTAGTTTTTTAAAGATTTCAGATTTTGTTTTTGTATTTTTGAATGTCTTCATCACTAAATGTTGAAAATAATCAAAATAATTCAACTGCTCCACCTGGATGGAATGACCCCCCACCTACAATTAATCAATCTAATTTAAATAATCGAACAAATTTACACAAGCTTAGGAGGCCTGTTGATCCGTCAATTCAGGTATTTATTTTCTAATTAAATTTTTGATTTTTCTTGATTTTTTAGGGTTCAAATTTCAACACGCCAGAAAAGGATTTTTCTCTTTCTCCTAATAATAACTCTCACTTTCACCAATCAAGATCATTTCCTCAGCTTACAAAGCCAGAATTATTAGTACAAGGTTTGGGGACACATCCAGGTTCGGCATTCACTCCAACTTCTGCTGGATCACTTCTTTCGAGTGAAAATTGTTCGTCACCTTCGATGTCGATGGGACACTTTACTGGTATTTTAAATTTATATTTTTTAGGATATCTCGTATTCTCTCTAATATAATGACTTCGTTCTATTAGAGAATTCTTATTAATTTATTTTTAAATTTTTAATCCATGGTTTTTTGTTTGTTTTACTTCAAATTTATCTTAATTTTTCTTATTTTTTAAAAGCGTGAGTAATCTAATAAATTTAGTTTACTCGTCTTCCTGTTTACAAAAATTAAAATATTTACTTTTAATTACCAGTTTTCTTTGACTTACGTAAAAATGTTAGATAATCAAACGTATAATTAACCTTTTTTGCTTTCAACTACATTGATATCACTTATTTTACTTTTTTTAGTATTCATCCAACAATATCCAATTTTATTACTATATATTTTTAATTTTACTATTTTACTCTTTTAAATTATTAAAACAATATATCCATGTTATTTTCATTTAATATTACTTTTTCCATTTAGTAATTATTTCTTTTATTTTTACAGATACTTCTCACGGGACTATACCTCCTCCTCCTCCTGTAATTCTTCCTGCTCCGCATTCTCAGCTCAATATACAACAATTAACGGCTAATTCTTCACAATCTATGGCTCCTAATTTGCCTCAACCTTTACCACCATTTCTTCAATCGATTCCCACAGCTGTAAGTGTTGGGGGCTATTTCAGGAAGGGGATTATTTGTGCTATTATTTGCGTTGACTGACATAAAAAATTTTTTATTTTAAGGATCTGAGTGCTACAGCCATTCTTTCTCATCCCAACCAACAGAGTTGTGCCCCTCCATTTTATCATCCAGCTGTAAACGGACAAATAAATTTATTAAGTCAACAACAAACTGTTTCGGAAATGCCAAGTATTACTACAATGATGACGGGAGAAGAAGCTACAACACAATCAATTGGCCAGCAACCAATGATTTTTTCACCTCCAAATATTGTTCCACAATGTCGACCGACAACACAGCCAATTCCAACAGATTATAGGTAAATTTAATATTTATAAGGCAAATGTTATTTCCTTTCAAGAGCGTGTCCATAGGTGGATATGTCCAGAGGATCAGGCCCGTAGCCAGGGGGTGGGGGGGGGGGGGAATTCCCCCCCCCCCCCCCCAGAAATGGGAAAAAGGAAAAAATTTGGGGAAGGGCTGGGGCAAAAAAGTGAATTTTTTTGGCCTAAGGCCTCTGAAATTTAAAAAATTTTCGCCTGCGGCGCTAAAAAAGGAAGAAATCTGGCTTCTTGAGGTCCAAAATTCAAAAAATTTTCGCCTGCGGCGCTAAAAAAGGAAGAAATCTGGCTTCTTGAGGTCCAAAATTCAAAAAATTTTCGCCTGCGGCGCTAAAAAAGGAAGAAATCTGGCTTCTTGAGGTCCAAAATTCAAAAAATTTTCGCCTGCGGCGCTAAAAAAGGAAGAAATCTGGCTTCTTGAGGTCCAAAATTCAAAAAATTTTCGCCTGCGGCGCTAAAAAAGGAAGAAATCTGGCTTCTTGAGGTCCAAAATTCAAAAAATTTTCGCCTGCGGCGCTAAAAAAGGAAGAAATCTGGCTTCTTGAGGTCCAAAATTCAAAAAATTTTCGCCTGCGGCGCTAAAAAAGGAAGAAATCTGGCTTCTTGAGGTCCAAAATTCAAAAAATTTTCGCCTGCGGCGCTGAAAATCAAAATTTTGGCGCCTGCGGCGCCGAAAAAGTGAATTTTTTTGGCCTACGGCCTTCTAAAATTCTCAAAATTTTCGCCTGCGGCGCTGAAAATAAAAATTTTTGGCGCCTTCGGCGCCAAAAATTTGGCCCAAAAAACCCCCCCCCCCCCCCCCCCCGAAAAAAAATCCTGGCTACGGGCCTGCAGAGGATATCCAAAAAAATATTTTCCTCCGAAACGGTGAAGAGAAAAATTTTGAGAGAATTTTTAAAAGTAATTTTTCTTGGCTGCTTTGTTAAAAAGAAAGCTGGCTCTTTGTTTTGTTAAAGAAAAGTTAAAAGGTGTGCTCAAATATGCGTTCGGCACTCCACAGTAAACCAAAAAGTCGAGCGCACATTCATTTCCCCTTTTTCGAAATTTTCTGATACGCCTTTGTTCTCCACATTTACTGGGGTTTTACGTAACCTAAAATCCATAAAAATATTGGTATATATTTGGTCAGTTTTTTCATCCCCACATAAGTATAATTAATTTATTTAAATAATTTTTTCAAATTTAGGACTCCAATAAAAGCAGCAGGTGATGTTTCGCTTAGTGGCTCACAATTAGCAGCATTTTTAACAAAAGCTGCCCTTCTTTTACCACAGGTATTTAATACATCTAATCTGTTTTTAAATTTAATTAAGGGTCCAATGTGTGAAGGAATTTTGCTTCGTATTAAACAATTTGAAGAGCTTGTCCTGTCTCGACAAATATCAGAACCTTGCCTTAAAAAGTTGAATTTTGTAGTTGATGGTAATTCTTTTAAAAATTTATTTTTCTTTTTTCCTTTTTTAGCCCTCGATCGCCATGTTTATGACGAGGCTGGACAATTCTTTGAACAAATGTTGGTAAATTATGCAGATGATTGTGCTATTGGTGGTTGGGCACACGGTATTCGATTGCTAATCCACGAATTACGGAAAACTCAATCGCCAAATATTAGATCACATAGTGCGGGGACTAGGAATCATTGACCTTTAATTTCTGTTTAATTTCAAAAAAATGTGACAGGCCTATATTTGATAATATCGCCCAAATGATTTCAGACAGCACCAAAAATTTTGTGAAAATGTCCAAACTTATATTAAGAATTCTACAAAATTTAAAAAATCACCAAAAATTTTTTCTTATTTCCCAAATAAATATTCTTTCCAATAATTATATGGGCCTGTGTTGATTTAATAGAGATATATATTATTCTATAATGTTCTTTTTAATAATATTTTAATTATATATTTTCCTGGAGTTGTGCACATTTTTTAGAAATAATTTCGGATTATTTATTAATCTTTATTATTGTACACATACTCATGTTTTGAATATATTAATGGCTTTCCCCAAAAAGTGTTGTGATTTTTCTTTTAATAAAGTCTTTAAGGATTTATTTTTGGGTTGGACAAACTCTGTTAGTAACTGGCACACTATGGTTTTTGGTTAATCCGATTTTTAGATTTCCCTGATTTGCTTAAAACGAAACTGTTTTTGTCCAATTTTTTTTAATTTGGGAATAAAATGTATAAATTTGTTGATATAAAGGCTTCTATGTATTGTATTTAAGAAATTTAAATGTAAATTACGATGTTTTGATATCTAATTTTATTTTAAAATTATTTTTCCACTTTGAATATTACCGTTTATCGTTTTAACGCAAATAATATTTACAAAAAATCACCAAAATTTCAAAATCTGAATCAATTTTTGATTTATAAATTTGTTTTTTAGAAATGAAATTTTCCTTATCTCTTGGGGTGAAACGATGCAGAAGGAATGTTGAAGATTGGTTTCGCAGAGTTTGGGAAGTTGGTTATGTTGGGCCGTCACTTCCAAAGAAGAAATGGTGGGAGTTTTTGAAATTATTTTGTCTGTTAATTTTTTCTTTTTTAGTACTGGCAAGCAGGAAGTTCCAATAACGTGAGTTTTTTTAAATTAATTTTGGGGAGTTATGTAGTTTTGTTTGTTCTTCACTTTTGTAAAAGTTTTTGAGTTTTGTTTAGTTGACTTTTTTATGTTTTGAATAAAAGCTTTTTTTAGTGAAGAATCAGTTGATACAACAAGACAACAATTAATGAGAGAATGGAATGTTATGCAATGGTTAGCAAATCCATATTTAAATGCTGAACGTGAGAGGCCATATATTGAACAATATGGAGATGTTGTTGATCAATGGAGACAATCACAAATTGAAGCTAAGCAACGCAAAATGCCAAATAAACCAAAAATTTTTAAAGTTTATGATGGAAATTTGGAAAAGAGACGGGCAAATGTTGGAAATATGTTGCATTCGCATAGAACTGTTGAAGAACAAATGAAAGATTTAATTAGATTGACAAGATGGGATTAAATGAGAGATTTTTTGAATAGTTGTGGATTGTTTTTAAATAAAATATTTTGTTTTAAAAGTTTTGGAAGAAACAAAAATGATTCTTTTTGTCGTCATGGATTTTTGTTGCCTTGTTATGGTATATGACGGGTTTCCTTTTTAAAATTCTATAACGGGAAGGATGAATATGTAGAAAGAGAGATGGATTTAGAAGGTAAACATCAACAAACTTTCATTTGACGATAATTTAAATTAAGCATTCATGATGGTATCTCATAGGGGTATAATTAAACAAGCCTTTGTCGACATTGTAGGGGTAATCATAAATTTATGTGAGAGTGAAAAGATATTAAAGTTTTAATTTCCTAAATTCAGAAACAGAAATCCTCCAATCTGGAGTACCTCATATCTTTTCTTGAGCGATTTTTTCTGTTGCTTTTAATTACTTTAGAAAAATTCACCGACTAAAATTTATCCCCTTCTCGCTTTAAAATCATTATTAGCGCACGCCTATATTAGACTTGTCTAATTATAAAAAGTGCCGTTTTCGCACGTCTGCCTCATATCAATTTAAATATTTGTGGCCGCTTACTATTAAAAGGAAGACAGAGGAAGATGAGTATATGTATATAGATGACAAATATGGCAGATTTTTAATATCCTCCTGTGAGTGTTTTCTCTCCACTTGGTGTTTTTCCTCCCTCTTATTAACACCTTAAATATGCCATAGCAGTTTTAATATTTATCTCTCATCAATCTAAGCCTTTTAAAAAACTTGATATTTTTTACAGTCAATTAAAGCTTAAAACATTCATCATTTAGTCCTTCACAACTTTGTTTGAATGCTTTACTTTTTTAAAGATTTTTTTGCTTTATCGGGGATGCTTTTAGTCCAATTTATTTTAGTTGCATTTATATATTTATAATTTACCTTCTCGTGTTCGCATTTAAAGATATATTTTTGTGCACTTAACCACAATAAAAACTAAAAAAAATATCCCCCTTCTTTTCAATTTATACCTAAAATGACGTAGAGAGATAACGAGAGAAGCTTGAAATAAAAAATTAACAGGAGGTTGACAAGATTAAAAGAAGTGATGAGATTGAGGCTCAAAAAAGTGACAGATCAGATTTCCTTTTATCCTTTCTTTTTTATCCTTTTATTTTTTACTTTCTTATTTTTGTCCATTGATCAATTTTTTGTTTTGATTGACTTTTTAACTACATATTTACTACTAGCTAAAAAAACACTCATAAATATTTACTGCCATTGATCTTTTCTGACAAATAAATTGACCACTTTCCCTCAAGAACAAAAAAAGTTTCAAAAATTCATCAAGAATGGGCTGTGGCCCTTCAACAAGCAAAAATACTGCAGCGACCGTAGCTTCTAATCAATTCCCTGCCACTGTAAATATTCGAGTATTTGGACAGCCAATATCTCCATCTCCACAACATTTTAAAAAGCCTGCAAGCGGCGGTACAACTCCTCGTCCCAGTGGATCAAGTGGAAAAGACGTCCCCTCAATTGTGCCTAATGAATTGTGTAAGTCAACTTCTGAAAGATCTCTCAATATTGGGGGTTTGGTTGTTAATGAAAGGGAAGGAGGAAGTAATATATTAAGTAGTAGAGAGGTTAGTAGTCATCGTCATCTCAGAAAAAGTCATTCTTCACGCCAGCATCGACGTATAGGCAGTACTGGTTCTCATTTAGCGCCTAGTAAATCTTTTGAGACAACTTTACATCCAGGAACATCCAGAAATAATGAAGAACTGTCAAAAGAAGAAAATGAAACAAAATCTCGTGTTGAAGAGATTGGTAATTGGCAGATGTCCAATAGAAGTGAACTTCGACTGGAAAACCGTACAAACAGTAATTCTTTATTGGGTGTTGGAGAGTCTCAAGGAAGCGGCTTCTTTACTTCATGGCTTCAACCTCCTGGTTCTGTACCTTCTACAACCAATACACCAATCCAATCTCCCTTTGCTTCTGCTCCGAGCAGCCCGAACAGTCAAAAAGATGGGATCAGCAGCAGTCGAAGGCCTTCTCCAAGAGCTCCGTACATACCAATTTCTTTTAGCGAACAAAATCAGCGACATTCATCTCCAGGGATTGAACCTCACAGTGAAAGAATTATTCGAGATGAACAACAAAAACAACAAAAAACATCAATTGGTAGTGACAGCAATATTCGACATTCGAGTGTTCCTACCCCAAGAGAATTTTCATCATCACCGCTGTATCGCTTCAGGCAAAAACAGAAGCCTAAAACACCACAAATGTGTAAGCTTTAAAGAAGCACCCAAAAGTGATGTTTAGCACACTTTACTTCCTTTTTTTAATTGTAGCTTTTGTCTGCACATTTACGTGTAAGGTCTACATATTGTTATGTTTTTTTAACATAATGGTGATATAATATTTATTTTTAAAAAGTTTCGTCATTAATGACGTTTTGTAAGCGTCATTTTAATTATAAGGTTTACGTATAATATTTACGTAAATATTTTTAATTTAGGATGAATCAGACAAATATTAAGGTATTTTTATTTACTCGATTAATTCCCATCTTAGAAAAATCCCCAATTTTAAGAATGAGTTAAAAAAACAATTCCCACAATTAATTACCTACTTTTATTTGTCTGATTGATATGGAAATTAATTAAAAATCCTTTTTTATGTTATTTGTATTTTTTGTTTTCTTTTTTTGGTTTCTTCCTTCTCTATTATTTCAATAAATATTTTCAATTATTTACTTCAAAAATTTTTTTGTTTTATTTTACAGCAATACGATCAGCAATTCTAATCCAAAAATGGTATCGACGTTGCTTGGCTCGTTTAGAATCGAGAAGAAGGGCAACATGGAATATATTTACAGCTTTAGAATATGCAGGAGAACAAGATCAATTGAAGGCAGGTGAAAGGGATTAAAAAAGAAAAATTATCCGAACTATTTTTTATTAGAAGAGAAATCATTTTAATTTAAAAATCTTTTTTAGTTATACAATTTTTTCAACGAAATAATTACTGCTATGCTAGAAAAAGACGATTTAAATGGTCGAAATGAAATTTGCCAAGGTGGGGCTTTTAATTCTTCAAAATTATTTTCATTTTCTTTCCAAATATTTTTCCCTCTTTTTTTTCTATCGTTCTTTTAGCTCTACCCCTACAAAATGGTAATGGTCACAAATTATTTCCCTACCTTTTATGTCAAATTCCATATTTTCGGTTTCAGAACTATGTACTTTTTAAGTCAATTAATTAATTAATGACAAACAAATCCCAAATCATTACCATTTTGTCGGGACACTTCTTTCAGCACTTACAAGGCACGCCTTCAATGGTGAGAGAATTTTAATTTAATTTTAGTTTTCTTTAATTTTTAAATTTTTTTATAAATATTTTTCTATAATTGGGATTAATTCATAAATAGTAATTTGGAGAAATATTTTAATTTAAAAACAAAACTTGAAGACAACAAGCTTAAAACAAATTTATTTAAGAAAGTAAAACATTTTAAAAACATCTTTTTTTTGTTTTAATCCCAAATAGACTATATTTATTTTAATTTTTTTTTAACTAAACTTAAAATTCTAATTATTTCCTTTTTCAGCAGCGGATGAAACAGAAAAAGACAATAAATTATGGGAGAGTACCAATCCAGAATTGTTTCGTGTTGACAAATCTTATAAAGGCCCAGTTATTTCCTTACCAATTAGAACAGCGCATGTTGAGGCAATGATTGAACATTTTAAATTAAATAAGGCAAAATAATATTTTCAAAAAAATATTTTTTAAAAATTAATTTTTAGATTTTGCCTGCTCGTTATTTGTTAATTATTTTACACGAAGCTAGGAAGGTGCTAAAGGTAGATAAAGTTTTTAAAGGGAAAATAAAATAATTCCTTTAATAATTCTATCAATTACCCTCTCTCAAATAATTACTCCCGCTCTATTACCTCCCCCAGCGAGAAGTTTTAATTGCCCATGTTAATTATTAGAGAATTTACTGTATTTTTAGGCAATGCCCACTGTTACACATTTATCTACAAATATGTCTGGACAAGTAACTGTTTGTGGAGATTTACATGGTAATTCTGAAAAAAAGAAATAATTAATAAAAAATTATTTAAAGGTAAATTCGACGATCTTTGTATTATTTTACATAAGGTAATTAATTAATTATTTAGATTTTTTAAATTTAATTTTTAGAATGGATTTCCTTCATTAGACAATCCTTATGTGTTTAATGGAGATTTTGTTGATAGAGGAGCTCAATCTGTTGTTAGTTAATAAATAAAATATTATTTAAAAATTTGGGAAAAATTATTTTAAAGAAAAAATAATATTTTATTATTTTTTGTTATCCATTAGGGTCGGATTTTGTTCAATTTTAAAACTGAAAATTTTGGAATTTTTACCAATACTAACCGGTTTAATTTAAAAAAATTAAATAACAAAAACTGGTAATTTCTGAAATTGATTTTTTAATTCTTCAAAAAACAAAACAAAAGTGCTCGGCTTAAAATCAAAATCGAATTTTAAAATTTAAATTAGTAAATAACATTTATGGAGCGATTAATAAGATTTTATTTTTTTATTAAAAACATTATTTTTAGGAAGTTTTTGTTGTTTTACTCACTTTATTAATTTTACATCCAACCGCCGTTGCCTTAAATAGAGGGAATCATGAAGTAAAATTATTATTTTAAACATTTCAAAAATATTTTTTATTTTTTAGGATCATATAATGAATTTAAGGTAAATATTAAGAATAAATAAAAGAAAATTAATTTTATTTAAAAGATATGGATTTATTAAAGAATTACAAACAAAATATAAAGATTCAGCGGCAGCCGTAATTCGAATGTTGGAAGATATTTTTTCTTGGTTGCCGTTGGCTACAGTTGTTGACAGAGTTCTTCTTCGTCGAAAATATTTTGAAAATAAAAATTATTTTTTAGGATCTTTTTATAACTCATGGAGGTGTTTCTGACCGAACAGATTTAAATTTTCTAGAAAAGATACCGCGAAATAGGGTTTTAAAAATAATTATTTTTAAAATAAAAATATTATTTTTTATAGTATCTATCAATTCTACGCCCTCCTGTTGGTGGAAATAAATTAGGGAAAAGCTCTGTTGACGTTGAAGAGGTAATTTTTGAGAGAATGTAGTTGATTCCCTTGTAGTTGTTAAAACCTTAGAAGCTTAAAGAGAATTTTCTAAAAATATCAAATTACAAGACAAATCCAAAAAAGAGCCTTCAATACAGAGAGTCTATAAAATAGAAGTAAACAGTAAAAAATAAATTTAAGTGGCGCCAAATTCTTGATGTTCTTTGGAGTGACCCAAAACCTCAAAATGGTTGCTGGCCAAATGCATTCCGTGGTGGTGGCAGTTATTTTGGGCCTGACATTACAAAGAAATTCTTGGAAAAGTTTAAAAAAAGGATTTCCTTAAAATTTCTAAAATTTTAGTAATGGATTTCTAATGCTGGTACGAAGCCATGAATGCAAATATGAGGGTAATCGAGTTTAATTTTGTACCCTCTAAATAGCCCATTAATCGGGGTGGGGTGCTCATAATTTTGGGAAATGACGAAGGAATTTTTTCCTTCTTGAATTACCTCTTTATTGTCCAAAATAGAATACATCTCCGACAATATAAATATTTATTTTCAACACTTTATAGGTTATGAGTTCACTCACGATAATAAAGTTTTAACAATATTTTCTGCCAGTAATTATTATGAAACAGGAAGTAATAGAGGTGCTTATGTTAAATTTCTTGGAAAAGAAAAAGTTCCACATTTTGTGGTAAATTAATAAATAAATAAAAAAATAATTATTTAAAATTATTAGCAATATATGGCTAGTAAAATACATAAAAGAATTACTGTTAGAGAAAGGTAGAAAAAAGAGAAAAATAAAAATATTTATTTATTTTATAAAGATTAAGTATTGTTGAACAAGCTGCTATTAAAGAACTTAGCGAAAAGTTGGTTTCATTCAATACTGAATTACAAAAAGAATTTATGAAAATAGATTCTACTGGAACTGGTAAGAGATAAAAAGAGAGAGAGAAATTTTTGTAATTAGAAATTTTATAGAAAATGATAAATTTGACAATTCTTCAAAAAAAATTTTTTAGAAAATGTTTTCAAAATAGGGATTTTCAAAAAAAATTTAATCAAGCAAATAGATATTATTTTTATACTATACATATTTTAGTAAAATGTGTAAAATAATTGAAAACGCTTAAGTTTCAACAAAATAATTTAAAATTATTAAAAGGCCAAATATCCCTATCACAATGGTGCGCAACGGTTGAAAGAATTACCAATCTCGCTGTGCCATGGCGTGCTCTAGTTTCACGCCTTGCTAGACTTACTGAAGATGGTAAACAAGTATTGTACAAACATCACCAACGTGTTCAATTAAGCAGTAATGGAAGAATATCTGAACAGACAACGGGGGGACATGTAACGAGAAAATTTAGAAAAAACTGAAGATATTTTCAATTTTTAGGAAAGTACTAGAATAACAGAAACTCTCTACAGACACAAAAATACTTTGGAAACTCTTTTCAGATTTATGGATAAAGATAATTCTGGTGAATTTTTAAATTAAATTCAAGAATGAGAGAAAATAATTTTAATTAAAGGTTTGGTATCAATGAAAGAATTTATGGAGGCATGTCAAGTACTTGGCCAATATGCAAGAATTGACTTATCAGAAGAAGGGATAAAAAGTATTGGGGAAAGGTTTTGAGGGGAAATATTTTACAAAAATTAAAATAAAAATATTTTTAAGTATTGACTTCAATAAAGATGGCTTTATTGATTTAAATGAATTACTTGAAGCTTTTCGTCTTGTGGATATTGGAAATATTGGGTGAAAATTATTTTTGAAAGTTTTAAATAAACATTTGTGCCGTTTTAATTATTTAAATTACTCGATTTTATGTAAATATTTACATATTTTTTTTGTTATGTTAAAATAAAATATGAAAAACTTTGAAAATTAATTTTCTTAAAGGAAGGAGGGTAATACTTTAATTTATTTTGTTGGTTTTTCTAAATAATGGGGGAAATTTACAAGTTTTTTTAGTTGGATAAAAAAAAAACCAAAAACCAGAATTCTTTTGAATTTAGAGAATACACGAAAAACCACGATTGAGTGAAAGATTGATTACGTGTACTGATAACCCCAATCGTTCGATATATAATTTATAAGGCGAAGCACGAGACATAAATGGAAAATAATTTTTCACTTATGATTACTTTCTTATGTTGCATATTTCAATTAATTTCAAGAAATTTTTGTGTTGTTCTGTTTATTTTCCATTGTTTTTTCAACTTTTTATAACCTCCTAAAGAATGATAATGGTAAATTAAGTTCTTTGTTATAAAAAATATGTTTTCCGTTTCAGATGGCCACGAAATCAAAATTCCTCTTTTTCAGCGCTGCAGGCTAAAATTTTTGTATTGTTAAGCCCCGGATTGTAAAATTGATTTTTGGGAAAGTTTATGTATTTGGGGTCAAAAATAAGTACCCCAATGTACAATGCCAAAATCTAACACGAATATTTAGTGCAACACACTTTCCCCTGGCCTTCACCCATTTACAATTTTTTTCTGAAAATTAAAAGTTCCTTTAAAAAATGATCTTTTAACCTTTTAACTCTGACATGAACAAATGAGTGATGTAATCCAAAATATTTTAAGCTTTTTCTCCAACTGTCTATCTCCATTCTTTTAAATCTAAAATTTATTGAATGAAAATTGACAGCCATTCTTTTTACTCACACAATTAGCATTATTTAAAGTTCATTTATTTTATGTTCTTTTAAAATTTTTTTTTCTTTTGTTTTTTCTAATTATTTTAAGGCCATATTTTTATTTAATAAATTCTAAATAAAATCAACGAATATTGCATAATGTCTGTTGCTGGGATAACTCTTCGAAACAATTTCTTTTTATTCAAGGTAACTTTCAAATAAATTTATTTTTAAATTTTTAAACATTTTTTAAAGAATTTGGTCAATTATTCCTCAACACATTATTATTCTGTTGTTGCGGATTATTCGACTAATTTGAAGGAAGTGTTGGCAAAAAAGATTCCTGAACATAATAAGAAAGTTGCTGAGTTTCGTAAAGGTTATGGAGATGCAATAGTTCAGAGTGTTACTGTTGATATGGTTTTCTTTTGTTATTTTTTATGAAATATTTTGAAATTTTAAAGATATATGGAGGAATGCGTTCTTTTAAAGCTATGGTTTGTGAGACTTCTGTTCTTGATCCTGATGAAGGAATTCGTTTCCGTGGTTATTCTATACCTGAATGCCAAGAAAAGTTACCAAAAGCTGCTGGTGGGAGTGAACCGTTGCCTGAAGGAATTTGGTGGTTGTTGTGTACTGGAGATATTCCAGATCAGGTTTTTATTAAATTTTTCAAACTAATTCTATTGGAAAATAGGTTGAGTCTTAACGGTTCCGATAAGACATCCAAGGGTGAAACCTGTCTTTAAATACATTCTAGTTAAACATATTTTCATTCTATCATTATTAAACTAAAGTCAGGGATGAACGCATTTCTATATGCCTTCATTTTCAATGTCTCTTTCAACAATTGCTCTTTTAGCTTTAAAAATTATTTGAATATATTCTAATTTTTAATAGAAACAAGTAAATGCAATCAGTAAAGAATGGGCAGCACGTGCAGATTTGCCTGATCATGTTGCTCAATTGCTTGAAACTACGCCGCCAAATCTTCATCCAATGGCACAATTTGTTGCGGCTATTGCAGCATTGCAGACTGAATCTAAATTCGCGCAAGCATATTCTAAGGGTGTAGCAAAAAGTACTTACTGGGAGTATACTTATGAGGATTCAATGAATTTACTTGCAAAATTACCGACTATCGCTGCTACTATTTATAGGTTTTTTCTTATTTTTTAGGGAAGTTTTTGAAGGGAATAAAGGGGTTTTCATCAACATGTAATATTTTAATCAAATAATTTTTAGAAATCTTTATCGTGAGGGAACATCTGTGGGAGTTATTGACGTCAATAAGGATTGGTCTGCTAATTTCTGTTCGATGCTTGGTTATACCGATCCAGTATTTGTTGAGTTGATGCGACTTTATTTGGTTATCCATTCTGATCATGAAGGAGGAAATGTATCTGCGCATACATGCCATTTAGTTGGATCGGCTCTTTCCGATCCCTACCTCTCTTTCTCTGCGGCAATGTCTGGTCTCGCTGGACCTCTTCACGGATTGGCAAATCAGGTTGAATTTCAATGGATATTATAAAAAATGAGGGTTAAATGGACAAAGATTCTTAAATTAAAAATTTTATTTTCATAGGAAGTTCTCGTTTTCCTCACAAAATTGGTTGGCGAAGTTGGACACGACTATAGTGAAGAGGAGCTCAAACGATGGGTCTGGGATCATCTCAAGAGTGGAAAGGTAGATTCATATAATTTAATTATATTTTGGAATTCTTAAGGTCGTTCCTGGTTATGGACATGCTGTACTTCGAAAGACCGATCCTCGCTACACATGTCAACGTGAATTTGCTTTGAAACATTTGCCAAAGGATCCATTGTTCAAACTTGTCTCTGACCTCTACAAGATAACACCAAACATTCTATTAGAGCAAGGAAAGGCAAAGAATCCATGGCCGAACGTTGATGCACATTCTGGGGTTCTTCTTCAATATTTTGGAATGAAAGAGATGAGCTACTACACCGTCCTTTTTGGTGTTTCTCGAGCTTTGGGTTGCTTATCACAAATGATTTGGGCGCGTGGAATGGGGTTGCCACTTGAACGACCCAAATCACACAGTACTGAGGGACTTATGAAATTAGCGAAGACAGCAAAAGGAGAGAAATAAGTGAAAAGAACTTTGTGCAAAAAATAATATAGATTGTTAATTCGTGATATTTGTTTGCAGTGACGTGTTTTAATAAATACTTCTAGATTTATAGTTCGTTGTGTGTCTATTAGGGTCGCTCAAATTGAATTTGAAAAGACATCGTATTAATTTAAAATCAGTAAAATGTCTAAAGTATGCAATGCAAAAATATTGAAGTGTGGGTTTCGAATTATGTCGTAATCTACGGGGTCTTCAAGTAAAAATGTTTTGAGTGCTCAGGATATTTGTAAAATAACTGGTAATTTTGAACTTTATGGTTCCACAGCGTTCTTCCCAATTTTCCTTTTTGCATAGGCTGGTAAAATCAGTCAAGCCAAAAATTTATTCAGCACGTTTAAGATAAAACCACTGTGGTAGGTTTATGCAAAAAAGTGAAGATTGGGAAGAAACGAAAAGAAAAATAAAGCTCAAAATAATTATCACGATAACAAGAAGCAACAAAATAAATTTACTTTAAATTTTTCGTTTTAACAATATTTCAATACAAAATTGTATCGACAAGAAGATAGAATCCAAATCATCTAGGCACTCGATTCAACTTTTGGATGTCGTTTGTTGTGTTTCTTCGCAAAGCGCAGATTTCGCAAAAACTTTGGATCAACCCCTTTCATTGATTGATAGCGTTGACGCTTCGGCTTGTAAATCCCATTGCGATGATCCTTGCTGAAATTTGGTATATTAGTATTTGTTTTCAAGTCCACAAGTCTCTATTATAAATATAAACTAGACAGCTATGAGGAAGATGTTGCTTGTGACCCCCCGAAAAATCTTAGAGTTGCCACTAAACTAGATTAATCATGGCCCAAATTTCGTTGGATTTATTACCTGTTCTGATTATGATTTGTATGGTTCTTTGACTTTGCCATCTCGAACAATAATAATTGATGAAATTAACTCACTCGTTTTATTTTTGTCTAAAAATAAATTTAAAAAAGCAATGTGCTAATAAAATCAAAATAGATTAAATCGAAACAGAATCCGTTTAATGTCAAAAAACCCAGCAAAATTTAATTTGTTTATAAAGCATTATGGAGGTAAACATTATCAGTAAAAAATGCGAATTAACGCAAAAAAATAAGTTAAAGTCAAATCCAAAATAAATATTTACTCCTAAACAGAACAAAAAATTTAACAAAGTGAAAAAAAATGTGGAGATGTCAAACGCTGTTCATCATTTAATGTAATTATTCAAATTTTCCCATAATGTCAGATTCACGGAAAATGTGATATTCCTTATCGTCCAAAATAACTTTGTTGCCACCATATTCCGGAAGAAGAACTCTATCGCCAACATTCAATTGCATTGGCAAAGTCTTTCCATCTTCAGTTCGATAACCAGGGCCAACAGAAACAATAGTCCCTTCAAGCACTTTACCTTGCGCCTTTTCAGGAATCATAATCCCTCCTTTAGTTTTGGTTTCAGGTGCAAGACGCTCGACGAGAATGCGGTCAAAAAAGGGCTTGAAGCTTTTGGCGGCCGCCTAAAAAGGAAGTATTAAATTAATAAATGAAGTAAAATGAACCGATTTCCGCACAAGAGAGAGCAACATAATAATCCAAAGATATTAAAGTCAAAATAAAAATATCTGAAATATAAATAAAAATAAAGTTAAGAAAGCAAGAACAAAAACTCTAGAATTACAAGATAAGAATAAATAATTTACTCTTATTCACTGTATTTCTAGAATTTTCCCTTCTTTAGTAAAAACATTTCGCCAAATTGTTATTTGCTAAAAGGGCTCCCCCATATTTTGCAATATCTCATTTTGCAACACCCTTATTTTGCAACATAGGGTAAAAACCCACGTTTTGCAACATAATATTTTGCAACAAAAGCTATAACCCACGTTTTGCCACAAGGGCAAAAAATCCATATTTTGCAACAAAGGGCAAAATTCTTCATTTTTGCCAACAAATGGTGGGGTCAGTAGAGTATGGCCGATTGAGTGTTGGTCAGCTTTGATCGGCTATAACTTTTCTAGGCTAGATCCAATCCAAGTAAATTATATATGATTCGAAAGCCCTCGATAAGTCGTATCTTTTTTCTAACTGAATGGATCAAGTCTGATAACCCATTCAAAATATAATCCGTTTAAAGTCAAATAAGTGCACTATTCGGGCTATAACTTTTTAATTAATGATCAGACTTCCAGTTCGAATGGATTATCTTTACGAGAAAAGTAAAAGAAAAGAGTAATTTTTAAAATTTTTTCAAAAAAACTTAAAAAAAGCCAAAAATAACAAAAAAATCAATTTTATTGGCAAAAATTAAGAATTTTGCCCTTTGTTGCAAAATATGGATTTTTGCCCTTGTGGCAAAACGTGGGTTATAGCCTATGTTGCAAAATATGGTGTTGCAAAATATGATGTTGCAAAACGTGGATTTTTACCCTATGTTGCAAAATATGCGTTTTTGCCCTTGTTGCAAAACGTGGGTTTAGTGCCTTTGTTGCAAAATATGGTTGTTGCAAAATGTGGGGACACGGCTAAAAGAAAGGACACGCCCGAAAAGTCGCGCGGAATAAGGTCGCCAAGCCATAACTTGCTTTAAGATTTCCTAATCTTTCTAAATTTGGTATTAAACGATTCCTCTCATCGAACTAAAGAGATTGATATTTAAATTGATAAGGGCCAGAAATTTTTTGCAAGTTATGGCTTGACGACCTTATGGCCGCGCGACTATTCGGGCTGTACCCCTAAAAGCAATAAGAAGAGAATGTTCGAGAAATTTTGGATAGACAGAAACTAAAAAGAAAAGTTGACCTAGGTCCATTATAGGTTAGAGTGTAACTTACTTTTTCTTTAAAATAATTCAATGTTTTCTAAAGTTTTTACTTACATTTAGTTAATTTTTTATCTTAACTGATAACAATTTCAGTACATTTTATTTTATTACAACAAAAATGCTAAGTAGGGTCTTAAAGACTTCAGTTCGTGGTTATGCAAAGGATCTCAAATTTGGCTCTGAAGGCCGGAAGGCTATGCTTGTTGGTGTCGATTTGCTTGCTGATGCTGTCGCTGTAACAATGGGACCGAAGGTTTCAGTTTAAAAGGTATGCACTAACGATATGATTTTTGTTTTTAGGGAAGGAATGTGATTATTGAACAGTCGTGGGGGAGTCCAAAAATCACAAAAGATGGTGTTACAGTTGCAAAAGCTATTGACTTTAGTGATAAGTGCCAAAATATGGGTGCTAAGCTCGTGCAGGTTCGAGATTTTCGATTAAGTAATCACATCTTCATCAGGATGTTGCTAATAAAACAAATGAGGAGGCTGGTGATGGAACAACTTGTGCCACTGTTCTCGCTAGGTCTATTGCTAAGGAAGGCTTTGATAGCATCAGCAAGGGAGCAAATCCAATAGAAATCCGAAATGGGGTTATGAAAGCTGTTGACGTTATTGTAACGGAATTGAAAAATATGAGCAAGACTGTTACAACTCCTGAAGAGATTGCCCAGGTTGCGACAATTTCTGCAAATGGTGACGAATCAATTGGACAATTGATCTCGCAGGCAATGAAGAAGGTTTGTCATAACTACCTAATTTAGAATACTTTTTATTATTGTTTTTACTTGTTTAGGTTGGCAATAAGGGAGTGATTACTGTAAAGGATGGAAAGACTTTGCAAGACGAGCTTGAACTCATTGAAGGGATGAAGTTCGATAGAGGCTATATCTCTCCATATTTTATCAATTCGGCTAAAGGCGCTAAGGTTGAATTTGAGAAGTGCTACATCCTCTTTTGTGAGAAGAAAATAAGTCAAATTCAAGTAATCTTTGACTAAAAATTTTTTTGAAGAATAAAATTTTTTAAAGGACATTGTTCCTGCTCTTGAATTGGCTAATAAATACCGACGTCCGTTGCTCATTATTGCTGAGGATGTTGATGGTGAAGCACTTACCACACTTGTGTTGAACCGTTTGAAGGTTGGACTTCAAGTCTGTGCAGTTAAGGCCCCCGGATTCGGAGATAACCGTAAGAATACTTTGAAGGACATGTAAGTTACCTAGATCCGGATTAAATTATTGTTGATTTTAGGGCAATTTCTTGCGGTGGAACTGTCTTCGGTGAAGAAGCAAGTTTAATCAAATTGGAGGGGATTCAGAATCACGTTTGTTTTGGTTCTTTGATATTCAATATTTCAATTTTTAAGGACTTTGGTGAGGCAGATGAGGTCACCATTACTAAGGACGATACTTTGATTCTTCGCGGTAAAGGTGACGAAAAAGATGTTGAGAAGCGAATCGCTCAGATTCAAGATGAGCTTGAAACTTCAACATCTGATTATGAGAAGGTTTAAAATCTTGATTTAATTATATAAAATTAATTTAAGGAAAAATTAAATGAACGTTTGGCTAAAATGTCCACTGGTGTAGCCCTTCTTAAAGTTGGTGGTTCAAGTGAAGTTGAGGTCAATGAGAAGAAGGATCGCGTGACTGATGCTTTGTGTGCTACTCGCGCAGCTGTTGAGGAAGGGATTGTTCCAGGGGGTGGCGTTGCTTTGCTTCGTGCGCTTAAAAAGTTGGACGATATTAAGGCTCCCAATGATGACCAGTTAAAAGGTTTGGGTTTATAATAAACAAATTTTTTATTCTAATAACACCTCTTAATCTAGGAATAAAAATCGTTCAAAAAGCTGTTCGTCAACCCATTGCTACTATTGTTGCTAATTCCGGACTTGAACCTTCAGGGATTGTAGAGAAGATTCTTGCTAATTCAAACATCAACTTTGGTTATGATGCAATGAAGGATTCCTTTGTGGATATGCTTGAAGCTGGCATTATGTAAGCCCAATTATTTAATAGACGAGATTTAAAAATAAACGAAATTTAACAACTTTCAGTGATCCAACAAAGGTCATCAGAACGGCTCTTCAGGATGCTGCTGGTGTCGCCTCATTGTTATCTACCACTGAATGTGTTATCACGGAAGTGCCTAAAGAAGAGCCGGCAATGCCTGCAGGTGGCGGAATGGGAGGCATGGGTGGAATGGGAGGCATGGGCGGAATGTACTGATGACAATTAATATTTAAGAGCTGAAAAATGAATTGTTATTGAATTTTGATATGATACTTTAACAATGAAATTTCATTATAATCACCATTAAAATATTTATTTTGATTCCATGATTTGACTGTTTTTGTTGTTGTTTTTCAATTTTTTACTTTAGGAATAAAATATTTATGGTATTTTTACTATTTGTCTCTTAAAGCTTTTAATATTGCCAGTTAGTTTTTTCGATCTTTCAGTTTGATTTTATCGTTATAATTTTTATTTGATGGTTTGGAAAGCTCTAGCCAGAGTTGCAGCTGCCGGTGCTGGCGCTGTTTTTACTGCTTTAAAGAGAGCAATTAGTGAAGAATTAAATGGTAAGGATTTTTTGATAATGGATAGGTATCACTATATTTTCAGCCACCAGACAAGCTGCAGCAAGGCAGCCTTCTGCTGAAAGTCCAAATGTGTCTAATGCTAGGCAAAGGCGAAATGGAATAATTGAGACTGACTTGCGAATGGGAATATCAACACAAGTAAATCATACATATTATTAATTTCCAAATAAATTTTTTTAAAAAAGGAAGCAATGCAGATTCTTGGTATAAAACCTCCCCCAAATGAAGAGGAAGTTAAACGAAGGTATGAACATCTTTTTTCTGCGAATGAAAAATCTAAAGGCGGAACACTTTATTTGCAAGCAAAGGTTAGAAATCTTTTGAAAAATAATTTAGCTTTTTAGATTTATCGAGCAAAAGAAAGGTTGGATGTTGAATTGATGAGAATAGCAAAAGAAAATGCTGAAAAAACTGGACAAAAATCGGAGACTGAGTGATCAGATATTTTAGAAAAATGTTTTATTTTTTTTTGTTTTTCATGTTACAGGTCTTCTCACATTTAACTATGTGAGAAAATATTTTTTTGCATATTTTTGAAATATTATTAAAAATGATTTATTTAAAATCGTTTGTTTGATTAATTAACTAATATTTAATTTAATATTTGAATAATTATACCTATTTCGTAAAATTATTCCCTAGTTTTTGCAGACTTCCATTTTTTATTTCTGGCCACAGAATCCGAAGAAATGTCATCTGATGGGCTCTCGTCCTATCCAAAAATGGTGGGAATTGATTGGAGTATTCTAAGCGTTGTTGAGGTTAAAAATTGAACAAAAGGGTTTTAAACTATTATTTTGTAGTCAAATGGGCAAGTCGATATTGAAGAACCACTTGCTGAAGTTTCATTGCAAGCAATTTCGCAAAACGGGTCTGAACAAGTAAAATTGCTTTGTAACAAAAATCAGCTTCAAGTTATTTAAATTAATGTTTAAAATTTTAAGTAATTTTATTTAGGATTTTCATTGGAATGTGAAAGAGGCATATAATTTCCTCCTAAAGTTGACTCGGAATAATCCTAACTAAATTTCTGATGAGTATCTATGTATTTTTCAACAAGATTAAAATTTCAGAAACTTGTAGTTGTTACATAAATTAGTTATTTTGATTATCTTTTTGATTAACTTTTAGAAAATAAGTTTCAACATAAAAGGTGTATATCAGGAATGTGCCGGTTTCGTCCTTGGTATTTCGCCGATTTTCGCCTTTTTTTGTTGTTTCGCCATTTGCTTTTTAAATTAACTTTCGCCGTTCGGTTTTTTTGGGCAAAAGGAGAAATTTTTATACACTCTTAATGACATATTTGAGTGAAAAATAATAAGCGGTAGAAGAAAAAACCGCTATGAGGACTAAGAATTCCCTGTTTTATCAGTTACGCTTCTAGTGTATAAAAGCAACCGGGTTATCATCGGACAACCATCATCGACAATACACCCAATCTACCAACAATTTTCTGTTCAATGGACTCCGACTACATCTGCTTAGGCGCACCTGCGGCCGCATGTAATCCAGCATTGCATAATCAACAGAAGACTACCGCGCCCGACCCTGCTGGCCCTTGCTGCGTCGAAGGCGGTCAAGCCGGACCTACCAACTCAGCCGACGTGATACAGCAGCCGAATTTCGATCAGTCCGCCTACGTTGATTTGTCTACAAGGGCGCAGCCGATGGCGGAGAACGAGACACTCTATCAGGCCAAACAGGCTAGTTTTTTAACGAGTTCATTTCATATAATACATAGAAAGCTAATTACAGGTTCCAAGCGCGCCGGATGCACGCGTCGAGAAGCAGCCTCATCATACAACTATAGAAAAAGAAGACAAAGAAAGCCTGGTAAACGCCAATCTTGAAGTGCAAGGAGCTGATCCGTCGGTCCGTGACAGTGATTTTTTCACCATCAGATGTATTGGGTATACTCCGCTTCGTCTTGTTCAGTTTGGACCTTTCACCAGAGTCTATTTTGTGCGCAACAAAAAGAATCCGGCACAAGAGTGTATGGCGAAAGTTGAATCTTACAATGAAAATAAGTGAGTTTTCCTGTCTAGAATATTTGGCAAATTAAAATTATTTTCAATTATTAACAGGAGAACTGTGGGCATTGAGGCTCGTGTTTATCTTGATTGTAAAGGTGTTCGTGGTTTCGCGGAGTTATATGATCGTCTCCGGACTTTAAACGGCAGTCGCGTGCTTTTGATCCAGCGCCTGGGCACGGATTTAAACCGAATCAGACGAGCTCACCCGGGTCAGAGTCTCCTGCATGCAGATGCTCTCAAACTTTGCCTGAAAACGTTTACACGTATTTGGTCACTCCATGATCGCAGTTGGATGCATCGGAACATTAATCCGAGCAATTTCGTTGTTGGACAGCCTCATTCGGATTTTGATGACCAAATTTTCATAATTGACTTTGGATTAGCACGGCGGTGTCGGGAAAAGTCGCGTCCATTCGGAGCATGTCCAATTGTAGGCGCTGATGCCTACAGGCCGATTTCAAATTACTGCCGACTGGAATACCAGCCAAAAGACGACATCGAATCCTGGTTCTATATGTGTCACGAATTCTTTAATGGTGATTTACTCTAACTTTTAATTTTATTCTGTTTTTACAGGTAATCTGCCCTGGGACAAGCTTCCGCACACCTCTACAGTCGATTTCAAGATCCATTGCCGCAGTTTGGGGCGTGATTTGTTGCTGACTAATATGCCTGTCACGTTTGATGAGATCTTAGAGGGAATCGACTCCTCAAAGACAAATGTTGACTATTTTCGAATTTCGGCGCTTCTAAAGGCTGAACTTGCGAAGCTGAGTCTGGAACAGTTGAATGAGCCATTCAGTTGGAAAGTGAGAATTAGCTTGAATTAATTTATTTGATATGTTTTTTCAGAAAGATCCAAGAATTGTATATCGTGCTTACAAGATTGAACAAGGATGGAAGTGAGATGCGAGTGAATAGAATAAACGATGTTATAATTTGTATAAATATATCATTTTTGTATTTTTATTGTTGCGGGTTTTGTGTTTATTATGCTTGAGTTTTTGTGAGTAAAACATTTTACTTATTTCTTTGGTTTGTACATATTTACAATATTAAGAGCATCGAAGTTTTTTTGTGTATTTTAAGTCGTGAATTATTTTAGGATTTTTTGGAAGTGGTATTATGAGTGAAAATACCTTTTTTCGTTATACTTGAATTCATCATTCAATATCTGTGTAAGACAAAGGGCTAGGGAGAAAAATAAGTAAAAAAGCAGGTCAGTTACTTCTTCGAGGAGAGTCTTCCTCATTTTAAAATTAAATAAAGGATATATTCTGCTGGCAGAGGTGCGCGACTTGTAAGATTTTGAGGAAGACTTTTCACTCAATTACAGAGTTGCGCCAATTGCGGGATTAGAGAGCCAATACATATCTTTCTCTCCCTCCTATAATTACTCAAGGCGTTTGAAGATCGATAGTAAGAGGTAAATTAATATATTGGAAGTGAAGATCCTGAAAATTAAAAAGAATGAATTTTTAAGTATCCACTAAGCATTCTTGCAAGAAGGAATTTTTGGAAGGTAATTCGCTCTATGAATTGTGTATCATAATCTAGACAAAAATGGAATAAATTTTTACACCTACATTAATTTAAATTAAAATTTTAAATTTTCTGAAGGATTTTTTAAAATTTTTTCCTTTCAAATTTTCTCTTTGATTTTATATTATTTCTTCAATATAAGGATGTTATTTAATGGAACATCAAAATGCTTTTTTTCTCTTTAATTCTTCTTGATATCCTTTATTATTGTGTACTACATAGATTTTATTACTTAGTGTTTTTACAAATAAATTGGTTAAATTTAAGCTAAGAATTTAGCTTAATAAAAAAATAAAGACTAAATAAAAATATTATTTAGAAAATAACCCGTTTTAGTGACTCCTCTCATCCAATCTCGAAGGCGAATAAATAATCATTCAAGCAGTCAAACATCAATTCTTCTCTTCCAATATTCACACTTTTCATTCTTTTATTAAATTATTTTTTTTCTTTAAATTTTTTTCTTCCGAGATTAAAATAAAGCGCCAAAATTATTCTTCTTTTACTTTTTCTTTGTTCCCCCCATTCTCTCCTTCCAACTTTTTCTCCAAATTATTTCTTTAGCTTCTTCTAACCCAAAACTTGCTTTTTTATATGTCGCGTGTATGGAGAAAGAGAGAGAAATACCATTTAGAAGAATTTATTTATTTAAAGATGCCATCCATGTTGCTCGAAAGGATTGGGGCGAGCATTAATTTCTTTTTTCTCCTTTTTTAGAGATGATCTTTCAATCCTTCAAAATTTCTAACCAGTTGATATTTGCCGGCAAAAATTTTTTCTTTTAATTTTTAATAAAAACTATACAATCAATAAAAAAATATTCTAAAAATATTAAATGATGATCTAATATTAGAGAGGTATATATTCTAAATACAATAAAATGTTTCTTAAAATATTCCGTTAGAATTTTTAATTACCAATTCTTAATTAATTTTAATTATCATCCTAATTTTTCTTGTAATAGAAAATACCTCAAATAAAATACTGAAGAAATTTTGTCTCTTGTCCAGTTTATGAATCTAATAAAACTTTATGCGTTCAATTAATTACAGTTCAAGGCTAGATTACAGTCCTAGGAATTAACAATGGGTTGATCAAGCCAAAGAATTACCCTACATTCACAATTACCTTACATCCACTGATTTATCTAGGGGACCATATACATAATAAAGACGGAACGTACGGATTTTGATTGTACATACATACATAAATTTGACTGAATACATACGGTTTTTTGGACAAACAAAGGTAGATTGAACGTATAAACTGGATAAGAGTCTAAATTTTTCTTGTTTCTTTTTAATAAAAATATTATTACTTAATTGTGTTTAAAAGCCATACTTAAAACACAAACATAAAATTGCTAAATTTTATAATTTTATTTTATTTTGTCTTAGAAATATTAAAACAATTCAAATAATTCAAACAAATTTCTTTATAAATATAAAATCTTGTTTTAAAAATCCCGTTCATTCTTAAAATATTTATTTAATGATGATTTCTTTCTTTTAATATATCCGCGTATTTTATTTATTTTTCTTTTTAAATGATCCATTTAATTAAAAATTAATTTCTATATTATTTAATTTTGTTATTAAATAAGTTTTTCTTTTTAAAGATTAATCTCCATTTAATTTCAGTTTTTTACTAAAAACAGATTCACCAATTAGGATTCTGTCGCTAATGAAAAGATAACTCTAATGCAATTTTAATAATAAATTCTCATTTTACCCGGGCTAATAATTTATAAAAAATTTTTGAGAATAAATTATTTAAAAATTATTAAAATTTATTCAACATTAATTTTTTTGCCAACAAAAAATATTTTTTTATAAATCCTTTCATTCACTTTTCTATACATATTTTCCTTTCTTTCTACAAAATTTCCTCAATATATATTTCTTCTCTTGCGCAAAATTACTCAAAATTTGCGCCATCTTCTTTTTACTAAAAACTTTTTGGAATTTTTTAGATCACGAATTATTTTCTTTCCAAGATTTTTCTTTTTTAAAAAAAGTTTGCTAATAAATAAATATATTTCATTTATTTTTTTTGTTACGCCGATATATTGCTCGTGCGTAATAAATAAATAACAATTGTGGATGAAAGTGAATCTTTTTCCAATTTATTCCAAAAAATCTTTAAATTTTCAAAATAAAAGGAAAAATAAACTTAATTTTAATTAAATATTTGTTGCTAACTAATATTTTTTATTTATAATTTTAATCCTAATTTAAATTAATTTCCACTCCATATAATATAGCGGTGTTATATTATTTCTCAAAAGAGCTTCCTTTTATATTAAAAATTTGCTGATTTTGGACGAAATTATAATTAATTAACTTGTATTTTTTGTGTTTGTGTTAGCTAAAAATTTTAACAGGCCCTCATTAATTTATGTCTCATTAAATAATGTTATCAATAGATTCGATGATTAATTTATCCATTATCTTTGAAATAATTACGATATTTAAGATTTAAAAGTTAAAAATAAATAACTATTTAAATTCTAACTGTAATAATTATTGTTTTTTTGGATTGAAAATTTAAAATTTATCTAAAATTAACAAATCTTTTCTATACAAAATGCACAAAAGGAGAAGACAAATATGGCGTTATCCTTATTATACACAAGCAGCGTTATTTTTACTTCAATGGACGGCACAAGGTAAAGCACTTTGAACAAAATTAATTTTTAATCCTCATTTTTATTTCTTTGTTGAATAAAAATTTCTATCAAAAAGTGTTATATTCTCGTTTGATATCTCCGAAAATATTTAGCTCCCCACGTAAACTATCATAAATATTTTTATCATTTCAGCCCTAAGTTGTATATCCTCAGGCCCAAGGTCCATGTCACCAGCTGCATTTTCAGCACCAACTTATCAAGCTGGAGGAGGAAGTGGGGGAGGAGGTGGCCCAGCAAATGCTGCTGCTAGAGGAGCTCCAAATTTACCTTTAACTCCAATCGGAACTAGAGGGGAACCCCCAATTGGCCAGTCAGCCCAAGCATTACTTGGAAGTCGTGTAGGGTTAGCCGAATTTGGATCGGAAGGCTATAATTCTCAGGGTGGTGGTCCTGTAGTTGATGGTTTGTTTTTGAAATTAAAATTTTTTTATGTTAAGAATAAAATTTATTATTCGAATTAATCCATCTTCAGCATTATAATCAAAATTATAAGATATATACTTTTATTCTATATAACTATTTTATATAACCCACAATTTTAATTTTTAATAATGAACTAGTTAGTCTAATACAGAAAATTTATTGAAACAATTTTTAGAATTTTAGACCTTTTTTAGGTGAAGCTTTGAGTTGCAACTTTGAAGGAGAACCTTGTTGTTGGGCAAATATCCCGACACCCAGTGATGATCAAATTGATTGGTATTTAGTTCAGGGTACTCCAGAAAGTATTCATTTAAGAAATATTTCAATGAAAGGACGTTATTTGGTAAAAAAAGAAATATTAAAAATAAATTTTATTTAAAAATAGTTTGCTTATGCAAAAGGGGCAGGTCCTTCAGATGAAGCCCAATTTTCTTCTTGTGCTATAACTTGTGCAAGTTCACCAATTAAAGTTAGAGCTAGACATTGGCAGTCATCTAATGTTTTACTTCAAGTAGAATTTTAATTTAAAAAAATAAAAAGAATTATTTTTTAGGTTTGTCAGAGAGAATCATTTCCAGCTACTTTAGGATTCAATCCTCTACTAAATTGTCAGGAATTTCCATCACCTGGACATGTGGCCTATACAGAATTGGCATTACCTAAAGCTTCTTATGTTGATGTAATTATTTAAATTTTGATTTAAAAAATATAAAGATTATTAGAGGAAAAACAGAAATGATGATCAGATATAAAATGATCAGATATAATATGTTGATCTTTATTTATTTAGATTCCCCCAATTTTTTAAAAATGATAAGGCCAACTTCTAGTCTCTTTTCTAAATAATTTATTTGTTTTTTAGATTGTTTTTGTTGCCAGTAATTTTATTGATGAAACAATAGGGGATATTGCATTTTTGGATGATATTGAAATTCTTTATGAGAGAAGACCCCCAGATTGTGCTGGCCCTCCTACACAAACAACAACTAGCAGTACACAAAAAATATCAATAAAATCAACTAAAAAAATTAAAACAACAACAGAAAGTTTAATTAAAACAACAACAATTCCTTTAATTGAGGAAACAGAAAATGGAGGAAATGAAAGAAATTTGGAAGGAAAAGAGGATTCAAAAACAGAAATTATCGAAAAGTAAATAATAAGGGTTATTCCTCATCCTTGAAATTATTTCAAAAATAAATATTAAATAATTATTTTTAAGCGAAAACAAAATTCCAAAAGAGTCGGCTGCTTCAGGTTCAGCTGCTTCATCCTCAATAGTTCTTGTTTCAGACAAAGTTGAAGAAGGAATTCCCCCTGACGTTAGGGAACCTATTCCTTTATCACAAGGTGAAAAATAAAAAATTTCTTAAAATAAATATTATCAATAAATATGGGAAGGGTCAAGATACCTATGTAATATTTCGGGAAAATTGGATTTTTAATTAAAAATAGATTAAATTTTTTTTGTTATTATTCTGCTTTTCTGAAGAATCTAGATTAATTATGTATCCGATTCCCCTATTTTAGTCTATCAATTCAAGCAAAAATTGTTTTAATTTTAATATTAAAAATTTAAATTATTTTTTAAAGGCGAAGAAAATGCAAAAGCGCATGGAGTAATAGCGAAAAGTGGAGATAAAGTAGTTGTACCATCAACAACTTCTTCTATTGACTCAGCAACATGCCAGTCAATTAAATGTTCTTTTGAAGATGGTAAAAGGAATAAATAAAAAATAAAAGGAGAATGTTTTTTAAAGGAACCAGTTGTTCATATAAAGATACAGTTGAAGCAGAAAATGCAGCACGTGGATTAACTACTAAATTTGAAGTTACTAAAGGACAGTTTATGAATAGAGTTACTGGAATTAGACAAGGAATAACAGGCAAGAGAAGAATTTTATACGTAAATATTAATTTGGGGAATGATTTTTTTTTGTAATTAAGTGGAAGTTATATGTATTATTCAAGTTAAGTTTGCTGTTTTTTGGAACTGATATGAAAAAAAATTATAAGCAGCATGGGAGAAAAGCGAAAAATAAAACAGGCCCTTCCAATCAGCTCTAATCTAATTTTTAATTTTTTTTCTAGAGGCAAGTTCATATGCAGCAGTATTTCTTTATCCACGTGAAAAAGCTGGATTATGGACAAATATTAATGGAAATTCAGAAAATTTAAATTCTTTATTAGAACCAACAAGAATTAGATTTCAATATTACGAAGGAACACACGGTGTTCAATTAAAGGGATGTTGCGCTTTAAATTCTGTTACAACGGGAAGTGAAACAACAGAAGAAGGAAATTTGGATTGCCCTTTTCTTTCTGATAAATTTGTTTCTGTTTCTGATAGAATGTGGAAATGGGGAACTTTTGTATGTCCTAAAGGAACTAAAAGGGTATGTCTGTTGATAATTTTTGTTGGTAGTTGACTTGGGTGTATTTGTCACAAATTTTAATTGTTCTGAGTTTAAGTTAATTTTAATTGAGGAGGGGATAGTTGTAATTTTAATCTTCTCTTTTAAACAATTTTTGGATAATACTTTTTCTCTTGCTTTTAACATTTAATTTTTTTCAATTTTTTAATTTCACAGGTAATTTTCATGTGCGAAAATACTCGGACCAACCAGGTAATTTTGTAAATAAAATTTTTTTATCAATTCAATTTTAGGGTGCTTGTGCTCTAGATGATATTGCTGTTGTGGAAAATAGGGAGGATATTAATATGAATGATAAACCTGTTTGTTAATCATTTAAAAATTTTTAATTTTTAAAGAGTGTTTATTTATTATAAACGAGGAAAGTCTAAAGATTTTTTATCTTTGAAAAAATCAGAATAAAAAGACTTTCCTCAATATTTTTTCTATTTACTTTAAAATTTTTCCTCCTTTTTGAATTGTCTTAAAAATAGTTACAGTCAACCATTCCTTACAGAAAGTTGACTTTAACTATTCGCCTCAACTTGCCCACAATTTAATGCCATATAATCCATTTTATGTTTTATTTTAAAGCTGTTTTTATTTTATATTTATTATAAATATTTAATTATTTTTTACACAATGGACCACCAGTTTATGTTAATAAGAATTCACAAAATCATCTTTATTGTTAATTAGCTTCCACAAATGACATCCAATAAGTCAACTCTACAAGTAGAAAGAAATTATAAATTTGCTTGATCGACTCAAAAGCCCACCGAAAAATTTTTAAAAGTTAAAAAAATTAAGTAAACTAGAAACAAAATACTAGATAAAAAATATATTGAAATTCCACAATATTTCCATATTTTTTGTCAATTTCCTTCTAATGCTCAAAGCCAAAATCCCATAGGGTTAAATCAAGAAATGGATACTGCCGCAGACTTTTTATTGTTTTGTTCTGTATTTGCCTATAACACCTTTCGGTAAAACTTTAAAAGTATTTTTATTGCTAAGAGCAGCTTTGCTAAAGGCTAAAATATATTTAAAAAAAGATAATTTAAAAGAAAAAAATTATTTTAGAATTTTTGGAAGAATTTTTGAAAGAGAATTTTAATTTTAAATTTACTCAACTTGAATTAATAACTTTTATTTTTTTGTTTTTATGTGTATTTAAGAAGGATGAGGAGAAAATAAATTAGAGTTGATCAAAACTCGGTTAACCGAACCTAAAATTAAGTAAACGTTTTAGACTTGTTGAACACCTACCACCTCCTATTATTATCATGTTAAAGAAAAATAGGAATGGATGGAATTTTTTAAATAAATAATTAATTATGACAATTTTTCAGAAATTTCGACATTTATTTAATTAATTATTGTAAATATTGTAACTTTCCAACAACTTGCCAGTGAGTCGGAATCTTACATAAGATACATAATATCAGGGTTTCGATATCTGCGGATTTTTCCTCATTTTGTGGTTTTTTGATAGGGCGATGAGGATTATTTTTAAAAATGCGGATTTGCGGATTTTTGTGGTCTTTTGAAGATTATGAGGATTTTTTATATTTTTTTGTGGTTTTTAGCATAAAATGCTATTATTTTTCTGATAAGACCTTCAAAATCCTCAAAAATTTCGCCTGCGGCGCCGAAAATGGAAGAAATCTGGCTTCTTGGCCTTCCAAAATTCTCAAAATTTTCGCCTGCGGCGCAAAAAAGGAAGGAATCTATGTCCTTGATCTTCCATAATCCTCAAAATTTTTTGCCTGGCCTGAAAATGAAAGATTTTTGGCTTAAGGATCTTCCAAGATTAAAAAAATTTTCGCCTGCGGCGCTGAAAATGGAAGAATAAAAATTTACGACATCATCCGCGACAAAAATGCAAGTGTAATTTTTCAGATAATTGTCGGATCTTCATAAGATGATCATTAGTAATAAAAAATTGCTTAATTCAAATGTAGAAGACGAAAAATATAATGCATAAAGTGATTTTATTCAATTTTTGTGTTTGATAATTTTTTTGCAGATTTTTGATTAAAATGCGGATTTTTTCGATCAAATTTGCGGATTTTTAAAAATTCGAGATCGAAACCCTGCATAATATTTATGCTAAAGCTCGTTAATTCGTAATATTAATATTAAAATAAATATAAATATTTATTAGAAAAAAGATTTTATACAAACTCAATTGGCCATTCCCTAGAGTATAAAATTTCATCAACAATTTTGTTAAATTTTTAAAATTATATTTTTATTTCTTTAAAAAATTTCTGTTTTATTATAAGATTCTAAAAAAATAAGAGGAAATTCAGACAGCCAATTTTCGCCCACAAAATGGCAAATAACAATTTAATGTCATTTTTAAGATTGTTTATTCCTCACTTTCATTTGCTTATCATTTTTGCCTTTCTTTAAACTCAATTAGGGCCAAACGGGAATTTTAAGATGGAAATTGGCGCAAACAAACACCAATTGAACAGGGAATCAGAAGGGGGAAGAAAAATGGATCTACGCCTTAAAAAGAGGAAATGGAGGGAATTGGAGGAAGAAAAAAGGGGAGAAGAAGGCGGTCTTTATTGGATAAGGAGAGAGAAAAAAGGAAAGGACCAATTTCCGTATTTGGCACACATTGGCTCTTTCCTTCTTTTTTTAAATAATATTGTTTATTGCCATAGATCTGCAAATAATTCGGCAAAGATTAAATTGTTTAATAAAAAAAGAAAGAAAGGGCTTTTAATTTTATTTTAAGAATTTATTTTTATAATTAGGTATATTGCTAATTAAATTATATATTTTGTAAGGATAATTTATCTAAGGATGACTGTTAAATTTTTTGAATATTAAAAAACTTTCTTATTACTAATATGGGAATTTTAATCAAAACAACATACTAAATTCACTCTCACTACCAAATACTAAAATTAATTAAATACACCTATTTTAATTAGAAATAATTAAACTTAAAAAATCATTTAAAAACAAACAAAAAATGTCTCGATTTTATTGCTTAAAAAATAACTATTTAAAAGTAATATGGGCGTATCTATTTAGGCGTTAAAAGATCAAAGAGAGAGATCTAGCAAGCCCCTCCCCTTTCATTCCAAGATCTCTTTTATTTTCTTTTCTTGTCATTAAGAAGTTATTGAGCCTTCTTTAAAAGACCGCAGACACCAAAAATTAAATAAAATTTTATTTTCCACGTTTTTCCCTCACAGCTCCTCCCAAATCCCCGGCGGCATTTAAGGCAACGGGAGGCGGAATTTCTTTTTTCCGACAAAAAGTAATTTACTTTATTTTCTTCTTTCCAATCATTTTCTCCTATATTTTCTTTTTATTTTTCTTCCCATTATTTTTAACGAGACAATCAACATAAACTACTATAATTATTTTATAAATTTAAATTATCGTAATTGCTTCGACTGCCACACAAGTTTTAGCTGCTCATTTTAACTTTAAATTAATTAAAAGGGAAAAATTTTCTTTATTCTAATAGAACAAGAATGATTATTAAAAAAGAGGGGAATAGTTAATTCTTAATTAAAATTTAAGGATATTTAATTATGTGGCATTAAATATATAAGTAAATATCAAAAAGAAATTATTTTCAGAATATCCTATAACCTCCTTTCTTTTTAATGCGAAACAATAATTTTTTAACAAAAAATAATTTTACAAATTCTTAATTTACCCTTAAACTTAGTTAATGATATTTTTAATTTATTCCAAATTTTTTAGTAAAAAAATGTTCAGCGTGGAATCTCTTCTAGGCGAATTCGAAAACAAAGAATGGCGACAAAGAAAGAAAAATTTTAAAAAGGAAGAAATAAAAGAAGAAAATAATAATTTAAATAAACAAGTTGGAAATGGAAATCGAGAGATTGGTGGCGAAAATAATAATCAAGTAAATTATTTTAAAATTTAAAAGAGAGAGAGAAGGGGATTGTTGTAGAAATGGAGAATCTATTTTTCTTAAGAAAAAATCTCAAAATATTTTTATTATGTTGGGGTTTAACCATTAATTAAACTATCTGGCTTCTATTCTAAAATTTGATCTAAGAAATAGTTCTTGACCAACGTTTATTATTTTATTTAAGATTATAGAAGAGTCTATTCCTTCTACAAGTAGCCAAGCTTCAAATGAACGTTCCCATTTACCTGAAGCTCAATCATTATTAAATGAAAATAAAGAAGAAGAAGCAACAACAACAACTTCAACAATCCAACAAGAATTTCAATCAAACAATAATTTTATACAATTTTCCCCAAATATTCCCCAAACATTTTTTCCTCCACAAATTACCCCTTTCGGAAATTATTTTCCCTCAATTTCAACTTCTCCAATAGCCGGGGCAGCTGCAGCAATGTTTTGGTTACAACAACAAATTATTTCGAAACAAAGAAGAATCCCTCCATTTGATAATTCTTTAAGAGAAGAAGGAGAAGAAGAAGAAAATAATTTAAATAAAAATCAAAATTTAATTAATTATTCTTCTTCATCTACAGAAAAATCCTCTACAATTATTGATAAAGGAAGTAAATTAAATGGAAAAATTGTGGAAAATGGAAAGGAACAACGGAAATTTTATGGTAAAATTTTGAGAGTTTTTTTACAAAAAAATTTTTCTTTCAAAGGAAAAACCTTCCTTAGACTCTAAATAATTTTCATTTTTTTGAATGAAATTACTAAAAAATTGTCAAAAAATATATTCAATTAAAAATTTTTTTTTCAATAACAGATGAGCATTCTTCAACAAAAATTTCCTCAATAGACATTTCCTCTTGTATGCTTCGAAGGCACAAAAACAATCGAAAACCTCGAACCCCTTTTAGTCAACAACAATTAACTGCTTTAGAACAAAAATTTCAAAGAAAACAATATTTATCTATTGCTGAAAGGGCCGAATTTTCGTCTAATTTGAAACTTTCTGAACAGCAAGTGAAAATATGGTTTCAGGTATTTTAATTAAAAATTAAAGAAATTAGGAGGTTGAATTTTTGTTGAATTTTAAATAATTTAAAATTAAATATAGCTTTTTAAGAAAAATTTTTAAATTGAAGGCATCAAAAGGGATTATATATAGTGTTTTAAGAAATTATAAAATTGTCTAATTTTTTATTTTTAAGGTTCAAATTGTTCAATTAATCTAAAATGTCTATATGACATTTATTAACACTTTTGGGCATTATAAATAAAAAAAATATTTCTAGGTCGTGCCAATTGTGTTTGTAAATGTTCTATAAAAATTTTAAATCAATTGGAACCTCGAAAATTGAAAAAATTGGCTAATTTTATAATCTCTTAACTAACACACTAATTTAAATATTTTAATTTCCAATTTATTAATTACATAAATATATTTTTCAGAAATATATATAATAAAATTTATTTTTTATTACCAAAAATCCTTCCTTAAAATGGCCATAACCACTAATGACCAAAAAATCGTAAAATTATTTTCTTATTTCTTTTCCCAGTGTGAATTTATTATACGGATTTTAATAGCTTACTAAAAATGTTTTTGTGGAAGGGGAAAAATAATTTTTTGTGGGGGAGATTAGCAGTTCTTATATTAAATTATATTACTTTACTCTCCTCTTCTCCCTTTTTTAGCGCCTTATTTTTTCAATTTTATTTATCCAAAATAACACAGTAATATTTTTTTGTTTTATTGTTTTTCCTCTTTCTTTTTCGTATTCCTCCCAGCTGGCGTCATTTGCAAATATATATTGAGTTGAGGTAAATGAATAAAAAGTTTTTTGAGTGATGGAAAGGAGTTAATGAATGAGTGAGGGAGATCACGCAAAGTAGGATATAATAAAAGTATCTAGAGTTATCTAGAAATTTTGATTCTCAATAGGGGTTTCGATTTCCGATTTTCGAATAATTTTTTTTGTTTTGAAACAACCCTGCTTTTAACTTAAAATTAAATAATTATCAAAAAACATAAACATTATTGAAAAAATCGAAAGATAAAGTAAATCCCCTTCATTTACTTGTTAATTTATCTAAAAAAAGGTTGTTTAATTAATTATTTAAATTCTTTTATAAATTATATATTTATTTCTTTATTTTATAATTGTTTTTATAATTAAATTTTTGTTTATTGTCAATTTAAATTTTTCTTGATTTATTTTTACCTTTTTTCATTCGTTACTCATTTCCCCTTATTTTCTTCTTTTTCCTTTTTTGGAAGATTACGGTAAACGAAAAATGTGGCAAATTATTTGAGAGAAAATTATTATTTAATTGGGAATTGTGAAAATATTTTTTTGTTTTCTTAGATTATTTTCTTTAAAATAATATTTATTTATTTAGCCAATAATCCTCTAAATTATATAATATTTATTTAAACGAGATTAGATAATATTTGCCTTAAGCAATTTACTCATAAAAATATCACTCACAAACATTCGCTAAATACTGCGAAATATTTGGGTATTTTTTTGGAGGATATATACCTCATTCATTTAAATATAATTGTCCTTACCTAACTGCTAGTGCCGCCAATTATGTAATTGGGCCATTTAAGGAAAATTTTTGGGAGGAGAAAGGTAGAAAATTGTGAGAGAGGGATGATTATTATTACCTATTTAATTTATTTTCTTCTATTTTTCTATTCATTCATCATTTTTATAAAGAAAAGAATGTCAGTTTCAACAGATTATAATCGCATTAATAACTAGGGAGAGGGGAAGGGAGGGAAAAGGGGGAAGAATAGGATATAGGTACTATGTATGGCTATTTTAAAAGGGCGGCGATATAATTAAATTATAATTAAAAATTAAAAAGATATAATTAAATATTTGGGGAGATAATTTTGACAGTCATATATTTGGAAATTACCGTCTATTTGGAATAATAATCAACTTAATATTGTAGTTTTCTCACTTATTTTGTCTTTAATTCCAAATAATCTATAAAAAAACAATAAAAGTTTAATAAATTTTTAATATTTTTACAGAATAGACGTGCAAAATCTAAACGGCAACAAGAAGCCGAAGAAGAAAAACGTAACTTTGCCCAAGCGAATGCTGCCCTAACAGCCATAGCTGCGGCAGCAGCTGCAGCACAAAATGTTTCTGTTACAAATGTTTTTAATGGATGCAATAATGGATATGTAAATCGAGAAGAGGAAAAGGAAGGAAGAAATGATTCTAATATTATGAGAACAACAAATACTGGATGGTGATTAAAATTAAAAAGAATTTTGTTTTAACGGGTATTTGAGATGAATTTGAATTTTTGAAAAATACTTTATTTTATGAACAGATCTCCTCTTTTATTTGTTAAAAATATTTCTGACTAGGTCTTTGGCTCGGTCCCGAACTGACAACCTTAACTCTGACTATCAAAATTGTTTGGATATTCTCTAAAGGAAAAATTATGAGAGAAATTCTTTAACAAAAATTTCCCAAGAATGTTTTCCAAAATTTTAAGGCCAAATATTTACTTAAAAAATTACCTCATTCATTCCTACCTTCATTTATCTATTTTTTATTTGAATAAATTTTTATAAAATAAGCAATAAATAACAACAAAATCAGTCTAACAATAAAAACTAATATTTTTTATTTCTCTTTTTTTTTCATTCTCGAAAATTTATTTAAAAACCTATCTAAATAAACATTTAAAAATACATTTTTTACTAGAAAAGTTGTTCTTTTTTATTTTTTAATGGTCAATTGGTTACTTTAATTTCTTTTGGCCATCAATCTGTTCTTCGTCTCCAATACAAAATTTATTGCTTTTAAAATGTTTTTACTTAAATAAACATTTTTAGTATAGTAATTGAGGGGGGAGGGGGGGGGGGTAGAATAAAGATAAATTTATTTTTTATTAGCCACCTCTACAAGTTAGACGAATTAAATATTTTTTTGGTATAAAAATAAATTTTAAAGTTGAAAAAAAAGAATTGAACAAAAAGGGAATTCTGATTTATTTTTTGAGAATTTTCATTTTTCCCATTTAAGGATAAAAATAAAATTATACCCATTTAAAAGAGGAAAATTTAAAATTTAGGTAAATAAAATTTAGAGATAGGGTTGTCGTTTCCTGGAAATTCTCCAGATATCCGAAACCAAACTGAACTAAAAGATTCTCAGTTCTTCGGTTCGGTCCAGAACCGACAACCCTAATGATGAGAGAATTTTTTTAAATTAGGTATTTAAATATTCCAATTAATTTTATTTTTATTTCTAAATATTTTCCAAACTTAAACAACAAAATGTATATAAATTGTTTGTTCTCTCATAAATATAATAATTATTATTTTCTGATTATGATTGATCGACGATAAATTGAAAAAGAATTAAATATTATTTTCTATTAAAAACTTTTTTTTATTTAAAAATTCCTTTTCCCACAATTATTTAAGAGTAATCAATCTTAACTACTAATTAGTTCTTTTTACTTTTTACTTATTTTCTTTCAATCGTTTAATCTTCTCTCTCTCTATTATTTTTTTGCAAAACTAATTATTGTCTAAAAATCCAAAAAAAGCTTTAAATATTATTGGGGAAAAGCAAATGTTTTCTTAAGGATAGCGGCATTCTTTTGTATTTTAATATATCCTCAATTTAATCAAATAAATAAAGAGAAGAGGAGGCTAATTCAGGACAAAAAAAACTTTGGAAAGAGAAGAGAATAAATATTTAAATGTGACATAATAAAGGGGGAATTACGAGGGGGGAGGATTGGGAGGGGGTAATTTATCTAAATTTTAAAAAGAGGGAAAATTTAATAAAAAATTTTAACGTTCAAATTAATTCCAAAAAATTTAAGAGAAAAAGGAATAAAATTAATTTTATAATTATTATTAAATAAAAGTGTTAATATATGTATTAAAAATCACAAAAATTAAATTCCTTTTTAATTTAATTTATTTCTCCTTTTAAATATTTTAATTATAGGATATATTTTCCTTTGGGAAAAAGGATATAATAATTACGGGAAAAATAAAAGAAAATTAAAAATATTTTTGGGTATTTTTATGCATAATTGGCTAAAATAAATTACATTTTATTTTAACTATTTTTAAAAAATAATTGGGGAAACCATTGGGAATTTTTAAAAATTATTTTTTAAATAATTTAATTAAATAATTAAAATTACATTGATTAAGGAAAAATTGTTTTCTTCCTTTACTTCCAAGTTACAAACGGATATGTACTATGACGGATAAGAAAATGAGTGGATAAGAAAAACTTGCGGACATCAATTGTACATTTAATTAATATTATACTATCAAAATCCAATTAAACTTTATTAATTTAATTTATATTTTTTTATAAAAATTTTAAAATTTCTAATTTACAACAAAAAATCTAAATAAAATAATTAATTGTTAAATAATCAAAAATATTTATTTATTTATTTACTTCTGGCAAAACATAAAGAAAAAGGTCATCTCAAGACAATAAATTTTTGTAAAAAATATTTTTGTTTTTTCTCTCAAATGGCAACAAAAAAAAAGTTTTTTTTTATTTAAATGAACTCTCTCCTCTTAAAATTGATTTACAATCTCTTCTTCCTTAAAAATTTCTTTAAAAGAAAATGCCGATTAAATATTTTTTGTTGGCCACAAAAAAGGTTAATAAAACAAAAAATATTATTTTTTTAAACATTTGGCGCACGCAATCAATTCGCACTTTTAATAAAAAGAAGAAAGGGCGGCAACAACAAAATAAATATTTAATGAGAACAACAATTGCTTTATTTTTTTAATAAAAAACTTTAAATATTTTTTGATAAAAAATTTAAATGTTCAAACAAATATTTGCTGCTATTAAATAATAAAAAGAAAATTCCTTTAATGCGCACAAATCAAGAATTTAGTTAATTGGATTTTTTGTTATAAAAGTAAATAAATATATTGGGAATTTATATTTTTTTAGATAATTAAAAATTCTTGTAAAGTATTTTTTATTTTAATTTTATTTTAATAAAAATAATAGTTAGTTACAGTCTAAATAAAAAAAACTAATTAAATTGAATAATTTCGATCTATCTTCGAGATTGTTTGACTTGTCGATTCTGAGAAAAATAATAACCACATTTTTCTGTTTTAATTTTTTGAAATTCTTGCAAAGTATTTAATTAAGTAATTTATTAATAAAATCAAATTTATTTAAAAAATTTATTCAACAAAAGAAATATGGAAATAATAAAATATTTGATAATATTTATGTCTGTAGTTAATTTAGAGATTAAAATTAATTTTTGGAATGATTTAAAAAATTTTTATTTTAAAGTTATTTTGTCGACATTTATTTCCAAAAATTAAATAAAATGTAAATTTTATCCAAACTATTATAGCACAAAATTCGAATCTCTTTATATAAAAAATATTAAACAAAAATAAGGCCTCTCAATAAATTAAAGGCTAACAATTTTGGTGTAATTAATTAATTAATTATACAAGAAAACTCCATAAATAAAAAGAAATAAACACAAAAATTAAAATTTCCAATTTTTTCCATTTAATATTTTCAGATCCACTAAGAAAACCGCGAAAATCTGTCCACAGAAGTTTTCTGTTTAATGGGAGTCCATAAGCTTCTAAATTTGCACATTGAATTCCACAAGTTCTTTCAAATTGGTATCTTTCACATAAACATCTAGTTACCGTTGTCTAAAAATGAAAATTAAAATTTATTTTAAATAAATAAAGGGTAAAATATTAAAAAGTATAGGGAAATATATCCGTGTATAAATAATAATTATTTTCCTCCCTTAAAGAAAGCTTAGAAACAATAATTTTTTGAATAATCTATTTTATTTGTTCCACACATTAAAAAACAAAGAAAAAACAAACATGAAAGCAAAATCTTTGATGAATAAGAAAAATATCAGAAAATACTGAACGAACCTATTAAATTATTTAAATATTCTTCTTTTAAAAAAATACTTTAAAATAATTACCATCATACATTCATCCTCTGGTCTAGTCTCTGGGAATTGTAATAATTTGCTGGAAATGTCTAGTTTTAATCTAAATTAAAAGATAATTTTTTAAAAATTTATTTAATAGATTTTTGAATTAAAGTAAACTATTTATGTAATTTCTATTCTCATTTAAAAAAGTTGGGGAAATATATAAAAATATTTTTTTAAACATTTCACAAACTTATGCCATAAATGCTCTAATAATTACCCTCGCTTTATTAATTATCACCTCCAACGAGAGGTTGAAACAATAATTGCTAAGGGTAATTATTAGATCATTTACGGTGTAAGTTTATGAAGTTTTAGATTAAGGAAATTAAAAATTTAAAGCAATTATGTAATTCTGAAGGGGATGCCAATCATTGGAATTTTTATTTCAGAAATAAAAAAATTAAATTTTTAAGTAAAACCAGTCAATTTAAAAATATTAAACAGGGTTTAGAGAATTTATACTTTAATTTAAAAAATAAGAAATAAACCTTAAAAGTTTATGCCTTTCCAATTCCATATAAGGAGATGGCTGTCTTTTCTTCATTTCAGTTTCACAATCCCCAATAATTTCGTCTATATAAGAATCAGAACAATTAGCAATAATATAATGATTATTTAATTGTTCTGAACGGAAATGTGATCTTCTATTTCCACTTCTTTCATTCCCTCCTTCATTTTGAATTCTTCTTCTAGGTCGGCATTGGGTTTGTAAATAGCCAAATAAGGAAATAAATTGTAATTCTGAAGGGGATGCTAATAGACCTGCTGCTTGTCTTCCTGGACCCTTAAAGTTTTTTAATTAAAATATTTTAATAAAAATTATCTAGGGGTTCTTCAATTTTCTTAATGTTGGCTTAACACTTTAATTAATTTGAGATAATAAACTAAACTGTTTTTTGTTCTTCTAGTGGTTTCCCTTCATCAATTTTAGCAGCAAGTAAACATCCATCCACCTGTGACAATTACCGTATTTTTTGTATTAGAGCCCCATGGGGCTCTATTTTTCAACTATCCTCCAAAGTGGGGCTTTATTACAGCGTGGGGCTCTAATAGAGCGTGGGGCTCTATTTTTCAACATATTTTTGAAAATAAGTAATAGGATTTCAATTATAATGTTAACTATATTTATCAAATCAAATAAGATTTAATCACAAAAACAAATTTCAGCATTAGGATAATTTCAAAGTGGATAGTTGCGCGTGCACAGTAATTCGCGGTTAGGTCATTTGATTTGGATTTAAAGCTAATTTGAATTTTAATCTGTGGAAGGTTCGAATCCTATCGAGCATTTGAAGGTTCGATTCTATTTTGCTTCAGTCCGCATGGTTCACTCCTTCGTGTGTATATCTGTTTAGTCCCAATTGAAGGATATAGATGTGATTAGGAAGTTATTTGGGGATTAATTTTGATATCGGGGCTTGGGGAGTATCAATGATTTGGCGATTAATCGGATATCGGAGGATTTCTGAGATGAATCTGCTGATAACTTGGCTAATCTCGCCAATATCTATGCTTACCAGTATATAGAAGAATCTCCTAATATATCCTATAACGTCCAAATCCCTTCATTGGAGAAAATCATATATATGGAAGGAATATAGATATCAATGGATTAAGAGTGATTTTGGGAATATCAGTCTACGGATTGTATTTAATGTTATTGTTCATACAAAGGGATTTTCGAGGAGATATCATGAGATTAGGCGGAATATCTGGTAGTTTGTATGGATTAAGTCTGGTTCAATGGATATCGGCAGATTAAGGTAGTATTAATCCACAAATAACCTCTTAATCGCATATACATAATTTCTAACATTGGCACAGAACAATAAATAAAAGAAAAAACAGTATAGTATTAAAAATGAACAATTTATTATACAATAGGTAAATTTTAAAAAGTGGGGCTCTATTTCAGCGTGGGGCTCTAATACAGCGTGGGGCTCTATTTTTCAACTATCTTTTAAAGTGGGGCTTTATTACAGCGTGGGGCTCTAATACAGCGTGGGGCTCTAATACAAAAAATACGGTATTTAAATTTTTACATTAATTTATTAAATTTAAAATACCCTCTTTTGATAGGCAATTCGTGCAGCTGTACCTATAGCTGCTGGTAAACAACGAATCTGTTAAAAAACGTTTTTCTTCTTTTTAATTAAATAAAATTTACTTGATTATCACCAAAACAAATGTCCAAAACCTAAAAAATTGATTTTATTGATAAACAAATTGCTTTTTTTCATCCATATTATTATAAATTATGGGGATAGGAGGGAGGCTGAAAAGACATAAATTGGTGGGAGCATTTTCTATGTCTCTGCAGATCTAGAGAAACCTTTATCTAGAGGACTTTTTAACGTTATTGTTTATCAAGCCTAAGAAACGAAAATTTTTAATCGTTTAATTATTTCTAAAAAATTATTAGAAACTTCCATAGATTTAAAATTAAATTTATTAAAAGCTAAATAATTTAATTTCAATTAATTATACATTAAAATGATGACATCTAAAAGCAATTTCTCCATTATGTTTTTTGTCTAAACAAATAGGTAATTGTTCAAAAAGTTGAGTAAAACAAGCTTCGGCTTTTTCCAAATCACAATTCATTTTAGGTTGATTATTATTAACAGAAAAAACGAAAGAAATATTGAAAGAATAAAATAAAAAATATTTGGAGAAGGAAAGAAATCTTAAAATAATTTTAAGAAGCCGTAAAATAAAATATTTTGGAAAAATTATTTTCTTTTTAATTTTAAAATAATTAATATTTTGTTGTTGTGAAGGAAGTAATAATAATAATGAGGAGGATGTTGCCATTAAAAATATTTTTGTTATATTAAATAGATTTTCTATATAAAATTTAAATTTTAGAAAATTTATTAAATTATTTAATATCATTAATTAGAAAGTTTTACCACTTTTTAAAAAATACGGAGATCTATTAAAACGTTGAATTTAGTTTGAAATAAAATTTTTATTAATAGCCAATATTTTAAAAAGGGTTTAAAAGCTGTACCACTTTGGATATAGGTATTTCTAAGAGTCTTTTCTAATATAACCTAAAAGTTGGAAGTTCTTAGTTGGTATTCATAGAGTTGTGGTTGGCAAACGGAGTAGAATTTTAATGCGAAACTGGAGAGAAGTGATTTTAAATATCAAAATTAGTAAAAAATACCTATACGTTTACCTACTAAATAATTTTATTTAAATGCAACTATATTGTATAGTAAAAGACCTTGGTAATGATTTCCTAGTGAGGGTTGAGGTAAATGAAAATTAATATGTAAGGGATTCATTTTAGTATTTTATTTAACATTTTAATAATAATTTTAATAATTTCTTTGTTTTTCTCTCCTTCTCTTTATTAGCAATTTCTTTCTCTTCCATATTGCGCGGACTTTCATCAATTCTTTCTCTTTGCGTGGCGGATTTCAATGTTGAGGGATTATCCTAGCTAAAGGCAATATTGAGCGAAAATAAAAATGAAGGGAGTAAAGGATTGCGTGATTTAGTTAACTCCAAAAAAAACTTTAAAAGCAAAAATGAGAGAGAAGGAAATATGAGACAAACTGAGAATTAAAAGAAGTAATATGTATGAAAGAGAGGAGGGATGGATGGAGAGAGGAATGCCTCTTTACATAATGCCTTTAAAAAGAACTTTTATCTCCTCCACTTTTTCAGTCTCGATTAATTAGCTCCAAAATTAGAGATATTAAATTTTGGATTTAAATTGATATAAAAATAATTGTTACTAAAGAAAGGATGTTCGAGATGAAAGGAGAAAAAGGGAGAGGATTAAATGAGAGAGAAGAGAGAAATTTTGAAATGTTTAAAATAAATTTAAAATTAATAAAATTAAAGAAAAATTAACAAAAGAAAGGGGAAATTAAAATAAAAATCAGAAAAAAGAGAAAGAAGGTAATTTTCTTTTATTTAACAAATTCTAACATTTTATTTAAATAATTATCAGTTATGCCAATATAAAATTTTTTAAATAAAATTAGTTGCTAGGAGTTTTTTAGAAAGAAAAGAAGCCTTTTAGTTTTAAATAAATTGCTTTGAAATGGATGAAATAATTAAAAAATATTTTTCTGTTCTGATTTAAAATAAAATTTTTCTGGAAAAAGAGGTGCTCGTTTACATATTAGACAATAATTAAATAAAAATAATTTTTATATTTTAATTAACAAAATTTACTATTTTCGGACATTATAAACAGGTTGTTGTGTGTCCATTTTGGCCACAAAAAAGGCTAAATGAAATTGAGGGTTAGTAAGTAATAGAAATGGGGGGTTTTTTAGACATCCACCAAAAAGCATCGAGGCAATTTCCGTTTGCCGCAAAAGGCAAACGGAGAGAAATAAAGTCTTTAAAAAATAATAAAAAGAAAAAAAATATTTTTTAAAAGAAGAAAAATACGTGAAAATAAATAAAAATATTTTTATTTATTTTTTATCAAAGAAAAAGAAAATTGGCTTATTATACAAACTTTTGTTGTATTAAAGTGAATTTCCGTTCTTTTTAGTTGACCAATTAAAAAAATATTTATAACAGAAATTTAAAAAAAAAGAATTTTTTTATTTTAAACAAATTTAATCTAAAAAATTGATTTTTTAGTTATTTATTAAAAATTTTTAATTTTTAATAAATATTCAGAGAGAAGTATAAAACGCAAATTGTTATTATATCACTAATTAATACAATCAAATTGCCAAAATATTCTTTTAATTGTAACTACATAATTAAATTATTAAATGTAATTAATAATTTATTAACATTAATAAATGTACTTAATTTACGTATATCGTTAACTAAACTATTAAATTTTCAGGAATGACAAGGCACTTGCATGAGACTTCAAATTGCAAATTAAATCTTTATAATTATAATTAATTAGTAAGAAAGTAAAAATATTTATTTTATTTTGCTAATAAATAAATTAAAAAATGAGAAAATAAAAATGCCAGTAAAAGGAAAAAAATCCGTGAATAAAAAAATATTTTTTAATATAAATATACCATTGGGATTCACACATTTTTTTTCATGGCAAAATCCAAAACAAAGGCCATAGTAAATTTCACACACTCAAAAAATTGCGCGCTCATTAATATATAATTTAGCACAAAAAAAAAAATAAAAAATTATGTTGAATAAAAAAATATTGGGAATTTGAAAAATAATAAAAATAATAATATATTTTTATTAAAAATAAATAGATACTATTTGCTTTAAATATAACCAAAAAAATTTAAATTTGTTGATGTTGTTACCTATTTACTTAATATTTTTTTATTAATTTCTAAAAAATTTTCATAAATTTTTTAATTAAAAATTAGAAAGTATGAATGAATATTCTTTAAAAAATTCAAAATTTCAAAAATATTTTATTTTTGATTAAGAGTTACTGCAGGAGAAAGTAACAATATATTTAAAAAATAATTGTTTAATTAAAAAATATTTTCAGCAATCTCCGCGTAGAGAATTCGATCTTTAGTTATTCGTTTTTGTTGATTATATTTTTCTCGAGCCTCTTTTATCCAACGAGTAATGTGTTTTCTAATTAAAAATATTATTTTAAAGAAAATTTTTTTTTATTTGAAAATTACTTTTCAAGACGTCGTACTTCCTTAACAGATTGTGTATCGTCTGGGTGTTCACCTCGAAGGTCATAATGATGTGCCCCATCCTCCACAATTAAAGAGTAGAGAGAACCCTCAAATGTTGGTGTCAATCTCCATCCTCCCCCAGACCAAGGGTCTAACCACCCATTTGAGAAGACAATATTTGTAGCTGTCGGAAATTCAACTCCATAATTAGTAATTGCCCAATTTGGACGGAAAAGGTCTTTATTGTATCCGATTTTAGAGAAATGGCCAAGACAATATTTTATATACTGTTGATCACGAAATGGACAGCTTTTATTAAATGGGTCGAAAGGAGGGCCCTAAAATGAAAAGCTAGAATTATTTTAATATAATTTGTCAATTACTCTACTACACATAGGCATAATCATTTCTGTGCAGGCCTGTCATAATTTACAAAATTAAATAATTTTTAAATGAATTTGTAAACCTGCCAGGGCCAGCCTAAAAAGAATAAATTATTTTTTATATTAGGTATTTATTTCTTTCAATAAAAGGGGGGATATTTTAAATAATATTTTATTTCCTAATTCTATTCAATTTTATTACCATCAGGATCACCAAGAGCACTGAAAGGATCACCGCAGGCACCACCCAAAAGGCAGAGAGTTTTCTCCGAGCCAGTATAGTTATAAAATAAATTGACAGCTTTATATGAGGCTAATGCACTCTGCTCTGGATTCTGAGCAGAAATGAATGCTTTACATGCAACTTTCACTGGCCAAGCTGGCAAAGGAGCTAAGAAATTGGAAGGGTAAGGATAATCAACCATTGCCATTGTCTGGAATAAAAATTTGTTTAAAAATAGAAAAATTTAGGTATTTACTTCGAGGACAGATTGGATAGCATAAATTAATTCCTCCCCATCATTAGCATTCTTAACTTGGGAATCAGATGAGAGATGGAATCGTTCATTTAAAAATTTTCTTCCATTTGCTTAAAAATAATTTTAAAATTTTAATTTTATTTATTTCCAAACAGCTATCGGCCATTTTGCGGATAGTTTCGAAACTAGCCGAAAGTGATTGCAAAGTACATCCACTATTGATAAATGTTCGAGTAACAATATCATCATATGAATGTTCGGGAGGTGCAGGAACGTTTCCAAACCAAAAAACTGGGGCACTTGCTGCAATTCCTCTGAAAATGAGGGGAAAATATTTTAGGAAATTTACTCAGAATTTAAATATTTTATTTTAACAAACCCGTCGATTATATGAGGATACTGAAATAATAAAATAAAATTAAAAAGGTTGGATTCTAAGTAACCTTAATACGCATCCAAGCAGTTAACATTCCCCCATAAGAACCTCCAAAAGCAATTACTGGTGATTTTTTGGCATGAGGAAGTCGAACTTCTTTAAGATAAGTAATAATAACAGCAAAATCTGCAAGAGCTTGTTCTGAGCTCAAATAGCCCAAATTGGAGACACTTGAATAAGAATCATTTCCAAATGGGTAACTCTTGCCATAATAGCGGTGTTCGGCAAAAACTATTGCAGCCCCAAATTCTGGTGCAATATCCCACATAAAACCCTTAAATTTAGAAAAATAATTACAAAAAGAATTTTAATAAAATAATTTGAAGGTAATAATTTTTAAGGCCTACACTCTCCCTATTTCCCAATCAAATACTTAAAACAAAGCACAGAGATCAAGATAAATTTCTACATTTAACATACAGTATTCTCAGCAAAACCTTCAATACTTCCTTCATTTCCTGTGTAAAAGAAAATTGGAGCATTCTTCTCTTTAAAATTGTCTGTATTTATCAAATATCTTTTAAAAATAAATTCTCTTTTTTTTAATTTTCACAAATTTTAATTACCTCAATTTAAATTTTCTCGGATCATTAAACGAAAAATGATCGACAGGCATTTCTTCATAAAATTCCTCAGTCCATTTATATTTTGTTAGGCCATATTCCATTTGTTTTTTACCATATAATGGAAGTCTTTTAGATAAACTAACAGGATCTCGTCGGTGCCATCTTATCGGAATAAGACAAAATGTTTGGTAGATTTGAATGAAGAGAATAAAAATTAGGAAATTTAAATGTTTTAATTTCATTTTAATTATTTTTTAGCTTAAAAATATTAAAAAAAAATTTTTTTTAATTTTTCTTAAAAATCCCTTATTGAGCTCCAAAAACATTTAGACAATAAAAGCCAAAATAAAATAATAGAAATAATAATAATAATTTTTTATTTATCTTGTTATATTATAATAAAAAACATAAAAATTAAATAAATAAAATACACATATATTCTAAAGTAATAAAAACTTTTATTTAATGTTTTGGTAAATAAATTAGCACTAAATAATGTTTAAATAAATATTTTAATTTTTGTTCTTTTTAAGCTTAAATTAATTTATATACAAATAAATTACAACCATTTAAAAGCTAAAGGACAAAAACTTTTTTCCATTAATTTTAAACAAAAACAAAAAATCTTCATCGATTTTACCCTTTAATCAGACCATTAATTTAGTTTTTATTTAGATGCAGCAAACAAATGGCAATTAATATTTGATAAGAAATGCTTTGAAGAAAGTAAAGAAAAAGTAAAAAAATCACTTATTTTTAAATAAAATATTATTTTTTATTTAAAATATTTAAATAAAGTCTAATAAAAATTTTTAGAAAAACTAATAAATTTTTAACTTTTAAATATTTCTTTATTTTATTTTTGTTATTTCCTACTGATTATTAGAGCTCGAGTGAGAAAGGATTTAAGAAATTCGGCTTAAAAAGTAAAAAATAAATTTTCTGAATTTTTCAATGTAGTGGTCAAAAAGATAGGGACAAGAGTCTGTTAGATGAAAACATCCTATTTTCTCAGTTAAAAATTAATTTTAGGAACATTTTTTTATTTGATTAAATTTAACTTTAACCTTATTTAATAAAGAAAATTCACATAAATATTTGAAAATAAAACATTTATTTAATTATATAATCGAAATAAAATGTTAAAATATAAATTTAATGCTCTCAAATTAAAAGAAAAAAATACATGAGGAAAAAATAAAATTAATTAATTATTGAACTTTCCAAATAAATTTTTAAAAATATTAATATTTTAAAATGTAGGAATAAAAAAAGAGATCCGAAAGGAAAATAAAAGACAAAAAAATTAAAAGAAAATATTTTTGTATTGCCGAAATTTTAAAAAATATTTTTTAAATATTTTAGATAAAGCAATACAATTAATTAAAAAAAGAATGGCTATAAATTTTGAATAAAAATGGGAAAAAAAAGTTTAGAAAATATATTTTTTGTTTAATTTCTAGATACAGAATGGTTAATAATGAGATTGTGAAAATTTCGTTTTTTAAATTTCTTTCTCATTAAAAGGAAATATTAAAAAATTCCTTAATATTTCTCTTTAAATAATTAAATTAAAAAAATATTTAATAAAAAAAAATCAGGCATCTCCATATTCTTGAAAACGTCCATAAACTGCCCCTCCTCCACCTGCTCCATTCATTTGTTGATAATTGGCTGAGTGAACACGTAAACCTCCATTCCTTTATTTAAAAAAAGATTTTTTAAATTAATTTTAAAATAATTAAAATATTTATAAGTAAATAAATTAAAGAACGTTTGTTTATTAAAAAATCTACAATTCTAGCCCAAGAGTTAATTTTAAATTTAAGAAAAAAGAAAGTTTAAAAAGAAAAGCACAGCAAGACCCAAATAGATAATAAAATACACAAAAACAATTTAAAATTATAATTACTTCAATTTATTTTTACCTAGTTAAAGTCCCTCTAAGTGTTCCCCCAGATGTGCCAATTGTTGCCGGTGGTGCTGAAGCTATAGCTGCATTGTGTGTCATCATTTGTTGTTGCCAACTTTGTCTTTCTCCTAATAATAATGGTTGTTGTTGACCTCCATTTTGATTACTAAAAGAAAAGCAGAAAATGGAAAAAAAACAAAAACAAGAAAATAAAAAGAAAACCAACGATATTAAAAAAGAAATTTTAACAATATATATTTGGATATCTCAAAGCTAATCAGTTAAAGGAGTCTTAATATTATGAGGATGGTTAATGGCATAAGAAGTAGTTGGTACTTCAGCACTAGTCCAAGCAATTTATAAATCATCCCTTGGATTTGTCAGAGTATGAAATATTTTACATAGAAGATTTATAAAATATAAGAGAATTATATTAAAATAGCCAAAAACCACAAAACTATTCAACAAAAACCACTTAAAAAAGGAAAGGAGGAGGTAGAGGCTTACACAAATTCTTACGGCATTCTGTCGGAATTATTTCCCACGTCCACTCCACCACTTAAATGTTGACGAGCTCGAGGATTGAATAAATTAGTATCATAAATATTATCAGGCATTGTATCGTGAATTCTTGGTGAAAATTGATCTTCTTCACCGACTTCTAAATAATCGTTTGGAAGTCTAAAATTTAAAAAAAAATTAATTAATTAAAATATTTATTTATTTACCTAGAGAACATATACCAAGATTTAGCAACCAACAATAACAAAACAAAAAGTGTTAGACCGAGAAGAAAAAGTCCAGCTGAGATTAGAACAGAACCAAGGCTAAAATAATTTTAAAAATATTTTTTGTTTGGACGAATGAAAAGTTGTCTCTTAAATTAACGGGAATGGGGTAAGTTTAAGGATTTTAAATTAAATATTAAAGTCATTGATCTCTCCTATTAAGTTCCCTTTAATTTTACATTTAATCACGAAAAAAACAAACAAAGCATGTCTACACATTCCAACACGTAAAGTAAAAACATCTTTGTGTAACTGGCCACATTGTAAAGCAAAGTGTAGAGCCCCCAAATGTTTTGAAGAAGAAATTATTTCGGATTGTGTTAATTGTAAAATAGAATCAAAAGCTTTATCATTTTCTTTCTTATCAATTTCTTTTTCTTTTTCAAACATTCTTGCCAATAAAGTCCCCAAACGTTGTTCAGCCCCAGCTTGATCTTTAGCTAATTGACTTAAAAGAGTTAAGGGTATTGATGGAGGTAATCCCTCATCTGGGGCACATTCAGAATAAAAATTGGTTAAATCAAGAAGTTCATCATTTAAACGACTTCGAAGAAATGTCCGGCCATCTGAACAAAAATCTGCGTGAGACTAAAATTAATTTTTAGAAAATTTTTTGAAAGTCTCCCAAAACAAACCACAGTTAAAGGAAAAACAGCAGAAAAGAGTAACCAAGAAACCAAAAATATAACTAAGCCGAGACCAGAAAATATTATGGCCCCTTTTCGAGATTGACGACAAAATGCAATAACACCCGCAAAAAGTACTGCACACATAATTAATTGAAGTATAAGACAAAGAAGCCATCTAAATTTAAATTAACTTTTAAAGGAAAATTGTATTCGTCCAGTTTTAGTTTAAAATGAAATCAAAGAATATAGTGGAAGTTGGCAGTATAAAATAATATAATAATGATAATTTATCTCCCATTAAGAGGTAAATATAAAATTATTAAATAAATTCCACAGAACCGTGGTGCTTACAAAAGCCTTTACTGTGTCTATAATACAATACTTTCCGTATTGTTTAAAGATATCAAGAAAGAATCGGATTAACCTAGATTTTAGACCTACTAGGTTCAAAGTCATCGTCATCACAAAGGTTTATAATAAAGAGAATATTCTCTTCTCTTCAAATTAAAAACAAAAAAACCTTTCAAATTCAATACGTTCAGCATTTCTTTTAGTATTATCTAAAAAGTGTGTATCAAATAAAATAATCGAAGTTCTCGTTAATTGTTGTTTTAATTCATCTATTTTGTCAGATAATTCTGTTAAAAGAGCATCGGCTTCTCGAATTTGCTTTAAATATTTTTAAATTATTTTTTAAAATTATTTATTTATTTTTACTGTTTGGTTAATATTTTTATGTTCTCTACTTTTTCTTTCAATTAAAATAGTTAATTCATCAACATGTTCACTTAATTGCCATTGAGAGTGATTAAGTTTTTGTGTCTTAAAAATTTGAAAAATTATTGAGAAGGAAGTTATTTACATAATTATTTTTTATTTACACAATTATAAGTTTTTAAACCCTTTATTTCCTAATATGTATATCATGGGAAGAATATAAGAGATATGGAGAGTTTTATGAAAAATTAATCAGAAAGTTAATGAAAAATTAAAATAATAAGTTTTATATTTTTTTTTTTAAATAATAAGTTTTTTTTTTTTTATTTTTTTTTTTTTTTATTTTTAATTAAAATAAAAAATAAGTTTTATGAAAAATTAATCAGAAAGTTAACTCATTGATCTTTTTGTAGGTAAGGGGAATGAAAGCCTAATTTTGAGTTAATGACATTTAAATTTTTTTCAGCTTTTCCAAAATATTTTTAGGAAAGAGATGATTTCATCAAATCCCGACAGTAATTTCTTCAAAAAATTTTTTCAAAGAAAACCTGAATAGCAGCCCTTCTTAATCCATCATTTAAATGTCCAAGTCCGTCAAGAGAACTTTGAACACTTTTATTAAAAATTTCATTTCCAAACAAACAAGCCCCCATAAGTGAAAAACAAAGAATGCTGACAATAAACAAAGCTAATGAAAGTCTGTCAATACGTTTACGAGAATTTCGTTGTGGGCCATTAGAACGATGTGCAAAGCAACATTGAGCTACCCAAACAATTACTGTTGCCAATAGAAAGAGTAATGCTAATGCAAGTCCAAAAGCACAAAACACAACGAGGGACTTGAAAAGTTGAAAATTAATTTTACAAATTTTAACAAAAAATTAAAAAAGAAAAATAATTAATAATTTTTTGTGGGCATTTGTATTTTTATTGGACTGAGCTAAAGTCATTTCTGGCAATTCGTGTTTGGAATAATTTGAAGATTAATTTAGAAACGGGTTTAATGAATACTGAGATTATAAGATACAATCTCACTCATCTAGGTTTTTTTGAGATTCAAGATCTAGTCCCGGGCATCTTCCTTAAGCTCCAATATATATAGGTATCTCTCTCCCTTTAATAGTTCACAATCCAAAATTTATAATTTTATTCCAAAATTCAATTAAAATTACCTGCATATATTCTCCATTTGGATCAATATCGAAAGGAGTATCATGCCGAAGTCGATTAAAACGAAAATCAAAATGGGGTAAATTATGTATTAAAATTAGTAATTTATCAGCGAAATTTCTTCCGCTCATAGCGGAAAAGATAGAAAATAAGCTTTATTATTATAATTAATTAATAATGTAATCTGTAATAATTTAATAAAAGTAAAAATTATTAAACAATTGTAGTTTTTTGGAATAATTTTAATATTAATTTGATAATATGTACCTAAACTAGAAAATTCGAAAGTGAAGAGTTTACCCCCAAAAACACGCAAAAAACTATGGAAGATTCTGACATTCCCATCCTTAATAACTACGAGGTATTTAAACTGAGTAAATATTCTTAAAAAGTACTTTTTAAAAAATATTTTTTAAAAGTAAAAGAGATTGAAATAATATACAAAAGAATGCTTTTTTTGCGCAATTTTTTAAGCCATTTAACACAAAATTCAAACGATTTTTCCCGACCTAGTAAGTCATATGTACACACAAATAATAATGACTAATTGCAAATATATATATTTCCAGACAAACACAACAAACAACCCTCTCAATCGATCGGTTCCACCCAATAATGTTCCCCTCAAACCCCCCATACTCCCCCCCCCCCCCCCCCCCCCATCTATCGTTATTCTTCTATAAAAACGTTCCTCCTTTACCTTCCACTACTATTTACACCAAAAATAGCCCCCAAAAATACACTAAACCTTTACTAAACAGATTTATTTTTTTAAGGTTTTCCTTTTTTATCCGCAAATCAAAATAAATTTATGCAGAAATTTTGGAAAAAAAATAAACATAAAAATATTTTTGTTAAAAAATTAAAATTTTTCCAATGCTTTTCTTCTTAACCTTTTCTCAAAAAAATAATATTTCAAGTTTTTATTTGCAATTAAGATTATCTTATTTTGCGGAATAAAAAAATTAAAGAGAAACTTAAAAAGATAATAAGTACTAAACGGATTGAATGGGGGAAAGAGACGGGAGATTTTGTACTTTATTTTGAATTGTTTATTTTTTTAAGTTTATGACTGAAATATTCTTTTTTTTTATAAATTAAAAATTAGGAATAATTTTTGTTAAAATATATGTAAAATTTGGAATAATTTAGAGAAAATAAATACATGTTTAAATAATGAAAATAAAGAACAATAAATGTTAAAGTTTTTAATGTTTTGTAGATAATATTTAAATGTTTTTTTATTTGTTTGTTAATTTTATAAAAATAATTAAATAAATAAATATTTTTTATCATCAATCAGTTTTCTTTCAATAATTCTCATCAAACAATGTACTCTTATTTTTGCAAAAAAAATAACAAAAAAAAAGAAAACTTTTTTTAGTGATCCTCAAAATATTTTTTTTCTTGAGAAAAAATGATTGACATAAAAAATATATTTCTTTTATTTTTTATTACTTTTATTATTTAAATATTTTAGAGTACTCATTTTAGTAGGAAAATAATATTTTAATGTGAAAATGAGGTTATTAAATATATTTGAATAAGTTCTTTTTATGTATTTACTGAAAATATATTTTTATGCGCGGGATTTGCACAATTCAATGCATTTCTAATTTATTATTTTGTATTTATATTTTGAAGAAAAGAAAAATATTTTAATTGAAAAAGAAATAAAATTAAAGTAAAAGAACTGATCAAGCAGAAAAAAAAATAAAATAAAGAAAAGAAAAGATAACATCTTTTTTTACAAAAATTAATTATATTTATAATTAATTAATAATTTAATTGTTTTAAATAAATTTTTCTTCCCTAAAGTTAAAAAAAGGAGGAAGAGAAGAGAATTGTTACAAGGGAGTCGGCCATTTATGGAATAATGAAAATAAACTTAAATAAAAAGGTACTAAAATAATTGAGAAAAGAAATAATAATTAAAATTAGATTTAATCAAAAAATGTTCGTCTTTGTATACTTTTAATCGGGAAATATATTTAGTGGTCAACTAAGGTCAAAAATATATTAAATGACCTTCAATCATAATTTTTAGTTAGTTTATCTTTTAACCAAAAATTGCTGAATTAAAAATAATTAATGAAAAGAATAAAACAATCAAATCTCCATCGCTATTTTGATATTTTTGTATTAAATTTAAGAGGCGTTCATTCGCTTGTCTATATTCAATTCTTGATTATTCTGGCCAAATTGTTCAAGAAATTGATCAGCAATTAATTCGAACCTATCTCGTACATCCTTTAAATAAAATTTATACTAGAAAAAATTAGGAAAACAAAACCTCTACATTACAAAACGCTAACGCCGAAAATTTTTTGAGGGCTATTGTATATACACACACACGCAAAAATAATAATTCTATTATGATCATCAGCCCCAGAATCAAAACCAAATCACGGAATGACCAAAACACGGAACGATTTTCATATTTTGCCTGCATTAAATTTTGCCTTTATATTATAAAAAATTATTATTCAAAAATAATAATAGATGACCTTTGCAAACTACTTGAATCAAAAAGGATTAATTTTAGGTATTTTAGGTATATCTCACAAGCGCTATTAAAAGAAAGCGTACTCAACAAAATTTCCCAATAAATCCAAAATCTCGTCAAGAAATTAATATTCCACAAGAATTGAAAATAACAAGAACTCAAGCAAATGAAAATTTTATTTTATTTGATTCTGGGGCTGATGATCATAATAGAATTATTATTTTTGCGTGTGTGTGTATATACAATAGCCCTCAAAAAATTTTCGGCGTTAGCGTTTTGTAATGTAGAGGTTTTGTTTTCCTAATTTTTTCTAGTATAAATTTTATTTAAAGGATGTACGAGATAGGTTCGAATTAATTGCTGATCAATTTCTTGAACAATTTGGCCAGAATAATCAAGAATTGAATATAGACAAGCGAATGAACGCCTCTTAAATTTAATACAAAAATATCAAAATAGCGATGGAGATTTGATTGTTTTATTCTTTTCATTAATTATTTTTAATTCAGCAATTTTTGGTAAATTAAAATCTCTTGTCCGTGTTTTGGTCATTCCGTGATTTGGTCGTTCCGTGTTTTGGCAAGACCGTGTTTTGTCTAGTCCGTGTTTTGGTATGGTCCGTATTTTGGTCGTTCCTTGTTTTGTCTTTTCCATGTTTTGTCCGACCGTGTTTTGTCGTTCCTTGTCTTGTCCGTTCCTTGTTTTAGCCCGACACGCTCCTTCTCAGAGAGAAGCTTCTCAATGTTTAAATGAATTTATTATGCGGAGAAATCTTTGATGTGTTAAAAATTTGTGTAAAACATGAGAAAAAATAGGGCAAAAAATTAAATGAAAAATGTAATCCATAATTAGAAAACAAAAAAATTATTGGGTTAAATAAAGAGATGAAACAAGGAATTATTAAAAATATTTTCTAAAATTAAAAATAAAGAGGAAATGTACAGGGCAACCGGAAAACTTTTATTTCATTATTTTATAGTCAGATTAATGCCAATCAGATTTTAAAATCAAAAATTTTTTGCTTGAGAATGGCAAAAGTCAACGGGATTAAGCTTTCTTACGAACTTGACTATTTAAAATATGAAAAATGTAACTTCGACATGGAATTCGGTTTTGGGTGAAAATTACAAAATATCAGGAAAAAATGATTAGAAAGTGGAAGTATAAAATGTACTTAATAAAGGAAAATTATAAAGGAAAATTATAAAATTTATTAAAAATATTTTGAAAGGCAAGAAAACAAAATAAAGCCGTGTTGACTGTCACTAAACTTGTACAATGTATTTATTACTTTTTAAATACTTGTTAGCCATAAAACTAAAAATGCACATAAATTATTTAAAAACGCGTAGGTGAAAAAAGTTAATTTAATATGAAAGTGAATAAATATCATAAAAAAATCCCATAAAAAAATAATTAAATAAAAATGTAAATAAAATAGTAGATAATGTACATATTAACATAAAGCATTAGTTGTATATTTTATATTTTGGCGCGTTAAAAATTTCAAGACGGGTCGAAATCCCATTTCCGATTTGCAACAAATTTTCTTTCGAGTTACGAAACTTCCGGTTGTTCTGATTCACCTTTTAACTCTCTATGATGAGATAAATAAACCGAAGCATGTTTTTTTTATAAATTGGGAACCTTGCTTTACTTTACGTTTTTCAAATTAAAATTTAACATTTTTTTTAAAAATTAGTTGAAAAAAGTAAAATCCACACAACCTTTGGCATCGTATGGTTGGATAAAAGAATAGTATATTCGGTGGAAAATAAATATGAGATCGATGGCCGTTATAATGATTGAGTGTGCATTTGGGGGACATTTATGAGTGAGAAAGGATTGTGTTTGGCTGCTGTGCAAATAACCCAAAGCAAAGAATGGACAAAAAGGAGCGGCAGAAAGATGACCGCTGTGAAGAGAATGACCGGCATATATCTGCCATTTTGTGGTGAAGCATCGAGAATTTTGAAAGAAGACTGAGAATATATAATATATAGATTTTAGTAAGTACGTGTCAGGGCAATTCATTCCCTGTCCAAAATATCCTCTAGAAAATAGAGTTATAGTCAAGGATAGTTCATATTGGGTGAACATCTCCCAACAAAAAATTTTTAATAGTAGGGTTGTCGGTTTCGAGCCGAACTAGCATTTTCGGTTCCTACCAAATACAACCATCCTAATAGGCCAGTAAATGGGCTGACTAATAATTACTTTTGTCACTGTATAGTTCAGACGGTGTCCTTAATATACCTAGTTCTAGTTCTGTATTTTGGGGAGGGGCAGCCCATATTGCTAAGGAATTGTTTCCAATATGTTACTATGTTTAGTTAGGAAAAAATTAAAAGCGTGAAAAGACTAGACCGTTAATATTATTTTCTGGGCATAGAATGGCCTCTGGCCACGAAGAAATAAAAAATTGTGCCACGGCACTAACCGCCAATACTTGGATTATATTAAATATTTTAGGTACATATGAGATTAAAAAAACAAGGAGAAAACATCGTAAAAGTTGGGAGTGAAAATTGAAAAAAAAAATTTTAAAGAGACAGAAATATACTTTTTTGAGGATCTTGACTAGGCAATAATTACTATTAATATTAAAATAATTAAAAATGTTTTTTCGATTTTCTTTCACCCCAATCTACTCTTTTACCCCCACATGTGTCTGTCCCCTTCCCTTCCCCATAAAATTGATTTTATTTTTTATTTGCGCATCCACACATTTGCCTATTACCAGTCAATGTCAAGTTTGACAGTAAGTGCCTATTCTCTCAATAAATTTGCCTTTAAAAACCTGTTTTTAATTTAAAATTTTATAGGATTTAAATACACTCGCAATTCTTTTTTTGTTATTCTTGTTTTTAAAATTTTAAAAGTGCTGCGCAACATAAAAATATATAATTGAGAATAAAGGTCGAGTTGAAAGGATTGAAAGGATTTTAGAAAATTTTGGATTGAAAGTGTTTTAATGAAAAAGGATTGGTAAATGCTTTTATTTAAAATTATTGGAAAAAACTGAAAAAAAATATTAAAAAGTTCTCGAGGAAATTATTTTACTCAAAATTTAGAAAAAAAAGTTTAAACAATTTTAAATTGCAAAAAAATGTACATACATATATTTTTGAAAATAAACTACATAAACCATAGTCTCTAAGGAAAATAAAAAGAAATAATAACTAAATAAAATATATTTTCTTTTTGTTATTTAAAAGTGTTTTCTTTTAATGAAAAATTTTCATTTTCTCACATAATTACTAAGGTTTTGATAAAATTAGAATTGGTAAATAAATGAAAGAATCAAAAGTGAACACTGTAGAATTTCTTTTATTTTATTTTAAAGTTGGAAAGGAGAACGAAAAAGTTTGGCTTTAATTTTCTAACGAATGAAAGTTTTTAAAAATTTAAATGTTCTAAGGACTAAACTTTTATTTTATCAAAATAAATTAAAAGATATAAAATTTAAAATATTTACCAATTCAAATGTTAAAGAAATACCGTCCAAAAAAGAAAACAAAATTTTTTTAAAAGTGAGCAAAGTAGGAATATATAAATTAATGGAAAATTAAAATTTATTTTTTTGGGAAGGTCTCGAGAGAAATTCATTTAAAATCCTAAAAATTCTCCAAAATTATTCATTGCTTCTTTCCTGTCCAAGTATTCATTGTTCGATTAAATCCAAAATATTCCATAAAAGCAGTTGCCGCTTTTGTTGGAAATATTCTTTAAAAAATTATTAAAAACAATTTTTGGTATTCAAAATTACCCTTTTAATGCAATCAAAAAATATGTTGCTCTAGGTAAGTAAAGCTCATCTGCATCTGTCAATACTGCACCAATTATTTTTTTGACAACATAATTTGGATCGAGAATTGGAAAGAAGTAAGGGGTACTTAAATTTAAAAAAAATTTGAGAAAGTTATAGAGAAAATGTAAGGAATCTCTGTTGTAAATGTGGGGTTATAAATGGTTTTTGGGGTTTGGTTTGTTTTTTTTGGCACTGTATAACTTGAAATTCTTTATTTTTAATTTTGTTTGGAGAGTTTAGAACAGAGTGTCCCTTTTGCCTTATTTACAGGGCATTTGCCCTATTTTTGACCTTTTCGCCCTATTTTTACCCTATTTTCTCATTTGCCATATTTTTGCCCTATTTTTACCATCTTGTAAAATTTTAAAAATTCTTCGGATTTTGAAAAATGAAGGATTTCTCACTTCCTGGCCTTCCAAAATCCTCAAAATTTTTGCCTGCGGCGCAAAAAATGAAAGAAATTTGGCTTCTTGAGCTCCAAATTTTAAAAAATTTTCAGCGCCTGCGGCGCTGAAAATTGGAAGAATTCTTTGATTATGGTGCGGGAATTTGGTCCTGAATCGATGGTACGTTTTAGGGGCTATCAGGTTTGGATTATCTGGGGTATTTGCTGTTCTTAAGAGTAATTCAACCAACGGTATTCGGGGATTAAAGAGGATATCCCCGATGAAATCGATTAGTCACAAGTTGTTATTTAATGATAAAAAAATTTTTAATTGAAAAGTGGCTAATTTTGATAAAAATATCTCTTGCGTTGCGTTTTGCATCGTTTTTGGCCTTGCGTTTCGTTTTCTCAGTTGTATCTTGCACAGTCCCTGATCATGATTAGTTTAATTTAGTTTAAAATAGTGAAAAATATGTATAATAAAGCTTTCTTTTTAAAGTTTTAGGTATTTTTAAGTGTTTAAAACAATGCCCTGTTTTTTGCCCTATTTTTGACCAATTTCGCCCTATTTTTGCCATATTTTTGAGTCGCTTCGCCCTATTTTAGTGTTTTGGAAAGGGACACCCTGGTTTAGAATTTAAATTAAAAAAATAAATTTTCTAACAAAGTTTTAACGCCGTCAAACATTCCAGTGTTTACATAATAAGGGCAAACAGTAGTCACAGTTATAGGCAATCCTTGACTTAATAATTCCGAACGAAGTGCTTCACTAAGGCCGACAGCTCCGTGCTTGCTAGCACAATAATCAACTAAACCATTAATTCCTGCCAATCCAGCCAAAGAAGCAACATTCACAATATGTCCTAAAAAATTCTTTTGGAAATTTTTATCAAATAAAAACTTGCCTCGACGTCTTTCAATCATTGCAGGAAGAAATGATTTAATTGTCTTTAAATTGTGAATTTATTTTTGTAATTTTATTTTTAATTTTACAAAGAAAAGAGCATTGCAATTAACGGCCATAGTCTTTTCCATTAATTCATCTTGACAATCAAAAATCTTTTTTCCACTAACAATCCCAGCATTATTAATTAAAATGTCTATATCTCCAACTTCTTTTTTGACTTGTTCAGCTAAAACATAAATTTGTTTTCTGTCAGACAAATCAATCTGATATGCTGCCGACTTTAAAGAAGAAAATAATTATTTTTTATTGAAAAATTTTTTGAAAAACTATTTGATTCCCAAAAATTCCCAAAACCTATTAGTCCCCTTCTATTCTAATTAGCCTGTTTAAAAATGTCAAAAAATCAAATTACTGACTGAAACAGGCCTAGCCTATCTTTTAAAGTGTGCCCGTTTTATAAGTTTATTGCAGGGCTCGGATCGACAAAATGCCAATCAAAAGTATAAAAATCTCGATTTAAAAGTATATAGGGAGAAAATTTTCAAATTTAAAGTATACTCCAAATTCAATTAGAAAATATTTATTCGTGCTCAAATCTTTTATATTTCTCTCCTAAATAAATCTTTTCTAATAATTTCTTGTTTCCACTGAGCATTTTGTGCATTACAATGCACTTTTTTGTGGCGGCGATGGCGCCAGAAAATCCATTTTTTGCGCCGCAGGCGAAAATTTTGAGAATTTTGGAAGACCTTAAGCCAGATTTCTTCCATTTTTTGCGCCGCAGGCGAAAATTTTGAGAATTTTGGAAGACCTTAAGCCAGATTTCTTCCATTTTTTGCGCCGCAGGCGAAAATTTTGAGAATTTTGGAAGACCTTAAGCCAGATTTCTTCCATTTTTTTCAAAATGTTGATTTTAAAGTATATACTTTCAATAAAGTATAAATTCAATTTCGTAAGTATGGAGGTCGGTTTCAAAGTAGAATACTTTCAATTAAAGTACGAATCCGAGCCCTGGTTTATTGCCAGCTACTTTTAACAAAAGAAAAAGTAGATATTTTTATTTCATTTGTTTATCAATTAAATATTAAACCCCACTTGAATGCCCAAATCGTCAAGAATCCCCTTTGTTTGCAAATTCATCTTCTCGTCAATGTCCCAAAGCACAATACGTCCACCAAGTTTCCCAAACTTTATTTAAAAATAAATATATATTTTTATTTCTCAATTAATTCACCTCAATAGCCATTAATCTCCCCATTCCACTTCCAGATCCAGTAATTAAAATAGTCTGTCCTTTTATTGACTTTTTTGGTAAAAATTTTGTAGGCAAAATAGATTTAATCATAGCCAGAAGTGATGAAATTATAACAGTCCAAAGCATTTGAAATAGTAGAGGAAAACTTTGCTGCATAAACATGGCACCGGGGAATAATACAAAAGCTTAAAATTGGAAAATAATTAAAGAAAAAATTTAAAAAATGCACAAGATTAATTACATTAAAATCAAATGCTCCTCAAGATAAGAAGGACATTAGTGTTTTACCTCAAAAATTTCAAAGAAATTTTCAAAGAAAAAATTTCAAATAATTTTTTAGATTTTTTAAAAATTATCTTAGTAAATGTATGGAAAAAAAAATTTAGCATAAAAAAAGAAAATTTCTTGGGTAAAATATGCAGAAAAACAATAGGGAAATCAATAAAATATCCAGCCAAACAGGCACAATTACTTTCATTTTATTTTTATTTATTTGTCAGCACATTTAAACCAATTGGCCGTATTTTTATCGGAAAAATTATTTTATATTTGTTATCCTGACTAATGTTTGCTCCGGTTGGAAATAAAAAATTATAAAAATAAAATGATAATTACTTTGGAAAATAATTTTTTTGGAAAAGAAATGAAAGAAAAATAATTAAAAAGTATAGTTTTTTTTTTGAAGAAATGATAAAGGGGGGGGGGGTGAATACTCTGGAATTTCTGTAGAGGTTGTTTTGTTCTACTCTTGAACTAACCAAAAATTTGTTTGTCCACAGCAGGAAACAAACGGATTTTTCGGAGAATTGATTAAAAAATTTATTTTTACTATTTTAAGAAACCTGTTGATTTTTTAATTATTTTAACAATTAAAAACACAAACTAGAAAAACAATTTCCTTTTTAAACTAATAAAATTTAATTTAAACGTCGAGACAGACAATTAATTTTAAATTAGTTTAATGTTTATTAATCTACTAAAAACAAATAAAAACTACCCACAAAATAAAATAATTCCAAAAATTGTAGTATCATTCCATTGATTAATAGATTCTTTGTCTAAAACATTATTTGACAAGGTTGTTAAATTTGTTTTGTTAATAGATTCGAGAATTTCCATTTTTTGTTAGTTAATTGAAAGCGGTAATTCTTGCGTTCGTACCCCCCCTTTTTTTCCTTCCTCAAAGTATTAAAAAATGGTCAGTCTGAAATCAGATTATAGAACTCGTCGGGTTGTGTCGAATGACACCAAAATCAACCCCAGGTCTTAACATTGGGCCGAGATACAGACCCCAGAAAATTGAAAAATAAAAGGGTGGACCAAGCTGATTTTTTGTGATAAAAATTCGATTAAACAAATAATAGCTCATTCGAAAGAGCTAGTCGAGCTGATTCGAATGATATCAAAATCAACATAATTGAACAAGATTTGACAAAGTTATGACATAAAGTAATCTTATTGTAGTCGTGAGACGCTTTTGCTAAACCTGAGCTTTGCGCATGTTTTTTGTTTGTATCTCGGCCCAAAGTAAAGACCTGGGGTTGATTTTGGTGTCATTCGACACAGCTCAACGAGTTCTATAATCTGATTTCAGACTGACCATTTTTTAATACTTTGAGGAAGGAAAAAAAAGGGGGGGTACGAACGCAAGAATTACCTTGAAAGCTAAAATATTAAAAGAAAATTTCTCTATAAATTAATTTTAAATTAAAAAAAATAAATTAAGCAATTTTAATTTTGAATAAAAAATAAGACAAAAAGAGATTATTTTTATGGGAGTTTATTAAAGAAAACAATTTTTGTATTTGAAAAGGCATTGACCCTTAAAGGTTATTTTTGAATTGAGCGCCCTTAAATTAATTGTTTATATGATTTTAATTTAACCTAAAATTTATTTAAATAAAAAAAGTAAAAATATTTTCTAATAAAAATTTTTTTCATTTAATAACTTTTTCTAGAATGAAAAAAATAATTTCGTGCAAGTTCTATCAAAAATTTGTTTGAAAACAAAATGGAATGGACTTTGCTAAATTGGTAGGTAAAATATTATTTTTTGTTTATTCTTTTATTACCCGGTTGATTGAAAGAATTCTTTTAAATATTTGAAAATATTTAAAAGAAAAGAGAGGAGTGGTTGCGCGAGAATAAGAAGAGAACTTATAAATTAAATAAATAAAATCCTTCCGAAATCATCGATCAAATACCTAGAAATAACTTTCCAAGCACGAGACTAAATAGGTCTAGAATAAAAAATTAAAAGGGTAATTGTAAAATTATTTTAATTTTATACATAGGCGTATTTAAAAATTGAAGAATGTTTTAAAAATGTTGTTTTAGAAACGAGAACCGACGATGTTTTAAAAATAAGAAACTCAAGATAATGGAATAACCGATAAAAAATACTCCCCAAATAACGTGAGAGATGCCCGCAAAAGTATCATAGACCTCTCGTTATCAATATAAACCGTCCAAGTATTGACGGAGACGATTATCGATGACATCAACTTGACGAAGACGGCCCTCGATAGAAGCCGTCTTTGACAAGAAAAAGCTCGGCTTCTCTTGACTCGAAAAAGCTACTTTTTTCACAACATCGAAATGACGAACACAAGTTGTTGACGACGTCAAGTAGAAAATCATCGACGGTCCTCGACGACATCGACATCAAAATGAAACGACCTTCGACAATGCAAAGACGACGTCAAGATGACTGTCGTCGACCGCGACCACGTCAAGATGACTGTCGTCGACCGCGACCACGTCAGGATGACACGCAAGTTTACGAAACGTCATCGACGACTTCAAGATAATTGTCGTCGACCACGTCAAGTTGACGAAACTCTCATTGACAACATCAGGTAGATAATGTCAAGAATATGAAGCTTTTTCTAGAGTGTCCAAGAGTCATTGTTCTTAATCACATTTGAAAGTTTTCAAGTTAAGAAATGCTCAAAAATATTGAGATCAAGATGACATGCACAAGATAAACACGAAAGTGCCTCGATCTTTTACCTAATATGTACCTACTATGTATTCTGTCTGCAGCATCTTTTGAATGCATAATTTATTAAAGAAAGCATAAATTTTTATTTATTTTAAAAAAACTAAACATTTAAATTACAATATTTTTTCCTATCTCTTTTTCAATTTATTTATTTTTTATATCTTGTATTTCCTCATTTGTCCATTTTTGGTTATTTCTTAATTTAATAAACATAAACATTGGAATTAGTAGACAAATTGCTCCAACTGAATAACTTAAAGTTGGTCCAAACATCCAAAATACTTTTAAAAAGTTTAGAAAAATTATTTAAATTTTGAAGTCTATAAATTAGAATTTTTGATGTTAACTTACAAGTAGAACCAAGTAAAGGACCAAAAGCGCGGGAGAGAGCACCTACAGAGCGAAATATTCCGAGAAAAGCACCTTAATTAAAATTAGAACTTTAATTTCAAGAACAATAGGAAACGAGTGGAATATCCATGGAGAATATTTTTGAAATACTAAAAATATGTACGTACCTCTTTGGGTTTGTTCACAATATCTCGAAAACAATGCTGTCAATGAAGGAACAACCGTTGCTGATGCTTTCATAAATTAATTTTTTTTTGAATTAATTTAAATATTTAAATACAAATTGAATAAAATAAAAGTCCTGTGTATAACAAAAATTCAGAATTAGCTATAGCCATAAATAAATAAGCTGGCACAATTGCTATTAAACCAAAAAGTGCACATTTTGATTGAGCTTTGGAGGTAGAAGGTGATCGACGAACAAAAACTCCTTTTTATTTAAATTTTTCTTTTTAAAGAAAACTTTTTCTAAATTAAAGAATTACCCTGAATTAAAAGCATACAAATTCCAGAAATTAAATAAAGTTTTCCTTGTTGTCTACTATCATAATAAAAACGAATATGAGTTAAAAATCCTAAAGTAAATTCTAATGCTGAAAAGAAGAGAAGAAATAAAAAATAAATAAGAGAAATTGAATTTAATAAAAATTTGTTGGAAGGAATATCTTCTGCTAATTTTTTAGAATTATTTGTTATTGAAAATGGATTAATAAATGTCCAAAGAGAATAATTTTGTTTTGATGTTCTCTGAATTTAAATTTATATGGATAATCCTCTACTTTCTGATCTTTTTAAAATTTATTTTTAAATTTTGTTTGTTTTTTAATTTTATTAAAATTAATTTGCTTACATTTTTTCTTTTCTCATTATTTTTCAAAGTTTCAGGTAGAAATATTAAAAGAATTAAAGCTTCAAGTATAGTTAAGGCAATAGCTAAATAAGCTGGTCTAGAATTGAATTGGTCATTATCACGTCCATGTAAAGACAAACAAGCACCTATTGAAGGGCCAGCGATAAAAGCAAGAGAAAAACAGGCACCGACTAAAGCCTTTAAAAATAATTAATTTAATATATTATTTATTTCCTTATAACAACCATTCCTTTCCCTCTACGTTCATCCGGCAGTAAATCAGTCACAATTGCAATGGCAAGAGATATCGAGGCTTTGCTTAACCCTCCAATTAAACGAGAGAAGAAAAATAATGAAAAACTTAATCCAGAAATAGACCAAAACTTTAAAAAAATGAATTAAAATAATTACCGGTAATTAATTAATAACCGAATAAGAAATTAAAGATCCAAAAACAGCAAACAACAAAAGAGGTTTTCTTCCATGTTTATCAGAAAAAGCTCCAAAAATCGGCGAGGATAAAAATTGAAGAAAAGAGAAAAGTGAGCCTAATATTCCGCCAAAGAAAACATTATTGTAACGATCGAGAGAAGGAACGTTTAAAATTGATTGAATATAACCACTTAATTGTGAAAATGTTGAGAATAAAGGATCCTGAAAAATTAAGAGAAAATTTTTGTATTTAATTTTTAAAATATATGTAAATTGTGTGGATTATTTGACTCAGAAAAGATTTGTAAGTTTCTTTGCAAGATGTTTAGTTTATTAATTAATAATTTTTTGAGGTCTATAAAATATTCTGAATTATTCTCTCAACTTTTAACAAAGATTATTTTTAAATAAAAATATTTATTTATTTTTAACAAACATTATTTTTTTGTTGTAATTTAGAGAAATGTTCAAGAATTGAAGGAAATAAAGGAAGAATTAATGTAAAAGCCAACAAATCCAAAAAAAGAGCAAAAATTAATATACCAAGAATTAAATTTTCACTCATGCTTTTTTATATTTTAAATATAAAAAATATGTAAAATTGATTGAATAAATAAACAAAATTTAAAATAAAAGTTTTATTTCCTTTGTGGGAAGGAAAATTGAATTAAATCAATTTTTAAAATTTAATTTAAACTTTAATTTTCTTTAAAAATTATTTTTCGAATTGATCGCCGGTGGCAAATAAATAAATAAATAAATATTCTTTGCGAGTGAAAGAATATTCGATTGAATGAAAAAAGAACATTGAAAAAGGTTTTGCTGCAGAAATTACAAGAAAAAGCCGGTTTTGAGAGAAAAAAACTGGTTTTGAAGTGATGACAAATTTAATTTTAATTTTTGTAAATAAATTTAAATTAAAAAATTAAATATATTTAACAATTAACACCTAAATTTCAAATAAAAATCCTTTACTTTTTTTAATTCTAAAATTTCCCACTTAATACATAAAAGGTAATCAAATATTCTTTGACAAACAAAAAAAATTAAACCTTTTACTCAATTTATAATTGTTGAAATTTTATTCAATAAATTTATTTCTAAAAGTACATATAAAATAAAGCTTTTTATAAAAAAAGTGTCAGTCTTTGAATTCTTTTAATTAACATTAAATTTAAATTAGCAAATTATAGTTTCCCGTCTAAAGAAAACTATAATTTTAACACGCACCAATTCCTTTAAATAAAATAAAAAAATAATTGAAATTGCAACAGGAAATGCTCAAAAAATGATTGTAATATGTATCAGAATAAAGAGGCTGTCTCGACATCGTTACTAGAATTTACCAATACTGAATAAGAACGTTACCAAACAGATGGGCACAAAATATCTTCATTAAATTTCAATAAAAGCTCCTTATCTAAATTATTTTTTATCATTTAAATAATTAAAAAATAAAAATTAAAAACTTTTTTTTAATTCTTTAACTAAACATTACTTTAATAAAAAAAATTAATCATTTTTTCTTTATATTTTATTTCTTCTTTTCTAATGAGTAAACATCAAATACATATATAATTATATTAAGGCAGGTTTATCAGCTAATAAATAACTCAAATACTTTACTATTACAATTTTTCTTTGTAAATGTTATTGTTGTTGTTGACTAGTGTTTTGGCTAAATCATTCTCTCCCTTTCTTATATTTTCACTAATCGATGGGACTACTGAGATTTGTTTTCATTAAAATTTAATTTTATTTTTAAATTTTTTTTATGATGTAATGAGGAATCTACATATTTATCTCCTAATTCATAATCATCTAAGTTTCGAGGAGTACAAGTAAATTACTAAATTTTAAATTGTTCGTTCATAATAAATATTTCCTTTTCTAGTTTTCCTTCACTAACAAATAAGGACTATTTTAGGAATTATAGAGAGAAAGTTTTTCATATACAATTTTTAAATTTTCTTAAACTTTTCATTCCTTCCACCTTCCGGAATGCATTCCAATCATTCATTGTTTTTTCCTTCATATTATATTAAAATACCAAAATCATTCATAAAAGACATGCTCATACACATACCTATATTGTTGACAGCTACAAATGATTGGAGGAAAACGAGAGCAAAAACCAATTTTTATTTTATTATTTATTATCTTTTATCGTTCTATAAATATTATGTATTTTTTTATTTTATTTTTTTGTTGTATTAAATACTAAATTTGTTCTACATACAAAATTATTCCTCTATCACGATCCGGAGAATTTATTTTTCCAACATTCGTGGTTACCGAAAGTGTGATTTTTGTGAACTTCGAACGAGATATTTTTTTACATTTTTCCTTTACAAAATTTTATGAACATATATTTTTGATTCTCGTTTATTGATTTAAATAAAATTTATAATAAATTATCCAAATTTTATGGATTAAAAAGGAAAACAAAAAAAATAATTTGTAATTTATTTATTTATTTTACGAGAATGTATGGGGGGGGGGGAGGAATCTCATGGGAGGAATATACTATACACGTAAAATATTATTTTTGCAGGGTGGCGATGAATTTAAGAGAAAAAAAATAAAAAGCAAAAATAGAACTGTTATTTACATTTATTTTTTCATTTTTTATTATTGATAAGCAAAATGTCGAGAATGGGGAAGAAAATTTTTTTCATTCATTTCATTTCTATTTTAGTAAATATTTAAAAAATGAAAATAAAAACAAAAATTGAAAAGTGTATTTTTTTAAATTTCTCTCTTTTTAAGGGAGTAAAATATCTACAGATTCGGGCATAATAAAAATTGGAATTTATAGTAAAACTTTGGGGAAATTCCCTTTTAATAGAAAATACATGCCGAAATCTCTCACATCCTTTTTGAGGTATGATTTATCTTTGCAAGATAACGACAAATTATATCTCATTCGACGTAGCTCGGTAAGCTGGGTCGAATGTTTTTTTAAAAATAATTGATAGCAATATCGAAAGGGCCATAATTTGGTGTATTTTGACCCATACTTTTATTAAATTGACTTTTATATTTTGTAAATTTTTAGGAGAAAAAGACCTAATTTGAGCGTTTTTTATTTATTTCAAATTACTTCTTTTCAGTTTAATTGATTACACTTAGGTTTGTTCATCTTTTTTCACAAATTCGATATTATACATATGTATATCCTCTTTTATTCTTTTAAATAACGATATAAACGCACAAACAAGTAAAATAAACGTTAAAATTGATACCTTTATTAACCAAATTTATAAATTATTTTAAATTACCAAATATTTTTCAGTTTGTAATTAATTTTTAAAAAATTTTGGCATTTATTTTGTGTAATAATCCATGATTTCTTTTATTAAGTAAAATATCTGCACAAACTTTCCAAAAATCACATTTGCATAACAAATTAATTTATTGTTTCTTATCTCAAAAATGTCTAAGAAATATTTTTTATTTTATAATTGTTGATCTTAATAAGAACATAAAAAATATGAATCATTTTCTATTTATTTCCATTAAAATTCTTTTATTTATTTCTTTATAATGTAAATTAAATAGTAAAATAGAATGTTACAATTTAGGCGTAAATTGAAGATAGTGAACGAATTTAAAAAGAAAATTAAAAGCAATCACTAAATATTTAGTTTTTTTATTATTACCTAACAGCTGCGCGGCTTTTAATAGGTAAACGAAAATAAATGAAAAGGGGTGAATGGAATATAGTAAATCGGAAGTGAATGGAAATATTGAATGAATAAAAGAGAGAATAGGGTATATTTTTGTTTAGTTATTGACAATCTTTTTTATGAAGAGAAATTAAAAATATTTTTTTAATTTTAGTTAATATATTTATTAATTTAATTTATTTCTTCTTTCTTCAAAAAAAATAATGAAAGAATTATTTGAGAATTGTTGTTTAGGATATACCCAAAATGTTCAATTATTATTATTTAAAATGAGCAAAAAACAAAATAGTAGAAGATCTCCTTTAAAGTTTGTTTCCAGTTAAAAACATTTAAAAAAATTCAATTACATATTTTAATTTTTATTTGTCCAAGGAGGGATACTTTAATAATAAAGTAAGTCCAAGTACCCCTCCACATGACCTCCGAAAATAATTAAAATAATAAAAAATATTTTTAAATTAATTTTGTAAAGATTTTTTCGTTTTTCTCCTTCAAATAATGACAGTCATCTCTCCAACCCCCCAACTGGCTGGTTATGTAATCTTCGACAACCAAATACTTTACATACACTTTTACACTTGGCAGCACTCCATGGACATAAAGAAATTGTTGAAATTTTAATAGAAAAAGATAAACAATTAATTAAAATAAAAGATCGTCGTGGCTGTCTTCCTTTACATTTAGCTGCTTGGAATGGACATTTAAATATTTTGGAGGTAGACAAAAAAATAAATTTAAATAAACAAAAATTATTTAAGATATTATTAGACTTTGAACCAAAAAGTGTGGTTAGTAAATATATTTATTTTTATTTAAATAATCTGTTTTAATTATAAAGAACGAAGTAAATAATTCTCTACAGACTGCCCTTCATTTAGCTGTTCAAAATGGACATGGTCCTTCAATACTTTTTATTTTAAAGGTTTTATTGCTTCAATTTTTAATATGAATAAAAATTTCTTTAATTATTAAAATAATTTTTTAGAAAAACGGCAATCCAAAAATGCGCAATGCACACCAAGAGAATTCTCTAGACATTGCTGTTCGAACGGGAAGAGCAAATTTGTGTAGATTATTGTTGATGCATTGCCCTGAACTTCCAGTTTTGGTAAATTTTTTAAATATCGTTAAGTTGTGGGAAAAGTTATTTTCAAATACTATAGACAAAAAATTGGAAATAAGTAATTTAGAATAATATGTATATATGTACTTGTTAGAGTAGTAAATTGGAACTGAGAAATGTTTTCCACAATCTTTTCCAAAAGCAGATAATAATTGCATCCGATGTTAAAAATTTCAAATTTTTATAAATTCTTTATCAAATTTAGAAAAAAATAATTTTTATTTAAAAAACAGTTTAATAATCATTTTCAAATTATTTTAGAGTACTTCAGAGTGCTGCTCGACAACACCACCTCAACCAACAAAATCTTCTTATTCAACCCCAATTTATCCATTACATATAGCCGCTCGAATTGGAAATGAAGATTGTTTGAAAGTTTTACTAGAAAATGGTTTTGACACAAAATATTTGGGAGCAGAAGGGACTTCATTACATATAGCTGCAATTAATGGAAATAAAAATGCTTTAAAAATATTACTTGATAATGAGGGTTAGTTTGTGGGAAAATAATGATTACAATAATTTACAATTCAATTTTTAGATAACCTTTCTTCATCTTCTATTAACGTAAAAAATATTGAAGGCCTAACAGTTTTTGAATTATTAAATAAACAATTAAATATTTTTGGTTCATCCAATGAAAAACGAATTCATGAACGTGTTCGTAGTTGGGAAGAATGCAGAAATATTATTTTAAAATATTTATCAAAAGAAAAAAGAGAACAAATTGTAGAAAAACAAATTAATAAGGAAAATAAAAAGAATTTAATACCTAATGGTTGGACAATTCAGGCATGTATTTTTAATAAGATTATTTAATTTATTGTATTTATTCAATTAATTCACCGGGAATTAATGTTTCAACCTATCCCTAGCAAGGGGAATTAATCGAGGGTGGGGAATTAATCGAGTAATATATTTTCTGAACTTCCCTGTTTATGATGTTCTAATAAAATCGTTACGAAAAATGTACTCAGTAGAGTTGCATTCAATCTTTTAGGCCTATTTCCAACCTTTATCTTGTACTTATAAAGGTTGGCATCTCTTCGATCTTTCTTATTTCCGTTTTTACTCTAAAGCTCTCAATATTTGCAGCTAAAGTACTGAATGTCTTCTTAAATTTTTTGTTTTAGAAAAGTTATCCACCTTGCACAACTTCTTCTAATTCTCATTCTCCTAAACAAAAACAACCCATTAAGATTTCTACAAAGAATGATACTTCTCACAACAAAACCATAACGAATAACAATATTCACAACAATTCCACTTCCGCTGACTGCCCTTACCAGCCATTACCAGAAGAAATTGCAACTAAATTAGAAAATAACCAACAAAAGAACATTAATGGATTTAGCTATCAAAATTTGCCTAAAAGAAGTTTAGTGTATGATAATGCTCCTTTGTCAGCTGCTGGGAGACGGTATTACTTGAAGAAACAATAGCTTCTATATATTATTTAGGAAATGGCAACATAATTGTTGTCATCCTCTGAATGGTTCCTCTCCAAATTCACTTTCTAGAGCAGAAATGCCTGATTACCATTGTCCTCATTCAACAAAACAAAAAAATAATATAGAATCAAATAACTCCATAAATAAAGAAATTGAAGATGAAGGAGGTATTCGTTCACTACCTGTTTTTTCATATAATTCCATCACAAAGTTAGCCGATTCAAACAAGTCATCGCCGGAATCTTCTGAAGAGTAAATTTAATTTTGAAATTAAAAAATTTTAGTTTTGTTCTTGGGGTGCAGCTCTGGTCTTAAAAAGATTTTTTGTTTAGGAACTCTAATACCTATTACAAACACTGTCCTTAAAGTGAAAACCTTCTCACTTTATTTAATTATAAAGAGGATGCTGACTTAATATTATGAGTGTCCTTACATACATTTTTGTCTGTCTACTGATTAAGATAAAAATTATGATATTTTTCTTCATTTAAACCTAAAATATTTGAAATTTTTTCCTTCAATTTTAACTTAAAATTAACTTTTTCTTTACTTTTTGTTTGTCTACATAAACCAATTTTCACTTTACAGAAAATTCCCTAATCAAAAGCAGCACTCTTCTCATTTCCATTCTTCTTCTTCTACTTCCTCTCCATCTTCTCCACCTCCACCACAATTATCAGAAGGATTTTCTTTAAATAATAATTTTAAAGTACTTCAACAACAACAAAACCAAAAATATTTTACTTTACCTCCCCTTCCCCCATTCTCGTCTTTTCCTTCTCCTTCTCCTTCTTGTTCATCTGGTTCAACTCCTCATTCTCGCTTTCATTCAATGGAAGGGAAAGGAAATAATATTATTAATAATGATAAAATAAATAATAATAATAATTCTATCAGTCAACAACAATTAAATGACAAACAAAATGAAATTAATAACAATTTAAATAAATCTAAAAATAATGATGATGATGGTGATGAATTTAGATGGAAAGAGGCGAATATTTTTTTTAATTAACATTTAAAATGTAGGAACGGATGGGTAATGAGCATAGAAAATGACCCTATTAAACGCTCAAAATTCCTAAAAAAATCATCGGTTCATGATAAATACCTATAAAGCTTGGTTCGGGATTTGGAAACCAAAAATTTAGTCTAAAAAATAAAAATGGAATTAAATAGTTTTTAAAAGTATTTATAATATTTTAGATAGATGAAATGTTAAGCGCTTTCCAACGAAATTCATTTTTTCAATCAAATATTGAAAATAATTCCTCTTCCCCTCCTCCTCCTGCTACAATTAAAAATGATTTAATTACAAATTCTAAAGATTCTTCTAAAGAATTAATTGATTCTAATCAACAAAAAATAATTAATTGGCTTAAAATAGAAGTGGAATTGGAGGAGGAATTAGCTACTAAAATTGGACATTTATTAATTAATAATGGATTTGATTGTTTTGAATTTTTGGTAAAAAATAAATATTTTAAAAATATTTTAAATATTAATTGTTTTTTAATTAATAGAAAGGCTCTTTAAATACAAAATTTATGACTGAACTTGGAATTGAGAGAAAATCTCAATTACGTATATGTCGGTGTTTGGATGAACCTTCAACACAAATAATTTGTATTCCCAATGCATGTTAGATATAAATAATTATTTTTCTAAATTTAAATAAATATTTAGTAATGTTTTATTCAATTTTTGATTGGCTAAAGGCTCTTTATTTGTCTGAATTATTTTCTAAATTCTCAAAAGAAAATATTACCTCAATTAAAGAATTAATTAATTTTAAATTGAATAGAAATAATTTGGAGGTAAAATAATTATTTGTTTTATGTATTTAAAAATTAAATAATTTGTAGAAATTAGGAATAACAAAATTGGGGCATATTGCAAGAATAATTAGATCAATTGACATGGCTACTACCTCGAATGTTGATGTTTCCAAGTATTTAATAAATTTATTCTATTTTTTTTAATTATAAGAATCTGAACTAAAGGAATGAACAAATTATTTTCAATATACAGGGTGATAGGAAATTTTAGGACACACTATTTATGATATAACTTTATTCAAATAAAAGACAATGAGATCAAATAGAGCTTAAATTATAGATACTCCACCTCCTATTAATTCCCACTACATTTCCCACACCAACTAAACCTTTAATTAATTATAATTACTATTTTTCATACATATTTTACTTTATTAGTAATTTAAATTTCAATATTTCAGGGAAGGAGCTAACAACACTACTAATTCAAGTTCAACATCATTATTACCTTCTGAAAATAAATTAAATAATAATTTATTAGAATTAAATGCCACTACTTCATTAAGTACTATATCTTCGAGTACTACTAACAATTCAATTACTTCCACTCGGGGAATTTCTCTTTCCCCTTCAAAAGGATTGGATTTAACAGCCCTTAGGGTCAAATTAAGAAAAGGTTGTGTCAGATTTTCTGCTCATTATTTGGGATCTATTGAAATTTCAAATATTTCTGATGGAAGTGAGGAATGTAGACAAACAATGCATTCAATTAAGGTATTTTTTGGGAACAAAATATAAATAAAATTAATAGGATTATTTTGCGATAAACTTTAAGGGCGGAAAAAACCTCAAAATAATTTTTTAAATATTTATTTTTACTAGTCCAAAGCCAGCCAAGTTTCTGGAGTACCTCAAGTTCTGTTAGATATTTCAATCTCTGGTATTAACATTCTTGATTGCCAAACAGTTTGTAATTTTATTTTAATTACAGTCTGAATTTCAGTTTTGAATACCCCTTCGTTTTTTTGTATCAAGGGGTGTTTGAAACAGAGATCTCTGACTGTATAAAAATTATTTTTAAACTTAAGCAAACAGCAATTCATCGCCATTCAATTAATCAAATACAAATTGTTTGCCAAGACAATTTAGATTTAAATTTCTTTTCATATATTTTTAAAGATGGGGAAGAACAAAATAATTATTATTGTCATTGTTTTTGTGTTTTAACATCTGTTTAGTCTTTTAAATTTATTCTAATTTAAATTTTTATTTTAAAGTCAATAGCAAAAGAAATAATTACAACACTTGGGGAAGCATTTAATTTAGCTTATAAAATGGCTTTGCAACAAAATATTACTACAAATATTTAATTAAATTAATTTAATTGCTCAATTATTTTTTTGTATTTATTATTTTATTTATAAAAAGATAAAAATTATTTAGAATGAATAAAAGAAGCATTCTTTCCGGGATAGAAAACAAGGCTTTTCCTTTGTTGCTTTTCTTTAGTCCAAATTCTTTGTCAAAACTCCAAAAGAAAATTTTTCCAAAAAAAACTCCAAAGGAAAAAAAATCCAAAAAGAAATTTTCTTTTATTTTTAAAGCCAAAGTAAGAGAAAATTAATATACCTACATATAATCAAAAAATAATTCACTCAATTTGTTTTTCTTCCCCATCTATTATTTTTTCTTATATTTTTCCTTCAATTTGTTGAGAGCTCCCTAAAATGAGAGAATTATTTTTTATAAAAAGAACTCTCTTACTTATAAAGACGCTTTCCCTCAAGTTCAACTTCCTTGCATAGAGTTGAGGCAAACTGAAATTTTCCAAATAAATTATAAAAATATTTTATTTTAAATATTAATTCTCCAATCTCCTCTTCATGTTCTTTTATCAGTTTTTTAGCCCTTTCTGTACAATCATCAACATCTTTACAAATTATGTCCTCTCTTTCTTTCCTTAAAGCATCAGAACAATTCTTCTTTACAATCCATCTTGCTAGCTTTCCATCAAATGCAAATTTAGCTCCCTATAATTAAAAAAATTAAAAAAGTAGTGTAAGAATATTAAAACTTTAGATAATGCAACATCTCGCACTTTAGCCAAATCAGAAGAACTTAGAGTTGATGGTTCTTGTAAAAACAACATTTCTGCACAATAACCTCCAAGTAAAATACACATATAATTATTTTTGTCGGAGGGAGTGTAAATTACCAAAGTATTTCAAAAATTCTTGTTTTTTTTATCTAGAATTTAGGTCACCTTAATATCTAATGATATTCTTCTTGGATATAATCATTTAATTTTGGAAAAAAACGAATTTACACACCCTCCGACAAAAATAATTATATGTGTATTTTACTTGGAGGTTATTGTGCAGAAATGTTGTTTTTACAAGAACCATCAACTCTAAGTTCTTCTGATTTGGCTAAAGTGCGAGATGTTGCATTATCTAAAGTTTTAATATTCTTACACTACTTTTTTAATTTTTTTAATTATAGGGAGCTAAATTTGCATTTGATGGAAAGCTAGCAAGATGGATTGTAAAGAAGAATTGTTCTGATGCTTTAAGGAAAGAAAGAGAGGACATAATTTGTAAAGATGTTGATGATTGTACAGAAAGGGCTAAAAAACTGATAAAAGAACATGAAGAGGAGATTGGAGAATTAATATTTAAAATAAAATATTTTTATAATTTATTTGGAAAATTTCAGTTTGCCTCAACTCTATGCAAGGAAGTTGAACTTGAGGGAAAGCGTCTTTATAAGTAAGAGAGTTCTTTTTATAAAAAATAATTCTCTCATTTTAGGGAGCTCTCAACAAATTGAAGGAAAAATATAAGAAAAAATAATAGATGGGGAAGAAAAACAAATTGAGTGAATTATTTTTTGATTATATGTAGGTATATTAATTTTCTCTTACTTTGGCTTTAAAAATAAAAGAAAATTTCTTTTTGGATTTTTTTTCCTTTGGAGTTTTTTGGAAAAATTTTCTTTTGGAGTTTTGACAAAGAATTTGGACTAAAGAAAAGCAACTAAGGAAAAGCCCTGTTTTCTATCCCGGAACAAAAAATAAATAAAATACGAGTTTTAAACAATTTTTGTTGTAATATTAATGAACCTTTTTCGTGGTTTGTTCTTTTACAGCATTATTCTCTTCATTTTTTACAATATCTTCAATTTCTTCATTTTCAATAACTTAACAAATGTTTCTTCACTTTGTGTTGATTGGTCCTTTTCTGTAGATTGTTCTCCATTAAATTTATCATCTTCACTATTCATTTTACGTCTTCTTTGTTATACTTCTTAGCGTTGACCAAACACAAACGAATTAGAAAGATGGATCTAAATTAATAAAAAAATTTCATTTATCAAAGACGTAAACTTACAAAACAATTAACAAGACAATAAGGCATAATAAGCAGAAAATAGCTGACATAATAGAAAGTTGTCAAGAAATGGAATAAAAATGTTTTTGTTTAAGGGTTGGATTATATGAAGATTTGTATTTTAAATAAAAATAGATTTACGTTAAATTTTTGGTTAAAAATTTCTTTGTTAAATAGTTAAATTTAAATAAAAATTTAAATGCTACATATCTTGGCGAAGTGTATTTTCTAACCCTTGCCTAGAGGTCGGCGCGGGACGGGATCCCGACGGGATTTTCCGGGATCCCGATCCCGAAATCCCGAATTTTTTTGATTTTCGGGAGCATTCGGGATCCGGGATTTTTTCGGGATTTATCCCTCGGGATCCCGTCCCGGCATCGGTTAAAAAATAAAATCCCGACTCGGGATCCCGGAAATTTTTTTATATTTTCGGGATTTTTATAATTTTCAAAATTTTCGCCTGCGGCGCTGAAAAAGGAAGAAATCTAGCTTCTTGTTCCTCAAAATTCTCAAAATTTTCGCCTGCGGCGCCGGCGCTGTAATAGGAAGAAAGAACCTGTCCATAAGTTTATCCCCCGATCCATAAGTTTATCCCCCTAGATTCTCGATATGCTAGAATCCCATCACTCAATTCCTCCATTTGAGGCTTTGATTTACAACAAATCTTTGATATGATAGATCTTTAGACTTTTCAGATCATATCGGAGGACTTATACGACTATAGTCGATATAGTATTACTCCTAAGATCGGAGAGATTGATATTTTTTTAAACAAAGCCATTTAAATTATAAAAAATACAAATTTAATTCCATTTACACATAAATTGCAGTATTTTGTTGCACATTATTTATAAAAAGTTTAAATTTTTTATTTTGAAAAAAAATCCCGAATCCCGGTCGGGATCTCGGATAATTATTTTCGGGATTTTTGAAATTCGGGATTTTTTCGGGATTTATCCCTCGGGATCCCGTCCCGGCATCGGTTAAGAAAAAAAAATCCCGACTCGGGATCCCGGAAATGCGATTTTGCCGACCTCTACCCTTGCCTCCAAAATTATCGAATTTCTGCCTGTGGGGAAAAAGGAAGAAATCTGACATAAATTTATTCTCTAAATTCAAAGTTTATTCTCCAAAACCTCTTCCTTCATTCAAACCAGAGCTGTTTCGAAACAAAAATCGAAAGAAATCCAAAAATATAGAAATAGAATGTAATTTTCAAAATCAACGAAAATCGAAAGAAAAAACCTCGAAAATCGAAAAAAATGCAGAAATTTTAAATTTTAAAGTAATTTGTGGTTGTTCGTTATGTTATATCTCAGTTGTAGGGTTGTCGGTTTAACTAAATTCTTCGGTTAAGCTAAACTGAAGAGTTAAAGAGGATTAAGGATTTGATGGCAATTTTTTTTCGAGTCATTTAATAATTTTAATTCTCTTATTTTTTTAGTAATTTTTCTTTCATTTTATTTAATTTTCTATCGATTTTTAATATATTCTTGACAAAAATGTGATAGTGAAATTAGTAGTTATTTTATTTTTTAATAGTCAGCAGTTTCTTTTAAATAATTTTGATTTTTTTATCAGAAATACATAATTAAATAGTATTCAAAAATTCAACTCCAAATTCAATTTATTTAAAAAATAATTTTTAATGTTTATTTTTTATTTAAAATTTCCCCAAAAATGCCATTTTTTCAAAAATATTCCAAAACGTTTTTATTGGCAAGGAAGGGATATTTTTGGATGTTCAGTAACAGAAAAGCCTTCTACTACTTTACTAAAAAATGAAGGAATCTCTTCTTTCATTGAAGGTTAAAAAAATAATATTTTCAAAAAATATTTTAATTTCCCCCAAGATAATGAGAAAGGTATTAATTCATTAATTAATGCTTATCGGAGATATGGTCATTTGCAAGCAACAATTGATCCGTTGAATTTAAGTTGTATAGAAAGGTATAGATTTAATTGGGAATTTAGCTACGTTATTATTATAGAAATTAATTGGTACCATATTATTGTATCCGAAGGACTTTCCTCAAAAATAGGGTGAAAAGCAACCATTTAAAATTTGGAACTGTCGAGACAGAACATAGATTATCTTAAAAACAGGATATTCTTATATTAGATTTACAAAAATATTTTTTTTAATTTTATAACCATCTTTTTAAAAAAATAATTATATTTTGAAAGAATACCCGAATTAAATCCAAATTTGTATGGTTTAGAAAAAGACGAAAATGAAGTATTATCTACAATTGAACTTTTAAATAAAATTTATTCAGGCAATATTGGAATTCAATTTATGCATTTAAAAGTTAAAAAAATTAATTTTTTTTATTAAAAAATTTTTAAATTTAAGTCAGTTGAGGAAAGAATTTTTTTTATAAAAATGTTTGAAAGTCCTTTAAATGAATTTAAAATTAATTCTGAAGAAAAAATTGAAAGATTAAAATTATTGCTTAAAATGAAGGTGTTAATTTAGATAATTATTTAAATATTTAAATAAATTATAGACTTTTGAACAATTTTTGGCACTTAAATTTCCAACATTAAAAAGATATTCTGGAGAGGTATTTATTTAGGTATATTAATTAGCAACTCTAGAATATTTACTATATCATTTTCTAATCATCGGGAGATTTTAATAAATAAAAACTTGGAATATATGAGATGGGTCGTCTCTTAAAAGTAAACGTGAATTTTAGAGATAAATTGGAAATTATGGGGAAGAAATGATATAAAGATTAAGCTATATTCTCCAAATGTAAAAATAGATTCCTTATATTATTAAATATACCTTTCTAAAGTTCTGACAATTACCGATTTAGTTTTTTATAGGGAGCTGAAACTATGGCTATATTCTTTCACCAATTACTTGAAGATTGTTCTCAATATGGAATTCAAGAAGTTAAAAATTATTTAAAATATTTTAATTATTTTTTTAAAGTTCCTTTGGGGTGGTGCTCATAGAGGCCGTTTAGCTTTACAAAATGTTCTCTTTCAATATCCTACTGGTCAATTATTTCGTAAAGTTATTTAAAATTGAAATTTAATAAAATTAAAAAAAATATTTAAAGTTATGTGGAATGAGAGAAGCTCCAGAAAATATTTTTGGAATTGGGGATGTTTCTTCTCATTTAGTAATTATATTTTTAAATTGAAAATAAACTTTTCTTTAAAAATTAGCATTCTGATTTTAAATACAAAACAATTAATGACAACAATGTCCATGTAAGCACATTACCAAATCCTTCACATTTAGAGGCAACAATTGCTACACTTTATGGGAAGGCTAGAGCTAGGGCACAAACTTTAAGGTTCTTTGAAGTAAAGAATTTTATTTTTTAATTCTTTCAGAATAGGCGATTATGGTGGTCAAGTTGTTGGAGAAGTAGGGAAGAAATCATTTAAATAAAATTACTAAAAAATATTTTCTTAGGGTATTCTTGCCGTTCATCACCACGGAGATGGTGCTTTTACTGGACAAGTAAATTTAAATTAATTATTATAAAATACCCCCGTAATTAGATACTCCTCCGATTAGGATAATTTTTTTAATTTGAAATATGGGGGTGTCTAAACGATATCGCCTATTTAGGATACATACTTCATTACAATATACAAGTACAAATTTTCAGCCCCAAAAATAAAAATCATAATTAAAAAATCTAAACAAAATCTTCAATTTTTATATCAAATTTAAATTAATTTAAGGGAATTGTTTGGGAAGCTCTATCAATGTCTCAAGTACCGAATTTTCGAATTGGCGGCTCTATTCATTTAATTGTTAATGTAAAAAATTATAAAAAATATTTTTAAATATTTATTAAAAAATATTTAGAATCAATTAGCCTTTACTGCGGACAAAAATATTGGACGATCATCAATTAATTGTGGAAATGTTGCTTTAGCTATTGACTGTCCTTTAATTTGTGTTAATGCCGAAAATATTTTGGTTATTCTTTAAAGAAAAAATTTAAAAAGAAAATAATTTTTAGGAAGTAATTAAAGCAGCAAAAATAGCTTTAAAATATCGACAAATTTTTAGAAAAGAAATTTTTGTTGAATTAATTTGTTATCGAAGGTATGGACATAATGAATTGGATGAACCTAGATTTACACAGCCTGTAAGAGAGAAAAAAAATTATTTTTTAATTTAAAAATTTGGTGAACCTACTCGAAAAAAACCTAAAAAACCCCCTTATACCCTTAACCTTGAACCCTTATTATCGTTGTTATTTGCCCGCATAAATATTTGTTAGGATAATTTTTAACAAATATTTTTCCTTTACTTTCCAACCAAATTTAAAAATTAAAATTATTTTTTTATTTAATAAATTTATTCAAAAATTAATTTTAAACTTTCAGAAAATGTATAAAGCTATAGACAAACAAAAATGTTTAGTTGAAAGTTTTAAAGAAGAATTAATTAATGATGGAATATTTAATGAAGAAAGGGCAAATTTTGTTGTAAAAGAATATTTAGAAGAATTAAATGAAATACTTTTAAATGTTAATGAAGGGAAAATACCTCCAATGTTTTCCTTTATTTTTTTTTGTGAAAATTAAATTTTTTTTATTAGAATTGATCATTTACGTGGAAATTGGAAAGGATTTAAACAAGCACCTAAATGTGTTACTAAATGGAATACTGGATTTAATAAAGAATTACTTAAATTAATTGGGGCTGCTTCTGTTAATGTTCCTAATGATTTTGTAAAGAGTTGTGGATTTTCTTTTTATTTTTAAAAGTTTTTTTAGTCAATTCATCCAACTCTTCAAAAATCACTTGTTAATTCTCGATTGGAAAAAATTCAAAATGGAAATGTAAGGGGGATTTAAAAGAGAATATTTTAATTAAATAAATGCTTAGATTGATTGGAGTACAGCAGAATCTTTAGCAATCGGTTCTGTACTTTTACAAGGTTTTGATGTTCGTTTAAGTGGGCAAGATGTAGGTAGAGGAACTTTTAGTCAAAGACATGCAATGCTTGTTTGTCAACAAACTGACAAAGTTTATATTCCTTTGAATAAAATACAAGAAGGACAAAAATGTTTTCTTGAGGTAAAATAAAAATATAAAGAAGAAAAATTAGAAAAATTGTTGGAATTTAAAAGAAAGGTTGAGATGAATTAAAGCAAAGATTTATTAAAGAATGTTCTATTATCTTAATAAGTGTTAATAGATTATGGAACCTAAAAGAGATTTTTGGAATTAGAAAATAAAAATTATAAATATATTATTTTCTCATTAAAAATAGATAGCTAATAGCCCTCTTTCTGAAGCAGCCGTTGTTGGTTTTGAATATGGTTTTGCAATTGAAAACCCTAAAAGACTTGTTATTTGGGAGGTTAATAGAATTAATATTTTTTAAGATTAATTTTATTTTTAAGGCCCAATTTGGTGATTTTTATAATGGTGCTCAAGTACAAATAGATACTTTGATAGCTAGTGGAGAAAGTTTAATTAATTAATTGTCATTTAATATTTAATTTAAAGGTAAATGGTTTTTACAAAATGGATTGGTTTTGCTTTTGCCTCATGGTTTTGACGGGGCTGGGTGAGGGAATTTATATTTTTTTAACAATTTTTTAAACAAATTTTTTAGTCCAGACCATAGTAGTGCGCACATTGAACGTTTCCTTTCTTTAACCGATAGTAGCGAATCTCAATTAGTACCTGATGGAGATAATATAAATATGAGGGTAACAAATCCAACTACAAGTGCTCAATATTTCCATCTTTTGAGGAGACAGGCATTTAAATTTGAAAATAATTTTTAAAAATATATTTTTAGATTATAACTCCATATAGGAAACCTCTTGTGGTTTGTATTTTTATTAAAAAAATTTTTTTATCAAATATCATTCGTGCCTGAAAAGATTTTCACGTCACTAATTTGTTGATTACTTTTTTCAAAAATATTCTTAAACATTTTTTCTTAAATTAAACTTATATTTAAATAAAATAAAATAAAATTTAAAAAATAATTTTTAAAAGATAATAACACCAAAATTACTTCTTCGACATTCTTTTTCTTCTTCCCCAATCGAAGATTTTGTTGAAGGAACAAGTTTTCAGCCTGTCTTATTTGACAAAACAATAAAAGAAAATAAAAATATTAAAAAGGTTATAATCTGTTCTGGAAAGCATTCCCTCACACTTTTTAATGAAAGAAGTAAAAGAGAAATTTCTGACACAGCAATTGTTCGTTTGGAAGAAATTTGTCCTTTCCCAGTTGTTGATTTGGCTAAAATTTTTGATATTTATTCTAATGCTAAATGTATATAATAATTTTTAGAAAAAAAATATTTTTTAATTTTATAGTTTTTATTTGGTCACAAGAAGAACCAAGAAATGCTGGATGTTGGCCTTTTATTCAAAATAGATTTAAAAATGCTTTTGGGATTGAAGTAAATAATATTATAAATGTTTTTATTTTTATGAAGACCTTCCAATTAATTTAAATTTCCATAAAATACTTTGGATACCTCGATTTTGTTTCGGTGGTTAGGAGATGTATTTTTTAGATATTTCTCCGGTTATAGGGAATGGGGGCGATAATTTCCATAAATTCTTAAATGTAAATATTATTCTTTTGTTTAGATTTAAACCTGTTTTTTTACTTAATATAAAAAAAATATTTTCAAGCTTAAATATGCTGGTCGTGCAGAACAAGCGTGGATAGCCACTTCAATTGCTGAAGTACATGAAAAAGAAGTTTTAGATATTTTGGAAAAAACTTTTTCTTAAATTTATTTTTTTAATTTTTTTGGCATTTTTTAAATACTAATTAATTATTATTTTCTAATTTATTTACAAATTTATATAGAGATTTGGATATCTTTTTTTGTTGTTAAAATTTTTGTAATTATCAAAAAAGAAAAGAATTTTTAAATAAAAGTATTGCCATTATAAATTTTTTTGTAAAATCTTTTAAAAAAATTTTTTATTCCTATTTTATTTATTTTTGACTAAATTTGAGTTAAAAATATTGAAAAAAATAAATATAATCGCCAACCTCACCACATATTTTCCTCTTTTTTTTAATTTTCTTTTTCACACTCCAAATTCTAAAATAATAATAACAATCACACACACACACACAAGAGCATTCAACAACAACAATTCATTTATTTTCTATCCATTCATTCCCCTTATTTATTTTGTTTTCCTTTTGAGTTTCTACACCCTCAAAAAGCCCCCTCTCTTCAACAGCTTGTTGTTGTTCCTCCTCTCGTCCTTTTATTCACAAATTTATGGGTCAGTCATCCTTTTAATTTAGCTTTAATATTTATATTTTTTGTGTGAACATATTGAGAATATAAAGAGAAGTGATTTGGTATTAGGAAACTGAGATTTAAAAGAAAGTTTAGGTAAATAAAAGCAACCTTTTATTAGCCATTTAAAATCTAAATTTATCCTTTTATTTCAACTCCAAAATATTTAATATCCTTTTTTAAAATAAATAATGATTATTCTCTCTTTAATAATATTTTTATTTATTTTTTTATAAAAACATTTATATAAACAAATCTTGTTTGTAAAAACAATTAATTATATATTAATTTATTTTAAACTGGTATTTCAGTATATTAATAATTTTTGTTGGTTATTTAGTATAAATATTTTTATTTGGTCTTTTATCATTATTTTTTGAGTAAACGAATATTTACTATGTACAAATTAGAAAAAATTTTTTTAAAAACAAACCTATAGTTAATCTGCTATAATTTTTGTATTTTTATTTAAAATCCCCTTTTAATTTAAATATTTTTTTCGCTTTTTCCTTTTTTATTTAAAATTGGGTCGAGGAAAGCTTTTATATATTTTAACTAAAAATGGATATTCAGAATATTTATTTTTGCGCGAAATCGGCAATTTATATTTAAGAGGAAGTTTTAGCGACTGGCTCAGGAAGTCGCTAATTTGGGGGGAAAACAGACCTAGTGGAATTTCTACACAAAAATAAAAATATTTATTTACTTTAGTTTATAAAAATACAATTGGTTATAATAAGTAAAGGATAGATGGCTGGAAAAGGAAGTTTAAAAACTAAACGTGAATGTGTGAAAACTAGGAGTGATTAAAGGAAGCACTAACTGAAAGTGAGAAAAGAATCATTTAAATAGAGCCACAAAGAAAATATATAAATTTAAGATTGTTATGTTAGATAAAGTCTGGGAAATTATTTTGTGGATGAGTAATTTAAATAAAATTTATATTTTTAATTAAATTTATAATTCGCGTTGAGACGCGACACTCCCGGGCCAACAATTGGTTGGACATTAAAAAATTGGAATGGCAGGAGTGGAGTTGCGGGAGTTAAGCTTGGTACCGCAACAAACGCCATTTGGGGATTTGGCATATAGATCGGAACAGGTGCAGAAACAATAGAAGGGCTACATAATGATTGGATTGATGGGGCTGGAGTATTTTTTAGATTAGGCGTGAAATTTGGAGGTGGTGGCGGAGTTAGTAAGTTGTGTATATAAGTCGGGTTAATATAAATCTTATTAAGGGGAGTGGGTTTCAAATTTGTGTGTTCTCTGTGAATCCTTTTATTTCTTTTTCTTTCCCATTTTCTTATCAACTTCTTTTTTCTGGTGTGTTCATGGATGGGCAGGGCGTCGATTGATCCAGATTCCCATATCCGCACTCGGGAGGCACTGTTGTAGCGTTGTGGTAGTTTGAAGGAAGCCAGTGACGGGAGTTTGAAGGAAGCCAGTGAGGGGAGTTTGAAGGAAGCCAGTGGAGGTGGTTTGACCCATGGGCGAGTTGGAGTAGTTTCTGTTGATGGTGGTGCTGAGGATTCGGTGGTAGCAATTCCAATTGTTGGAGTCGGGTCGCATTCCATGTTTGTGTCGGTTGATGCTGGGTATTGAGGCCTGTTAGCTTTTAACGAATTTTTAAATTTTTTATGGGAGGGTAATTCAAGATTCCGCTCAGAGCGCCCTCCGCCCTGGAATAAGGTTGGGTGGTTTTGGGCTTCTATAGTGTGTTGAGTAGCAAGGACACTATTGTCCACATTTGTATTGACACTAATCTTTTCGGCAAAAGAAGGGAAAGGAGGGGGTGTGAGGTGTTTTTGTGGGGGTTCTAAAGCATTAAAAGAATTTTCTTTTACGATAAAATCGGATCCGTCGTCTTCGGTCCGGTGTTTGTGTATAATTAAGGGTTGGTGTGTATGGAGAGGTGGGGAATTTTCTTTAAATTTTAAGAAATTTTTCTCTTCGGTAAGTGTTGTGGGAGGGTTATTTATACCTATACCTTCTAGTGTAGAAGCGTCTGGGTTTGTCTCGAACGGGGTGTTTTGGATGCAAAAGTTGGTCACTGTGTTGTTTTCAATTTCATTTTCTTGTGTAGTCTGTGTTGGCTTAATGATTAAATTTTGTGGGGGGATTGGGGAGGATGTGTACATAGTGTGGTAAAAATACGGATTAAATCCGGCCTGGAAATTCTGGTAGGGGAATGGGGACACGTTTGAACTGGGGGATAAAGGTGAAATTTGATTAGTGTGGATTGAAGTGTATTCGTTAGGGGTTGACGTTGATTGGCAATTCACCGAAAATTTGGGAGGGGATATTTCCGGTAAATGCCAATGTGATTCGGTGGGTTGATTTGGATCGGGGAGAGCTGAAATTAAAATTTGTCGTGAGGAACGGAGATTTTTCAGGTATTTTTTCAATTGGAATAACGTACGTAAATATGGGACAATAGCCACAAAATTTTCATAGATGGGTGTATCGGCGGTTCGTTCCGCTCCGGTCATGTTGGTTCGAGCATCCATCCATTTGTCGTGTGTTGAGGAAATATCTGCAATAGTTTTTGAAACATATTCGAGCTCAATTTCTAAAGAGCTCAACAATTTCCAAGTGTCGGAATGGAATTGGGATAAACTGACGTTGTCGGGTGGAAGTGGGAAAGCTTTTTGATTATCAAGAATTTTTAGACCTTGCTCTTGGAGTAGAATGAGCTGGTCACGGAAGGGTGTGGACATGTTAATGAGTGAGAAAAAATTAAAAATTAAAATGTGTTAAAAATGGGAAGTCCGTATAAGTCGGTTCCGCAGAACGCAAACAAATAGTTGGGGAAGTTCGAGGGCGGTAACGAGGTCACCGGCTGAGCTTTAGCGACTGGCTCAGGAAGTCGCTAATTTGGGGGGAAAACAGACCTAGTGGAATTTCTACACAAAAATAAAAATATTTATTTACTTTAGTTTATAAAAATACAATTGGTTATAATAAGTAAAGGATAGATGGCTGGAAAAGGAAGTTTAAAAACTAAACGTGAATGTGTGAAAACTAGGAGTGATTAAAGGAAGCACTAACTGAAAGTGAGAAAAGAATCATTTAAATAGAGCCACAAAGAAAATATATAAATTTAAGATTGTTATGTTAGATAAAGTCTGGGAAATTATTTTGTGGATGAGTAATTTAAATAAAATTTATATTTTTAATTAAATTTATAATTCGCGTTGAGACGCGACAAAGTGGGTGGTGGACAGAGATTGCATGCCTTCCTCAACATTTATTTACTTGTGTACTCTGATAATTGCTCTTTTAAAGGGCTAGCCAGCTAATTGTTTAGTAAAATGAGCATTTAGGGAAGGAAGCATTATTTTAAAATATATAAATTTTTGGTTTAATAAATAATTTAGAATTAATATATGTACAAAATTAATATTTGCTTCTAATAAATATTTGACATTGTAACTAAAATATATCGGGATTTAAGGGGGTTTTTTTATCAACCAAATACTCTATAAAGATTTTTTATTAAATTGCTCCGTATTTTATTAATTTATACTATACATATGTATTTATATAAAGCATTTTAAAAACATTCTAAAAATAATATTTATATTTAATTTAATTTTTAATTTAAAAATTAAATAACGTGAAAATAAAATAATAGAATTTAAAAAAAAGAAATTGGATATATTATATTTTCTTTTTCTCCATTTGTTTAAACAACGGTCAGTTGTTGACCATTTTACTCGAAATACTTGACAAAAAAATAAATTGGAAAAAGCTTTTCTGAATTCTTTTTTCTCATTATTTGGCCGCTTTTCCTCTTTCTTCTTCCAATCCCCCCTCCTCACAATTTCCTCAATTCCATTTCGTGTCCTTTCTATTCTTGACTTATTTATGAGATATATATATTTAGTTAGCCTTTTCTCTCTCTCTCTTTTTTCTCTTTTTTTAAGGTCATCTCTCTCTTTTAGAGCTTTAAAAAGCTATATATATATATATTTTTCTTTTTTCCCCAATATTTGAAACCTTCTTGCTGACTCCAGGGACATTTATATTTTCAATAGAACTAAAAATCCGGACTTTGCCCTTTTTTGTTTAGCCATTTTATTTTTGTTTTTGTTGCAGAATATGTAATTTTTTTATTAAATTTTCTAATTATTTTTTTAATTAAATTTTTGTCTAAGAATGTAGTATTTTTCTTTTTACTAATAAAAATAAATTTTGTTTTTATTTTATAATTAAATTTGGATAAAAAATAAATTAAAAATAATTTTATAAAATTATTAAATTTATGCAAAATAACAATCTACATTATTACTGATTATGTTCTCGTTCTGTAATATTTATTAAACAAGAGTATAACAAACTTTGTTTTACTATCATCTCCTTTTTTAATCATTTTTAAATATAAAAAATTCAATCCTGCAATTCTTTAATGTAAAAATAAACAAAAAAGTCAAAGCACAAATTTTAACCAAAAATATTTATTTTTATTTAATTGCAATTTTATCTCATCAGTCTTTGTTTTTAAATATTTTATGTTGTTTATCAATCTTTTTTACATTGAAAATGTTTGTATATAAATAAATACCAACTGCCATTTTTGCTAATAAAAACAGAAAGGACTGCAAATTAAATATTTAATATTTATTTTTATGTCACCAATCTTTTTTGTCTAATAAATATTTGGGGGAAGAAATATTTTTAATTGTCATTTTTATACATAATGACTAAAAGAAATTTTTTATTTTTTGAAGTATATTTGATTAAATTTGTTTAAAAAATTTTAAATTTGCTTATTTGCGGAGTTGCCGTTTTTGTGTTATGCCAACATCATTACCTTATTTTCCAACCCAAATGTTCGAATCCTCCTCAAATTTTAAAATCGTTCCATCTTTTTAGTCTTCCAATCCCTTAATTTCCTCAAAAAGTCTATCAATTCCCAATTAAACACTTCCACTCCTTTCCTGGATTTTGGAAAAACATACAGTTAAAAAACACACATTCTTGTCATCACAAGAAAGCTCAAACTTCTATGGAATCTGAGATGCTTATTTATTTATCTCTTTAATAAATTGTAGGGTTATTAAAATATTTTTTAATAAATGAAGGACATTTATTTTGAGATCTAAAAGAGAATAAAAAAAGTATTTTTATTCTTCCTCCAAATTAGAAAATTGCTCAAATCCAATCATTTTCTTTTTAAATGTTTTAGGTTAAAAATAAACGTTTGTAGGTATATCTGCGCGAATTGATTTATGACATTTTTTGTTAGTTGGTTGGTCTTTTTTAATTATTGACTTAGTATTTATACCTATTTTTATTCTTTTAGTTTTCTTTCATATAAGGTGTGATGACAGAAATATATCCAAGTTAATTTCTGAATATTTTCCGAAACTTTTAATATAATTACAGATTAACTGTAATTAAATAATTTATTTTGTTTTTTTTTGTATTCTCTCTCTTTCAATTTGGCCAAATCACCCATTTTATTCATCCATTTCTTTTTTGTTTTCATCAAGGCTCTAATTTTCTTCTGCTTTTGTTTCTTATTTAATGCTTATTTCTTGTTTTAAATAATTTAATGTGCGCATTTTCTTTTCTCTCTTTTTTTGTTAATTCGATTTACTCTCCTTTTTTTACTTCCTTTCCCTCACTTTTATTTTCCTCTTTTTTGTTAAAATTTTGTGGGTATATTATTTAAATAGAATTAGTGACAAATCTAATTTTGTAAGAAAAAGAAAAGGTTGAAAAAAGATTAAAGAAAATAAAAGCTTTATTTATTTAAATTAATTTAGAATTAAATTTTAAAAGAAAAAAAGATGTTAATAATATTTTTAATTCATTTTATTAATTATTAATTTGACTAAAATTTAAAACAATTATGTGGTTTGAAGACAGAAGCTTGTCAAATATGAAAGTTAGAAATTATTATTTTTTAATTTAAATATTAGATTAAATATTATTTTAGCAAAATAATTCTTGTATTAAAAATTAAGATAAAAAACGATCCAAAAAATTACAAAAGACATTATTATTATTAATAATTCTAATTTACTCTGACTAGTAAATAGCCATAATCCTTAGTTTCACTGACTGATAACTATTCTTAAGATTTTCTAATTAAACATTAATATGTTCTTTCCCTTTATTGGATCTTAGAAAAAATTATACAAAATAATTTTCCCAGTCTTGGAGATATTATTGTTACTTTCTCTTGAAAAAAATTCTGTAAATCCTTTGATACTCTTTGCACAAGAATCATTTAAAAATAATTTTCTTTTAATAATTTAATTATTCCTTTAAAGTTATCTTCTCTAATTGTTGAAGAATGGAGGGATATTTGGTCATCCAAAGGAGAATTTATTGTTGCAGCCTTAGCCTACCTTTTTGGCTTTACAAATCTTTTAAATATTCCCCGGCTAATTTTAGATAATGGAGGACGTAAGGAAAATTTTTTGAAAATTAATTTTGAAATTTAATTATTTTTAAAGCAGCCTTTTTATTTGCTTATTTAATTAGTTTGTTACTAATTATTTTGCCCATTCTTTTACTTGAATTGTCTATTGGGCAGTTAACTGGTAGAGGGCCTGTACAAACTTTTTATAATATTTGTCCTGTTTTTAAAGGTTAATAAAATTGTTAAAAAAATTTTTTTTACTTATTCTGATTAGGTGTTGGAATCTCACAAATTTTATTTTCAATTATTTTAATGGTAAGTCTTTTAAATATTTTAATTTTGTTTGGGGTAATTTAGTGTGTGATACATATTACTTTTGGAATATTTTAACTTGAATTTAGATAAGTATCTTTCTTTTTGATATTGGGACTAGTAGATAAGATCGAGATAATAACGAAGAAAAACAAAAAGGAGAGTCTTTTAGAATAATTTAAACATTTTCCAGGCAATGATGACTCGTTTTCTAGGATCTGTATTTCTTTATATTTTTCATTTATTTTGGACAATTACTGATGACCGTCCTGGTTTTTGATAATTATTTATTTAATTTTATTAATCCTTAAAGGACTTCCTTGGCTTAATTGCAAAAACTTTCCCGAATACCAATTCGGAACGTGTATTGAATCTTCTTCTATTTTACCAATAAACAATAATTTAACTAATTTTTACCAAAATAGATTAGCTACTTTTGATGAAAATTCTGCTTTTGAACAATTTATTGGGTAAATATTTAATTAAATGGACAGAAAAATTTATTAACAAGTTTATATTTTATTAATGTTTTTTTTAATTTCAAATAAATTAAATATTAAAAAACCCTAAAAAGATTACTAAATTTATTTTAATTTTAAAGAATTATTGATGTAACAAGTGAAAGTATTGACCAAATAGGCAAAATCCAAATTAATTGGTTAATTGTTCAGTGTATAATTTGGACTTTTGTTTTTTCTGGAATTTGTTTTGGTGTTAGATGGCTGGGGAAAATTATGATTGTAAAATTTTTGTTTAAATTTTGACTTTATTTTTTCTTAAAGTTTTCATTGTCAATGTCATTAATTTTGCTTTTATCTCTTTGTGGAAGAACTTTATTCCTTAAAGGATCATTTCAATTATTTTTTGATTTATTTAACGAAATTGAATGGTGGGAAAGATTAAAAGAATGGCAATTATGGAAAAAAGCAATTGAACAAGCATTTATTGCTACAGGGCTTGGATTTGGGGCTTTCTGTACTTTGGGGTCTTACAATAAAAAATCAAATAATTTAGTAAAGTAAGGAGTTTATAAATATTTTTAAGGGATTTTTTTGGATAAATTGTGGGAGTGATGTAGGGGAGTGGAATCATCTTTTGGGTTAGATTTCTACTTTTATTAGATCTCTTTTCTCTGAGATTACCCAAAACTGATTACAGTTTTCTTTAAATTTTTAATTTTTTTATTTAAATAGAGACAGTATTTTTCTTTTATTTGGACATATTCTACTTGTATCTCTTCAATTAATTTTTGTTTTATCGTTAGTTGGACATATCAGCGAAAAAAGTGGTCTTTTACCTAGTGAAATTATTGTTCAAGGTATTTAATTTTAATTAAAAAAAAAGAATTAATTATTTTTTAAATAAAGGAGAGAACCAATTTAGGCAAATTCTTGTTTATTTCTCTTTTATTCCACACACAAAAATATTTACGGGTATTCTTTTATTTTTGGCCTCTTTTTCTCTTTTAAATATTCTTGTAAGTTTACCTTTTATTCGAAAATTAAAATTTATGTATTTTTTAAAGTTTATTTTATCTTTTGGTGTTCTAGCAACAATAGAAGATGCTTTAGGAGAAAAATGGTCAAAAGTAGGGGCTTTTAACATTTATAATTTATTTTTATTTTTTAGTGTTGCCCCCGTTTTACTGTTGCTTTTTTAATTTGTTGTTTTGGAGCAGCTTCAAGTATTATTTTTGCTACAGAAGTATGTACCTTAGTAAATATTGTTAAGTTATTGAGGGGATATTTTTTGGAAAAAATTTTTATTAAAAATGGGATATTAGTTGATGTATTTGTCAATCTTCTATATAATACATAAATAAAATAGAGAAATCATATTTAAAAAAATATTTAGGCAGGAAAACATATTTACGAATTAGCTAGTGGATATTTAAAATATTCAACTCTTTTGGTTATTCTCTTTTTTGAATTGCTTTCTGTTGCTTGGATTTATTGGATACATTCATTAGGTTTAGATCTTCGAACAATGATTGCCTCAACAGCAAGTTGGGTTATTGGACATTCTCTTTTATTCTTAAATTGTTTTTTAACACCAATACCAATTGTTTGTTTTTTTAACAAAAAAAAATTTTAAAAAAATTCTTTCAGGCAATCGCCGTCATAAATTTAATTGGATATTCATTTTCTAAATATTCTCCCCAAATAAGAGCTTGGTATTGGAGTGAATGGTTAGGTGTTTGTATTGCAATAATTCCTTTACTTCCAATTTTGTTTTGGGCATTAATTGTTATTTTAAAAAGTTGTAATTATACACCAAGAATTTCTCTTTTTAGGGTAAAATTTAGTTAAAAATTAAAAAAAATAATTTTAATTTTAAAGCGTCTTTCAATGGCTTTTCGCTCTCCTTTAAAACACGAATTAATTAAAAGTAATGAACGTTCATCTAATGCTGTCCAGCATAGATTAATGAGTTCGGGTGGAAATACAAACCAAAATAACCAATCGTCTTATCGTGGTGCTTCTACTGGGTATATATTATTGCCACAAGCACCCTTGGTAGTTAAAATTAATTTTTGTGCCGAACACCAGATTAAAATAATATCCCCTTTAGATACCTTGTAAATTCTAGACCTGAAAATTTAGGATTTTGCCGTAAGAACCATTCGACAACCGATACTAGAATATTGTTAAAACATATTTTATATGAGATGATCTAGTAATTGTCATTTTTAGGAAAATTTTTGAAATACTCTACAAATAGCTTAGTGAGCATTGATATCCTCTTAGCATCGCTGTTACCTTTTCTAGAAACATAAGTGAAATAATCTACTTTCGATTTACCCATTCAATTTTTAACTTCATTTTTATTAAATTTTTTCTCCAATTTCAATTTAGGCACAACCAGAAAATGATGAAGTTGCAGGACAAAGTAGCGCTCGCAATCATGGAACCAATCAACAACAAACAAACAATTCAACAGCTTCTACATTACGCGCGGCCGACCATACAAATTCTCGAAACGGAAGTGGTTATCTTATTGACGATTATATGCACCAACAACAATCGCCTAGTGTTTAATAACAAAAATTATATATTTTTATATATTGTATAAAATTTAATATCAGATCAATGAAAAGTTTATATAATACAATACTCATCCCAGTTTTATATTAAAATTCCTCGTCAAAATTAAATTATCTTATTTCGTTTGTTTTTAAGTTTTTTCTCATTAAATTTTCGCATAATTCATTTTTTAATAAATTATCTCAAGTTCAATTTGTTTAAAATTGTGGTCTTTTATTATTTCACCGTGACAGGCTCTTTCGATTAGTTTTTAGTCTAACAAAAGAGAAAGAATCGAACCATTCCATTTGTGGTACATTAGACTAAGTGTTACAGTATTCTCTAAAATAAGCAAGGTTGCCCCGTTGGAACTACTTCCCCCGTTGCCGGAACAAAATTCCTCGCTGTTGGAACAACTTCTCCCGTTATTGGGTGAATGAAGATATGTAGGATAAATAGATAATTTTAAATATTTTTAGTAATTTTTTTTAATTTTTAGACAATTTAAATTTAACCTCGTGCGCCAAACATGTCGAGCCCTTTTGTGCGCCATTCTCAATCGTGTGCGCCTTTATGTGCGCGCACTTATGAGGTGTACCTTTCCGACATTTAGGAACTTTCAAATTTCTAAAAACCAGGATTAAAAATGATAGACTTATTGTTAGCTTACGAACACTGTAAACAAAAGAATTTAACAATTACATATTATTTTCCCTTTATCTAAGAAAGTGGAAATTGTCTATTGTTCCCTAAAGACTCAAATAGTTGACAATGGATTTTTCTGTCAGCTGGTTATAATTTATCTATGCATGTTTTCACTAATGATTATTTGGTCTTTGGTTTCTTAGTTTTCCGTTTTTCGCATAGTATTTCAGCACTTTCCAGATCAAATATTTTTGTATTTATAATTTGTCAATTTAGTTTTACAAGTTTTCATTCATACATTGGTATTGGAAATTTTACTTTTTTTTTTATTTTGCAACATTCCATAAACTTTTAGAGATTTATAAATTGTTTAAACTTTTTTGACATTATTTTCTTCACTTAAACAATTATGTCATTCGATCTTGATGCAGCAGAAAGAGCAGCATATGCACCATTCTTTGGATATATTGGAGCGGCATCTGCCCAAATCTTTACCGTTTTTGGTGCAGCCTATGGAACTGCAAAGTCTGCAGTTGGGATTTGTTCGATGGGTGTAATGCGACCCGAGCTTATAATGAAATCTGTAATTCCTGTAATTATGGCAGGTTTGAATATTTTTGTTAACATTAGATTAAATCAAATTTTGAGGTATTATCGGTATTTATGGTCTTGTCGTTGCAATGGTCCTGAAAGGAAAAGTTGGACCAGCTAGTGCAGGATATACACTTGAGAAGGGATTCTCACATTTAGCTGCTGGACTTACTTGCGGACTTTGTGGTCTCGGTGCTGGTTATGCCATCGGAATTGTTGGTGATGCTGGTGTTCGTGGAACTGCACAACAGCCTCGCCTTTTCGTTGGAATGATTCTTATCTTGATTTTCTCTGAGGTTTTTATAAATAGTTTTTACATTTAAATTTTATCTCTTTTCTAGGTGCTTGGACTTTATGGCATGATTGTAGCCTTGATTTTGGGTACAGGATCTTAGATGTTTAATTCTTCAGATTTTCATCGACATTCTGATGCCCTCTCCACTTCCCATTTTAGTAGTGTTGTGCCCGTGCGATTATTTTTAGAAGTGATAGGAATTTAATTTTAGATTCTGTTGTTTTCCTAAATTTTCTACCAATTTTGAATTTTAGTTTATATACCCATAACTTCCTTAAATTTTCGCACGTTTTCCTTTCCTCACATTCTTATAAAGAAGCGTATCATAAACACTTAAAATAAAATCTTGAACAAAAACGCTCTCTATATTTCTTATAAAAATGACACCATTATATAAATTGTTCGATAAATTCTAAATGCTTTGTTTTACTGTTTCACTGATAAAATGCTAATTCCCAATTTTTGGTAATTTGATTGGTATATTCGATCCAATAGTTATTAAATTGAAAGAATTAATTTAAAGCCAAATACAATTATAAAACTAGCAGATAATGATACCTGCAAAATCTTGTAGTCTTTCAAAGAATTTGATACCGTTGACGGATAAAGCACCAAGGGCGATTCTGACATGGAACATGCATGAGAAAATAAGACGAAACAAGGAGATTTGGGATGACCCAGATTCAATTGTCCACAGACTGCCAAAACATTATCAAAGAGTTTTTATGTTGTTTTGGTTCTTCTAAACCTTTTTTTCAGAGATATTGGAAAAACTTTGTGCTTTCTAAACCTGCTCCAGTTCATTATACACCGCCTGAGTTTAGATATTACTGGGATAATAAGAGGAATGTTCAACTTGAGACTGAGGTTAGCTTTTATGTGAATAGTTTAGAATGGTGTTCACTTGCGGCTTAGTGGGTATTCGCCTGGAAATCTGTTATACCACAGACAACTAACGTTTAAAATCTTGTAATTTACACCCCATTTTGGCATTCGTGCCCCTTTTTGTATCTTATTTTTGGACATTTTTTTTATTCTTACTTTTTAGGAATATCCAATTCTTCCATTACGTTGTCCTGAACAAGATCAAGGGCTTTGGGGTGGTGAAGGAGTTATTAAAGGTTATAGAGAGTCAAATCCTAAACTTAAAAAGAAGATACTTCCAAGACTGGATACCTAAATTGTGGACTCCAACTATCAAAAGTGCATTACTCTATTCTGAAATTCTAGACATTTACATGAACATTAATGTTACTGATAGAGTTAAACGACTTATTGATAAACATTTTGGTTTGGATTTATATTTACTCGAAACACCAGATGTTGATATAGACTCGAGACTTGGCATTGATTTGAAAAGGCAACTTTTGTTGGCATTGGCAAGTAAGGTTAGAAATTTTAACTTTTATTATTGAAAAACTTTTTGTTATTTGCATTTACAGAACTATTATCATAATGATTCCGCCCGTCAAGAATATATCACGAAAAAGTATTCTCGGTTTGTTATACCTTTGGAAGAAGCTGAATGGTATGGACTTGATTTAAATACCGCTTGTCGAAAACTGCAAGATATTGAAGATAATAAAGAACCAATCCCACTAAAGAAACTATTTTCGGAAGAACTCATCTCTGAAATTAAAAAGGGTGTAAAAAGTGAAGTTGTTCCTTTGGAAGAAGCGGAGGAAGAGGAGGAAGGTTTAACTTATGAGAAGCATAAATGGATTGGATGGAGGATATAATTTTGTTTATTTTATTTCATTTTGTTTTGATTATAGAAATTTCTTGTTAGGGTCTGTTTTTGATAATAAACTGTCGAAATTTTTTCTATTTTTATCTCGTTTTTATTAAATATTTAATAATTTTACTATTTTTCTTTCATTGGATTTCCAAGATTTTAACTTACAATTCTAGTTTTTATAATAAAAATTTTAGATATAAATAAACAGAATGTCTCCTTCAATCTCTTCAACAAATGAAAAACAACAGGCACAAAAGTATAAATCGCAAACTTCTGTCATGTACAAACGTGAGCCTGAGAAGAGGTATATTTTATTATCTAAGCTGTCATATATTGGATAACTTATGTTTGGGTAGTATTTAGTATTTTTGGTTATTTTTCGAGACGTGGCTTATTTGATTTGCAAAGATATAAAATTTAAGGATTTTTGTCAACCGTTCGATGAAGCTGGATAAGATCCAGTTTTTTGGTTTTGATATGGACTATACATTAGCAGTTTACAAATCGCCTAGGATGGAATCGGAAGCATTCAGTCTTGTTCTCGAAAGGCTGATCTATATTGGGTATTTATTTTTATAAATTTTTCCGATTAATGATCTAACAAATTACCAATCTTAAAAATAATATTTTTGTAGATATCCAAAGGAGATTCGTAATTTCAAATATGATCCAGCATTTGTCGTTCGCGGGCTTTGGTTTGATACAATGTACGGCAATTTGCTTAAAGTTGATGGCTTTGGAAATATTTTGGTTGCTGCTCATGGACTTGTTTTTCTTACTGGGTTGGTGTTATGCAAAAAGAAAAAAATTTTCTTTTAAGGGCTGAGATTGAGAATTTTTATCCAAACAAGTTTATCCAACTCTCGGATAGAAGGATTTATGTTTTGAATACGCTTTTCAATCTTCCTGAAACCAATTTGATTGCTCTTCTAGTTGACTTTTTTGATAAATCAGAGGAATACCAGCTGTGAGTTTCATTCATTTTTCTTAAAATTCTAGTAGGCTTGGAATAGTTTTATACAATTTTTAGAACTCAAGACAAAACAGGCCTTCGACATGGCGATGCAATTATGTCTTATAAATCAATCTTCCAGGTTTTATTCCCATACAATAGATCTTACTCTCAAGGGCGTATCCAGGGGGGGCTGGGGGGGGCTAGAGCCCCCCCCCCCCCCCCAAAAGGGGGAAAGGGGGAAAAAATTAGGAGAAGGATGGTCGAAAAAGTGAAATTTTTTCGCCTACAACCCTCAAATTTTAAAAAATTTTCGCCTGCGGCGCAAAAAATTGAAGAAATCTGGCTTCTTGAGCTCCAAAATCCTCAAAATTTAGCCTGTGGCGCTAAAAATGGAAGAAATCTGGCTTCTTGAGCTCCAAAATCCTCAAAATTTTCGCCTGCGGCGCTAAAAAGTGAACTTTTTTGGCCTACGGCCCTCCAAATTCAAAAAATTTTCGCCTGCGGCGCTAAAAAGTGAACTTTTTTGGCCTACGGCCCTCCAAATTCAAAAAATTTTCGCCTGCGGCGCTAAAAAAGGAAGAAATCTGGCTTCTTGGGCTCCAAATTCCAAAAAATTTTCGCCTGCGGCGCAGAAAAGATAAAAATTTATGTCCAAAAAAATTTGCGTCCGGAACGCCAAGGTAAACGCCAAAAATTTTTGCGCCCACCCAGTGTTAGCCCCCCCCCCCCCCGAAACCGACCCCCTGGATACGCCCTTGCTTACTCTTGTCTTTTAGGATATTCGTGGAGCAGTTGATTTTGTTCATGGCGTTAGTTTTTATTATTTTTGACTTGTGTTAGTATTTTTATAAATTTTGTCAAGTTCAGGCTGATGCAGATTTAAAGAAAAAAGTGATTTTAAATATCGCTGATTTTGTTGAAAAAGATCCTCGTATTGGTAAACTGCTTGTTCAGTTAAGAGTTTCTGGACGAAAAACGTTTTTGCTTACAAATAGTGAATATGAATATACAAAGGTTTATTTTAATTTTTAAAATTATTTTTTAAACAAAGTTTAGGCTGTTATGACTTTTCTTCTTGGAGATAAATGGAGAGATTTTTTTGATATAATTATTGTGGATGCTAGGAAGCCTTTGTGGTTTGGAGAAGGAACTGTTTTTCGCGAAGTAAATATAGAGACTGGAGCGTTGAAAATCGGAATTCCAATTGGTCCCTTGCGCAGCGGTGCTGTCTATTCTGGAGGTTTTCTATTTTTAGATGGATTAGTTAACTGAACTTTTTAGGTTCGTGTGAGGCATTTCGTCGGCTTGTTAAGGCAAAAGGAAGAGATGTCTTGTATATTGGAGATCATATCTTTGGTGATGTGCTTAGATCAAAGGTATGACTATTTAATTACAATTATAAACAAAATTTTTCAAACATTGAATTTTGAATTCGTTTTCTTTAGATCCTTTTGTCTTTGCTTGTGTGCAATTTCCTGTCTTTTTTATATTTTTTTATTATTGAAATTTTTTTCGTTTCAGAAAACTCGTGGTTGGAAAACTTTTTTGATTGTACCAGAATTAAATCGTGAATTGGCAGTTTGGACAGGAAAAAGAGATTTGTTCGATCAGCTGCGGGAACTTGAAGCAAAAATGGCAGATTTGTACAAAAATTTGGATGCAGATACTCGGGGTAATTCAGAAATGAAAAATATCTTGGAGCCTACATTGAAATCAATTCGGGTATTTTTTAAAGAGTTTTTTTTTATAAAATAAATATTTTTTAATTTAAGGAAGTTACAATAAAGATGGATAATGAATATAGCGTTTTTGGCTCTCTTTTTCGAAGTGGTTCTCGAACAACTTTCTTTGCTTCGCAAGTTGAGAGATATGCTGATCTTTATGCTTCATCATGTTTTAATTTGGTGTATTATCCAACTTTTTATTTTTTCCGTGCTGCAATGTCATTAATGCCCCACGAGTCGACTGTTCAAAAGACTGCAGCTCTTCCTCCAGATCAAGTGGAACAGATTGCTAAACATGGAAATGAAGGTATAAATTTTGGGAGAAAATATTAAATATAATCTTTCCGGAAATGAGATAATATCTGTCAATGAATAATTTTTAAAGAATTTAAGTTTAGGGATATCCATAATGAGAACTTAATTTTTAGTTATGAATTTTTGATTAAAATCTATTATAGTACATAAAAATGTATTTATTAAATATTTAATTTAAGTACGTGATTTGAGTCAACGCATGGCTAAGGAACCAACATTTTGTTTTGAAGAAGATGATGAAGGTGGAGAAGGTTCGGGTCAAGGATCTACTCCAAACAATACTGCTCGTCCTGGAGCGGGAGGAGAATCAGAGAGTGATAATGAAGAGATTAAAGAAGATGGGCATCAACGATTGAATAATAGAGATGTTATTGTACCGAAGACGTCTTACGTTGAGAGTGGAAATTGAGCATGATTCTCAGATACTGAATTGTGGGATATTCGGGTTCTTGCTTTTTTTTTCTTGTGCTTTTTGTTTATTTAAATTTGAGGCAATTAGTATATATTAGCGGCATTTTGGCCCCTTGCCATATTCTTTTAACTATATAATTTTAAATATGTAGTGATAATTAAGGATATCTATTATTATTTAATTTAAAATTCATGTGCAAATTGAAAACCAAAATATTTTTGACTTGTTATTTTAATAATCTAATTAGAATAAATGTAGAAAATTATTACTGTTTTGTTTTAAATGAATGTTTTCTTAACACAAATAATTTTTGTTAATTTTTGAATTTTTACCTAAAAATTTAAAGATAAATCTTCTAATAATAGATATATAAAATATGAACATTCAACGCCAATTAAAAGAAGACTGGGACAACAGAGAATTGGAATATTCGGTGAATATACATAGTTACACTATTTTAAAAAATTTAATTTTTTTATAGCTTGTGGATAATGTTAGACAAATCGCTGAATTCATTTCACATTTTGAATTGAGCTGTAAAAGTAAATTGGCGGCTCTAAATGATTCTATTACATCTTTGGAACGAAAGGTGGAATTTTTAGAAGCGGCAATTACGAGGGGAGAAACTTTACATTAAATAAATTTTGTGTCTTATGAAAATAATTTTATACAATGATTTTGAATTAAATTGATAATTTAAATAAATCGGCATGATTTTTGGCTTTAAAGTGGAATCGTGAAATAGAAGCGACATGCTTAGAGTTAATTTAAGTAACTTATATTTCTCATACAATACTTAATTTTCTGTGAACAAATATAATTACCATGCTTAGATTTACAATGCCCAGCAACGACTACCCCTAGAGAGATAGTTAAATTTCTTGAGGAGAAGAATTACAGGAGTTGATCTCATTGAAAGCAATGTGTTTTTTGAATCATTTTTTAAAAAATTTTACGGCATCTTTTCGAATATTTCATGAAAGTAACCATTAGAAAGTACTTGATTGGATGAATTATCTGTCATTCTTAGGTTGTTAGACATTGATTGTTGTTTAGGTGAACATTCCCCTTCTGTAGGTACTGTCAATAAAGTAGAACAGGCTGCAATAAGTTGTAAGGGTTGTTGTGTAAATTCTTGGGAACAAACTGATTTCCTTTTATAAAAGAATTTTGTTTAATTTTAATTAAATAATAATAAGTACCTTCTAAGTGTATTTACTCTTGCATGTTTATAATAAAGTTCATTTTCTTTTAAAATTTGATCATAAGGCAAAGAACAATTTGATATTGAAGATTTATTTATTTCGTTTGTTTTGTGTAAATTCCTTAACATTGAACGTATTTTATAAGCATTATAGGCCCTTTCATCTCTTTTAGCCATAAAAACAACCACACAGAAAAGAGCCGTTAATTCTGTGCATAAAAAGCTTATCTTCAATTTAAATTATTATTAAATTAAAAAAAGAATTTTCTTTTCCAAACTTTAAGCATTATAAAAGAAAATCCATAAGAATAATGAAAAAGAGAATCATCAATTCTTGAAGCTTTATAAATTTTGTTGCCAACTTCTTTTGAGACTGAAGTTATATAAACAATTATACAAGTAAAATTAACTAGTCCTTGATTTTAAATAAATAAATTTAAACAATTTTATACTAAACCTGTAAATATATTAGTTACTGTAGCAAAAAGTAATGTTTTGTAGGGACGTTTACGAGAGAGGCAGATACAAACCTTTAAATAAATTTTAGATTAATTTTTTATTTTTAAGTAAGAATTTTTTAAAATACAGTCAACCCTTGATATATTACAAACTTTTTCTTTGGTCCCTTCCAAATTTGTTATATCGAGAGTTATCTGTATTTAACTAACACTTAACATCCCCAAAGAATCCATGCAGCAACCGGCGACGATAAAAGGTGCACATCGACGAACAGATACTATAAAATATAAATAATTCTCATATATTCTTTGAGTGACCCTCCCCTCTCCAATAGAGAGACATTTTGGGAATGGAAAAGGATTGAGGGTTTCAATTAAAAAGTTTAAAACAGACATTCAACAGCAGTTGTAACATCTGAAGGATCATCAAGGGCAAAAACATCAATTTTTGTACAATGAAATGGTGTTAAAGCTAAGAAAATTATTTAAAACAATTTTTTAAAGTTAGAGCTCACGATCTGACCAACAAAAAAGCCAAGGCCCTAATGTCGCATTCTTAAAAGAATTTCAAAGTTCATTAAACAAAATTAAATAATTTAAGCCTTAAAATATGCTGGAGGGTTTTGTTCTTCACTTTCAGCAACTGTTCGGTTTGGCAAAACAAAATATTTAAGTAATTCACTTGTATTTAACCAATTATTTGTACCAGCACCTTTTTTTAAAATTAAATTTGGAATGAAATGCTTTTTAGAAAAGAAAAGTTTTCTCACAAAAATAAATTTCTATCAATTTGTTATTAAATATACATAAGGTAAATTAACATTTTTAAATTAATATTTTTTTCCCTTTTTTTGAATTAAAATTTAAATAAAATTTACTAATTATATTGGAGAACACAGCACAAACAGAAAACAAAAAAGCAAAACGAACTAAAAGAACACGATTTTCAGAACGAATTTTGGTTAATTGATGGGGAACTACGGGTAATGGGGGCATTTTAATATTAAATATAATTTTAAAAGTTAGGAGAATGAAGAAATAAATTTATTTTATAAAAATATTTTAACAAAATTTTGGACAATTTTTTTTACTTTTTTATTTTATTTCCTCTTTTAAATTATGCAAAATTATTAAATTTAGCTATGTACGTAAATAGACAAGAATATTTTTTTATAAAAAGGAATTAAAGAAATAAAAAAAAGTTTAAAATAAATAATTATTTTAATAGGTTAAGTGGTTAAAATTTATTTTTTTAAAAATATTTTAAAGAAAATATTCTTTTTTTATTTTTAAATCCCCCTTTTAAAAATCCTTCTTTTTTTATTACGCCACGCGTATTTTTACAAACATGTTATAATTATTAAAATATAATCGTCATTTTCTTCAAAAGAGGCGTGAGCAGATTTTTGAGAAGTATATGTATATTTATCGGAGAGAGGGGGGTCCAGACCAAAGACCAGACATCCGCGCAGACAGAAAAGCAGAGTAGATTTACATGCGCAACAACTAAAATCCCCATTTTTATTAATAAAATGGCAAAAATATAAATGATTATTTTTTTGTTATTTTTTATTGAGGAACATTTTAACATTTCAAATTATTTACCTATCATCTATTACAATTTTGTACCCAAAATTTAAATTTTCGTGAAGAAATTTTATTGACATTTTATTATCCATTATTTAATAGAAGACAGTCTAAAACACGCAAATTTATGTCTCAACTTTCTCAACTTTCTCTCTATTCAAGATCAATATAACCTAGTTAATATTCAAAATCCTCATTTTTATTCCCTTCAAAAATCCATTTTTGTTAATAAAATTAACTACCTTTAAGTAAGGATTTGTTGTCTTTTGATCGGTTGGTGGCTGTGTTTATGCATGCTTACACCATTGATGATGTTGAACTGGTTGCGCGAAAAGTAGTAAGTAAAAAAATGGAGGAAGGGAAGGAGAGGCGTCGCCAGCCGATCCGGTCTGTTCTACACCAGCCAGTCTTTTTATTTATTTTCTAAAACCTATTCTTCTTTTATTATTCCTTGAATAGAAAAAGTGTCTCCCGCCTGTCTGACGCTTTTTCTCTTTATTTCTGGTCTATATACTCTTTTAAGGAGTTGTGCAATCAAAAAAGATTTAAACAAAAACAATGGATATGCTAAAAGCTAAGAGAAAAATAATTAGTAGATTGTCTACAAAAAATTTTTTTGAAAAAAATTCTCGAATGTAAGGCTTCCTTTTTTTGTAAAAATTCGAAATAGTGAATTAGATTGGCTAATTTAATTACTTCTCAAGGGTTAAAATATGAGAAAAGATACTGGGAATTAACGACAATATATTTAAAAGCAATTGTTAATTTTAGAAATGTACATAGAAGGTACTTGATTTAAATTAACCATCTGCGCACCTAAATAAACATAAAATTTTTGTTCCAAATTTGGAAACAATTAAATAATTATTTCCAAATTTGTCATTTCATTCAGATTCACGTAAAAGAATTTTTTATTGTTGTGTCTGGTAGAAAATAAAAATAAAGAGCAAGTAATTTGTGTTCTGCTCGTCATTTTTGTATTGTTGCTAATAAATAAATATTTTTTTAATAAAAAAATTTTTCTTTTTATTTTTTCATTACAAAATAAACTACTTTTTTAATCGGAACAAAATATTTTTTTCTGTTCTCCTTTAATTAAAAATTGCTAAATACTTTTAAATATTTTATTGTTTTTTCAAAAGTTTTTGTAAATATACTTATTGTTTTCTTCTTTTAATTTTCCAATGCCTCTCCCATATAGCCCACTCCTTTATACATATTTCTCCAAAAATATTAGGCAGTCGGATTATTCCCCAAAACGGCACAAAATATTAACCAATAAATACTCATTGTCTTTAAATCTCCCCAATACTTTAAAAAAATTTTGAGTCTGTAACAATATTAATTTTTTCTGATTATTTTACATTTTTTAGAAATAGGTTGCTTTAGGCTAATACCCACATATAACACTTTTCTGTTTAATGTTGCCCCAAGCAATTGTAAAATTATTTTTTGTTAATTATTTCTCATAACCTTGAATATAATAATGAGGATTACTAATTAAGAAACCCCCTAAAAACATTATCATTTTAAAATAATTTTATAACCAAAAATTTCTGTCAAATATTTTATCGGCCATAATTTCTTTAAATTTTATATTCTCTCACCATTAAATTTTCCAAAAAATATCTTTTCAATAATATTTTTAAGAAAAATCAGAAAGGATTTAAAATATAAAAACATTTTATTATTTTTATGTTAAATTAGAGTAGGTCGCAGTGTTCTTTTGGTTCCTGAACTGTGGAGCCGCTAAAAAATCGGAACAGATAGAAAACTGTAGAACACAATGTTTTGGGATTTTTATTTCACTTTTTCTTTAGTTTGAATGACAAAAAATGGACATATTTAAAAGATCTTTAATATTTTATTTAAAAATACTACATACATAATTATAAAGATTAGTTAGAAATGACCTTATTCCTCAAAAATTCCAAAAAATTCAACCAAGATTTTTTAATTAGAGGTTTATTTTATGAGAAAAAATTTTCTTTCTCAGATTACTGTTAATTTTTGCTCGTCATTAACTTGACTATGCATCAAATAAATAAATATATAGGTGTCCCAATTTTGGGGTTGGCCCTCGAAGTATTGACTGACCACAACTCATAAAAATATATTCAATGTGTGGGTGGGTGCTTAAGGAGGTCTAGTATAGTACAGTCACTAATTCCTTTACTAATTCCTTTACCAATATATATATATTTTATTTATTCATTCCCAAACACTGCCTTTCAAGAATTTTCTCTTCGTATAGCAAAGTAATGTGAAACTCTATTTTTATTTTTCTTCTCCCTCTACTAAATTTTTTACTTTTATAGTGGTAGTATTTTCTCGATACTGGAAGGGGGGAAGGAAGAGAAGTGGTTGTTGGTTAGCTCTCCGGGGGGCGAGAAGTTAGTGAAGGCAACTGCCGGTCGGGCATGTCGCAATCGTCGGCCGGTGGCACACCGATAGCGAGCGGGCAGTCCTGTCTGGTCGCGATGTTGGTGATGGTCGCGGACACGCAGTCGGATGGGGGAGGAAATGTTTTTGGGGGAAGATATTACTTTTCCCTGTGGTTGAAGAAGAGAAGATATATTGAAGAATGAGAAGAGGAGAGGAGTAGCAATTGCTTTCCCTAAAACAGCAAAACCCCTTTTTTTCTATTCAAACGTCCAATAGATTTGCCTTCCAATGAGTCAACTATTTCGAGAAAATGTTGGGAAAAGTTGGGGATTTTTTTGACATTGAAATGAATGGGTTAGGTCAAATAAATAAGTAAATAAATATATTTATTTATTTTCATTAATTTATCCTCATCATTGTCGAGATACATTTATTTATTTTCGTTAGTAATGTTGTCCTCATTTATCCCCCAACAAACTAAATTTAGCGATTGAAAGAGGGAGAAAGGATCAAATTCGCAACATTTTGGGTACACAATAAATTACTGTTGAAAAGATTTTTTAAAGAATTTTTTGCTTATTTGTAAATAAATATACACAAATTTAAATTTTTGAATTAATTATTTAAAAAATGATTTTTGAGTTTTAATTTTTTTATTAGTTTATTTTTTTATTTTTTTAAACAAATATTTTTTCAACAATTCACAAAGACACTAAATTTTAAGACATTAAAAATAAACAAAATTGAATTTAAAAATAATTTAGACTCTAAAAAATATTTTTATTTAAAGCTTTTTCTCTTTGGAGAGAGAATACATACAAAAAAATAAATTTGCTTTTTAATTCCTCCTTTACTTTTAAATATTTTTCATTTTATCCCATTAATAAAATTAAATAAATGTACATATTAATCCCTCAATATTATAAAAATATCGTTCATTTTTCATTAATTAATCCCCTCCTTCCCCCTCTCCTCCTCCCCAAATATTTAAATTAATTTAATTAAATTTTTTTGGCAATCTGTTTTTATTTTAATTTTTAGACTCAAGTTAAATTTATTTATTTTTTAATTGATTTATTTTCAACAACTTTTTATTTCTACAAATTTCTTTTTTATTTAAGACGGACTGGTTTATATTTAATCTTTTTTTTCAGACAATCTCTGTCTCGCCATTAAATGGAATTAAGGGTTGGGGGCCGCTTCCGTCTTGGTATTTTTTTATTTTAATTTTTTTTTTTAATAATTTTTTTAAAGGTAGAAAAATTGGGAGCGGCTCCTTTGGCGACATCTATTTGGGTGAAAATATAGCATCACATGAGGAGGTTGCAATAAAATTAGAATGTGTTAAAACAAAACATCCGCAACTTCACATTGAGGCAAAACTTTATAAATTAATGTCTGGGGGTATTGGAATTCCACAAGTTCGGTGGTGTGGTTTTGAAGGTGAATATAATGTTATGGTTATGGAATTGCTTGGCCCTTCATTGGAAGATTTGTTTAATTTTTGTTCACGCAAATTTTCTTTAAAGACTGTTTTGCTTCTCGCAGATCAAATGGTTAGTATTTTTTAATTAAATCGATAGTTTTAAATTACAAAATAAAATTTTTAATTAAATTTGTTAGGGTAGGGGAGATTGTTTTTTTTGTAAGATACAGATTTTAATTGTTTAAATTTTGTAACTCCTATTTGTTTGATTCTTTTAGAATTTCTTTGAGTATCTCTCAATTTCTCTATCCGTTTGTTCTCTTTACCCAGACGTATTAAATTAAATAAATTTCCGGTTTATCAGAAAAATTGTAGATTGTAAATAATTTCATTCGTTAAAATTTTTTCAGCTTGCAAGGATCAATTATATCCATACAAAAGACTTTATTCACAGAGACATTAAACCTGGTAGATTTACTTTGATTAATATTTCATGTAAAATTTTGATTTTCCTAAAAATTTAGACAATTTCCTAATGGGCCTTGGCAAACGTGGCAATCTTGTTTATGTTTGTTGTTTAAATAAACACTAGAAAATAATAAAAAAAAATTTAGATTATTGACTTTGGACTGGCTAAGCGATACCGCGATCACAGGTCAAAGCAGCACATTCCATATCGTGATCATAAAAATCTTACGGGTACAGCTCGATATGCTTCAATAAATACTCATTTGGGTGTAGGTTTGTAATTTAAATTTTAATGTTATTTGGGGTTCCTCTTCTTAATTCTATATTTGGTTTAATGTTTCTTTCGGTAGTTTATTAGAACTCTAATGTAAACTGAATAGGATACATAATAATAACGTGATTGTTTATTTTTTGGGCAGAATTCTATTATTAAATTAGTTTTTAACGATAATAAATTTTAATATTAGACGATTAAAATCTAACTTGCCAATTTTTTTAAATAAATTTTATTTAAAAATTCAGAAATGGTTATGGGTTCTTGCAATATTTCTTATTTAAAGCTAACCCCAACAAAAATATTTTCCTCTTTTTTTTGTAGAACAAAGTAGGAGAGACGATGTTGAATCTCTTGGCTATGTTTTAATGTATTTTAATCGAGGTACGCTTCCATGGCAAGGATTGAAAGCAGCGACTAAAAAGCAAAAGTATGACAAAATTTCTGAAAAGAAAATGTCAACCCCGGTGGAGGAACTTTGTTCGGGATTTCCAGGTTTTTTATAAATTAAAAGTTTTTAAAATTATTTTGTTATTTTTAAGATGCTTTTGCTCGTTATTTAAATTATTGCAAAGGATTGTCTTTTGAGGAAGAACCTGATTATGATTATCTTCGACAACTTTTCAAACAACTTTTTAGTCGACAAGGATTCGCTTATGATTATGTTTTCGATTGGAACCAGTTAATGTTTGTAAGCTTTCTCTCACACACCCAAAGGTTTTTATGTAATAGTAGAATTGGGACTTACCCGAGAAAATTTACGGAAATGAATTTTCAGATTAGAAGATTAACATTCATTTCCGTTTTACCACTCCTAACCAAATCTTAACAAAATGTCTAAAAATTCGAAAAGCTTAAAAAGTTGTTCGAACTTCCATTTAGTTAATTGGTATAATGAATCCCTTCCCTATATTTATTTCAATTTAGATTGGCAAAAAATCGGCAGCATTTACCGCCTCCAGCTCATGGATTGACGGTTGCGGCTACCGGTGGTTCTTCCAATCCAACAGCTACTGCAGTTCCTTCTGGCGGTCTTCCACAATTCAATCATCATATCCACAACCATGGAATGCACAATGTCCCTATAATTATGAATAACAACAACAATCACAATCAAGGTCATCATCACAATTCATTAGCCGCAGGTTTGCAACAATTGCCAGTAACAGCTTCGGGTCACCACCATGGTCATCACCAACATCATAATCAGCAACAGCCTTTGGCACAAGCACAAGTAACTTTTTGATAAATTTTTTATATTTCTTTTGAACTTGGACATGTCTTTCCTGTTTCTATTTAATAAGTCAAATTTAAAAAATTCTACTCTTTTTCAAAAAGCTAAAAGAAATTTTTTCGGAGTAATAGAGGAATTATTTTTTTGGGGAGGGGTGTCTTAAATAATCCACAAAAATATAAATTCAAAGTCAATTTTACTACATAAAAGACCTCACACCTTGTATTATTCCTCAGATTCAAAAAAGGTTTCAGATTTCGTCGCGAGATATTGTCCCTTTACGGGTCTTAATTTCTGCGATGATAAAATCTTTTTTTTTGACATAAAAAGCAAATATTCAAACATCTGTTAACATAAAAGGCAGATGTTTGAAGGTTAAAAAAATATTTTTAAAACCCCTTAAATACAATATTTAAAATATTAGGGAACTCGACTTGCAAGCAGAGACTTTACTTCTCGACTGGTGATGGATTAATTAATTGATTGAAATTAAAAACAAAAATGGATTGCCATTTTTTCCTAAAAAATTTATTATATTTATTTTTGTCTTTATTTTATTTATCATTTTTATTGCGTTCATTTTATAATCGTTTTTTTTATTTGTTTTTTTTTTCTTTCTATTTCACAAGGCACTTCTCTTGTATTATTATTTGTTTTTTTAAATAGAGAAAGAATTGTTTCTTCTTTTAGAAAAAATTAATTTTAGGGTAAATGGATATTTCTGAGTGCTCTTTCATACGAGCGAAGAGAACTCTCGCGGCTTAATTGTCGTGTATGATTTGCTAATTCAATACTTTGAGGGAGAAGGTTTAAAGCAACAAATTGTTTTGCATCTCTCCAAATTTGAGCCCTAAAAAACAAAAATTTAAAAATATTTTGTGGGGGAGGAATGATATTCTTTTTTACTTGTTTTCGGGCAGTTGATGCAATAAATTCATTAGTTCTCAATCTAGATTCTTTATCAATAGTTTCATCTAATGCGTGTTCAATTATGGCAAGAAGTTGAATACGTTGTTCCATCTGTGAAAAGAGAAAATTTTTAGATTAAAATGTATTCAATTTTAGGGGGAATCTTAGAACCTAAATAGTTTAAATATTCCTTTAAATTACTACCTCATCTGGAGCAACACTCGATCGATTGCTTGTAGTCCCTCCACCGGTTACTTGATTAAATAATGAATTTTGATCTGTTTGTGTTGCTCTTGGTACAACAATTGTTGTTTTACTCGTTTGGGGCCTTTGTATGTCCATTTCTTTCTTTTGTTCTTGTTTTATTGTTTCAGTTTCTGTTGTTTGCGAAGTCTCATCCGTTGATATACATATCTATTTTTATTTAGAATAAATCTTGAAAACAATTAAAAACACCTCTTTTTCTGTTTGTGTTCCCACAGATTCTCCAATTAATTTTTTGACCTTTTTATTTGGCTTTCTTTTGATGGGAGGTTTCGGGTGTGAAACACCTGCCGGTCCACTTGAAGAGGAGTCTAATGAAATGTTTTTATTGAAAGAAGATTTTTTCTGTTGTGCTATAAAAAAAAGAAGAGATTTCTAATAAATTTTAATAAAATTTCCATACAATCGCTAATAATAATACGTCGTCGAACTCTCACAGTTGTTACTTCATCCAATTTTGTATTTCCTCCTCCAACTTTCCCTCTTATATTTTCTACACTTTTTTCACGTTTTGAAATTTCTTTTTGTGGTTTTTCAATAAATTTTTGTTTTACAACATTTTCGATAACTGGTAGAGCAGCAAATGAACTACTTCGCCTTTCTGCTGTGGAAATTATTGGCTTAAGACCTGTTGTTTCTAGGCCATTAGAAGATTTAGCTCTATCTTGGCTTTGTCTTCTTTTAATATTATTATTGCTTTTATTGACAACTTTTATTCCCTTAATTTTTAAATATTATTTTTACATACAATGGTCTCAATTGTTTATTCAAAAATTAAAATTTAGACAAAATCAATTTTAATTTTTCTAATTTTAAGGAAATCAGAAAGTTTTTTCATATACATACTTTTTTTAATTTTCAAATTAGAAAACATTAGTTTGTTGTCTTCTTAATTTTCACTCACCTTAATTAACGGTAATATACTGCAAGAACCAGATCCATTAGTTAAGGTCGTAGTTGATGTTGGAATTTTTGAAAGATGTTTTGACGTGGAACGACGACGACGTGGAGATGTTTTGTCAATACTTTGTCCGTCGTCTACATAATATTCTTCTTTTCCGTTATATAGTTGAAGGTGGTGGTTGTTAGACAAACCAGATGTTGGTGAGGGAAGCATTGGCCTTAATTGCGAAAAAAAATGAATAAATAAAAAAGGGTTGAATAAGGAAGTAAGGGAATAAAAAATATATAATAATGACGATAAATAGGATATAAATGTAAAGTACATAATATTCAAAATATTCCAGAAAAAGAAGATTCAAAAATTATATTTTGATTATTATTTTTTAAAATTTAATAGAGCAATAAAATTAATTAAAATTTTTGTATGGTAGTTCCTGGGTGGTATACTCTGAAACATCAGGTACAGAAAAATTGGGCAGAAATACGAACCATGTACTAAGTATTTTGGAACTGGTTCAAAAAGACGAATAGTTCCCACGTTCTAAAATGTATATTCGTATAAACAGTTACTTTTTAAGACAATATAGCCAGGATATAATGTAGTCTAATATTAGGATCGAAAAATGTTTTAATTTAAAAGTTTCGTACCCCTCTATAAATATAAAAACCCAATTCTTCTACATTTATAATAAAAAAAAGTTTTTGTTTAATTTTAAAATTTATTTAACAAACCTGTGAAAATGTTTGTATCTATTCACCCCATCAACTTCTGGTTCAAATCTAGCTCTAATAACTGCAGAACCGCTACGTTTTAAATTTGTTGTAATTTGTTGTTGTTCGTTAATACTCATTACACTACTAGAAGAACTTCCAGTACTAAAAGAGGAATTACTTGGAATAAATTTATTTGGTGATGTTGTTGTAGGTATAGCTTCGTTATGAAGAAGAAAAAGATGCATAGCATTAAAATGGGAAAAAATTAAGATATGAGGCACCGGCAGAAATTTTTGAAAATAATTGAATTAATCTTAACAAAAGAAATTAAGTTTAAAATTGAGGTGAATGTTATACTTATTTTTAATTATTTTCTATCTTAATGATTTTTTCAAAATATATTTAAGATATTTACTAGGGTTATTCACAACCGGTTTTAAAACCGAAAATTATGATATTTTAAGCAAAAAATTAACCGTTTTACAAAAGTAAAAAGACCGAAAATTTCTGAAAATGAGTGATTTTATTAAGAATTCCTCCAAAATAAAACCGGTATTTGTCTAAAACTCAAAACCGAAACTCCGGGTTTTCCGGGGGTACCAGTTAATAACCGGCTGTGAACAACCCTAATATTTACACAAATTAACATTAAAAAATTATTTAAATATCTGCACTATTAAATATTTAGAATGATGTATTGAAGAAAGAATAAATGGATGGGGGAATTGAATTCTTTTTAAATATTAAAATAATAAAGAAAAGTGGATTTAAAAAAAACCAGCGCGTAGGCGATAAAAACAGATTAAGCAAAAAATGTCTAAAGAAATACAAAGACGATTTCTGGATGTAAAAATAAATTAAAAATTAATATATAAATTAGCCTTTAAAAATAATTATTCTAACTTAAAATTAAAAATTATTTGACAAATAAATATTTTTTTAATTAAAAATAATATTTCTGTAAATAAAAAAAAGGGAAGTCTTTTTTTAATTTTTTCAATGTCAAAAAAAAACAAGTAAAATTCACGAAAACACAGAAACCTTAAAAATATCTGTAAAAATATTAAGTATTTATTCACATAAAAATTAATTAATCTAAAAAATTAAAAATATTTTCTTTTAAAATTTTTTTTGTTCAATCTTGAGGGTTTTTAAATATTTAAATAATTTTTTAACGTCATTACAAAAAATTTAATTTTTTTTATAAAATCAATAAATAATTGGGCTTAACTTGAAATTAAAAAAAGTAATTTAAAGAAATAAAATCTAAATTTGTATATAAATTAAATAGTATTAAACAAAGCCCCCTAATATAGGCATATATATCTATTTTCCATATATATAATATATAAACATATATATTCTTTTAAAAGAGAAAATTGGCAGCTTTATCTAAATCTTTTATATTTATACAAATATTTTAGACATTCTATATCTTTCTTTTATCTTCTTTTTACGTAAGAAAAAATATTCGGGGATGAGCAAAATCAAAAAATATTTTCTAGAGTAAAAAAGAAATCTACATAGAATAAGTATTTTTTTCACAAATTAGGCTAATCTATTTTTTCTATGATTTTCGGTTCCTGAAACAGAAAATGTGGTTATAGTAGAATTTATTTGGTGACTGAAAATAGGGAAGCATTTTTATAAAAGTATTTTATTTATCTTTGTGTAATTAATATTCTTCTAATTAAAAAGTTAAAAATTTTTAAACATTTTATTAAGGATTGTTGTAAATAAATAAAAATAAAACCATAAATTTTTTAGCCTGTCTGAAGCCCTAAATAGTACTCTAAAATAAATGTACTTAATAGAGGATTGCGCACGGAAAAAGGTGACGAGTGCCTTTAAAGGGGGAAAAAGTGAGGGATTGACGTAATAAATAATAAACGAGAAGAAATTAAATGTTTTTGTTGTTATGTATATCTATTATTTTGTTTTTTATTGATAAAGTTGATGTTTTCTTCTAAATATTTAAATAATGACGCATAAATACATATTAAATGAGAAACTTTTAAAGATTATAGGGTTAATTTTGATCGTTTAAGAGGAAATTTTTCAAAAAAACAATATTATTTTCTCAGAAGAAAAAAATATTCTGAACATATTTTTATAAGATTAGATTAATAAATTTAATTTTTTTTTAAAATTATTTCCCCAAAATCTCTTTTTTGTTTTTTTTTCTAATTAATATTTAAATTAATTTAAAAACAAATTCTGTTTTATTAATCTAAAAATATTCAAAAAAAATTTTATTTAAATTTTCAGAAGAAAATCTTTTTAAAGCCCAAATAAATTTTTTAGCCAACTTAAGGGATGCAGCCGAGAAAACGGTCGCAAAATTGTCACTATAAATTGTGACCAGTTTGGACACTAATTTTACGAGAGTTCTCGGCCGAAACCCAAAAAGATGCTTTTTAAATATTGAAAAGAAGCAATTATTTAAAACGGTAAAATAACTCATTGGACGATCTGATTTCGTGCAAAATCAACATTAAAAATTAAATATTTGCCCAGAAAACAGATCGCTCAATGAGAAATTACCAGAAATTAATTTAAGGAAAGGAAGGAGTTTTTTGGAAATATTTTTTATTGGGAGTAGGGAGATTTTTTAAAATTAATTTTGAATGATTTTACTTATTTAAAATTACTCCATTTTATAGAGAAAATTTTTTATTCCGCCCAAAAAACTTTCCTATACTCTAATACTGGGCATTGGCTTGAGGTAAAAATATGGAGGAGTTCGGCATTTGTAGAAAAGAAATTTAAAAATAAAAGATAAAAAATTGAGAGACTTTCTATGGGCGATTATTAATTGTTGATGATCAAAAGGAAGAATTTGAATGATGAAGAGAATTTTGAAAAATTGAACATGATAGGAATGATGGCATTTAAGATGTGTGGGGAAGAAATAAATTTAAATTATTATATTTCTCTAAAGCAATCGGCATTTTTTTGAAGATAAACTTTAAATTTATTTAATTATTTTATTCACTATGGGAAAAATTTAAAAAGAAATATTTTTTGTTTCAAAAATAAATTTAAATTTTGATTAATTTGAAAAAATTAAAAAATTATATTTTTGTCTGCGAGGCTAAAACCCAAAATTTTGATTAAATTTGGTGCCACAAAATCAAAATTTCCAGCACATTTGTGTCCTAACTGTGTGATATAATGGGATCAAGAGACATTTAAAGAGATTTGAAGGGATATTGATGGAGTTGTAGGATTTAAGGATGATGATTTGGTGGGATATATCCCTCAAAATTCTGAATACATTAATATCTCTTTTAGTCCTTCGAACTCTCTCTTGATTATATGAATGATCTTAATACTAAATATCACTTATTAATTATTTCAATCCCACGTCATCTTCACCAAATCATTTTAATCTTTCGATATCCCTCTTAATCGGTCTTTTTGACTCTAGATTTGCTAAAAAATGTCAGGATATCCGGGCTAAAAGATTAAATAAAAATTCATCTTCACCAAATCCATTTAATTAAAATAAATAATTTTTTGTCTTCAAATTCACTTTCTCTATTGGTGTTTTTGGCCTGCCATTGTTACCTCTCGAAGTTAAAATCCTTATAATCCCAACAATTTTAAGTCCACAAAATCTCTCTTTATCCTTGCTGTCAAATTTAAAAATAACTTCAATATTTTCAAACTTCGATACAAAATTTTATTTTTTTGTTTTTTGTGTATTTTCGAATTTAAAAAAGATTTAGTTTTCAATTTCTGATCCTTTTTATTCCTTTTTTACTTTTTCCATGCACAAACATAAAAATATACACAGATAAAGCAGAGCTGTTTTTAGTCAAGAAAAAATTTCTTTTTTTTCTGTCTGCTGTTGATGGGATATAAATATATACTTTTTTAAAAAATACTCTCAAATGATTTAAAGAAAAATAATTATAGTATATCTATATCTTTTTTAGGCCCAGCTGGTCCCTTTTTTTATTATCTTGTTAGTATGTCCATTTTATTTTTCATTTTATATTTTTTGTCATTATTATTTCTTTAAAACAAAATAATTATTTATAAAAATATATTGCTGAAAGCACAATTGTTGACTTATTTCCGTTTTATATCTACAAAAAAATTTAAAAACAAAGAAATAATAGAAGGTGATCTAAAAAATTAAAAGTAAATTGATCAGTCCTAAAGATTTAAAACACATTTTTAAAAATATATAAATAGTAAATTGTTATATTTGTAGTGATTAAGGAGGATATAAGTGGATTCATTAACCCAATTCCAGATATATTTACTGAACGTAAGCTTACTGAACGTAAGCCCCTTTGTAGGGGGACCATTTTAGACTTTTAATAATTAATTTTAAAATTAAATAATAATTATTTTTTTATACTCAAATAGCTTTAGTATATCCAGAGAATTTAAGATTGATCAATTCATTATTTATCTTTAAGCACATTCTTGTCTTCTCTTATATTTTTGTTTTGCTCGTTTCATTAAATACCAAAGCTTTAACCTAACCATTCGCCGATCAGCAGCTTTTGCTTTTTTTCTTTATAAATCTTTTAAGTGCTAAATAACTGAGAAAGAAAAGAAGAAGTTTCTTGCTAAAATTACAATGTACACAGACACACATACACATACATTCATTTATATCCTCATCAACTAATGCTGGTCCCATTCATTTTCATCATTACTTTTCGTTCACTCTATAGATATATATTTAAAGGAAATAAAATAATAATTCAAAAATTATTTAAAAAATATTTTGAATCTTTCTATAAAATTATTTATATTTTTTTTCTTGTTCTCAAAATATCTGAGAACAAACAATAAATCAAATTAATTACAAAAAAATTATTTCTTTCCCTATAAAATCACAAGCACATTAAATCTTTATCTTTATTTTTTACTGTCCTATTTGAAAATTTTACTTTTGTCCTCTTAAATCTTTTCTGAAATTAGCTGATTTAAAAACAATTATTTAATAATTCTCTCTCTCTTTTCTTATTTGTATGACCAATCACTTCCACTATTTTGCAAATCGACTATAAAAATATTACCAGCCGTTGCACGTAGGTGGGTGGATGTTTTCAATATTAGCAGTTGGTTCACATACTGGGCATTCTTAAATTTACTTTACAATTAAAGTTTTTTTGCATCCATCCATTTTCCTCAAGTTTTTCAATTCATTCCAACATTCACATCAAGGTTTAATTCATGTTTTAGGAACTAAAAACTGTCTATGAAATAATATAGAAAATAAAATATAGTCAGAAATAATTTGTAAAATTAATTTTTCTTTAAAAGTTCTATTACTTACAAAATTTCTATTCATAAAGCTATTGAAAAGATAATTGGGGGTTGGTTACTTCAGAAATGTTTTAAAAAAGATGATCTAGTATTTTTGAATTTTACGGTATACTAAATATCTATTCACATTTTTTTGTGATCAATTATTTCATTTTCAATCCTCATATTTACTACATATTCCAATTTTTATATATTCTTTTACAAACATTTTTTTAAATTTTAATAAAATTAAAAAAACAATCAATAATGAGAAGCTTTCATTAAATTAATTTTATCAAATTTGTGCCATAGAGAGGGGAAATGCTCTCTCTTTTTTTAAATTTAATGTATAAATATATTTTATGTATTCTTTTATTTTAACTTTTTTTAAATTTAACAATAGAAAAATCCATCTACACTTTTCCTTTTTTCTTTATCTTAATTTACATGCCACCCCCAAAAATAAATAAATATTTTTCTTATTATTCCTCCTTTTTTCATCTATTTAATTAATCTTTATTATTTCCGAATTCCTTTTAAAATATTTAGATCCTTAAAAAGATTATAATTTAGGGAGTTTTTTTTTAAAGATGTCAACTCTAAATAAAAGTATTGTTTCAATAACTAAATTTGTTTTTGTTTATTTTAAGACTACTATGTTTTTTTCTACTATGTTTTTGTTTCAACATGATAAGTAGGGTTGGGATTTTAAATGTTAAAACGTCACAACCCGTTCTCAAACACATTTCTTCAGTATCAGATACTCGTATTCTTTTACATTAATTTTAATCATTTATCATAAAATCTTTTAAAATTTCTTTCCTTGCTATTTCCTGGCGTTCTGATTTTATTAAAAATTTTATCCAAAAAAATCTCGATTTGCTTCCCAATTTTCTTGTTTTATTTGTTCGTATTTTTGAACTTCAATATAATTTTTATTTGTTATGGCAGAACAAAATATAAAAATGCCAGAAGGAAAAGCTCCCCATTTTCCCCAACAACCTGTTGCCAGACAAAATGATGATGGATCACTTGAATTGGAATGTTTTTTGGAAGCTCAACCTGTTCCTGACATTAAATGGTTTTATGAAAATGTAAAAAGATTTTAAGTTTAATTTTGATATTTTTTTGAGGATTTTATTGAAATAATTTAGAAAATTTTTAGAATGAACTTAAATCAAGTGAAAGATTTTCTTTTCGTCTTGAAAATAGAGGGACTGACGCTTATTCATCTATTCTACAAATTAAGGTTATTTTTTCAGAATCTTTTAATTTTATTATTTTAAAATTTAATACTAATATATTTTTAACGTTCGAATTTGTTTTCCTTTTTTAGTCTTTAAAAATTTCAAATAACAATTTTCAGTTTATTCTAAAAATTAAAATCCAAAAAAATTTAATCTTTAGGATTTGGCTGACAGTGATGCTGGCGCTTATCGATGTGCAATTGTAAATCCATTTGGAAAAGGAAATGCTAATTTTAATTTAAAATTAACTGGTATATATGACGATATGTTCTTTAAATAATTTATTTTTCATTTTTTTAGGCTTTAGTTCTCCAACTTTTATTGAAAAACCACAAATTTCTTCTCGAGATGATGGGCGTGTTATGATTATGGAATTTAAAGCTAAATCAATTCTTAAACCAACTTTTGTTTGGCAAAAAGGAGATGAAATTGTCGCTGAATCTGATCGATACAAAATTATTTTGAAAGAAACTGGAAATCACGAATTTTATGCGGCATTAGAAATTGTTGAACCAAAAAAGGAAAAAGATGCTGGGCAATTTGTTTGTACTGCAAAAAATGAATCTGGAAAATTAACTGCGACGTTTTCTGTTAAATTTGAAGGTTTTTTGGAAATTTTTGGAAAAAGTTATTTGCTGATTAAAGCTTATTGTTAGCTTGAGACAATATTTCTTGTGTAGAATATACCTGCTATTCTTGTGCCGTGTTCTAATTTTAACTGTATAGTCTTTCTAACCCTAACTCTTCCTAAAATCGATAAAAGCGGAATTTTCATCGAGGAGAGAAATATCGTTATTTTTTCCAAAAAACTTCCTTTATAGTTTTTGATATTTACTTTATCCTTGAAAATGTTATTTATAATTTGATTGGGTTTGCTAACAATAAGTTGATAGATCTAAATTATAATTTGTATTTTGTAGTCATTAAAAATTTATTATCGTTTTTTAGTTCCCCAAGGAGCACCTACTTTCACTCGAAAGCCACAAATTTTGCAGAAAACCTCTGATTCTGGTGATCCCGCAATTGTTTTTGATATTGGCTTTCAGGTTGTTTTTAAAATAAAAATATTTTTTAAAATTTTCTTTTAGGCCGACCAAAATCCTGAGGTTATTTGGCTTAATCCAAAAAGCAAAAAGATGAAAGAATCTAGCAGAATTAAATTTGGGTTGACTCCTGATGGAGGTGCAAATACATACACCGCTCAATTGGAATTAAAGGTTTGTTGAGGGTTTCCTAAATTAATACAAAAATTGGAATAAATAATAAAGATATGAAATAAAATAAATAATAAAAATACATATGTCTTTAATTAACAGAATATTTGTGAATAAATATATTAAATTTGAACTGTTCTTACCGGGATTTGAATAAAAACAGAAAAAGTTTGGGTTGTAAATGGGAAAAATGAAAAGCCGACTCGACGTCCATTTATGCTAAATTGTTGTCTGAAAACTTGTTAAACTCTCACAATTAATAATCTAATAATCCTAAAAATTTTAATATTTTTAGAACTACAAAGCAAAAGATAGTGGGACATATACTTGTAACATAAAAAATGATGCTGGGGAAGCAAATGTTGAATTAACGCTTAATATTGAAGGTAAATTTATTTCTTTTGAAGCTTTATTTGTTTGGGTGCTTTTTTAATTTTTTTTTTATTTTCAAAATCCTTATTTGGTGTGTCTAATTTTTAGGTGATATTAAAGAAGAAATAAACGAGTCTTTTATGGAAGAAATTGATAGACCGACAACTGTGGATGATTTTAATTAAATATTTTTTAATTAATATGTTGCTGTGTTTTCTATAATTCCCTTTTTATTTATTTTTATTTTTTTGGAAGTTTTATAGATTTTTTCTTCCTTTGTTTTTTAATATAAATTAATTTAATTTTTTTGTTTTTATTTTTTTTGGAGGAAAGGGGGTATTAGAATGTTTAAGATTTTGGGAGTCTTTTAGATTCTCAGGTTTTCAGGGATGAGGACATTTTTTTGTTTTTTTGTGTTTTATCTTTATCTAACAAAAATATTATTTTAAATTTTGTTTTTAACCCTAACAACTGGTTTGCTTGTATTTTAGATATTTCAACCAAATTAAAAATATCTCAAGTTTTGCAGTGTAAAATAATACGAAAAAATATTTGAATGAATTTTTAAAGATTTTTTGAAATTGAAGCAAAAAAAAATTTTAAATTATTTTTTGTTTCAGGCCCATTAGATGATGCTGGCGATGATGAAAGTCAAGCATAAACAAAATAAAAGTTTTCAAATTTAAGTTTTCTTGTCAGTGGCTTTTTATCCCAGTCGTTTAATTACAAAAAAGACAGTTTTTACTAAAATATATTAAAATATAATATTTTTAATTAAAATGCGTGCAATAAAAAATGCACATTTGTTTGTTTATTCATTTTTTCGCACGCTTTTTTAAAAATAAATGTTTTTTGAATTTATAATTGTTATTAAATAATTTGAGATTTTATTTTATAATATTATTATTAGGGAGATTATTCGACTCGTTATATTTTTAAAACTTCTTTTGATTTTCTATTTCTTTCAATCTTCATTATCTTCTGTGTATTAGTTATGAATTCTAAAAATATTAATTAAATTATATTCGGACATTAAATGCTCCGGTTTTATCTTTAAACTACCCCCCCCTTCCCCTTTTTCTACAGAATTACTAAATATTATTTAATCTTCCAAGACAAATTTTCCATATTTTTCTTAATAAAACAACATTTGCTTTTTTTCATTCCCCCCTAATAGTATTAGGGAGATTTTTCGATTCAGCCGAGTATCATTTATTTACCTATATTTTTAGCACCACACTATAGTACATAAACTTAAAGCAAAATAATGCCTTGACTATTATCGCTTCAGTTATCGTTTCATCTTTGTTTCTGTTAGGAAATGCGGTTCTATTATGAAAATATGGTATTCCTTAAGATAAATTTCTGAGGGGAATTAAAATAGTTTAAAGGAATTGCTGATTCCTTCAAAAAACTCACTTTCTTCTCGTTGTTGCCCATGCATCGAATTTGGCTAATTGGCGAGCATTCAAGTAAGAAACTGCCAGTAATTGAATCTAATTTTATAAAAAAAAATTAAAAAAACAAAAATTCTTTTTACTTCTTCCAATCTTCGTTTTTCTGTAGGAAACTCTGGATCATCGATAACTTTGCGAAATAAGTCAATTACGTCTGGACTTGCACCCCTCAAAAAAGGCAAATCTTTAATTCTGAGACGTTCTTGTTGCTTTAAAATAAATTAAAATTAATTTTCCCTTCCCTCCCTTCTCCTTTTTTTACCTCAATTTCTTCTTCATTTTCACCTTTCTCTTCTTCATCTACAATATATTCATTTTTCCCTGTATTATAATTTCCTTCCTCTCCATAACTGTCAGGATTTCGTCTTTTAGTTGATCTTCCTTTTTAGAGAGAGGAGAGTTTAAACTAAAATTTTCCTTTAAAAATAACCTTTAGGGATGTCAAATTCTTGTTTTAATTTATTTGAATTATTCAAAATTTGTTTAGAATTTTGTTTAATATTTTTTGTTTTATCTTCCTCTTTTATTTCTTTTTGTAATTCTTTTTCAAAAGTAACTAAAACAGCTAAAATATCTTCTGTTATTTGCATTTCTTTTTCACATTTATTTCCCGGAATATAATCTTTCCTAATTAAAAAAAAGTTTTTTAAGAAGTTATTTAATAATAACCAAACAGCATTTAATTCATCTTGGGCAAAATCAGGTAATTCATTTATATTTGGTGGAAGTCCACAATGTTTTGTTAGGCTGATTTTCTGTATTAGAAACTTTACACAATTTAGAGAATTAAATATATATTAAATTTTTTTGTGAAAGTATTTGAGGCTTTCGAATATAAAAATTCGGGAGATTTGCTTGTTAATTAAGTTTTTCTTTTAATTTAGATTTTATTTTACCTGTGCATAAATTAAATAAGAATATGAGAAAGTTAATAAAAATAACCGAAAAATCATTTTAATAAATTAATTTAGATTAAATCAGAAGAGAATATTTTATTTTTTAAGTTATATTTAATTGTTTCGAATAAATTGCCTAATCCAAATAAATAAATACATATAAAAAGTAATTAGTATTATGATTATCCAAAGATGTTTTCCTTAATTTTGTCTTCGCAAATGTAGATTTTTAAATAATTTTTTTTCCTCAAAAGTTGTGTGAGAAAGAATGATTTGAATGTTCATTTGGAGGACCTCCAATTATCTTTTCTCTTTTCAACATAAAAAACAAAATGTGTAAAGTATCATCATCGTAGTATATATTTAATGACGAGCCAGTCGAAATTAAATTGAGAAAAGAAGGGAAAGAAAAAAAGAAGTAAAAAATATAAAATTAATTTTATTTAATTTAAAATTTTATAAAACAAAATTGAGAATAAAATAGTAAATATATGTATATAAATATGCTTTATTTTTTAGATGAATTGACACCTAATTATCTCCTTCAGTGGTATGTTGAATGTACATATAATTTCCTAAGATGTTCAACAGAGGAAATACGGCATGATCGATGACGGTGAATACTCTTTAGTGTTGTAACTGAATAGTTCTTGTTTGGACAGGTAAATTTTTGCTTGCAATTGAGTTATCATGCGGTAAGGTAATTGAAATGTTTAATTAAGTAGAGCTCTCGTTTCTAAAATTAAAAAAATTAAAAATTTAAAGTAAAATTATAATTTTTGTCAGAAACCATTCAAAAATATATTTTTTATTATTTTTATCAATTTAAGTTTTCTCTGATTAATTTATAAATTAAACAAATAAATTAAGTAAACAAAGAATCTAAGCAAAAAAACAAAACAAAAAAGTGTCTTCTAAAAGAGGTTGCTGACACGTTTAAACAAAAAATAGTTTTTTAAGTTAAATATAAAAGTAAATAAACAATAAAAATAAACTTAATTAAATAATAAAAAAAATTCTTCTAAAATATTTTTATTTATTTTTAATTATTTTTTAAGCAAAATTTTACTATTTTTAGGCAATTAAAATCTCCTAAACTTAAAAATGAATTAAAATATTTATTAAAATAAATAAATAAATGTATTATCAATTATTTAAAATTATTTTAGTTTTTATTTCTATTTTTGAAGGTAAATCTTATGGTTGTTTACTATCCGTTATTAACCGGTACCCCCGGTTTTCAGTTTTGAGGTTTAGTTAAATACCAACTTTATTTTGAAAGAATTTAAAAAGAATTTTAAAAAATCACAAAATTTTCAATTTTAGAAAATCGGTCGTGTCCACCCTTTAGCAAAAATATTTTTATAATTAAAAATATTTTTTAGTAAATAATTTATTGTTACCACATTATGGAATAGCTAATTCACAAATTTGTTCTTTTAATGATGAATCTACTGGTTTTTACTCTAGCTGGCATAGTAATTGTAGGTAGGTGACAAATAAATTTTTTTAGAATTAATTTTTAAAAATTTTTTTAATAATTTAGTGGATTAGTTAATTTTATTGTCAATATGAGAAACTTTCCAAGAAACCCAAATTTTCCATTGAATGGATTCTTTGATGAACCTATATTTCGAGAACAACATTTTTGGATTGGTTTGTTTATTTAAAAATAAAGAATATATGTATTAAACAATAAAAACTTAAATCTTAAAATATATGTTTTTCAGGAATAGGTTTTCGATTAATTGTAAGTCCTTCTAAATTATAAAAAAATCTTTCTTTTTTTCAAAAAAGTCAACAGAAATGGCAATAATTGAGAATCCTTCTGGTTCTTTTGTTTCAGTCACTCCAGCACGTTTTGAGCCCGGTAGACCTCCAATACGCGAAATTGGAGGAGGCATTTTAATTAACCCTAGAGGGACTTTTATAGACTCTACAATTGTTGCTAATTTTGCCGTTGATGAATCTTTTTTTGGAATTGGCTGTATTGAATTATTGGTAGATTTTGTTTTCTATTTTTTAAAAATATTTTTTTAAAAGTTTTTTAATGCTCTAACACCAATAAATGCTCCATATGGGGGTATACCTTATTCGAGAACTATTTGTGATTTAACAAAGACATGTGCACGATTTCAATGTCCAGAATATGGTAAAAATAATTATACAAATAGTTTTGAAAGTATTCACATTAATTGTATGTGACACAGTTTAGAATATACTTTTTCAAATGCCTTGGCCACTGGTTTGGGGAGATTCCTAGGTACACTTAGTCTGTACAATTAATTTTAAGTTACGATTTTTCTACCAATTTTGATTTTATAAGAACCAGGCTCTCCTTTCATTTAGATTTTTTAGATCAATCATTACTAACTGGATAAAACATTCTTTAGGTGACAAATTCAGTTAGTAATAAATACTTTATTAATTCATTTTTTATTAAATTTAGGTAGAATTCCTCCATTTGGTGGAATTTCGCCACAAATGGACTATCTGGATAATAATTTAAATCAATTTATTTCTCCATTTGGTTCATTACCTCCTCAAGCTTATTCTCCTTATTATCCTCAATCTACAAATTATTTACAAAATTATAACAATAATCCACTATATGATTATCAAAATTATCCCTTTTCTAACCAATTTGACCAAAAATTAAGACCACAACAAATATTTAACAACTGTCCTCCAACATTTAATGAACAATCTTTACAATTTTCTTCTTCATTATATCCTCAATATGACAATAATCCCTATTTTGGTAGAATACCTTTATCTTTTGCAGAAAGAGTTAAGAGAATAAAGAAACGAGGAAAACAAAAACAAAGTACATAAATTAAAAATAAGTGAATCCATACGAAAAATTATATCTACTTTTAGTAAAATCCTTAGAAAATCAAAAAACAACAAATCCAGATATTTCATCATTAATTAATTTAAATAATACATTATTATCATTAAAAGAACATTCATTTAAATTTAAACGTCAAATACCATCAAAACCCATTGTTTCGCCTTTTAATCAGCAACAAAATAAAAATAATATTAGAGTTTCCCCTTTAAAAGGAACGGCATATGAGGGACAAGATAATATTTATCCAAGAATTGAAAATACAATACCTGCAGCTAATCCACAAGTAATGAGTTTTTTTTCTGCTTTTGGTGGGAAAATAGAAGTAACTTTTGGTTGTTTTAATAGACAACTGTCTTAAAAATATTCTTTTTTTAAATTTAGTACGAAGCATTAGAGAATTGGAAAACTAAACAAGAAAAACAGCAAGAAAATTGGCATCCAATAGAGCAGGGAGGTGTTAACAAATCACAAATGTATTGGCCTTGGAGAACAAAAATAGGGCAACAAGATGTTATGGCAGGGGATTTTAATGAAAATAAAGAGGAAAAACAAGTATTTTTTGATTAAATAATTTTTAAATTTTATTCGTTTATTAGCAGTTCGAACAATTTAAAGGAAAAGATGTTGGATTTCCTCAAACATTAAAATTAAATTTTTATGATCCTAAAAAGTGTGATGGAGGAATTGATCCATATTGGTGTAAAGATTATATAAAACAATTTATGTTAGGAATTGAAGGAGGAAATAATAATAAAGTAATTTCTTTTTTATTTAAAAAAAATATTTAAAGAAATTTTTCCAGTCCCCCTGTCCAGCACTTTTAGAATCTCTCAAAAATAGTGATCATCGATGCTGTAATGCTTTACAACAATTAGGTTGTTAAAAAATAAAGAAAGAAAATGTTAAAATAATTTAATAAAAAATATTTTTGTTAAATTTCTAGACAATTTTTTTGAATTTAAAATAGTTCCTCGAATATATAAACTTTTGATAAAAATTTAAAAAAGAATTGATTTTTCTTTTCAATTTAAAGTTAACCCAATTTATTTAAGCACAAATATAATAAATACAATTTTATTTTTAAATTGAAAAAAAGAAAAGAATTGCCGCTAAAAATAGTTAAAATAAATTTAATATAGAAAAATTTAGAGAGAGGAGATATGTACATATGTATGTAGTTTATCTCTTTACTTTAATAATAAGCACATAATAACAAAACTATTTTTAAATATATTTGTCATTCTTTTAAACTAATTTCAAGTCCATGCCTTCTTTCACTTATACTGCATCAAGAATCACTCAAAAGAAATTACGCAACAAGTCATAGTAAGAAAAAAAGGTAAAAGTTTAGCCCATGGCATGCGTCAATCCTGTGATATCATGGTAGTTATTGCTAGGCGTTTCCACATGCAGGTGCTTTACCGGCTGGAGCACTGCTTACACTTTCTCATTTACTAGATCTTAAATTCCCACGTATATCTCTCTCTTCTTAGATACAAATTAACCGGTTGTTGCAAGTTAAAAATAAAAAGATAATTGAAGATGAAGATCCTTCTCTCTTGCCAAACTTCTAATAAAAATAAAATATGTACTAATTATAAGAATCTCATATTAAACTGCTAATTTATCATTTTTTGAAATAAAATTTTCTTTTTAACAAATTATTAAAATATTTTTAATAGCTTATTAATCAGTCGGATCTACCTAATATTTTATATATCCTTAATTTTATATGCAATTTTCTAGCCCCAAGAGATCTCATTGACTGGATATAATTAAAGTTATACTTCAAAAAATAATTTAAAAATTGTTATGTTATTTGTAATTTTTGCTTTTATTGTTCCATCAATTATTTGTGCTCTTCTTGGATTTTATTTATGTATTAGTCATAAATCAAAACCTTTAAATAATTATGATATTCGGTTGGATGAATCGACAATATTACTTCTTCAACAACAAGAAAAGAATTGTTCTTTTTCTCAAACACCTTTATTATTAAATAATGGGTTGAATTTAAATAAGTATTAAAATTAATATCTATTTGTTATTATTCTTTTTCAATTTAACTTTATTTTAATAATTCAATGTTGACAAGGGGGTGTTTAATTAACTTGTAGGATTTTCACAAAATTTTCGTTTCTCTCATTTTTTAAAATTTGTTTTGGTACACCGTTAGTTTTAACTTGAAATGTGATGTATTCTAGAGAGAATTTGTAGTTCACTAGAATTAAAAATATACACTATTTTAAAAATATATGTATATCTTTAAAATTTTAAGTAATTCATCATTTGGGCGTTCACCACCTCTTAGGCCTCTTCCGCCTTCAATGCAACGCTTCTTTGGACCTTGTTCTAATGGAATTGGCTGGCAAATGCCGGCACCTCTTTCACCTCCAAAAATTTTAATAAATAATTCGTTTAAACAAAAACCAATCTTATGCCCTCCACCACCCGCATATTCATCTAAAGAAGAATCCCCACAACAATTAAAATCTGCTTTATGTTCTTTTGCTTCTGCCTTTTGATTTCTTTTGGCACAGAAAAAGGAAATATTTTTTTGAATAATCCAGAAAAATAATGATAATCAATTTATTGTATATTTAATTAATTTAATAAATTTTAAAAATAATTTTCTAATTAATTAGAGATTAGACCGAAAACGAGATTCTCGATCAAATAAAAAGTCCAATCTCTAATTCTTTTATTTTTTACCAAAATATTTTAATAAAGTTTTTATCAAAATAATTTTTAAAAAAATTTAAAATTTTTGTTTTTTATTATTCTTTTTTGAATCTAAACAATCTCTATCGCCAAATAAAAATCCACTATTATTTCCCGAACATCCACCAGCATTCCCACTATTTGACATAGATAATAATGATTGTCTTTCTAAATCACGTAAATTCAAAAGTGCATCTAATCAAAAGTAAAGAAAAATTTTAAATAATTTTATTTGAAATTCCTTTTCCTCATAAATGTTCGAAAAAATTAAAAGAAAAAACAAAACTTTTGACGATACAAAGTTTAAAAAACTTTTATTCGGGGATGGAGAAATATATGTATGTTTTTATTATCGCATTTCCGAAGTCAGAGAGCACTTTAAGACTAATAAAGAAAAGATATTAACAGAACCTGAAGACGGACCTCCTCCGCCTAATCTTGAACGGAATTTTCTTCCAAAAGGGGACGAAAGTGAAGATGCTATATTATTATTATTTCCATTTGTTGTTTCACCAAAATTTGTTTGAAATAAATTTGGTAGTGGAGAAAGTGTAGGTGATAGTGGAGGAGGGGGAGGTGGTGGGGGAGGGCCAATTAATGCAGATAAAAGATTTCCAAAAGGATTATTATTTGAGGGAGATGTTGGAGGAGGTGTTTGCAAACCAAATATTCCAGAATTAATTAAATTATTGTTGTTAGGGTAAAATGGAGTTAAAAAAGGATTTATTTGATTAAAAGAGCCAATATTTGGAGTATTAATTCCTCTATTAAATCCTCCTCCCGTCCATGGTTGCCAATCAGAAGAAGAAGTCGAATAATAATGTCCATAACCAATTGGATACATGTAAGGGTTATATAAATTCATTGAAGGATTATTAAATGAATAAATACCAAAATAAGGGTCAAACATTTGTGTTTGAATATAATCAGGAAAAGAAGCAGCAAAAAATAAAACTGGGAAAATAGCCATTATTTTTATTTGCATATTAAATAAATTTATTTTTAATTTATTTTTGTTTGAAGAAAATAAGTGAAAATATTTATTACATAAATAAAATATTGAGAAAAGCTTTTGAGCGTAAAAATCTTTTTTTGTTGTCTCGATTAGATTTTCCAAGTGGGTGAAAGGCTAAAGGGTCTTCGACTGACCGCTGAAGAGAAAAAAAGAATTTTAAACAAATTTTTTTAGAGCAAAAGTTGTGTTTTTGTATATATTCTTCTATATTATTTAAGTGGTCTTTTACTTATTGCAGCAGAATACAAATTTAGCAAATAAAATTAAAAAAAGTAGTTCAATGGTCTAACAATAATTCAATGGTCTAACAATAATCAATGGTATAACAATCAATGGTCTAACAATAATTCAATGGTCTAACAATAATAACGAATTTTATAAAAAAAAATGAGTCAAATAAACAAATTTATCAAAAAATAAAAGTCATTGTCCTTATCTCACTTATTAAATTTGTGGCCCTAAAGAATTAGCCGTTTGGGTTGAGGCTGTTGTTGATGAAATTCCAACATCGCTTCTATTCCAATGAAATTCTCCATTCATAAATAAATTCAAAAATTATCTATGTGATTCTTAATTTATGGGATTTCTATTACACGAATAGCAGTTCTGGTTCATCTTCATACACTAATTAAGAAGAACAAACGATTAAAAAAGCTAGAATTAAAAAAAATTGAAGACGTGGTGAGACTCAAATGTTTAAAAACCTAAAGGTTTAGGCTTCAAAAGGTTTAGACTAAAAGTAACCAGGTAACGAAAGAGTCTTAAAATATGGCATCAAAACGAAAGTTTTTGGGATATAACTTTTTTTATTTTTAAATCAATCCAAATAATTTTTGCTTTAATTAAAAGCCCTGGATGTGCTGGTTATTTTTTCATAGAAATTGTTTGGTTTTACCGTCTTTCAAAAAAGTTAGGAGCCGTTAACTGCGAATAATCGTGATTTAACATACTTAGGCGGGTGTAACTTTCTAAGAAATGATCGGATCCTTTCATAAAGTTAATAAAAAGAATAAAAACAAATATAGATTCTAATTGATAAAGAAAATTTCTGGAAATGATCGAAATAAAAAAAGTTATAGCATAAAAAAAGGCGTTTCGATACTAAGTCGCCGAGACTCTATTGACAAACAAGCCTAAAGGTTTAGGTTTGTGCTGAGACTGAAAATAAATGTAAAGACAAAAGAGTCTTGCTGACTTTCTGACATAATTCAAGTCAATTAATTATTTTCATCTGTTTCTTTACAGATTATTTATGCCATTATAGCATAACATAATTTCGTTAATTTTTTTTTATATTTTTTTTTGTTTTTTTAAATTAATTTTTTTAAGAGCTAAGAATGGCACATAAAATTGTTTTTGCAAATTTTACTCGTCAATGTTTATTTTCAACATTACAATCCTCAACAATTTGTTCTTCACAATTTTTGCCAGAAATTAAACAAAAACGGACAATTGTTGACAAACATTTATTTAAACTTCCAGAAGATTATCCAGAACCTTGGCCTTACAAAGAAAAGCCTTTTCCGGCTAGATTGTGTTGTTTTGATCCGGGCTTTGCTAGACGACATGAAAATTCGAAACTTATAATTGTTGAGGGAAATATTGGGTCTGGAAAGGTTTTTCTTTTAATTTTTTAGAAATTTTAATTTAAAAAGAAAATTAAAGGCTGAATTTGCTCGTGAATTAGCTGATGCATTAGGCTTTTATCATATGCCTTCATTTTCTATGAATGAAATTTTGATTGACAGATATGGAAATGATATGAGGAAATTTCATCATTTAGTTTTGTTTTTTTTCAAAAATTTAATAAAAAAATAATTTTCTTTTCAAGTTTCCAAAAAGATTTCGAGTTCCGGATGAAATTATGTTTTATAAAGATCCGGCAAGTGATCAAACTGCTGTTATGCAAAATACTATTTATCAATGCCGTTTTGATCAGTACTTGAATGCTTTGGCTCACATTTTGAATACGGGTATTTTCTAGAATATTTTATTAACTTAATTGTTGTTTTTATATACTCCCAATAAAAACTTAATTTACAAACCAGACATTTTTGATATTTTTTAACCTTTTAATATTTATTGTTATAAGTAAAATAAATAATTTAAATATAACAAACTTTTAATTATTTAAATTTAATTTTGTCAATGTTTATTTTACCTTTATCTTTTTAAAATCTAAATGAGATTAACTGATCTAGTATTTTTAAACTTTTACCTAATAAAATGTCCGAAATCCCGATATTTTATTAATCAAATTTTTTTAAATTTTTTAGGTCAAGGAGTTGTGCTTGAAAGGTCACTTTACAGTGATTTTGTTTTTGTGAATGCAATGCGTGAAAAAGATTGGATTAGTCCAGAATGTATTAATTTTTAATTTTAAAAATTATTTTTTTTTAATTTTTAAGTTTTTAAATATTATCATTTTATGAGGAAATTATCTCTGCAGCAAATCCCTTTTTACCCTCATTTAATGATTTATTTGGATGTTCCAATTTCAAAATCTTTGGAAAAAATTAAACAACGAGGGGATGTAAATTAATTAAATTTTTTTCGAAAAAAATATTTTTTAGCCTTATGAAATTGCTGCTGTTGATGGACAATATTTGATGACAATTAAAGAATCTTACAAAGATTTAATTAAGGAATTAAAGTAAATTTTAATTTTTTTATTTTTTAAAGATTTAATTAATTTTAAAGGCGTCATTCTTATATTTTAACTTATGATTGGACAGAACCAGAATATATGGATATTGTTTTGGATGATATTTTTAAATTAAAAATGGATAATGTTCAATGGCATAGTGCTGGGGATGTTCTTGCGACTTGGACGGCTTTGGCTCGATCTGATACTGAACACAATCGGCATCGCTTTTTGTTTGTTTATTTTATTAAATAATTACCCCCCCCCATCCTTTCCTTCATTGCTAAAAAGAAATAAACTCGGCTTTTTGCCTTTCCAAGTACCTTTCCTCCCTCTAACTATTTTTATTTTATATTTAATTTAATTATTTTTTTCCAATTTCAAGTTGTACCTACAAAATACCTTTGTTTATAAAAGCATTTGGGGATTTGGATCAATTAGATACTGAAGTATCAGAATTATATATTTACCCGCCCGACGGAATGCATTTTCGTCGAGTTATGATGCACGAAGTAAACAAAAAATTTTTTTCTTAATTAAATAAAATTATTTTGAAGGTTTTGAAAGCCTTTCATACTTATGGATATATAAAAGGGAAAGATCCAATTGCTGGCTGGAAGTATTCAGATGTTCCTTTGGTTGTCCCGGAAGGATGGTAAAAGATAAAAAAAAGCTTTTATATGTATATTAAATTAAAAATTTTTTAGGTATGAATATTGGTGGAAAGAGCATTGGTATAATTCAATGCATTTCTCTGATACTTTCTTAGACCCTTATGGAAAATATTATGATCCCGATTATTTACATCATTAAAAGAAAATTTGTGAAAATTAAATGTTAAATATAGGCAATTTTTTGAATATTGTAAATTGTTTTTTAGGAAACAAAAAAATAAATATAAAATGTTTATTTATTTTCTTGAGTAAAATTTTAATAGTATTTTTTATAGTGAAAAGACTTTAATTTTATTTAATTAACATTTTATTTTTATATTATTTATTTCCAAATTCTCTCCCACCCATCAGACATACATAAAAGGTTTTATTGTTTACTTTGTTACGAAAGTTTTAATTGTTCGGTTTGGAAACCCCCATTGTCCAATCAAGTTATACTTGCCGATTGACTCAGCTCAATCTCTTCCAAATGAGCTATCATCCTATAATTTTTTCACTTTCTTTTTGAGCATTCTCGGCTCGTAGTTGAAACCTCTCCTAGATTATGGAGCCATTCAACTCGCAGAACTCCGAATGACATACAATTTATCAGAATTTGTTCCATTCCTTAATTTCCATACCCATAGTTTGTTGCTACACTAAAGTAGCCAACATTTGTCGACGTACATTTAATCTGATTTTGAGTCATTTTTTGAATTTGTTTCAGAAAAAGTTTTTTGTATTTTATTTATCCTTTATTTTAATACAATTAACAGGATCTCCCGAGTATTCAATGCTTTTTCTTATTTCATCCACAGATTTTAAAAGTTTAACTTCTTTGTTGTCATCCTGTTTTTGGTAAAGCATTTCACCTTCAAAATCCACCAATCCATATTTTCGAGCTCTAATTAGCATTCCAACTAACTATTAAATTGATTCTTTAAAATAGAAATATTAAGAGGGAGGGAAGATACAGGCGTAAAATATTGACTATCACGAATGAGAATTTAAAATTAAACAATAGAAAATTGGCAATACATACATATGTAAGAGAAATTGTTCTCTATTAACAATACGTAAAATGACATTTTAATGAAATGATCCTTAATTTTATCTTCCAATTTAGTAAAGTAAAAGAATTTAATTTTCGATAAGTTACAGACTATTTACATACAATACACGATATAATTTCCTTAAGTATATAAATATAAACTTACACTTTGAGAATAATGATTGTAAATATAAAAAAGTTGTCCAAATTTTATCGAACAATTTGGAGGTATTCCAGTAGCATTTCTTTCAATAATTTCACAAAGAAATATAACTTCTTGCATTATACTATTCCCAGCACGAACTCCACGTGCTTGAGATTTTGTTCCAACAAGTGGGCGGCCATAATCTGAGGAATTTTTATCAAATTTTTGAGTGCCTGCATAGACTTTAGAGCCAAAATCTCTGATTTTTTGAAATGTTTTAATAAAAATACAAATTTTATCCTTATTTTTAAGTTAAATTTAGTTTTCTAGTAAAAGAAAATTTCTTTCAATTTTCGTAATGCGAATGTTCTAAAGAGGAGCAGAGAAAATGGAAAAGTCCGTAAGAATAGCAGCATCTTACCTTTAGGGTTGATAATAGTTTAGGGCATAGCCTATTACTAGGTTAACAATTAGGTAAATAAAATTTTAGAATGGAACCTTAGACAAAATTCTTTTGCTTAATTTAAATTTACTTAACTCCAATTCTGTTTGTTTATATTTATTCTGTCCCGAAATTTCCAAATTTCTCAATTTTTTTATAATTCTAATAAAAACATTTATTTTTTTTCTAAATAAATTAACTCACAATTTTGCTTCTTGTTCACTTTTTTGTGCTGCCTGATTAATTCGTTCAATTGTTTTGCAGACCGATTTTTCTGTAGGTGGTCGAATAGAGGGCATTTAATAAAGCGATAATAAAAATTTATAAGAAAAATGCCCAGAAGGGAAAGATTAAATGAACACATATTTTTTAAATTTTTTATTTAACGATTTATAAACAGCTGTTAATATTTCAAAATATATATCTCTTACAAATTATTTGTCAGCTGGTTTTAAAAATGGATATATTTTTAATTGTTGTCTATTTATATAAACGTTCCATTAATTAAATTACCTAAATTAGGACTGTTAAACTTTTAAGTTCCATTAGGTCTTTTTGGAGGTTAGACAATAGCTTTTATTGAAGTTTTTGGTTTTCGATCTCCACCAAATACATACATAGTATCAAAATTTAATTAAAGTATAATGTTAGATTCCATTCTATCATTATGACTAGTGCTTGACACAATTGGATTTTTTCACTTGCAATCAGCAATGAATTGCAATATAAAAACCGGACCTGGAACCAAACATGGAAATTTCGGCCAGACCTAGGCGAAATTTCGATTTTTTCAGGCGAGACGGGCGAACTCTTAGAAGTTATTAAGGGAGCTCCGCAAATACATACTACAAGAGCTCCATATACTTTAATTTGATTTTGATACTATTTATGTATTTAGAGAAGCGCGAAAATTTATTTATTAATAGAAGCTCCAATCATAACCTTGTAAATTATAGATTAACATAAGCTTCGAGCTTAACGTATTAAAAACGTAAGTGGGAAATTCGTTTGACTGGGATAAATCCAGCACACACAAAAAAGTAGCACAAAAAAGTGAACAATAGAGACTTCCAAGACTCTTGGTCTTGAGTCTTGACTCAAGACTTTTCTTGGGTTTTTTCCGGTCTTGGTCTTGGTCTTGGTCTTGGGGTGAAGTCTTGGTCTTGGTCTTGGTCTCGACTTTTTTGAGATTTTAAAATATACACCCCTAAATATCGGTGAAATAATAAAGAAAAGTAAAAGATGGTAGGGGTAAGGCGAAAAGGAAGAGATTGAGACGGGTAAAAAAGCTTTTTTTGCTTTTCTCTCATATGGTCGTGTGGTTGACTGGTTGTGCGTTAGGTTCATCCCTTAGACAAATGAAGGTTCGGACCCTGACATAAGAAAGAACTAAATAATTTTTTTCGTTGTAAACAAAATTTTTATAAAATTATTTTTTATTAAAAAAGTTTGTTAATTTTTAAATAGATGAATTTTAGCCGATTTGGCGTCCAAAATTCCCAAAATTTTCGCCTGCGGCGCAGAAAAGGAAAATTTTTTGCTTAAGGATCTTCCAAAATTCGGAAAATTTTCGCCTGCGGTGCAAAAATCGGTATTTAGGAGACTTCGGTCCCAAAATCGCAATATTTTTTCCGAATTTTGATTATATTTCATATAAAGCTCGTGTCTATGACACGAAAAATTTACCAAAAATTTGCCCTATGTGGCCAAAAAATAGCCTTGAGTCTTGTTAATTTTTGGTCTTGAGTCTTGGGGTCAAGTCTTGGTCTTGGGTCTTGGTCTTGGGGTCTAGTCTTGGTCTTGAGTCTTGGTCTCGAGTCTTGGAAAATTTTCGGTCTTGGAAGTCTCTAGTGAACAAGAAGCAAAATTGTGAGTTAATTAATTTAGAAGAATAAATGTTTTTATTAGAATCATTAAATTTTAAAAATTCGCCGAATTCGCGTTTAATTAATTCGCGTTTAATTAAAACAATATTCAAAGATATTCAAAAAATTATCCCACGTATGGATAATACAGGGTACGGCAAATTAAGGGAACTTTTTCTTTTTGTTATAACTTTCTTCGAAATTAACGAAAATCGTTAATTCTTTTTTGTTTTATTCCCAACACTATAAGAAACTTCTTGATACCAAAATCGCTTTCGAATTTTTCAATTTAGATTGGTTAATTTTGAGTCAAAATTTAAGCAAAATTTTTTGATAAAAGTTGGGTGGACTATGATTTTGAGATGGGAATAGATCCAAAAGTAAGTCTTCATCATTATTCAATTTTCTTAAAGCCCAAAAACCTGTACATCAACAGACGGGCGGCTATTGTTATTTTTCAACAAAATACAATTAAATTTTTATTTGGGATTTTAAAGAAAAATTTTTCGTCAATTTCGTCGAAATCCATCAATTTTTACCGTTGACTCAAGATTTATATTCTAGAGGAAGTCTAAGCTTCTGAACTTCAAACCTATGACAACATTGGGCATGTGTACCAGGATCACTAGGTCCAATAGGGTAACTCAATTCAATAAGTTGTGTACTCACAAGAGAGTAGGGTATTTACCAAGATGGGGGTTCTGAATGCAGGATTTTTTCTAAAAATCTTTGCGGGATTTAATTAGATATAATTGGAATATATATGACTTGCATAGTGAATGAAAAGATATCTGATTAGATATAATATGTATAAGGCTTGACAGGATAAAAAATGAATTCTGTAATTTTAATTAAATAGATAAATTCTAATAAAATTTATCTCAAAATAAATAAACTTTAATTGTTTAACTAAATCTAAACAACTTTGTTTTTGCAGGAATGTAGGGATTAATTTTTGTGGAAAAAGGCACAAAATCTAAAACAAAAATATTAATTAATTTTTAAATTATTCAATCATTTTCTGATCTAAAAATTTGCATAAATTCATTATTTGAATATTCTTCTCTTTGCAATTCTCGATAAATTTTGTATTCATTTGTCCATCTAAAATTAAAAAAAATTAAATTTCAAAAAATTATTCTTATTTTGAAAATCCCAGATGCTAAAGATTTAATATTTGGAGTTCCATTAGTATGTATTTTAAAATTCTGAGAGTTTGGGCATGCCCAAAATAATGGAGTAAGTGAATAAATACAGTAGATCCCGATACTCCAAAATATCTGAGACAAAAAATTAGAAAAGATTGCAAGAAAATCCTAGAGGGAAGGGAAGAGATATGGTGATTTAGAAGAAAGTAAATCTCTCAATTAAGCTAAATATACTAATTTAAAAAGTATTTTTAAAAAAATCTTTTTAAATTTCTTCTTCTCCTCCTTACCTGTATTTAAAAAATAAATAAAAATATTATTTTGCCCTTTTTCCATAATTTCATTAAAAATATAATTAATACAATTAATTGTATTATTTTCATTATATTTATTAGAAGAATCATCACAAAAATGTTCTTCAAGTATTTCAATTGTTTTATTTTCTTCAAATAATTTTAAAAGGAATAATAACTTTTTATTTTCTGTTGTTTGCTCTCTTAAAGAAATTTTTTTTTTAAGATTTTTAAATAGAATTTAAAATTTTTACAATTTTTTTGTCAAACTATAATGCCATTTAATTAAAAAAGAGAATTTTTTTGCTGTCTCTAAAAGTTGGCGTAATTGTGTTAATAAACTAAAAATTAAAAAAATTATTTTATTGAAGAGGTACAAATAATATTTTTTTATTTTTTGACCTTAGAAATCACCCAGATAATGAGAAATTTAGTAAATTTAAATTTACTTTACTCATTATTTTAGAGTGATTGACATTCTACTAACTTTTTGACCTAAAGCATTCTTCACTGCTCCCATTTTGATCCCATCGAATCATTTAAAATTTAACTAAACTCGAATTCCCCCCCCCCCTCCCTCACATAAACAAATCCTAAACAAAAAACTAATTCACTCTCTTACATTTTTGTATCAATTAAAGTGTCAATAACTAAGATTCCTTTAATTTCTTCATTTATTATATTTTTTTCCTCTCTAAGAACATGTATTTCTAGGTTTGGGTCTTTCATCAAAAATTCTGTTGAAGATAGAAGTGGAGAATTAGAATTTAAATTTGAAGAAGAAGGCAAAGGAGATGTTGAATTTAACGGAGAATCTAATTTTTGTACTCGATATTTTCCTATAAATATTTTAATGTAAAGATATGAAAATGAAATTAAATAGAAAGAAAATTCACCAAAAAATTATTGGGAACCCGTACCTTCTCCCCCTTTACAAGTCCACTTTAATGCAGGGCTTCTAATAAACTTTAAAACTGATGAACTTTGTCGATTTTGGGATAATTCGATTAACTCATCGGGCGATGTTGAATCAGACCGAATTTGATTAAATTCGTTAGGCTCGCGGGAAGGTGGCGCCTGTTCCCGAAATCATTAGTGAAGGGTGTTTTTAATATAATGTATAAATAGGGATGCCGTATCAATTCATATTATTCTTATCAAAAGTTGTGTATATTTTTAAATAAATTTTCTCAATTTTGTTTGTATATTTAGTGGATATCTTGAGTTTTCTGTATATACATATGTATGCGCATATTTTGCGGTATTGCATGCAATAGGACATATAGTTGATGGTAATGTTCTGGCGAATTATCACAAATTAATGAAGTTCCCAGTAGGAAATGAAATAAATAATAGGAAAACATTAGAAAAAGATGTGTAAGAAAATTATTTTTCCTTCGACATTTTATATTCTTACCTTTATCATTATTTGATGCTGGTATAGAGAAGCGAGACCGTCCACGAAACAAAGATCCCATAACTACTGAAAAGAAAGAAATCCAAAAGGATAGAAAAGAAAAAGAAAGTTCTAATAAAAAGAATATTATTATTGTGTTTCTATCTATTTAGCTAATATTTAATTCATATCCAAAACATGATCCTAGTCTCTCTTAATCCTAGTCTTTTCTCTCACTCTCCCACTCTCTTCATTGTTTTTACTTCCCGATTCATTTTCTTCAATTCATCATTTTATCCTTCATTTATTCTAGTCTTCTTCAAGTCTTAAATTTTTACTCTTCATATGGGAGTCACATTTATTTAAAAAAAGGAAAGAGAGCCAAAAGAGATACGGTAGGAAAAATAGTTAAAACAGAAAGCCAAAGAGACAGAAAATCCAAAACTAAGTAAATCACAAAATATTTATTATTCTCTCACCCTTAGAAAGCAATTCTTGTTGCTGTTGTTGAACATTAATTGGAGTTTCCGGACAAATATTAAAAAAAGGGCGGATTGGGGAAGACTGTTTTTGTGTTTGTCCATAATTTGCCGTTTTGACATTATTGCCAAATTGACATCCAAAAAAAGAAAAGGGTTTAATAGAAGAGCTTGGAGGAGGGTGTATTGAAGAGCTTGGAGGGGGTGTCAGATTTAAATCTAACAAGGAAGGTAAATTTTTAATTTCAGCGGAAGAAGTTGGGCGTGAAGGGGGAAGAGGATGTGGAGGAGGTGAAGAAATTATTTTGGTTAGTGTTAGTGGTGATTTGTTTGTATTGTTTTCTTCTCCAATATTTTTTTGTTTAATTTCAATGGAAGACCAAAATTGACGAAAATCTTTATCTTCTTCTTTATTTTGCTCTTCTTCATTTTTATTTTTATCTTCATTTTGTATTTTGTTACCATTATTTGATTCTCCATTTGAATGCTGCTGAATAAATAAATAAAAATTACAAAAAAGAAATAAAAAAATTTTAAAATTATTCTTTATATAAAATGAATCTTTCCCTTTTTTAATAAAAGTTTTGGAATAGCGTGATAAAGAAGGGGATTCAATATTTTTGGAATTTGTTAGGTTCTGGGGGTACCATTCAAAAATAATTGAAGGTAGAAGAAAATAGGGATTAAGTCGGGGCTGCCATCGATAAAATGTTAAGTGTAATACAAAAAGTTTAATTTATAAGTATATAATGGGAAAGTTTTCCAATTATAAGTACGCTACAAAATTTTTTTTCAAAATTTTTATTTTTTGCGCAGAAGACGAAAATTTTAGGAATTTTGGAGGTCCGTAAATTCAACATTTCAAGCAAAAAGTCCATTTGTAAGTATATAATTACGAATAAGTGCATTCTCAATTTCGTAAGTATGAAGATCGGTTTATAGGTACTGTACTTCGAAAAACAAATGGCAACCCTGGATTAAGTCAACTTTTTTAAATAGATAATTAAATCCATTCAACGCCTAACGAGCCAAGTCTAACGTTAAACCACATTTAAAAATTAAAAAAAAATTTTAATTTCAAAGAGATTAATTAATTAACCATAAAACGTTCAAGTCCAATAATATTTTTATCATTATTTGTTGTTTTAATTGGACTATCTGGCTGCTCAGAACGACTTTTTAGTGGTGAAGAAGTATTCCAACTAAAAAGTATTTTTATTATAAAAATATTTTGAATAAAAATCCCCTTCATAAATAAAATTATTTTTAGAATAAATACATAAAAATATATAGTTTGAAGTTTGTAAAAATTTATAAAAAAATTATTTTATTTTTACCCTAAATAAAAGACAAAAAAATAAAGTTAATATTTTATTTTTAAAGAATAAATAAATTATTAATTTATTTAGATTCTCTAATTTGTTAATAAAGATCAAATACGAATTTAATTTTTTGGGAAATATATGTACATATATATACCTTATTTTCTCTAAAATAGCCCCCTCTAGAGTTCGATAAAAAAATAGCCTCGGAGCTATTTTAGAGAAAATACAGCAAATATGTATATTTTTAAACTTATTATAATAGATGAATTTAAAGAATTAAAAAGGAGGTTAACGTTTTTTAAGTTCTCTGACTGGCCCAACAAAATAAAAATACCTTCTAAATTTTTGTAGGTTTAGATAGTCTTGAGTAAATACATAAAGTATTTACTCAAATAATTACCCTGGGTAATTATTGCCTCGACCTCTCACTAATTATTTGAGATTAACAATTATTTGAAAGAGGGTAATTATTAGAGGTTATACGGTATACATATAACTTTAAGAATTATGCATAATAAAGGGAAGAGAGGGGCTCTAAATGCTGCTTATTTTTAATTTTCTTAGGAATAGGTACTTATTAATGAGTCGAGAATTTTTAATAATTTTTAGTCCCTAATTTTTATTTTCAATTATTTTTTTAACCGTACGGCAGGACCGATCGGTTTAAAAATTAAAAAAAATAAATTGCATAATATGCAAATAAATATAAAAAAATTCTTTTTCTAAAAATTACTTACGTTAAATAATCAAATCCAAATCCAGTTGAAGAAGAGGAATTAATTAATTGAGGGAACATTGTTTCAGATATTTCTTCCTCTTCTTTTTCAGAATCTGAAGAAATCTGTTCTGGAGAAACTTGGTCATTTTTGTTATTTGAAGAGGTTGATGATATTTGTTTGGATAACTGTAAAAACTAAAATATGAGAGAAGAGAGGAAGAAGGGAAAGGAAAAGGAAAGAAAGAAGGAAATAATGAGATAGATTTTGGGGTGATTTTGGGTTTTGTGGATATATTTAAATAAATCGTTCCGATCCTCAAAGTAAATGTTCAGAATTTCTTCTGATTATGCTTTAAAGAAGAGATTCTAATTTAAAGTTAAAATATCTGCCAATTAGGGACGGATATTTTAGATTTTTCTAACTTTTTGCAATAGAAAGCATAAAAACAAAGAATCCAAAATATATTTTTCAAGAATTTTGAAAATTCTTTGTGAGATAAAAGAAAGGAAAGAAAAGAGAAGAAGCTAACATCAGCAGACGATACAGAAATATCCATAGGCATCTCTCCACCCTCAATTCCAGCAATATTATCAATTGACTGTTCTGATTTCTCCTTTATTTTTTTATCTTCTTCACAAATTATTTTCTCATTTTCTGATTTATTTTTAATATTCTCACCCTCTTCCTTTTTTAATTCTTCTTTTTCTTTTGACGATACATCACTAAAAATTAAAATTTTAAAAATATAGTTTTATCTCCTTTCTAAATAAAATTATTTTTCTAGCCTCAAAAGTGTATCTAATAGTTAGGGGTTAATACATAATAAACAACTTATATCTATTCAAAGCCAATCTATTCTCAAAACTTACATATTTAATTGTTCATCCTCTTCCATAGGTTCAGGAGATGACATAAAAACTTGTGAAGGGCTATAAGGACGTGACAATAATAAAGAATCTTCATCACCAATTTCCATAGGCGAAGATTCATTTAATACCTCAACAGCCCCTTTCTTAATTTTAATATCTTTATCAACTTTTTCTTTTTCAACAATTTCTTCAATTTTCATATCTCCATTTTTCTTTTCAAGAGGCGGAGGAGGTGGAAGAGGTTGTTGTGATTCAGTTAAACGTTTAGACAATCTCGGATCTCTAATTAAATTATCTGATTGTTGTTTTTGTTGAGTCTTTTGTTGTTCTAATGAAGTTTGAGAAATTTTTGAAGAAGATGTTCCTCCTTCACTCTTAAAAGGTTTAAAAAACATTTAAAAAAGGATTTGTCATTATTAGACAGACCAAGGAGTCTTTCCAATACTTCGAATTTGTTCAAAAGCATTTGCAATCATTGCCTTATTTTTTTGTCGACGTTCCAAAGTTGAAGAAGAAATAATTTTATTTTTATCGCTAATTATTGGAGGAGAAATATCCTCAGATTCAGGTGGAGGTGGGGGAGGAGGAGGAGGTGGGGGAGGGGGCATAAGAAGCATTGAAAGGAAATTAGAAGAATTAGTAGATGTTGTAGGTGGATGTTGTTGTTGTTGTTGAGTATAAGGATGGAATTGTTGCTGTTGTTGCTGTTGACTTGAAGAAGGAAAGTATTGCTTTGAAGGTCTACTATTCGAAGAATTAAAATTTGGAGAAGCAGAAGGAAAACGTCGATTAATTGAAGATTGTTGTGGATATTTAGTAGAAGGTGTTGGAATATAAGGAGTTACAGGTTTTCCTCCAGGAGGACGTTGATTAGGTGTAAATATAGATTCTAATTGTTTTGGTTGTAATAATTTGGAATTTATTGGCACTTTACTTTCCTTGTGGTAATTGTTCAATTCAGATATAATTTTTGAATCATTGCCATCAAATTTGTCAATTGAAGAAGGGTGGAGAGGAATACTAAAATAAATTAAAAAAATTAAATAAAAATTAAATATTTTTACTTTTCAAAATTATATAATTCAAATTTGCTTTTAAGTTCTTTAAAATTGGAAATAAAAAGACAATGCAATAAAGGACCATCGCGAGCAGGGATGTCAAGCTTTGTAGAGAGAGGGCCACTTGGAAAGAGAAAAAGAAGAGAAGAATTGCTGAGGAGACCAAAGGCTACCTGAAATTTTAAATAAAAAATTTTTTACAGAATTTTATTTAAATCTAACCAACTCTTTTTCCACCATTTCTTTGCAAATTCTGGCAAAAAGAGGCGAAAATGTATTAATTAAATAAAGATAAGAGATGCGGACAGGAATTGTTGTTGTTTTTTGTTGTTCAGAAGAAGAACAAATAATTATTGAACGCTTTTTGAGAAGAGGAGATTTCTCGTTGTTATTACGAGAAATTTCTTTTATTAATTCTTGTATCGGCCAATAATTAACAAAATCTTTACATTTTGTTAATTGCTGCATTTCCAAACATGATGAACTTTAATAAAAATTAATTTAAAATTAATTTTAAACAAAAAAATCTGGTAAGGGTTCACCTTAGCAACACAACGAAAACACCGTTTTTCTAGTGTAATAAAATGTGCTGAGTTCAAAAAACACTATAAAAGGTCTCAAAACGGTGCTCAAAGGCATTTTTTTGAAGATTAAAAAATTCATCGGGCTCAAAATGGTCAGGGGGAGTAAGCTGTTTTTGGGGTGAAAAATTCGAATATACAAATAATAGCTCATTCGAAAGGGCTCGACGAGCTGAGTTGAATGACACCAAAATCAGCTCGATTGGATGATTTTTGACAAAATTATGACCAACAGAATCTTCGCTGGAAAAACTGTTTTTGTGCTGCTACGGAGGGTAGGCCGGGCATGGTCTTCGCTACACGATGGCCGTGCTTCGCTGCGGTCGTGCTCGCTTCGCTCGCGGCGACCGTAGCGAAGCGGCGGCCGTCGTTCCGCTCGACATGCCCGGCTTCCTCCGCAGCGGCAAAAACTTTTTTCCGCGAAAACCTTGTGGAAGTGGTCAAAACAAACGATCATAACTTTGTCAAATCAAGTCGGATTTCGTTGATTTTGGTGTCATTCGACTCAGCTCGAAGAGCCCTTTCGAATGAGGTATCATTTGCATTTTCGAATTTTTGACCCCAAAAATCAGCTTGGTCCCCCCTATGGTTTGCGATTTTCAGGGGTCTGAAAATCCGGGAAAAAATGCCTTCGAGCACCGTTTTGAGTACTTTTATAGTGTTTTTTGAACTCAGCGCATCTTTTTACATTAGAAAAACATGACTTTCAGTGTGTTGCTAAGGTGAACCCTAGCCAAAAATCTAACAATCCCAAAGGTTTAGAACATCCACGAATTGCTGGGTGAAGGTCTGCTGATTCGACTACTTGCTCTCCAAAATGTAAGGATCCAGTCCAAATTGAACTAAGTCGATGATGACGGGAAGATGATGTTGATTTGCTTTGAGCTGATAAAATAATCGAAATTAAAAAAAGATTTTGAGGAAAAAATTTATTAGTAAATGCTTAGTGCCGTTTCCAGTCCCCCCTTTTTTCCTATAATTTGTACAAAATGGAAAGACTTTCCTTCTTCCATCACAATTGCCTTACTATATTCTGCCTACAAACAATCAAGAATGATTTTTTATTCAGTTATTTAGACAGAAAGAAAGGCAAATGTGATGGAAGGATGAAAAGTCTGTCCATTCTCTACAAATTATAGGAAAAAACTTAATGAGGAAAAAAGGGGGACTGGAAAAAACATTAATACCAAAAATTTAAATATTTAAAAATAATCAAAAAAATTTACATTCAGCCTTTCCATTACTCGAAGAAAAAGGTGTTGTCGAATTTATTTTTATTGTATTGTCATTAATTTTTGGCATTTTTGGAATAATAAAATTTCCATCTTTTTCGTGTCTTTTCATTTTTGTAGAGATTCTAAATTTAAATAAATAAAGTTAATTAAAATTGCCAAAATAATTAATTTAAAATAAGTCAAAAATTCAATAAAAAATTAAAAAAGAACAGCATAAGTAATTTATAAGAGAATGTAAATAAATTAATAAATAAATGTTCTATTTTGCTAATTCTGTCTTTTATTAAAAAAGGAAAAGGAAAAGAAAGAACGGGCCAAATGAGTATATGCATTTTTATCATCTTTTAAATCTTTTGTCTGCACTTTTTAAACATCTTTTAAAAGTCTTTTTTTAAGAAATTTTTTAAAAGTTGATGTCAAAAAAATCTTTTTGGAATAAGTTTTGTTTCTTTCCTTTCTTAATTTTTTATTTTATACTAAAATTGAATGAGAATTAACATTTTTATCTCATTCTTTGTTTTTTATTTACAATACTCATTTTTCTTAAAACGCAATCTCGAATTTTCAAATCAAAGCCACTCAGTTAATTGGGGTTTTATAGGGCACCTCTGGTCACGCTCATTGTCAGTTGGCTCGCTCTGAATTAGCTCGGCCAAATGAGTGAGTATATTCACTTGGTATCACGACTTTTGCGCCGGGAACATTTGCGCCGCGACTTTTGCGCCGCGACTTATGCGCCGGGCGACTTTTGCGCCGCGACTTGTGCGCCGCGACATATGCGCCGGGCGACTTGTGCGCCGCGACTTTTGCGCCGGGCGACTTATGCGCCGCGACATTTGCGCCGCCATTATTTAAAAAAAATAATACAGGGTGACAAAAAAGTAACCGGGCACTTTTCTATCCTTTATAACTTTTTTTGTTCATATCATTTTTAGATAATTCTAAGTTTATTTTGTAGCCCATTTATTTCTCTATCATATAGTAAAATTAAAAATTTTTTGATTAAGGATTAAGAAAGTTATGTAATTTTAGGTAAACCATATCAAAATTTTACCCCCAAAATTTTATTTTCTGTATCTCAGAAAGTAGAAGTCCAAACGGGATGATCTCAACAGAATTTAATTAAGATCATTAGCGAACCGGACAAATCCGAAAGATGAAAATTCCAGCTCCTACATGGATGACTCTGAATAGATGTAAGTCAGTTTTGGGGGGAATTCGATTTACTCATTTTGGGAGGGTTACGCGCAATCGAATATCTCTTTAAGCATTAATCTAAAAAATTTTTTGCTTTATAATTTCTATAGATAAAAGACTTCTAGATGCCAGAAAAAATTTTGTGTAATTCTTGCAATCTATTCTAATGTTATAGACAAAATGTCTCAAAAAAAGGTGCGACCTGGAACAATAATTTTACTCACCTTCCTTGAACCTTATCTCAAAGTAGAATAAGGAAAATTCTAAAAGATTTTTATATTTTATTCTCCATTTATTTCTCTATAATTTCATCCTTATTTGATCTCATTATCTTTAATTTGAAAAAAGTTATGCCAAAAATAAAGTGCCCGGTTACTTTTTTGTCACCCTGTATTTACAGTCGGACCTAATTATAGTGTATTCCTTAAAAAATGGTATCCAGGAGCTGAATGAATTTCAGGAAGCACAATATTTCGGGAAGTACAATAGCCCCTCTAATAAACTGACCCCCTAGAGGAAGGTTGAAAAATAAACTGAACCCCTAGAGGGGTCATCTTTAAAGAACTTGACTTTTTCAAATCAGGATATTTGATCTGCTACCCCTATTCAGGCATGATTTTCTGCCAGAAGAGGGTGCACTATAGTGTAGGGTTGTCGGGTCCAGATATCCGGATCTGAAAAAGGCCGGATAGCCGAAAATTTTAGGTCGGATATCGGATCCGGATCTTGATATCCGAAGATCTCCAACTATCCTACATCTTCTATAGTGAGGTCCGGCTGTTGTTTTTCATAATTATTAATGATAGTGGCGGCGCAAAAGTCGTCCGGCGCAAAAGTCGCGGCGCAAACGTCGCCCGGCGCAAAAGTCGCGGCGCAAAAGTCCCCCGGCGCAAAAGTCGCTCGGCGCATAAGTCGCGGCGCAAAAGTCGCGGCGCATAAGTCGCGGCGCAAATGTTCTCGGCGCAAAAGTCACGGAACCATTCACTTACAGTTTACCCACTACATATTTAGTAATCCACTAAATTCCTCAATTTATGATGTACGTCTTCTCTTAAATTAAAGCACCCCTCTTTTAATGAGAGACGAATAATCCATTTTTCAGACCTTTATATTTGCTTTAGGTTCAATAAAAACATAAGTATCTGCTAATTTAAATTTTCTATTTGAGTAAGAAATAAAAGTACCGATTTTCTCTCCTTTTCACAAAAAATATTTTCCCTTTCACGGTTTTGAGTATTCCCAAGTTTGTTGACCCTATTTATAAAAAGGGATTTGAGAAGATGCTCTTGGGATTGGACGTATACAAAAATGGGAATAGAAATACGCATCAACATTAACTACACTCATTTTACAAATTGTTTATAAAAATGAATAAAAAGAAACCTCTAATTTTTATGCATCTATGTACATATATCAGGGATCCTACTTTCGGGAATTCCTGTCGTATTTTGGTCGGTAATCCCGAATAATGAAATTTTTCTGAAAAATCCTAAATTCGACATGTTTGAATCCGCTTTTAATACCTCTTAATCCTTCCTTAATATCACCTCCATATCCTCTTAAGCTCCGATATCCCTTAATCTCCCAAATCTCCCAGTATCTCTAGTCAATGTGAACCCCCCAATTACCCCCTAAATCACTTCTAACCCCTCGTACATTTATGCTTAATTTACATTAACTCTACTTGAATGTTTAGGTAATAGTAGCATCTTTTCTTGTTTATCTCTAACGTTGCTCACGCCAAGACTAGGGTTGTACCCGTCCCCGAAATTCGGCGAATTTGATACTTTTTACTTGAAAATTTTTTTATTCCCCGAAATTCCCCGAATTTTAATTTTTATTTATGCCGCCACGACTTTCTTTAAATAAAAGTTTTTTTTAATTTCTCACGATTTTGGCATTGCTAAAATTGTCTCCTCTTCATTGAATTCTCATTTCATTGTTTTTCATCTCGCTCATTGCCCCAGTTGTTTTAGTGATTTGATGGTTTTTACAAAAAATAACCGCGTAGTTCATAAAACAATTGAATAAAAATGCGGGAAGTGAATAAGTATAGAGATAGATTGTTTGGTTGTGGGAAAAATTTATTACTGACATAATGTCTGAATGATGGCAGAAAAAGCAACTATTTGAGCAGCATTTCAATTTTGCGTCAAAATTTAATTTATACTAACAAAATCGAAACTTTACATTAACTGAAATTATCTTGAGATGCTCAAGATTCTTTATACATATACATATTTTGAATTCCTTTTATTTTCATAACCGATTTAAATATTTTTAAAAGCAATTTCCCTAACTACCTCAAGGGAAAATTACCTGTTAACTTCAGTTATAAACAAATCTAAAAAGAGTTGTCGATATACACTGCGGTGCATAAGTTTATATACACTTGAAAATTTTGTTTAAATTTTTAAATTTTCATTCAAAAAATACGTTCTATATAGCAATCGAAAGCTCTATTTGTATCTCAGACGACATGTTTCTGCATTTTTCATGAAAATGAAAATTGGTCGAGATAATCCGGATCTACAGGATATACCAAATCGCATATCCTAGGAAAAAATTTTCGGAAAAAATTTAACAAACCCATTTGATAGAGCATATTTTTGTGAATATTTTCCACAAAACCGCTTAGAAATATCTTTTTCCGGAACGGAGATATGATTTTTTAAAAATGGCATTTTTCTCTTAAAAATTGAATTTTTTGCAAAAATAGGCGAAAAATGCCATTTTTAAAAAATCATATCTCCGTTCCGGAAAAAGATATTTCTAAGCGGTTTTGTGGAAAATATTCACAAAAATATGCTCTATCAAATGGGTTTGTTAAATTTTTTCCGAAAATTTTTTCCTAGGATATGCGATTTGGTATATCCTGTAGATCCGGATTATCTCGACCAATTTTCATTTTCATGAAAAATGCAGAAACATGTCGTCTGAGATACAAATAGAGCTTTCGATTGCTATATAGAACGTATTTTTTGAATGAAAATTTAAAAATTTAAACAAAATTTTCAAGTGTATATAAACTTATGCACCGCAGTGTAGTTGTAATCGTCGTGTAGAAGATATTTCATAAGCTTTCTATTGAGGACATCTTTAACTTCTCTACAATGTATCAGTGATGTGTCGGGTTGAGGTCAAAATTATCTTAGGATCAGGTTTCAGATAAAAAGACACATCCCTTATAATTTCTAATCTATTAATTTTATTTAAATTATTTTAATAATTTATTTCTTTTAGAAAATTAAAAATTTTAAATTATCCTTCATTTTCTTAATGAGAGAAAAATATTTTTTCCCTTTAAAACCTTCAAGATTACTGTCAATTCATTTAAACACCTTTATTTTCTTTATTTATAATTGCCAAAATGTTTATAATAAAATAGATGAAAATTTATTATTGGCAGATTCCCTTTCTTCACCAATACAAAAAGTTTTTAAATTTATTCGTCAAAATGAAAAGCTTTGTAAGTTTCTTATTTAAAAAAAGATTTTTTTGATAATAAGAATTCTTCCATCTAGTCTCTTCATATTTAAAATTTAAAAATACAAATATTAATAAAGAACTTATGTAACTTGAAAAAATTACGAAAATTTTAAAATTCTTTCAACCACGAGAAAGTACGAGGCATGAGGCCAAAAATAAGGCAAGTATGAGTACGAGCAAATCTCAAATTCAAATTTACCTAAAAATCCTTGATAATGTTATTTTCTTTGACTCTTATAAAATCAAAAATAAAAATATTTCCTTTGTTTAGGTGGAAATATTTATATTAACTCTACTATATGGTTACCTGCTTATCAAAATTGCCAGTTAAAATGTCGTGTCGATTCAGAGATTTGTCAAATGAGTGGACCAACAGTCCATATACGAAGACAACGGTGTTATGAACGTATTTTAAATATTTTGAAAAATTTGAGAAAAATTATTTATTTCTTTAAAAGTTCCATTAGAAGTTCTACATAAAAAGAGAACTAATGCTGCAAAGGGATTCATACAGTACTTACAAACCGACCTTCGTACTTCCAAAATTGAGAATTTACTTATTAGTAAGTACGTACCTATAAATGGACTTTTTGGTTAAAAAATTAAATTTAACCATAAAATTTTCAAAAATTTTCGCTTGCGGGGCTCAACGACTCATTTGTGAAAGTCTTTGCGATAAGAGACATGAGCGAGAATAAATTTTAAACTGTAATTTTGTAGCGTACTTATTCCAAATTAAAAATTTTTTACTTGCACTTAAAATTTTCCCGATTGAAGTCCTGATTTACATCAGGATTTCTACTTCTATCACCTTTATTTACATGCCATTTTCTCTCTCAAATCTTTGATTGGTACTTCCCTTTCTGATATACCCGCCAATATCTAATTGAATTAGTGGGTAAAAATAAATACTTATTCGATTTAGCTAAGTCGAATGATTTTAGTCCCAAAAATGTCAGATGAGTGTGAACTATAATTTTTGAAATTAGAGGACTTCTTTACTTTAGTTGACTTAGTCAAACCGTTTATATCATTACATAGATATTAATACCGTCAATTATCTGATAATTTTAAGGTGAATATCGACAAGTTTGAGGCATATAAAAAATTGTATATTAGTGGAATTCCTTTGGTCTTAAAATTTGGGTTTGGACTCTTTGATGGATTTTATTTTGGTTATTCAAACTTTCTATGTGACTTGACCATAGATTAACTTATTCGTATTAGTTTTTGATCAGAAAAGTCATTATCTGCCCAAAATTAATATAAACTAAAGAATGGGTCCCATCAAACTGCTATAGATTTTGAGCAAAAATGGAATGAATTTTATTAAATTTCAGAAAATTGTTATTCAAAATTGGTAATAAATTTTAGTTTTAGAAAAATTTAGACATCGAAAAAATATATAGGACTCAGAGTTCTGACACACGCACAATACCGGACCATAGGTCTAAAAAGCAGAGCCATAGAGTTAAAGTCTGTAACACATTTTAAGTCTGAACCGTTCTTACAACTTTATATGAGTCACTTAAATTCCTTAAATTTTGGGACAAAATTAAGGGAAAAATACCCAAACATTTTTTAGGATTGTTTTTACATCATTCTTAAATAGAAACTATTTAATTCAAGAAAATAGACCAAATTTACTATTTGAATTTTAATTGATGAATTAATAATTATGGTTTGCCGCCAATAAAAGGAGGCAAGAACAAGTTGGAAAAATGATGACGCTTAAAGGAAAACTTAATTCTTTTTTCTTTCATTTACGAAAGATAATCCCCAATTTTAAAATATCAAAAAAACCAAATTCCCCTAAAAAGGCCAATAATTTAGCCAGTTAAAAATACTAAAAGTTGGCCATAAATTGAAAATCTTATTTAATAATTTATTATTTAAGGTAAAAAACAAATAAAATAACTATTTGGAGTTTTCAAAAGTGAAAAGACGAATAAGAAATTGATTGTGCGACGAAGAGAGAAGCTGGAGAGTGGAGAATGGAATGAGGACAGGCGGGCGATGAAGGGGAAATGAGTGCGTGTATATATTTTTACGCGAGCGTCATGGCGAGATTCATTAGTGTTCGTAAGTTAGATAAAGCAAAAAATGAGAGATGAATTGAATTGAGAAGAAAAGAAAGAAAAAACAATGGAGAGAAGCAGTCTGCCAAATAAAAAAATAATTGCCAAATTGTGACAAATTTAAAAAAACATAAGTAGGTAAACAACTTAAAGCTGTTTAAGTTTTTGTGCAATAAACAGACTTTGTGCAATAACTACTCTATAAAAAGACAACTGAGAAAAGTTCAAGGAGATAGGCGAAGGCATTAGAACGCGGAGGGGTCTAAAAAGGCGGAATTCGGTAAGTCATTATTAAAAAGGCGGGATTTCTAAAAAAAAAGGCGGAATTTAGTCATTATCAAAATTAAGTTTTCATATTGTGATGCAAAATAATGTTGTCGGCGCTGCAGGCGAAAATTTTGAGATTTTTGTTTTTTTGAGACCCCCTTTTTCCCATAATACTTTTGTGGCATCTGTTCCTTTTTATAGCAAATTACATATAGGTATGTTGAGTCGAATGGCACTATAATCAATGAAATATGACTTAAATAAACATAGTTATAACCGTTTGTTTTACAGTGGCACAAAAATCTTTCCCAGTGAGCATCCAGCTTCATAATTTTATTTAGACTCCCTAAATCTAACGATTATGGTATCATTCGCCCCAACTCAAAGAGCTCTTTCAAATGATATAGGTATGATAAAATATAGATAAACAAAAAAGCTCGCAATGGTCAGGGATTAAGGAAAAAGGGAGCTAAAATCTATTCCTTTTACCGATTTTCAGTGTTGAAATGCCCTATATCCCTCCCCGTAGTAGCATAAAAAGTGTTTTAAAATTGAAAAAAAATACATAACAAAAAATAACATACAGCTTTGATTAGACTCGTAAACTTTTTTTTGACTCATAACTTCAGTAGAGCCAAAAATTTACATTATTTTTAAGGGGGGGGGGGAGGGTTAAACGAAGTGTCGAAAAAGCGGAATTCTGCGGAAGGCGGGCGTGGAAGACAATCCATCTCTTAAATATAGGGGTTCGATATACGGGGTTTTTTGAGTTAGTACTTACTATTTTTAGTTTTTTTTATTTTGTCTCTAGGCTACTGTTAAAATCAAATAAAAAATATTGAGTTTCAAGTTATTAAAGTTTGGTAGCTGAAAAATTTGTACATATTTATATAAATTTTTATGCATTTATTATAAATAAATTTATATATGTGTATACATATATGTATGATTTAAATAAAAATTTTCTATCAATAAATTGATTTTTATGTGGAGAAATTTTGAGCGCAGGCGCTACAATTAAGAGGGCTATTTTATTTAATGCCTCATCCTCTCATTTTGCCATTTCTTCTAGGACTAAGATTTCTAGTGTCAAAAATGAAAAATTATGTTGCAAACTTTAAAATGGAAATGATAAATAATAAAATTATTTACATAAGTAATAGAAATTATCTCTGATTTGTTGGTAAATCGAAATAAAAACCAAAGAAGATATTTAAATTTAAATTTTCTGTCTTAATCCCGGAGACAAAAATCATGATGGACGTGGAGACAGAGTTCTTATTTAGCATAGATCTTTTTTGGAGCAGTACAAAGCAAAAAATTCGCAAATCGTAAATCGAAAGTAAAATTTTAGAAAATCTAAATTTTGTCGCAGTCGGCACCCTACTCCTCCAACATTAATCTCGTTGATGTGGCTTACAAAACTTCCTCCAAGGGAATGGCATGTTCCCAACCCTAGCCTCCAAAAGTTGGCTCATCTACTTTCACACAGTATATATCTAATTATAAAAAAATACAAGATACTTACTGTAAACAATATATGTATCTTTTTAATTCCTAAGGCTATGCAGTAATCAGTGTGGTATAATGGGTAATCAATCAGCCCGGTCAATTGAAGATTGGTTAAAAGATACCGTCTAAATAACCTCTAGCAATAACTGAAAGGGAAATAGTTAGCCCAGATTATTCTACCAAAGATGCCCTTCTTATTTAACTTTAAAAATTTCCAAATATCCACAAAAAAACGATCAATTTTGCCAAGTCCTACAATACATATATGTTTCAATATTATTCAAGTTTATATAAATCTAATAAAAAAATTTTTTTCATTTCCTCTTCAAATTTCAAATTTTTTTTGTTTAAATTCAACAAAGTTATCATTTTCATATACTACTTTCCTCTCATTTATAATTTCATCTTTTCCTTTTGTAAATTTTGTTGAAGTAAACTGCCCCAAGTTAGAATTTGTTGAAATAAAATAATTTTGTTTTTGGTGTTCGTAGCAACCAATAACATCTACGTCAAGCACTCTACTGCAAGAAAGAGTTCCTTCGAATGCTTTATTTTAAAAAGAAAAATATGTTAATTATTTTGTGGGCATTTTTTGAATATTTTAAATACTTACAAGAACAAAGAACAGTTCCACAGGATTTTGGACTAAATTGGATTATTTTAAAATTAATTTATATAAGCCGGATCTCGATTTTACTTAACCCTTGAGGTGAAAAATTATAGTACAAGTCAAGTTGAGGATATCAATTAATGGATCTTCCCATCCAATAGTCTGATATCATAATACAATGGAAAACCCCCTAAACAACCCTTTCGTAAATTCCTTTCTTATTATGAAAAATATAATTAAAAAACCCCAACCAAAGTTCCCTTATTCTTTGCCAACTTCGATCACATAATCCATCTAATGCCCATTGACAGCATTGGTTAGTTAAGTCCTCTACAATGGACTTTTTCCCATTTTCATTTTGAACAGCCATCTTTTTCCACGTCCACCATGGAAGTACTTTTGGAGGTTTTGAGTTATTATTGTCAAAAATATTTTCTTTGGCTTCATTTATATCTTGTTGTTGTGCTGATTGATTAAGAATAAAAGCATCCTCCGGAGCTGAGGGGCGGCTATTTTTTGATTAGATAAGTATATTAATTCTTAAAATTAAGTTTTTTCTAATTGAACTGTAATTTGACCGATTGTACTAAATAATTTCTCGAATAATTACCATTCCTCAAATAATTACTCTCCGATTAATTACACTCTCCAGCAAAAAGCTTGAAGAAATAATTATCAAATGTAATTATTCAAAAATTCGACATCTTGATAAAATATTTATCAAAAGGCTTAATAAAATTTTAAATACTGGAATTGTTTGGACTTGTGATTAAATGTCGCGTACTTGTTAACTACTTTTTCTCGAATTTTATCTCTAAATCTCAAATTATAATCAGATAATCCTGACTCAAATTCTATTTTGCAATGACTTGCTAAAACCTACGGTATTGGACCCCTAATGGGTGGGCCAAATATTTCTATTTTTTGAAGATTTTTTGGCGATTTTAAAGAAGAATTATTATTTTTTAGTTTATCTTTATCCAAAATTTGTTTTTCTGCATAAAACATCTCAAAATCAACTTGTAATGTGTTGTCAAATTTTGTTGTAGATTTTAAATCATTTATTATTTTTATTGTTGTGGGGGGTTTTGTAGATGATGAAATAAATTGTGATTTTGTTGAAATTTGGATAAATTTTGTTGAGGTTGTTAACTTTAAAGAATAAAATGTCCAAATATTTCTATTAAAATTTAATGTATTTTCTAGAATAAAACTTCTCAAAGGGCCGCTCTAAAGGATATGGTCAAACAATTAAAGAAAATTAAGATGGACTAAAAAACGGTAAAAGATGAATAATTAATAATTCAATTAAAGCCATCTTTCTCTTTTCTACATATATTTAAATGCTTTATTTCAACGATTAATTACCCTTCCTCCAATACTTAACACTCGCGGTTAATTACCCCTACTAGTGATTACCCCCACTTGAAAAAATAATTAACCAGGGTAATTATTAAAGGAAATATTTAAATATATTTTTTACTTTTTTATTTTGTTTTTTATTCTTTTTTGTTTGTTTTGGTGTTTTAATATTAGTTATTGTTGTTGTTGTAAGTAAATCAGGAGGTATTAAAACATCCTTGTCTTGACTTAAAGGTAATAAAAATTCTCCTTCGCCATAATTTATCGGCAAATTAGTTGTTTTTAATAAATTTGTATTTTCTTTTTTTGTATTTTTTTGTTTTTTATTTTCTTTTGATCTTTTATCATTTTTTGAAGTAAGATTCCCCCATATTCGATGATTTGGTTTTGTAAATAATTCTGCTCCTCCAACAAGTTTTTTTAAATGACGGCGACATTCTAATGGAACTTTTAAAGAAATAAATAATTTTTCTCAAATTTTTCAAAATATTTAAAATACGTTCATAACACCGTTGTCTTCGTATATGGACTGTTGGTCCACTCATTTGACAAATTTCTGAATCGACACGACATTTTAACTGGCAATTTTGATAAGCAGGTAACCATATAGTAGAGTTAATATAAATATTTCCACCTAAACAAAGGAAATATTTTTATTTTTGATTTTATAAGAGTCAAAGAAAATAACATTATCAAGGATTTTTAGGTAAATTTGAATTTGAGATTTGCTCGTACTCATACTTGCCTTATTTTTGGCCTCATGCCTCGTACTTTCTCGTGGTTGAAAGAATTTTAAAATTTTCGTAATTTTTTCAAGTTACATAAGTTCTTTATTAATATTTGTATTTTTAAATTTTAAATATGAAGAGACTAGATGGAAGAATTCTTATTATCAAAAAAATCTTTTTTTAAATAAGAAACTTACAAAGCTTTTCATTTTGACGAATAAATTTAAAAACTTTTTGTATTGGTGAAGAAAGGGAATCTGCCAATAATAAATTTTCATCTATTTTATTATAAAAATTTTGGCAATTATAAATAAAGAAAATAAAGGTGTTTAAATGAATTGACAGTAATCTTGAAGGTTTTAAAGGGAAAAAATATTTTTCTCTCATTAAGAAAATGAAGGATAATTTAAAATTTTTAATTTTCTAAAAGAAATAAATTATTAAAATAATTTAAATAAAATTAATAGATTAGAAATTATAAGGGATGTGTCTTTTTATCTGAAACCTGATCCTAAGATAATTTTGACCTCAACCCGACACATCACTGATACATTGTAGAGAAGTTAAAGATGTCCTCAATAGAAAGCTTATGAAATATCTTCTACACGACGATTACAACTACACTGCGGTGCATAAGTTTATATACACTTGAAAATTTTGTTTAAATTTTTAAATTTTCATTCAAAAAATACGTTCTATATAGCAATCGAAAGCTCTATTTGTATCTCAGACGACATGTTTCTGCATTTTTCATGAAAATGAAAATTGGTCGAGATAATCCGGATCTACAGGATATACCAAATCGCATATCCTAGGAAAAAATTTTCGGAAAAAATTTAACAAACCCATTTGATAGAGCATATTTTTGTGAATATTTTCCACAAAACCGCTTAGAAATATCTTTTTCCGGAACGGAGATATGATTTTTTAAAAATGGCATTTTTCTCTTAAAAATTGAATTTTTTGCAAAAATAGGCGAAAAATGCCATTTTTAAAAAATCATATCTCCGTTCCGGAAAAAGATATTTCTAAGCGGTTTTGTGGAAAATATTCACAAAAATATGCTCTATCAAATGGGTTTGTTAAATTTTTTCCGAAAATTTTTTCCTAGGATATGCGATTTGGTATATCCGGTAGATCCGGATTATCTCGACCAATTTTCATTTTCATGAAAAATGCAGAAACATGTCGTCTGAGATACAAATAGAGCTTTCGATTGCTATATAGAACGTATTTTTTGAATGAAAATTTAAAAATTTAAACAAAATTTTCAAGTGTATATAAACTTATGCACCGCAGTGTATATCGACAACTCTTTTTAGATTTGTTTATAACTGAAGTTAACAGGTAATTTTCCCTTGAGGTAGTTAGGGAAATTGCTTTTAAAAATATTTAAATCGGTTATGAAAATAAAAGGAATTCAAAATATGTATATGTATAAAGAATCCTGAGCATCTCAAGATAATTTCAGTTAATGTAAAGTTTCGATTTTGTTAGTATAAATTAAATTTTGACGCAAAATTGAAATGCTGCTCAAATAGTTGCTTTTTCTGCCATCATTCAGACATTATGTCAGTAATAAATTTTTCCCACAACCAAACAATCTATCTCTATACTTATTCACTTCCCGCATTTTTATTCAATTGTTTTATGAACTACGCGGTTATTTTTTGTAAAAACCATCAAATCACTAAAACAACTGGGGCAATGAGCGAGATGAAAAACAATGAAATGAGAATTCAATGAAGAGGAGACAATTTTAGCAATGCCAAAATCGTGAGAAATTAAAAAAAACTTTTATTTAAAGAAAGTCGTGGCGGCATAAATAAAAATTAAAATTCGGGGAATTTCGGGGAATAAAAAAATTTTCAAGTAAAAAGTATCAAATTCGCCGAATTTCGGGGACGGGTACAACCCTAGTCTTGGCGTGAGCAACGTTAGAGATAAACAAGAAAAGATGCTACTATTACCTAAACATTCAAGTAGAGTTAATGTAAATTAAGCATAAATGTACGAGGGGTTAGAAGTGATTTAGGGGGTAATTGGGGGGTTCACATTGACTAGAGATACTGGGAGATTTGGGAGATTAAGGGATATCGGAGCTTAAGAGGATATGGAGGTGATATTAAGGAAGGATTAAGAGGTATTAAAAGCGGATTCAAACATGTCGAATTTAGGATTTTTCAGAAAAATTTCATTATTCGGGATTACCGACCAAAATACGACAGGAATTCCCGAAAGTAGGATCCCTGATATATGTACATAGATGCATAAAAATTAGAGGTTTCTTTTTATTCATTTTTATAAACAATTTGTAAAATGAGTGTAGTTAATGTTGATGCGTATTTCTATTCCCATTTTTGTATACGTCCAATCCCAAGAGCATCTTCTCAAATCCCTTTTTATAAATAGGGTCAACAAACTTGGGAATACTCAAAACCGTGAAAGGGAAAATATTTTTTGTGAAAAGGAGAGAAAATCGGTACTTTTATTTCTTACTCAAATAGAAAATTTAAATTAGCAGATACTTATGTTTTTATTGAACCTAAAGCAAATATAAAGGTCTGAAAAATGGATTATTCGTCTCTCATTAAAAGAGGGGTGCTTTAATTTAAGAGAAGACGTACATCATAAATTGAGGAATTTAGTGGATTACTAAATATGTAGTGGGTAAACTGTAAGTGAATGGTTCCGTGACTTTTGCGCCGAGAACATTTGCGCCGCGACTTATGCGCCGCGACTTTTGCGCCGCGACTTATGCGCCGAGCGACTTTTGCGCCGGGGGACTTTTGCGCCGCGACTTTTGCGCCGGGCGACGTTTGCGCCGCGACTTTTGCGCCGGACGACTTTTGCGCCGCCACTATCATTAATAATTATGAAAAACAACAGCCGGACCTCACTATAGAAGATGTAGGATAGTTGGAGATCTTCGGATATCAAGATCCGGATCCGATATCCGACCTAAAATTTTCGGCTATCCGGCCTTTTTCAGATCCGGATATCTGGACCCGACAACCCTACACTATAGTGCACCCTCTTCTGGCAGAAAATCATGCCTGAATAGGGGTAGCAGATCAAATATCCTGATTTGAAAAAGTCAAGTTCTTTAAAGATGACCCCTCTAGGGGTTCAGTTTATTTTTCAACTTTCCTCTAGGGGGTCAGTTTATTAGAGGGGCTATTGTACTTCCCGAAATATTGTGCTTCCTGAAATTCATTCAGCTCCTGGATACCATTTTTTAAGGAATACACTATAATTAGGTCCGACTGTAAATACAGGGTGACAAAAAAGTAACCGGGCACTTTATTTTTGGCATAACTTTTTTCAAATTAAAGATAATGAGATCAAATAAGGATGAAATTATAGAGAAATAAATGGAGAATAAAATATAAAAATCTTTTAGAATTTTCCTTATTCTACTTTGAGATAAGGTTCAAGGAAGGTGAGTAAAATTATTGTTCCAGGTCGCACCTTTTTTTGAGACATTTTGTCTATAACATTAGAATAGATTGCAAGAATTACACAAAATTTTTTCTGGCATCTAGAACAGTCTTTTATCTATAGAAATTATAAAGCAAAAAATTTTTTAGATTAATGCTTAAAGAGATATTCGATTGCGCGTAACCCTCCCAAAATGAGTAAATCGAATTCCCCCCAAAACTGACTTACATCTATTCAGAGTCATCCATGTAGGAGCTGGAATTTTCATCTTTCGGATTTGTCCGGTTCGCTAATGATCTTAATTAAATTCTGTTGAGATCATCCCGTTTGGACTTCTACTTTCTGAGATACAGAAAATAAAATTTTGGGGGTAAAATTTTGATATGGTTTACCTAAAATTACATAACTTTCTTAATCCTTAATCAAAAAATTTTTAATTTTACTATATGATAGAGAAATAAATGGGCTACAAAATAAACTTAGAATTATCTAAAAATGATATGAACAAAAAAAGTTATAAAGGATAGAAAAGTGCCCGGTTACTTTTTTGTCACCCTGTATTATTTTTTTTAAATAATGGCGGCGCAAATGTCGCGGCGCATAAGTCGCCCGGCGCAAAAGTCGCGGCGCACAAGTCGCCCGGCGCATATGTCGCGGCGCACAAGTCGCGGCGCAAAAGTCGCCCGGCGCATAAGTCGCGGCGCAAAAGTCGCGGCGCAAATGTTCCCGGCGCAAAAGTCGTGATACCAAGTGAATATACTCACTCATTTGGCCGAGCTAATTCAGAGCGAGCCAACTGACAATGAGCGTGACCAGAGGTGCCCTATAAAACCCCAATTAACTGAGTGGCTTTGATTTGAAAATTCGAGATTGCGTTTTAAGAAAAATGAGTATTGTAAATAAAAAACAAAGAATGAGATAAAAATGTTAATTCTCATTCAATTTTAGTATAAAATAAAAAATTAAGAAAGGAAAGAAACAAAACTTATTCCAAAAAGATTTTTTTGACATCAACTTTTAAAAAATTTCTTAAAAAAAGACTTTTAAAAGATGTTTAAAAAGTGCAGACAAAAGATTTAAAAGATGATAAAAATGCATATACTCATTTGGCCCGTTCTTTCTTTTCCTTTTCCTTTTTTAATAAAAGACAGAATTAGCAAAATAGAACATTTATTTATTAATTTATTTACATTCTCTTATAAATTACTTATGCTGTTCTTTTTTAATTTTTTATTGAATTTTTGACTTATTTTAAATTAATTATTTTGGCAATTTTAATTAACTTTATTTATTTAAATTTAGAATCTCTACAAAAATGAAAAGACACGAAAAAGATGGAAATTTTATTATTCCAAAAATGCCAAAAATTAATGACAATACAATAAAAATAAATTCGACAACACCTTTTTCTTCGAGTAATGGAAAGGCTGAATGTAAATTTTTTTGATTATTTTTAAATATTTAAATTTTTGGTATTAATGTTTTTTCCAGTCCCCCTTTTTTCCTCATTAAGTTTTTTCCTATAATTTGTAGAGAATGGACAGACTTTTCATCCTTCCATCACATTTGCCTTTCTTTCTGTCTAAATAACTGAATAAAAAATCATTCTTGATTGTTTGTAGGCAGAATATAGTAAGGCAATTGTGATGGAAGAAGGAAAGTCTTTCCATTTTGTACAAATTATAGGAAAAAAGGGGGGACTGGAAACGGCACTAAGCATTTACTAATAAATTTTTTCCTCAAAATCTTTTTTTAATTTCGATTATTTTATCAGCTCAAAGCAAATCAACATCATCTTCCCGTCATCATCGACTTAGTTCAATTTGGACTGGATCCTTACATTTTGGAGAGCAAGTAGTCGAATCAGCAGACCTTCACCCAGCAATTCGTGGATGTTCTAAACCTTTGGGATTGTTAGATTTTTGGCTAGGGTTCACCTTAGCAACACACTGAAAGTCATGTTTTTCTAATGTAAAAAGATGCGCTGAGTTCAAAAAACACTATAAAAGTACTCAAAACGGTGCTCGAAGGCATTTTTTCCCGGATTTTCAGACCCCTGAAAATCGCAAACCATAGGGGGGACCAAGCTGATTTTTGGGGTCAAAAATTCGAAAATGCAAATGATACCTCATTCGAAAGGGCTCTTCGAGCTGAGTCGAATGACACCAAAATCAACGAAATCCGACTTGATTTGACAAAGTTATGATCGTTTGTTTTGACCACTTCCACAAGGTTTTCGCGGAAAAAAGTTTTTGCCGCTGCGGAGGAAGCCGGGCATGTCGAGCGGAACGACGGCCGCCGCTTCGCTACGGTCGCCGCGAGCGAAGCGAGCACGACCGCAGCGAAGCACGGCCATCGTGTAGCGAAGACCATGCCCGGCCTACCCTCCGTAGCAGCACAAAAACAGTTTTTCCAGCGAAGATTCTGTTGGTCATAATTTTGTCAAAAATCATCCAATCGAGCTGATTTTGGTGTCATTCAACTCAGCTCGTCGAGCCCTTTCGAATGAGCTATTATTTGTATATTCGAATTTTTCACCCCAAAAACAGCTTACTCCCCCTGACCATTTTGAGCCCGATGAATTTTTTAATCTTCAAAAAAATGCCTTTGAGCACCGTTTTGAGACCTTTTATAGTGTTTTTTGAACTCAGCACATTTTATTACACTAGAAAAACGGTGTTTTCGTTGTGTTGCTAAGGTGAACCCTTACCAGATTTTTTTGTTTAAAATTAATTTTAAATTAATTTTTATTAAAGTTCATCATGTTTGGAAATGCAGCAATTAACAAAATGTAAAGATTTTGTTAATTATTGGCCGATACAAGAATTAATAAAAGAAATTTCTCGTAATAACAACGAGAAATCTCCTCTTCTCAAAAAGCGTTCAATAATTATTTGTTCTTCTTCTGAACAACAAAAAACAACAACAATTCCTGTCCGCATCTCTTATCTTTATTTAATTAATACATTTTCGCCTCTTTTTGCCAGAATTTGCAAAGAAATGGTGGAAAAAGAGTTGGTTAGATTTAAATAAAATTCTGTAAAAAATTTTTTATTTAAAATTTCAGGTAGCCTTTGGTCTCCTCAGCAATTCTTCTCTTCTTTTTCTCTTTCCAAGTGGCCCTCTCTCTACAAAGCTTGACATCCCTGCTCGCGATGGTCCTTTATTGCATTGTCTTTTTATTTCCAATTTTAAAGAACTTAAAAGCAAATTTGAATTATATAATTTTGAAAAGTAAATATTTATTTTTTATTTAATTTTTTTAATTTATTTTAGTATTCCTCTCCATCCTTCTTCAATTGACAAATTTGATGGCAATGATTCAAAAATTATATCTGAATTGAACAATTACCACAAGGAAAGTAAAGTGCCAATAAATTCCAAATTATTACAACCAAAACAATTAGAATCTATATTTACACCTAATCAACGTCCTCCTGGAGGAAAACCTGTAACTCCTTATATTCCAACACCTTCTACTAAATATCCACAACAATCTTCAATTAATCGACGTTTTCCTTCTGCTTCTCCAAATTTTAATTCTTCGAATAGTAGACCTTCAAAGCAATACTTTCCTTCAAGTCAACAACAACAACAATTCCATCCTTATACTCAACAACAACAACAACATCCACCTACAACATCTACTAATTCTTCTAATTTCCTTTCAATGCTTCTTATGCCCCCTCCCCCACCTCCTCCTCCTCCTCCCCCACCTCCACCTGAATCTGAGGATATTTCTCCTCCAATAATTAGCGATAAAAATAAAATTATTTCTTCGTCAACTTTGGAACGTAGACAAAAAAATAAGGCAATGATTGCAAATGCTTTTGAACAAATTCGAAGTATTGGAAAGACTTCTTTGGTTTGTCTAATAATGACAAATCCTTTTTTAAATGTTTTTTAAACCTTTTAAGAGTGAAGGAGGGACATTTTCTTCAAAAATTTCTCAAACTTCATTAGAACAACAAAAGACTCAACAAAAACAACAATCAGATAATTTAATTAGAGATCCGAGATTGTCTAAACGTTTAACTGAATCACAACAACCTCTTCCACCACCACCTCCTCCTTCTAGTTCTTCTTCTAAAGAAATTTTTGAAAAGAAAAATGGAAATGTGAAAATTGAAGAAATTGATGAAGAAAAAGTTGATAAAGATATCAAGAAAGGACCTGTTGAGGTATTAAGTATTTTTAACAAAAATTAAATTGAAGGGATTCCTTTTTCGGAAAAGCAGCAATTTATTGGAACCTTTAAATGAAAAAATTCCTCAAATTTTTATTAAAAATTATATATTTATTTAGGCCAATATCAAAAATGAGCCAACCGAAATTTTGCATGAAACTTTGCCAATGGATATTAGTTATGGAGGTGATGCACTTGCGACGTCTTTACAAATGTATTTCTCATCGCCTGAGGAGCCAATGGAAGAAGATGAACAAATAAATATGTAAATTTATAAATAAATAATTTTAAAATGTTTGAAAATTTAGTGAAAACTCAACAAAAGAAAATAAAATTACTATTAAAGAGGGAAAGGAAATAAAAAAGGAACAAGAAACAGTTGACAACATTTCTGGAATTGCGGGTGGAGAAATGCCTATGGACTTATGTTAAAATAATTTTGAGATATTTTTATTTAATATTTTTTTTGATTCCGGAAATTACTTTTAGATTATTTTTTTGGAATTGATTATAGATTTTTATTTATTTGTTACAAAAAATTGTTTTCACTTTAGATATTGATTTTATATTTGGAATTTACCTATTCTTGTATCTTTTTGTTAAAAAAATTACAGCATTAAAGAAACACCCCCTACCTTGAAAAAAAAATTAAATTCTCTTGTTAACATTTTAATCTTTGACTAAATATATCAAAAATAAATTATTCTTTTATAATTTCTCTGTTGCTAAATTTATTAGATTTTAATTTTCTGAATTTTAATTTTTTTTAGAATTATGGAAAACGTTAATCTTTGCAAAATTTGCCGAGCAAATATTATTGAATTAATATCTTCAAATGGCACAACAAATAAAATAAATTTATTAGAATCTTCTTCAGATAATTGTGCTTTTTGTTTTAGTTTATTATGTGATGAAGAATTACACGAACAAATAGCAAATGAATCTTCGAAAAAATTTTTGTCGGAAAAATTTGATGGAAATACTTTTATTTTAGCCATAAATATGCCAATTACTCAAATTTTTCGTGAAACAATTTTACAAAAAATATTTGATTATGGAAGATGGGCACCTGGTTCAATGTCTCCAAAAGAATTACTTTCACGTTGCTTAATGGGAAAAATAGCTGAGGTTTTTTTTAATTTTTATCTAATTCAGTGTGGTTTTAGTTGTAGTAATTTGGCCATAATTAGTTTTTCTATTTGATATTTAAGTAACCATTTAAAGATGCTACCTTTTAAAAAATTTGTCTTTCGATTTTTCATAACCTTTAATCTGGCATTTTAAATTTTTGATTTATTTTTCAGAGTTTTAATTTTCTAAAAAAATTACTTCTAGATAAAACCCTCTTAAATTCTAGAAAACAAAACTTCGTCCAACACTTAATTCTGATTTAATTTTGACTGTTTCTTTTGAAAATGATGAATTTATGGAAAGTGATTTTAATTTTGCTTTACTAAATTTTCCGAATGAATTTACTAATTCTACAAATAAAAAAAGAAGAAAATTAAATAATGAAAATAATACATACAGAAATCTTTTAAATTCTAATTCTGATCTTTCTCAATTGTTAACTAAAGTTAAAGTTCGTTCATTGTCAATGACTAACGAGATTGCACGGTTAATATTTTTTTAATTAAAAATTACTTTTTGAGTAAAAAAAGTGATAAATATTTAATTGATGAAATAAAATCTCGTTTTTGCCTGTCCTCATCCATAAATTTTATTTCGGATGAATGACCGTTAAATTCAATTTTTTAAAATTTCTTTTCTTCCAAATTCGATGCGAATTACTTGAAAATGTTTATTTTACATTTTCTTTCTTTTTCTGTCAACCTAAAAATTATTATCACTAATTATGTTTTAATTAATTTTGTGAATAATTCTTTAATTTTTTTTATTTTTTTTTGGAACTACAAAATGCTTTCACCAACTAAACGTTGCAAATTTACTATTTCGATTGAACGTGATCCAATTTTCATAGCTGGCCGTTATTGCAAATTTTCTAGAAATCTACCTCAATCTGCTTGGGGATTTGATGGAGAAAATGGACAAAATGGAGGATCTGTAAATATTTTTTAGATTTAAAATTTTGTTGATTTTTTAAAGGTTGGTGAACGAATTACTGATGTTTTGGTTAAACATTTTGGAGCAAATTCTAGTCGGTTTACGCCTTCTGGAAGAGAGGATGTTGATGTTAGAATGTTAGGAACTGGGAGACCTTTTGTTGTACAATTATTAAATGCTAGAAGAACTTCTTGTTTAAATTATAAAAATTCTACTGAAAAATTGGTTAGATTTTTTAAAATAATTTTTAAAAAATGGGGGAATTTGGGGGTAGGGTTAAAAATAATTTTTTGGTTTTGTTGAATCTTCCTTTTGGTAATAAAATTGTTTTTAATTAAATTTGAAAAATTGAAGCGTTATTTAAAAGGACACACGGAAAATTTGGCAGTAAAAATAAATTTTTTTAGCTATTTATTTTTCTAACTAGAATTTTTCTTTATCATTTTTTATTTTTTAGCAAGAATTAGCAAATGAAATCAATTCAGATCCAAGAAAAGAAGTTGTTGTTAATTCACTTGCTCAAGTTAATGCAAAACAAGCTTTAATATTAAATGTTGGTTTAGAAGGTTTTTAATTTAATTTTTAATAAAAAGTTTTAAAATTTTTAAAAGAAAAAAGAAAAGTTTATTCGGCTCTTTGTTATTCTAAAATTCCATTAAAAGATGATTTTATTGAAAAACTTTCTTCAAAATGTCCAGTCGAAATTTTACAAAAAACAGCAATTCGAGTACTTAAAAGGCGTCCTTTGCTTGATCATCAAAGAACAATTTTTTGGATGAAAGCACAAAAATTGGATTCTTTTCATTTTCAGTTGAGATTACAGGTAAATTAGTAATTAATTTAAATAAAATATATTATTACAAAAAATGTAAAATATTTCTAAAATTCAATTGAAAATCCTTCCTTGCATTTTCGGTTTCTGACTGAGCTAGAAGTCTAGCGGGTACTTTAGTGGGTTTTTTTGTAGGTACTAAATTTCAACTTTAGAATCGATAGTTCATTTCTAAACATTAATTAATAAAAAGTTTTCCATATTTTTTGAGGGAATTTTCTTTACTTCATATTTTCTATTTTTTTAAAAATCTTGTAGGATTTTCTTGGCAGTTTAAAAGAAAATTTCTAAAAAAATATTTTTTAAACAGACTCAAGCAGGTACTTATGTAAAAGAATTTGTACATAGCGATTTTGGAAGAACACGGCCATCTTTAGCCGAATTAATGGATTTAGAGTTGGGCACTGTGGATATTTTAAGATTGGATGTTTTGTCTGTTGAATTAGAATGGCCCCCATTAACATCAACAATGGCTCTTCAAAATGAAAAAGAAAAGAAAGAAAAAGAAAAAAATTATTTAAAATAAAAAGAAATAATAATTGGTTTTTTTATAAATTTATATTTGTTTTTAAATTTTTTAAATTAAATAAATTGTTAGAAATTTATTAAAATTATTGTCAAGTAAAATAACGATAAATACTCTCTTTTATCTGTCCCTCAAAATAAAGTAAAACTCAAGTGAAAACTTTAAAGAATATGCAACATGTAACAAAAGTGTTTACTTTAAACCTCAAGTTTTGAGAGTTTTAACTACTAAATTTCTTCAAAAAATTTTCTCTAAATTATTTAAATATTTATGAAAAATTAAAAGTTTTTTTTCTCCCAAAGTTCGAACAAAATTCATTTTGATTTTAACGGTTTTTTTCCTTTTTAGGAATTAATTGTGTTTTCAAAAATTATTTAAAAATGTATTAAATACTTTTAAAAATATTCTTAAAAATATTTAAAAAAAGTTTTTTTGAATCTTTTTATTTAACTTTTTCCCAAAAACTATTTTCTAAAGATCCTTTTAATCCTCAGTTTTTTGGATTTAATGATTTGTTTCTTTTTTAATTTTAATCTCCCAATTTTATTTCTTAATTTAAATAATCAATTAACTAAATACCTAAATAAATATTAAAAAATGAATATGTACATATGCAGAAATTGAAAAAAATTTTTGGAAATAAAAATTATTTTATTTTAACTTTTTCCCAACTACACTAAATTAGCTTTGTTAAATAATATATATTTTGTTTATAGCTTTTCTTTTTTCTTTTCTAAATTTTTTACTTCAATTTAAACAAAAATCTCCCCAAAATTCTTTCTTTTTATTTTTTCAACTTTCTCTTTATTTTAATTTTTTTCTATTTTTAGCTTAAAATAATATTTAGTTTTTTTAAATTCTTTTTTTTTGTTAATAAAAAGTCTTTGCCCTCTTTTCTGTAATTATTGCCATTTCTGGGGTTCTTTTGAAAAATAAATTTTAATTTTTGTTGAATGAATTTTCTGATTCTGTTTTTGACATTATTTAAAGATGAAAATATATATTTATTTGTTTTTAATGATTTTAATCATTTAAAAATAATTTCTGCTAATTTTTGCAAATAAAAAAGAAAAAAATATTTTTTAATTAATTAAGTTGTGATTGTTTTTGTTTTTTAAATCTTATATCAGCTTTATCGGCCTTGACATCTTCCAATTTCTAAAGAATTTCTAAATATATTTTAAATTATTCTGAAAATTTCGAAAATGGAAATTTTTTTTGTTTTTTATGAAAAAATTATTTTTTTTTGTAATTTATATCTGTGTGAAATGTTTGCAACATTATTCTTTGGATTTTCAAATAATTATATTTAAATTATTTATTTTTAAAAAAATATTCTAAAAATATATTAAAAATTATTATTTTTTCTTTTTCTTGAATGTAATTTTAATTTTCTAAAAAAATCTTTCTTTCTTTTTCCCAAAATAATATTTCTTATTTAAATTATTTTTTTATTTTAAAATATCATTATAATTATTAATGTAACAAAAGTTAATTAACTTTAAAAGGCTTAATTTTGTTAAAATGTAGCAAGTAAAATATTTAAATAAAATGATAAAAAAAAGAGAAGGGGGGGGGGGGGTGAATAAAAAAATAATTTTAATTTATTTAAATTATTATAAAATATTCTTTGAAGGGAGTAGAAGTATTTTTGTTTTTATAAATTAATTTTAAATCGAAAAACAAAAAATCTAATTAAATTAAAAAGATACACACTCCCCTCTTCCAAATCCCCCTCCTCTAAAATTATTTTAATATATTATTTCCCCTTCCAGTTAATAATTATTATTATTAATTTTATTTTATTCACTTTTTTACTTTTTCCAATTGTTAAAATTAGCTCCCTTATATTTTTACGTCAATTCCTTTTTGCTTAAACATTTTTTCTTTTATTTACTTAATTATTTTGGAATATCTGCTTTTTTAAGAGATTTTCTTTTTTTTTATTAATTTAACATCATTATTTATTTCTTTTAAAATTTATATTTATTTATAATTTTAATTTCCGCTTGGAAAAGTTTTACATTTTTTAAAGTTTAATAATTATATATCCTTTTTATGTATATTTAATTTTTAATTATTATATTTAAATTGAAAGATCTCTCCTCTCCTCTCTCAGTAGAAAAAAATTTTGTTTTACACCACCTACACTTATTTTAAATTTATTTTAATTATTTTCTTTTTTTATTTGAATTAAATTAAACATTAAATTAATTAAAAAATATTTTTTAAGAGGGGAAAAGGAGGTATTTTTTGTTTTTTAAATAAAAATTATATTTATTCATAAAAGGTTTATAAAATTTTTAATGAAATTTTTGTCTAATTTTGTTTTGCATTTACCTATATTTAAAAAATAAAAGTTTTAAGAAGTCAAGTTTTATAAAGTTATATTTTTATTCTAAATATATTTCAGAAATTAAATAAAAATTAAAGAAAAAATTTAAATAAATAAGCTTTTCACATACATATAGAGGAGTTATTTATATTATTTTTTAAATTAATATTTTTAAAATTAATTTTATTGAAATAAAAAAAACTACAAAATATTTAAATAATCTACATATACACTTTTTAAATTAAATAAATAAATTTATTTGTAATTCATTCCTTTTTCCTTTTTTTAATTAAAATTTATTTTTTATATTAAATATTTTATTGTTTTAAATCTCCGGATTTTATTTTAATATTTTTTTATTCTTTTATTTTAATTAAATATTTAATTTGCAATTCTAGAATTTAATTTCTTTTTCCCCTTATTTTAAGAGTAATCTTTAATAAAAAGAAATATCAAAAGCCCAACAATTTTTTGTCATTTTAGCGTGATTTTTAGATTCTTTAACAAAAAATTCCTTTTTTTAACTAAATAAATATTTTAAAAATTAAAAAGGAAAAAAATGAAAAAATTTTTAGAGGAACGAGATTCCTTAAATTTTTTTCTTTTTATTTAACTCCCAAAAGCCCAAAAATGATTTAACTTTGTCTCTTTCCGGATTTTAAAAAATTCTTCTTTTTTTCTCCTAAAATTGTTTAGTCTCCATTTCGTGATGATTATATTTATTTGGATATTTTATTTTCTTTTTTTTTCTTGTTCATTAGCTAAAAAGAAATTTTTTTTAAAGAAAATATTTAAGGATTTATTTTCAATTATTTATTTAGACTTTTAAATGGATAAATTAACTACAGCCAAACAATTATTATTTAATAACCAAACAAATAATTATTTAAATAAACAAGAGGATATTTTGGTGGTTGATTATGGAGTAGAAGATGATGATAGTTATTTAAATGAGTATGTTGTTGATTAATTAGAGGGGTAAACACAACTTCGATATAGATCTCTCTCTCCCCTCCCCTTCCTCTTGAAGGGGCCAACCATTAGATGGTCCTACATTCCGTTCTCTTTTGGGGTCCTAAAAGCCGAAGGATATGTGGCACATTGAATAAAATTATTAGAACTCCCAGCATTTTGCGTTGCTTATAGAAATATTTGCTAAACAATTTTTTTCAATTTATTTAATTAAAATTTATTAAAGATTGACGGACGAGGAATATATAGATTTTGTAGCAGATTTTTTAAAGCCAACCCCAATAGAATGGGTTTTTGTTGTTCTCTTTTTTATTTTAATGGTTGTTGGTATTTGTGGGAATTGTTTGGTTGTTTATGTTGTTTCTAGGTTTTTTTTTGGAGAAATTTTAATTTTTAATTATTTTCTTTTATTTAAGGAATAAACATATGGTTGGTTTTTGAATTTTAAATTAATTATTTAAATTATATTTTAGTGGACATCAATGAATCTTTTTTTAACAAATTTAGCTTTGTCTGATTTACTTGTTCTTGTTAGTTTTCTTTTATTTTTTGGCCCTCATTTCAATTTAATTAATTTTTAAGGTTTTTTGTTTACCTCCAACAGTTTTAAATGATATTACAAAAACATTTTGGTTATCTGAAGGGTTTTGTAAGGCAATGCTTTTTGTACAGGTAAATATTTTTAAATTATTTAAACATATAGTTTCTATTTTTGGAATTAATTTATTAGAGTACATTTTTAAATATGTCACATAATTTTATATGTGCAAAGGACAGAAAAGAATATTTATATTAATGATGTATTTTATTTAAAAGAAAAGATTATTTTATTAAATAATTACCGGAAATTCTTTTAAATATTTAATTAAAATATACGGAAATATTGAATAATTAAGAGAAGGAAGGGATGGAAATGAAAAAAAAAGAATTTCGAGACAAGAGTTAAAAATGATTTTTGGACAATTAATTTTTAATTTACAAATATACCTAATCCGCATTACAAAAGAAAATCCCCCCCCCCTCTTTTTCAAATAAATTATTTAAAAATTAAAATTAACAAATATTTAAAGAATACATCAGTTTATGTCTCAGTCCTAACATTAGTAGCAATATCATTAGAACGTTGGAAAGCAATATCAAAGCCTTTAAGCATCGCTTTACCTTCAAAAACAACTTGCCAATTTATTTTATTTATTTGGTTATTTGCTGCATTTCTTTCACTTCCAGAACCTTTTACTTTAAAAACATTTTCTGCAGAATATGCAAGAAAAAATTTAAATACAAAAGTAAAAAATCCTTTAAAAGATTATTTATTTATATTTTCATTTTAGTGGGGTACTCGTTGTAAAGAAAGTTGGTCTCCAAGTTTTCAACAAAAATATCAATTAATACAAACATTAGTTCTTTTTATTGCTCCTTTACTTGTTATATCAGCATTATGTGTACATATGAATATTGTTTTAAGGCAAAAAGCTCTTCAGGTAAAAAAATATATTTTCTAATTTCTCTTTTAAAATTCCATTAATTTTAAGTCCTTAACCAAAGTTTATTATTTTATTTAAATATTAGCTCATTCGGACTAACAAATCGAGCATAACCACGGCCATAGCGGAAACATATACCACCTACCCCCCCCCCTCCCCACCTTTTTTAATCATAACTCAGAAAGCTTATTTCAAATAAGCTAGCTAAACCGATTTTTTAAAGTTGCTAATATAATGGATTGAGGAGGAGGGGGGGGGGGTTTAAACCAAATTTAAACCTCTCTATAATTTAAAATATTTTTTTATTTTTAATATTTTATTTATAATTTAAAAATAAACAGCAGATTGGTTCTCGCCATTTACGTGAAAGACAAAGAGCAATGAGAATGCTTATTGCTGTTGTTCTTGTTTTTGCTATTTCTTATATGCCTGTTCATTTACACAACATTGCCGCGTAATTAATTATTTTTGAATTAAAATTATTAAAAGATCTTTAAAATTTCTCTCGATTCTTTCGCGATTTTTGAACCTATTTTGGCACTTAAAAACCTAAAATAGGAATCTATTTCTCAATTTTTCGGGCCTAAAATGTCTGATTCTATTTATTAGATTTGGTATTTATTTAAATAAAAAATAGGATAAACTAAATTTTTAAATCAAGAAAAAAAGTTTTTTTTTCTAGAGCCTTTCAATTTGACCGTTGGGGAAGTGATGAAGATGAACAACAGCAACAACCTTCATTAATATTAATAGCTTTAAGGAAATTTATTCCTCGAGTAATGAGTTATTCTTCTTCTGTAATTAATCCAATTACTTATAATTTTATGAGTGGTAATTTAATTTAATTTAATTAATTTTTTTATTCAAAAAAAATTTTTTAAAGAAAAATTTCGAAAAGAATTTCGTCGTGCCTGTTGTTGTGGAGAACAAAGAAAGGAGTCTTTAAATAGAAAAGAGTCAATGATGGCATTTAGAAGGCCTTCATCTTTTTCACCGGCAAATGCACAAAGACATCATATACCTTTATCTAGAAGATGTACAGCCCTTTCACAATCATCTGCTGCACAAATGCTTTAGAAAGAAGAGTCTAGCAAGCAAGAAGAAAATTAAACCTTCGAGTTTAATGACAATGATTGCTAAGCTTCAATTACGGATTCTCTACTAACAAAGTTTCCGAAAAGAAAACTTTGCTTTCTCTTCTATCTCTTACAGATCTTTAATTCAAGCCTAAAGTGTTTTAAATGTTGCCAGATGAATTTTAATTTTAAAAATTTTAATTTTAAACATTAATTTAAAATAAATATATTGCCTAAACTTTTGATCGTGAGCTACCTTGTGAAGACTTTCTAAGGTTTTTTGATCTCGATCTTAAATTCAAACATGGTTTTGATTTTTTGGGGTTAAAATTTAATATTCAAATAAATGAAAAATAATTTATAAAAATATTTCTGTTATAAAATTTTATAATATCAATTAGAAAAAAATTATATTTATGTAAATACATTTAATAAATTAAATTTAAAAAAAGGAATAAAAATTTAGTAAAATTAAAAAAAAAGAAATTATCAAAAATAGCAACAGCAAAAATTGAATAAAAAATATTTTTTAGGTGAAAATTACTAAAAATATTTCTAAAATGAACAAATTAATAGTCAAATTTAAAAATAAATAAAATTATCAACGGGCAGTTTAATTACTTTTTTTGCCAGGTAAAAGGGGAATTAAATTTGTGGAAAAATTGGGGATAAATAAAGTTTAATTAAATAAAGAAAAAATATTTAAAAAATAAATAAATATTGCTTTTTGTGACTTTAATTGAAATTAATTGAAATAAATATTTACATATTTCTTTTCTCTTTTTTAAAGGAAGAAAGAATAGTATTTTTAAAAATTAATTAGCCCCATCACGCAAACACAAATTTAATGGTTGTTCCTCTTCTTCATCATCATCTTCAACATTATCTTTATTTTTTTCTTCTTCTTCCACAACAATTACTAAATCCTCCTTTTCCTCTTCCTCTTCTTCTTCTTCCTTTTCATCTAAAATTGAAATTAATGGAGGCCTTTCAAGTAATAAAGCCATTTCTTTATGTCTTTCTCTTAAACTTAATCCATTATTTAAATTATTATTAATTGTTGGAGGTATTGTCTGTTGTTGTTGTTCTAAAACTTGTCGAAGTATTGGCATATCTAAATATTTTTTAATTAATTTTTCAAAAAAATATTTATTTTTTTACCCAATTTTTTATTTATTTGTTGTTGTTGATTATTATTAATTTTAATAATTTCCTCTTCTTTTTTGTTAATTTCTGGTGATAATATTTTATTTTTAAATTTATTATTTTCTTCTTCATTTTCTAATATTTTCCTTTTTCTATTATTTTCAATTAAATTTATTTTTGGAGAAAAAAGTTCGAAAGGAATATTTTTGCAAATATTGGCTTTTAAAAAATGCGAATAAAGTTCTTTACACATTTTGAGACTTTCAAATAATGATGCTAAATTTTGTCGATCCTAAGAAAAAAAATTATTTATTTGAAGAAATGAGTAAAAGTTTTATTAAGAAAATTTTTTTATTTAAACTATCCAAAACAGAAAACACTCCAAAACTCAATAAAATTTATTGAGTCACAAAGGACAAGTTTTTGATTATTATTCCATGGTTAGGGACTACATATTAACTATCTCTTTATATAGGTATATTGTAATATGTATTAATGATCTGGCGTCGAAGGCGAAAGAATTTTTGATTTTATACTCAAATTTAAAAAGAATTATTTTTTACCAATAAATCAGTTCTCAATGAAGAAGGCCCAAAAGGTATTCGTTGTTGTTGTAGTCCAGAAACATGTAAAGAATAATTTAATAAGCTCGAAAATTTTTCTCTAATTCGTCTACAGACAGCTTGTCCCAATTGGTCAGATTGTTCATCCCAAGCATTTATAAAAGTATTTGCTGTCATTCCATTAAATGATGCTGTTGAGGTTGCCCCTCCAGAAGCACATTCCCCTGCACCTTCTAATCGACAAAGACAAACAGCTGCACAAATAGCTAATTCTTTATCTGATAGAGGTAAGTCCGTTGGTCTACGAGCTGCTCTAAAAATTTGTATTTGAAAATATTTATGCCTATAATTAACATAATTCTCTTGGGGATTAAGAGTTTTGATATTAAAAGGTTAAATTTAAAGGAACAGAGATTATAAAATTGAGGATAACCTTAGAAGAAATATAAAAAGATATTGCTTACTAATAGTGAATAATTTTAACATAAAAATTAATTTACCTTATTCTAATGATTAATTCAACTGTACAGTCACGTAGGGCAGAAAAGGAAGAAGTTGGAAGAAGTAAAGCTAATGGAATATTAGCCAAATCAAAAAGTCTATCATTATTTGGAAATAAACGAAGTGAACAAAATCGAAGAAGAAGAACGGGGTATAAAGATTCCTTTAAATTTAAAAATTTTATGAAAAAATTAAAAAAAAAAGTTTGGAGTTTTTTTAAAATTAGAGGATATTTATCGACCTTCCAATCTCGATAGCCAAGAATTGAGAAGAGAAATTAATAACATTTCTTAATTTAAAAACATAGAATGATCCACAGATAAAATCTAAACCCCCTGCCTAGAATGTAACTATTAGTCGGTTATTGTAGATATTAGAATATCAATAAATGGTATCCTCATAGAAAACCTCGAGTACCCCCCATCAGGTACAGAAGTCCGATCACTCCGGTCTATATAAACGATTGATATATTGTCCGGTAACCATTAAGAGAGAAAGAATGAAGTAAAGATTTAATTTTAAAAATATTTTACTTTTAAAACTTGTGCTTGATCATCTATCCTCAACAAACGGAAACCTCCAATATTTTCGGCAAAACGAACAACAGCCTTTGCCAATAAACATAATTTATTACTATCAATAATTTTTTCTTCTTCAACATCATTATTTTCTTCTTCTTTTCTTTTTAAAATAATTCTTAAATCATTTTCCAATTCTTTCCATCCTTTTTCTAATTTTTCTAAAAGACGTTCTTCATTACTTAATTCAAAATTTAAATGCTCAAAAACAGAGCGAACTGAATCTCTTCTCATTTCTTCTCTTAACTTTTCTTTTTCTCTTTTAGGGACACGACCGTAACGAACACCTAGAAAATTAAGTTATTATTTAGAGAAAATTTACAAAAAAAACTCTTCAATCAACTCAAAATTTTAAGAGATTTATTTTAAATATTCGAGTTTCTAAAATAACGTCCACAAAACAACGCAGAATCTGATGGTTTAAATATATTGAGGAGCCAGTAATACTTCGGAGGTCACCCCCTCCCCTTTCAATTTTTCCCTAACCATTTCAAGCTTTTTTGTTTTGGTATATAATTTACTACATATCATTCGAAAGAGCATCTCCAGTTATACTTTATGACTCTGAACAAAATTATGTGCTTAATCCTCGCTGGAAGCTTTTTGTGCCGCTGCAAGGGTAAAACAAATAGTCCTAAGTTTATTTAAGTTCAATTTTAGTGATATATAATTTATCATAAAATGAGAAAAAAGTTAAAAGAAAAAGAGATAAAAGGAGGGCGATTTCCGAAATATTACTGAGGAGCCTATTGAATACATCAGTATTTTAGCCTATTATGCTCAAAAAATTAAATATATTTTCCCTTTATTTTCTCATTTTTTACTTCCCTCTACTTTTATTTCCATTTGTCCTCAATCCTTCAATTCCATCTAAATTCTGTTCTGCGCATCGACGCGTTGAACTCCAAATAAAACGACCTTGGCCGATTGATAGAAAATACAAAAAAAAGAAAAATAGTAGGTCGTTTAGAGAGGAGATTTTAAAAAGAGAAAAAAATTATTAGAAGAGATTGTCGAGGCCATAGTCATTTTTCCATCACAAAAGATATAAAAAAGAATTAAAAAATAAACCGGAAAGGAAGGAAAAATAATTTTTAAGTGTGAAGTAGTAAATGGAAAATTGAAGGCCAACCAAAATTGAGAGGAAAAGATGGAACAGCCGGTCGAATTGCCAATGATTTTTTAAATAAAGATATAAGAATGATTGTTATGTTATAAATATATGTAGGTATTATTTTAGCAAAAAGGACAAAGATTACTTTAAGAGTAGCGTTCTTAAAGGCAAGATTATTATTATCAAAGATATATTATAATAGCTAGCATAACAGTAGTTAATAGTAGGGTGATGTCGTGGCCGACTTTTTGACTTTTAAGTCAAATCCTTTTGATTAGTTTTGACTTAAGGTCAAATCCTTTTGAGCGGCTGGTCAAAGCTCAAACCTTTAGCGCGAGTTAGTGCGGTAAAAGCTGACCAACCTGTACCTGTAGGAGAAGAGGGAAAACATTGATGTCGCGGGCGTCCCACTCCTTCTCCCTCTCCTTCCCCCACCTCATCTCTCTCCCTCTGCTTCTCAGGAAAATTGTCGTGGGGTGGCGTGGGTCTGGCAAAACCAAAAGGAAGAGGGCATATCAGGGATCGCGCGGCAAAACCTAAAGGGAGTGGACAACTTAGCAGAGTCTTGGGGTGGAGTAAAAAGAAGAGAAGACAAGAATTGTGTTGGAAGGGTCAGACAAAACGATAGAGTATGTGCATTTATTTGTGAGGAAAATCAAAATGGAGAGGAGAATTTTTGTGGAGAGGTACGATAAAAGAAATTTGGGGAGGATGTGTCAGACAATAGGAAATATTTAATTATGAGGAGTGAGGGAAAAAGAACCCATTTTGAATGTGGACATCATCGTCGCGGGTGGCAATAACTTAAATGGATAAAATAACCTTGTAATCAAATAGTGATGAGAGGGTAGAGAAAGTGGTTTAAGAGGTAATTTGTGAAACATCGTCGTCGTGGCCGACTTTTTGACTTTTAAGTAATCCGTTTGATTGATTAGATGATCAAATTCCAAACCTTGGGTAGTGCGGTAAATGTTGTTAAACTGACCCTTCTCTTATCAAGTCTCAATTTATAAGAGTTAGAGGAATCGGTATCGTTTTCGTTCTTTCTCCTTTGCTCCTTTTCCTTCTCTTCTCCTCCTCTCTCCTCATCCTCACCTTTCATTTTACCTAACTTTTTTCTGCTACTCCTCCTCCTTTCATCTTTTCCTCTCTTCCTTCTCTTCTATCCTACTCCTCCCATCTTCTCCTCTACTTTCCTCCTCACTGAAACCACATCTCCTCTCTTCATCCTACTCCTTATTTTATCTTCTCTTTCTTTCTCCTCCTCCTCACATTTTTTCCTCTATTTCTTCCTCCTGCTCCCTTCTACTCATCTTCTCCTCTCTGTTGCTACTTCGCCCTCATCTTCTCTCCTTCCATCCTCCTCCTCTCTCCTTTTCCATTTATTACTATAACATCCTATTTTTAGTATGAGAGGATGAAGGTGGCGGAGGTAAAGTCTAAAATGAGAGGACATAGGTAAAATTGTGGGAAGATAAACGAACATTCGCTAATATTGAGGAAAAGACAATACCAAAGGAGGGAAAGAATGCTATGTAAACACATAATTAAGTTAAACAAACCCCTTTGATGTGTCTGACAATCAACATCGCCGAGTGATGGGTTCCAAAAATTAAAAAGATGAATAAGGGCATATCGGCAGCGTGTGGTGGTTGAGGGAAAAAAGTGAGGATGCTATGATTTGTGGAGATCGGTGAATTTTTTGTGTGTGATTGAAGGGTAATTTGTACTCAGTGGAGAAAAAGTATTTTCTAAATTTGAAGTGTCATTTATCTGTTAATTACTTTATTACAATCTTATACCCACCAATAATTGTTCTGGTATTCATCAAGTGATTACGTGGGTTGTTACTGAAAGTAATCTATTACATCACCGAATCATCAAATTGTTTTTTTGTAGTTAACACATTGCTATTACATTTTTGTAAATTATTGTTGTTTTTTTTATAAAAACATGTGCAACTTTAATGTTTAAAAGTAGTAGATTTAAGGGAGAAAAGTGCATATTTAAGTGTTAGAAGATACAATAAGCATAATTAACGTTTAGAAGTTGTTGATTTTAGGGAGAAAAGTGTATATTTAAGCATTACAAGTTGTAAAAAGCATAGTTTGGGGTGGTGGCACGACAATTGTCCCACTGTACAATTGTCATGGAGCCGTTTGGGGTTTGACGTACTTAATTTTAGGGGAAAAAGTGCATATTTGGACAAAATAAAATGCATTTTTTAAATTTTATTTAAATCATATATTCTAGGTATGTGCGCGTGTTTTGAGGGGTGTGTGCATGTGTTTTAAGGTGATTAAAGTTGTAATCACCTGAAAACTGAGGTATAAAAAGTTGGAGATTCTTTCTAACATATTTAGTTACTCTTAAATTTTTATTGATTTTTTGCTTTATTGAATAATGGATAATCTTCCTACTAGAGGCGTACGATCGTTTTCTATTGATAATCTCCTTTCTAGAGATCAAACAGGAGAAGGAGCTTTAAAAGAATATGTTGAAAAACTTGAGGATAATATTCAATACATTGAAAAATTTAAGATTGTCAAAAGCTATTCAAAATATTTGATAAAGAATATTCCAGATGATCCGGAAACTCTTCTTGGTGGTATTTTTCAATATTGTTTCGATGAGGCCGTATCAAATGCGCAGGCTAAAGGAGTCAAACCAGAAATGCTGGGATGTACTCTAACTAGCGAGTTGCTCCATACGGATATCTGGATACCCCTTCGACCTATAACTGAAAACACATTTAATACTATGTTAAACCAGTTCTATAAAGTATCACAAAGTAAAAAAAGTTCAGGAGTAACACTTTGGGGGAAACCGTTTTCAGTTAATGTTATGATTGTAGATAAGAAAATTTGATCAAGGAAAACAATTTTGAAAAACTCTGCAAAAAGTTTCTTGTTTACAATCGGATTAATGAGCATAAATCAACAACATGCTTTATAATTCTAACATCCCTGGTTGAGTTAGATGAAAAAGTCGAATGCGAAGCTTCGAATGTGAAGCTTTGAACAAATAAAATGTAATTTTTATATTTTATTAAAATTTATGAATTTTAGGTATGCGTGAGTGTTTTTGGCATGCGCGTGTATTTTTAAGCCCTATGTGTTTTTGAACAAATTTTAAAAATTTTTTTAAAAAAGTTTTATTCAAAAAATAAATTGATACAAGTAATTAATTACCAAAGTTCAAAATTAGGAATTTCTAAGTCTTGATCTTTTTTCAAAATAATTACTGGGCTCTTCGGCTCTTCCGAAATTGTTAGCTTGTTTGACAGATCACTGGAAAGCTTATTCACCCATTTGTTAGCAAGTCGATCCTCTTGCTCAGGAACAAACTCGAGCAACTCCATTGGGTAATATCGGTCCTCTCCTCCAAATGGAAAGCGCTCAACGACACATTGCAAGTAAGGATAACGTAAACGAATCCTGTGTCGAGCATAAAAGTGAGCGGCAACGCTCACATTGTATGGAAAAGGTAATCTCCCATAAGCAACGAGAGAATTTCCTCCATGTCGGGTAAGGCCATCTATACGAAAAGTTTTCTTGAAGCCATTTTGATCCTCATAGGTCGTTTGGACTTTTCGACCAAGGATTTCCTTAAAGATAAGCACGCGGTTATCAGGATGGTTGAGGTGATCCCTTAAGGATTTTGCAGAGCACCCCAAAATTCGCGTGCATTCATCGATTACTTTATTGGAAGAGGAATGTGAATTCATTTTTTTTTAAGAATGATTTTTTTCCGAAAATTTTCCTCTTTTTATACTCCCCTTTTTTGATATTTTGAAAGTTTACATTTTGATATTTAGGTCAAATTTATACAGAGAATTGAATTTTAAATTTCCACTCATTTTCATTAATCATTTTAAAATTTTCTCAAAGAAAATGAGCTCCTCTCCAGAAGAAGAATTTATTAAATTTATGCACGGATCGTGCGAATATAGAGAATTTCACAAGAGGAAATATATGAACGCTTTAAGTCAGGCTATCAAAGATGGGGTTCAGCTAGATTTGGGAGCAAGATTAAGTGTACTTATCAACTACTTCAGAGCTGGAAAATGGTGCCATGATTGTCTAAAGTTTGTCTTGAGTCGTATGCAGTGCGAAATTATAGCCCCAAAAAATGAACATAATTTTAATTACGAATTTTATCTATGTCCAGATTGTTTTAAAATTACAGAAAGTTATCTTGAAATTCATAATAATTAATTGTTTATCATTTTATTTACAATTTTACTTACAAATAAATCTGTATTATTGATTGACTCTAATAAATTTAAATATTTGGGAAAGGAGTAGCCTTGGGATAAAAAATATATTAGGGAAATACAATGATAAGCACAATTATTAGATAAGGGCGATTGATACGAGTTTACATTTCTTTTTACATTTTTAAAATTTTTTAGAAAAGAGTTAAAAATACAAGAGCTTATAGGGAGTGCTAGGCTATCAAAATAAAATATTTGCTCTTTTTCTAAGTAAAGTGTGATCCAGTGCGACCCTTCCTTCTCATGAGGATCCAAATTCACAATAAGAGTAGTTGGTCTTCTTAGGCTATTAGGAGAAGGGAGCAAGTCACAAGGGAAGCACCCCTCGAAAATTTTGCTCGTCTTTTGATTTGCTATCAAAATTTGAGTTATCTGGCTGCTGTACATTGTTTTGTAAAATATTTAATTTAACCCAAAGTATTGATCGAAGTTGATAAATAATTAGACTTATAATAAGGAGTGCATACAAACAAATCATTCCCCAACAAAATATGTGTCCATAAATATCTCCTGGTGTCTCTTTACATAATTGAATGGGAGGTAGACTACCAAAAGGTTGAGGAGCAGAAATATGAGGAGGAGGAGGTATACTTGAAGCAGTATTATTTCTCTTTGGGGGATATCCTAGTCTACGTAAATATTCTCTATACTCAGGAAGATTTTGAACATCTACACTCCCATCAGTACTTAGAGTATTTACACAGGGAGTAAAAACTCGAATTAAAAATAAAACTTTGGCAAGTCTTTTAAAAAACATATTTATTTAAATGAATAGAAAATGAATAATTTTGAGGTTTATATAGTGGTATCGCTTGTTATCGATCGATTTTTATCCAACATTATTAAGGCATCTGTTTCTCCCATTACTATCAGCATGACTCCGCCTTCTGGAACAGCCTGACTAAATTTAATATTTACAGCTGTTGACCCATTTTTTATTAGATCGAAAGTCCCGCCATTATCTTCACCACTATTCGTAAGATTAAAAACATAGATACAGTGTGTTCTCCCATATTGCTGGTATGTTATTCCATTGTTCTCAGGTGTATCAGAAAATCCTATAGCATCATTCATGTCATGAAATGCTCTCACATATCTATTCGATCCATAGTCAAAATCATATGGAGATTGGGGATATGAACGACCGTTCGCTATAATACTAATCTCCCTTACCCTAAAAGGCTGAAAATTGAAAGGACTCCGCTCTTGTGTCCCTACATAATCGGAGTTGGCGACTAATCCTAAAGTAATTCGTCGTGGTATTTGATCCATGAATAGATTGGCATGAAACTCATATCTTCCCTGACTGATGAATAATGGTTTCATCATTGTTTTCCTAATTGCATAACGAGCCGGTTTAACGTCAAGTCTCCTGGCAATATCAAGAGCAAGACCATCCATTAGGTCCAACTTTTTTACATATAATTTACAACTAACCACTTCAAAAATATAACGAGTAGGCTGAGCTCCAACAGGGAGAGGAGCAATAAGGAGAAATTTTGTTTCGTTAGGTAAAATTTCAATATCAACCTCGCAATGATTTACTAAATATTGAGGCTGATTGAAAAGGTCAGCATCAAGTTTTGAAATAAATTGTGCTGTTCTGCTATTAACGAACAAATTTCTTCTTGAATTAAAACTTGCTCCGGACTCCTGTGATACACCTGAATCGTAATAATACCCTGCTGCATTTAAATGAGAACTTTTTGCTCCTAAAGAGTAAGAGAGCTCATGAGAAAAATACGTCTTATAGGCGTAAAGAGAGTTTGAATTGAATATTTCGCGCCCATTTATACTTATTCTTATGTTATTAATAAAAGTGTTTCCAATCATTTGTATAGGAGCAACATTTTCATCAAGAGTAATATTTACAGGTTGTCCATTAGCATTTTCTTTACGGATTCGAAATTCAGTAAAAAGGTAACATTTGGATAAATCAATAAAATTTTCACTTGAGTGAATCTTAAAATGAAAGGGGGTGTCTGTTAAAGGATTACTTGGAAGGATTTCAAATGTTTTTGAAGATGAAATGGTAACATTGGTAGGAGGAACTTGAAAGATTTCTACAGCATTTGTAATTGTATCAAGACTATCTCTATCAATCTTTTTAAAAGACATTTTTAATAAAAACCAAAAGCGTCTACACGTTTTTTCTTTTGACCAATAAATGTTTGATGGGATGGGAATTTATTCCTTTTTATACTTTTTCTTCCAGTTCCAAATTGTTTTGGTAGTCCTCCTTTTTCAAGGACTGTATCAATTCCTCTTTTTCCTTCACTGACTAATGCCTCCTTTATAGGCTGACCTTCATGGACTCTTTCAAGTACCCGCTGTCCTGTATTAAGTGCCTCAGCAGATACTGTACTCCCGACTCTTCGAATAATCGGGAGAAAAAATCTCCACAATCCTCTCATAATATCCCCAACTCCTGCTCCTCTTTGTCCATATCCACGCTGATATGGTGATGCTCCCTTAAAATAATAATTTTCCGCACCACTCCCACATTGATCTACAAAATTATACCCTACTGAATTTGTATCAAATTGAACATGAACCATTTTTATCAATAATAAAATAATTACAAAATAAAACAAGGGTTTATATAGTCTTAGAAATTTATCACCTTCTTAAAGATCAAAACAATACTGACTGTACCATACGCAAATGGTACAAGTCTACCATTATCCATCGTCCTTAGTTCGACTTCAATTTCATTTACTTCTCGGGGGAGCACTCTAACATAGATAGGAGAATCATAAATCTTTTCGTGATACTCCCCAGGTACTGCTCCTGTGACTGACACAATTCTGAGCAATGAACTAAGAGAATTTCCAACGATCATATTTTCTGTAAGTCCTTTTGCATAGATTGCAAAGCTGGAAAACCCTCCTCTTAAATCACACCCATACTTGGCAATCTCATTATTTTGGACATGTTGAGGGTTTGCAAAACCTAGGACATAACCCAATTGTGGCGAAAATGACAGATATTTGATGCTAGAATGAGTAAAGGACAATTTAAATCTCTTAAAGTCAGCGAGATAATTAATCGATATTGAATCAATAATTTGTTTTAAAAAGGTAATATCATACGGTGTTTTATTATTCTTTCCAAATAATATTTCAAACAGTTTGTCACCTCTTGAATTATTATTGCTTCCTTTTGATGATCTTAAACCCATAGCATCTAAAACACTAGGAGATGATGGAGGTGATGTTTGAGTGGATTGTGAAATATTTGCATTTGTTTGATTTGAAGATAGTTTTGTTGGAGGAGTTTGATTTTTTAAGGGACTTTGCGGACGTTTCTGTGTTCGAGGAGGTAAAGTTTGTGGTTCAGGTATAGGATGTGTTAAATATGTTCTTGGGGGTGTTATTGATTTTGTGGGTAAAGGTTTCTCTAGTTCTTTATGGAGTCTTGGAGGTGTTACAGGTTTGGTAACTAATGGTTTTTCTAGTTCTTTATAGATTCTTGGAGGTGTTACAGGTTTTGTAACTAATGGTTTTTCTGATTCATGGGTGGTTATTTGAGGGCTTACTGGTTTTTTAATTAATGGTTTTTCTATTTCTTGGTTTTCTATTGAAGGAATTACTGGTATTATTGTATATGATTTTTCTTTGTCTTGATTAACTCTTGGAGGTGTTATTGGCTTTTGAGGCTCAGATTGTTTTTTTGGAGATGAAATTGTTTTGTAAGTTTGATTTGGATTAGCAGGATCTATCTTTGGGGATGAGGAGGAGACGGAGTTAAAGTTGAATTTACTTCATGTTTTGATCCATCTTCTATTCTCAGAGATGATGACTCTCTGGGAGGTGGGGTAGTTATTGTTTGTATTTTATTTTCCGTTTGGTTTGTTTGAGATTCGACTCTTGGAGGTGTTGAAGATTTTATGAGATCGGGTTTGTTAGTTATGTCTGATTCTTTTTTAGGAGGTGTTTGCTCTTGATTAATATTAGAAGGCGTATTCTGTATTATTTGACGTGTCTCGTTATCAGATATTGGACTTGATAAAGGAGGTGTTACTGGATATATAGATTCCTCTATTGTCTCACTCGTTGGACTAGTATATGGAGGAGTTACAGGTAATTCTATATCTTTTTCAATTCTAGGTGGAGTTTTAGGATCAATCCCACGTTTATCCCTTGCTAGTATGGTTGGTCTCTTCACTAACCCATCTGATTTTTCAAGAGACGAAGCTTTTAGAGCTTCACCTTGGTGTTCTAAGGTAGCAATCAAAAACTGAAGAAGCTCCTCTGGTGTATTATGGGAGCCTTTTGGAACAGGAATTCTTATGATTTGCCCCATTTTGTTATTATCTGTAAAATTTATATCTATCCATTGCTCATCAAGTGTACCAATGGTTGAAGACCATGAATATGGATAACTGATACTGTGTACACCACATACCCAATCACCAGAAAAATAAAGGGGCTTAGGTAAGTGAACCCTAAATTTATTTGGTTGATTATCAGGATAATCAGGCACATTACTTAATAAACAAACATAAAAACTATTTGACATTTTTATTTAAAATGAAAGAAATACAATGTAATGAACCCTTTTATACTAGTTGGGTTTCATGAATCCACTCCCTTTCGGGATATCCAATGAATTTTACTAAAATATCATATGTTCCATCTTCTCTCTTTTTCTTTCTTATGACTTTCTCTATCCTATATTCTGTATCCGCATCTTTCCTCACACGTGCCAACTCCTCTCGATAGTAATACCCATTAAACTTGTCTCCATTATCATTAATAATCTTATATCTGACGGGATAAAATTGATCCTGAACCTTATCTACTCGCACAATTTGGTCTCCCCAATTTGGAATATATCCCTTTTCAAAAGCACCCTTGCCAATACTCATGCGAACAAAATCTCCCTCTGCAAGTTTTTGTTTACCTTTCTTTTGGTTCGATGAAAACTCGTTACCGTACATTCTTTCCCACACCTCTTGAGCATTTGAAAAATCAATGTCTATAGGTCGCATTCCATGTACTCTACTCTTCGACTTGTTAATTCCATTTAAAATTTTTTCCAGAATATCAATCCAATTGAGTGACTTATTTTGAGCAAAGTATCTATACAGTCTTTGCTTTACATTTCTTATAGCCCTTTCAGCCACAGCAGCTTTTACAGTTGAATGAGTAGCATCTAATTTTTGTATCTCCTCTTGATCAAAATATTCTTTCACAGTTTTATTTTTAAATTCCAACCCTTTATCGGAGAAAATCCTATGAGGTTTCATAGGCATTTGGCTAATTAGTTGTTTAAATGCCTCTAGCATATCCTTTGAACCCTTTGATTTGACTGGGACACCAAAGAGTCGTTTAGAGAGAACATCAACTCCAAGGAGAATATACTTATTTCCTTTGTTATGTCTGGAGAGAGCCTGCATGTCCGCCAAATCTACTTGTACATCAGTCATAAAACCTGCAGCCACAGTTTTTGCTCTTTTAAAATGGATTCTTTTTGGACGCATAAGCGTATAAGTCCTGTGACCTTCCAAATAATCCTGAACAACTTTTTTGGGTAAATGTTTGAAAATTTTACGTGCCTCATACCATAACCTATCAACTCCAGAAAAGGCAGCAGGTGAATCTGGATCGTTGTAAAGTCGGTGTAATAGCTGTGTGGGGTCTGCCATTTTTTTACCAAAGTGTTGGTTTAAATCTTTTTATACCCGCTTCTTTACGTTTAGCTTTTATAAGTCTTAGCATCCATTCTCTTCCAGCTTTTGCTGATTGAGTTTTTGTGACAGGTTTTACTTTTTTCAAGGCAATTAGAGGACTTTCATCTGGACCTTCCCATTTTCTTTTTAATTTTAGACGTCTTTGAATATCATCTTCCTTTCGGTATTTAGCTAACGCTGATTGATCAATGGGAACCCTTTGTTCTCTAATATTAATTTTTCTTTGTAAATATTCCCTTCGTTTCTGTTCACGCTTTAATTTTGCTTCTTCATGTTCATTAAATCCCCTTTTCCATCTCTTTGAACGTTCAAACTCTTCTGACTGTCCCCTTTTTGTAATTTGTCTAGTTGGAGGTGGGTCTGATACAAGAGGAGCATCAATACCTTCAGGAATAGTAAGGAGAATTTGGGACGGAGGAGATGGGGGAATATTACTATCAACAGGAGGATTAGTATTATATTCAGGAGTATAAGGAATTCTCCAATTTTTCAACATCTTTTTCCTTTCTAATTTTTGCAATCTATTTCTAGCCTTTTCAGAAATTTTCATGTCCTCATTTCGAGCCTCATTTTGATAATTAATCAAATGTTGTCTTTTATTTTGTCCATAATCTTCCCCCTCAAGTTTTCTCTTTATTTTTTGCCTAAGGGTTGGAGGAATGGGGGAAATTCCAGCTCTTAATAAATTTCGTCGTCGCCTTTCGGGGGCTCTTTGTTCAATTGAAGAATTAGACAAAGGAGGAACAATATTATATGATAAGGCCGGCGGCTCTTGTGGGTAGGCAGAATAGGAAAGATCATCGCTCATCCATAAATCATCATTATCATCTGTGATATTTGTTGCAGGTCTGTTAACATCACTATTCATAATTGCTCCTTTGGGGTTAGCTACCATTTCGACTCTGACAGGTCTATTTTCACTCTCATTCCTTAATTTCAGATACCGTCTTAGTTCTTGGTTGTAATGAATATTTTTAGCGGAGAGGTTCTCTTTTTTACTTTTAGCTTTCTCAACCGCTCTCCTTGTAAAATCTAAATTTGGGTCCCCATAATTATTTGAAGTAAGCCCTCTATAAATCTCTTCTGGAACAAGAATTAATTTCTTTGCCATTATTTTTAAATTTATATTTGATTTGAATTATTTTGATAGGCTTTTATACTAATTGCTCTAGCTAGTTCAATTAGAACAGGAGTGAGAAGAGCAGCAAATACCCCTACTCCTCCTCCTTTTTGTCTTAAAACTTTTCTTACTCCCCGCTCACTCCTAGCACGACTCATTTTACGAATAAATTCCACATGAGGTAATAAACGATTTTTCTGACGAGTATTGAGATTAAAACGAGATTTTACAATATTCAAACAAATTTCAACAATGGATAACAACTGACTGGTATCAGCTTTTCGTAAAATTTTTCTGTTTCTTCTTTCAGATTTTGTAAGCGCTAGGGAACGTAAAAAATCTTTATTTTCACAAATTAATTGACTAAACATTCTTAGAAATGAAAATTATCTTCTCTTCATCGTCCTTAAATATGCTTGTACGGAGCCTTAGAGCTGGGTCTGAGGATGCATGTAAATCAATGAGCAAATATCCGTATGGTTCATTTGTTGCTTGTTTATACGCATCGAGGAAATAGTCTAACTGCCGGGGAAATAGCTGTACTCCAATATTTCTCACAGAGAGTGCAGAGTTTGGAGACCTCATCAAAACAATATATTGTGCATTTTGTCGCGCGACCTTAATCTTTTTCTCAAATAGGTTTTGGGTAACAAAAACAATTGCAAAATTTTGATGATGCGACTTTTTCGTAAATAGCTCCGAAAGATATTTTTCATCTATAGATAGGAGCAAATCATCAAGAATTAATAGCAAGGGTTTTTGGAACTTATTTATTAAATCCTCTGGAGGTACTCCATCATAAACATTAATTCCAGACTTTTGAAGGATAGGGATATTATCGTTCATCTCTCCAAAACAATATAGTACACTTTTTGGTTTGGGTTCGATCAAATCCTGTGAATCAGCTATAAATTTTAATAAGAATGAACTTTTTCCACTTGAGCTTGGCCCAGACAAAATCATGCCAAAAGGTAATTTAAAATTTAAGTCTTTATTAAAAAATGATTGTGATTCCATAATCATAATATTTACGAAAAGGAAAAATTAGAGGGTAAACACTAATGCTTATATAGGAACATTTGTTTCATCTATTTTCTCTTTCTTCTCAACCTTCTCTTCCAACTTCTTCGGAGATGAAGTTAATCCAGTTGTAGCTGCCATTAAACTATCATAAAATTCGTGAAGTTCCTTCTCGAATTCTACATTATCAGGAGGTGTAGAAGGTCGGGGAGTATCAACTCGAGGAGGAGAATGTAGAGGAGGAGTAGGGGAACTAAGAGGAGGAGAATGCAAATTATTAGTGGGAGCAGTTGTAGAAGGAGGTAATTCATCCAATTTCCTTTTCCCTCTCTTTGGATTTTGATGGATAATCTGTTGCACTTGTACTCCGTGAGGAACATTGAACACTCTACCCTTGTTCCTGACTTTGAAAAAGCAATGTGTGGGCAACTCATAAACAGTATCGAATGGAACAAATCGGGTACCTGATCCAATTCGTGTACAGTAGATGGTAACCCCTTCCTTAGTCACAATAAAATCAATTTCCACCTCTGTGCTTTTGCACTCCTTACATCTCCCTGACTGGTCGTAAGGAATAAACCTAGGAGTAGTAAGTCGGGAACTTAGGACGGTAATTCCACTCGAAGAGATATTAAAATCTACTTCTGGGAGGATTTGGGAAAATAAATTTTGATTCATTTTGAAATAATGATACAAAATTCAAAATCTTCCGCCTTTTATACTCGGGTTTTCAGTGGATTACAACATTATTAAAACTGACACGCCCCTAAAAACACGCGCACCCCAAAAAAACACGCATACCCAAAAAACACGTGCGCATGCCTAAAATATATGCCTTTTAATAAAATTTACAAAATACAACTTATTTTGCTTACATATGCACTTTTACCCCTAAAATCACCTATTTCAAACTCTAAACTATGCTTTTTACAACTTGCAATGCTTAATTTTGCACTTTTCTCCATAAAATCAACAACTTCTAAACATTAATTATGCTTATTGTATCTTCTAACACTTAAATATGCACTTTTCTCCCTTAAATCTACTACTTTTAAACATTAAAGTTGCACATGTTTTTATAAAAAAACAACAATATGTTTGTTTAACTTAATTATGTGTTTACATAGCATTCTTTCCCTCCTTTGGTATTGCCTATTCCTCAATATTAGCGAATGTTCGTTTATCGTCCCACAACTTTATCTATGTCCTCTCATTTTAGACTTTACCTCCGCCACCTTCACCCTCTCATACTAAAAATAGGATGTTATAGTAATAAATGGAAAAGGAGAGAGCAGGAGGATGGAAGGAGAGAAGATGAGGGCGAAGTAGCATCAGAGAGGTGGAGGAAATAGAGGAAAGATAAAAGGAGGAGGAGGAGGAAGAAAGAGAAGATAACATGAGGAGGAGGAGGAAGAAAAGCAGAAAAAAGTTAGGTAAAAGGAAAGGTGAGGATGTGAGGAGAGGAGGAGAAGAGAAGGAAAAGGAGCAAAGGAGAAGGAGAAAGAACGAAAACGATACCGATTCCTCTAACTCCTATAAATTTAGAGGATAAGGGTCAGTTTAACAACATTTACCGCGCTATCCAAAGTTTGGAATTTGATCATCTAATCAAATAAACGGATTACTTAAAAGTCAAAAAGTCGGCCACGACGACGATGTTTCACAAATTACCTCTTAAACCACTTTCTCTACCCTCTCATCACTATTTGATTACAAGGTTATTTTATCCATTTAAGTTATTGCCACCCGCGACGATGATGTCCACATTCAAAATGGGTTCCTTTTCCCTCACTCCTCATAAATAAATATTTCCTATTGTCTGACACATCCTCCCCAAATTTCTTTTATCGTACCTCTCCACAAAAATTCTCCTCTCCATTTTGATTTTCCCCACAAATAAATGCACATACTCTATCGTTTTGTCTGACCCTTCCAACACAATTCTTGTCTTCTCTTCTTTTTACTCCACCCCAAGACTCTGCTAAGTTGTCCACTCCCTTTAGGTTTTGCCGCGCGATCCCTGATATGCCCTCTTCCTTTTGGTTTTGCCAGACCCACGCCACCCCACGACAATTTTCCAGAGAAGCAGAGGGAGAGAGATGAGGTGGGGAAGGAGAGGGAGAAGGAGTGGGACGCCCGCGACATCAATGTTTTCCCTCTTCTCCTACAGCTACAGGTTGGTCAGCTTTTACCGCACTAACTCGCGCTAAAGGTTTGAGCTTTGACCAGCCGCTCAAAAGGATTTGGCCTTAAGTCAAAACTAATCAAAAGGATTTGACTTAAAAGTCAAAACTAATCAAAAGGATTTGACTTTAAAGTCAAAAAGTCGGCCACGACATCACCCTACTATTAACTACTCATAACTATTTTAATAATAAAGGCAGGGATATAAATAGAGAGTTAAGAGGATATAAAAAGAATTGGCAGGTGAAAGATTTGTGAACGGAAAAATTTTTGTGTGTAAATTAATTAATTAACTCTCAAAATCTTTAGTTAAAAATTTACCGTCTTTAGACATTCCCGCCTCTATACATTTCCTCCACCTACATTCTTGACATCGATTACGGTTTGCACGAACAATTTGGCATTTTTGACTTTGAGTGCAAGGTCTATAGTCAATTTTGTTTTGTAAAGAACGTCGAAAGAATCCCTTAAAAATTAATTTTTTTTTTGATTTTCATTACTCCCTCCAATTTTTTTTTAAATTTAAATTTATTTAGGTTATATCCGCTTTTTAAAAAATTTTATTAAAGATCCCTCTCTTTATTTCTCCTAAAGAAGAAATTTTCCTTTCTCTTTTCTAAAAACTAAAATAAATGAATGTGACCTACTTTTGCATATTTATTGTCTGAAGAGAAAGTAAAGAAGTAAAAGTAGGTCTACACATTGGGGGCATATAATTGAAGATATTGAATGACCCGATTTTTAAGAAGGAACATTTTACTATATTTCTTTAAAATAAATGGTTGACCTAATACTTTAATGGAAAGAGGGAAGGGGATAGTATGTAGATGAACGTGACTTGTGTATTGGTCAAATATTTTAAGTTCAAAAATATTTTTTGTGATGTTTTTGGAAAAAATTTGGATTTCCTTCCGCCTTCCGCAGAATTCGCTTTTACCGTTATTAGAAATGAATAAAAATATTTGTGCATGTGTCAGGAATTTTAAACAACTCGAAAGTAATAATTCCTCAAAAATACCCACCTTACAACCTTCGCAAGAAAATATTCCGTAGTGAAAACCGCTGGCTCGATCAGAACAGACTTTGCACAAAAGCACTTCTTCACCAGCAATAATTGTGGAATAATCCGGATTTGCCTGATTTGTATTACTTCCTAAAAATTATTTTTTATTTAAAATTTTTAATAAAAATTTTTAAAATTTTATAACAAAAAATCAGCTTTAGAACAAAAAAAAGAAAAATTTAGACAGTCTAAATAATTTGAAATTAAATTATAACTTCTCTCCGACTACTCTAAAATCTAGTCAAAAATATTTAAGAATTCTCTAAATAGAAAATTTAAATGTAAAAAGATGGGACCCAAAATTTAAATAAATTTTTTTTAAATATTTTTCCCTCTTTTCAATCTTTTTTCTTTCAAATACAGACTACGTTCATCACTTTAATGCTCCTGCTCCCAATTGCTTACGCGCCCCAGTCTATTTTATTTTTATTTGGTCCGATTTAAAAAGCTTTTTTCTCTTTTATTTTTCTTCCAAAATTTTTGTGTATATATCCTTATATGTATATTCTTTTTTTCTATTTATTCCATTTTCAATTCATTCCCCTACTTCTCCCATTTATTTTTTTCGCAATTCCCCTCACCCCCCCCCCCTTTCTCCCACTCCAAAATTCCAATTTTCTCCTCCGGTTCTATTCATTGGGTAGAAAATGAAAATGACAGTCTCATTTCTGCGCGGACATATAAAACACACTTATTCTTCTGCTAAAAACAGTCTCACACACGCAGAGAAATGAAAATCCAGTTTTTTCAATCCCCCAAAAAATCGGAGATTGAATGAGGGGAGAAATAGACAAAAATCGACCTACCGACCAGATTTTTAGGTAAAAAAGAGTGAAAAGAATATTTTTAGAGGGGTGAGAAAATTAAAAGAGAAGAGAGGAGAAAGTGTGTTTGAAAAGCTGTTTTGGAGGGTTGGGGGGGGGGGGTTGGAAATAAAAAAAGAGAAAGGAAAAACTGCGACTGGAATTCTTCTCTGGATCATCAAATTATAAATATATATTAGCACGCTTTTGAATGAAAACGAAAAAAAAATTGTAAAATAAAATGGAGTGAAGAAAGCAAACAAACCCTGGAGGCAAATAAGAGGCGACATTGTAAGGACAACAACACGAGGTTTTGTGGATTATGATGAAGAAAGTATATATTTTATAAAAGGAAGAGAGATTGAACATTAAAAATTACAAAAATTGAAAAAAAAATATTTAAATTATTGGAAATTTTTAGGATTTGAGAAAAAAAAATATTTAATATAAGGATTTTTAAAGAATCAGTAGATTATTAATTAATTAAAAATTTGGTGAGTGCTCAAAGTTTCTGTTTTAGAAGTAAGTAGTTAAACGAATTTTTGTTTAATTTTCAGAATTTAATAAAAATCTTTAAAAAAATTAATTTTTCCTGAGAATATATATTTACACAAATAAAATTCATAAATTATTAGAAAAAAAAATAAAAATAAAAAAAAATTACCTTCAATATTTGTTTGAATATTATTATTTCCATTTATTTCTGTTATTTCCCCTTTTGTTTGTTGTTGTTGTTGTAATAATTTAATTATTGCCTGACCTAAAAGTTCATCAGCACTTGTTGAAGGGGTTGGGGTAAAATTCTTTTGTAATGAAGAAGAAGGGGAACGTTGTTGTTGTTTTTGTTGTTGGGATGTTTGTTGTTGGTGCTTTAAAATTAAATTTTAAATAATTTTTTGTTTAAAAATCTGTCAAATAATTCTTTTATATTTAAAAGGTCCAAAAAATATATTAAAAATATTTTTTAAATACTTTTAATTCAATTTTTTGTTGTTTTGGCTCTAATTGACGTTGTTGCAGCATAGTTTCTTCAGACAAAAAATAAGGAGTGGAAGTTTTGTTTATTGTAGTTAATTCAGAATTTTGTAGTGAATTATTAACTAATTTAAAAGCAGAAGTTGGAATTACACCAAAATTTTGCTTAAAAAAATATTTTTTAAATAAAATTTTATTTCCCCTTTTTTTCTCTCTCAAATTTTAGTTTATTGGAGAGAGACAAGTAATTTTTAAATAATTTTTTTACCGAATTATTTTCTAATAATTGAGAAGCTTTGGCTGTTTCTGAAGCTTTTATTCTTTCCAACATTTGTTGAAAATGTGCTAAAGCAACTAATTGATCAAATTGTTGAGGAGGATATTGTTGTTGTTGTTGTTGTTGTGAAGGTATTTGAAGTATTTTTGTTGAAATTGGGGAAGAAATTTGTTGTTGGTGAAGATTAAGAAGGAGAGGATTTAAATTATTTGAATTATTTAATGAAGGGGAAGAAGAAAAAGGAATTGAAGAAGAGGAGGAAGATGTTAATGAGGGACTGGACATTGAAGGTTCAAAAACACGTATAGAAGGGGGGACGTGACGAATAACTAATTGTTGGTGTTGTTGTGGTTGAGGTGGCTAAAAAATAAAAAAAAATAATTTGAAAATTAATAAAAAAATTTAAAATAATTTTTTATTATTTACTCTAATAATAAGAGAAGAAGAAGAAGAAGAATTTCCTCTTAAATGTTCAGGAATATTTTGAAGAATATTTTGTTGTTGTTGAGTAATTGTTGTTGTATTTGTTGGTGTTGGAGATAATAATGTTGGTCTAATCCAAGCATTTAAAAACATCTGTTGTTGTTGCTGTTGTTGTAAATCCATTTTTTAATCAAAAAATTTTTTTGTAAAAATAACTAAAAATTAATTTATTATTAAATAATTAATAATTGTTTTTTAACGTCGTATACCGTCCACGGCCTTATATACCGTATTTTCTCTAAAATAGGCCCCCCCCCCTCCAAAATAAGCCCCCCCCTCTAAAATAAGCCCCCTCTGGAGGACGATCGAAAAAAATAAGCCCCCCCTCTAAAATAAGCCCCCTCCTAAAATAAGCCCCCTCCCCCATAAAATTTTTAATTGTTGATTAATCGTTGTGTCCCCTCAGATGAGTCCCCATGGAGGGATATAGAAGGATTAGAAGTGATTAAGAGGGTATTTGGAAGATTTAACAGGTACTATATAAAGGGATTAACATAGATATCGAGAGATCTGAAGCGATTAATCATGATATTGGAGAATTTGTAGGTTTAATTAGATATATAGGGATAGTGAAGATTAATGGAGAGTAGAAAGGATATCGGGGGTTTAAAAGGGATTTCTGTAGATTAAGAGATTAATAAATTTCGGTGATTAACAAGGATTTCAAGGATTAATAGGGAGTTCATTGGATTAAGATGGTTTGAACGGATATCCGGGGATTTTTTTGTATATCAGAGATATTCGCCATTTGTAGGAATGTTGTAGGTTTAAGTGGAGTCATGGATCTCGAAAGATAAAGACGGATATCTGGAAAATTCTTGCTATATCCTCTAAATCCCATCAAATCCATTAATAATCCTTTTAATTTCTGAAAATGCTTTTTAATCTTTATCCCACGACATCTCTTAATCCTCCAAAATCCCTTGATATCCCTACCAATTCCCAAAACACAAAATGCTCCATCTGAATGTCTCAATATTCACATTAATCCTCCGATATCTCCAACTTAAAGGCATATCTAAGCTGAAGGATCAATTGACAGAGTACTTGATGAGTTTTTGGACAAGGATTTTTCTTGAAGAGACTTAGTATGGGATGAATTTTATTGAATTTTAGAAAAAATTTTATTAAATGTTTGGTAATAAATTTTAGTTTTTCAAAAATTTAGACATCGAAAAAAATAAGCCCCCCCCCCTCCAAAATAAGCCCCCCCTCTAAAATAAGCCCCCTCTAGAGGTCGATCGAAAAAAATAAGCCCCGGGGTCTATTTTAGAGAAAATACGGTATTTAAATTTAACTCTCTCAACTAAATGAGGAATCTACTAAGCAAATTAAACTGTATCTATTTATTAAAAAGTCCAGTAAAAAATAAGGCCGGAGACGTTATAGTTTTTATTTAAATAAAAATATATTTTATCTTAAATAATCTTTGGAAGATTTTGAAGAATAAAATAATGTTGTGGAGAGGGGTTAAATAAAATATATAATTTCTAAAATTATAAATAAATTTAAAAATCGCAACCTTAATAAAAATTAAATAAAAACTGGAGAAAAACCTCTAAATTTAAAAAATAAGACCAAGTATTCGATAGAAAATTTTATAAATTTATTTCTTTATTTAAACAAATGCTAATAAAATAAGGAGATATGAAAGGGGAAAAGAGAGGATTTTTTATAAAAAAATTTAAATATCATTTCTGGATTGACACAAATTAAAAATAAATTAGGTACAAAATTAATTAAAAAGATTTAAACCACAAATCTCGATTATTTGCCCATATGATAAGCAAAAAGAGAGTGAAAGAAAGAATTGAGAAATTTTTTTAAAGGATTTATAACTAAATTATGTTTAAATATTTAATTAATAATTTAAAGAAAATTAAATTTAAAAAAATTTTTTTAATAATTTTTAAAAAAAAGTTTATTTAAAAATTATTTTAAATTTAAAAAATTATTAGACAAAAAAATGAATTTTTTAATTAAAATATTTATTTAGAAATATTTAGGCAAAATATATAAATATTTCCAAATAAAAACAAAATTATCAGGTAAATATAAATCAAAATAGGGCAATTAATCGAATCAAACAAAATTTTTAGTGAAATGCCCCAAAATCAAAATTTGTTTCATTCAGATTAACTTTCAGGAAAAACCTGATTTTGAGTTTTTTGGAAAGATTTTTAAGAGAAATTGGAAGAAAAATGAAAAGAGGGATTTTGTGTAGGAAAAGAGAGGAGGTGGAGGAGGGCAATCAAAAATACCCTCTCCCTCTCCCCCTCTTCAAATTGTTATAAATTCTATTTTCTATCACGTTTGCGCATTTCCCTCCACATTTTTCAACAATTTCTGCCATCAAAATTGGGCTGTTTCCGTGATTATTTGGAAAAAAGAATGCGCGGAATACCAAAAAGTTGAGGAGAAAATAGAAAAAAATTTTTAAGGAAAATGAGTGGAGGGGAAGGGTCGACATTGTCGGAGAGACTTTTCTTTCTCCTTTCTTCCCTTTCATTAATCTATCAAAACCCCGCCCATTTTTCACATGAATCCGCCTTTACCCTCCTTTGCAAACGTTAAGTGGCGCGCGAAACAGGCATCAGCGGCAACGAAATGATCGCAGACCAAATTTGGATAGAAAAGGAGGTTTTCCTCTCTTTTCTTCTCTTCCCTATCCCCTATACTCTCTAACTATTTAATTGAAGGAAGATATAAGGGATTTAATGTAATTTCACATTTGGTTATGAATGAGAGAGAGAAAGAGAAAGGAATAGAGGTCCGGGGAGGGAGAGAGGGGATAATGGGGGGGGGGGGATAAAAAATAACAAGTGGGGAGGGGAGATCCGCCTTTATTGAATAAATAGGTCAGGGCTGGGGAGAGAGAGAAAAAAGAAGATCTACAGGGAAAGAGAAGGGAAAGTGAAAGGATTTAGTAAGATAAAATTATTAATATATACTGATTTTAATTATTTTATGTCAAAAATATATCTAAATTGTGACCCGACTTTAATTAATTTTTGTCTTTTAAATTGTTTAAAAATTAAAGGGCATCTAATTAAATAGTGTTTTTAAATTAAAATGTAAATTATTAATAAATCTTGATTTTCTGAAAACTTTCGGAATAAAATAAAAAATAATTAGATAAACAATAGCTATTTTTACTTAAATCTTCATTAAAAGAAATATCTTTCACTTATTACCATAATTAAATAGTTGCCCCCTCCCCTAATACTTATTCCCTCTCATTTACAAACAATAATTACTCTCAGGGTAATTATTTTAGAATATATGGTAGATAAGTAAATAACGATAAATTTAAATAAGAGTTTAATAAAAATTAAAGTTTTTTTCTGCTTTTTTAACCAATATTTGGATTTATTTTGGATAAAAAGAAAAATTAAAAAATATTTAAAAATAATTAACAGAATTAATTATTTAAATCAAAACAATTGCCAACAATTTTTGAATCGATTTAACTCTGTTGCGCAAATTTAGAATAAAAATATATAGGGGAAGATTAAAATAAATAAATAAATTTTGTAAGTATATAACAAAAAAAAAGAAGAGCAGCAACAAACACACATTTCCCCAATCCTTTTTTATTTCTATTTTTGAAGGCCATTTTTATAGGGTAAAGACTGACAAAAAATTTGGTAGTTTTCAAAAAGTTTTTTTCAACCCTACACAAGGAATTTTCTGGAAAGAAATTTTTGATTGAAAATTTAGAAGAAGGAACCAACAAAAATAATTAAAAATAAATTAATTTTTTATAAAAATTTCTTAAATAAAGTTACAAAAATTTTATTTTTTAAATTACCAATTTTTTAGTATTTGCTAGTTTTTTCCTTTCTAATTTTTTTTATTATTAAAAGGGTATCACGACTTTTGCGCCGAGAACATTTGCGCCGGGCGACTTGTGCGCCGCGACTTTTGCGCCGGGCGACTTATGCGCCGGGCGACTTGTGCGCCGCGACTTTTGCGCCGGGCGACTTATGCGCCGCGACATTTGCGCCGCCATAATTTAAAAAAATAATATCTATAGTCGGACCTAATTATAGTGTATTCTTTAAAAATGGTATCCAGGAGCTGAAGGAATTTCAGTAAGTACAATATTTCGGGAAGTACAATAGCCCTCTCTAATAAACCGACCCCCTAGAGGTATCCAAGAGCTGGAGGAATGACCCCCCCCCCCCTTGACTTTTTCAAATCAGGATATTTTGTCTGCTACCCATATTCAGGTTGATTTTCTGCCAGAAGAGGGTGCACTATAATGAAGGGTTGTCGGGTCCAGATATCCTGATCTGAAGAAGGCCGGATAGCCGAAAATTTTAGGTCGGATATCGGATCCGGATCTTGATATCCGAAGATCTCCAACTATCCTACATCTTCTATAGTGAGGTCCGGCTGTAGTTTTTCATAATTATTAATGATAGTGGCGGCGCAAAAGTCGTCCGGCGCAAAAGTCGCGGCGCATAAGTCGCCCGGCGCAAAAGTCGCGGCGCAAAAGTCCCCCGGCGCAAAAGTCGCTCGGCGCATAAGTCGCGGCGCAAAAGTCGCGGCGCATAAGTCGCGGCGCAAATGTTCTCGGCGCAAAAGTCACGGAACCATTAAAAGAATATTTATTTATTTACTTATTTATTTTCTATTTTGGAGTCTAAAATTTAAATTAAAAAAATTATTTTGTAGAGCATTTTAAACGTTAATTCAATTTGACTTTAATTTATTTGGAAAGAAAAATTTTTGAAAAAGAAAAACTTTTGATCATTTTATCATTTAAATGTGAACAAATTTTATAATGTACTCCAAAATAAAAAAAGAAGAGAAAAGGGAGAAGAAAATTGTTACAAATTGTTTGCAACAAAATTAAAAAAAAAATAAATTTATATTTTTAAATATTTTTATTTTAAAATAAAATTTTTTAAGGATAAAAAATGTTTAGTAACCTTTAAATAATGCTTTTAATTAATTAAAATATTTTTCAGTTAAATCAGTTTTTCTGTTTTTACGTCTTTTTACGTCTTTTTTTTTCTTTTTTTTTTTAATACAAATTATTGGGTCAAAAATATTTTTTTATTTATTAAATGTGTTCAAATACCTTCTAAAATAAATAATAATTGTGCGCAGATTGCCCGCCAAATGTTAGAAAAATGGCGCCAAATTTTTAAAGGCCATTTTTTGCTAAAAAACGACAGATTCGGCCACCCAAAAAATTTTTTTGCTTTTTATTTATTTTATTCTCTTCGAGGCCAACGGGTCAATGTCATGCAAAGGACCACACAAAAAACATTTAATAAATACAAATATTCTTTACCCAATTAATGTTTTGAGGGGAAATATTTAAAAAAATATTTAATTTATACATTAAATAAAAAAATTCTCGCAGTATGTAGATTGGATTATATTAAAATTTAAATAAATTACAAAATAATTAAAAATTTAAAAGAAAATTTTTAAGTAAAAATTCCAAAGAAAATTTTCGTGTAAAGGAAGGCATTTAGAAATTTAATAAACAAAAGGAAATGGAAGGTAATGATAATTACTAGGATTTTAAATATAAAAGTCTTATACAGTCAATTCTCTCCTTGGGACAGAAACAACTGTAATCATTCGGTGACCCTAGGACCTATTTTGTATTTAAAATACAATTTACAATAAAACTACTTTATGTAAAATTATTTTCTTATTAATAAAAAAACAAAATAAATTAAAAATAAATTATTATCTTGTTTTTGCTTTCAATTTTTAACTAAATAAAAACTTGTTGAGAAATATTAAACATATCTTTACTTAATTTATAAATATTTAATTTGTTTTATTGGCTGTTTATGAATGCGCTAATTTTTGTTTTTCTAAAAAATACTTTTATTTATTTTCAAGATTTTTCTTTTTTTAATTTGTCCAAAAATGGGCTTTTCTTTCATTATTATTTAATTTTTAATGAAAGAGAAAAGCCCTCCTCCTCTTCAATCACAACACCACCATGAAGAAGATAGCGCAATTTTCGCGCACTTTTCATCCGTTTTGTTACAAGTTTTTTTTATTTTATTCATCTTCTTCTTCTTTTTTAATAATTTTCCCTTTTTTAAGGTCCCGGAATTGTTTTCTCTTTTTCTTTCTTCTTTCATCACAAACTAGTACAAATATAAATAATGATGAATAAAACAAGGAAGAGGGCCAAAAACTTGTGTGCATTAACAGCTTTTCCTAAAATGGAAGAAAAAGTTGTTCGCAAATATACGCAATCAAAGTAACAGAAACAAAAATAAATATAATAGAAAACTACACACAATATTTTATATTTTAATATGTAAAGAATATTTGTGTGGAAGAGAATTGTCGAAAAATTTAAGTTAACATAAAAGGGAATTACTGTAGATGTCGTTTGAAACTAACTAAAATAATTTTTTCTGGCATTTTGTATTTATATGGGACGTTTCAGTCCCAGGCAATATTTTGGAGGTCAACTTTCGAATTCTTTCTTGATTTCAATAAATTTGATCGGAAAATCTGACTGAGTTTACAGATTATCATTGTTTTATCTGACCAGTTTATCTCAGAACTGTTATAGCCGAGTAATCGCAATCAATCGATATTCTTACGATTAGGTAGCTTTAATTTGATCATCAAATCTACCCTTCTATGAATAATAATCCTAACATTTAGAGCTTTCCAGTATTTTATATCAATAATTGAGACAGAATTATAATTTACCTTTTTTAAAATAGAAAAAGATTTTTAAAATTTTTCAGGATTTTTAACCAGAAATATATGGAAATCACAGAAAATGGAAAAGAAACTTATTTTTCACATAAAGAGAGAATCTTCCCAGAACTTCAAAATGGAAAAATTCCTACAAATCAGTTTTTATTAGCCTGTCAAGGAATTGCTGATTTTGTTGGTTTGTTTTATATATATTTTTAAAAGAATTTTTATTTTTAAAAGGTTTTCTCGGTACAGCATTTATTCCTGTTAAAAATGATATTAGTGGAAATGTTCATAAAATATCCAAATTATTTGAAACAGACAAAAAGAAAATGTATTTTCTTCAAGATTTAATTGATGAAGATATTTCTGAAAATAATGGAAAAATTGGAATAGCAACAGAAGGATTATTGTGGTTAAAAAGGTTTTTTTCTTAAAGAAATTTCCTTAAAATTAAATTTTTAGAGGATTACAATTTATGCTTCTTCTACTTAAACAATTAGTTAAAGATTATCGAAATGGAATTTTAAATGGAGATTTGTCTAAATCAGAAAATTTAACTCCAAATTTACGAAATTCATATGAAAATACTTTAAAGAAGCATCACAATTTTATTTCTAAACAATTATTTAAGGTTTTCTTTAATAAAAAATAATTTTTTAAATAAAAATTTTTGAAGGTTGTAATCCATGCTGCCCCTTCTAGAAAGACTTTATTAAAAGCTTTAGCTTATGGAAATGATGGATTAGAAAAGGAATGTATAAACCATATAGATGAATTAATTGGAAATTTTGAAGCAAATGTTCAATCACTTGTTGCATATTATAATCTCAAAGGACTTGAAAGTCATCATTAAAAGACAATCAATTTATTGTAAAAATTTGAAAAATATCATAAAATAAATTCAAAAAAAAATAAAGTTATAAATTTTTGGGATTTTTATATTTTAAAGTGTTAATAATTGGTCGTAACCTGAAGCCAGAAAATATTTTTGAGAAAATGAGGATTTTAGAAATTCTGATTGTGAGATTTAAACTCCTAAATTAGAATTGAATTATTGAACGATTTTTGTTAAAATTGTTTTTAAGAATACCTCTCAGTTTTTTGTTTTCAAGGACTAGCCCCCCTTTTTTCCTATTCCCGGTTACGGACTCGAATATGTTTGTTACAAAAAAAAAGAATCAGAAAATATTTTCTCCGTTTTTTTCATTTTAATTACTCTTATCCATTCCATATTTTCTCATCCAATCGTCACAACTCATTCGAGAGTAAATACCATTTTTTGGGGTTGAAAGACCCTTTAAATTAATTTTTTAAAAGAAAAAAATATTTTAAAAACTAACCGTTTCAACTTCTGAAAATCGACGTTTTTTAGTTTTTTCTTCAAAAGTTTTTCCAATTTCTTCAGCTTCGCCTTCAGATAAAGGAATTCCAATTAATTCAGCAGCGCGCCTTTTCTTTATTATTGGAGATTTTGGTGGCTACAAAATAAAAATTTCCGTAAAATAAAAATAATTAAAAACCTTAAAAGCCCCAAATCTTTCTTCTAAAATTAATTCTTCATCTTCCTCTTTTCTTTCTAAAATATTTTTATAATTTAAATTCCAAATTGACCATTCTGGAATTTTAACTGGAAATACAAATTCATCAGTAATTGTTGGCAAATGTAATTTATTTTCAGGATTTCCAAGTGCCAGACGAGTTGCTTTTCGAGGAGAGAAAACCTTTAAAAAATAAATTTTTTTAATAAAATTAAAAAAAAAGAAACCTCTCCAGCATATGGATATTTTACAGATTCTTTTGGTGACATTGAATTTTCCTAAAAATATTTTTTTTATTGATTTTAGTGCAGAAGCAATTTCTGGACCAAAATTTTTAAAACAATTCCGACAATTTTTGGAAGAATCATGAAAAATCATGTTAGGTATATTTTGTGGATTCATACTTTTTTTTATAAAAATCGATCAAGTCAGAGAAAGAATGGCTTTGAGGTGTGAAGTTAATCTCCCCAAATATTTTTAAATTAAAAGAAACCTTTTCTTCTTCGTCTACTGGATAGGCATTCAACGGAACTTGTTGTCTCAGACTAAGAATTGAATAAAAATTAATTTAAAAATATAATTTAAGAAAACTTTGGATCATATACAACTTGATAAAGAAAAGTATTTTCAGCTTTAATAAAATCATTTACAAAATTTTTATCCAATTTTGCTCTCATTCTTTTGTTTAGATAAAGTGGTAAACGAGGTAAAAGCTAAAAATTAATAAAATATTTTTCTACAAATTAAAAAAAACTGTTTTTAATTCAGGTTGATTTGTTTTTGCAAAAATTTCTTCAGCTCCTTTCAATCCAACACCTTGAAGACCTCCTTGTAGATAATCACAACCAGCCAAAATACAAATACGTCGAAATGTTGGAAATTGAAATTTACGTCGTAAAATGGGACATAAACAATTTGGCATTTTTTCTTTTTCGTAAATAACACAAGAACCATCTGTTGGATTCATTTTGAAAATAATCTTTAAAAAAATTTTTTAGATATTATTTCTGTAAATTTTATTAACAGAATTATTTTTTTGGTGACAGTGACTTGGAAATTTTTGAAGGTGAAACAATTTTGTTAAAATTAAAAATCCTTAAGGTATAATTTTGAGGGAAATGTTTCCCATAGAAAACTACTCTTTTCAAATTATTTTCTACAAATTAAATGTCTAAAACCTTATCACAGCCAAAAACAATGAGATCTGAGTCTTCAGTAATGACTGCATGTGCACATCCTTTTTGAACCATATAAGCAATTTGAGCATCAGCCTCATACGGCGCCACAATAACATCAACATTATTGACATTTTTGAATGACTTGAAAAATTATATTTTACAAAAACAAATTTAAAAGAAAAAAACCCTTATAGTTTTCTCCACAATATCCCTAGTTAATTCCGCGCCGCGACAAAATGCTTGAAATGCTTCCCCTTTCAACCCTTGGCTCATTAATTGTTCTCCTAAAATTTGGTATTTTTCTCTAGATTCTCTTCTTGAATCATTTGTTGTCTTTTTAGCAGGTAAAGGACGGCCATCAAAAACTAGAATGACATGACATTTCCGAGCTAATAAAAGTTTAACATATTTCCAAACATAACCAATATAACTAGAAAAAAAAATTTTAAAAAAAATATATAAAAATTTTATTTACAAATCAGTTTCTTGTCTCATTGCTATTTTCTCTGCACACCCAATAAGACCACGATGTAATAAACAACTAGCATCTACAAGTAAAGATTTTCCCTCAAATTGAGATATGTTACCCTAAAATGTGTGTGTGAAATTAAATAAAAATATTTTCATTACCTCTTGACAAGCTTTTTTCATGTAAGGCAACAAACCTGGAACTCCCATCAAATTTTTTACCTAAAATACTTAAACGTAAAAAAAGTTAAATAATTTTTTAATAAAATAAAATAGATAAAATATTTTTACAAATTTACATTTGTTTTTAGCGCTTTTTAGTTATTCAAGTTTTCGTTTTAAAACTCCTTTTAATCATTTTTCTGAGGATTTCGGATTCCGCCCTTTTACAACTGGATCGGCCTATTCTGAATTGTTACCTACCCAAAATATTGTAACGATCACTACAATTAAAGATAAAATCACGCAGATCAGAAAAGTATAAATTTTTATACAATAATATTACTATAATAAGGGTAATAAAGAATAATTAAAGTCATTATTTTTATACTTTTCTCAAATCTTTTGAATCCAATAAGCATTACATTCTGTAATTTGTAATTCTAGAATCCTACTCCAAAAATTAACTATAATTAATTTGAGAAAAGTCATAACGTTACAAGCTTAAATTAGTTCCGAATAATTGTAATATTTTAGTGAAATTTAAATTTATAAATATAAAATCCGAACATTTTCACATTTTTACTAAGTCGGGTGATAAAGGTGGAATTTGATATTTCTCGTCATTATCTGCCCCAGCCTTTCTGATTAGTGCATTCTGTCTTTGTGCAACATTTGCAGATCTAGCAATAACAATACTATCTCGCAATTGAGTAGCATCTTTAGCGGATAAAATAGCCCGGGCTGCTTGAGAAACATAACCATTTTGGTCTACACGTTGTGAAAGTTTGTCAATTCTTGATCGGCCAATTTTTTGATTTTGAGAAGCTAAAAGTGTAAAAAGAAAAAATTTTTTTAAGTTTCAATTCCACCTTCTGATAATTGTTCCCAACGGTCCTTTAATTTAGAAACAGTCGTTCCCCGAATAGAATCATCAGAAATAAGTGAATCCTCATCTATATCGAAATTATCTTCTGATTCTTCACAAATTGTTGACTCAGGGTCAATTGATGGAGGACCAATGCAAAATTTATTAATATTCTCATCGAGAATTAAATGCCTGGGAAAGGGTAAAATTAATTTAAAATAAAAATTAAAAAAAACCTCTCAAGCTCAGGTAAAATTTGTGAAAATTCAGGACGTGCTATTGGGTCTGAAATTCAAAAATATTTTTTTAATTAAAAAGAGAATGCCTGGTTGCCAAGCTTGATTGAGTATTTCAATAATGTGCTTTGGAAATTGAGCATTAGGTTCAGATGGAAGAAGAGGGCGATCTAAAATTTATTTTTTAATTTTAATTTATTATTCAATCAACTTCTTTTGTATGCCATCTCTGCTGCTGCAGCTGCCGGTTTTAAATGAGAAAAAGGTAATTCAGCTGTGTGAATCTCCCATAAAACTAAAGCAAAGCTGAACACATCTACTTTATGGTCATAACGACAACTCTGTGTAAAAACTTCTGGAGCCATCCAACGAAGGTTCTATAAACAATTATCTACGGATATTTAATACATAAATAGAACAGACTCCTGGCTGTTTTGTCATGCTGTCCTCGTGGTGTTCAGCAGCAAAACGTGACTCTCCAAAATCGGCGACCTAAATTTTATTCAAGTATACATAGGTATTTTAAGAATTAGAATGGATAAATTATTGGTAGTTAATATTAGCAGCTTTTTTTTGTATTTGTAGTTAAAAACAAACCACAGCTCGTCCATTATTGTGAAGAAGAATATTATGAGAATTCTGAACATTCTTTCGAAAATAATTTTAATAAAAAAATCAAACCAAATCCCTGTGAATGACAGGTTTTTCTATTAATTCATGTAAATAATGCATTCCTCGAGCAATGTCAACTCCAACACCAAAGCGTAAATTCATTTCAAAAACTCTAAAAATAAATTAAAATTTTTGTTAATTTATTACCTTTTTTGTACATGTAATAATGAGAAAAGTGAGCCTGCTGAGACAAACTAAACAAATTTAAATAATATTTTATTAAAATTTACATACCTCTGTAATTATAGCAAATTGCTTAAATTAAAAATAATTTTTTCAACAAAAATTAATCAAAAAAAAACTCACACTTGGATCCTAAAAAAAAATTTATTTTCAAGAAAAAATGTCAAAAAACCTCCATGCAAGCCCCAACAAATGCCACTACATTTGGATGTTTTAAATGAGAAACAATACTAACTTCTCTACAAAACATATCAACCTACAAAATAAAATTAAAAATAAAATTTGAAAAAAATTCTTTTTACTTCAGTTTTTGCTCCAAAAGCAACAACTTTATAACGTTTAACAGCCACAGACTTTCCTCTATAAATACCTCTATAAACTTTACCAAAAGACCCATTTCCTATTGGTTCTTTAAGGTCAATATTTAATAATGAAAGATGGTGGGTAGAACGTAATTCAGCTCTTAATTGCAAAATTTCTGCTTTTTCTTTTGTCATTGAACGAAGTCTTCCAAGGGGGCTAGGTAAAGGAGTATAAGAACTACTGCCAGAACTAAAAATTGGAAATATTAATCTCTAAATTCTTTTAAAAATTTACCTGTATTCAGAACAAGCATCAGAATCTGGCCTTTTATTTGCATATACTTTAAGCATGTGAACAACCTTTAATTTTTTTAAATTTAAATAAAAATATTTTTTAGACTTGATCATGTCCTTTTTCATATGCCCATAATATGGGTGTTTGTGGTTGGAATTGTCCATCAACAAATTTATCATTATCTTTTTGTATGTCTAATAATGGCTTAAAATCTTGTGAATGAGTTGAATCAGAACGAATAAGGGAAGAAATCTTTGACGACAAAGAACCATTTATTGAAGGGAGAATAGCAGAATTACCTTTTTTTTATAAAGAAGTAATTAAAATATAGTAAGTAAATAATACTTACCAAATTTTGCAATAAGTAAATTATCAGAAGCACGTGCTGTTAACGATTGATCAGCACCATTGTCGAGAAGATACTGAACCACTCGTATATGTCCATGATAACAAGCACTATGAAGAGCTTAAATAAAGAATATTGAACAATAAGAACAATTTTAAAATAAAAGCAACACACTTGTAATTATTTAGGATTGAAATATACGGTAGAATAGAAATAAAGTACGATAAGGAAAAGGAGGAAGTACTGTATGTTTTTAAAATAAATTAAAACAAAATGCCAAACAATTTTATTTTTGTCAAAAATCAAAACGAATTTGGTGGCACGACTTTTCGTCAAAGGACTTTCCGTCAATGGACTTCCCGTCAATACTTTTCGTCAATGGACTTTCCGTCAACGGACTTTTCGTCAATGGATGGGTGTTTTTTTAACTTTAAGAGAAAGAAAAGATGATACATGTGGGTACAGCCCAAGTAGGCGCGCGGCCAAGTAGGCGCAAAGCCATAACTTGCTTCAAGATTCCCGAATCTTGTCAAATTTAATGTTAAACGATTCCTCTCATCGAGCTAAAGAGAATGGTACCAAAATTATTAAGGTCCAGAAATTTTGCAGGTAGTTATGGCTTTGCGCCTACCTGGCCGCGCGCCTACTTGGGCGTGTCCCGATACATGTATTAGAGCTAGGAATTTTGAAAAAACCGGGACCGGGTCCGGGAAACGGGTTCTGAAAAATGGACCGGGCGGGAACCGGGTCCGGGAAACCGGGAAAACCCGTTCCCGGTTTCAACCCGGTCTAGAAATGGGCGGGTCCCGGCCGGGAAACCGGGAAATTCTCAATTTGTTGAAATGGGGCTGTATTTTTCCACATGGGGCTGTATTTTTCATCTATCCCTCTATACTTATTCTAAATAACCTCTATTAAAGTAGGTAAATGATACCAGAGGATATTCGTGATTTTCAAAAAACCTTGACCTTGATTTCGGTTAGGTACCTTGACCAGAATCCTGGCCTTGAGTCAAGGAAAAATCAAGGATTATTTTTGCTTCGATCCAGGCTTTGATTCTTGATTTTTTATTTGAACAGATATCAGCAGATTAAGTGGGATTAAGTGGGATATACTGGTATTTAAAGGGATATTATAGGATTTGAAATGATATTGCGGGATTAAGTGAATATGGAAGAGGATTTGGCAGGATATCGAGGAATAAAAGGATTTTAGACGATTAAGGATACCGGTGTAAAGGCAGTACGAGTGATATTGTGTATTGGGGGATTGGAGGGATACCAGAGGATATTTGGGGATTAAGAGAGAGAGGGTGGCCGAGTGGTTATGATTTAAAATTCTTTAAAAAATTTTCCTTTGACCACTAAGAAGTGAACTTTTTAGCGTTGAAATTTTCAAAATTTTCGCCTGCGGCGCTGAAAAAGTAAGTAATTTGTCTTACGGGCTTCCAAAATTCTCAAAATTTTCGCCTACGGCGCAAAAAGTTTTTAAGTAGGTTGATGTGCTTCAAAGCTTTCCAAGATTAAAAAATTATTGCATACGACGCTTTAAATTTAAAACTAGTGTCCTGAACTCCAAAAAATCATAAAAATCTTAGATTCTTTGCTTTTTTTCACAAGTACGAGTAAGAAATTTATAAACTATCTGAAATTTATAAACACTGCTTACTTGAAACAGTTTATGGGATGGAAGGCCGATTCTCTTTTCTAAAAGCATCCTTTATACACAAATTCAACCCGTATACAAAAAATTCAACTCGTGTCCGTAGGCAAAGAAGCCAGAATTCTCCCTTCTCCAGCGCCGCAGGCGAAAATTTTGCGAATTTTGAAGACCAAGAGGCCAGATTTCTTACTTTTCCAGCGCCGCAGGCGAAAATTTTGAGAGTTTTTCAGATTTAATACACTAAATATTTTTCCCGGTTTCCCGGTATAAAAATGGCCGGGACCGGGTCCGGGAAACGGGTTCTGAAAGTTGACCGGGCGGGAACCGGGTCCGGGAAACCGGGAAAACCCGTTCCCGGTTTCAACCCGGTCGCTTCAAAAAAACCGGGAAAAAGGACCCGGAAACCGGGAAACGGGTCCGGGTCCCGGACCCGTTCCTAGCTCTAACATGTATGTTCTGAATTGAGAGGATTAAGAATCAATTCAGAAGTTAAATTAAATTAATAATTATTTTAATTATTTTTATTTAATTTTTTAGTTAATTTCCAATATATTTTTCCATTCAAAGTCCATTGTTGTAATTTCCCATAGGTTACAACAACAAACTGTTCCTCTCTCTTTTCACTTCCGTTGTATTTCGCTCTTATTTCAGAGCTTTTTATTTATTTATTCCCTCCCACAATCATATTCTTTGTTTTATATAAAAGCCTATTGCTTTACCCTTTAATCGGCTTCTTCTCTATTAATCATTTAAGTAAATATTTTTAATAAATATTAAAACTTTGGAAAATTTATTTAAATATAAATTAAATTATTTAAAATAAATTAAGAAAAAATTCGCCGACTACAAATCACATTGAATTGTAGTTGTAGCTTGAAAGGAATATTCCTTTTCTTTTCAGTGGGGGCTCAGCGCTTTTTAAAGAAAAAAAGGCAAGTTTAAATTTTTTAGAAAAAATTTAAATTTTTAATTGGGGAAAAAATTTTTAAATTTCCCTTAAAAACTTAGAATTACAGACTTAGTCTTTTTCTAAGTAGACTGTTAACAATTATTGTTAACAGCCTGTAACTTGTTATCTGGGAATCGTGGTAAAATTTTTAAAGGTAGAAATACATTCAGCAGCTCAGCAGAAGACAAGTCAAAGATGAGTAGCCCTCTAGAACAGCGGCTACAAATCACAATCGTAAAGATTGTTGATTTTTTAAAGGTAGACCTAACTGAATTTAATTCGGATCGGGTCTTGGAAATGCCTTTAGAAGAAGAAATAATAGAATTAGAGAGTTCAATAGAAGATTTGGACAATCTAATAAGAGGCCTCTGCGCGGCAAAAGATGAAATAAATTCGGTCTTTGATGATTGGGCTGAATTAAATAAAAAGGCTACATCAGCAGAAAGGCCAGAATTCGACGCTTCTTTTAAAGCGTTCGAATTAAAGCATAGGCCAAGCCAATATGCGGCCGAAGCAGAGAAGAAATTGACATCCTTGAGAATGTCAAAATCAAAATTAAGTCGCAAATTGCGACTAAAGAAGCTTAATTTAAGAAGAGAAAATGCTCAGATTGAGCAAGCGCCAAAAGTAGCTCCAGCCACGCCAGTTCATTTTGAAGTAAGGCACGAGGCGTTAAGTATAGGCAAATTCTACGGCACCGATCCAGACCTTTGGCCTGATTGGTGGGAGCTCTTCATGTCAATACATGAAGATAGTGGGTTATCGACCGAAAGAAAATTTCTTTATCTTCGGTCGTTCATTCCACAGGAGAGTCCTGCCGGTCTTTTGATCGACGGGTTTCAACCAAGCGAATACGTTCAAGCAATCGATTTGCTTAAACAAAATTATGAAAATAAAGATAGAAGAATTAGAAACCTGCAGCAGCAGCTCCTAACTCTTCCAAATTGCAACACTTTGGAAGATGTAAGAAAATTCTATCTGAATTTGGAACGAATCTGTCGCCAATTGGCGGGTCTTGGAAATGACACAGATTCGGATCTTTATTACAGCCTGCTGGAAACCAAATTGACGCGACCAATGTTAAGAGAAATTTTGGCCGTCAAAAAGGAAGCTGGAGATAGTTGGACAACCGGCAAATTTAGACTCGAGCTAAAGAGGCTATTAGAGTCTGAAATGGAAATCTTGTCGATCTTAAAAAAGATGGGCGATGAAAAGAAAGGCGAGGAGAAAAAACAATTTTCCAAGCCAAAGGACGAACATCACACGCCGAAAAGGACAGGCAATGAAAAAAGGATGAGTCCAAGGGAAGAGGATGATTCACCTCCTCCGACAGTCGCTTGTCCGACTGTTGGAAAAACAAATCGAAAGGAAACGGTAAGAGAGAATAAAGAAAAAAGATCTCTCTACTGTTATTTTTGCCAGAAAAAACACTGGTCTAATGAGTGTAGAAAATACTCAACACTTCAGGCGCGAAAAGAGCGTATTAAAAAAGAAAAGCGCTGTATTCGTTGTTGCAGATTCGGACACGAGGCAGCAGACTGTCAGCACCCATCGAAATGTTTGGGATGCTCAAGGGCACATCCGTTGGCGTTGTGTCCGAACCAGAAAATTCCACAACAGCCGAAGTTTAAACAATCGGCTGGCGTTGTAAAACAAAACGGGTTTAAGAAAAAATGGACCCAAGAAAAAATCAAACAATCAGCTGATGATAGGAAACAAAGCCATTATCAGAAAAAATGGACTCCGAACCAATGGACTCCGAAAAAATGGAAAATGGACTCCATAAGAGCAACAGCGCCGGAAACTCAGTCAAGAGGTTTCAAATACTGCTTGTTAAAATGTGTACAAGCAAAAATGTTCAACCCAACATTTGGGAGGAATAAAAAAGTATCCGGAACAATTTTTATTGATTCTGGAAGCCAAAGTAGCATGATTTCTGAGCGACTTGCAAAAAAATTAATGCTGAAGCCTCACTCATTCGAAAAATTAGAATTGAGAGGTGTAGGCCCACGAGATCTTGCCACTTCGTCTTATTCGAAGATGGTAAAAGTTGGACTTGAAACTAGTAAAGGACCAATGAATTTGGAACTTCTAGTCGTTCCAAGTGAACACCTCCCTCCGATGGTAACAGTTCAAATCGGCGACCAAGATAAAACAATTTTGGAAACCAACCCATTGGAGGCGAAGCACAAAATAGAAAACCCCGATGTACTAATTGGGGCAAAATATTTGAATGAATTGGAAATAGCAAAGATCCGCCAACTTCCCAGCGGATTCTGGCTTTCCAAATCAATTTTAGGTCCACTGCTGGATAGCGAGGGAGAACTAATTGCTTCGGCAATTGTTTCACAATTGCCGGAACTAAATTGTCTTTGTCCTAAAATCGAAGCAAGAAACAATTGCCTTCACATTAGAAAGGTAAAAGTTAAGAGAAGCCATGGAAAGGCAATCCAGAAATCAAATAAAGAATGGATTGTAGCCCAAAAACAAGGCGCGACCAAAAATAATTGGTTAAATCTTCGGCCTTGTGGTGGGAGCGTCGTCCCTTTAGCGGACGAAGATGCGCCCCAGAGCTTTAAGCGAAAGGGGCGAATTAAAAAATATAATGAAGGTACCGCTAGAAAAGAAAATGCGGAATCGGAAAAAATTGGGAAACAAGCTCATCAACAGCTCTACCCACCCGAAATCAAAAAAGGGCGAGAAAAACCAAATAATATTGGACGCCAACAAGTACGTCAAAAAGCGTATACCGGCTTATCAGGAAAAGAGCGTTCAACTCAACGCTTGAAGCAACTAACTCCTCAAATTGCGCAGGAAAGAAAACTAAACTTTGACTGTGCGAAAGTGAGGAAGGAAATTAAATATAGAAAAGAGAAGCTTCGAATAGGAAAAGCGAAGTCGCCGGGTCCACACCATTCCCGTGGAGTACGGCTCGAAAATTCATCAATCTGTGAGAACGACAGAGGTGAAGGAAAAATACAACCGCAAATTAAAAAGCGGAAGTATTTGAACATAAAATCCCCTTTAATCAAAGTAGAATTAATTGGGAAAAGAGAAAAGTTGTACTGCCTGAAAAAGAAGGCAACAACAAACTACAGGAAAAATTCTGGAGCAAAAAGATGCATCAGAAAAAAGGATATTCCCACTGACTTCGAAACCCGGACCAGATTTTTAGCTGTTCTGGGGATTCTTTTGCTGGCAACTTTGGGAGTTTTAGCAGTTCCCACTAGAGATGTAGCAAGGATAAGTGTGGGAGAAGCATGGGCATGGGTTTTTAGCTTTCTGTCCATCCTGTTCCTTCTCAGTAAAGAAGTGAACAGCCTGAGCATGGCGACAGTAACTACGGCTGGCTCTTTTAGAACCACTCGTGCGCCAAACCATATACTAGCCTCAACATTCAGAGGCAGGATGGAGTCAAATCGGGGAGGAAGCAGCGCCCTTAGGCTGTGCCAACCTGACCTGCTGACGGAAGAGGAAAAGAAGAAATGGAAAACTCGAGTCGATGGAAGAATCGTCGGCGCTGCGGGCAGTGTTCTGAATTGAGAGGATTAAGAATCAATTCAGAAGTTAAATTAAATTAATAATTATTTTAATTATTTTTATTTAATTTTTTAGTTAATTTCCAATATATTTTTCCATTCAAAGTCCATTGTTGTAATTTCCCATAGGTTACAACAACAAACTGTTCCTCTCTCTTTTCACTTCCGTTGTATTTCGCTCTTATTTCAGAGCTTTTTATTTATTTATTCCCTCCCACAATCATATTCTTTGTTTTATATAAAAGCCTATTGCTTTACCCTTTAATCGGCTTCTTCTCTATTAATCATTTAAGTAAATATTTTTAATAAATATTAAAACTTTGGAAAATTTATTTAAATATAAATTAAATTATTTAAAATAAATTAAGAAAAAATTCGCCGACTACAAATCACATTGAATTGTAGTTGTAGCTTGAAAGGAATATTCCTTTTCTTTTCCTTTTTTTTTTCCTTTTTTTCCTTTATTCCTTTTTTTTTCCTTTTTTTTCCTTTATTCCTTTTTTTTATTCCTTTTTTTTTTGTAAAAGAGTAAAACTCTTGGTAAAATTGTGTCAGATTGAAAATCAGACTGATTTCATAATGCTGAACAAAGTTATGAGCAACTGAATTTTCGCTGGGCAAACTTATTTTTGTGTTGCTACGGAGGATAGGTAGGCTTTTCAAGGCTGAAAATCGGTAAAAAGAAATAGGTTTATATTACTGGTGTAGAACCCAGCGACCGTTGACTCCCCGCGATGGCCGTGCTTCGCTGCGGTCGTGCTCGCTTCGCTCGCGGCGACCGTAGCGAAGCGGCGGCCGTCGTTCCGCTCGACATGCCCGGCTTCCTCCGCAGCGGCAAAAACTATTTTCCGCGTAGACCTTGTGGAAGGGTACAGCCAAAGTTTTTAACTAATCGGACATTTTGAGGGTTTTTGTTCAATATGACATTTTGAGGGAGGACATTTTAAGGGTTTTTATTCATTAGGACATTTTGAGGGTTTTTATTCATTAGGACATTTTGAGGGTAGGACATTTCAAGGGAGGACATTTTGAGGGTAGGACATTTTGAGGCGCAGCCTTTAAAACCATTCATTTATTAATGAAAAGTCCGTTGACGTAAGGTCCATTGACGGAAGGTCCTTTGACGAAAAGTCGGGGAGCCACGAATTTGCTTGTAAAAAATTTTTTTTACCCTGTTTTAAAGCTTTTGTTTTTTTTTGCTTTAAGTTTCATTTATTTTTTAGTTATTTTTTATATTTAAAGTAATTTTTAATAATTAAAATGAATGAATGGTTTCATTGTAATAAATGTTTCTTAGTTGGCACCAATGATTCTCAATTTTGGTTTACATCCTGTGGGCACATAATTTGTGCAGAGTGCAAGAAGAATGGTAATTAACAAAAAGTTTTTCTTTTTAAATTTCCAAATTTAAGGGAATTTATTGCTTGGGCAAAAAGGGATTTGTGTTGTTTGTTCAAAACAAGAAACTTCAATTATGATGGTTAACAAAAATATGAAGCCAGATCTTATTCATCTTTTTCGGCCACCAAAGGATCTTTTAATTGAATTTACTTCAAAAATTAAGACGACAGTGGAATTTCAAAATGCCCATCGTCAACGTTTCTTTAAGCATATTCGTGAAAAGGTTTAAAATTAATTTTTTTCAGTTTTTAAAAGAATTTAAGCACAACAAAGCGGCAAAAATAGCAAAAGCTGCTCATGTGGAAATCACCAAACGTGTTGAACGCGAAAAGAATCTTTTGGCTGAGAGAAATCAAGTAAGGATGGAATTGGATAGCACAAAGTATTACGTCAGGCAATTGGAAAAAGTTTTGGCAGATCGTGATCAGGAAATTCATCGTCTTAAACGAAAAAGTCCAAGTTTTGTCAAAAGAACCAGTCCGCATTTAAAAGGTTATTTTTTTGTTAATTAAATTGTCAATAAATAAATACAGGTCGAGCAGGTTATCCAAGTTTGAATGGAAACACACCGCTATCCAGAGTTTCTTTCTTTGGATGTACAACAAGCACTCCAAATGACGTAAAAACAATTTAGGGTTTTAAATAAAAATTTTAATTTAGTTTGCGAATATTGCTGCTGGTTGTCTTGACAATAGAAGGAGGAATAATGTGGGTGGAAATGCTGGAACTGCTGGGGAATTCGATTTTTTGTCACAGCAAAGAGCGATGGAAGAGGTTGTGGCTGGAGGGCCTTCTTTTATTCCAAACACTCCTGCACTTTTGGGTTTACCAGCTGACACGAGGTTTTGTTTAAAGTTATTTTAAAGGATTTAAATATTCAAATTATAAACCGTAATGAGGTCCGCATATGATTCTTATTTACGGATTTCCTTGGAAATACTAGGACTAGACTTCAGGGTGACCCTTTCCAAAACACCAAAATGAGGCGCGGCCTCTCAAAAATGGGGCAAAAAAAGTCAAAAATGAGGCAAAAAATGAGGCATTATTTTCACCTCATAAAAATAATCAGTGCTGGGTATTAGGCATTTTGTGGCTCCGGCTCCGGGGTTTTAAAATCTTAGCTCCGGCTCCGAGCTCCGGAGCCGGCCATTCTCGGAGCTGCTCCATAGTGGCTCCTGGCTCCGGGAAGTAGATTTGTTTTATTTTGGACCTTTTCCTTTCGAGAATTATTTAAATTCTCGTTTTTGCAGTTCTTCAGCACCGTTTATTTTTTTAATTTTAAAAATTTTATAAATAAATTTAAGTAATGACAACAATGATGATCAGACAAACAAAGACTTAGACGAAGAACAGCCTTCACCTGATTTGGAGGCCAATGAACTCACATTATTTACTGATTCTTCTGTAAGTTCTTTTGTGGCATCAATAGCAGAAAAAGGTTCGAATTTTTAGCCGATGCAGTTTAAAGTTCCTGAAAATTTGCCAGACGTGCCAATTATTGCAATTAATCGATATCCTTTCTTTCCTGGATTTATTAAAAAAGTGGATGTATGTTAATAATTTTTTAAATAAATGTATTTTTTTCTAATTTAGTTGAAACAAAATGAGGCTTTGATGAATTTGATTAAATCTAAGGCTAGACAGAAGTTACCTTATGTTGGTTTATTTGTTAAGAAAAATCCAGAGTGAGTTAATAATTTTTAGATTTTATTGTTTTGTCTTACCGATCATTTTATCTTTTAAAATTTCTTTCTTTTCAACATCCCACAGAAATTATAGCGGTAGACGAACAAATTTATTTTTTAAAATAATTTTAGTGATAAATCTGAAGCCGTTCCTTCAATAAGCCATTTATATACTGTCGGAACTTTTGCTCATATTTTTGAAATGCGTGACCACGAAGGTCGAATGCTGGAAATGATATTAAATTCACATAGAAGAATTCGAATACTTCAACCACTTGAACCTACAATTGACTTTCCAAAGGGAAATGGAAGACGAAAATTAAGTGGAAATAGAAAAGCTAATTTAAAAACAAAAAAAGAAGAAATACAACCTGAAGAACAGCCACAAGAGCAACAAATAGATCAACCGCCAGAAGAAAAGTTAATAATTTATGCACGTACAGAAAATATTGTGGATAATGTTCCTACACAAATATCTATTGAAATTACGGTTATAAATTAAAATTATTTTAAATCAAAATATATATTTGAGAGTTGATAGGGGGATAAAACTTTGGGAGCTAAAAAAATGAAATTAAATACTAGATGTAATATGACACAAATTTTTGTCTTCTTCCTAACTTTAATACAGATTTTTTTATTTTGAAATCGAATTTAAAAGTACAAACATTCAACTCTTTCCAATAAAATAACTTTTAAATCTCTTCTTTTCAAGGTAAAAATGCAGGCAATTGTTTCCATTATTCGAGAAATTATTCGTGACAATAATATGATGGCACAGCATGTTGCTTTACTTTTACAGCCAGAGCATAGCATTGTAGACAATCCTGTTTATTTGTGCGACTTTGTTGGTACAATTGCTCAAAATGCTGAAACAGAAGAATTGCAGGCAGTTATGGAAGAAATTAATGTATAAAAGTTAAATTTTTGTTAAAATTTAAAATTAAAATTTTAGATAATGAGAAGACTTGATTTGGCATTGGAATTGTTAGAAAAGGAAAGGGCAAGAGTAAAAATGTTAAAAAGTATAAGAGAATCTGTTGAGAAAAAAGTTCAAGAACAAAATCATAAATATTTACTTAATGAACAGGTTTTTTTGTAATTTTAAAAAATTTTTTTTGTAAAATTATTTTAAGTTAAAAGCAATAAAAAGAGAATTGGGAATTGAAAAAGAAGATAAACAAGCGTTTCTTGAAAGATTAGATGAACGTTTGGCTAATTTAAATGTTCCTGAATATGCAATGAAAGTAATAAAAGAAGAACAAACAAAACTTTCTTTTTTGGATCCACATAGCAGTGAATTTAGTATTTCAAGGTATTTATTTATTTTTTTCTAGTATTAACATTTAACCACAATAAATTTAAGGATATTTACTCTTAAAAATTTATTTTTTACTTTCAAATATTTTTATAGAAATTATCTGGACTGGTTAACATCAATTCCTTGGGGTAAAACTTCTGAAGAAGTAACTGATGTTAATCGAGCTCAAAAAATTTTGGAAGAAGATCATTATGGAATGAAAGATATCAAAGAAAGAATATTGGAATTTATAGCTGTTGGAATTTTAAAGAAACAAACAAATGGAAAGATTTTGTGTTTTTATGGCCCTCCAGGTGTTGGAAAAACAAGTATTGCAAAATCAATCGCCAGAGCATTAAATAGAGAATATTACCGATTTTCTGTTGGTGGGATGACTGATGTTGCAGAAATTAAAGGCCATAGACGTACTTATATTGGGGCAATGCCTGGAAAAACAATTCAATGTTTTAAAAAAGTACAGGCAGAAAATCCACTTATTTTAATTGACGAAATTGATAAAATTGGAGGAGCAGGTAATAATTCTTTTTTAAAAAGAAAATAATTTTAATAATCTTAAAGGTTATCATGGAGATCCAGCTTCAGCTTTACTTGAAGTTTTAGACCCTGAACAAAATTCTAATTTTCTCGATCATTTTATTGATGTTCCAGTTGACCTTTCCAAAGTTTTATTTATTTGTACGGCAAATGAAACAGATAGAATACCTGGCCCAGTTAAAGATAGGATGGAAATGATTGAAGTTTCTGGTTATGTTGCAGAAGAAAAAATGGAAATTGCAAAGAACTTTCTTGTGCCAAAATGTCGGGAAAAATGGTTAATTTTGTGTTTAAAAAATTATTTAAAATATTTACTTTAAAGTGCTCTGACTGAAGAAAATTTAATTATAACTAATGAAGCTATAAATACATTGATTCGTTCATATTGCCGCGAGTCTGGAGTTCGAAATTTGGAGAAACATTTGGAAAAGGTTTGCTTTATTTTTTTAAATTTAATTATTTTTTTAAAAGATTTTCCGAAAAGCGGCATTCCGTATTGTTAGCAATGAGGAAAATAAAAATGAGAAAATTATTGTTGACAATTCTAATCTTAAAGAATTTGTTGGACGGGAGAAATTCACGAGTGAACGACTTTATGATGTTACCCCACCAGGAGTTATTATGGGATTGGCTTGGACAGCTATGGGTTTGTTGATTGTTTTTATTATTCTAAATTAAAATTTAAGGTGGTTCTGCACTTTATATTGAAGCCTCTTTGGCGAGAAAACTCCGTCCATGGGATGCTCATCAAATTGTCAACACTAACGTGACAACAAATTCCCCATCATCACCACCTCAAGGTAGTTTGGAAGCAACTGGACATTTGGGTGACGTTATGAAAGAATCAATGCGAACAGCATACACGGTAGCAAAGAATGTTTTGGGAAGGAGAGATCCAAACAATGAGTTCTTAGAACAGGCTCATATTCATGTTCACGTTCCTGAGGTTTGTTTTGCCACATTTGTACATGCTGAATTTTTTCGTTTAGGGTGCAGTACCGAAAGACGGTCCTTCTGCTGGTTGTACAATTACTAGTGCACTTCTCTCTTTGGCAACTGGAAAGCCCGCAGTTCAAGGCATTTCAATGACAGGAGAGATTTCTCTGACTGGAAAAGTACTACCTGTTGGTGGAATCAAAGAGAAGATAATTGCTGCAAAAAGGGCGGGTGTTAATTGTGTTGTGCTCCCAGAGGAAAACAAAAAGGATTATGAAGATTTGGCAGATTTTATCAAGAAAGACGTTGAAATTCATTTCGTTGATCACTATGACCAAGTTTTTGATCTGATATTCCCTAATTTTGTGCCGACTACAAATTCAAGTTAACGTATTTTTTTAATTTGCGTCATTTTTTGCATTGTTTTCACTTTCAAAGTTATTAAAAAATAAATTATGCGTGCTATTCAAAACTTTAAATTTATTCAATATGGAAAATAAAAAAACAATAAACTAGATTCTATAGTTATTTGCGGCTATTAATTCCCTCTACCTCCTCTCAAGCCCCTTCCACGGCTCGTTCCTCTACTTTGTCCTCGAGTTCCTCTCCCTCTAACACCCCCGCGGCTTGAGGAGACATTTAACATTTAATTTGAAAAAATTACATTTAATTTTAAAAAAAAATTACATTTAATTTGTATTGGTGCTTGTGAACAGGTAAGAGAAAATTAGAAAGAAAATAATTATTTAACAGTCAGAAAAAATTCGTATTCTTGTTGAGCGTTTTAATAATAATGAGATAATAACAACAAATAATTCAGTCAATCAAAAAACAAATAAAAGAAGAAAATCATTTCTTGAACAACGAACAAAAAATGGTTATACTCCTTTACATATAGCTATTTATAAAGGAGAAAAAGAAGCCGCAATTAGTTTATTAGCTTCTGGAGCTGATCCAAATGGTGTTCAGCCATCAGGTGTTCCTCCGCCTTTGCATTTGGCTGCAATGACTGGAAATGCGGAGGTTAAAGAAGAGAAAACTTTCTTAAATTTCTACAAATTATTTCAATTTTTCAATAAAATTCACAAAAAATCCCTCCTTCAATATTTTATTTATTTATGTAGTATAACGAACACCAAAATCCCTTTCTATATTTAGTTAATTGAAATCCTCGTTTCTCATGGTGCTGACCTAAAGGCTTATGATTTTGTTCGTTATACAGCTTTACATTGTGCTGCATATTTTGGTCATGAAATGGCTGTTAAAGAATTGATAGCTGTAAAAGATTATTTTTTTTAAATAATTTTTAATTAAATTAAAAAAGGCTGGAGCCGATCCAAATGCTTGTGGAAGTGTGCATGACAGACCAGTTAATAAATAATTAAAAAATAATATTTATTAATTAATCCCTAGATTCATATTTCGGCTGGAAAGGCAAATCCCTGCATATTGAAGGTGAACAATATTTCCGGGATATTTTTAGATTTAGTCAGGACATCGAGGAAATTAATCAAAGGAATTATTAAATAAAAATCTACGGAGATAATACAATTTTTCCAATTCATTTTAAGGCATTCCTAGCTGTTGGAGCCGATCCAACACTTGAAGACGATGAAGGGAATACTTCCCTCCATTTTGCTGCCAAAACAGGCCATAGTTCTTCAATTGGTCTTTTATTATCAAAAGCAGGGGAAAGAGAAGAAATTAAAAGACAATTTGCTCTTAAAACAAATATTTACGGGGACACCGCTTTACATTCTGCTTGTTATATGGGTAGAACAGATGCAGCCAAACAATTATTAAATACAATTGGAAGTGAAGTCCTTAGCATGGTAAAATTATTTGAATTAATTAAATTGAATTTTGTGAAGGAAAATTTGTTTTCTGAAACACCCTTAATGGCTGCATGCACAGCTGGAAGGTTTGAATTAGTTTGTTTTTTAATGCGTCAACCAGAAGTGGACCCAAATCATCAGGCACAAGACGGACATACTGGTAGGAAAATTGAGAAATTTTTGGGAAAATTGTTCATAGAGTCAAGTGAAGGAGAGAAATTCTCTTTACGGAGAATTTATTAGAGGAGAGGAGTTTATAGCTCCATGAAATGAATTGGAACAATGACCAAAGAATGAAAATTTTTCGCTTGCAGCAATTAAAAATCCAAAAAAATTTGCTGTCGGCGCTACTTAAGTCAATATTTCACATTTTCGGCGCAACGAAATTTTATTTTAAATTAAATAATTAAAGCAATATTTAAAAACAATAGAAAAATCACCGATCTAATCAACAGAAAAAAGATTTGTAAATAAAATCTAAACATTTTTTGGTAAACATCAAGTGGGCACGTAATCCTTTAAGTATTTCCATCATTTTTGTATATTCTTTATTGACAATAAGGCATTCAAAAAAACTTTGGTGTATAAGTTGGTGATCGTCTAAATAAAAAAATAAATATTTTTTCAAAATAATTTTGGGATTGAAAGAGTTAGAGATTGTAATTTTGAGAAAAAATTAAAACTAAAACAGGAAATCGAAAATTCATGATCAAAGTCTAGCAGGGTGACCCTTTTGCCTCATTTAGGAGGCATTTGCCTCATTTTTGACCTTTTCGCCTCATTTTTTCCTCATTTTCAACTTTTGCCTCATTTTGCGCCTCATTTTTGAAGATTTGTGACATTTGGCCAAATTTTATTCATTTTGTCAATAAAAAAATGTAAAAATGATGAAATTTAAAGAAAAAGAGGAGTAGAAGACTAAAAAAAATTATTTTCTTTCGATTTCACTTATATAAATAGAAAAATGAGTATCAAAGAGATTTTTTTGATATTTTAAACTTGAAAAACATTAAAAATTTTAATTTAGTCATGAATTTTCCAAAATTTTCGCCTGCGGCACAGAAAATGGAAGAAATCTAGTGGGTTGCTACTTGGCCTTCCAAAATAAAACAAATCAACTTCCCGGAGCCAGGAGCCACTATGGAGCAGCTCCGAGAATGGCCGGCTCCGGAGCTCGGAGCTAAGATTTTAAAACCCCGGAGCCGGAGCCACAAAATGCCCAATACCCAGCACTGATTATTTTTATGAGGTGAAAATAATAGTAGTTAATGCACCCCAAAAGTGACACCAAAAGTGACACCTGTCAATCAAACTCACACCTATAGGGGGGTTTTGTGTGTGATTTAGAGGTAATTTGTCTGCCTATAGGGCACTTTTCTTTTGATTATGCCGCATAAAAGGTAATTAATCATGATTAATTAGGGTAATTAATCATGAATGATTAATTACCTTTTGACAAATATTTTGCGGGAGTTTTACTGGTATCGAAATATTGATGTTTGTGACATTTGATGACATTTAAAATTTATATTAATGAGAAGTGCGGTAATTTAAAAGGCAATTCTAAAGGTGTAGGGCTTTTCCAGGTCCCACTGTTGAGCTTAATTTTCACCCTGCCCCAGCTTACAAATTTGATGATAATATCGGAAAAATTAAAGGAAATATAAGAAATAGATCTATGCATTTAATTGGGTGTATTATGAGGTGTAACTTACATTGAGGTATCTTATAATGGGGTGTATTTAATTAAGAGAGTAATTTATAATGGGGTGTATTTAATTAAGGGAGCATCTTATAATGGGGTGTATTTAATTAAGGGAGTATCTTATAATGGGGTGTATTTAATTGAGGGAGTAATTTATAATGGGGTGTATTTTAAATTGAGGGGTTGTGTCTGAAATAAAGGAAAAACACATTATTGACAACTTTTTTACACTTTATAAAATTTTTAGTTTAATAATCTTCGGTCTTTTTTTCTCTTTTATTCCTTTTTTATCCTTTTTTTCTTCTCTTTTCTTTTCCTCTTTTCCTCACATTTCTTTCCTCCAAAATGTGATTGTAATAAATCCCAAAGCATTTACTTTTTTATTTTCTCTTTGTTTTTCTCTTTCTCTTTTTTTGTTTACAGCCGATTAATGTATAGACGCTACTTTGGCTGTAGTTTGTTGAAATTAGGAGAGCATTAAAATTTGGCAAAGAGAAAAACAAAGAGTGTATAAAATCTGTTCATTTTTAAAATGGGGAAAGCAAAAAAAGGACGCGCTGCCATAATGCGCAAAGCCATAACTTGCTTAAAGATCTTCAATTTTACCAAAATTAGTATTAAATTATTCCGCTCATTGAGCCAAAATTGATTGGGTCAGAAATTTTCCAACTAATTATGGCTTTGCGCCGTTATGGACGTGTCCCCTTTTATATTGCAAGAATAACATATCGATTTAAGGATGTATTGCATATTATATATTTTCTTTTTTGTTTAAAATTTATCTTTTTTTCGTCTTTCATTAACTCATGAGGTCCAGATTTTTTGGGGTGAAAAATTCAAAAAAGCAAACAGCAGCTTATTCGAAAAAAGTTTTTCAAGCTATTTATTTAATTCTTTTACACTATTTGAAAATAATGGAAGGGGAATTGAAATTGCTGGAGGATATAGTGGATGAGGAGAGGGAGGAGGAAGTAATAATTTTATTTTTCTCTTTTGATTTTTCCTTTTCCAGTTTTTAAATTTTTCTCTTGATATCCTTGACAATCATTTCTTTCATTGGCCCCGAAAAAATTTTTTTCTTTAATTTTGTAAATTTATTCATATTTTTATTTCATGAGATTTACTATTTAATTCTTGTATAGTTTAATTACTTTAAGTTTTAATTTATTTAATAAAGGTTTACCCCCGGGCAGGCATTGATCTTGAGCCACAAAAATCCTTATCTCTCAATATCACTCATAATCCCCCATATTACTGATATCGCCAAATAGTTTTTAGACCCGAAACCTAATCCAAAGAAAATTTTCAAAACCCGATCACAAATTTTTCAAAACCTGATCACAAATATAACTAGTTGTTCTCCTTTGTTCCATTTTTTCATTTTTTACACTAATTTTTTACTTTTTTACACTAATTTTTTTGGAATTTATTTGGAAAAAGGATTTTTTTGCAAAAAATATAAATGAATAAAATTAATCAATATTCGGGGTGGGTGGTACATTGGTTGTGTTCTGGATTGGCCCTTCTCCATGAGTTCTATTCAATCTCTCATCCAATGAATTTTTCCACAACATGAACACATTAAAAATTTAATTTTAAAATAAAAATTTTAACTTATAATAATAATTTAGTTAATAAAGTCAGCTTTGCGACTTTTAGGTGACGAGTGTGCTAGTCCACTCGGGATTGTGCTTTGCCAATCTAAGTGAGTTGTGTGCTTTGCCACAAATAGTTAAGAAAGTCTGCTTTGCGACTTTTAGGTAACGAGTGTGCTAGTCCACTCGGGATTGTGCTTTGCCAATCTAGTTTTAAAAAATAATAAAATATTTTACAATCCTATATATAATTTGAAGGTGGGAAAAATAATTATAATTTAATGTAGAAATGTATTTAAAATATTAAAAATCCTATATATAATTTGAGAAAGAAAAGTAATTTAAAGAAAAAAATTAAAATTTTTTATATAATTAAAGAAAATATATTAAAAAATAAAAATAATACAAATAAAAATTAAATTACATAATTAAAATTTAAAGCCAAAATTAACAATTTTATTTTTGGGGACAACAATACCTTTTAAAATTATGGGTTGAAATTTTTTAGAAAGTTTAGTTGTAACAACTGTACCTTTCTTTAAATTGGGTTTGAGAAAGTGTGGATATTCTACTAAAATTACTTCATTTTCTTGATTATTTTCTTCTTCATCTTCTATTTCATCTTCAAAGCGTTTTCCAAATTCCATTACGCTTTCTTTGAAACTTTCGTAGTGAAGTTTCTTGCACACTTCGCTATTCAGGGTGATTCCTCGTACTTTTAATGTCGTCACTTCTTTTCCAGTCTTCTTTTCTTTCATTGAAAGTCCATATGCCTTACACGCAGCGCCTACATATTCTTTGATGTCACAGTCGTCATATTCTGGTGCTAAATCTCCAAGATGTGGACCAGCTGAAAGCGGGCATCCTTGTCCCTTTGGGTAAGAGAAAAGGACACTATCTGTATCCCCATATAATAACGAACAGCCAGGAGCTCCTACAATTTTTTGCATTGCTTTTAACAAATGAATCCTTGCCATTGAAGTGGTCCAGAGCGATATAACTATGTTTGATGTCTGATGTTCCTCTATGAATTCATTCTTCCTATCATAAGTGATGAGAATAGTGTCTTGAGTAAGCTTGTCAATAGTATTTACTTCTATTGATTTATTTTCCATGAATTTCTTCAGTTCAGCTGGTGAATCGGTGAGAAAAGTTTTTGAAAGTGTATTTCGAAGACTGAATCTTCCCCATAAAGAGTTGAGCATTAATTTCGAGATGTATCTCATTGCTTTATCTGGTAACATTTTTTCTTTTTCCAATCTAATTCCAAATCTTTCTTCACATTCTTTTATGAATTGTTCTTCTTTTTCTTCAGTATTTATTTCCTTGGGAAATCCACTTGCATGGATTTTCATCGACATGAATTCAGCAACATATCCTTTAAACAATTCTTTATCCCATTTTTCATAATGAAGTGCTCTAAAATATTTTGTGACTTTGTATCCACTATTTAATGCTTCTGCGAGCTCTATTGACGTGCATGTTGACACCCAGCCTCTTTCTTGTTCTTCATGTGTGCATTTGTATTCTTTTAATGTTGCGCCGCGGGGATAATCCATTGAGCATTTTCGGCAAAGTGGAAATAGCAACCTCTCATCAAATTTTACGGGCATAACTGGAACGTCTGTTTGATCTGGCGGAATTAGAAAAACTTTGAGAATCCCATTAACTGGAATTTGACTGCTGCTGTACCAATTGACAGTTTGATCTTTTTTAGGTATTATTATTACTTTTGGGTGGCCCACAGGAAATGATGTTGTTGCAATTGTTGATGGATAAAGCGAATTAAAGTCCAGATAAGAAATTTTATGTTGTTCATCTGCCTTATAATGAAGACATAATGGTCCAGTCCGGCCGCCAAAGAAGCAATCACGTAATTTTATTGGTCCCTTATCCAGATAATGTTTAAAACTTTTCTCATTTGTTTATTTCGTTGAAGCATTTTCCTTATTTCACATTCCCAAACTACATCTACATGACTAATATGTTGTTTCAAAATTCTTAATCTTTCTTCATTTTCTTTTTGAATAACCTCCACCGTCTTACCATTTGGCATTAAAAAGTCTGGTCTATCTCCATAATGTCTTGGACACGCATGCCACACGCATCCATGCACTTCTATTGCTCTATCCTCTTCTTTAATATATCCATCCACCTTAAATCTTCCCGCAACTTGATATTCTCCATTCTCTGAGTGTGCAGTTTGTATTTCAATATTGTATTTTTCTGAATACCAATCCATATATTTCATTGCCAATGCACTTTGAGTGTCGCATGTGTCATAACCTTTCTCTGGAACAATTGCTAGGTGTTCAGGTTTAAGATGATTTAGCCTGAAATGCTTCATGCAAGCGGATGCAATCGTCATTGCATCCCTCAGAATATCAATGCCGAAAGCTCCTTGTATCTCCTTTGGTCGACTTATATCCATGAATTTGTCTCGAAAGGCTAAAAGAGCCTCGGTGAGTATCTGTACATCATTAAGGCAGTACTCAGCAAGGGCTTCATTTAAACAAAATGTGTTGCATTTTTCTTGTTCATACCATTGATCAAATTTTTTCTGTTTCTCTGGTGTCATTCCTCCATATAAATATTCTGTCTTTTGTGGAAGTTCGGGAAGAGTAATATCATAATTGTTGTAGTTGTTTGCCATATGTGGAAAGAATTGTTTCTCTTGAATTTGTAGATCAAATGCACCGACTAATTGTCCTAAAGCAACAGGGCAAATGTTGTACGAATCGCGAAATATGACTTCATTACATTTGTGTGTTTTTGGAACCTTTAGTTCATAGAGTTTATTGCCTCTTCTTATCATTGTTGGAACAATACCTGCTGTAAATATCTCGCGAAATGTCATGATCATGTCATATCTTCCACCAAAATGAGAAAATGCCATTGAAACGAATCTCCCATCCAATTCGAATAATAACCAGTTGACGAAATCATGAAGAGGATTAACTGTAACCCGCTGCTCATCTACATGCGTGTTGTAAAAAGGCCGGTGTGAGAATGTTATTGATCTATTAGGACCACAAATTGTGCATACTTTGCCATTTTTTCTCAGAAAAGTTCCCCATAATTGCTTATTTTCCATACAAATTGTGCATGTAATTGTTGCTGCAATAAAATTTACGGAGTGTAGTCGATTATTTTGGTTTTCTTGATCCATTGTATCCTGTGTTGCTTCAAAATCAAATGTAACAAGACGATAAGGTTTTTGCTTCTTTTGTTCTAATGGCTTGATAAAACATCCCCTTTCTCGACTATGGAACTGTAAACAGTTTGCACACCATTTATGTCCACATATGTGTTTTTCCTTGCGATAAGATCTGATGTCCCAGATTATTCCACATTTTTCACATTGTTTTGATCTGTTGCAGTGATTACTTGATTTATGATGATTAAAACAATCTTTATCCAGAAATATTTTTTTACAGTCAATACATTCCTTATTAAAGTTATGGCTGACAGGACAAGGTTTTCCAACTCCTACTCTTCCACAAAGTCTGCATCGTGATTTGCATTTATTATCGTGCTCTCTCGGTTTTCTGTATTTCTTCTCACATGTATAACAATACTGCCAATGACTGCCAAATTGAGCTCCAACTGTGCGTATACCATCAAAATGATCACCAGAATGGTAGATTGGAATTGCTGTATTAAAAGTATCAGATCCATATTTGTATATTAATTTTTCTTCACATCTTTCGCCAAATATAAACACTTTGAATCTGTAACCATTCTTTTCATAAATGTTGTTCCAGTAATCGACAACTTTCGGTACATAAATTTGGGCCTCATATTTTTCTTCGTTTAATGGAATGCCAATATTTTTCATTAAGTTAATTACATCTGACTGTTGTCTTTGATGTCGTTCAAGATGGTACCTTCTAAAGTATTCTTTAGTTCCCAATTCTTTTGTAACATGTTTTCTAGTAAGTTCCAACGCATAAAATAAGCAATAATTATTGTTGTTCCAGACTTTGATGAGCCAACTGGGAATATGTGTTGATTGATTTGATGGCCCCTTTCCACCAATAGATGTTTCTTTGGGCAATGAGGAAACATCTAATGAATGGATTGTGACTGTAAACGGTTCTCCCAAAAGAGAACCGCGTTCAGCTTTCGATTGAGAAACAAGAAGAAAGCGCTGCAAAATATTTTCTATTGTGTCGTCGTGTAAAGTACGAATGGGGATCCATATATCACTGTCTAACAATGTTGAGGAAATGGTAGCTCCCAATTGATCGACAATAATACCATTTTCTTTCGCATCAGCAATTGATTGTTTAATACAATTATCGAGAACTCGCCTCAGAACTTCTTCAGGATTTTGGGGAAGTGATTTGATTAGGAATTTAGAAACTAATTTTAAAAGTTTAAATTTTTTGCAAAATGATTTTTGAGAATTGATTTTTTCAAAGCAATGATTAATTCCACCGGCTCCAGTTTGCTGTTGCTGCTCTTGTGTATCATTTAATAATAAATTTTCAATAAAAAAGCTGGGTCGATTTCGTTGCTCGGTTTGTCTTGGTCTTTCATTAAGATCCAAGATATCATCAATAGAAAAACGAGCTCTTTTGGGAGGACTTGACATTTTTTGATGAGAATTTTTTGAAGAAAATTGAAATTTTTTATTTAAAGGGGAATAATGATATTGAAATAGGAGCTTTTATACTAAAGTAAAAAGGGGCGTGGCTTGACTCGTGCCAGGTTGTATCAGCATAATTTAACAATGCTTGACTCGTGCCAGGTATATCAGCCTTACCTAACTAAACCTTATCTTTTTTATTTGCCTCAATCAAAATATTTGAATTGAATGATGAAATATTACAACGATAAGACTCTCCCTTTCTTCAAAGAAATACCGCTAAGTCTTTTAGTGTAATAAATATATTGCCAACCGACGAAGAAAATTACAACAAGAAAATTACATCACATTTTTTCTAACTAAATCCCCCTTTGATTTCTCTAATGCCGCCTAAAACATTTATCACGACAAATATATTACAACCACAACTTTTTGTCTTTCAAAAAAAGTGCCGCTCTATGTTTTCTCAATAAATCTAAAGTCAGACGGGGAAAAAAGAAAATAAAGTTTAAACTAAAAGTCCCTATTTATTTAATCAAATCCTAGAAAAAGCAAAAGGATGGGAAAATATTTAAGTTTTTTCAATAAATTTAGTGGCAGAGGGGAAAGGGAAAGTAAAGTTTAAACTAAAAGTCCCTATTTATTTAAACAAATCCTAGAAAAAGCAAAAGGATGGGAAAATATTTAAGTTTTTTCAATAAATTTAGTGGCAGAGGGGAAAGGGAAAGTAAAGTTTAAACTAAAAGTCCCTATTTATTTAAACAAATCCTAGAAAAGCAAAAGGAAGGGAAAATGTTTAAGTTTTGCCTTAAGTTTTCTCAGTAAATTTAACTCAGACGGGAAAAGGGAAAGTAAAATAAAGTTTAAAGTAAAAGTCCCTATTATCTATCCAAATCCCAGAAAAAGCAAAAGAAAAAGGGAAAAAATTTATTTAAAATTAAAAAAAATATTTGAATTGAATCTTAAATGTACAATTTTGATTTTAATTGGAATTTGAAGTGTTTTCTTGATCTTCTTGTTTCTTCTTGATTGTCCAATCGCATAGAACGTCCTTCACGTACATGTTTAGATCAACACATTGTTTGCACAAATCAAAGGAGATTTTGACTCCACCAGTATTTTCGTATTCCACAACTCTTCCAGTGCTATGGAATAAAATGTTTGAGCAAGTTCGGCAAAGGCGGAACTCAAGTCGAGGAATGTATTTCATTCTTGTTAGTTTCCATAACATTTTATTGTTCGAAGTACTTTTTGCAATCACTTTCTTAATTGCTGCTTTCTTGCTTAACCAAAGGTCCTTTTCCCCATTATCATTATTTTCAACATTTGCTTTCTTTTCTTCAACAATTTCAATTATATCAGGCTTTGCCTCTTCAACCTTAGCCAAGTTTGGGGAAGTTGGTGTAGACATGATTTTAATTTTGCTTTAAAAAATGAAAGAATGAATTTCTGGTTCAGAAACTCGAGTATTTATACTCAAAAAAGGGGGCGGGGCTTATCTATCTTTTTTGCTATCATTACACTTTTTATCGGCGTATATAAAGGCAAAGTATTTCCATTCATTATTCATTCATTTAAAAATAAATATTTATTGCAAAAAAAATGTCAACTCTCTTGGACAAAATTTCAAAAATTCTGGATTGTACTCCTGAAAATGTTCGTTATCGTCTTAATAATAAATCAGACAGAGACCGCGTCCTCGGTGAGATTAGAGGAAAAGCTTTGAAAACTAATTATCTTGATCGGAACGGATCAAAGCAAATAATTTATTGTGATGGAATTACTACTCATTGTTCTCACCAGCTAATGGCTTTTGGAAATCTCCGATCGCCTTTTAATATTTGTGTTAGTGCTTATTTCTATGCTAGACATCGAATTTTGCTAAAATACCCATATCAACAATGCATTCAATATAAAAATTTGTACTATCCATTGGAACTTCTTGAATTATACTCAGACATGGAGGAAACAGAAACAGACTCTGATTCACCAATAATAATGAAAAATTTGCGCACAAAGGCGTCATCATCTTCAGAATCGACAGGAACATTTGATAAAAGTTCAACAAATTCAAATATTGAAAATTTGGCTGAAACATCACACAAGGTGATAGATCACACCCGTCGGGGAATTCTTTGGCTATATGTGGATGACAAGAAACTTTGGGAAAAACACGAAATTACACTATATTCTTCAAAGTAAAATAAAAATTTCATTTTACAATCATTAATTTTTTATAAATTTAATCTTCTTTTCCTTAATTTTGCACTTTTACCCCTAAAAATGATATATTCTTTTGCTTAATATTTTAAAAAATTTGTCTTGTTTTCATTAATTTTTATCAAAATAAAATTTATTAAATTAGTTTATTTACAAATGATTTTACAAATTCATCGGGGTTTGGACAATTATTTAGGATTAGTAAATATTTTTCATATGTATATCCTAGGGAAATGAAATATAAAAATACAATACAATGCTGCCCACATTCTTTGGATAATGGGTTTTGTACGGGAAATTTGTTTTTAATTTGTTTTGGAAATTGTGATAAAAAAGTTTTGATTGGTACAGGCAAGATTGGGATTAGTAGTGAATCAAAAATATAAACTGTCGTCTGATTCCTTATATAAATTGCAATCCAATGTGATCCATCATTTTTTGCTCTATCGAGATTGACTACCATCGAACATGGAAATTTTTGTATTTCTTTTGGGATCTTATCAGCTGCAAAACATCCTATAAAATATCTTCTTGTAATTCGGCTCTCATATAAAATTTTTTCAATTTGAATTGTATTCATCGTTTTCGCCTCGATTTGACGTTTCTCCACTCGGTATTCTTGTAATTTTGCTTTTTATGTTAATAATTGATCGGAATTGATAAAGTATGGCTGAAACTATAACTATAAACCATAAAAGTATCAGTGCAATGCAATAAAAATTGTAGTTTCCAGAATTGTCTTTTATATCTGAACAAGGGATTGGTAGATGAACTTCTCGGTTCATGTGATCTAAAATATCAAATTTTTGGTCATATTGTCTTGCTTCGCAAGGAGGTTGTGTTGATTTCTGTAGATTTTTCAAATATTCTTTGTATTCTGGAAGTTCGTCTGTAGAAGGGTTAGGACCAAATTTTAAACGTAAATAATCTCTGTATTCGGGATATTCATCTGCATCATACATACAGGGTATGGGTTTTGTTTCACAATAATTCAAAAATAATAATAATAATATATTTATTAACAAAATAAAAGACAAACAAATAATTTTTGACATTTTTCTAAAAAAATTTATAAATGATTTGTAAATTAATAAGGTTTTTCTTTTTATACTGAAATATCACTGGTTATTGTTCTGTTTCTGTCTAACATCAATAGCGAATCAACTTCACCCATAGCTATTAAAACAACCCCTCCCTGTGGAATCGGTTCATTAAAAGACATTTTTACACTTGTTGTTCCATTCTTTATTAAATCAAAAGTCTCTGGGCCATTATCTTCCTGGCTATTAGTAAGATTAAATACTAATAGACAAAATCCACCAGTTGAAAAACGTTGCATTGAAATTCCATTGCTATCTAAAGTCCCCGCATAGCCTATAGCCTCTTGCATATCATGATATATTCGCACATACTTGCCGTTTGGGAAATCAAGAGAATAAGGGGAAGTTGGATAATTCACCCCTCCGGCATTAATTGATATATCTCTTAAATTAAAATGTTGAAAATTAAAAGGCTGTGTCTTTTGAGATCCAACAAAATCGGAATTCTTAACCATTCCAAGGACCACCCTCCTCGGTACTTGATCCATCCATAGATTAGCATTAAATTCTGCTCGGTTCTCACTTATGAATAGTGATTTTAGTGAAGTTTTTCTCATCGGATATCGTGCTGGTTTCAATTCTAATTTCTTTGCTATATCGAAGGCAAGACTGTCCATAAGTTCAATTTTCTTAATATATAATTTGCATGCAAGTACTTCTAAATGATATTTATGATTAGTTGCTCCTGGAGCAACAATGAGGAAATTTGAATCATGGGGCAAAAGTTCAATATCCACTTCACATTGATTAACTAGATATCGGGGTTGATTGCAAATGTCCACGTCTAATTTTGCCATAAATTGTGCCGATCTTTGTGTGCCATCAGCTGATGGTGCAAATAAAAGTCTTCTATTCTCGAAACCAACACCATTAAGTCCCATATCACCATCGTCGTAATATCCCGCGGCGGATAGGTAAGAATTTTTTACTGTCTGTGGATAAGTAAGCTCATAGTCGAAAATACTTTTGTATGCCATAAGTGAATTTCCTTCAAAGATTTGAGTTCCATTGATACTAATACGACAATTTTTCCAAATTGTATGTCCAATAAGTTGGCAGCAGGAAACGTTGTTGTCTGCAGCCGCCAAATTGATGAGACGTCCATTTTCATCTTCTTTCCGAATTCTTAACTCGGTTAAAACATAACATTTTGCTAGGTCAACATAATTAGTGCTTGCGTGGATTTTAAAATGATATGGTGTAATATTAATTGGGTTAAGAGTAAGAAGCTCAATTACTGAAGAGCTAGTAACGCTGACATTTGTGTTTGGAGTTTCAAAAAATGAAAGTGCATTTGTAATTGCATTTGCAGAGTCCCGATCAATTTTATTATGAGTAGACATTTTTTCTTCTTAATATAATCCGAATGTATCAATTTTTTTTCTTTTCTTTTTTTGATGGTTTGAGGGGATTTCCTAAATGAGGCAAAAGGGTCACCCTGCTAGACTTTGATCATGAATTTTCGATTTCCTGTTTTAGTTTTAATTTTTTCTCAAAATTACAATCTCTAACTCTTTCAATCCCAAAATTATTTTGAAAAAATATTTATTTTTTATTTAGACGATCACCAACTTATACACCAAAGTTTTTTTGAATGCCTTATTGTCAATAAAGAATATACAAAAATGATGGAAATACTTAAAGGATTACGTGCCCACTTGATGTTTACCAAAAAATGTTTAGATTTTATTTACAAATCTTTTTTCTGTTGATTAGATCGGTGATTTTTCTATTGTTTTTAAATATTGCTTTAATTATTTAATTTAAAATAAAATTTCGTTGCGCCGAAAATGTGAAATATTGACTTAAGTAGCGCCGACAGCAAATTTTTTTGGATTTTTAATTGCTGCAAGCGAAAAATTTTCATTCTTTGGTCATTGTTCCAATTCATTTCATGGAGCTATAAACTCCTCTCCTCTAATAAATTCTCCGTAAAGAGAATTTCTCTCCTTCACTTGACTCTATGAACAATTTTCCCAAAAATTTCTCAATTTTCCTACCAGTATGTCCGTCTTGTGCCTGATGATTTGGGTCCACTTCTGGTTGACGCATTAAAAAACAAACTAATTCAAACCTTCCAGCTGTGCATGCAGCCATTAAGGGTGTTTCAGAAAACAAATTTTCCTTCACAAAATTCAATTTAATTAATTCAAATAATTTTACCATGCTAAGGACTTCACTTCCAATTGTATTTAATAATTGTTTGGCTGCATCTGTTCTACCCATATAACAAGCAGAATGTAAAGCGGTGTCCCCGTAAATATTTGTTTTAAGAGCAAATTGTCTTTTAATTTCTTCTCTTTCCCCTGCTTTTGATAATAAAAGACCAATTGAAGAACTATGGCCTGTTTTGGCAGCAAAATGGAGGGAAGTATTCCCTTCATCGTCTTCAAGTGTTGGATCGGCTCCAACAGCTAGGAATGCCTTAAAATGAATTGGAAAAATTGTATTATCTCCGTAGATTTTTATTTAATAATTCCTTTGATTAATTTCCTCGATGTCCTGACTAAATCTAAAAATATCCCGGAAATATTGTTCACCTTCAATATGCAGGGATTTGCCTTTCCAGCCGAAATATGAATCTAGGGATTAATTAATAAATATTATTTTTTAATTATTTATTAACTGGTCTGTCATGCACACTTCCACAAGCATTTGGATCGGCTCCAGCCTTTTTTAATTTAATTAAAAATTATTTAAAAAAAATAATCTTTTACAGCTATCAATTCTTTAACAGCCATTTCATGACCAAAATATGCAGCACAATGTAAAGCTGTATAACGAACAAAATCATAAGCCTTTAGGTCAGCACCATGAGAAACGAGGATTTCAATTAACTAAATATAGAAAGGGATTTTGGTGTTCGTTATACTACATAAATAAATAAAATATTGAAGGAGGGATTTTTTGTGAATTTTATTGAAAAATTGAAATAATTTGTAGAAATTTAAGAAAGTTTTCTCTTCTTTAACCTCCGCATTTCCAGTCATTGCAGCCAAATGCAAAGGCGGAGGAACACCTGGGGCCTATTCCACCAAACGACTTTTACTGTCACTGTCGACAGAGAAATGTCAACACAAATTATTGAAAAAAGTGGTTAGAGATAATAGGGAGCAGACGATAGAGGCAGAGTAGATAATGTCAGTGTCGATAAAATGTGCCCACTATTATGACACAACTTAAAAGCGCTGTCATAATTTTTTCCTCTTTTTATCCACTCTGCCCGACATTGAGTTTTCTTTGTCTTCTTTTCCTTATTATCTCTAACCATCGTTGGCGCTAGTTTGTGTTGACATTTTTCCTCGACAGTGACAGTAAAAGTCGTTTGGTGGAATAGGCCCCTGATGGCTGAACACCATTTGGATCTTTTTTTTCTTTTAAAAAATCCCCAAAGGGCCTCTTCTACTTTCTGTTGCACCAACGGAAAGAATCAGAGATTTTTCTTGACATTTTTTCGGTTTTTTCCTTTTACGCCAAAGATGTTTTGTATCTCTTTCCTGTCCACGTTGAAGAATAAAAATAAAATATAAATCCGCCTTTTATGGATTTTTGGATGTATAAACGACACAAAATTTGTAAGAAAAGATTACATGAAAACTTAAAAGGAAGAGATATTTTAAGGGTGGCTCCCCCATAAAATGTCAAATCCATAAAATGGCGAACCCAAAAAATGGCGAGACGGCCAAAAACCCACAAAATGTCAAATCCCATATAATGGCGAATCCATAAAATGTCAAATAAGGCTATAAACCCACAAAATGTCAAAAAATGCTATAAACCCACAAAATGTCAAAAAATGCTATAAACCCACAAAATGTCAAAAAGGCGAAATTTTAAAAAATTGATAATAAACGTAAAAACCTAAAAAGAGCAACGCTGTTCTCAAAATTGTATTGAGCAAAATTAAACTGGAAAAATAAAACAATTTTATTCGTAAAAACATTGATAAAACAGGATAAGTAATTAAATCAATACAATTACCGAATAATACTTTAAAAATCACCAAAAACAAAACAAAAAACCTGAAAAATTATAAATATTTTCAACAACTTCTTGTATTGAATGTACTTGGACCCCTCTTTGAAAAGCTTCTGATTCCAAATGCAATTCAATTTGACTAAGACCCACATACGTTGACGCAAAATGGCGAGAAATGTTGACAGAACGCCTGGCGAAGAATTGACCACCAAACCAAATCCTCGTCTCACATATCTCTGAGGTAGTACAATAAGGCTTGGATTGTCGCTGTTCTTGATTAAATTCTGACGATTCACCGATCGGAAATCGCCGTTTTCTTGACTTCTATAACTCAATGAATTTAAGCCTGATATTCATCTAAAAGATTAAATTAACCATCTTAGAAAAATTATTATAACAAATACAAGATGGGAAACAATTAATAACTTTTAATTGTCAAAAACAATCAAAGGAAACAAACAAAACAAATAAAAACAACAAATAAGGATTTTATCGCCATTATGTGGGTTTTTGGCCTTTTTGACATTTTATGGGTTTGACATTATATGGATTTGACATTTTGTGTGTTTATAGTATTATTTGACATTTTGTGGGTTTAATGTCTTTTTTGACATTTTGTGGGTTTATAGTATTATTTGACATTTTATGGATTTGACATTATCTGGGGGGCGGTTAAGGGTTTTTTCTTTTTTTTTCCATTCCCTTTTCTTTTTCCTTAAATTTGCTAGACTATACCAATTGTTTTTGTCTAAAAATTGAGACAATTCAAAAATATTTTAATTAAAAAATAATTAAAACAATTTTTGTTTAATTTAATAATTTGCATAGCATCGGCTTTGAGTTCTATTTAAATTCTGGTTTTATTGGGAGAATTTTTTAAAAAATGAGCCTCATTTTCAAAAATTTTGGGTTTTCTTTTTTTTAATTTCATAAAGACTGTTAATTTTTGGCAAGAAATTAACAGTAGTGTCCAACCCTATTAAGAATTATTAGCTAAATTGGAATTTTGTTTTTTAATTGTTACTATTTTAGACATTCCTTTTCCTTTTTTTAAAAAATAAAAATAAATTTATTTTCAAGATATTTTTTGAAATAAATTATATATTTTTTTGTTTTAAAAATTATTTTTGTCTCTCAATGCTTTTCCCTTTATTTTTGTGTCTCAATTCTTGTCAACATTTCTAGTAATGGTAGGACGAAGACATAGACGTTCAAAAGTTCAACATGTTATTAATTTGCTCAAACGAATTATTGCCTTTCTTTTTTCACATGTTGGATTATGTGCTTTGGTTTATATTTATTTATTTAAATATACCTTAATTATAATCTTCTTTTTTGACTTATTAAACTTTTAAAAAGTGGGACAAAATAATAAACAGTAGTTAAACCTACCACTTTGTCTTCCCGTTTACCGCACCGGTAAACGGGAAACAAAGTTTCAAGTTGCTTGGGGAGATTACGTATCGAGCTTGATAAAAAAATAAATTGATAATTAATTTAAATTCAAAACTCTTAAATTAATTTCCTACCTAATATAAACAGGAAAGCAAAAAAATTAGAGGCCAAATAATTTATTTTTAAGGTGATTGGCTACGCACTTTTAGGTGCTGTAGTCTTTCGTGCAATTGAAGGACCCCATGAGGTAATTAAAAAAAGAAACTTTCCTCTTTATTTTTTTAATCAGCGTTATATTCAAAACGAGGTTACAACTGCAAGGAATAAAGCCGTTCAAGTTGCTTGGGGTAGAAAATAAAAATTATTTCTTTTTAAATTAAAAAAATTTAAATTAGAAGCAACATTTCGAGTAAATAAATTAGATAAACGTAAATGGGAGGATACAGTTTATGCCCAAACAAAACAATTTCAACGTCGTTGTATGTGGTCAATTAGACGTGGATATGATGGAAAAGAATTTGGATTAGCTGCGCAATGGACATTTACTGGATCTTTTCTTTATTCTTTAACAGTTTTGAATTTTTTATTCAAAACAATGTTTGATTCCCTCTAAAATTTTTAAATTGAATTTTTAGTCCTGGCAATTTTTTCTTTATTAATTCTTTCCTTTCCCTCTTTTTTTAATTAAAATAAACTAATTAAAATAAAGGTAATAACAACAATTGGATATGGGAATACATCAGCCAAAACATATTTTGGGAAAACATTAACAATACTTTTTGCTATAATTGGAATTCCTTTAATGCTTTTATTTCTTACAAATATTGGGGATGTTATGGCTAAAATATTTAGGTGCTTTTTTGAATTAAAATTAGAAAAATAATTAATTGATTATTTAAAAAAGATTTTTATATGCTCGTTCAATTCGGCTAAAATATAATTTAATTTTATGGCATAAACGTAGAAGAGCTGCAAAAATTCGTAGAGCAAATTCTTTGGTTGCTAGACTAACGAGAGCTAATCAACCTTGTTTGTTGTTTATTTTAATTAAATTGTTTTAAACGAAAAGATTTTTTAGTTAAATTTTAGAAAAAGTTTGGGAAAATATAAAATATAATTACCGTATATGCTTAAACAATGACTTTCTCTCAATAATTACCCCCCCCCCCATCCAGCAAGAATTTGAAACAATATTTATCCAGGATAATTATTCGAGCATATACGGCAGGTATATTAATGGAATAGAAACTTCAATAATGAAAACTTATTTACGAAATTTAGATGTTTTAAATTAATTTTAATCTATACTTATTAATATCCAGAGATTTTTCCTTAACAGATATAAATCATCTACGTTTACAACAACATCAAAGAGATGATTGTTCATTAGAATCTATAGGAGGGCCACCAACATCCGGACCTCCAAACGGTAATGCTGTACATTTAGCTGCTGTAGATGTTAATGAAGTAATTTATTTATTTAGAAAAATAAAAATAATTTTTTGATTTTAAAGCTTTTGGCTGCTAGAGCACATTTAGATCAATTAGAAATTAAAGAGAATGTTGAAGCACAATTACAACGAATTTCTGTAAACTATTTTTAAATTAATTTATTTTTCAATTCCTTAGTTTCCAATTTTCCTCTTTTAGTTTCCCCACCAAATCTAAATTACTCCTACAGTCTTTTTGGGCACATAATGGATAGTCGAATTAATTTCTTGTAGTTCTAGGTCTAAGACATGATTATTTTTGTTATTAATGTTATTTCAATTATTTAGTACCAATAGTTATCCTAAAATGTTGCAAAAAACATAATTATCAATTTTTATAAAGTCTAGGAAAAGTTATGCTAAAAACAAGCCCCGCCACCAATTTGCCCGTCCTTTACATTCTTTTTTCAATTTTAAGGTTCCTCTTTCACTCGTTTTGTTAACAATGTTAGCTTATTTGGTGACTGGTTCAATTCTTTTTTGTTTATGGGAAGAATGGACATTCTTAGATAGTTTTTATTTTTGTTATGTTTCTTTAACAACAATCGGTTTTGGAGATAAATTCCCTGGAGGGTCTGTTGGTAGCAATAAAGAAGCACAAGAAAAATTAGTAATTACCTCAATATATTTACTTGCCGGGATGGCTTTATTGGCTATGTGCTTTAATTTAGCACAAGAAGAAGTTGTTAATAAAGTTGTAAGGAATTTTAGAAAATGTTTTTTAATTAATTTTTTTAAATTTCCAGGCTTGGTTAGCAAATAAATTCAAAACTAGAGATGATGAATACGATTGAAAAATAATTACAAATTGTTTTTTGATTTTAAGAAAAGACTCAGGGCTCCTATAATTTCTTTTTAATTTTATAGTAAATTATTAGAAAATATTTCTCTTTTAACTTCATTCCAAAAAATTATTTGAAAATTCCATCCATTAAAACCCATTTTTTAAATATAATTTTTTTATTTTTGTTAAATTAAAAATATTTTTTAATTATTTTAAAAAAACTTTCAAAAAAACTAAAAAAAATTCAATTTTATTTAAAAAAATATTAAAAACAATAAAATAAATCTAAACTTTATTTTCCACAATTTATTCAGTCATATAATGATACCTAAAAAAATTAATTTAAAAAAATTTATTTAAAAATAATTCTTACCAATAAAAAACATTAAAAAGAGCAAATAAAGCAGGAAATAAAAGTGCCGAATATCTGTCTATTTTTAAAGCTAATTGTTCTTTTCTCGAACGATTTAATATTTTATTTTTATTTAATAAAGAATTTCCCCCGTCCTCCTCTTCTTCTTTAATATTTTCTTTTAATTGAGGTATTATTTCATCATTAATATTAGAAAATAAAGAATTATCCATTCCTTGGGGGGAATAAAAAGATAAAATTAATTGTTGCTGCTGTTGTTTTTGGGGTTCTTTTAATAAATTTCCATTTAATAATCCATAACCTGGGGGAATATAACCATAATCGTTTGTTCTGGCTAAAAGGGCTGCTGTTTCGTCTTCGTTTATAGGTAAAGGTGGTTGTTGTTGGAGTGGCATTCTTCTCCTAATTAAATATTTTTTGGAATTATTTAAAGAATAAAAGGAATGGAAAGGAGGGCTATTTTTGTTAATTTAATTGCCACAATTTTACTTATATTTAATAAATTTTCTTCTAAAATTTCTTTATTTTCCTTAAGAGGAAGGGGGGGGCTTTAATTTAGTACAAAACAATATCTGATATTTCTATATAATATACTAATCTGGAAATCTAAAAAAACTTTAAATTGTATACCTAAGAGAATTAATATTTTCTTCTTTTCGGTTAACTTCACTTTCTTCAAAAGGTATTTGCCAATTTTGTGTAGAAACAGTTTTTAATTGTTGTTGAGCAGTAGTTGATGCCGAATCTTTTTCAGTTTTTTTACTACTTTCTCCTTCTTTTCTACTTAAATAACCAACCCAAGCTAATTCAAGTAAAGAAAAAAATACAAAAGTCATACAAGAAAGAAGCCAAATATCTTTTTTTTAATTTTTAATTTTCAAGTATTTTCTTCTAAAATTTCTACCTATAGCCTTTACATAACTGACTTTAGGCAAATTTCTAATAATATTGCCAAATTGAAATGTCATAGCCAACAAAGAATTTACTCCTAACATTGTACGTGCAGGAATGGCCTTTTTAAAGAATTAAATTTAAATAGTTTTTTTTTCTAAATTTCAACATACTTGAGTACCGAGAACAAAAGAAATCCATGCTTTATAAATATTTATTTAAAATTATTTTATTAAAAAATTTTAATTCTTACAGATAAAAATAGTTAAATAAGTTGGCAAGTAGGCTTGAAGTATATACCTTTAAACACAAAAATTTTAATTTTTATACATATATTTTTACACAAATAATTCCCTCCTTAATTGTCAATGGTTATCAATATATTTAGATAGTTAAAGCGTTGAGATAAACTTTTTTTTAATTTTTAATCCCAGAATAATTTTCTAAAACTAACCAGCCAGCCCTTCGCTTAAAGTGAAATCGCATAGTTAATTCATGCCAATAACCAGCTGGATAAGGCTTTAAATTAATTGTTAAATTGAAAATTTATTTTAATTAATAGACCACAGTTTGGCGGTCGGGAATTATATCAATGAGCAAATAATCAGCTAATTCTATATGATCTCTCATTTTGGCAACTCCAACACTTTAAATTAAAATATTTTCTTTTTCTCCAAAAATATTTCTTTTTTACCTAGACCAAAACATTTCAACTTCATCAGTATTATAATTAAATGATTCAAAAGTTAGAGCACAAGTAACATTATCAAAAGGAAATCGAGTAAGATCCATTTCACAAGGTCCTTGTAATTTTAGACGATAATTAGTCCAAACTGACCCGTTGGCGTAAATGAGAAGAAAAATATTGGGAAATGGTGAGCGGTGAATATCAGCAGTTTTTGAATTGATAAAACACTTTTAAAATTTAATTTTGATTTTAAAATATTTTGTAAATTTTAGAAATGAAAATGATGAATAAAGAATTTAAGAGAAAAATCTTAAAGAAATTAATATCAAAATTCAGAAATATGTACATATACCTACTCCTTCCTTTTTTAACTATAAAAAGGCAAAAATCTCTAATTAAATTCATAATTAAATTCAATTCTTCATTTCTTTTGTTTGATTTTCTTTTGCTTCAAACTTTTCATCTTCTCGGTAATTTAAAATTTTTTTAATTACAAAAAATAAATTAATTTTTAAGGTAAAAATGGAGGAAGGAGCTTCCAATGACCATGCGGATAATGGGCATATTTCTGATGATGATGAAAACAAAGAAATGCTAAAGATGGCACTCTCGAGTTATCATCCGTTGAAAGGAGAGGAAGAAGCTCCTCCATTGTTTTGTCCAAAATGTAAAGAGTCCTTTTAACTTTCAACGAGTCTTTAACTTCCAATTCATTTCAAAAAACTGATAGGAAATAATTTAAATAAAGACTTCAAGCTTGTTTTTTTAGCTTCAATTGAGCGAGACTTTCCTCCGTTAACGACTGAGGCAAGAATTCAATTACGTCAAAGGAAGCATGAAATTCTTGGAAAATACATGGCTGCGCAAAAGTTGAAGGAAAAGAAAAAGGAAAACAAAGAAAAGGACAAAGCAAAAGAAGATGATAGTAAGGACAAAAAAGAAGAAAAGAAGAATGATGAAGGTAAAAAGTAAAATGATTTATTAAAAAAAATTCTTTAGATTTTAGATCATAGTTAAATATGCGGGAAAGAATGTGGAAATTAGTGTATTTGGTTGTTGTGATGATGATTATAGTATGATGTTAATTAAGAAAAAAAGAAAAGGGGAGAAGAGATTTTGTCTTTCTCGATATAATTTGTATGTAAATATATGTATATTTGTAAATAATTTTTTTGTGTAAATAGTTGTTGAAATAAAAAATAAAATTAATTTTTACCGAATTTGGAGTCCAAAGCTTTTCTAAAAGGATGCTGTTCAGTGATAAACTAGAGAAAATTAAATTTAAAAAAGTAAAGATTTCTTTAAATAAAAAAATGTTTTTTGTCCAAAAATTATTTTTTATAAAGTTTTTTGGGGGGAGAAAATAATTTAATTACAAACTTATATTTGCAAGGTTCCATCCAAGAATAATCCAAAGCTTGATCCTTAAAAAGTATTTTTAGATTATAATTTTATAAAAATAAGTACCCTCCACATTTCGCTGATATAAATGTCTAACTAAAAATTTTTAATTTTTTTTTAATTTTAAATTTAAATTTTAACTAGCCTGGAAATCTGATGTTATATCTAAAATTAAAATTTAATATTTTAATTTAAAAGAAAAAAAACAAACCAGAAATTGTTGTAATTTCCTGCACCCAAACCTAAAAAAATATTTCAGAATTATTTTTAAATAATTTTATGTTAATTTCGAAAAGATTGGAGGATTTTATGTGTGTGGCTTTTTTGATGATTATTTCCATTAAATTACGCAAAAAAGATATTTAATAATTGATAATAAAATGAACAATAATATGACCGGAAACATTCACGAGTTTCGACGAAAAAAATCTTACAAAAATTGGTCGATTTTTATATTTTTTTTTGGTTTAAAATAAACTTATTTTTAAGCTCAATTTTTTGAACCTAAAAATATTCTTTTACACATTAATTTACGAAATAAAGTGTAACCAAATACCGTATTTACTCGATTAATTCCCCCGAGGAATTATTTTTTCAACCCATCCGTGGCATGGGGAATTAATAGAGGGTGGGGAATTATCCGAGTTTTGAAATTTGAACGTGTAGTAGAGTAGTCAGGGGTGGGGAATTATTTTTTCAACTCATCCCTGACATGGTTAATTATTTGAGGGTGGGGAATTAATCGAGTAAATACGGTAAACAACATATAAATACCTCAACCATTACTTCAACTTTTCCACCAGGAATTTTATGTCTATTATAATTAATAAGTAATTTATCAAGAATATAAGAATCATTTGCACATATTTGTTGTTGTTGTTGATTATTTATTTTAATTTCTAATTTTTCTTCATTTTCTCCTTTAATTTGGCGAAGAAATCTTTGATTTTGTGTTGTTGGAATTACGGGCCTAAATGATCCAAATTCGTCTACTTCCCAATCATAGAGACGTGAAAGTCGGCGAAGATGACGAGAATTTCGACGGAAAAAGGCTTTTCTGTAAATAATATTTATAAAATAATTATTTGAAAAAATGGGGGAGGAAAGGTAAAGATTTATAGAAGAGAAAGAGAGAAAAGGTGGAAAAGGGCAAGTATTACCCCGATAATTCAGTTTTAGTAAAGCATCTAAAATGGTGTTTAATTGAAATCTGGCAATTATTTAAGGTTACAGATTCAATTCCTTCCCAGAAGCTCTTTTCTATTTTTTTTATGAAAAATTTAAAATGAAATATTAAATTTAAAAAAATTAAATTATAATTTATTTAAATTCTCTAAATTTTAATTATCAAAATTAATATATTTTTATATTATAAATTTTGACTAAATTACGTTTACTTTTAAACAATTTTAGATAAAACTTGAATTTTGTATCAAAAAGTCAAAAAAAAGAGGTAAGAAAAGAAGAAAAAGATGATGTCAACAAAATTTTGTTTTTTAAACAGATTTAAAAATATTTTAAATAAACTTTATTTTTAACTTTTTGTTTTCCCTTTTTAATTGTTGCATTTTTTTTTGTTTATTAATATTTTTTTTAATTTCTAAAAATTGTTTTAAAAAAGAAAAATATTAATTAAACGCCTATTTGTCCATATTTTTTTAAATAAAAATCATAATCAAAAATTCTTTTTCCAATTTTGTTTGTTTAGGGGGACAAAAGCATCTTTACACACATTTTTCTATATTTTTTTTATTTTCGTAATTTTAGTAAGCAAAAAATCCCAAAGGATATTTTCAACTACTGCCAATTTTCACATTTTCTGTTTGTGCCGTTTTTCTTGAATATATTTATTCCCCAGTTTGTTAAAAAAAAAGAGGGAGAATGTTTTTGATTGGAAGCAAAATTGCATTTGCATTGGGGAAAATAAAGAGGGGAAAAGGAAGCAAAAATTGAAAAAAAAGAAAGTGAATAATTTTTAGGCATTAATATTTAAAGTTAACCAAATATTTTTAACAAAATTTGATAAAATTTATTGACAAAAACTTTTTATTTAAAATAAACGTCATAAATATTCTAAAATTTAAAAAGTGATTATTTACTGGAAGGATTTAGAAAATTTTAGACAAAGCTTTAGATTTGAATAAATTTTGATTTGTTTTTGTAAGGAAAAAATAAATATATAAAAATTAATTTAAAAATATGTATTTTAAAATAAAAAATTCCTTAAAGGTAAAACATATAAGCATTTAAAATGTAAGGAATTGGTATGAAAAAAGAGCAAGTCAGAGATTAAAGAGAGATAATTAAGAAATTTAATAAATTTAAAAAATAATATGAGAATTTTAAATTAATAAGAAAATTGAGAATCTAAATTGATATTTATCTTTAAATTTTTTTTAATTCTTCGAATAAAAAAATACCTTTCTGCTGAGCACTGACTTTCTATTAGAAGAAGGTTAAGAAAACAGAAAAGAATAAATAGGTGGAAAAGTGCCGCAAACTGCACAAAGGCTCTGGGTTCGGCCATCCATTCGGGCTGGTATTTAAAATTTAAAAATAATCTTATAACTAAAATAATTGGAAATAATTTTAAAAAAACTTTAAAAAATGTTTCAAATAAAAATTTAAAGAAATTCTTCTCAAAAAGCGAAAGAGGATTGTTACAAAATGTATGATATCCTGTTCACTTTCATTGGAGGAATTAATATATTTTTAAAGTCAAATCTGGCAACTAAAAGAATTTATCCTTCCTCCTCTATTTGCCCATCCAGAAATTTTTGATGGAAGAAGAAAAAAAGGCCGTCAACCGGGAAATGCAACCATTTCCTTTTTCAAGCTTAAATGATGGGCAAGAAAAAAAAATATTCTGGAAGATGAAGAAGAAATAAAAGAAAGGCAATACCAAAACAAAAAAAAATAAATGTATAAATATATAAAATATACACAAATATCGTTTCCCCCGACTGGATGCTTTCACTTTCCCCATTTAAGGGTATTTTATCCTGCGCCCTTAGCTTGTTCTCAGCCATCCTGTCGGCCAAGAACCCACAATTGTGGAGTGCAAAAGGACTAAAAGGGAAGAAAATAAGTGGAAAAAGAAGCTGAAAAAGGAGGAGCAACACAAACAAGTGAACAATCATGCAAACAAGCAAACAATAAAGAAGAGAATTTTACAACCTTTTACTTATTGTTAGGCAATACTGCCTACCAAATAAATAAAAAGGAAAAAGATTTTTAAAATGCATAAAAGATTTAAGGAATTACAACATGCTTTACATTAATATTTTAATATATAAATATTTGCACTACTGTTAAAAATAATTAAAATAAACATCCAGCCTGTAAAATCAACTTTTACTACATAAATATGTGTATGATTTAGCTTTCGTTCAAATAATATATACAGGATAACCAGAAAGTATCCTAACTCTTCATTTTTTATGTAAAAAGCTGCTTTTTTGAACTTGTGGGGCTTGAGTCCTAGATCATTTAAAGCCATTATACAAATCAATACTCATGTCAAACCAGTTTCCCTGATACTTTTTCTCATCGAAATCCGTGGATTGCGGTATACTGGGAATTTGACCATGAAGCATTTTAACATATTGCTAATGTTTAATGACGAAGTGCCCGTTGACAAATACAAATATGACGAAAAGTCCTTGATTAAAAATTTGTAAATAGAATGCCAAGATACGGTAAAAATAACACACTCTGCTTCTTTTCTTTTGTTATCTTCACTCAATTCGTCTTTTCAATTTGTCCATTGAGAGTAAATTTGACAAAATGTCATTATAGAAAATACAATCCCATGTAAAATTAAGCGGTGGCCGAACGTTTCGTCACTAAACTTTTCGTCACCGAACCTTTCGTCAAAACCTTTCGTCACTGAACCTTCCGTCACCAAACCTTTCGTCACTGAACCTTTCGTCACTATTCACCATAAAAAAGAGAATGCACATCTGGATGGACAAATTTAACAAAATAGATTTATGGAAATTAAGTTGAATAAAAGAAAGTCATATGAATGAAGATGAAATATAATAAACAAAATTAATAACTTTTTGATAAAAAACAAATAATAATAAGGATGTTAAGTGAAATAAATTTATTTTGATTTACTATTTTTACTATTTTTATTTTTACTAAAAAATTATTTTCATAAATTTTTTTACTCATATTGGCTAAAATGGACGTAGGTTCATCATCAGATGAGGGGCAAATTTTTTCTTCATCTTCCGAGGAGATGGAGGATTTACTCGAATTTATTGAAGTAAAATCTAAGAGGTTCATCTCTCTTAACTCGTGACGGCTTTGAATACCAGTTTGAACGTTATTCTGCCGTGGATAATCAAGTTGAATATTGGAAATGCCCAAAAGTATGGATTATGTTTGGTTTTTATTTAAGTATTTGTTAGAGACCTCCGTACTGTCCGGGCCGTATCCATGTCGCGTCAGCATGGCATGAAGGAGACGGGAACCGTTTTAAAATCGGATGGATAAAAAATGCTAACCATTCACATAATGCTGAGCCTTACAAAAAAGAGGTAAATCATAAAAGTATTTTCCGGAGTATTTTTTTCTTAGATACATGAGGCATTCGAGCGCTTGAGACAACTTGCTGTAGGGCCTAATCCGGTTGTAACAAGGGTTGTAACAAGGAACTTCGTTATCTTAGTTGTGGAATCTAAGCGAACGTCTTCATATTGGTCTATCCAGAACCAACAATTCGTTGGAGGGATGGCACAATGCATGGGGCTCCTTACTTGAACAAAATCCGTTGTTAAGTAAATTTGTAAAGCGAATGATCAAAGAATTTGCAAGATGGGAACAAATAATTGCTGACTATAATAATGCACCGGCAAACGGTATCCGAGGAAAGGGACTTAAGCGGAAGTCGGTTTATGTCATTCAAGATCAAAATTTGCAACAAATATTTGCTGAATTTGCTCAGCGAGCTAATGACCGTACCTACGTACTGTCTCCTATCATTTAGCAACACAGTAAATATAACTAAATTACCGATTATGATCAATTTGTCATTTTTGACAACTTCTTATTTGATTTTTAAAAATAAAGTCTTGGTGACGAAAGGTTCAGTGACGAAAGGTTTGGTGACGGAAGGTTCAGTGACGAAAGGTTTTGACGAAAGGTTCGGTGACGAAAAGTTCAGTGACGAAACGTTAGGGAACCAAATTAAGCTATTCATTTTTCCTTTTTCTCATACTTTTTTTGCTTTTTCTTCCTTTTTCTTGAATATTCCTTTTTCCTAAATATAAAATAAACTCTTTTCAGGTTAAAGACTTTATTTTAAAATTTCATTCGATATGTCAATTGCCCGTATCTTCTCTCGCTCAATTCGTCCTATTATGGGATTAAGACAGGCGTCAACTGATATCTCTCAACTTTTTGAACAATCGGAGCAACCAAAAGCGCAACCTGTATATCAGGATGATATGGAGAGTAACCAGCAGTCTGGTGGGTATGGAAGTGCTTATCCTCAGCCACAACGTCGCATGAACAAAGGGTTTTTTTAATTTAAATTATTTTTAAAATTAATGATTTAAAGGGTTAATCGTGTCGAATTGCTTGGTGGAGTTGCTGGCGATCCTGTTTACAAGGTTACACAGAGAGGCAGCGAATTCGCTTCGTTCAATCTTTACACTAATGTTGATCGCAAATTGGGGAATGGCAATATTGTGACCAATACTGAGGTTCATAACGTTGTTGCTTTCGGTGGTGTTGCTAAATATATACAACAGAATCTTCATCGAGGTTTTCGTTTAATTTCATCTCTTAACATATTCAATGTTCTAGGTTCGCGTGTATATATCACTGGTCGTCTTCATTATAATGGTGGTATGCTTCTCGCGGATGGGACTCGTACACCGCGAATGGCTTCAATTAATGTTGAAAATGTTTATCCATTAGCGCGTTCTCTTCGTCGTGATTCTGCTACTCAGGAAGAATACCAGCAAGCTAACGATACGGAAGTTTAAGTAATTTGTTGGATGACCATTTGATTTTAAGATAATTTAGTTGATCATCGCCTATTATTTGATCGTTATTCATTGTTACGAATTTGATTTTTGAAAATAATTGAGATTGTCTATTTTTTTCATTTAACTTCTGTTTATTCAGATATATTGATTTAGATAGTTGTGTAATTAAAACTTTAATTTTCTATAAGGAAATAATGACAGCGATTGCGTTCCATAAATTTTTATTCAGATCAAGGCACACATACCAAACGTTAGTATTTTAAACTTTGGGGATCCCAATTCACCTTCCTTCTTTCGTCGGCTCAATTCAGTTTGAGGAGAGTTTTAACTTGATTCGTCTTCATCCTTCTGGCCGATTTTTTTAAAGATAATTCTAGTTCTTCACGTTTCAGTGCTTCACGATTCTTGTCAAATGATAATACACCTGATGACAAACCACAAGGTTGGATATCAAGGATCTTGACTGGGCCACGAGAGAATGCAATTGGTCGGCAGGCACAGAGTCATTCCTCTCTCTTGTCTGTCGGCGATGCCATCTATGAAATGCAAAGTTTAATTCTCTCGCTGACAATTAACCAATTTTATCTTTTAGCACATGACGTCATTGGAGGCAATCGGGAGCTGTACGTACAATCTTACAAAAAGGTTCACTTTCTTCAGGCTGTTGTGTGAGCTCTTCGTTTAGTATGCAGCCGAAGTGACTGGTGCGACTCCTGGTGCAATGCTTTTTGGTTCTTGGTTTGTTATTTTTGGCAATCAGAATCAAGTTGTCAATCTGTGGCGTTTTGAGAAAGGTTATGCCGATTTGGACAGGTTTTCATATTCAATTATTTCGAGTTAATCAATCCATTCAAGTCATATTAAATCATTGCAAAGTAATCCTGCGCTAAAAGCCAGCGAGCTTGAATATGCCCGCTTATGCGGTCGACGCCGAACAGTCATTACGAAGCCTTTTAGCTATTGGGGAGAGCCAAAAGAGCGAACTACTCCTCATATTTATGATCTTCGGAGCTATGTTTTGAAGGTTTATAATTTATAAATATCAAAATATTTTCTAAAATTTCAGCCTGGTACAATGATTGAATGGGGGAATGCTTGGGCTAAAGGGATAACTTATCGTCGCGAATTTAATCAAGATGTTGTGTTCTTTAAATTTTTGTTTTTAATAAAATTTTAGGTTGGAGGTTTCTTTTCGCAAGTTGGTCAGCTATATTTAGTTTTTCACATTTGGGCATATCCTTCTTTGGTATGTTTTTAGTTTCTGTCGTTTAATTTCTGCTTGGTTGTTCTTCCTTTCCTTAAACTAAACTTAAAAATATTTGTATGTATATGACTGGTATAGGAGGTAGAACGATAAGGACTGTTTAATTTGTATTTTAGTTTCAGTTGTCAATATTTGGTAATCAATATTTCTCAAAAGCTTATATTTTAAGGTTGATCGTAACACAACCAGACAAATGACTTGGAGTAAGCCTGGATGGGACTCTACTGTTGAATACACTGTTCCATTGATTAAAAAGATGCAATCTAGAATTCTTGTGCCTAATGAGCTATCGAAATTGAAATAAATATTTAAAGAATAAAAATATAGTACAATGTAATTTGTATTTAGTTTATCTTTTCTGGTCTTATTGTTAGTAAAAGTAGGTGCTATTAATTGTGGCATAAATTGATTATCTATTTTGTTTCTAATTCTTTATTGTTGTTTTATTTACAATTAAATACATATTTCTGAAATTTTTTATTTCGTTCCTCCCCCTTTTATTGACTGATTGATGTCAAAGGCAAGTATTATGTGATTAATTGTGAGGAGGGACGAAATTCATATTCTTTAATATTCCTGTTCATTAAATAAAATTTATTATTTAGAAATGGCTAATCCTTTCTATTCTGAAGAAGATCAACTCAAAGGAAATAGCAGGGCTGGGTTGGGTGAGTTAACTTATAATTTTCTATTTCTGATTGATTTTTTAGATCCGGTAAAAAGTTATACCGCGGGTTCAAGCAACAATGTTGAAGATCAGATAGCTGACTATGAGCGGGAAGTTGAGAAGTATTTACAAATGTCAGTGGATAGCACACAGCGTTCTGTTATGCAGTTAGACTCATCTGATAAAATGGCAGAATCGACAGCTAGGGTTGGTTTTACAAAGATATTTGATCATATTGTTGGGTTATATCTGGATGAAATTCATACTACGACACAATACACACAACGAAGCCTTAATAGGTAATTTCTCTACAAGACTAGATGTCATTTATATCCACGGGTAGTTGACTCAAAAATCTGTTGAATTGCGGAACCTTCCCCTATTTTTTCTCGATTTTTTACGATTTTTTTCTCTGCTATAGTGAGATTGCGTGCCATTAAAATCATTCATCTTTAGCCTTAAATCTTTGTTCGGTGGAATGTTAAAGAATAAATTCTCACGCTTGCCAAAGGAGAAGCCGAAGGATGGAGTTCAACAGGTTATTTTTAAATTGCGGTATTTTTGTTTTATTTTTAGAACTCGTTTTCTTCGTCAAAGTCGGCAGATCAACTTAGCAAAATCGTTAACAGCGATAACTCTTCTGGCTCAACCTTCGTTAGTAATTCCAAATCAACTACCCTGAGTGCCTGTGGCCCTTCACTTAGTGAATCATCTCGTGCTCAAATTCAAGGGACTCGTTGGGAAGCTATGGACAACCAAGTTGATCAAAACCTTGGTATCTTGATTATCTGTATATCTTGGACTTTTTTATTATTTTATTTCCTAACTACAAAAAATTTATTTTCTATCATTTTAGATCAAATGAGTGCTCAACTTGCTCGTCTTCGAATGTGGGGTTCGGCGCTTGGGGATGAAGTGGATGATCAGAATCGTATGCTTGATCGTATTCATACCAAAACCGAACGTAATGACGCTGTTGTTCGTAGTCAGGAGGGACAAATGCGAAAATTATTGGGTTGAGACTAATCTTCGATGATAAAATTTATTGTAAGACGTAATTGATTTATTTGACTTAAATATGATATGTTTTGGATGTTCTATTGAATATAAATATATATTAAAGACTAACAATGCCACATTTTTATTTAATTTTATAAATATATTTCTTTTTTGAATTTTTAACCGAAATGATCGTCAACGTTATTAACATACTGTTTTTTTTAAATTTTTGTTACTTTATTCAGAAGGGATATTGTCGTTACTGGGAGACAGCCTGATACGAGTTGATATAGAAATTAGGTAATCATTCTTTACATTTCATTCCTAATTTTTAAATAGTGGAATGTCTGCCGAGAAACGTAAAAGAAAACGTTCTTCCTTTGAAGATGACCTTTCTTCAAATATAATGGATGAATATTGGAAAGTTAGAAAACAATATGAGCGAAAAATTGCTGTTCAAGGGCTGGTGGGGTGTGAAATTGATGAAAGTTTTTATTTTTCAGAAGTCATTTGAATCGTCCAGAAAGATATCTCCTAAGACGGTCAACTTCAATTTTGTTCCTCTTCAAATTCCAGAATATAACCAAGTAAAAGATAGTCAATCTACCATTCTTCGCCGTGCAGAAACGGGATCAGTTGTTAACAAATGTCCTGTCATTCCGCTTGAACATGTTGAATCAACTCCGCCAATGCAATATTGGACACATACAGAGGCTAATGTGATTGTGAGTATGTTAAAATATTTGGATGAATTTGAACATTTTCCTATAAGAGAGTAAAATGTTGACAGATGACGGAGAAGTACCCTCATTGTTCTTAATAAATATATTTAGGCCGAAGACGAATACACTCTTTCACATATCCCATTTCTTGGAGATTCTGTTGACGACACTTCCTTTTGTCTTGATCTAATGAAAACATTCCCAGAAGGCATTCATGGCACTAAAGATGGCTGCGGAGAATACATTAACGACTTTATTCTATATTACACAGTTAAGGCAGTAAAAGCACGTCTTAAAGATACTGGTAAAATTTTTGTAATTAAATTTAATTCTTTTTTTTTACAGATTTGAAATTCATTTTCAAGTACGTTTATCAATGTTTTCCAAATAAGGCATCTAAACACGAATTACTTACAATGTAAGAATTATTCTTAAAAGATTCAAATTATCAAGTTTTGGAACGGTTGTCTCGTTTTCTTCCATTTGGGCTTTTTAATTTTCAAAAATGATAATAGAAATTCTTTCTAATTTAGGTATCCAGATTTGCAACAACGCTTTGAGCCGGAGACGATTACTCGCCAAGAATTCACGAATGAAGAGGGTGAATTGGTCGCCAACTTTTCTTCTAATCGTTTATTAAACAGCTATGAAGTATTGCTTTGCCATAAATGTTTTGCTTATGATTGTATTATGCATAATGGTTGAGTTAATTAATGCGAGTTAAAAATTAAAAATAAATTATTTTTATAGCCACAATTGCCGATGGTTATGGGGGTGGGAATAGAACACGTAAACGCAATGCTTTTTCAGAAAGGAATAAATCTAAGAAAAATACTGAAGTTCCAAGACCTTGTTCTCTTCAATGTTATATGACTGTTGAAAGAGTTAAATCTCCTCTTTCAAATCAAAAGGTTTTTTGTAAAATACCAAAATTATTTTCCTCTTTTTGTAGGACAATACCTCAAAACGTAACAATTTATACATCGATGTTAAAGGCAATGAGAACCCCAAAAATGGTTGGACACCACATGAAGAATCTATTTTTGCTATTCTTCGAAAAACTGGCGAAGATGATTTTTGTAAAATAACAAAGTAAAACAATTTTGTATTTATTTTTCTGAGAAATAATTTTTTTTAGAATGTTAAATGTTTGTACAAATTCGTCAAATAAAAAAACTTGTATTGAAATTTATGATTATGCTGCACGGGCTGGGCCATTATCGCCTCGTTTAGAACTTGCTACATCTCCAATAAAAAACTCAAAGTATTTTTTATTAATTAGAATTTTAAAAGTTGGCCATAGGCCATATTCTTTACAGCGAAAGTTACTCGTCTAATTTATCTCAAATAAAGGTACCGAAAAAATCGTGATTCTCATCGAACTTTTCGTGCCATGAAATGGGCAAATACAAATGGAAAAGTAGAAAATGGGGGTATGTTTAAGCCTTGCCAACACAAAGGAGATTGTCGTGAGGAGCATGGATGTTACTGTATTCGAGTTAATAATCTTTGTACTAAATATTGTGGATGTTCTGATGAATGCGAAAATCGTTTTCCTGGATGTCGTTGTGCTCCGGGAAATTGTAGAACAAAACAGGTACATATTTTATTAAGTGAACCAGACCTCTCTCCTTATTATTTATTCTCCCCTAATAAAGCATGTATTATTTCTTTTTTAAGTGTCAATGTTATTATGCAAGTTGGGAATGCGACCCAGATGTTTGTACATCTTGTAATTGCGGTAATTTTTAATTTTTTTTAAATTTTTAAATAAGTTTTTAAAGACAAACTTAGTTCTTCTGGAGAGCCTATATGTAAAAATGTTTCAATTCAACGTGGACTTCAAAAACGTTTAATTGTTGCGCCCTCACAAGTAGCTGGTTGGGGTTGTTTTGCGAATGAGGATATCGAGAAAAACGATTTTGTGTCTGAATATTGTGGCGAAGTTATAAGTCAGGCAGAAAGTGAACGACGTGGGAAAATTTATGATCGAATCAAATGTAGTTATTTATTTGGTAAGAAGGAATATTTTTGATAAAAAATTATTCGATAATAAGACCTTTGAAATTTTTTTGGGAAGATTTATGTACATCTAGCTTTTTCAATCCGGATTCTACGACCTAAATGTATTTGCTTTATCGTTTCTTCAAGGGCGTATCCAGTGGGCTAGACCCCCCGAAAAAGACCCCCTGGATACGCCCATGGTTTTTTGAAGGGATGCACATTTACTCAATTTATTTCTTTTAAATTTAGGTTTGAATGATGAACAAGTAGTTGATGCAACTCGTGTCGGGAATGTTATTCGTTTTGCTAATCATTCAAAAAATCCAAATTGTCGTGCAAGAGTTGTTGTAGTTAATGGAGACCACAAAATTGGTATTTTTGCCCAACAGTCAATAAAATGTGGGGAGGAATTGTTCTTTGATTATGGTAAAGTGTTAAAAAAATTTTTGTAAATAAGATTTCTTTTTTAAGCATATAATAAAATTCAACAAGTAGAATTTGTTCCAAAAGAATTAAAAAGTATTGCTAAACATAGAGAAAGGCAAGCCGGTCGTTCTGTTGGAAGACATTCTGCAATAAGAGATGATTCTATTTGAAATGTGAGTATATTTTTTGGAGAACTTTATTGAAGTTTTTGTTGTATTCTTGAATATATAGGTATCTCATTTACATAATGCTTTCAAATTTCTTTTAAAATTTTGAATTGATATTTTTGCAATTATTTATAGATGGGTATGTTCGCGGATATTTAATAATCAAGAAGTTTTTACTAAATATCAAATAAGAATATTTGGTTTGGAATTCCTTTGTAATCTTTTTAGTTTTTAGAATCTCATACAAATCTTCCTTCACCTATATATCCGCGTCCATCTCATATATTATACTGACTTTCAATTCTTTAATCTTTCATAGATCAATTATGCTTAAAACTTTCAATTTTTTGTTTCGATCTTTCATTTTCTGATAAACAATTTTCAAATTTTTTGATTTATAAAGGGTGTATAATTAATTATTTATGTTCAATTTTTTTCAAAAATTTGTCTGTTTTTACAATAAAAACATTAAAAATTAGTTACAGATGTGTGTTTTAGCCTTGTTTTCCTTCTAAATCGATCAATCTTTGCGCAGTCCCTTCTCAAAAACAATTTTTCATTCATATTTTTTGTCCATTTTATTTACGCGACAAGCTTTTTTTGCTTTATGGTAAACCCTCTTCTTTAATGAAAAAACAAGAACCTTTTAAGCAATTAATGTGTGACGATTGTTTTGTTTATATGTAATTTTTGTAAATTTTAATAAGACTGATTGAGGCCAATTGACATATTTTCAAAAAAATTGTTTATCATTAAAAATTATTAAGATTATGTCAAAATTAAGTTTAATTTCAATTTTTTCTCAATGTCTTTTACTTGTATTGAGTCAAGAACAAAGTATGTAGTATTTAATTTCAAATTTCTTTTTTAAGTTTAAAATTTTCAAATAGTTTCTGATTTTGATGTGATTGATAAAAATGCTGATGGTTTAGTTTCTTATGGAGAGTTTCAGAGTTGGCATAGAATTGCTTTGGGTGCTGAGCCTAAACAGAGTGCTGGTTTGGAAATTTTGAAGATTAACCCTCTCCAAGATATAAATATTCTCCCAATCCCTACATAGTTCAATCCTCCAACCACTATTCATAATTTCCGTTTTAGAGGATTTACTGAGATAATACATATGTATAATATTTCAGTTTTCTTCGGCACTCACGATCTAGACAAAGATGGAAAATTATCTGTGGCTGAATGTAACAAATAATATTCTCATAATTTTATCAAAAAATATTTTTAGTCGTTCCTCTTGCATTTGAATTGAGCCGAAAACCTGTAAAAGAAGCAGAAAAAGTTTTTCAGAAATTCGATTCAAATTCCGATGGATTTTTAAGTGTTGATGAACTAAAAAAAGAGAAAATTTCTGACGGGATAATTGATGGTCTTTTTGATGTTGCTGATGTGGATGGTAATGGAAATATTTCAGAAAAGGAATTTTCAAATGTTGCAGATTCTTTTGAAAGTCATCTATCGAGAGTAAAAATATTTTTAAAAAATATGTAGTGAATAAGTAATCATTCCCATATATTTGATTAAAATAATTTTTAAAAAATAGGTTGTCGAAAGGACAGGTCAAGCTCAATCATTAATGGCAGCCCTAGATTTGGATGGAGATGGAAAAATTAATTCAAAAGAATTAATAGCACATCAACGAAAATTTGGAGTAAAAGTAAAAAATAAAAATATTCTTTTTTGAATTAAAACAAAATTATTTTAAGAAAGAAAATATAGACAATAATGAGAATGTTGAATTAGCAATTAAACAATTAGATATTGACAGAGATGGATATATTTCTTTTGAAGAATTAAAACAATTACCTGAAGTTGTTATGAAAGCAGCAGGAATTCAACCAGAAATTCCTTCTTAAAAAATTTTCTTTTAAAGAAATTATTGTCTATATATAATTGTTTTTATTTTAGATTTTTTATAGATAAAAAAAGAAAAAAATATTAATATTTTTATATTAATTAATTTTTAAAAAATATTTAAAAAGAAAAAATAAATTTTTTTATTTAAAAATAAAAATTTCCAGCAATACTGTATTAAATAATCTAAATATTTTTCATTCGAAATATTAAAATTAAAATACAAAATACATATATTATTCTACTATAATTAATTTAAAGTCCCAATTTAAAATTTCTAACAAAAATAATATTTTCTGAATTGGGACTCTTTAAATTGTATTTTCATTTAAGTAATAAAAAGTGCAAGAAAAATAAAGTAAAAAGGGGAGCACAGAATTTTGAAGAAAGTTGGTGGCACTTTGAAAATTAAAAAATATTCAAGGCAGTAAATTATTATTTTTTGAATTTAAAAAAGAAATGAATGGCTTAATAGAATATTTAATTGAGAAAAAAAAATAAATTTGCTTATAAAATGAATGACAAAATAAAAATAATTTTTGTATGAATACGTGTCAGACAAGAAAATAATAAAAATATTTTTTTAATTTCACTTTTTTTCAAGTGAAAAGAAAGTATACGTATATGTATCTAATACATGAAGCATTTTGAGTGAAAGAAAAAATTATTGCTCTCTGAACAATTCTCATCCGAACTAAAAAATATTCTTTATTTCTCGAAGTTAGATTTGAAGAGTTTAAGATTTTTCTATTGTCAGAGAGCAATTTTATTTTGAAAGGAAAAGACATTTGATCCCATAAAACAAAATCATTTAATTCTTTTAAATACATATATTTTTATATCCTCTCATTTTGGTGGCAACCCACTTTCATGTTTCACACTAACTTGGCTAACATCTCTACTTCTAATAAATATATAATTTATTTATTTAAGCTTAATTTAATTATCACCTAAGTTCTCCATTATTAGGAGTTCCAAAACCCCCTCCCCCTCCTCCTCCATCTAATTTTCTATCAGAATGTGCTTTAACTTCACGTTCATAGGTTTCATAACCTCCAGGTATTTCTCTATGATGATGTTGTTTTTCATACATATTCCCGCTTGGTATTCTCATAAGACGTGCATCACGAAATTCATTTTCTAATCTTGCCATATCTTCATCGTAACTTAAAATTTAAAAGGAAATTTCGTGAAATTCTTTATTTTAATTAGAATTAATGAGTGTATTTAAGGAATTAAATTTGTAGATTGATATTTAGGGAAACTGGATTGGTAGGCATTTCTTCACTACTCTCGTTTTCTGGGGAATCTGATATAGAAAAACATAAACAGGAGTAAAGGATTTGAGCTAAAGGCAAAACGTGTAGGAAATTCCTCTGTAAATTTCCATTATAAAATTTACAAAAAAATTTCTTACCCTCTACTTCCAAAAACACTTCGACCACGCCCCTCCTCTCCCCAATCAGCAAAAGAACGTGCTTTTGTCAGTTGACCGCCACGAAATTCGTCGATGGCATGTCGACGATGTGATGGTGGTTCTGGTGGAACTGACCATTCCGAACGGCGATCTATCGAAGGAGGAAATTCAATGAATGGCTCACGATGTTGATAAAACGAGTGGCGACTGCCTGTATCTGCCCCTTCATCATGATGGTAAACATCTCTAGTAGAGTGTGCTTTATGGACACGATGATGCTTTAATTATTTAAATTTAGACAGTAGAATGTTCTCCCTCAGAGATTATTTTTTAAAAAATACTTTTAAAGTCCCAGTTCCATTAATTTTTAATTCCCCATTTGGCATATATTTTGTATCTCCACGTCGAAGACTATCAGTCACAGAACCATAACGTGCATGTCCATTCTGGGCAGCAAAATGTCGTTCAGAATCAAAACCTCCACTTCGTCTACCTCCCCCTTCATAACTAATAGGTAAATGACGTTCTCCAAAACCATCAGAATAACCGTTGGCATAACCACTTCGACGTGAAGCTGATCTGCTTCGATATCCTCCTAAATATTTTTATTTAAAATAAGTCAATTCTACACCCCATTAGGTAAGTAAAAACCAGTAAAGTAAATAGGGTTGTCTGATATATATGCAGGAAAATACTGTAAATAATTCCCTTATCTAAATTCTAATTTTAATTAAAATGTTTAAAAAAGAAAAGAGTAATTTACTCCACTAATGTTATTACATTGACTTATGTCACTTATAGACATTTCTTCATGTTGGACAAAAATAGATTTGAGTAAATTTTAGTTTGAAAATTTAAATAAAATTTCTCCTTTTCTTTACCTCCTCCACCACTTCCCCATCCTCCTCCTCCTCTTCCACCCCAAGATCCATAATGATAATCATGACCACCACTAGCCACACCACTGCTATGATATCCACGATGAACACGGCGACTTTTATGACGACGTTCCCGACGAACAACACGACGTTCAACTTCTTCTGTTCGTTTCTTTTCTTCTATTCGGTGAACTGTGTGCTTAGTTGTTGGGGCCTTTTTAAGAGTTTTGAATTAGAAAAAGAAATAATTATATTTTAATAATACCTTAATTACTTCTCTTCTAACAACTTCTCTACGTTGAATTGGTGCTGGAGGAGACACTCTAACTACACTACGTTCCTAAAAAGGAATAAATAGAAATAATTTTGGATGATTTTTGAGTTATATATTGAAAATAAAGGAAAACTATAAGTGTTAATTTAAAATAAAATTAAATTGTGTGCAGAAGAGAAATAAAAAATTAGATTCAAATTTAAGGACAAGCTTGTGAAAAATATAGTGATCTCGAGATTTGATAAATAAATAAATGAATGTTAAAGCCCAGAATGCAGTAATGCTAGAATGTGTGTTTTTAAAAGCGTTGATGTTTAGGTAGTCGGAGTTTGGATTAAGTCCGGATATCAGATGCTTTTCAAGGAATTAGAAGATTTTGAGTTGTGATCTCCCAAGATCTGACAAATCTGGTAGAAGTTTGTTCCATCCATTTAGAGTAATTCTTTCCTTCTATAACATTTTGACAAGCTCGAGAATACTTCATTTATAAAGCTCTTGGATAAAGAGATTCAAGGACTTTAAGTGCAGTTTTGTGTTTACAAAGTGCAGTGTTGTGATCCTTCAAGCACAATACTTGATAAAATTAATGTGCAATTAGGTGTATATATTTCCAAAACTTTTGTGCAATTAATAATCTTGCGTGTTTTTAACAATTCCCTCAAATATATTTTGATTGTTATTTTGTGCTGATTTATTTAAGTGCTGCATTTATTCCACCTCAAATAATTGATGTTTATTTTGACGTGAAGATGAAGAATTTTTATTTTTATTATTAGATGAAGATAAAATTTTAAGTAATTGTTGTCCTTCTCCTCCAAAATTATTTTTCTTTTTTATTCCATTTAAAGAAATTAATGTTGAACGAGGTGTTGAAGAGGAATTTATACAATTATTAAATTGCCAATTTGGAGAAGAAATATCCTTAAAATTAAATTTTAAAGTTTAATTTTATTAAATAAATAAACTAACAGTTAAACAACTTTCTGAAGAAGTTGCTGAACATTCTAATGATTCACGAAATTGTGGACGAAAATATTGTTTTTGTTGTTGATTATTATAATCCTTTATTTTATTTTTCAAAAACAAATTTTTTGGGGATTAAATTAGAGAGAAAAGAGAAAGAAAGAAAGAAAGACAAAAAATAATTTTAAAATATTTAATTAATAAAATTTAAATTAAAAATTACCGCTCGAGGTATTGGACGAGCCTAAATTGAACAAAAATATATTTGTATTGTTAAAAATTTTTTAAGTTTTATTTGCAGCAAAACAAAGAAAAGCAAAGAAAAACAAAAACAAAAAGTTTTTTTAAAATAAATACTTAATTGTTGTTTGATTAGAGTACTAATTATTGACAAGGCAAGAAAGCAAAGGCAAGAAAAAAATTAAAGCAAAAATTTAAAAAAAGTAATTTTAAGTAATAAGCATTTGGCATAATTTGCGGCATAAACTGAAAATAAAATAATTAATTAATGTCAAAATTAAATTTAAAATCTCTCATTTACCGTTTATTCATTCTCTTATATTCAACTTCTAGATGTATAACGTCTATGTTCAACAGTTCTTTCAGAATGATAACTTTGTATTTCCCCACTATCAGTACTTGAAGGTAATATTTGACTCCTTTCTCCTCCTCTTTCATCATTCAAAATTAATTGCTTTCTTCCTTTTTCTTCTTGAGGAGGAATTATTTTCTTTTGGCTTTTTTCATTAAATATTCCTCTCCCATTTCCTTCAAGTTTTTGTTTTTGGGCAGAAAATGTGTTTGGCACAAATTTGGCGCAAAGAGGTTCATGAATTTGTTTATGGGATTTAGCTGTATTCTGAACAACTTCAGCCATTTGGCGAGTATGTCGAGGGGGTATTTGGGGTCTTTCTTGGGACATTTGATCAGAATTTTGCTAAAAAAATTTTTTTTGATTATTTTCAAAAATTTTTTATTTTTCTCAACTCTAATGCCCGAAGGTAAAGCGGTAGGAACATATCTTCTTGCCCTAGCATAACTAGCTGGCGCTGGGCTTGGGGCTGTTGCTCTTTGTATCCTTTCTAAACTGCGCTGAGCTGAAGGAGACCGAGCAGCAGAAGAACCACTTCTAGCATGCGAAACAGCACTCCGACTTCTTTGATGGTTTGTTTGCTGCTGGCGAGCTTCGAGTAGTTTAATACGACGACGAACTTCTACTCGTGGTAGTGGACCTAGTTGAACAATGGTAGAGGAATGACGTGGAAGTTGGCGATTATACTGGTACTGTGAAGATGAAGCTCCTCCATTCATATCCTCATTATTATGAGTTAAATATTCTCTTTCTAAAATAAAAGAAAATTTTTGATTTTAAAGAGAGAAAATTTTATAGAAAATTTTTAAATAACCAATTGGTTCTTTTGATCTTATATCACTTGTATGCCGTCGAAGTCCTCCTCCAGTTTCACCTTTTTGAGCTTTTCCTTCCGCTCTAGAAACTCGAATAACATTTGGAGCATGAGGCATAAAACCCCCAGCAGGCGGTTTTCGTATATGAGAGAATTCAGTCCTTGGTCGATGCGATCCATCAGGGGAAGGAAGAATGAGATTTGCAGTTTGTCGTTTGGCTACATCGTCGAGTGGACCTGTACCTAAAAAATATTTTTGAGAAGACAATTAAAAGGAGTTTGTCTTAATTAAGGAGATAATTGGAGATTATATAACTTTATTTATTTATTATATCAAGGATAACTAACAAATTTCCTATAAAAGATATCAAAAATTCAACCCATTTTACAAATTCTCAATAAAATAAATTCTCCTAAACATCAACAAATGTTTAACAAACAAATTTTCTCTTTATTTGTTGTTCTCCTTGTAATCCTTGTCAATTTTGAAAACGTCTACAATGCTGCAATTTCTCAAACAAATAAAGGTCAACAAAGTCAACAAAGGAGGGAAAAATTGTCTAATCATCAAAACGACTACAAAAGGTGATAAATTTTTTTAAATATCTTCAACTTTTAATTATATATATATAGGTATATGAAGGGAAATATTCAACAAAAGACCTGGCTGGGAAAATTGAATTGGTCAGGGATTTCTATCGGTGTTGGAATTTACCTTATAATGTGAGTTTTGATTGTTTTAAAGGAAGATTTGCCAGTATTTGGAGTAAATAAAAAATAATTTTATTTCTTATTTAGTACTTTCATATTGTACTTGATTAGCCGATTCTTTTATCGAAAAAGAAAAAAACAGGAAAAGGAATTGGCATTGCTTGATAAAGTAATTGGGTCTGCAACAGAAGAAGATAAAAAGAAGAAATATGAAGAAGGAGGGAAGAAGAGGAGAGAAGAGGAAGAAAGGAAGAAGAGGGAAGCTAAAAGGAAGAGGAAAGGCCCAACTTCACTTCAAATGGATTCTTCCTCTGTTTTTGAAGGAAAAGAAATTAATACAGCCATTGAAATGAACAAGGCCGAGGAAATGGAGGAGAGAAAATTTCTTTTGGAATGGCAGGTGAGAAAAGAAAGGGGAGAGGATATTTTAAAGAAAAATTAATTTAGATAAAAGCAAAAGAAGAATTGATGAAGAGCCTGAAAGACTACGAGGACCCACTAAAAACTATGCGCAATGAGGCTAGTCAAGTGGTCAGTTCTTTTAAATTCTTCAAAATATTTTAACTTTTTAAATTTAGGGTTCAATGGACAGCTTAGTATTATCAGATTCTTCACTTGCATCAACAACTCAATCATTTTCATCGGCGGCTAAAGAAAAAGGAGAAACAAAAGAAGAAACAACGACAACTGCTAGTCAAAGTAATAATCAAAGTGACGGTACTTCTGTGGATGAAAGAAGTTATTCTTCTTCCAGTGAATCAGAATCTTCAGAGGCACTTTCTCCAGAAAACGATAAAGATTAGGAAAGAAAATGAATATTTTGAGAGAATTCCAATTAGGTGTAATAAAGATAATAAATTTGTTTGTGTATATTTTTTGTGTTGTATTAAAGTCTATTATATCTTTAAATGGAATAATTAAAAATATTGTTTAAATTTGTTAACTTCTTCAAAAGAAATTATTTAGTAATTTTAATCTTTTACAATTCATAAAAAACTAACCATGTCCTCTTATTGGTGGGGATTCAGGTTCTGGTGTAAAACGTTTAGTTTCTTTCTTAAAAGTAGGTTCTCTAATTAAGGGTGCCCAACGATATTCCTCAGCATCTCCTCCTGTTTGGACAGAAAGTGGTTGTTGTGTTGAAGGGGAAGAAGTTGGCCACTTATATGGTTGTTCTAATGGGGGTTGCCAACGTCTGCCGAGCCTCTGAATTTCTGGTGGATGTTCTGGTTTTTCGATGAAAGATTCTCTTCTCTATTAAAAATAATTTAATTTTTAAAGGCTCGAGGTTTTGATTAAAAAAATATTTTAAATTTACCTTCAATAAGTCAATATTGAATCTTTCTCTAATTAATCTTTCGTCGCTTGTTAAAATTTCATTTCGTTCATCAATAGTTAATCCACGTGAAAGTCTCGAATCTAAAGTAAATGTTCTCCTCCAAGTTCCTCTATTTGATTGCCCATTTGTTGCAAATTCTGGAGAAGTTAAAGATTCTTCTGCAGATATTGGACGTGTTTCAAATACTCGAACATTTTTTTGATTTTGTTGTTGTTGATAATCATCATAATCAGGTAAAGGATGTGAAGGAGGTGAAGGGAAATAATTTGAAGTAGAAGTAGATGGAACTCTAACATGATTTTGTTGTCGTTGTTGAAGTTGTAATGCACGGAACTTAAAAGAATTTTTTAATAGAAAATGAAGCAATTAAGGGAAGGAAATGTTATTCCAACAAGTAATCCAACAAGTCTAGGAGCTAATCTTGAAGGGAATAAGAATGGAATTGAATCTTTCCTTCAAGCAATTCTACTAAATAAACAAAACTCTCTCTACCTGCCTATCCCTTAATTCAGCTTCTCGTTGCATCCGAAGAGCTTCTGCTTCTTTCTGCATTTGTTCTTGTCTAAGAAATTCTTCTAATCGTTCAGGATCTCTTAAATTTTTTGGTGGTGGAGGTGCTTGCTTTGGAAGGCGACTTTTTGGGTCAGGTGCTGGCCAATAAACAACTCTTCCTCCACTTGCTTCATCAAACTCTTCTTCCTCAGGATTATTGGAAGGAGATTGTTGTTCATATATTTGAGATGAAGACTGACGCGGAGTCCATCCTTGAGGGGGAGGTGGCGGTGGAGCTATTTAATTACAAGAATATTATACAAAAACAGGCAAATAGATAGTTTATTTTGGGAATTGCATCAAAATATTTTGTGGAGTTTTTTCAAAATATTCTTCTAATAATAATTAATTAATCTACCAGGTATATTCCCTCCACTAGTTGAAGTCCCTGGAATATTATTCCCAACTTCCTCCAATCGAAAAAAAGGTCCATCAAAAGGTACAGTTGGATAACGTCGAGGACTTTGATGTTTTCTATGTATTTCTAAATTTTTTTGCATTTGTTGAATTAAAGCTAAACGTTGTTTATCTAAATCAAAACTAATTTCTCCTCTATCCTCCCAACTTTCTCCATCAGGTTCAGTGCCGACATGATGCAGAGAGTAACTACTATTCCCTATTTGTTGTTTTGGACTAGAAGATGTTTGAGGAGTTTGTTTAAGACAAGATTTTGTTGGTTGCTGAAGAAAAAATATTTTCATAAAAAATCGTGTCGGGCTACAAGATTTGTGTCGGGAGACGGGAAGTCCCGACAAATTGGTTTGAAGAAGAGGAGGAAGAGTCGTGGCACCAGCCAGTGTATAGTGGCACTGGCACCAGACTGTTGGTAGTGCCAACAGTCAAAGGAAGGGCAGTGAGTGACTCGGAGCACGAGTCACTTTAGCCAAGGAGTAGAAGTGGTGAACGGTAGTGCCGTTCACCAAGGAAGCAGAAGTGAACGGAGCACGTTCACTTTAACCAACAAAAATAAACACACAAGTCCAACCAATAAAGTTTATTTTCACACACAAATAAACAATCGCAGCGAACAAGTTGAGGGCCAGCAAGGGCCAGAAGCAGATCAGCCCACACAGGAAGTTGTTGAAGTGGTTGAATGAGAAGTGAAGAATAGAATGAAGGATATGTGGGTGGCTGATCCGCTTCTTAAATAGGCACAAATTAGGGCGGGGTTTGGCAATAAAATGTTTAAAAAATGTAAGTTTGAAAAAATGCGCGAAGTAGCTAGAGAAATAAAATAGAAGAGAGAACTCGACCAGAGAAGCCAAGTCCAAAAAAACAAAGGAAAAATAAGTAAGAGAACAGCTGGCACGAACGGACACAAAAAATAATGAAAGGAATTTAGGCGGGCAAATAAGTTTGAAAATGGAGAGTGGACGACAAGAAAATGAACAGTGAACGAGCTAAAAATTAACCAAAATTGGACGGGTAGAAATTGGCCAAAAGTCGCCAATGTTTGGCGACACTCCCCCCGCCCAACAAAAATCACAAAAATTCTTCGTCATCATCCGTCTTTCTTCATCAGTCATCTCGACGAGCCGCAGTGTGGTGCTGAGTCAGTGCCGATGACAGGTTGACAGCACGTTGCGTAGGCGCATGGTGTGGTCCAGAGCAGTGATGATGGTGGTGGAGTGCTCTTTCGTGATTTCCCCCTTTGAGCTTTTGGTGAGGGGCGGCACTCCACTACCTGGCTTCCTCGTTGTTGTCCTTTGTCTGATGAACAACTTTTGCGTGGTCGACGTCGTGATGTGGTCTCAGATAATAATAAATTTATTTTGTCCATTGTGGTTGCAGCAGCCTGGGTAATTCCCACTCGAGTATCACACCCATTTATTTTTGCAGTAGTAGAACAATTCGTAGTAGTTTGTTCAGTAGCAGACTCGGTAATTCCTTCAGTAGCAGCCGCGATAATTCCACACGTGACAGCCGCGGTAGTCCCAGCTTGGGTAACACACAAAGATTTGCCAGCGTTAGAAAAGCTCGTTGAACAGATGGACGCTTTGTTGGGTTGCGAAGTCACTTGACCATTTTTAGATTTGAGCAGGTTGGCTTTTAGCTTTGAGTTGATCCAGACTTTGCGTCGACGATGACGATTGGTTGAGCTAGTTGACGACTTGGTGTCGGCTTCAGAGTCGTTGAGTGAGCTAGTAAAGACCATTCCAGAGTAGGTCACTTCAGGCTGCGGTGGTGTATTAACTCTCCAATTTGCTTCGGACGGTCCTTCGTGGTGACCAGTCCGATAGTACACACGCTTTTTAGATTGGGGTTGCCTCCAGTTTGAGTTAGACGGTCCATCGTGTTGAACAATTGGGTAGTACACACGCTTTTTAGGTTGACGTTTTGTACACAGCATAAAGTGATGACGGCCTCCACATCTACGGCACTTATTAGCAGCCCGGCATTTGTTGAGCATGTGGCCATCATATAGGCAGTTGAGACAACGTCCTTGTTCAAGGAGACGAGCTCTGCGTCTGTTGCGTGAATTAAACATCGGACATCGGCTTGGCTTGTGTGTTGACCCAGTGTGGCACAGTGAGCAACCATATTCTTCGAGTGGTGACTGTAGTGGACGAGCAAGTAGTGCATGCTGTTCGTCTAGTGGGCCTGGTGATTGCGTGGTCATACATGAGTAAGAGACGTCAGTTGGTTCGTGGTGATCACTTCGTTCAGTCGTCTGGTTGTAGTGAGGTTGTTCCTCAAGCACGGTTGGTTGTTCCAACTTGTTTTGATGAAGAGTGGTGATGGTGAACTCCAGCCGTTCCTTCAGTTGAACCAGACGTCCAAGTCCATTACGTAGTTCACCCAGAGTCCACACAGCATGTTCATCTTCTTCCCAACCAATGAGTGTCTCCAAGGCTTCAGATGGCAGTTTAGATCTGATTATACCACACACAATTTCATCTTGCGTTGCATTCGAGCCCTCAGGTGATTCGAGTTGTAGACAAATTCGCTCAACATGTTCTCGGAGATTGCGCATGGAGAACAGTGAATTGTTGGCCAGCGGCAGGTGTAGGAGTTCAGCAATTAAACCTTCACGCAGTGCTTTAACATCACCAAATTGTTGTCGAAGTATGTTGACCACCATGAGATAATTCTCATCAGAAATCGGATATCCTTCAATTGCACGTCTAGCAGTTGAATCAGGCACGAGGCTTTGTAGTAGACACAAATGCTTTTCAAACGGTGGGAGTGGTTGACTGTTCACGGCACGATCAAAGGCCAACCAGAAGGCAGTCCACTCTCTTGGGTCACCAGAGAATTTTATTGGCTCAAGGCGGAATGGTCGGAAGGTAGAGTAGATTGGTACACCGTTGCCCGTTCCTTGTTGTTGATAAGGCAAGAGTCCAGATTGACTAGCTAGATGAGTGTGTTGAGCATTCGCACCATTGCCAGCAGCTGTAGGTCCATTAGCATTAGTTTGAGTTGGACGACGTACAAGCAAAGCAGGTTGTTCAATAGAATGGCTTTCTGGTCCATTAGCTAGTGGTTGTTGTGTCTGGTGTTGTGCATTTCCAGTTTGAACTTTCACCACAGTGGCAGATGTCACACTTCGTTGAGACAAGTCAGAGCCCTGATTTAGTGCACGTTGTTGTTGTAACTCCACGTTGGCCAAGGCAACCAGTTCATAAGATCGTTCAATTTGAGTCAAAACAGTAAGTTCATCGTCCATTCTTGCTTCACCTCGTGGCAGTGGAAAGATTTTCAAAACGTCCATTTCTTCTTGTTGTTGTGTTGGTAGCAGTCTGGAAATCACACCATACCATTTGTCAACCAGCACTTCTGCTCTTCCAATAGCTTGTTTGAGTTGGAAAGCCAAAAGTTCCAAGTGATCATCGTCTTGTGTTGAAGTGTCGTTAGCGTTTAGGGCAGTCAAGACGGCACGCCCTTTATCCTTCAGAGTGGCCAACACGGTTTCCAGTTGTAGTCGAATCACACCAGACATTGTTGTGGCTGTAGTTCGGCACACTTCAGAATGACTAGTAGTTGTAGTAGTAGTGGCTGTTGTTGTGGCTGTCGCTCAGCTCACACACAAAAAAGTAGTGGTGGTAGTAGTGGTTGTTGTTGTAGTGGTGACTGTTGTTGTCGTTGGTGTAGTGGTGAGTGTTGTCCCCGTCTTCCCGGGTCGTGGCACCAGTTTGTCGGGATTCGGGAAGTCCCGACAAATGGTTTTGAAGAGGAGAGAGGAGAGTCGTGGCACCAGCCAGTGTATAGTGGCACTGGCACCAGACTGTTGGTAGTGCCAACAGTCAAAGGAAGGGCAGTGAGTGACTCGGAGCACGAGTCACTTTAGCCAAGGAGTAGAAGTGGTGAACGGTAGTGCCGTTCACCAAGGAAGCAGAAGTGAACGGAGCACGTTCACTTTAACCAACAAAAATAAACACACAAGTCCAACCAATAAAGTTTATTTTCACACACAAATAAACAATCGCAGCGAACAAGTTGAGGGCCAGCAAGGGCCAGAAGCAGATCAGCCCACACAGGAAGTTGTTGAAGTGGTTGAATGAGAAGTGAAGAATAGAATGAAGGATATGTGGGTGGCTGATCCGCTTCTTAAATAGGCACAAATTAGGGCGGGGTTTGGCAATAAAATGTTTAAAAAATGTAAGTTTGAAAAAATGCGCGAAGTAGCTAGAGAAATAAAATAGAAGAGAGAACTCGACCAGAGAAGCCAAGTCCAAAAAAACAAAGGAAAAATAAGTAAGAGAACAGAGGGTGGCTGGCACGAACGGACACAAAAAATAATGAAAGGAATTTAGGCGGGCAAATAAGTTTGAAAATGGAGAGTGGACGACAAGAAAATGAACAGTGAACGAGCTAAAAATTAACCAAAAATTGGACGGGTAGAAATTGGCCAAAAGTCGCCAATGTTTGGCGACAATTTGAGTTTGGGATTCAGAGAAGAAAGTAATCCTGGAAACGATAATGAGATACATCTGATTGATATGCCGAGTATCTATATTAATTAGCTTGATCAAAAAAAACTTTTTAAAGAATAGGGAATCTTTAGGGTAGAGGGGGAGGGGCCATTCTCAAACAGAAAACAATTTCAATACCCCAGTAGGTGTCTCAATTCCTCTCCAAGGCTGTTGCCCTCCTCCTCCTTGTTCCATTTTTTTATCTTTTTGTAAAGCTTCTTCTTTAATATTAAACCGCCACTCGCAAATATCGGCACCGTCTTCGTCTGCAACTAAAAACAAATTGCGACGCCAAACAGGGGATTTACTGTCTTCTTTTGGAAATTGTTGATCGTCAGAGAATATCTAAAATTATTTCAATTATATTTTATTTAAAAATTCTTTTGGGGAGGGTAAAAGAATTTAAAATTAACACAGTCCCCACACCTTTTCTCTTTCATCAATTTCTTTATTTTCATCATCCCCAGAAGGTAAATATTCTAAATATTTAATTGTTTTTGTTTTTAATTCTTCTTTTCCTTCTTTCTTTTTAATTTTCCAAAAATCCTCCCCCACCATTTGTTCAATTTTTGTTGATTTTGGGATTAATTTTGGAATATTTAAACGATCATCTTCAGAAAAGAAATAAGAACAAGTACTTGAGGATTGAATTATATTTTGATTATTTAAATGAATTTGGGTAGAATTGACCGATTGAGAGGGTTGGACAGAACGAATAATATTTAGGGGAAGTAAAGGCATTTTTATATAAAAATAGTAAAAAAGAGGAAGAGGAAAATAAAAGAAGGATGACAAATAAAGGATAAAGGAAGATGAATCAGAAAATGATTTTTATGAGGAAGAAAACGAGTGGATAGGAATTGTTTGTGATTAGAGTTGGACGATATCGATATTTTCGGAAAAATTCGATATCGATATTGGTCGATATTGACATGGTCGAGATCGATATCGATATTCAAGATCTGACTCGATATCGAGATCGATATTCGATATTAACCAATATTTTTAAAAAAATTTTTATTCCTCTCAAATCCGGAAAATTCAGTGAAATTCTTTCTATATACTTAATAATAACATAAAGAGAGCAGAAAAAAATGTTTACCAAAAAATCCGGAACTTCCGGTCTACCGGAACCTGACTAATAGGTATTTATGTAACAGTGATGCATAATTTTTAATTTTAAAAAGTGGACGGCGGAAAAAACGGACAAAAACTAAAAAACGGAAGCGTAAGATAAGAAGGACGTAATCTCCGACCTATAATTTTAAAGATTTACAGGATAGGTATATAATCAAAACTAGAAGAAAAATTTTGATTTTCTGCGCCGCAGGCAAAAATTTTGAGAATTTTGGAAGGGCAAGAGGCCAGATTTCTTTCATTTCTTAGAAAAAAAGGCAATCTTTAGGGGTGTATATTAATCTCGATATCGATCGATATTTGGGGCGATATATCGGTATCGATTTCGAGATCGATATCGGATGAAACCGATATCGATATTGGAAAATGTGCGATATTCGAGACGATATATCGATATCGATCTCGACTCGTCCAACTCTATTTGTGATAATAAACAAAAAGAGAGTAAAAAATATAAAAATTAATTTGTTTATTTAAATTTAAAAGAATGTTTAATTTTTTTGTAAAATTAAAAAACATTAAATCTCGGTTTAATAAAAGTAAAACTTCCTAAAAGGATTTACTCTATTTGATTACTTTCATTTCTGATTCTTGAATGTTTTTTTGATTAAAATGAGGAAAATAAAAAAAGAATATAGTACATATTCTGTCTATATTTCTGTTTGTTTTGGTTTGTACAGGCTGGCCATTTTTTGTAAATAAGAAAACGATGGATTAAACTAAAAAAATTCTTTGTTTGGTTAATCTACATATAAAGACTGTGAAGAGAGAAGGGGATATTTTACTATAAGAAAAAGAGAGAAATGTGTTTGTAAATAAATATATTTTTGTATAGTAGATGAATCTTGAGGGATTTTTTTAGTTTCGTAAAAGTACTTTTATATTAAAAAAAGAAGATTCAAAACTTAAAAATATTCTCCGAAAAAATACAAAATATTATTTTAAATTCAAAAAACTTACAGAAATACTACTTGTTTCACTTTGCTTTTCAGAAGAACTGGCAGTAACGTTTTCGATTGAAAATTGTGAACTTTGAATAGAATAATGGTCAGAAGAACGTGAAAATTGAAAAGGAGGTGGTGGTGATGGAAGAGGAGGAGATGATACTAACTAAAAAATAAAAAAGAGTTAACAAAATGATTAACAAAATAAAAATCTATCAAATAAAAAGGAAATTGCCACAAATCCCTCGAAATCTTTATTTTGCCCGTACTCGACTTCTTATCAATGTACGAGTACAAGTTTGGTAGATCTGCAAAGCATTTGGTTGTCGCTAGTTTTTTTTAGGTATTTATTTTATTTTGGAAAAAAACAAAAAAAAATATTCTAACAACAAAAACACATTCAGAAAATAAAAATAAACAGGAAGAGGAGAAGGAGGAGAAGTCTTTCTCTCATTTACTCCTTCATTTTCAAGTCAAACCAATTGAGAGTTAAAAAAGAAGAGGAGGAGGATATATTGTCTACAACGTTCTCAGTTTTAGTTTGAAAGAGAAGTGTAAACGATTTGGGGCTAAATAAAGCAAAGAAAAGATTACAAGAAAAAAAAAAAAGAAATTTTTTGTTTCTTTTACTTTAATTTTTTGCGCAGAAAAAATCGAATTGAAGAAAAATATTTTTAAGCTAAAGTGAATGATGGAGGAAAGGAAAAATGAAAAAAAAAGAAAATGATTTTACTTTAGTTCGTTTATATTTTTTTGTTGAGGAAAAAATGAGAAATAAATATATTTATGTAAGTTAGTTGAAGAGAGAGAGAGAGAAAGTTAAGTATTTATATGTGATCATTTCATAAAATTAATCCCCCAATAGATCATTTATAATTGTTAAATTGGGATGGCTAGATAAAGAGGGGTGAGAGGAAAGAAGGGAATATCTAATAAAAGAAAATTTGGGCCCAATTCCTTTCTATTCCATTCAAAAACCTTTTATTTATGGCTAACCCAAAAAATATTCTTAAAATTTTAAAATAATTTTAATTTTTATTTCAAATATACCTATTTTAAGTTTTTCTTTTCTTTATTTTTAAATTTATTTAAAAAAATATTTTTACCTTTTCATTTGTCTGCTGCGCATTTAGTAAATTGATCATACTAGAAATTCTGTCATTTTTTTCTTTCTTTTCTTTTTCATTTAATTCTTTAATTAACTTTAAATTAAATTTTAAATTTTAATAAAATTTAAATTAATTTACATTAATTTTTTCATTCATTTGTTCAGCAATTGCTTCATGTAATTCACTCAAAGATTTACTTCGATGAAAGGAAGACTATTTGACGACGAAAATATAAGAGACATAACAAAATTTTACAAATTTTTGTAAAAAAAAATACCAAAAAAATTATATTTAATTTACTCCTATTAAAAATCCAAAAATAAATTCCCAAAAAAAAAATAATTTCCATCACCAAATATTTTAAATAAAAAGAAAAAAAAGCAAAGCAAAAAAAGCAAAGCAAATAAGCAAAATATTTTTAATTAAAAAAATAAAAACTACTACCTTTTGAAGGTTATCAATATTCTTAAAAATTAAAAAAATTTTTTTTAATAATTTAAAATATTTAAAAAACACTAACATTACGCAATCGATCCAATTCACGTAAGGAATCGTCATCAACCTTTTAAAATTTTAATTTTATTTTTAATTTATTTAAATTTACTTTAGGGGGATGTGCCAATTCCCAAGGCTTTCCATCCCTATTTTTCAAAAATTTATCCAAATCTTTGTCTCTATCTGTAGCATCTCCAAGTTTTCCTTTTGGCCGAATTCGTAATTGGTCCAAAGCTTCCAAATCGAGAAAAGAGCGTTTGCCGTGTAATGAAGGAAAGTCATCAATTAAATGGCGACGAGCATAATCACGAATTGCATGAGCTGAGAAAAAATTTTTTTTAATTTAAAGGAAAAAATAATCAAAAAAGTAACAACTATATGATAATAAAACAATTTTCTATTTAATTTTAAAAAATTTCTTTTTTCCCAAAATATTTCAATTACCGGGAATGTGTGCATGAGAAGCAACTCTAGGATCTATTATTTGCATTCTAAAATGCTCTGCTGCACGTTCAGCTCTATAATCAGCAGCATCAGTTAATTTAGAACTTAAATCTTGAAGACTAGAACCAATTTGGACATCTGTCCCCTTTTAAATTAAACAAAGTTGAAAGAAAAAATTAAATAAATTAACAGGTTTTTCAGGTATTTTATAATGGGGAGTAACAATTCGAATTGCTGCTTGTTCTGTTTGAGCACGAAAAGCATCTGATCCAGCCTTTAGAAAAATATAATATTTAAAATAAATATTTAGTTTAAAAAATAAAATAATTTTGGAAGGGCAAATATTTCTCTAAAAATTAAAAAAGAAATAAGAGTTTCTGTATTTTTAATGAATAAAAATATTCAATAATTATGAAAATAATCAGAAAATAATCAAAAAAATAAAACTTTCTTTTTAATTTTTTTATAAAAATATATTTTTTATTTCTCCAAAATATTTAATTTTCTCTTTTTTTAATTTCTAAACAATTATTTAATTTTTCACTTTCCCCCCTCTCTTTTTCCTTTAAAATGTACTTACAACGTCCAAAGTAGCGTTTGTCTGAAAAAAAATAAAAATATTTAATTTTTTTCTTTAAATTTTTGATAGATTGGAGGTAAAGGTTTTTAATTTAATTAAAAATAAATATTTAAAGAGAAAACTACATAAATATTTTAAACACTTACATGGCGAATCTGTTCCATATCACGTAAACTTTCTTCGTGTTGTTGCTAAAAATTAATTGAGAAATATTTAATATTTATTTGTAACAATAAAATAAAACAAAAATAGTACATATTCAAACAAAATTTTATTTTTGTAAAACATTTAAGAGAAACAGTTCTTATTAATAATTTGTTAGGAAAAAAAATTTTTTTAAACTTCTTTAACTAAAATTTTATATGTATTTATATTTTTTGTAAAGAAATATCGAGTTTATTAAAGAAAATGAAAAAAAATTTGGATTTAAGGACTAACCGTAGCTAGGCCTCGTTCTTCTCTCTGAGATTGTTCATAATAACGAGACTGATGGGCTGAAGCCATAATTTTAAATAAAAATTAAATATTTAAATTTAAAAAATCTTTAATTTATGTAAGAGGAAAAATATTTAATTTAAAAATATAAAATTAAAAAAAATATGTATGTAGAAAAAACAACAAAAATTTTTAATTTTAAAAATGAAAAAAAATCTAACCTAAATTAAACTAAAACTTAATTTTGTTTCTAAATTCTTGATTATTTTTGTTCCTTATTTAATTCCCTATAATTTAATCTTTATTTGAGCTCATTATCTTTTACATGAATAAAGTTATGCCAAAAATAGTGTGTCCTAAACCTTTATTGTCACCCTGTATTTTGTTGGGATAAACAAAAATTAATGTTTTGATTTAAAGGAACGTGCGCGTAAATGGAAATATAAATAAATATATTTGGGGAAGTCTATACATAAATATATTGACCCATTTATTCATCGAGACTGATTTGTGAAAATGAAAGATTGATTCGCGGCTGGTTTAGGAGGGGGAAAGAGCCGCCCCTTGGATAAAAACAAAAATAAAGTATTTTATTTGCAAATGGAGAACTCACACAGATGCAAATAAATAAATAAATTACTCAATTAATATATTTTTGTTTAGACTTTATCGCTGGTTGTGTGTTTGAAAGAGATAAATATTCAAAGCTGACCTTGAAGAAGTTGGAAGGATTTGAGAAGGATTTTACAAAAAAAAACAGGATGGTAAGCAGTCAATTAATTAATGAAAAGTGAGAAAATGAAAGGATTTTGTGTTGAATATTTTTTGAAGAAAAGAAGAAAAAAGTGATGTGTTTGGATATTTTGTAAAAATAGCCAAGAAGAATAAAGACAAATCAGCGAGAAAAAAAATAAAGAAAATATGTAAGGGAGAACGAATTGAATGATTAATTTTGAAATTTTTTCATGAAAGTAAATTAGTAATTAATTTTTAAGTACAGATTTTGTAAATTATTTTAAAAATATTTTATAAAAGTAAACATTTCTGATAATTTTTAAAATCCATTCATGTCCTCATTAGATAATATTTCCAATAAAATTTTTTATTTTTAACTTCTTTAACAAAGGATAAAAATTAAATATTTTTAAAATAAAAATTTAATTAAATTTAAAGGGTGGACGAAGAATAGGTTGAGGAAAAGAATAATAATGGACAGATAGATTGAGTAAAGAAGAAAGGAATGTAAGGGAATAATTGAGAGATGCGCGAGCAGCCGCTGAAGAAACATTTTTATAAAAGAATATGTATATACCCCCCTTTTTTCTCTTTTTTTTTAATTTATTTTTTTTTCTGACAGTGGTTGAATATATTTATTTAAAGGAGGAGGAAGACCAGTTTGGCTACTACTAACTGCGTTTAGTGATCAACCATATGTTGAGTTACTACTTTTTAATTTGATACGCGTTGGGACATTAAGAGAAGTGTTTTTAATTGATTTTGAAAGAATTTTAATTTGATTTAATTAGACAACAAAATATTTAAGGAATTTAATTTAAGAAAATATTTTTTGTCGAATTATGAATAAATATTGAATAAATATCCCGTATATGCTCAAATAATTACCCTTTCTCAAATAATTAAACCCTTCCTATTAATTACCCCTCCAAAGAGAAGTTGAAACAATCCAAAATAATAATTTGAGTATATCCGGTCTAACTATAGTAAATTTATATCTCAGTCCCAATCATTAACATAACCTAGAGCTTCAAAGAATTAAGAAAAGAAACTCACTAAAATACAAAATAATTTTTAAATTATAAAAATGGCGACATTAAACACCTAAAAATATTTATTAGTTTTGATAGTAAAAATAAAATTAAATAAAAAAAGGAAAGGAAAGGAAAGGAGGGGAACGTTTTTAGTTTTGTTTAAAAGGTATTGTGGTGGGGAAGGTGGTGGTGGTTATTATATTTTATATTTATTTATTTTTGTGTGGTTGTCCCAAAAACTCTTTAAAATTACATTAAAAATAAAAAACCGGTTTAAAAAGAAATTCTTTAAATGAAAGGAAATGATTAAAAAAAAGTTTTTGACTTGGAAAAGGTGAAAAGAAAGGAGGGAACTACTATGTCCCTAAGGCATTTTTAGTAGTTTATAGAAGCGAAAGGACAAACTAAATGCGCGATTGGAATCTTTAAATTGAAAAAAAAAATAAAAATAAAGAGGAAATATTTTGGAATTGAAAAGAATAAAAGGAGGGAAATTTTGAATATAAATAGTGTGTTTTTTAATTAATTTATTACTTTTCAGAAAAAATCTTTGGTAGTTTGGATGGCGTTGAATAAAAAATACTATGGAAGAAATTAAAAATTTCTTATTTTTTAAAAATATTTTTTAATTAAAAAAAGTTTTTTCCTTTAATTTAATATTTGTACTTTCTTTTTTTCATTTAATTTTAATACTAAAATTTGCCCAAAAGTCTGCGTTAAAAATTAAGAAATAATACTCGCTAATAATACTCGCCTGAATACTCGCTAATTTTTTATCAATGTTACTAAACTAAATATACAATAGCACTTACAAAACAAAAAAATCACAGCTAACAACGAAAATGAAAAGTGAGGGTTACAAAAAAACTTGGGGTAAACAATACAATCAATATTTAGAATTTTGTTCTGACCGTTCTGTTTTCATTTTCACACTTTGGGTCGAAATTGAACGAAAGAGCATCCAAGCCTCTGGTCGACATACATCACTGCGCCGGCGTTGTCGAACTGAAAAAAGGAGGACATTTTAGATTATACATAGATGAGTATCTCTTCAACTCACTTCTCCACAGTAATTCGGTGCTGAAAACACTGTAATGAGTCGTTGAGTTGGGTTGATTTCATATCCATCCTGGACCACTTGGTGCGCGCGCACAATCAGATCAATATCAAGTTGACGGCAAGAATCTAGCAGGACGTCATTACCAAATAAGTAGCTGCATCCGCGGGGACTTGGCCTCCAGCCTCTTATGGTTGGGTCGGGATCGGACCTGAAATAAAAAAAAAGTCTTTTGACTTAAAACCAGTCTAAATACCACAGCAGATCCAATGCTAGTCGGTTTTCTCCAGGGTCATGCCATCCGCGAGGTATTTTGCGTAGCTGCTTTCTGGTCTCTAGGTGTGGCGAAAGGCCTCCGTGCATACAAAGGATACGTCCTAAAAAAGAGAATTTTCACTGATATGTACAACTTTAAATTTATTTCCTCACCCCCAATAATTGCCGTGACTGGCATTTGCGAAAATGCCTCGTTGAACATACGCCACAATGGTCCATGCTCGTTCCGACCAAATCTCCTTTGAATCTCTTGCCGGAAGCCGTACACAGCATTCACCGCAGCCGTTTCATGGTTCCCTCGGAGCAAAAAGAAATTGCGCGGGTACTTGATTTTGTAGCAGAAGAGCAGAGCGATCGTCTCCAGGTTTTTGGTTCCACGGTCGACGTAATCTATGAAAAGTTAATTTAATTCTATAAGGGAAACACAGCTGTCCAAACCTCCTAGGAAAAGGTAGTTTGCCGTTGGTGGGTAGCCTAGCTGATGAAAAATCCGCAATAGGTCCACATATTGTCCATGAATGTCACCGCAAACGACAACAGGCGGATTGAGCTCCAGAAGGACGGGTTGCGACTCGAAAACTTGTTGGGCCTGACGGCAAACTTCAAAAAGCACAGACGCGTCAACCTTAAAATAAATATATTTAGGGTATTATTAAACAAAAAATCTAAGCAAATAAACTCACAGCTGCGGCGAGGTCAGGGCCTTGCTTATCAATAAGATACGTCAGTAATCTGTCTATGTCCATATTGGCCATAGAGGACAAGTGCGTCTGGAAGGGACAAATTGGCGAAGCTAGCGATGAGTAACCGGAATTAAGTGGTGTCTCTCTGACGGTTTTTATATTGGAAGTTTTCTGGGTAACTGAACTTTGATAAAACAGCGATGATAAGCATTATAAAAGCCTCACAATCTTGGTTTCCTCACCACCTACAACTAGTCAACTACTTCTCTTCCTTTTTTCTCTCCAGTAATCGTCCAACGTCAACTACCATGCACACTGCGTCAATAAGTTCGGAGGCCAGCGTACAATCGTTCCAAGGGTCAGTTTCCATTTCATAACTTAATAAATCCGTTCTCATCTTTTTTTCCTTTTTTAGCGCCACACAGGAGTTTCTTGTAGTTGCCGACATTGCTTCTGGCGGGTACGGCGCTGTCTACAAAGTCCGAGGCTCTAAGGGAGGCGTTTTTGCTCTGAAACTTGAGAAGCGTGCTCCAAAGCGTGACCACTACAAGCTGCAGATGGAGGTGCGGGTGTTGCAGGCAGCTGACAAGGCAAAGCCGGAAGAGCGACAACACTTGCCCACGCTCATTGACCATAGTGAGCCGCACAGTTCAAGCAGTAGTATGTTCATTGTCATGACGCTTTTGGGCAAGTCGCTGGGAGACATAAAGCGAGCGTACAGAAAGAGGATCTTCAGGTTTGTTACCTGAAGAGGTCTAATTTTTAATTTCTTCTCTTTAATATTTTTAGCCCTAACACTGCCTACTATTGTGCCATCCAGTCGATTGACGCGATCAAGGAAATGCACGATCTTGGCTTTCTTCACCGCGACATCAAACCGGCAAATTTCGTGATCGGAGCGCCAGGGAGCAAAAACGCAAACACCGTTTACGTTGTCGACTACGGGATTGCACGGAAGTTTCTTGACGCGAAGGGGAGTATGCTGACACCACGAAGAAAGGTAAAGGAAGATAAAATCATTAGGAAATTGGTTATCTTTTTCAAATTTTCAGATAAAGTTCAAAGGCACCGTTCGTTTCGCCCCAGTGACCATGCACAAGATGGAGGAGCTTGGACGTAAAGACGACTGCGAAAGTTGGATCTATATGGTTGTGGACATGGTCAACGAGAATCGACTTCCGTGGCACATGGTTACCGACGTGGACGAAGTTGAGCGAATGAAGAGGAAGGCAATTGCTGAGCCACGAACATTGTTCAAGAGCTCCGAGGTGTGTTGATGGAACTCGGGGGTGTGCTTTTTCGCCTTTTGGCTTTCAGTTTTGGTTTTTTAAAATCTGTTTCGGCACGCCCCCTAATAGACTTTTAAGTCGATATAATCTCGTTTGTTTTTTTAACAGGAAAGCGAGTTCTGTGAGGTGATCACATACTTGAATGGACTGCACTATGTGGACAAGATAGATAGACTACCACTGGATTCGCGAAATGGTCAGGCGTGTGGCGAAACGACGGAATTGCAATTTGAGGGAACCTTATGATTGGCAAAAGAAGAACACTCATAGCAGAACGGTGTCCAGATAAAAATCTTGTGTGTATATTGGATCTTCTTTTCTCTGATTTCTTGTACATTATTAATTGTATGTATTTGTCCATCCATAAATATAATATTTGTAATTTATTTTCGATTAAGATAAATATGTATTTTTTTCCTTGTTTAATTTAAAAATTGGGAGCAGACGATCAGTGAGAATTTAAAATTGTAAATAAAATAATCCAATCAGTAAATTGCATCTCTATTATTTTTTCAAATATAGGGGGAAATATTTTAGGGGGAGTATTATTTAAGGGGGAGTACTGATTCAGGGGGGAGTACTATTTCAAGAAATAGGGTATTTTATTTTAAAATTACAACAAAAAAAAATAAATATTTTTTTATTCAATTTTTCTCAATATTTTAATTGAAGAATGTCTTTCATCGGCCATTCTATCAAATAACCCAATGTGTGCATTTCTTAGTGCTCTAATAAGTCCATTTAATCCATTATCTCCTTGTCCACTTAATCTAAATCTGTAATCATCTACTAAATGCTCAAATTTTGTTTTTGGATTTTGACGAGACCAAAACTAAAAAAAATAGAATATTTTTTATTTAACGGCAAAGGGTTTTTGCCTACAAACCCCAAAATTCTCGAAAGAAAAGGAAGAAATTTGGCTCCTTGGTCTTCCAAATTTCAAAAAATCTTCGCCAGCGGCACTAAAAATCAGAATTTTTGGTGCCTTCAGTCCAAAAAGTCGGCCTTCAGGTTTCCCTAGGCCTCCCCCCACCCTTCTCCGAGAATTTTATATTTTTGTAGAAGGCAGTCTAATTTTTAATTAAACTCGCCCTATGATTTCTATTTTTTAACATCATTATTGCCCTGTCTCTGTCTTCATTAATTTCAATTTTTGGTGCTATTGTTGTTGTTATTATTAATTGTTTTTTATTCGAAGCTAAATTATTATTATTATTAATTGTTATTGCTGTTGTTGTTTGTGTAGCCCATAAAGGTTTTGAAACTTTTGAAGGAATTAATAAATTAATTAAATCAACATCCTCATTTTCTTTTTTATTATTTTCAATAAATTGTTCTTCTTCTTCTTCAATTTCTTTTTGTTGTTGTTTATTTGTTTCTTCATTTAATTTACTTAAAAGTTTATCAAATTCTTCTTGTTCTCTTTTACGATAATCATTTTCATTTAAAGAATTATTTAAATTTTCTGCTGAATTAGAATTAAATTGGTGATAATCAATTAATGTTCTGAAAATATGTAAATCAGAAATAATTTTTTAAAAAATATTTCGGACAATTTAAATAAAATAAAAACAAAAAATTAAAAAGAAAATATTCTTCAACAATTCAAAAATTGCCTTTCTTGTTGATCACCATTTCCTCCTCCAATTCCTCCTTCTCCACTAGCTAATAAAGAGAAAAGCCTCGTATTTACTGTACGTAATTCTGATCGTTTTGGAAAATCAGAATTTATTCTTCTACTCCCCTCAAAATTATTTTCATTTTCTTCTTTTATATAATGAAGATTTTCTGTTTGTTGTTTATTTTGTTTTCTTTGTATTTCTTCAACAATTGGATTTGTCTAGAAGAAATAAATTTAAAAAATTATTTTTAAATATAAATTACCTCAATTTCTATTTTTTCTTCTTTGTTATTTTCATTTAAACGATTTTCCAATCTTCTTGATATTTCATTTTCCATTAATTTTAAAAATTCTTCTTTATATTTTTCAGAAATATTGACAGATTGTAAAAATGTTGGGAAATCAAGGGTTGTTGTAAGTTGGGGAGATTGAGTTGATGATGTAGAAAATAAATTAGTTGTTGTTGTTGTACTTTCTGTTGAAGAAGGAGAAGAAAAAGAATTGGTAGAAGGTGAAGTTGAAGAAGAGGAAGATTTTTCTTCTTCAAAATTATTTGGAGAAACAGAACTACTTTCTTCTGTTGAAACAAAGGAATTGCTAAAAGTACTTTTTGTTGTAAATACTAATTCATTTTGAGTACTACTAATTTGTTTTTCCAATAAAGAATTTAAACTTGAATTTAATGGAAATGCTTGACTTTGTGACATTGGAGTTGCTGATAAACGGAATATTGAAGGTAATTGTGCTGGATTTGGAAGTAAAAGAATGTTTGAATGAATTTGTGATTGAAGGAGTGTAGGGGGAGGTGGGGGATTTCTAAATGTTAAATTTTAAATAGAAAGAGAGAAAGAATAAATTTAGAAAATAATTTACCTTAAATTATTTAATGGAAAAAATAAAGGATTTATTGGAGGAGGAGGAGGGGAATAATTTGAAATTTCTTCTTTTATTCCCTCAGATTTTTGTAATTGATAAAGGAATTTATTTAAAGGTTTTTCTTGAGGAAATTCTTTATTGCCTGATGAAGATTGTTGACAATTAATAAAAATTCGTAGAAATTGAAATAATGAAGAGAAAAATATTAAAAGTTGGAAAATTGTTTTTTGTAATTTAAACATTTATTCTGTTAAAGGGGAAATTAAAAAAGAAAGAATTGGGAATATATAGTAATTTGTAAAAGTATTATCTAAAAAATATATACATTATAAAAAGTGGAATCTTAGATTTATTTTAAAGTCTTGAAAAAAAAATTGGATTTGGGCATTTCTAATAAATACAAAAACAATTTTTTGATAAAATTTTTTTAATTTTTTCATTAAAGTTTTTTTTATTTAACTATAAAAAATTATAAAGTAATTATTTTTGTACATATAATTAACTTGTTAAAAAAACATTTATTTTATAAATGATTGGACAAGCAAAACTTTATTTACAATCAATGAAGCACATAATATTTATTTAATCATAAGAGGAAAATCTTCTTTTATCGAAAATAGCCACAAAATGGTGACCAATGAGCGAAAGCAAATAAAACAAAAATAATTATCAATCCAATTTGGCGAAAGTAATTCTTTGTTAGAAGTAACAAAAAATATTAATTAAATCCTTTCCATTCTTTGAAGGAAAAAAGCAAAGCCAATTTAACGAAAGTTTATATGCAGACATTAATGTTTTATTATTCCCAACGAATATTTAAAAACTTAAGTTTTGTTATGTATTATATTAGAAATTTTATTCAGGAAATAAAAATTTCCCGAGAAAATAGAAAAAATTGTGCAGATTGAAATTTTGTTCTTTAAGTTAAATTTTTTAAAAGATTTCTCAAGGCAAAAACATTAATATTTTTTCATCACTAATTTTATATCAAAAACCTGGACGGAACCATATTTTTTAAAGTAAGAAAAATTTCTAATAAAAATCTATTTATTATATATTTTAATCAAAAAATATCATGCTCTTTTTTAAATTCGCTAAAAAATGCATAAGTAGCCCCATTAAAATCCAAATTAAAATTAAAGAAAGTAACCCAAAAAATAAGCAATATATTAATTCAATATAGAGATCAACATTTTATTTAAATACTATTAAATGTTCGAATAGAGACGAAAAGTATATTTGCAAAAGAGAAAATTAAGTAAAAACTTCTCAATTCAAAAATTTCTTTAAAGAAATTCATCAAAATTTTTTGCTCAAAAATTCAGAAAGAGAAGCATTTTGAATAAAAAAAATTGAATAGAAAAATAAATATACACTAAATAGAGAGAAGGGATTTTCTGTTTGAAGAAAATTTTTTAAGGAATTTTGCAAGAAATTTAAGTAAGTTTAATAGAACAAAACAGCAAATTTCACTCATCTTTTGATGAGTGAAATTTTAGAATTAAAGTTCCAATAGTGACAAAAAGTAAAAGAAAACCCCACTCTCTAAATAATATAAAATAATATATAATAACATTTTTTGGGTAGATTATTGAATTGAATAAAGTCTATCTCTATTTTTATAATTATTTTATTTAAAATCCTAATTCTTCCTCAACTTATCTATATAATCGTCAGCATATTCTTTAAGAACATCCTTAATACAGTCAACATCCATAGAATCAAAAGTAGATGACAAAGACTCTTTTGTAAGAAATTCATTTACAAGATCCAAAGAAGTTTTTGACGGATCGCACCCAAATTCTTGAAGAAATTCGTTGAAAGCTACAATCATACGATGAGTATTTGAACTGAAATTTAATAAAAATTAAAATATTTTTTTAATTTTAATGTCCGCCCAAAATTAAATTATTTATAAATGGAACAAATAAAGGTTCTTTTATAAAAGTTGAAAAACAGAGCAAATATGAGAATGAAGTAAGCTAATGAAAAGGGAGCCAGACCGAAATTAATGTTAAAAAGGAAAAGCCCAAACATTGTAACCATTAAAAATGAAAACACCTTTCACTGTTAACGTCGGTAGTGTTATTCAATAAAATCGGAATCTCAGCATCGCCATTAAGATGAACTTCATTTTCTTTCCCAGATAAAAGACGACGCTAAACAATTTTAATTAATTTTATAAAACGAATAACAAACCTTTCGAGCTCTATGCGATTTAATCGAATTTGGCTGAAACAAACCAACACCATCATTCTACAATAAAAATATTAAAGTTAGAAGAAAAAAATAATAACCTTCTCGGGAGTAAAAGCCTTTGGTCCCTGAGGTTGGGTTTCTTCCAGAAATTCAATGTCAGAATCATAAGCACCATTACAAGTAACAGTATCATCATTTTGTTCCCATGACGGAGGAGATAAAGTGTCACATCTTTCTCTAAAAAATATTTCTGAAATTTTAAAAGTTCAAAATAAAAAAACAAACAATCTACGCTTCGAGCAAGTAGAGTTCTGAAAATTTTCGCCAATAAAATGAATGTCATTTGGAACAGAAGCAGGAGAGTTTGATGGCTTGGCGACTTCCAAAAGACGAGCAATTGCAGCATTTAATTGATCTTTTTTACTAACGACTTCCTCAATCTAAATTTTAAATAAGCTAAAGTTTAGATAACAAACTTAAAAAAAGTTACATGAGCGATTATATTTGTTGCATTATCTCCAGAAAGGTCAGTTTGACAAGTGACGTCATTTAACTAAATTTAAATAAAAATGCATAAATAATAAAATTAGGATGCCTTTGAGAAAATATGAAGTGTTCAATTTTAATCTTAAATTTGACAAAAAAATTTCCAAAAAATTTAGATGATAGGAAGGGAATAAATTAAATTTTAGTAAAATTTTTATTCTCTGAAATTGATTACCGATTTTTGAAGTAAATTGTTAAACTCGAGAAAAAATTCTTCGGCCTCAGTTCTATATCGCTTGTTCTCCAGAATTAAATCAGTAGCTCTTTCGAGAATTAATGGAAGAACATTATTCTCTTTGATAAGTTGCTCATTAACTTCCCTTTCTTTGGCAAGATTAACATTGGCGTCATTACATAATTTTTGCTTTACTTTAATATCATTAGAAAGCTCAGTTATTTTATTTGTCAATAAAATATTATTCTTCTTCTCGGCTTCATAACGATCCCCAACCCTTTTAGTAGCTTTCACCACTTCGGATCTGCAATGATTCTTCCACGTTTCTTTCGTAACTTTAAGTTCCTTCTTCAATTGTTCACAACCTGGACATTTGGGAACTCCGTCATTTGAGGCCGAGTCAGATGGCGTCTTAAAAATTTATTTGTTTTAAATTAAAAATATAAAATTACATTAGACTGTATTTGAGGACTATTCGGTGAAGCAAAGCTAACGGTTTTCGACATATTCATATTACTTGAAGTGCCTAATTAAAAATATATTTAAAGAAAATGAAAGAAAAATAACTTACTAGTGCACTTTAACGATGAATTACTAGTTTCCATCCAAATAAACGATTTAAAAAGTAAATTGAAATTAAAATATTTTCAATAAAAGTAACTGAAATCAAATAGAAGATGTTCAAAATAATTAAGGTAAAAAAATAAAAAAGGAATAACTCGACGAAATGGTTGGAACCGTTTTATTAAAATAGAGATTTGGACAAAAGAAAATACAAAAGATTTACCAATAAAAAGTAAAAAAGCTTAATAGATTGCAAAAAAAAACAAAAAACAAAAAATTGATTGAATAAACTAAAATACATAAAGCCAATTTTATTTTCAGCAATTTCGCCAAAATGCAGCTGATTAAAATAACACACTATTTCTCATTCTCTTTTGCTCTTTTTAAAAATCTTCTAATTGAGTCTTAGACTTTAGAGTATGATTATTACATTTTATTGTTAATGCTTCTTTTATTTATAATTATTTTCTCGAGATGAATCATTTTTGTTGTTGTTCATCTTGCAAACCTCGATACAAAAGAGTTGTTGATCATATTTATCCCCGAATGCCTCCATATGATGTGCCAGTTAGTGGAAATATGCAAAAATTAACATTTTATTCTATATTTCATCCTGAAAAATTAAATCGAATTGGTATTTATCTTGTTCAAAGACTTTCACGAGATCTTGGTCGACAAAAAGTTGCTGATGTTAAGGTTGACTTTAAATATTTTTAAATTAAATTTTTAATTCAAGGTTGCCGTTGATGCAATTGATCAATTATTAAAAAGTTGTCATGGATCTCCTTCAATTAATCAATTTATTGAAAGTTTTCTTTTAATGGTTCAACGACTTTTGGAAACAAATGACCCTCAAATGGAAAAATTAGCGACTGATTTATTTGTTAGATTTTCTGGAATTGAGGAGGATTCACCTTCTTATCATCGCCAATATGATTTTTTTATTTCAAAATTTTCTTCAATGTGTCATGCGAATCGCGGTGATTATGTGCGCTCACAACGATTTAATGGGCTTCGAGGTCTTAGAGGTTAATTAATATTGTTACATTTATTTTTAATTATCTTTGTTAATTTCTATTATCATTTTTCGATATTAGGTGTTATTTGGAAATCTGCAAGTGATGATTTACAAGCTAACATTTGGGAGAAACAACATATGAACAAAATTATTCCTTCAATTCTTTTTAATTTCCAGGATGAAAATGGTTAGTTTCTGACGTGTTTGACTAATTTATTCAAACTTAAGACGAAGTTGATGACCAACGTGTTGATCATACTACCGCAATGCTATTTCATCCTCAAGAACAAAATGGATCTATTGCTGAAGCCGAACCAAGAAATTTAGCGCTTCAATGTCTTCGAGAACTTTTCCAAAAATGTAGTTTTGGATCTCTCAAGTTAATTTCTTTATTTAATTCTTTTTATTAGGAAAATTAGATCTGTACTCGAACCAGTCTTTAGACATTTTGATTTACACAATAAATGGGATCCTCCGCCAACTTTTGCTATTAAGACTTTCAAGGCTATTCTTTACAGCATTCAATCACAAAATTCTTATTTTGTTATACAGGTTTTTTTTATTTTTTACTCTTGTTTAAGATATTTCTTAAAGGATCTTATTAATCAGCTTGAACAAGTTCAAAATGGAGAATCTAATGTTCGTGTTGGAATGGCTACAGTTTTGGCAAATATTGTCAGCATTGCTGGAACGAGTATTGGCCCTCTTCTTTTAGCTATTTTTAATTCATTGTTAAAATTGCTTCGTTCTTCTGTTGAATTCCAACAATCAAAACAATGTGTTGATTCGGAAAGGGAAAATTTATTTCAAAGCACATTAATCTATGCTCTTGGTGATTTTGCAAGTGCGTTACCTGATTATCAAAAAGTTGAGATTATGATGTTTACTGCTGGAAGTATTCCAAATGATGAAAGCACTGGTTTTTATATTTTATTTTTACTAGATAATTATCTTTTTTTAGTGAATCGTAAAATGGAACAGTTATGTGAACCATTTCTGAAAAAGGAAGTGTTAAAAATGTTTAGAGACAAAAATCAACGGCAACTTTCTGAACAACAGAATAGTTTCGATGCTGTTTCTATAGGAAGTAGTAGTGTGGATTGGAGTCCATCTGATACAGAACCACATAGCAGAAGAAATACAGTTCTTAGTGGACAAAGTAACGTTTTTAGTAATTTTTACTGATTTTTGTATTTTTTTAGAAAACCTCAATCTTCCTATCAATGTTGAGCAACTTCGAATTCTTGCCAATACTCCTCTGAATGTTGCTGAAGAGGAAAGACGGGATCAGGCATGAGAGCATCTTTTTTTAACTTAAATAATATAAATTATTTTTTAGGAAAAGAGTCGAGAAGTGTTAAAAATGTTTAGAGATAAAAATCAACAGCAACTTTCTGAACTATTTAGACATCATCAACGCCATTGTTCTTGCTCTTCTACAGGCCCTCCTTGTCCACATGGAAATGGTGAAAGTCAAGAAACATTAGCGCAGACATTGCAGCGATTAACGCTTAGACATGATGAGGTAAGAAAAATAAAATATTTCTTAATTAAAAACTGTTTTTAGAAAACACGAATTCGAATGTTTGGCCAACAAGCTCCGCCTGCAACTATTTTTGACATAAAATTCCCTTCCTCATTTGAATTTTAAATATTATTTCCGATCTAGTTTATTTACTTAACATTCCAATTATTGTTTTTTTTAAAATGTGCAAGCCTTAATAATTATTTTTTCTTGTCAATAATATTAAATAATAAAGAGTTTATTGCTTAAATTATTTCAAAACTTGAGTGTTTATCTCAACTGAATTCCTTTAACTTTTAGACAAAGAATTTACGGATATTGATAATAATTTAAAGATTTGAAAATCTATAACTGCAAGAATGTCTTCTGCTTTTGATTATAGGAATTAATTTTTATTTCTTGAACGATGAATGACACTCTCTTTTCAATTAAAACTTTCAATTATGTTATCTCAAAACCTGGCTTTCAACAAACAATATCTTATGATTTTCAAATTCCATTGACTGAAAATTCGCTAGGATCTGATTTCTTTGGACATTTATTTGCAAAACAGAAAGTCCCTTTATTTGCATGTGAAGGCAAATTAAATTATTTAAATTTAATTTTTTTTAATTTTTAGAAGTCGAAAATGCTTTGAATAATTTTGTATATGATGAGACAAATAAATGTACTTCTTTAATTGCTGATGAATTATTAAAAGAAAAATTGGCTCAATTTGGGGATGATTCTTCAAAATTGGCTTTAGAATTAAATAATGATAAATTGGTTAATAACAGAATTCTTTTTATTTTTTTATTTTTTGTAGGATGGACAACATTTACTTGGATTATTTTCTAAAGGAGAACTTTCTTTTGAGGAACAATTTCAAAAACTAATAAATAAATGTTCTACGCATCAATTAGCTAATTTAATTAAAGAAGAGACTGAAATGACAAATGATGTATTTTTAAATATTCTTTTAATAATTTTAAGTATTTTCTAGGTTCGTTCAATTGTACATGCTAGAGATTTTGAATTAAATCGTCTTGAAAAAGCTTGTGAGGCAAGTCTAGCAGCTACTTCTACGCCAGATTCTGATAAATTTGATGAATATTCTCGTGAACTGTCAAAGCTTAACGCGGAAATTCGTGTTAGTTTCTTATAATTAATTTTACATTTGGTAGTGAATTCAATTCTGATTTGAAATTTGATGGAAAAATCATTAAAATGTGACCTTGAAAAATTTTTTATTTAGCGAGTAGGCGCTGATTTTTCATGCCGAATGGAAGAACTTCGTCAATATCAAAGAGAAAAATATCGTTTATTAGTTAAAAATTTGAGTCAAAATGTTGAGAATTCTCTCCTTTCAACAAAATGTCAAATTCCAGAAAAGAAAATGTCAACACCTGAACAACATAGTTCTTCACTTAATTATTCTCCTAGTTGTGGATTTCAACAACAATTTACTAATAAAAATTTAAAATCTTTAAAAAAGTAATTTTTGGAAAATTTAAGTTTAATTAAATCTATAATTGAAACCGTTAAGGGGTATTTTATGTTTTGACAAAATTGATTTAGGCGTAGAAAAACTCAGAGTTGTAGTTCTCTCTTCATAAATTTGAGGGATTATCAAATTTAAGTTGTTAAATTTATTGGTACTCTTGTGTTATCTCCCCGCATTTTTTATGCCCCCCTTTTCTTCATTCTCTTTCCTTCTCATTGCCGCATAAATTAAAAATGGTCAAAGGCAATTAATGGTCAAAGGCAATCACTTAATTTATTTAAAAAGACATTCAATCTGGGAAGGAGTCATTTTTGAATTTTTATTAAATTTGTTTTCGAAAAATGAATATCTTTACACTTCCTCAAAATGAAGAAGATGCGATTCAATTTTTACAGGGTATTTTTACAGGAATAAAAAACATCGGGGAACATCGCGGCATCACTTGGAAAGTTACTTGGCAGAATTCATGTGTAGACAAGAAGCTAAAGGGGAAAATTTTTTTGAATGGATTTGTAAGAAAATTGCGGAATTTTGGCCTCCAAAATAATGTTTATTTGTCATATTTTTTGTTTTTATAAATTTAATTGCCTTTGACCATTTTTAATTTATGCGGCAATGAGAAGGAAAGAGAATGAAGAAAAGGGGGGCATAAAAAATGCGGGGAGATAACACATGAGTACCAATTTATTTTATTATTAAGGAAGAATTTTTTTGATTTCTCGAATTTCCTCTTAATTTTTCTTTTCTTCAAAATACATTTTAATATTATAAATTAAAAGGTCAATATCTTGTGAAGAAAAGATTTCCCAACTTTGTCTTGGTGAAAAGGGTAATAAATCATCTTTTGTCGGACGTCAATCAGAATGTCGCCAAATTGGCGACTTTTTTAGTTTAATACCCCTTTTTTTATCAATTTGTTATTTTTATCCCTATTTTTTCTGCCAATTTTGGCGACTTTTTGTTGAATTGTCTTTTTTTAAATTGTCCCCCGTTCACTCCTCGTTAATTTTTTATCCGTTCACCCTTTATTTTTTCATTGTCCACTCAATTTTTTTAAACCTTTTCCCGCCAAAATTTTTCTCTCTATTTTTTAGTGACAGCTTATGACTGTCACCACTTAACTCTTCCTATTGTTTTTTCCCAATTGTTTTCTCTGCCCCCGTTCTCTCTACACATTTGGTTTTCTATAATCTATGTAAGCATTATTTTCAAGTCCGCATTTTTTGAGTTTTTTGCCAAGACCCGCCCTCTTTTAATCTTTATTTAAGCCGAGGATCAGCCCCCAAAATATTCCCATTCAATTTCCATACTTCCAATTTTTCAACCTTCACCGCTCCAATCTACAACTTCTGAATTTTTTTGCTGATCCGCGGCTTTCTGCTCAACTTTTGCTCTGGTTTTAAAATTAGTGTTTTTTTGGCCTTACTGTTATTTTGTGGAAATTTATTTGTTGGAAGTAAAACTTTGTTAATCAACTGGTGTCAATTTTTGTGTGTTTTATTGGGAAATAACCGCCTGGTTCCCCCTTCTCTATTGCTTTTCTTTGATCGGTTGGAACAACCAACTGGTCTGGTGCCACGACCGTCACTCCATCCTTCCAAAAAAAATCCAATTTGTCGGGACCCCGAATCCCGACAAACTGGTGCCACGACCCGGGACGCCGTCGTGGTTCAATACAACATCAACTACTACAACAACAGTGAAGCAGCTGAGCTATAGCTATTTCTCTCCTTCAGCTAGTGCAAAAGGCTTTACACAGTCAACACCCGTTCTTTTTTGGTTGAACTGAACAACAGTCGCCACTTCAACAACTACATCTACTCCAAATCTTTTTTGGTTGAGCTGAGCAACAGCCACCATAACTGCAACTACTTTGTGAAGTGAGCTGAACAACAGCCGTCACAATGTCAGCAGTCATCCGGTTACAATTGGCCACCGTCTTATCAACGCTTAAGGAGAAGGGCCGTTCAGTTCTTACAGCATTGAATGCAACCGACACCACTGTGGATGAAGACGATCGTTTAGAGGCAGATGCTGTTCAACTCAGAGAAGCTGCTGGAAGGGCCCAAGCACTGGTGGATAAATGGTCCGACTTCATTGCCCGACTCATGCCAACGGAACAACAAGACGAGATGGACATCCTTCAAGCCTTTCCGCCGCCGAGAGGCGAAGTCAGAGTGGATGATGAACCGACCGTCCTGGCGCAGATTGAGCATTCCTATGAATTGGTGGACTTGGTTAACGTGTGCCTCCAGCAACGCAGAGTTGGCAATCGTGGCTCTGTCTCCTCCCGAAGAACTGAGAAGTCCGCCACCAGTGGTAAAGAACAAACTGATAACGTCCTTCAACAGGCTCAACACACTCAAAATAATGGTCAACAAAGTTACTCGCCCGAACACCCTGAGGGATTTGTACGACGTCAAACTCAAACACGAATTACTGAACAGCAAGCAGCTAGAAACGGAACAAGTACCCACCACACCAACTCTGCTAGCCAGGCTGGCTTTTCACCATACCAACAGCAGGGAACGTACAACGGTGCACCGATCTACTCAACCTTTAGGCCATTTCGTCTTGAACCCATGAAATTTGCTGGCGACCCGAAAGAGTGGACTGCATTCTGGCTGGCTTTTGACCGCGCCGTGAACAGTCAACCACTCCCACCGTTTGAAAAGCATCTATGTCTTCTGCAAAGCCTGGTACCTGGTTCGGCTGCTCGTCGTGCCATTGATGGTTACCCACCGTCTGATGAGAATTACCCGATGGTGGTCAGCATATTGCGACGACAGTTTGGAGATGGAAAGGCACTGCGAGAAGGACTGATTGCTGAGCTTTTACAACTCCAAGTGGCCAACAACTCACTTTTTTCAATGCGTAATCTCCGAGAACATGTTGAAAGAATCTGTCTCCAGTTGGAATCACCAGAGGGCTCCAATGCAACACAGGATGAAATTGTGTGTGGGATCATAAGATCGAAACTGCCTCGTGAAGCCTTGGAAACTTTGATTGGTTGGGAGCAAGATGACGACGAATGGACTCTGGCTCACCTTCGTGCCGGCCTGGGACGCATCGTGCAACGTAAAGAGCGTTTGGAGAGAACCATCACGAATTTGCGGCCGGCTCTGCCTGAACGAAGACCTCGTGAAGACGACCAACGCCAACGAAGTCAACCTCAAGACAGACAAGCTCAACACCGTCCAGCACAAGTTTCACGTTCTTTTGTCGCGATCCAACCTGCTAGCAATCGTTACGAACGACTTCCACGACCACCATCCATGACTATCGACAAAGGATGTTCTCTATGCAGCACAGGACCTGAACACTTACCAAGTCAATGTACAACATGGAATACGCCGCAGAAACGTCAAACGCGCTTATTGGAACAGCACAGATGCCTGAATTGTCTCAGAAACGACCATCTCCTCAATCAATGTCAAAGTGTGAAAAGATGCCGTTCGTGTAAAGGCCGCCATCATTTTATCGTGTGTATGCGACAAGTAACTATGGGACGTGAGGCATCACAATTTGGACGTCAACCTGCCTCTACCTCGGACACAGGACGACCAACAGGAGCGAACTCTCAACCACTTGGCCAATCAACTCGCGAGGTATCAACAATTAAACAAGCACCGACTTCTCACACTGGAATGGCCACAGACCCACCTGCTATTGGTAAAGCAACTGAACTCAAGGCACAACCGACAAGCAGACCAAGAGCGCTACTCATGGTTACTGAAGTGGTTGTCCGGCCTATGGGAGCACGCAATCGTCAAGCCACGGCAGTCGTCTTCCTCGACCCTGGAAGTCAAACAAGCTTTGTCTCGGGATCTCTGGTGCGTCAACTTGGGCTTAAGAGTGAACAGTCTGAGAAGATGCGTGTCCATGTACTTGGTGGTGAAAAGAAAGAACCGTTATGTTTTGATTCTGCGCGATACAAACTGCAACTTAAGCGATTGGATGGTCAATGGGAGAAAATTGAACTCAACTATATTGAAGAAATTGCCGCCCAAATGGAAACTCCGAAATACATAGGCGACAGCTGCTCGGATAGTTACGTGTTGAGAATGGACGTTGGAAAACCGGACATACTAATTGGGACGCGGGAATTTTGGAAGTACTTCATTGGTTGTAAAATGTCCAACCATGGATTTACAATCATCCGAACTGTCCTCGGACCTGTACTTGGGGGAGAAGTGAACTTACCTGCTCGGACTGGGACTTCCTCATCGTTAATGGCGGTCAATCCTGCTAATCAAGAACAAATGCCTCCAGCATCGGCAATCGAAGAATTTTGGTCTTTGGAGACTATTGGAATAAAGGACGACCCAGCTCAAGACGACGACCGACTGGCGGAGAAAATGGTTGACCAATCAATTCGGCAGTTGGACGATGGACGTTATTGTGTGAAATGGCCATGGCGGGATCCTTGCCCCGAGTTGCCATCTAATTTTGCTATGGCGTATCGACGACTGGTGGCTACACTCAACCGATTACGAAACGAACCAGACCAGCTTAAGAAATACAACGAAGTTATCTGTGAGCAGCAAGAACAAGGAATTATAGAGTTAACCATTTGCAACCCGGGTAATCGCGAACACTACTTACCCCACCATGCTGTTATTACTCCGAAGAAGCTGAGAGTGGTTTATGACGCCAGTGCTCATCCCAAAGGCCAGGCTTGTTTGAACGACTGTCTCTACCGTGGGCCCGTGTTATTACCTGATCTGGCTGGTGTGCTCTTGCGTTTTCGAAATTGTGCAATACCAGTGCTAGCCGATGTCGAAAAGGCTTTTCTGATGATTGAGCTCGAACCAGAGGACCGCGAAGTGTGCAAATTTCTTTGGGCTAAAGACCCTATGCAACCACCAACTGGCGAGAACCTGGCTGTTTATAGATTTTGCCGTGTGGCTTTTGGAGTTGTTTCATCTCCGTTTATGTTGGCTGCAGTTATCCGTGCCCACCTGGCTAAATTCGGACCTGAACAAGATGCCGTGTTATTCAGAAATGTTTATGTGGACAATCTACTAATTGAGTGTGAAAGTGAGGGAGAAGCAAGAACAAAAGCCATAGCTGCTAAAGAAGTGTTTAAACTAGCAAAAATGAACCTACGCGAATACATCTGTCATTCGACTAGGGTTATGAATGCACTGCCAAATGAGGATCGATTGGAACAAACACACGCTAAAGTTCTCGGAATTACGTGGGACGTTCAATCTGACGAGATATACTTCGAGCTTCCGACAATTAAGAGCAATTCACCGGCCACTCGCCGTACTGTTTTGAGTGTTTTAGCTGGCATTTTCGACCCTTTGGGACTTATTGGACCGTGCAACTTGGAAGCAAAGAAGTTCTTTCAAAAGCTATGGGATGAATCTCATGGATGGGATACAGAACTAGCTATTGGAGAATCTGAACACTGGAGAAGAATTTGTGCAGATTGGAATGGGGCCATCATCAGACAGGAACGTTTAGTACTAGGGAAGAATAACGACCTACAAATACACGTGTTTACTGATGCTTCTGAGACTTCTTATGCTGCCGCCGTCTATTTGAGATCTGAATCTAAAACGAGACTTGTATTTTCAAAAGTGAGACTTAAACCAAGAAAAGCTCGGGAAACTATGACCATACCGAGAATGGAACTCATGGGAGTATTGTTGGGAGTGCGAGTCACGGCCTTTGTTAGTGCGCAGATTCACCGACCAATCACAGCCACTCATTTATGGTGTGACTCCCAGATAGTTCTGGCTTGGATAAAGAACAGAGAAACTCAACCTGTCTTTGTTGAAAATCGCTTGCGGGAAATTAGAAAGCAACAGAACATGACCTTCCATTATGTCAACACCAGTTTCAACCCTGCTGACGTGGCGACCCGTGGAACCACCGCAGCTCAACTCATGGAAAGCCAACTCTGGTGGAACGGACCGACCTGGATTAACGCCGCCTCCGACCAATGGCCTAGCGAAATGGAATTCAACTTACCTGTAAAGAGTGAAATGGCACAAAATGAGAATTTGGACGAACAATTTGTTGGTGTAGTTAACGAATTACCGGCTGAATCTGTCTTTGAGGCGAAACGATTTAGTTCGTGGCTTACCTTGCTTGGAACAGTCATTTTGGTGCTACGTTTCATCAAGCTACGTTGTGTACAGTTTCCAATCTGTATTTCTACAAAGGGTATTTTTACTGCCAAGGATTACCGAATTGCTCGTTCTTTGTTAATCCGATTGGCTCAACGTGAATATAAATCGGAAATGAAAAGCAGATATACCGTGATCGACTCAGAGGGAATAATTAGAATAAAAACGAGAATCGACAAAAATACTGAAATTGGTGCGCCTTCTAATCCCATTTGGTTACCACGTCATGCTGCTATTACTTCTCTTATTATTATGGACATTCACCAACGCCTCAAGCACGCTGGAGTTGACTGGACTCTCACCGAACTATTACGAGAATTTTTCCTGCCTCAAGCGCGAAGGACGACAAAACACGTACTTTCTCAGTGTACTCGATGTCGACTAATGAATAAGCCAAAATATGCCCTCCCAGTTATGCCACCCCTTCCTGCTGATAGAGTCCAACGAAGACGACCTTTTGAATCTGTTGGTCTCGATTATCTTGGTCCTACACTTGCCCGACAAGCCGGAGTGGTCGTTAAAGTTTGGATTGTCATTATTACGTGTTTGTCCGTTCGAGCTGTTTACTTGGAACCAACTTATGATTTGAGCGCACCTTCGTTTATTAATGTTCTTAGAAGATTCATCAGCCGACGAGGAAAGCCTAGAAGGATTCTCTCAGACAACGCGCCAACGTTTGTTCAAACAGGAAAAGCCCTAAAGACACTAGCGATGTCAGACGACCCAGTCGAATTTTCAGCACGTTCGGGAATTGATTGGCACTTTATACCGCAGCTTAGTCCGTGGGCAGGTGGAATATACGAGCGCCTAGTGGCTTTGGTCAAACATTCAATTCAAAGGACACTTGGACGAAGAATTTTACCGTGTGACGACTTGAGTGCTTTTCTGACTGAAGCTGAAGCCAGTATCAACTCGAGGCCTCTTACCATCGTTTCTGATGCTGAAGGAGCCCCAATCCCGTTACGACCAATGGATTTTCTGTTACCTGGAGCAGATATGCACTTGGCCACTATACAATTGGAGGACGACGAGGATAAGCGTTTACCTTCCCATGAAAAATTAGCAAACCTTTGGCGTGTCACTCAGGAAGCCGTGGAATATTACTGGACCCGTTGGACCAAGGAATACTTGCTTGTGTTGCGAGAAAGAGCAGGGTGGAACCATCGTGGACCTCGATGTCAAGATAAATCTATACCCATGGTTGGTGATGTAGTGTTAATCGAAGAAGACCTTCGCCCTCGCAATCTGTGGTCTTTGGGACGAATTACCGAACTGAATGGACAAGAACCCAATATTAGAAGCGCCCAGGTGTTAATGGCAAATGGAAAAATACTAACTAGACCTATCAATCGTTTGTGTCCACTAGAGGCGAGTAAGAATGTTGAACTTGCTATGACACCTACGCCTGACCCTGTGATGGAACCACCAACTCAAAGAACTAAAGAACTCAAAGAAAAACAAGCTAACTTACCAAAACCACCTTGTCACAAAATGATTACAAGAGCACGAGCAAGAATGGGAACTTTAGCTTTAGCTTGTTTTATTGCAATCGTTTACCCTCTGGTAGAAGCAAATATCACCAGCCACGTCCTGTGTACAACTAAGGGAGTTATTGTCACCAGCCCGGCTAACATTCAAAAGACTGAAATTTGTTGTATGGGATCCTGTTGGGTACGTGCAGCTACGAATAGATTTGTTTTCGAACTACCTATGGAAACACTGGTTAATGATTACACCTGCACGGGACACTTTTGGTACAACTCAGAAAACTCAACGGAGATTGAACAACGTTGCCCCGCAGTTGATGAATGTTTACTGATCGAATGTACATTCTGTTGGGACTTAATTACAAATCCGACGTGTCGGCCACAAACAGCTATGATCATTATCGGGCTCTCAATTGCGTTTGTGCTGAGCCTACTTGGATTTATATGGACATTGTTCCGGCGAATGACTAAGGGAGCCAAACTGGTTTGTCAGTTATTGGCATGGATTACCGCAGGCCCTGCACTTGTTTTTAATTGGTTCAATAATCGAGGACAACCAGGCACGAGTAGAAGTCAATCAGCAGCTAATTTACGAACAGGAATTAGAACAGTTAAAAGGAAAGTGACTTCAGTTCAAACTGGCTTTCGTCGTTTTCGTGATCAAAGAATGCGCCGATTTGATTGGCTTTTAGCTATCGGTGCCCTTACATTGTTTCTAACTAACAAGTGTGATGGATCTGAGACGGTCTCTATTGTTACAAAATCAGAAAGTTGTTTACGATCGGCTCATGGCCTAGTTTGCACAATTCGTTCTGCTACGACACTCACACTCTTGCCGGCCGGACAAACGTCTAATTTATTACTGAAAGACGAACATGGACTTGCCCTAGGCGTACTCAGCACTACCTTCCACGCAATAAGGATGGAATGTTTGCAAAAGTCAGAGGCTTGGTTGCGTTCCTATGAAATGAAAGTCTCCTCAATAAAACGTTGCCCTACTGCCGGATCGTGCCGTGGGAATTATTGCTCCGAGGTAACAACCGACTCGTTAATTCCTGAACTGAAAGAAGTCAATGGCTTTCCTGGAAAGAGTTTTTGTGTCGATAGTTCAAGTTTTTGGCAAAATCAATGTGGACTACCTGCCTCAGCTTGTCTTTATTATCGCTGGTATGCACGGACAACCTCTCGACCACCGTTTGAAGTTGTGAGCTGTCCAGCGTGGGATGTGACGTTTCCCGTCGACCTCCGACTTGAACTTACTGGTGGAAAGTCATGGAATACTGAGCTTATCTTACGACCTGGAATGACATCCAATTGGGGAAACATATCAATTACACCACTTTCTGTTTCACTGCCACCTATGCCTACTCTAAGCAATCGGTTTATTACTAATGGTAGAGCAACAGCGTTAATTCAACACATACCAACTCACCTGCACTGTGCTGACGAGGATGCAGCGCGAAAATTCAATTGCTCGTTGGATATCGATACTTGTAAAGACTGTAAACCAAACCATGAGGAGGGATCTGTTTCGTGTCACTGTCAAGACGTGGATGTGGAGGGAATACTTGAGAATCCTATGGCCCGCTTGCCCATCACCGTTGCTAAAGTTTATGTGTACAATGAAGGACCAGCTATCTATGCCGAACATTCCTACAGCCCAGTGCAGCTTCATGTTCAAATGAAAGACCTACAACTTATTTTGGAATTCCGGGACTCAAAATGTTGGATCGAACCCATCTCATTGGTCGGCTGTTACAAGTGCCCTACGGGTGCGCAACTGCGATACAAATGTCGTACGGATTGGGGAACTGCCCTTGCCAAAGTAGAGTGTGATGACGGTGTAGTTTTTGCCACTCAGTGCACCACCAACAACACAGAGAAAATGATAGTTTTGCCGTTCGACCGTTCTTTAATCGCAAGTAATTGTGTGGTTGACTGCCCGGCTGGTGAAACATCGTTCAATATTTCTGCTGAGTTGCACTATATCCCGCTTAAAAGACAATTTGGACATAAACAGAGGCTGTCCGAGCGATTGGAAACTGAACCGGATGAAGGCTGGAATTGGCCATTGGACTTTAGTTTCGATCCGTTCGCCATTATTCGACTATGGACTAGTGTACCACTCTTACTTATGTGTGTGTTCGCGTTGGTAGTTGGACTATTCGCACTGTACGTGGCTATCAAATTCTCACCAATTTACCGAGCGTATAAGCTGGCGACGTGGTTTTTCCTACAGCAAGGTCATCGACCGGACAATGCGACGAAGTTCACGACGGCGATATTGTTATTTATGGTTATTAACGGCGGACTTGCTCAGGAAAGCCACGCACTTCATAAATCACTGAAAACCTCAAACCTTGAACATAAACATGAAAATACACCATCCGATGGAATTGTGTTGCTAGCTTATTTTGTCTTGGTGGCTCTGTTCGTGCTGAATTTCGGTCTGACAATATTGAGGGAATGCGCAAGGCAACGAGAACGTAGAGCCCAACAGCAACGTGACTTACTTGCTTCGACTGTAATAGTAGCCTTGGTATTAACTATCTGGTCACCTACACCCGCTGCTACAAATCATTCGAAAACGAGTTTGTTGGCCGCTGACAAAATCCTACCTATTAGCCAAGCTGGAATTACCGCGGCTGTAACAGAGATCCAAATTATGAGCTTTTTGGCCGCTAAAAGATTCTGGTGTGTTAACCAAGCTGGAATTACCGCGACTGCTAGAGGAAAAATTAGTGATACTGCGGGGTGCAAAAGGAACAAACTAAAATCGAAAGTAATTAAACAACCAGTCACAATAAAAGCTCTGATATCTCACAATTATGCAATAGATTCCTGCAAAGAAAACAATAAGAGCTATTCTACGGATAAAAGACTCAATTTCTTGATTATTTTTTTCAACTCCTCCAATCAATATATATCAGTTTGTGGATCTATATATCAGTTTGTGGGTCTAAATTGGGAGGATTACAACCTACAATTTAAATTTGATCGATCCCCTATCGTCACTTTTTCTTCAATTATTTTCGGTGACTTTGCCATTCGATTATTGCAATTCTTTGGCCTAACCAAGAGAGAAAGAGAAAATGTGCCTGTCATCGACACACCCAAACTGAAAGCTTTTTATTTTTTGGCTCTAAATACAAAAGAAACGTTCCCTTTTAATTTATACAAAGAAAAGGAGAAGTCTTCTCTGCTCAACTTGGCCATTGACTTGGACTGTTTTGCACCAGCCACCTGCGTGGCAATAAAAATTTCTTTTGAATTAAACTTGCGCCGATTAAGAGAAAGTTTGCATCACCTATCTTTATCTCCGCCTCCTTATGTCGATATATATAATTCGGAAAGTGGCTATAATATTTTAAAATCTCTACGATCAGTAACGATGGAACCAGCACCAATTAAAGAAAAAGCTTCGACAACAGTGACTAGTACCCCACCTTCTAAAACAACACGGTGTTCATCATGCGTCAGCAAGGGGGTGCCACAGCCTCATGGGCATCGTGCGTGTGATAAAGCGTGTCCTTACTTTTCTGAATGGAGACAACAGCAGAAGATCAAGTCCGGCAACGTGCAACAACAGACTATTGAGGAAGAAGAAGTAGCCATCGCCAACCTTAAAATGACACAACCTCCAGAACAAGAGAAACAACAACAACAGCTTGGAAAATGAACGGGCCCCAGCGGAAACAACACGTGAAATGGATCAAGAATTAAAGAAAGGGGTGATGCGGGAAGCTGCCAAACTCATCACCAGTGCCCCTGGATGTGATCCGTTGGAAGAACTGGCTTGTGTAGACGCGGATTTGAGTTCTAGTGGAAGTGTTGATCAAAAGGACCTAGCAAAATGGGCTATAAATCGACTTCGTGAACGACTAGCATTAACAACAAATGAAGTGGTGGAAGAGCAGGAAGAAGAAAATGTTAGTAGCGACCAACAACACGAACAACAAGAAGCGCCGGAAGAGGATGAAGGTCTAATTTTTAGTGAATCGGAAAACGAACAGGCAACACCACCAACCGAGAAACCAAGCAGCAGTCAACAACTTTCTATAGAGCGCGAACGACAACTCAACGACAAAAAACGACTCAAATCGTATCGAGATCGAAAACGTGGATTTCGTGATGCTAAAACTAAACCTTCTCAACTTGCAATGGCAGCAATTGAAGGCAATCGAAAATTAAATGAAGAAAATGCAGCATTGGCTCGTGACCCCAAACGACTTGAAGCAGCTAAAACCGCGCATCGTGCAGTCGTCAAAGTGTTACGCCGGAGAGACGAAACAACGAATGAAGACTCTAAAGAAAAAAGATTGAAAGCTATCGAAGAAGGGCCTGGTTGGCGTTATCGCACATTCTCAAAATTGCCTGACAAAGGAGGACTTAAAGAGCGTGATCCGAAAACAACACAGATATTACGCAAAGAAAAGGCAGCAGCACTTCGAACAGCAGATTTTTATTTGAAAAGAGCTGATGAAGATAGAGCGGATCTAGCGGCACTTCTACCTGAGAAAAGACAACGAAAAGAAAGTAAATCACCAAACCGTCATCGCCAGAGTCGTTCATCAGAGAAACAACGACGACGACGAGAAAGTCCAGTGGTGGAGCGTCGCCCCTCACCAAAGTCTCAAAAAAGGGGAAGCAGTGAAAGGACGCGCCACCACCACCGCCATCATACAAAACAACGTAATGTGACTACCAGCACCGACGACCTAATCACAGTTAGAGAAAAGAAACTTCCACCACCACGTCCGGTCAAACTATCGATAGTGCGGGGTCATTCCATCAATATCGCCTCTAGCCTGCCCAGCCCAACCACATTATTATTAAATGCTAATGAAACAACACGTCAAAATGCCATGCACCTTCTCACATCAACAGCTCTCTACATGGCTCAAAACCTACCATCTGGTTCTTCAATATGGCCCAGAAATGAAGAGAAACGTGAAGGCTGAAGACGTATTTTTATTATGATTTTGGGATTTTTTCTGGGCCGGGGGGAGTGTCGCCAAATTGGCGACTTTTTTAGTTTAATACCCCTTTTTTTATCAATTTGTTATTTTTATCCCTATTTTTTCTGCCAATTTTGGCGACTTTTTGTTGAATTGTCTTTTTTTAAATTGTCCCCCGTTCACTCCTCGTTAATTTTTTATCCGTTCACCCTTTATTTTTTCATTGTCCACTCAATTTTTTTAAACCTTTTCCCGCCAAAATTTTTCTCTCTATTTTTTAGTGACAGCTTATGACTGTCACCACTTAACTCTTCCTATTGTTTTTTCCCAATTGTTTTCTCTGCCCCCGTTCTCTCTACACATTTGGTTTTCTATAATCTATGTAAGCATTATTTTCAAGTCCGCATTTTTTGAGTTTTTTGCCAAGACCCGCCCTCTTTTAATCTTTATTTAAGCCGAGGATCAGCCCCCAAAATATTCCCATTCAATTTCCATACTTCCAATTTTTCAACCTTCACCGCTCCAATCTACAACTTCTGAATTTTTTTGCTGATCCGCGGCTTTCTGCTCAACTTTTGCTCTGGTTTTAAAATTAGTGTTTTTTTGGCCTTACTGTTATTTTGTGGAAATTTATTTGTTGGAAGTAAAACTTTGTTAATCAACTGGTGTCAATTTTTGTGTGTTTTATTGGGAAATAACCGCCTGGTTCCCCCTTCTCTATTGCTTTTCTTTGATCGGTTGGAACAACCAACTGGTCTGGTGCCACGACCGTCACTCCATCCTTCCAAAAAAAATCCAATTTGTCGGGACCCCGAATCCCGACACAGAAAGTTTTTCAATATATATAGGTAAATAATATTTATTTTTATTTTAGATTTTATTTTTTAAAGGTTCTCAACTCAAAACTCGGCATAATGTTCGTCTTTTAACTTGTAATTGTTTATCTGATTTGTGCCTTTCACAAACTTTTGAAGATTTTTCTCATCAGGAAGAATTATTAGGCTCTAAACGTCTTCATCTTTTAATGAATTTATATGGAAGAGAACTTTCTGCAACAGTTTTAATTGTTGGAAGAGATCTTTTATGGCATATTAAACAAAAAACAGAATTTGCAAAACTTTGTGAACAATCAGCAGAATTACATTTTGATTCGCTTGAAGGACAATTAAAGGCTATTGAAGAACATGTAAGGAGTTTTTAAAAAAAGTTTTTAAGTTTTCTTTCAATTATTAAATGATAATGTTATTTTTATTTAATCATAAGTATAAATACCTTTCCTTAAATTTTGGATTTTAAATGTTCCTTAAGGGTTTAGGCATTAATGCTTTGATATACAGGGTGGGGCAAAAGTTCGGCGACAAATTTTATTTTGTCCTTTCTTAAAATTTTATTTTAAATTTTGCTTTTTGTTTATTTTTCCCATATTCTATGATTCGTGCTCTACAAATTCTATCTTGAAAATTTTTTTCTATCTCATAAAGTAAAAATTTTACAGACTTTTAAAAAATCGTGCTTCTATTATTTCTTTGTATTTTAAAAATGTTCGAAAATGTGACATCGCTAGACGGCTCGATATCTGTCGTATGTTGGTTTCCAAACCAATAAAACGATATCATGAGCTTGGAAATACTCAGGACCGCCCTAGTAGTGGCCCGCCGGTAACCGCAGTTACGCCTGAAAACATCAACGTGGTCAGATTCCGAATTCGCCGTTTTTCTGAACAATCGATGTGAAAAACGGCCTCAGATCTCGGAATGAGCTCGAGGAGCCTCCTAAGAATTGTCATAGTGAAGCTTAGACATCGGGGCTAAAAGATCAGCCGCGCATATTTCCTTATCTATCGAATGAAGCATCAGAAGCTTCAGAAATGTCGAAGCATTAAACGCCTGGTCGCCATAACAGAGTGGTGAAATGTAAAAATTTATGCAAGTCTAAAAATGACATTCTGAGGGGGATTGAGCATCCATGGCCATTATAGCTTTACGGAGAAAACCAATTCTCGCTTCAGCAGGATTGAGCACCCTCGCATGGAGCCAAAACGACAATCCAGCTCTGTGGGGAGCTGTTTCCTGGTTTTTGGGAGTAAGAAATCAGGCCTTCAAACTCGACGGATTTAAATCAGTGAATTATTCTATTTGGGCATTTCTGGAGCAAAAAGTGTGCCGAATCCGATACGCCACATCGGAGGAACTGAAAATTGTTTTGGAGCGGGCTGGAACGAAATAACCGATGAACAATGCGCGACCATTGTGAGTAGCATCCGTAGGCGTTTGCATGCGTGTATTTCAGTCAAGGGCGGTCCTTTTGAGCAATTACTTTAAATAAATGATTATTATATCCTATTGATTATATTTTATCATTTTTTTATGTTAAATAAATTTTTTTTACCAAAGATTTTATTAAAAACATTTGTCGCCGAACTTTTGCCCCACCCTGTATATAATTTTGACAAGTACTAGGCGATTAACTTTCCTTTACATATTTTCTTTATACGAATGACTTAAATATTTAAATCTCCTTTTATTCTCATTTTGTTCTACTTAATTTTTAGCATTGTTATAAGGGAAATGTTTAATCATTCTTCTTTTAATTATAATAATTCTAATAAAATCATTTTTAAGGTTAGATCAGCAAATCGAAGTCGGCGTTTAGCTAAAAATTCAATAGGATATACTTCTCCATTCTTTCCCTATTTTTCTTCATCCCAACAAGATTTTGAGGATGATAATGAAGATGAAGGCATTTTAAGAATTGGAGATGTTTATTTAACAAAACATTCAAATCTTTCTTCTGTTCAAATTATTTTTCATTTAGTTGGAGATGATAAATTAGAAAAAGAAGAAATATCTTCAAGACATCCTTGTGTTGCTGGTCTCCACAATATTGTTAGATTATCTTCTCGTTTTGCAATTAGAAATATTTCTTTACCTCTTTTATTGGTTGATCAATTTAATGACGAGGTAAATAAAAAGAAAATTTGTACGAAATTTTTTTAATATTTTTGGCGAAAAATTTTGAAATTTGGCAAGTAATCCTGAATTTTCTTAAAAATATTTTGAGAGAATTTAGCTGCCTTTTCTCATCATTTTAATTTCCTTTGGGAGAAATTAGTTTTTTTCTTTTACAATTTGCCAATTTAGTAAATTATTAATATTTTTAAAAGACAAATTAAAGATCAATTTTTACAAAAAAATAATTTAAAGAAAATTTTTTCCTTTCAAGTTTTTGTCATCAGAAAATATTAATATAAATATTTGGTGTCAATCTCGTGCAGAACTTGTTTTCAAATGTTTAAAAGGGTTTTTGATGGAAGTTTGTTCAAGCGGATCAAGTTGTTCCCTAGCTGGAGGTGCTAATTCTGGACCTATTCAATCTTTACATTTTAATATTAATTTTGCCATAACTTTTTCTAAATTACTTCCAGATTCTTTTTTATTTCAGCAATTGACTGATTTATTTACTTCTATTTATTATTTAGTTCCGTCTTTAAATGCTTAAATTTAAAATATTTCTTTTTAAAAATCAATTATCATATGTTTTTAAGCATATTTTCTAAACTTTAATATGTTTCTAATTTAGAATAAAAATTTTTTTCTAAATTTTTCCTCCTTTTCGACATTTTTAAATGTTTTTTCACATTTTTATTTTTTTTGTTTTTGTTAATTTAGAGATTAGATAATTGTTCCCAAACATAAAATAAAAGTATTTGATTGGTACACTTTTGCATAAATAAATAAATATTTAATTATCATTAATTTTATTACAAATTCCTTTATTATATCAACAAAAAATAAATATTTTTACTTTTTTTTTTGCTTTTGAAAAAATTTACAAAATTTTGTTCTACTTTATTTAAAATTGGAATTTTTAGAAAAAAATATTTTGGTAATTATTGAATCCTTTTTTAAGGATTGTGCTTTTAAGCAGATGTTTAAAAATTGTTTTTGGGGTGTTTAAAAAGCAATTATATAAATATTTTTATTTGTTTAAAAAGACTCAGATTTCTGCAAAAAGTGAGAAAATATATAAACTTTTTTTTGAAAAGTAATAAAAGAAATATTTGAAAAACTTTTAAAGGAAATTTATATTTATTTTTTGTTTGTTTTGGTGATATTTATTTTTAATGGATATTTAAAAATATTTACTTTTAGCTAATGAAAAGTTGATGATATATTTATTTAGTTAATAATTTAGTTAATTCCATTAATGTATATCCCTCCCTCCCTTTCATTTTTTTGTTTTTCCAAGCTTTGTCTTTTCCCCCTTCTACCTTTTGTTCGACAACAACAAAAAACCATTTGTCAAAAATAATCAACTTTTTTAAATTTTCTCTAATATGTATATTTAGAAAGAAATATATTAATTATTTAAATTAAAAAATAAATATTATGGAAAATTTAAGTACTATTTTAATTAATAAAAGTAAGGAAATTGAAGAAGATGAAGTTGGGGATAAAATGACAGTATTTGAAGAATATTTTTATTTGGTTAATGGATTAATTGGAACTTTTTTAAATTTAATTGTTTTATTAATTGCTTATTTAAATGTTAATATTAATGATAAACCTAGACAGGTAAATTAATAAATAATTAATTTTTAATCCAAAAAAAAATAATTATTTTAATTTTTCTCGAACTTTTTGAGGGAAAATGGCTTTTCCTAAATTTATACAATTTTTAGATGTATTCATAATTTTAGACTCAACACATTTTTCTTGAGTTTTCTATGCGACTTAGCTTAAAATATTCATAGAAAGAATTAATTGTAAAATGTTAAATAAAATAATTTTTGAGAAAATTTATATTTAATCGAAATTAATCAGATTAACCAAAAAAAACCTTTAAATTCTTTCCATAATCGAGTTCTAAAAACTTTAATATTAACGGAAAATGAAGATAAGTTTAAAATTAAAAAAAAAATATATTTTCTACTCCTTTATTTACTACATATTATTTAATTTTTATTTTTAAAGATAATTGTTATAAATATGACTTTGGCCGATTTATTAACTTGCACTATTTATATAATTACAAGATCCTGTAAATTTTTAGAAATTTATTTTTTTTTAAATTTTATTTTTAGATGTAAGTATTTTCCCTCAATTTCTTTGTTATCCTTATTACGTTTTAATTGTTTCTTCACAATTATGTAGTTGTTTAAATCTTTTATGGTAATTAAAATTTAATTTAAATAATCCTATATATAATTTGTGAATGGAAGGAAATTGTTTGTCACACGGCTTTTATAGTAAACTGATTTGGGGAGTGAAGAAAAAGGGGCTTTTATAGTAAAATGATTTGGGGAGTGAGGAAATGAGGGCTTTTATAGTAAAATGATTTTGGGAGTCTTTTGAGAAAGTTGATGTAGACAAAATTGCCCCAAGGTTTTAGATGCAGTTTTTGATCCTCTTTCGAATAAGCTATAGCATATGGGGAGGGTCCCTAAAATCAAAGTTATACCGTTTTGAATATTTACAAATTTAAAATTACATTTTACAACCCATCTATTTTATCTTTCGAGAAAGTTGTTCAAACAAAATTGCCACAATCTTTTAGATACAGTTTTTGATGCTTTTTCGAATAAGCTATAGCTTATGAGGAGGGTCCTTAAACTCACTGAATTACATCACTGAGTTTTCGGTCACTCCTTAAGTGCATTTGTTTACTATAAAAGCAAATTAGTCATTCTATCCTCTCATCTCTACAAAAACAACGACAACCCCAAGGTTTTAGATGCAGTTTTAGATGCTTTTTCGAATAAGCTATAGCATATAAGGAGGGTCCCTAAACTCTTCGAATTATAAAAAGTAAAATGTTTGTTAAAGAGAAATATGGAGACTAAAAGGGAATCATACAAGATTTCGTTATTTATAAATGAAGTTATTCCTTGAGATAAAAATATGGCTCACTGTGAATTCAAATCCTTGACGACTTAACTTTTGATTCTGAGTCAGCAATAAGTCAGTACAGGTTTGGTTGAGAGAATGTTCTGTCAATGGGCAACAGAATAGTTTAGGAGTGGGTTAGAGAAAAGTTCAGGCTTGGGCAAAATCTGATAATGGCCAAGAAAATAGTTTATGTTTGAGTTAGAGAAGCTTTTGTTAGAGAAAAGAAAAATCCGTCAATATTTTAGAAAAGTGTTCATGATTTGGCAGAGACGTGTTCAGAAAAAGGTCATGAGAATTGTACATGATTAGGTTAAGGGTTTTGGTTTTTTATGTTTAGACTAGCGAAGGGGCTCGCCCGTAGGGCGAGCTCCTTCGCTAGTTTAAATTAAAAAAAGGATTAATTTGGATAAATTTTTATTTATTAAATTTCCACTACATTATTATACTTTGGTTAGCAAAAGAAGAGTTATTTGGGTAATGATTGGAAGTTGGGCATTAATTTTTGGATTTGTTATTTTTTTATATTGGTTTATGGAAATTAAGGTAATTAAATAAATATTTTTTGAAAAAAATATTAATTTAAAAAAGCATCCATGTGAAAAAGTAATTTTATCTGGACATATTTATTTATTAATTTGTTTACTTTATATTATTTCAATAATTGCTTCTTTAACACTTTCTGCTATTATATTTTATATTGCACAAAAATCAAGACGTTCTTTGGATTCTTCAAAAGAATCAAAGGTAAAAAGGAAATTTTTTTAAAACATAAAAAGATGGGGTCAACACTGAAGACCTATTAAAAATCCGATTAAAACACGCTGAAGACCTATTTACCCTAAAGACCTTAAACTTTTTGATCAACTTAAATTTTTTATCTGTTATTACTTTACAATTTGAATCGGTGGGTCTGATGGATTAAAGGGGAAAAAGAATGGATATAGTGTGGAATCCACACTATATCCATTCTTTTTTACCCTTTAATCCCTCCAAATCCCATTAATCCCACAGTGTGGATCTTGAGGGATTAATGGGATTTGGAGGGATTAAAGGTGTGTAGGTCTTCAGGGGTGGACTTTGAAAAATTATCGTGATGCGGACTTTCCTTTATAAATTTTTGGGTATTTTTTTAGAAAATTTGAATAATTTTAACAAAAAAAATTTATCCTTTTTAGAGACTTTTCAAACGCCTCTTTTTTGTTTTTTCCTCAACATTATGGACATTTTGTACCTGTCTTCCCTATCGTCTTTTATATCTTGGAATTTTACTTTCGTTATTTTCATCATCTCCACCTTTATTACTTAAACAGTCAATAGATTTATTTTATTCTTTATTAGTTATTGGAATTGTTTGTAATCCAATAATTACTTTATTTACACAAAAAATTTATAGAAATTATTTAATTAATTATTTTTTAAATCCTTTTGGAAAGAAAAATAAAACAAATAAAAATAATTCAAGTAGAAGAAGTAGAACAGCAACAAGTTTATATAAAAATGAAAAAGAAATTTTAAATATTAATGAAGAAAAAGGAGAAAGAAGAGAAAGGATATTATTATAAGGATATTATTTATTGTTCTTTTTTTAATTTAATATAAAGTTCTAATAATCTTAAACAATTTTTGAAAAAAAAATTTATTAGAATTATGGAGGTACGACAGTTGCGGATATAAAATTAAAAAATGATTTATTGAAAGCGCCGCTTCAATCAAGAATCGTTCGGAAACTGTCCGGGGTCGACTGACATTCCATTCGACAACCGGCAATCCACCGTGTTATTTTATTTGATTTTTAGATTTTAATCTGTGATTGTCATATCCTTACTTAACTTATTGTCACATCCGCAATTGTCGTAACACATTGTGGAAAAAAAAATAAAATAAAAATGAATCACCAAATCAATGTTTTTTTGGAAAAGTGTTATGTATTTCTTTCAATTATTTAGTACTTTGTCTTTAAATTTTTACATTTATTAAATTTTTAGATTATTATTAATTTATTAAAGTAGCTAATTATTTATTAAATCAATATTTATGGACGAGAAAAATTCTTTGTCATCTACACAAACAACTAATAATTATTTTAAAAAATTTCTAAGCAATCTTAACGAACTTCGAAATAATTGTTTGCTTTGTGATGTCGAAATTGAGGTTATAATTTTTTAAATTTAGGCCCTTTTTTTTGTTTATTTTCGCTTTTTTAGATTTTTCTTTTTCTTTAGTGCCAAGAGAAAGTAATTTATGCCCACAGAGGTAATTTTTTAAATTAAAATGAAATACCTTTTCGATTTCTTTAGTTATTTTGGCGGCTTCTATCGAATATTTTCGCGGCCTTTTTAATTCAGGGATGGCTGATGCCGTTGAAAAGAGAATTGTTCTTAAGGTTTTTTAAAATTATTTTCTTTACTTTCTGCTGATATTACGGCGATGTTTTTAATAAGATTCTTTTGTCTTTTAATTCCTCTATTAATGATTTTATACGATTTTTTGTGGGCAAGTCCGCAATCTAAACCATATTCTTAACTTTGTTTTTAATCACTTTTCTCGTAAAAATGTAGATAAGTTTATTTTCCATAAACTGATCAACATTTTTTTCTTACAAAACTAATGATTTTTTATTCAATATTTTAAGGAAATTACTTTCATTGGTCTAAAACAAATTGTAGACTTTGCATATACATATGAATCTTATATTGATGAAAATAATGTTCGGCAATCATTACAGGCTGCTAATTATCTTGGAGTAATTTTTGAAGATTTATTTTATTTTTAAAAATTATTTTTTTAAGATAAATTCAGTCAAAGAAGCTTGCGAAACTTTTTTGACTTCTCGAATTAATGTTGGTAATTGTATTGAATTGTATGAACTTGCAGATCAATATAATTGTTTAAAATTGTTTGATTCTATTTATATATTCATTTTGGAACATTTTTTGGTATTTTTTATTTTAATTTTGTTTAATCTTTGGGTTTGCTTATTCTTTTTGTAATTTGGGGATATTTCTTAGTCCAAGTTTGCAGTCCTTGCGATCAATCTCTGATATAAAACTTGTTGAATTTGATTTTTTGCTAGGTTAGGCATAATAAAATGTTTAAAGTGAAGTGTTACTAAATTGGGTGTAAACACGAGTATTGTCAAGAAACTTTTTCCTAAACAATTTTTCTCTTTCAGGAATTTTCTAAACTTCCTCAATTTCTCTCACTCAATTCAATTACATTATTAGAACGTTTAACTTCAAGCGATGAATTGTTTATACCTGATGAATATTTTCTTTTTGAATTTTTAATTAATTGGGTTAAACAAAATGAAGAAGAAAGGCTTATTTATTTGCCAAAACTTTTAAAAAATATTCGTTTCTTTCAAATTCCAACAAATAAATTTTTAAAAAATGTTCTGCCAAATACATTAATTAATAAATGCCCAGAAGCTTTGACTTTTGTTAGATCTCAAACTGAAGCTATTTTGGGAAAAATTGTTGGAAATAATTCTTTTGGGAATATTGATGGAGGTTTGTTTTAAAATTTATTTTTTATTTGGTATCCGTTCAAATGTACATTTGAATAAAAATTTTTAGATACCCCAAAATTCAGTTTAAAATACATTTTTAAAATTTTTCTCGCCGCTGTGTGAATCAAACCTGTACTAAATTCCAAAAACAAATAAAAAGTTGTATAACAAAACGGATTTTTCTTAAAAATTCAATATGCAATGGGTAGTGTTTTATTAACGAAACAAAAAAAATTTTTTTTTAATTTTAAAAAATTTTTGACACAAAAAACTATAAGAAAAAAATCATACGAACCATCGAAACGTTTGTGCTGTAGGGAGTGAAAAGTATCCCTCAAAATAAGATAAAATTATTTTTTATATTATAATTTACAGTTACCAATTCGTCAACATTGGTTTCATTTCGTCCAAGAAAAGTTTATGCTGGTTTGCTCTCTTCTCTTTAGTCTAATATATTTATAAATACTTTTGTAGGTGTCATATTTTGTGTTGGTGGACGTGGTTCACGTTTGGATCCATTTAAATCTGTTGAAGTCTTTGATTGGTTACACAATTGTTGGCATCAAATTTGTGAACTTAAAATTGGAAGAAGACACGTTGGTGTTATTTGTGTTGGTTCTAGAATTTATGCAATTGGTGGACATGATGGAACTGAACATTTAAGTTCTGTTGAATGTTTAGATGTTAAAGAGGAATCTTGGAGGGATGTTGCCCCAATGAATGTTAGAAGACGAGGAATGGCTGTTGGGGCTTTGGGTGATGCAATATATGCCGTCGGAGGTTTGTTTGAATTTTAAAGTTTGGATTGTGTAGTATACTTCTGAACATCACTTTCGCTAAAATCGAAAGTGATGTGCTTTTCTATGCTTTAATTTTTAAACACTTCGCTTTTCCTAATTTTCGTTTTTCTTCAGGTTTAGATGATCAGAATTGTTACAGGGCTGTTGAACGATACGACATACAAGAAAACTTATGGGTACAGGTTGCTGATATGACCACGCCTAGAGGCGGTGTTGCTGTTGCTGCTTATGGTTTGTAATCTAGAAAATATCTTTTATTTTTAAATTCAAGACGGAAAACTTTATGCAATTGGTGGAAATAGTGGAACCCATTCATTAGAAACATGTGAAAAATATGATCCAATATGTAAATTTAATCAAATTGTTTTATTGAAAAATAAATTCTTTTTTAGTAAATAAATGGACATCAATTGCTCCAATGAAGAATAGAAGGTTTTTTAAAATGAAATTTAAGTTAAAAAACTTTCTTAAATTAGAGCTGGGTCTGGAGTTGCCATTATTGGATCTTATTTATATGTTATCGGAGGATTTGATGATGACTCCCCTTTAAGGTTGTTTTTTCTTATTTGAACGAAATCAAAATATGTAATTTAGGGAAATTTTTTGAGTATAATTTTGGCTTATAACCTTTAATCGCAAGCTGTGGGGTTTGGGGCAGGACGTTTTTTCTCGATTTTTTGGAGGGTTCTAGAAGGTACCCCTTATGTACATTAAATTTTTTTCATTTCGTTATTTTAACATTTTTTTTTATTTTTAGCACCTGTGAACGTTATAGTTTTGCAGAAGATGTTTGGAAAGAAATAGAACCACTTTCCTGTGCTAGAGGAGGTGTTGGAGTAACAGCAATGGGTGGACGTATATTTGCTATAGGTGGACATGACAGTCATAATTATTTAAACACAGTAGAAGCATATGATCCTTTATCTGAAGGAAACGAAAATAAATGGACAGAAATTGCTTCTATTAGTCAAAGAAGGTTTAAAAAAAGAAATATATTTTGTAATTAAAATTTATAAATGCAGGGCTGGCGCGGGTGTTGCTTGGTCACCTTGTAGTATTAAAGAAATTTCTTTTTCTGATGAAAATTGTGATTTATAAAATTATATTTATTTTTTCCGCATTTTAAAAAATATTTTTTTCGCATTCTTGTTATTTTTTAAAATTTATATTTACAGAAAAGATAAAAAGCTTAAGTCATTTTTGCCGCGCGCAAATTTTTTTATTTTTGCCAACAATTTTAAAGCATTCTTTCAGTTTTAAAAATCTTTGGTTGTCCAGAATATTCTTTAGAAGTACATGAGAATTATTGAGTTAGATAAAGTCTGAATCACTTAATGTTTGTTGATCAATTTTTAATGATTATTTTTATGTATTACTTTGTAAAATTGTCACGCACCCTTGGGCAGGCGGTATATTGGGGTTACTAGGGGAATTTGATTTGAGACTTAAAATTAGTATTATGGCGAATATTTTTAGATTTTCGGAATACTAAATATTCTAGGATATTTAGTACTTCGAAATATTGGATGTGTAAAGTTAATAAAATGATTTATAAAATAAAATTATAAAGTTATGTATGTATTAGTTTTAATTGTTCATAATTAAGTCAAATAACATATTTGCATTTGTCTCATTTAATTTTTTACTTATTTCATCGACGTCCCCATGGCCATGATGAACGTAACGGCGAACCATAATGACCATATCCATAATGCCCTATAAAATTATAATGTACATATATACATATTATAATTTGAACTAAAGTTGAACCTGCTGGGGAGAGGCCTCTGGGAAAATTTTCGGTGATCACGAAGGGGGGGGGGGGGAGGGGGAATCACGGAAGGGGGAATTCGTTAAAAGAAGTCCTTTCGAGGATTGTGAGCGACCTAGTTTATATCTACGTTTATCTCGCAAAATGGCCTTTCCCATGGATTAAAATAAGAGGGAAAGCCTTTTTAATTGTATTGAAATTAAAAACTTCTATCTGTTGTAGACTATTATTTTATTGTAGAATTTTAGATTAATTTATCTTGTAAAAATACCTCTATGTCGCCATTCTTCGCTACTACTACTAGAATGGTGATGATGATGAGGTGATGCTTTATTTAAATTAATAAACAAAAATATCCCCAAAAGAAAAATTAATAAAAATTTAATAAATATTGAATTAATAGTAGTAACCATTTTTGAAAAATTAAAAATTAATTTGAAAAATATTCTTTACAGAGTGATCAAATTAAAAATAAATATACGTATTTAAGAATTTTTTTATTTACGTACAATTCTCTCTAGAAAGGAGGTATTTTCTCTATTTGGCGAGTTTAAGTAATTATTACAGTTATTAATGTGTTAGTCCCCTTCATATTTTGTGGTGTAAACTAATTAATTTATTATTAATTATATTAGTTGGGAAATGAACAATTACATATCTGTGTCAGGTGTATCATCTTTCGCCTTTCACCAAAATTTTCCTTTGATGTTTCGCCTTTCGTCTTTCGCTTTTTAAAATCTGCTGTTTCGGCACACGCCTGCCTGATCTGTGAAAAAAAATTTTCCAGACTGTAACTTTTTGTGAAATGTTCAGATCAGATCTTTCCAATTATGAAAAAGATGTCGTATGTGTCTCGATACTTTTCCAATGATATGAGAATTATTCGAATCGGAAAAACCGTAGTTATTTCCCTACTCTGAATTGGCGACGTTGAATCGACCTCTACCGTACTTTTGGGGTTTTGCTTAAATTTAACTCAAAATTTTGATGATAATTTTTATCATTAATTTAGGAAATAATCGAGTTTGTTTTTAAAATCTTTATTTCAAAATGCCGACAATCGAATCTTCACACAGACAATTATTAAATGAATATTCTAAACAGAATTTTACCGTTATTGGACGTATTTTGGAAGATATACAAGTAAAGTAAATTAATTAAAGAATATTTTTCTTTAATTTTTTAGAATGAATTTAATGAAATACAAATTAAAAAGGGTGTTTGGCCATCTCTAAATATTTTAAGTAAATAAAAAATAATTTTTTAAATAATTATTTAATTAAAATTTTAGAGGATTATTATGAAATTAAAGCTATATATCTTGCAAAAGAAGGAAAATTAATTGAATTTGGACAGGCAATTAAAGATGTTGAAGCTTTATATGAAGCAGGGATTAATGATGGAAAGAAAATTTTGGATTCGAAACAAAAAGATTTAATGTAAATTTTTTTTGTTGTTGGGGATTTGGAGGGGGGGATTTTGTGAGAGTTTGAATTATTTAAATCTCGAATAAAAAATTTTAGGTTTGGACTTTATTTAATGTATTTATTGGCTACTAATCAAATTGGAAAATTTAATTTGGTTTGAATAATTTATTTAAAAATAATTTTATTTTTGTTTAATTTAGAAAACCAGCTGAAGGGTGAGTAGCTGGGTGGGTGTAAAGATACTGTGGGTTGTTTTATCGGGGGGAGCCTTTGATACTATACTTTTTGGTTTTGGAAAGCCTGACGGCTTTGGGGCGCGCTTCGCGCGCTGCTAGAGCTTTGGGGGCGCGTCCAGGGACGTGCGTGGAAAGCCTGCGGCTTTAAAAGGACGCTAGATTTTCTTTTTTGCTTGGCGATTTACGTTAAATATATTTAGAATCCTTGGCTTTGGATTTTGGGGGCCTTCGGCCCCCTTTTCGTTTCGAGTGCCTTTTGGTAGCTGTTGTGGGTTGATTCGGGGCGTTTGGGGGGGCCTTCGGCCCCCCAAACGCCCCCCCCCCAAAAAAAGGGCCTTCGGGCCCCCAAACGCAGCGTTTAGACGGGTACTGTGCCTTTAGGTAGCTGTGGTGGGTTTATCCGAGGCGTTTGGGGGGCCTTCGGCCCCCCAAACGCAGCGTTTAGACGGATACTGTGCTTTTGGTAGCTGTTGAGGGTTGATTCGGGGCGTTTGGGGGGACTTCGGCCCCCCAAACGCAGCGTCCCAAACCCAGCGTTTAGACGGATACTGTGCCTTTTGGTAGCTGTGATGGGTTGATTCAGGGCGTTTGGGGGGCCTTCGGCCCCCCAAACGCAGCGTTTGACGGATACTGTGCCTTTTGGTAGCTGTTGAGGGTTGATTCGGGGCGTTTAGGGGGCCTTCGGCCCCCCAAACCCAGTGTTTAGACGGATACTGTGCCTTTTGGTAGCTGTGGTGGGTTTATCCGAGGCGTTTGGGGGGGGGGGGGCCGAAGGCCCCCCAAACGCAGCGTTTAGATCCCCCTCGGCCTTCGGCTTGGGGCCTTCGGCCCCCAAATCCCCCCACCCTCGAAAACTCTGACCCTCATAATTTGGTCAGACTCAAGTGACCCCCAAACAGAATATCTATTTTTCGATGGTGTTGAGGCTGCTCTACAATATAACGTAAGTCTTTTTTATTAAGTGCCACTCTTTTGGTACCCCACTGGGTATGGTACCGCCCACCCCCAAAAATTCGACCATTTATAACTTTTGCCAAAATGGTCAGAAAATTATACAAAAAATATTTTTATGCTCAGCTCGATGAGAGCTTTCGATTGATGTATCATTTGGCCTATTTATGGCCATTTTGGAAAAATTATTTTTTTGGTCGAAAATTTCGGCCGGGAAAATCGCCGAAATTTTCAAAAAATCATAACTTTCCCAAAGTTAACCTTTTTTGAATATTTTAAAGAGCTATTCTATGCAGAAAATTCTGCACTAAACAGGAAAAATAATTGCGGCCCGAACTGCCGGCAAAAATCCCGAATTTTTTTCGAAAAACCGAAATATTTTCGGGTTTTCGAAATTCGACCCCTACACCCCCAATTTCGAATTTTTTCGAAATTTTCTTCAGTCAAAAAAATTCTAATTTTTTATACTATTTTATAAAGCAACCCCCATCCAATTCCTTCCACCCCAAAAAAAGTTATGGTCCCCCAAAAATTCCCGAATTTTCCCCAAAAGGGGTTTGTCCCCGCCCTTTGGTTCTGAGGGCGGGGACAAAATTTTCGAATTTTGACCCAAAATTCGACTTATATGGTACTCTGACATGCGCTGAGTACGAATCCGGTGTCAGAAAAATTTTTAAAAATTTCCCCGGTACGTTAGAGTCTCATAAAGTTTTGCGACATTTTGCCAATTTGGCTATAACTTTTTGAGACTCAAGTGGACCCCCAACATATTATACCTTTTTCTGACCGCCAGGGGACGCTCTTTCGATCTGGCTATCGAAATCGAGTTTCAATTCACGTTACAAAAAGTCGACTTTTCGACCCCGACTCTTTGACCCATAACACCCCCAAAAGTTCACCCGAGACTCTAGTGTCCAACACCAAATATTTTTCTAACATCCCACACTACAATATCACTCCCAGGCCCCAAGACCCCCCACTTCTCAAAGACGCGTTATAACGCGTTGAAATATTCATCCGGCCATTTCAGTGCCACACTCAAGTGCGGCACCAAAATGGCCTATCCCAAAAAATTCCCCATAGTCACTTACCTAATACCCCCCAGGTCCGATCTTAATCCTCCCAACCGTTCCCGAGATATACCTTAAAAACAACGTTTTGTCCGACAAAATTGGACAATTCACGGACATTCGGTGAATTTTTGCGCGCCCATAAGTCCCCGGGACTTCACCCGATTTTCAAAATTTTTTTTTTGTTGAAACCCCCTAATAGTAGACCAGGCCCCTCTAAGCAGACCCTTTCCGCTCCGACTTCTGGTTCACGAGATAGGTACGTGACCGCGGCCGTTTCGGTGCCAAGACTTCATCGCAGGAAAATCTCTATAGTTTTCCTGGATGCCCCGTAAAAAGTACCCCCCAGGATGTCAGGCTTCGGGGAAGCTGCCGGCCTTCGGCCGGCAGATATGAGTTTTTAAATTTAATTGAGCTTAATATTTTATATAATATAATTGAGAAAATTGATTATAAAACAAGAATGGGCAATCCTTTCTTTGCTGTCCCTGCACGTTTGGGGCTTTGTTTGACAGAAGGAGCTTATAATTCTATTGTAAATTTTTTTAAATTTATTTTTTAACATTTCACATTTTTTTGAAGAATCTTGCTGAAAATGACCTTCCAACTCCTTATTACAAACCTTTTATGAATAGTTTGAAGGAATCTATTAAGTGAATATTTTTTAATTTTAATTAAAATAATAAAATTTTTTTAAAGAAATGAAATTGCTGAAAGTTTGGAAATTAGTTATCGAGCAATTCCTGTTAATATTGCTATGAAAAAACTTTCTTTGAAAAATAATGAGGAAACTTTGGCTTTTGGAAATAAGAGAGGGTGGATTTTGAAAGGTAATGAATTTCTTGTTGCTGGAAAAGGAACAAACTTTGATGATCAAAAAATGCCAACTTTAGCTTTAGCTAGTGGAGCTGAACGTGTTCTTCAAGTAATTTATATTTTAATTAAATATTTTAAGAAAATTAATTTTTAGCCATTAAATACCGAACAGAGTTTGAAGCGACTTTTTAATTATTCAAGTCATCTTGAACGTATTGTTTAATTTGAATGTTTTATATAAATATGGCGATTTATCTATAATTGTTTTTTTAATTTTCAATGTAAAGGTTTAAAAAATTTTCTGTTTTATTTATTTTTGTTTTTATATCTTTTAGAATATTTTTTAATTCGTTTATAAATTTTAATTTAAATTTTTTTTTAATTTTGTTTTATTTTGTAATGGTTTCTGATTCTGGGAATTTGCCTTGGGTTGAAAAGTATAGGCCTTCTTCATTGTCTGACCTTGTTTCTCAAGAAGAAATTGTTAATTCAAGTAAAATTTTAAAAATAATTTCTTTGATTTTATTATATTTAGTATCAAAAATGATAGCTGAAGATCGATTGCCTCATCTTCTCTTCTACGGACCACCGGGTACGGGGAAAACGACAACGATTTTGGCAGCTGCACGAAAAATGTTCCCACTTAAAGGAATGAAATCTAGATTGCTTGAGGTATTTTTCTCTAAATTATGAAAAAATTTTTCCAACGAGATTATTGTCTCTCGCCGAACATCATTTTTACAGAATCTAATTAAAAATTTACCCAAACAATTGAATTTTTAAGTTGAATGCTTCTGACGAGCGTGGAATAGATGTTGTTCGAAACAAAATTGTTAGTTTCGCAAGTTCTCAAGGATTGCAAGATGTCTTTTCATCAACAAATACATCTAGTGCAAAAAGACCAATAAAACTTGTTATTTTGGATGAGGCTGATGCAATGACTAAAGATGCTCAAAATGCTTTACGTAGAATTATTGAAAAGTAAAAATTATTTTTTTTTTATTTTTTCAATTAATTTATTTAAGATACACTGATAGCACACGTTTTTGTATAATTTGTAATTATCTTTCAAAAATTATACCTGCGTTGCAATCACGTTGCACTCGGTTTGATTTTTTTATTTCTTATTAGAGGATTATGAGGAAATAGAAATTCGATTATTTTTTGGGGCATTTTTGTTTAAACTTTTTGTATTCCCAGTTTATAATTCACAATTTTCATTTTTTTCTAGATTTCGTTTTGCTCCGCTTAAACAAGAACAAGTAATGCCAAGAATTGATTACATTATTCAAAAAGAAGAATTAAATGTTACTGATGATGGAAAAGATGCTTTGTTTAAATTATCTAAAGGAGATATGCGGCGAATAATTAATGTTTTGCAGGTTTTTTTCCAAAGGCTTTGATCAAAAAATTATTTTTTGTTTTTATTTTTTAGAGTACTGCCTTGGCAACAGATGTGATTAATGAAAAAGGTGTTTATTCCTGTGTAGGGTATCCACGTCCAAACGTTGTTGAAAAAATATTGCGTATATTGTTAGATAGTACAATTGAAGTAGCCAATCAAAGTAATTTTAAAAATATTTATTGGGACTTTAATAAATTGGGACGGCACTAAAATAAACAGAAATTTCTTATTTAAATTGACTGACATTTCTCGTTATGCCCTTTTTAATCTGTCGTTATAAAATCTTTTATTTAGAATTGTCTGAAATGAGACTTCGTCATTCAGTTGCTTTAATGGATATATTAGATGAATTAACTGATAAAATAAGTAAAATGGATGGGACCCCAAAATTGTTACAAATTCTTTATGATGGATTATCTGCGATTGAACAGAGATTGTCTGCTGGATGTTCTGAAAGAATTCAAAGTTTGGCATTAATTTCAGTTTTTATACAAGCGAGGGGAATGGAATTTGAAAAATATACAAATGGAGATATGGAATAATTTAATTGATAATTTTGTACGTTAAATTCACTTTTGATTTTAATCTTCATGGGAAGTTGTGTGGATTTTTTCATTCTTTAATCATTGTCAGATCCGGGCTATATTGGTTAAATTTTGTGTGAAATTTTTTTGAAATCAGATCTAACTCCACACAACTCATCAGCGTCAAGAAGATTTTAATTTATAAACCAAACATTCTGATTTTATTTTAAATATATTTTTGATCTCCAATTTAATTTATAAAATTATTTTTAAAAAAAGGAAATTTTTTACCAAATTATTTTTCTAAAAATTATACGAATTTTGATTAAATTTGGTTTAAATAGATGCAAGATTTTGAAAATAGATTTAATGAGATTATTACAAATATTTCTAAATTAGTTAAGCAATGGAAATCTTTAAATGATGATGGCTATAAATTATTTAAATTATTAATTAATATTCGTTTACAAATGAAGAAATTAAAAGAAATTGGAAATGACGATAATTCAAGTAAATTTTATTTAAATAAATTAAAAAATAATTTTAGATTCTGAATTAATTGAAAATGAATTATTAATTAAATCTGAAGAAATTTTGAGAAAATCAGAAGATATTTCAATTATTATTTTTAAATCAAAAAATATTTTTGAAAATATTCGGCAGAATCAAAAAAAGCTTTTGGCCCTCCAAAAACTTTTTGAAGAATCTTTAAATGTGCAACAATCAACATTTTTACAATTTATATCTCAAACAATTGAAGAATTATCTCAATTAATTTTTATGTTGGAAAAAGAATATTTATTTCATTCATCAGCACTCTGGGATTTTGCAATAAACGATAATAATAATTTAAATAAATTTTTAAGTATAGCTTGGGAAAATCAAATTTATGTAGATAAATATATTTTATCACAATTTTTGAACGAAAAAGAATAAATAATTTTAAAAGGAAAATTTTAAATGTTAAAAAATGTTTTGTTTAATTTTCATTTAATATTTTATTATTTTTTCTAAATTAATTTTTTAATTATAAATTTAGAGAATTGTCTCACATACTAACTTCATTCATTAGCTAATAAAGTCAAGGCATTTACTTCTACATTTATGGGGGATTCCAACATAGATGAGGTATGTTTTGAGAGTAGGAATTGACTTTGGGAAATTAATTTTAAATGTATTGGATTCTAAATTTTGGCAACCAATTTACAAAAAAAAATCAAAATTTATTCATTTCTTTTTTTTAATAAATTTTAATTTTAGAAAATCTCGGAAAATGAAAATAACAAAGAAAAACAAATTAATACTTTAAATTTACTTCTATCGAACGAACCAATTAATGGACCAAATTCTGCTTTTTTTGAAGAAGTTCGTCTTGTAGCTAATCAACAATTACAACATGCTTTGGCTGATGTTTCAAAAAATAACACAGAAGGATGGGAATTGTTTGTGGAAGACGGAAATTTAAAAATGTATAAATTGGAAAATGAAATTGATGGAATTGTTATTGATCCTTTAAAAGCTCTTCACTGTATTGATGTAAATTTTAAATTTTTTTAGTTACTCATTTAGGGGATATTTCTCTTTTGTTGTTGGAAACCAAGAATTATTTTTGTGTTATTTTATTTTGATATTAATCTGAGTAAACAATTTTTAAATAAATATTTTTTACCAAAAATCTTCAAAAAAGCTTTAATTTTTTATTCTAAATTAATTTAAATTTTAGGGTGTGACTGCACGAGAATTTATTGATATTTTCTTTGATCCTTTTATCAAACAGGAATGGGATGGTTAGTTTTTTTGATTTTATCTTTTGAGGTTTTTAATTGATTAAAAAAGGAATTTATTTTCTTTTTATTTCAATTAGATACAATCCAAAGTTGTGTAATTATTGAACAACTGTCACCTGATAGTGTATTTTTACATCAAGTCCATAGAAGAATATGGCCAACTGCCACACGTGAATCTCTTTTTTGGTCACAACGTTTAAATGTTTCTTCAAAGAAAAGTTCAGATGCTTTTGATGCTTGGATGGTTTGTTTTTAAAATTTTTTAAATATTTTTGATTATAAAAATTTCATTTTTAATTTCCTTCTAAATTTTTTTAAATTTTAGTTCCTTGTTTTTTATTTAAACATTTATTTTTCACATGTTTTTATAGGTATGTAATAAATCAACTAATCGAAAGGATGTAGAGGTAAATTTATTTTAATTTTACAATAAGTTTAATATATAAAAAATAATTTTTTAGTTATCATCTTCTTCGGCTGTTCGGGTAATTTTTAAAATTCTCGCAAATTTAGATTATTTCCTTTCATTTAAAGGTAAAATTTACAATAGCAATGTTATGCCAAACAATTTTAAAAACTAATAAACCAATTGAAGAATTAACAAGAGATGATATTCAATGTAAAATTGTTTATGTTGCTGAAGGTTTTTTCTGGAAAATTTATTTTAAAAATTAAAAGAACAAATTATTTTTAGTCCATCCAGGTGGTTGGGTACCAAAAATTGGTGTAAGACAAGTTTATAAAAAGGAATATCCAAAGTTTTTACGAACATTCAGTAAATATGTTTATGACAAAGTAAAAAGTAAAGAAAATTTAAGTTTTTAATTTTTTACATTTTTTGTAGTATTTTTTTATTAATTTAAAGCCTTATTTTCTTTTGACGCCTTGTACAGATATGTAACTTTTAAATTAGTCTTTAATTAGAACCCTTTTAAATGAAAATATATTCATACAAATTTTCTTTGTAATTTAAATCCTAACACAAATCAAGACGTCAAAATGAATCACAAACAATCCAATCTTTTTATAATTTTATTAATTTTTTATTAGCCATATCATAAATATTTAAATTTAAATATTTTTATTTTCAGAATTTTGAATTTAATTTTAAATATTTTTTATATATTATTTTAATTTATCAAATGAAAATTAAAAAAAAGGGTTTTTGAATGAAACGTCTTTATTGGGCTGTAGCCGCTGTTTTTGGAATTGTCACAATTATAACACGTAAAAAATTTTCTTTTTTTTGTGAATTGAATTTAATGTCCAATAACTTTTTCTTTTTAAATTTTATTCCTTTCTGTCAAATAATTAAAGGATAATAAAAAATTGGAAATAAAATTAAAAATTCATATTTTTTCTTTTAAGTGTTTATCAGTTCAAAACTTTTTCAAGTTACAAATCAATTTTCTAGCAATATTGGAAATTCATCTGATAGGTAAATAAAATAATTAAATTTTATTTTTTAAAAATTTTTTTTAAATTAAGACGTCAAATAGAAATTCTTGAAAAACAAATAAATGAATTAAAAAATCGTTTGGAAGGAATGGAGAGGATTATTGCACGGAAAGGTGTTGATAAAATGTTTGTTTCTCTTTCAAAAATTATTTTAATTTTTTTTTAATTTAGAGAAAAATTTATTCCAAAAAATTATCCAAAAGTAAAATTTCGAAATGAAATGAACAGAAAAAGAATTTTAATTACTGGGGGAGCTGGCTTTGTTGGTTCTCATTTAGTTGACAGATTAATGCTTGATGGACATGAAGTTATTGCTTTAGATAATTTTTTTACTGGAAGAAGAAGGAATATTGAAAGGTGGATTGGACATCCAAATTTTGAATTAGTCCATCATGATGTTGTTAATGCTTTTTATAGTGAAGGTAATTAAATTTAAGGAAATTAAGAATTTTTATTTTGAGAAATGTGATTTTGTTTGAAAAATTCTTAAAGAATTGTTACATCGTTAAAAAATTTAAACTTTTTTTAGTTGATCAAATATATCATTTGGCTAGTCCAGCATCTCCCCCTCATTATATGTACAATCCAGTTAAAACATTAAAAACAAATATATTGGGAACATTAAATATGTTAGGAATGGCAAGGTTTTTTTATTTAAAAAATATTAATTTAAATATATTTTTATTTTTGAAGAAGAGTTAAAGCTAGAATTCTTTTTGCCTCTTCTTCCGAGATTTATGGCGATCCAAAAGTTAGCCCGCAGGTAAAACTTAGATTTTATTTTTTCCTGATTTTCTAAGTTATTAGCATTCAGTCTGAACTCTATTTTGGCTATGTAAATACAATTGGGCCTAGATCTTGTTATGGTAAGTGATTTTTTCAATTGAAAGGGAGGTTTTTTATTCTTTGCAAATATTTTCTGACAAAATTTTTAAAATTCGAAAGAATAGTTAAAAAATAGTTAAAAATTGATTTTCGTTTAATTAAACAATTTTTTAAATAAATTTTTTCAAAAAAATTAATTTTTAGATGAAGGAAAAAGAGTTGGAGAATCTCTTTTAATGGCCTTTTATAAACACGAAAATGTGGATATTAGAATAGCTAGAATATTTAATACTTTTGGACCCCGAATGCATATAAATGATGGAAGAGTTGTTAGTAATTTTATAACACAATCACTTCAAGGAATGCCTATAACAGTAGAAGAATATTTTAATTATTTTATTTTTTATTTTATTCAAAGGTTTATGGAAATGGAAATCAAACACGTTCATTTCAATATATTTCTGATTTAATTACTGGATTAATTTCTTTAATGGAATCAAATACTACATTGCCTGTAAATATTGGAAATCCAGAAGAATATAGCATTTTAGAATTTGCAAAAATTGTTAAAAATTTAATTGGTAATTTTTTAGTTTATAAATAATTAAATAATTTAAAAAAAGGAGGGAATAGTAAAATAATACATACAGAAAAGATGACAGATGATCCACAAAAAAGAAGACCAGATATTACTAGAGCAAAAGAATTTTTAGGGTGGGAACCAAAAGTACAAATGATTGAAGGATTGCATAAAACAATTGAATATTTTAAAGGAGAATTGGAACAAGAAAAACTTTTAAATAATTAAAAAAAACTTTTAAAGATTTTGACATATTGAGATTGGGGTTTCTATGTATTTCTTACCCTTTCTATTGCGGGTATTTTTTGTATTTAATTGACTTTTTATTGTATTTATTTGATTATTATCTCTTAAATTGTTTTATATTTTTTGATGTTTCTGTATGAAATAATTATTTTATAAATAAATTTTTTTTTTAATATCTAAATGTTCTAAACGAATTTTCCGCGATAATAATATTTTTTCAATTTTCAAATATTCCATCCTTTTACTTCAAATGAAGTAATCTAAATAATATTTACATCGAGTAGGTTTTGTGGTTAAGTGGTTGAGGTTCTTGTTTGGCGGACTGTGATGTTTTAATAGTTCAACGGAATTAAATTGAAGACAATTTCGCCCCTATCTGAGTTCGCTTTTTTAAGCATTCTGAATTACATACTTTTTATCTTGCGTAGAATTATTTCGGTCTATGGTTTTAGATTGCACGGGACTGAAATGGGTAATAGTGTCGTTTCCCGGCCCCATTTTTTCTCCCCAATTTTTTACCCTATGTTTGTACGGAATGGTCAAATTTTCCCCTTTCTTTCATCAAATTTGCCTTTCCATATTTTGCCTAAAAACAATCAAAAAGATTAATTTGTACGCATCTGACCACAAAAAAGGTCATCATGTCTCACTTTTTTTATCCTTGTGAAAGAAATGAATAAAAAATTAATCTTTTTGATTGTTTTTAGGCAAAATATGGAAAGGCAAATTTGATGAAAGAAAGGGGAAAATTTGACCATTCCGTACAAACATAGGGTAAAAAATTGGGGAGAAAAAATGGGGCCGGGAAACGACACTATTACCCTGAAATGTTCTATTTGTTTTTTATGAAATTTTTAGGTGTTGTGTGCTTATTATTTAGCTGGCGTGTCATATTTTCGAATTTTTCGGAAAGATGTTTTAAAATTTTTAATTCATCAGAATTTTCTTTTACATTCACTTTACCTATTAATTTTGTTTAATTTTTTAAGGCAAAACAACATTTAAATTAATTTTATTTATTGTTTAATTACAACAATGTTGGACACATTACTTGCTTATTTGCCTGAATGGTTGCAGAATTTGAGCACGGTAAATTTGTTTTGAAAATTTCTTTTAAAAATATTTACAAATTTATTTTTAAGCACATCGACTACGAGGGTCAACGTAAATCTGAAAGAATATTTCAAGTTTATTTTATTAAATTTATTCATTCCCCTATTTTTAAGGTAATTCTTGTTGTTCATGGGGTTTTGGGTTTTATTGCTGGATATATGGTTCAACAACTTTCTGTTACGATTTATACTGTTGGTATTGGATTTGCTATCTCATGCTTGGTTGTTTTGCCACCTTGGCCTTTTTATCGTCGTAATCCTTTAAATGTTTGTTTTTTTACTTCCGTCATAATTCTCTACAAAAAATGTTTTTAGTGGCAACCAAATCCTCAGAAAGATGTTGACAATGGACAGAAGGGTTCCTCCTCGTCTGGAAATAATAAAAGTACAAAGAAATCGCGTTAATTAGATGGAGAATTTTTGATTATTTTTATAAATAAATTTTTTGTGTTTGAAAAATTAATTTCTTCCTTCCAGATAATTTGTGTTGTTTGTGTTAATCTCTTTATTCCTGTCTCTTTCCTTTTTATATAAAATTTATTTGGGTATTTTTTTTTGTTTTAATTTTGGTTGATTATTAACCTCTCAATATTTTAAATTTAATTTCTTTATATTTTTCTAGCAAATTTAACTTAGAAAATGCCATTAAGTTATGGATTAAATGCTTCTGTCAGATTGTGTGGATTATTATTGCGTACTCGACCTTCTTGTTCTATGTATTTTAGAAATGATATTTTCTGCACGACAAGAAGACCATTAAATTATTTAAATTCTCGTTTTTGCAGTTCTTCATCACCGTTAATTTTTTTTTATTTTTTATTTTTTTTTTTATTTTTAAAAATTTTATAAATAAATTTAGTAATGACAACAATGATGATCAGACGAGCAAGGATTTAGACGAAGAACAGCCTTCACCTGATTTGGAGGCCAATGAACTCACATTATTTACTGATTCTTCTGTAAGTTCTTTTGTGGCATCAATAGCAGAAAAAGGTTCGAATTTTTAGCCGATGCAGTTTAAAGTTCCTGAAAATTTGCCAGACGTGCCAATTATTGCAATTAATCGATATCCTTTCTTTCCTGGATTTATTAAAAAAGTGGATGTATGTTAACAATTTTTTAAATAAGTATATTTTTTGTATTTAGTTGAAACAAAATGAGGCTTTGATGAATTTGATCAAATCTAAAGCTAGACAGAAATTACCTTATGTTGGTTTATTTGTTAAGAAAAATCCAGAGTAAGTTGATTTTTAGAAACGTTTTGTGAGCATACTTTTTTAAAACCAAGACTTTTAGATAATTTTTTAGTGGAATATGAGCCATTTTATATATTTATAATAGTTCATAAAATTATAAACCAATACCAAACATATGTAAAACATTTTTCTAGATGAACAAATTTATTTTTCTAAATAATTTTAGTGATAAATCTGAAGCCGTTCCTTCAATAAGCCATTTATATACTGTTGGCACGTTTGCTCATATTTTTGAAATGCGTGACCACGAAGGTCGCATGCTGGAAATGATATTAAATTCACATAGAAGAATTCGAATACTTCAACCACTTGAACCTTCAATCGATTTTCCAAAGGGAAATGGAAGACGAAAATTAAGTGGAAATAGAAAAGCTAATTTAAAAACAAAAAAAGAAGAAATACAACCAGAAGAACAGCCAGAAGGACAACAAATAGATCAACCGCCAGAAGAAAAGTTAATAATTTATGCACGTACAGAAAATATTGTGGATAATGTTCCTACACAAATATCTATTGAAATTACGGTTATAAATTAAAATTATTTTAAAACAAAGGTATTTTAAATTTGTAGGGGGATAAAACTGGGAGCTAAAAAATAAAATTTTAATGTAATATGACACAAATTTATGTCCTCTTCCTAACTTTAACATTCTAATAAAGATTTTTTTATTTTGAAATCGAATTTAAGAATGCAAAAATTCACCTCTTTCCAATAAAATATTTTTTTAAATTATTTCTTTTCAAGGTAAAAATGCAGGCAATTGTTTCTATTGTTCGAGAAATTATTCGTGACAATAATATGATGGCACAGCATGTTGCTTTACTTTTACAGCCAGAGCATAGCATTGTAGACAATCCTGTTTATTTGTGCGACTTTGTTGGTACAATTGCTCAAAATGCTGAAACAGAAGAATTACAGGCAGTTATGGAAGAAATTAATGTATAAAAATTAGATTTTTGTTAAAATTTAAAATTAGAATTTTAGATAATGAGAAGACTTGATTTGGCATTAGAATTATTAGAAAAGGAAAGGGCAAGAGTAAAAATGTTAAAAAATATAAGAGAATCTGTTGAGAAAAAAGTTCAAGAACAAAATCATAAATATTTACTTAATGAACAGGTTTTTTTGTAATTTTAAAAAATTTTTTTTGTAAAATTATTTTAAGTTAAAAGCAATTAAGAGAGAATTGGGAATTGAAAAAGAAGATAAACAAGCAGTTCTTGAAAGATTAGATGAACGTTTGGCTAATTTAAATGTTCCTGAATATGCAATGAAAGTAATTAAAGAAGAACAAACAAAACTTTCTTTTTTGGATCCACATAGCAGTGAATTTAGTATTTCAAGGTATATTTATTTATTTTTATAGTTTTACACAATATCTAATTACAATTATTTTTTACTTTCACATATTTTTATAGAAATTATCTGGACTGGTTAACATCAATTCCTTGGGGTAAAACTTCTGAAGAAGTAACTGATGTTAATCGAGCTCAAAAAATTTTGGAAGAAGATCATTATGGAATGAAAGATATCAAAGAAAGAATATTAGAATTTATAGCTGTTGGAATTTTAAAAAAACAAACAAATGGAAAGATTTTGTGTTTTTATGGCCCTCCAGGTGTTGGAAAAACAAGTATTGCAAAATCAATCGCCAGAGCATTAAATAGAGAATATTACCGATTTTCTGTTGGTGGAATGACTGATGTTGCAGAAATTAAAGGCCATAGACGTACTTATATTGGGGCAATGCCTGGAAAAATAATTCAATGTTTTAAAAAAGTACAGGCAGAAAATCCACTTATTTTAATTGACGAAATTGATAAAATTGGAGGAGCAGGTAATAATTCTTTTTTAAAAAGAAAATAATTTTAATAATCTTAAAGGTTATCATGGAGATCCAGCTTCAGCTTTACTTGAAGTTTTAGACCCTGAACAAAATTCTAATTTTCTCGATCATTTTATTGATGTTCCAGTTGACCTTTCCAAAGTTTTATTTATTTGTACGGCAAATGAAACAGATAGAATACCTGGCCCAGTTAAAGATAGAATGGAAATGATTGAAGTTTCTGGTTATGTTGCAGAAGAAAAAATAGAAATTGCAAAGAATTTTCTTGTGCCAAAATGTCGGGAGAAATGGTTAATTTTGTGTTTAAAAAATTATTTAAAATATTTTTAAAGTGCTCTGACTGAAGAAAATTTAGTTATAACTAATGAAGCTATAAATACGTTAATTCGTTCATATTGCCGCGAGTCTGGAGTTCGAAATTTGGAGAAACATTTGGAAAAGGTTTGCTTTATTTTTTTTTAATTTAGTTACTTTTTTAAAAGATTTTCCGAAAAGCAGCATTCCGAATTGTCAGCAACGAGGAAAATAAAAATGAGAAAATTATTGTTGACAATTCCAATCTTAAAGAATTCGTTGGACGGGAGAAATTCACGAGTGAACGACTTTATGATGTTACACCACCAGGAGTTATTATGGGATTAGCTTGGACAGCTATGGGTTTGTTTTTTGTTTTTATGATTCTAAATTAAAATTTAAGGTGGTTCTGCACTTTATATCGAAGCCTCTTTGGCGAGAAAACTCCGTCCGTGGGATGCTCATCAAATTGTAAACACTAACGTGACAACAAATTCTCCATCACCACCTCAACTTCAAGGTAGTTTGGAAGCAACTGGACATCTCGGTGACGTTATGAAGGAATCAATGCGAACAGCATACACAGTAGCAAAGAATGTTTTGGGAAGGAGAGATCCAAACAACGAATTTTTAGAACAGGCTCATATTCACGTCCATGTTCCTGAGGTTCGTTGTCACATTTGAATATTCTGGAATCTTCCGTTTAGGGCGCAGTACCGAAAGATGGTCCTTCTGCTGGTTGTACAATTACTAGTGCACTTCTTTCTTTGGCAACTGGAAAGCCCGCAGTTCAAGGCATTTCAATGACAGGGGAGATTTCTCTGACTGGAAAAGTGCTACCCGTTGGTGGAATCAAAGAGAAGATAATTGCTGCAAAAAGGGCGGGTGTTAATTGTGTTGTGCTCCCAGAGGAAAACAAAAAGGATTATGAAGATTTGGCAGATTTTATCAAGAAAGACGTTGAAATTCATTTTGTTGATCACTATGACCAAGTTTTTGATTTGATATTCCCTAATTTTGTGCCGACTACAAATTCAAGTTAACGTATTTTTTAATTTGCGTCATTTTTTGCATTGTTTTCACTTTCAAAGTTATTAAAAAATAAATTATGCGTGCTATTCAAAACTTTAAATTTATTCAATATGGAAAATAAAAAAAACAATAAACTATTCTATAGTTATTTGCGGCTATTAAAACCCTCTACCTCCCCTCATGCCCCTTCCACGGCCCGTTCCTCTACTTTGTCCTCGAGTTCCTCTCCCTCTAACACCCCCGCGGCTTGAGGAGACGTTGTCACGATTTGAAGAATTGCTTCTGGTGGTTGTAATACCCCTTCCTCGTCCCCTCCCTCCTCGATTTCCTCTTGTACCACGACTACCACCAATAGTTGGTTCCTTATCTAAAAAAGCGTGTCGAAAGTTAACACATTCCCCCAAATTATGTTGTTCACAAAATGCACATCCAACAAAATTGCAAGCCTGATCTGGGAGTTTGGAAGTTTTGGCGTTCTTTAGAGGAAAATGGGTAATTCTTTAATTATGATTTTAAAACCTTATATTCTACAGACAGTTTTCTAGCACCGCATTTTTCACATCTATCCATTACTTTCAATTTCGAAGCACCTTCAAAAATGCTAACCACAGCAGGGCATTTATTGCACGAGAGTCTCCATTTAGGTCCAGATTGAGGATCAAGTACAAGAGTTCCTCTACCACCAAAGCATCTAGTTAAACATTGGAGTACTCCTTGTGATCTAAAAAATAAATATAAAAAATATATTTATAACAAAAGCAAACATATAAGAATGTTGACATTCCGGATGACTACATTCATTACAGCCTGGATGCCTTCCACGCATATCTTCAAAAGGTGGATTGTTGTAACAATGAGGGCAAAATGCAAAAGACTTGGCCAGCTTCCCTCCAGCAGGGTGAAAATAGAGTAACTCAAATCCATCAATTGGACATAAATGCTCGCCATGAAGGCGGACAGAAGCATCTTTGGCAGAAGGAACAGGATATTGCTCCTTTAAATTGTTTTTAAAATTTTATCAAAAATTACATAAAGAAACCTGGCATGTTGGACAATAAAGGCGTTGTGGCCTTGCCTCAACAAGTTTCATATAACGACGACATTTACCACATTTACTGAAAGGTTTTCCACTCTCAACCAAGGTTTTGAAAGAATCTATGAGGAAATTACAAGAGAAAAAAATAAAAATTAAACCTTCGAAAAAAGAATCAACCAATTTAATATTTGTTACAAAATATTCGTATTTTTGTCTGAACATATCCAAAGTTTGACTTTTCATCTAAAAATTAATGTATTAAATTTAATTTTTAATCAAAATTATTTTTAACTGCAATATAATCTGCTTTTCCCTCTGCAATTAAATTCAACTGTTTCTCAACATTTGCCCTCGTTGTTGGCTCAACTAAATCTGCATCAATTTTTTGGTAGCCATGGATTAGGGCAATACCCAATTTTGTTGGAACTAATTTACGGCCAGTTTCTATCTAAATTAAAACAATTTTACTTCAAATTTAAGAAAATCGAAATAGTAGTTTCCAGAAATAAAATTAAAAAAATGTTTTCGACTATTATTCCTTTTTAAAAAATACCCCCCTCCCCCATCTAATCTACTCAAAAATTAATTTCAAAAATTTTCCAACCTTAACATAATTTCTAGTACAAATATTATTAATGTGAGTAGGAATTGAAGCATCCGTTCCAATCCCATATTTTTCCATTAAAGATATAAGTTCCGATTCTGTTAAATATTCTGGAGGTGTTGTCATTCGTTCAACCATTTTTACTTCTCTTTAAAAAAATTAAAATTTCTTTTTAAAAAATATTTTTTATTAAAAACTTTATTTCAAAATTTTGTCCTTTCTTTATTTGGTCAAAAGTTTCATCTTGTGAGACAGCCATCCAAGTAAGCAATTCAGTAAATCCTGGCTCTGTAACAACACGAGAATGAGTCAAAAACTGCTCTTCTCCAATAGAAAATCTGAAAACAAATTTATTTTAAATAAAAACAATTTAATGGATTACTTGATAGTTTTAGTCAAATATTTACATGAAGGCATTAAAGTTGCCAAAAAATGTTGTACAATATATTCATATATTCGTAGATGATCTAAAACAAAAAAATATTAAAATTATATTTTTAAAAAGCATTTCCCTTTTAGAAACTTATATTTGGACGCCATTATCGATAGACGTATCCAAATTACGAGGATATAATTTATATCACCTCCACTAAGCCAGCTATCTTTTGCTTTGAGGGGAGTAATCGGTGGATGGTCTCCTTTATTAACACCAGCCCTAGGTTTGGAGATGCCATTTTGCATAATCTAAAAGAAATTTTTAATCTAAAAAATTAAAAAATAAATTTACTTTTAGTGCAAAAGCATGAAATTCAGGAATGATTGCAATTTGTTTTAAAATGGAGGAAAAATCAAAGGATTCAGGATAAGCGGTAGTTTCAGTACGTGGATAACTAAAACATTAAATGAAGAAAATAGGTAATTTAAAAAAGATTACCTTGTATATCCACGAGTATATAAAAATTCAGCAACAGACATTGCACTAGAAGGTCCAAGACCCAAATAACTGGAAGCAACTTTCAATAATTCAACAGTGTTAAGAGCTACTGGCTTTTCTTTTTTATGTTCTTTGTCAGAAATTTCGACGACTGTTGCTTGTTTAACATTCTACAAAAATAAAGAACTTTATAAGTAAAAATTAAATCAGGGCTTCGATTTCTGCGGATTTTTCCTCATTTTGTGGTTTTTTGATAGGGCGATGAGGATTATTTTTAAAAATGCGGATTTGCGGATTTTTGTGGTCTTTTGAAGATTATGAGGATTTTTTATATTTTCTTGTAGTTTTTAGGATAAAATGTCATTTTTTTCTCTTAAGGCCTTCCAAAATCCTTAAAATTTTCGCCTGCGGCGCTGAAAATGGAAGAAATATGGTGTCTTGGCCTTCAAAAGCCTCAAAATTTTCGCCTGCGGCGCAGAAAAGAACGATTTTTGGCTTCTTGGCCTCACAAAATCCGCAAAATTTTCGCCTGCGGCGCTGAAAATGGAAGAAATCTGGCTTCTAAGCCTTCCAAAATTCCCCAAATTTTCGCCTGCGGCGCTGAAAAAGAACGATTTTGTCTTCTAAAATCCGCAAAATTTTCGACTGCGGCGCTGAAAATGGAAGAAATCTGACCACTAAGCCTTCCAAAATTCCCAAAATTTGCGCCTGCGGCGCAAAAAAATTTTTCGAGTAAACAATTAACTATAACTAGGGACGGTGAAAGTATTGGCTAAGTCAACTGTAATTTTTCATTTAATTGTTTGGATTTTAATAAGATAGTCATTAGTAGTGAAAAAATTGCTCAATTGAATTCTTGGAATCAAAAAATATAACGCATAAAGTGATTTTAATTCAATTTTCGTGTTTGATAATTTTTTGCGGATTTTTCATATCAAATGCGGATTTTTTCGATCAAAATTGCGGATTTTTAAAAATTCGAGATCGAAGCCCTGAATTAAATCAAAGTCAAAAATAATAAAAGAACCTTTATCTTCTTGAGAAAAGATTGAGCAGCATTTTTATCAAATTGACGATCTCGTGCCCATTCCAATTTCAATGTTCTCCCTCCTCCAGGCAATTCCATTTCAGCTTGTAAAAGCCAATAAGGCTGAGGTTTGAAATTAACAATCTCATCATGTCTAACAACACAAAATGCGAGTGTCGGGGTCTGGCAGGGACCAAAAGAAATTAAATTTGAGTCGAGATCTCCATATTTTTCCTTTAATTTTGAGAAATTTAAAGAATTTTATTCTCTTAAAAATTCGATTTATAAAATATTTAAACTTGGAAAAATTTCGTTTGAAAGCGTGTAAAGGCACAACCAATTCGAAGATCTAATTCTTGACGAGCATCAACAGAAAGTGATTCATTGAGATTGGGTCGAACTAAATTTCTCATTGCATCCCTTATTTCCTTTTCTGTTACCGCAGAAAAACGAGCTCTAAAAATTGTCAAAATTTATTTAAAAAGTCAATTTCTCATGTAAAAATAAAAAAATATTTACCTATAAACAACATTCAAAAAATTATTAGATAGTGAAGGCTTCATAGAATTTTGAACTGCATCAATTACTTCAAAACAAATATTTTCACCTTCTTTGTCACAATCAAGCCATAGAACCAAATAATCACAACCTTTCGCTACCGAAGCGAGATACTAAAACAAAAGTAGTTATATTAAACAAAAAAAATGAAAAAAATACAGCAGGCATTCTTAATTTCGGATTTGCCTCAATATGTTCAATTGGACAATTAAAAAGTTCAACAGGATCGGTTCTGTGCCAGGCATTAAATTTACCAGGAAAATCAACACCTAACAATTATCAGATTTTTTAAAAATAAATCAACAAACCCATAACATGTCCACAAGTAGAAGTAACTTTAAATATTGCTGCCAAATTATTAAATCTTCCTTTGTACGTTGAAATTGAACAAGCACCATTCGACCCTTTATAAAAATTTTAAAAATAAAGAAATTAAAAAACCTTTTCGGGTTTCACAACTTCCACTTGAAAGAATTCTTGCAATAGATTCAGCCAATATTGGCTTCTCTGCCACCATTAATACATGCACAGACATTTAACTCAATTAAAATAAGAAATTGAATTAACAATAAAAAGTATTTCATTTAAAACGAATTTAATTTTGAGAAATTTTTAAAAATTTTAAAATAAAATTTTTCTGAAATTTTTATTTTTCTAATATTTTTATTTTCACGTTTATTAAAGTGTTGAAATATTAAAATATTTATTAAAGTATTTATATAAGCATATGCAAAAATAAAATTAAGCATTTAAAAATTAATTGACTTGAATTATGTCAAAAAGTCAGCAAGACTCTTTTGTCTTTACATTTATTTTCAGTCTCAGCACCACAGCGGGTTGACTCAGTTGACAGACAGGACATAGGTTAGAGAAAAGATTTGCAGTGACGTTACGTTTTGATGTGTCCGATCTGGTAAGTTACGCAACGTTGAGGAATGAACTAAGTTTGACTGCATTTAACGATTTATCGATGATGAGTGAATTTAATGTTAATATTAATTAACAAATGACTATAATTAAAATTTTTAAAGTTAAAATAAAGAAAAAATGACAAAATTAAATAAAATTTGAAGGAAAAACAATGAAAAATAAATTAATCAATTGATGGAGAGACATTTTCTTTATCATTTTCACACGCTATTAATTCTGAATCATCATCCAAATCGTCTTCTTCTATTTTAAACTTTTTGTAGTCATAAATAAAATTCCAAAGGGATTGATGACGAACCATTCGTTCCAAGGCAAGAGATTTATCAGCAGTATTCTGATACCGGCTAACCATAATATCAACATAGCCTTGTTGAGAATTCCATGGGTTATATGCATGCACGGGGCCAAGATGGTAAAATTTTTAAGGGAGAGCAGAGGTGGTAACAAACAAGAAAACTGTTTTTCACCGTCTTCTTCAAAGATTCTTTTTTGTCCTAAATTATTTAATTAGTTTTTTGATACTCTGCAAATTGAACAGGGGTGCAAACTAGCACATCCCTCGTGTCCTAGTGTATCCTTAAGAAATTTAAGGTCGGCACAAAACATCCTGAAAGTGGTAATAATTAATTGTAGAAAAAATTGTATTACCATTCTATTTTAAAAACAGTTCCATTAATTAATTTAACTATATTTATTGAATTGATTTGTTGAAGAATATTTTTGAGCCAAATTTCTTGGTTATTTCTTCCATCATCACCTTTCCAGCAAGACTAAATAAAAAATTAATAAAAATAAAAATTCTTATCAAAGATACCAAAAATGAAAAATTACGATAAGAATTTGGTGCAACATTAGTTGAAATAAAAAACCCAAACTTTGACGTGTTCGCTAATTGATCACCTCCTTTATCTCCAGATAAAACTATGCATATTTGGTCGTTTGAATATTTTAACATTTCTAAAAATATTGAAACTTACAAATAAATATATTAAGATTTTTACCATTATCAAAAAGTCTTTGAACTCTTTTGGTAATAACTTGTTGAATATTTGTACAATATAGTCCATTTTTATCTTGAATAAAAGTTGCAAAATTTGACTCTTTCTTCTTAATTGTTTTAACTAAATTTGTTGCTGAAAAGATGTTATAATTTAATTTATTCATTTCATTTTTAAGCCGTTCGCGTTGTTTTCCTGTAATACCGACTTCTAAAGCGACTGAAATATCTTCCAATGCAGTAAGATGCATCAATTAAATTATTTATAGTTGTTTGTGTTGATGATTCTTTCATTTTTTGCTCAATTATTGCCTGTGTGAAAGATGTTCTACCTTAAAATAAAAAAAAATGTTCAAGAAAACTAAAAATCATTAAAAACACTTCGAACCTGATCTCAATTTTCTTGCCTCTACCGCTTTTTCTGCTCTTTTAACTCTTACTTCCTTCTTATTTCTTTTTGTTTCATTTCCTTGTTTGATTCTTCCACGGATAAGTCTATCTACCGTTGTTTTTCTAGGCATTTCAATTTAATCTGGCTAAATTCTATGGAAAAACATCAAAAAAATTTTCAAAAGTTCAAGAAAATAAAAAATTTTTTGCATGGATACTAATTAAGACATTTTCTACAATAACCGAGATTAATTTTTAAAACTCAAGTTTTTAAGCTGAGATATGGGAATTCAAAGTTTTGTGGGTAAAAAGGAAAACGAGAGTAATGCTTAAAACAAGAGAGCAAGTTAGAGAAGCAGAGAAAATGAGACACTTCGCTAAGTCCGCTTTAACCCGCTGTGCAGCACAAACCTAAACCTTTAGGCTTGTTTGTCAATAGAGTCTCGGCGACTTAGCATCGAAACGCCTTTTTTTATGCCATAACTTTTTTTATTTCGATTATTTCCAGAAATTTTCTTTATCAATTAGAATCTATATTTGTTTTTATTCTTTTTATTAACTGTATGAAAGGATCCGATCATTTCTTAGAAAGTTACACCCGCCTAAGTATGTTAAATCACGACTATTCGCAGTTAACGGCTCCTAACTTTTTTGAAAGACGGTAAAACTAAACAATTTCTATGAAAAAATAACCAGCACATCCAGAGCTTTTAATTAAAGCAAAAATTATTTGGATTGATTTAAAAACAAAAAAGTTATATCCTAAAAACTTTCGTTTTGATGCCATATTTTAAGACTCTTTCGTTACCTGGTTACTTTTAGTCTAAACCTTTTGAAGCCTAAACCTTTAGGTTTTTAAGCATTTGAGTCTCACCACGTCTTCAATTTTTTTTAATTCTAGCTTTTTTAATCGTTTGTTCTTCTTAATTAGTGTATAAAGATGAACCAGAACTGATATTCTGGTAATAGAAATCCCATAAATTAAGAATCACATAGATAATTTTTGAATTTATTTATGAATTCATTGGAGAATTTCATTCCTGGATGGAATAAAATGTTCATCAGATCGTAGGAACTGAGAAAAACCACAAAAATCGCAAGAAAAACTAATTTTCTAGGTCCGAAAATTTATGTACTCTGAATCGTCCCCTTTTAGCCGTACTCTGAATCGCTACTCTGAATCGACCTTTTCCCCCCACCGAGAATATTGATTAGTTGGGACACGGACACTATGGCGCGGGCCACTATGGCGCGACCACTATGGCGCGACCACAATGGCGCAAGGCCACTATGGCGCAAGCCCACCATGGCGCGACCACTATGGCGCAAGCACAATATGCCACAAATCTTTTTCTAAAAGCGGATTAATTTATTGGGATCAACCCAGAAGGTCAAAATTCAGAAGGTATGACCCAGAAGGTCAGGTTAAATTGCCCATCAAATACAAATTTTGGACAGATAAAGAATTCGTGAATATTAAGACGGATTTGGGTGGATTAAGACGGATTTGTCGGGATTAAGGGAAATAGGACGGAAAAACTTTCGTGCAACTGTCGGATAATGCAAAAGGACTCATATATAATCAGACTCATAACAATGCCAGACTTTTTTCGGACCTTATTTCTAGTTTAAAGCCTCGCGCCATAGTGGTCGCGCCATAGTGGGCTTGCGCCATAGTGGCCTGCGCCATAGTGGTCGCGCCATAGTGGTCGCGCCATAGTGGCCCGCGCCATAGTGGGCCGTACCCTGATTAGTTCTAGGATTTTTGGATGATTTTTTAAATACACAGGGTTCTTTCATCTTCTTAAAAATGAACAAGTCTGACTTTGATTGGAATATGTTTATTGAAATTGTACGTGAATGCGAGTTTCTTTGGAATATGGCCTTAGAAGATCATAAAGATAAACAAAAATGTAAAGATGCATGGACTAGAATTTCTGAACAAGTTGGAGTTGGTAATACTTTAATTATAATTAAATGTAACTACTTTTTATTTAAAAAGATATTGAAGATGCAAAGAAGAAATGGAAATATTTAGTTGATTATTATGCAAGATTGAAAAAGAAGAAGCCACTTTCTGATTCTGAAGGAAGCAAAGAGAGGGTGTGGCCATATCGTGAGGCTTTGTCTTTTATGGATACTGCTACAAGAGGAACTCCTAAGTTCTTTTTTTGTTAATTTAATAAAATTTGGGTTAAAATTTAAAGAAAAACTAGAGGGGATAGAATGATACTATAATTTCTAGTTTATTATTTTATTAATTAAAAAACGATTTTCTTTTCAAAATATCTTTCATTTCCTTAAAAATCAACACTTCCCAGTTCTATTGACAGGAGGAAGCGGGTTGACATGGATCAAAAGCCTTTGATTAAAAAGATCAAAAAGTGTGAGTCTTCTCCTGGCCCTACTTCAATTCGTCCGGCTACTCCTGATTCACAATTTGGAACATATATTGGTGCCGAACTTCGTCTCTTTGAAGAACATGAAAGAGATGAAGCTAAAATGGGAATTATGCAGGTGTTGCACAGCATAAAAAGCCGTCGACGTTGTATGATGCCGGAAAATGACGGATACGATTTTAATTAATGAAGAACAAAATTGATATTTAATTTGATTGTATTTAATCTTAATTATTCTCATTCCTTTCGCTAAATGGATAAATTCCTTCGTTTTTATTTAATAATTTATTTCCTATTTGTTTCATTGCAATATTATATTTATTTTTCCAATATTTTAAATAAATTTTAGTGACTTAATAGTAAACAAGTAAAGATGAGTATTATGTTCGCTAATACTGGCTCTCCTACCGTTGGAGGGAGTTATCTTCTTGAATTTCAGGTATACGTAATACTTTGATTATTTTAATGAATCGAATTTTAGGCTGGCAGGACAATGATTGAGCCTGGCTCCACTAAGGATGAACGACGAGCTGTAGCTAAACAGGATCCTGGTTCAGTTTATGTCAAGCACTCGCAGGATGATCAACTCTTGCATCTTTGTTGGAAAAATCGTAAAAATAGTGCTACTGAGCTTGTTAGTGTTTTAATTTTCTTCAACATTAACAATAAGCACTTTTTAGGATTTAATTATTTTTCCGGGTGAAACTGAGTTTCTTCGCGTAACTGAATGCAAAGATGGACGTGTGTTTATGCTTAAATTCAAAAATAGCGAAGAACGTCATCTTTTTTGGATGCAAGGATCAGACGAGGAGAAGGATGCTGAAGTTTTGAAAAAGGTTAGAAATATATTTTGGCGTTCAAACTCGACCGTGACATGTGAGTGTCAAGTAATAATTCTCCTCTTTCGTGGTTCAGTTCATTCCTTAAGTTCATTTTGGCAGATTACCTTAAAAATTTAATTTTAAGATGAACGAGTTGCTGAGTAATGCACCACCTACTCGTGCACCTGTACGTACTGAACGTACATCTCAATCAACCCATCCTGCACTTGTTAATATTAATGCGGAGGATTTGGGTGCACTTGCAAATATGGACCAACAACGTAATTCAACAACTTTAATTTTTAAATGATTTAATTTTTTAGAATTGATGCGTCTTTTCTCTGTGGCAAATAATAGTGGAGGAAATCTAAGCGATTTAATGCCTCAATTGTCGCAACTTGCTACGGCAGCCGCAAAGTAACATTATTGTTGATAGATCTTTAATAAATTTAATTTTTAGTGCTGGTTATCCGATTGGAAACCTCTCCTCTTTAATTTCTGGAACTTCTACACCTCTCCAATCAAGGCCTTCAAAAATTAGTGCTGCAGCTGCTTCTACTGCTGGAAAAGTGAATGCTCAAACTCTCAGCCAAATTATAGGTTCATTACCAAGTGGAGAAGGAACTTCTGATGGAGATAAAAAGCGTTCTATAATTGATATGTCTACAATAATTACTCGAAATAATACTCAACAAGTAATTTTTTATTTTGTTGGAAAAAAATCTTGGCCCCCGAAAAAGATCTTTGATATGGGCTTGGATAGCTCGCATTTGCTTCCTAGGAAATGCGAGATGATATATAAATGATATATAAATAAATATAAATGATATAGGTATTTATGATAAACATTTTTGATTGACACAAATTAAATATTTTTAAAAGGTCGTTGACAAATACAAAGAACAGTTAGTTCCTCATTTGCCTGATCAAGGTGACCTTCAAAATGCTAATGAAGAATTAACACAAACTGTTAGCACTCCACAATTTCAACAATCAGCTGATTTTATTGGACAGGCACTTCAAATGGGTCAATTGGGACAAGCTTTGGAACATTTTCATTTAAATCGTCCAGTTATTGAGGCTGCAAATAAAGGAGATTTGAAACAATTTGCAGAAAAATTAACTGCTCAAGAAGGTTTTTGAGAATATTTTTAATTGAAAAAAATTTTTTAGTTGACAAATCAATTGAAAAAGAAGCAGATGATGAACAAAATATTGCGAATGAATTGGTAAAAGAAGAAGAAAATCGAAAGAAAATTAAAGATGAAGCTGAGAAGACTAAAGTGGATAAGAAGCCGCCACGTGAACGTGATGATGATATGGAATTGGATTAAGTAAATATTTTTAAATGAAGAAAGAAAAAATATATTTTGATATGAATATTTTGGAGAAATATTTTTTGACTGTTAAATGGAAGAAAAAATTTAAATAAAATTATCTTGGTTAATAATTTTTTAAAAATATTTTAACAGCAATTTACTTAATTTGTGACAGAATTTTGCTGTCGCTTCATGCCGTGCCAGTTTGTAAAATTTCATTCTTGTCGACTTCATCTTTTTTCATTAGCTCTTTCCTTATTTTATCATTAGCGTTTCTGTCCTTTACTACCCACAGTTTTATCCTCCGATGTTTCACACCATTATCCCTACAAGCGTCGATGGTTTGAATGACCCTTCTACCCACAATTCTCTCTCTTTTTGTGTCACCCTTTAAAAATTATAGTAGCTCATATAGCTGACCGCCGATGACCCGTTGTTTGCGGCTGTCCACCCTACTTTTAACTAGCAAATAGCCTCGCACTGCTGGGCACGCTTCAACGAATGGTAGTGGGCGGTGCTGAATTTTGGTGGACAGGAGCTGGCACCAACTCCGAAGAAGGAAAATGGGGAAAGAAGAAGATCCTTTATGAACGGATAAACTTTATGAATAAATGAGGAACTCTGACTGGGTTGGTTGGAATGGACATTTTGCTGTCAATATTCTTGCCTTTAAAGCCTTGGGTTATTTATAGAAATATTTGCTGAATAGTTTGAATTAATATTTTAAATTAATGAAGCTGAAACTAAATTGTATCGACTAGAACCCGTTAAAATGTAATAGAAAAATCAGAATAAATTCAAAGTGAGAAAAAACCCAAAAAACCCCAATCATAATTTCGGGATTGACTCTCCCTCGAAATGGTCAGCCGGTGTCATTTCTTATTGCTCGCCCATCATTATTTTTAAAATTAAATAAAAATTATTTAAAATAATTACAAAATTATAAAAAATATAATTTTTCTATTAATTTAGTTTTTAACTCAATTATTTTTATTAATTATTTAAATTTAAATTCTTTTTTTAATTTTCATTTCAATTTTAAAATATAAACAAATATTCCCCTTCCCCTCCCCCCTTCTTCCTTTTAATTTTAAAGCAATTCGGCGGCAGTACTTGGAGCGAGTACATTCCCCCCACCTTCCTTCCTTTTCTTTTTCAATTTACTCTCCTCCCCTTTTCTCCATCAAATTTACAGCCAGCCGGAGCTAAAATTTAGAAAAAGAATCACTACTTCATTCGGACATTTACTAAAAATAAATAAATATTTTATTCTTTATAGTATGTAGTGGTCAGTTTATTTAAAATATTTAGTTAATTTGCCAATTACTTTTTTGTTGTTAAAATATTTTAAGATAATTATTGAGAAAAATACTTAATTATTTGTCTTTTCCTTTTTTTTAATTTAATAATTATCTGCATAAACATTACATCATTTAAATAATAATTAACCATTTTTTATGTAAATTAATATATTTTATTAAAATTATTAAAAGAAAAAACTTTTTCCCGTTCTCACTCTTTTTTTGCATTTTCTCTGCTTAGGTTAAAGCTATTCAATTTTTAAAATTCTGCGCTCAATTCTTTTTTTAATATTTTCTCCTTCCATTTTCCTTTCCTTTTAACTGTCACATTTTTAAAATTATTTTTTTTATTTAAAAAATAAATTTAATATTTATTTAAATTAAATATATATTTTTTCTATTTTTTTAATTCTTTTTATTTATTTGACCATTGCTTTGCAGCCTTTCTCTCTTTTCTTTTTTTTTTCAACACATGTTTGGCTATTTCCCAAAATATTTTTATGCAAATTTTTCTTTATTAAAAATAATTATTTTTATTTTTTATTTTATTTTACTTAAATATATTTTAATTATATTTAAATTTCGAAATCACTAAAATATTTATTTTTTATTTTAGTTTATTTATTTATTTTCTCTTTAAAATGCATTCAAATACTTCCTGTATAATATCAGCAATTCCTTTAAATGAAGACGAAAATAAAAATAAAATATTAGAACAACAACAATCTTTAATTGATGAACAATTTAAAGATTGTGATTCCCCACAAAGTGGATCTGATAATTTTAATGTAAAAATTTAAATAAAAAATTGTTTTTAAAAATATTGGGTTTCGAGAATTAGTTGGGGATTTTTTGTTTTAAAATTAAATAAAATATCCTTCTTTTTAAAGTCCCCACCACCACCAAATTCAATCTTTGGACGTCAATATCTCGGAGCATTATTTATTTCATTACCAGACGGTATAATACTTGAATTTCAACAAAACAACAATATTTCTTCTTCAAATTCTTCTGAAGAAGAGAATCAATCAGAATTTTGTTTAAAAATAGGGGATTCTTTATTTAATTATTTAGCTGGAAAGGGGGCACAAACAATGTTGTTAAATGCTTTTTGTGGACATACACGTAGAAGAATGTATGCAAGAATTAAATGGTTAGGGGAAGAATTTTGAAGGAGAAAATATTTTTAATTTAAAGGGGAGATGCTCTTCGTGCATGTGAATTACTTTGTGAATTTTTTAATGATTCAAAAACTTCTTCTCGTCGATTAGCCAATATTCAATTATTTTGTGTTCAAAATATTGATATTAAACAACAACAACAACATTTATTTATTAAAAATAAAAATTTAGTATTTACTACAAGACATAATTCTTTTTGTTCAATTATTTATTTAGATTCTAAGTAAGAAAAAAATAAAAGAATTTTTTTGTAATTAAAATAAAATAATCCTTTACTTTTTTTAAATAATTAAATTTACATATATTTTGTTTCGCCTTCCATTCACTTTTTGATTCTACTTATTGTTAGAATTTTTAAAAAAAGTCCAAAAGAGTTCAAAAAGACAATAATATATCAATGCTAATTAGGCCGTTTTTTAGTATTTAATTAATTTACATATTAATTCTATTTATTTTTATTTACACCTTTTTAACCTTTTTCATAAATTTTTTAAAATATTTTTATCGGTTCCTTTCTTAATTTCTGAGTCATTCATTTTTTAACAAAAATATTTTATTAATCTCCATCATGTTTTAGGTAATTAATAGGCGTATGTGTGTGTGGGAAGTCTTTTCATTTTTACCTTTAAATTAGATTATAGGTCACTTTTTTAATTCAATAAAAAATAAATAATTTTTTTTTCTAAACCGGTCTGCTTATTTTCTTTTCACTTTTTTTTAAAATAAATTCAAAGAAACTAACTATTATTTTTTTATTTATTTTGTTTAATTTATCACTTAAAAAGTTTATTTAAATTATTTTACTAAAAATAAATTTTCTAAATTTAAATATTTCTTTAAACAATATATCCGTTCACTCAATTTTCTATTCTTTTTCTGTTGGTCATTGGCCGCAGTCATTGACCAAACAACAAACAACCAGTATTTATTTTGGTCATTCCCTCCTTCCTTACCTTCCCCCCCCCTCCCCTCCTTCCCTCCCTTCACTTTCCTTCATCCTATTTTCCTCGTTTGGTCAGTTTTGGTCACTCAACTGTTTCCTCCCTTTTTCTTCTCAACCCCCCTCTAAGGAAAGAGGGGGGGGGGAGGGAGGTGACTGACCTAATTCCTTTTTTCCATCACTTTATGGGAGCAGCGCCAGCCGCCACCATTCTTCCACTGACAGACACTGTCACTGACCTAGTACTCCCCTTTTATTCATTTCCCTTTAAAATATCTTCTCCGCACCAGCCGCCACCGGTCTGCCATCCATTGCAGGTCACTGTCCGCAACAAGCTGAAAACCGAAATAGCCAGCGGCGACAACAACCACGAGGCTTTGGAAGAAAATTAGCGAGGAATGGATGGACAATAAATAAATAAACAATTTTATTTTCTTTCAAAAAGCAAAAGGAACTTTAATTTTCCCCCTTCCTCTTACTTCTTTTTTTAAATTTATTATTGTTTTTAGTATGTATTGGGGTAAAGCATGAACGGAAAAATAAAAAGGAGCAAGAATATTTTTATTTATTTACCACAATATGTATATATTTATTTTAATAAGTAAATAATTAAATATTTAAATAGGAGAAACACAAAATAAATTTAACTTTCCCTTTTTAAATAAGAGAAATAAAATTAAAAATTTATTATATTTTGTTACATATTCTTTCCAAACTTTTAAATAAATAATTGAATCAAAACTCATTATAATTACTATTTATATTTTATTCCCTTATATTCTCTTTTTTTCTTAAAAACTTTAATTATAAATTAATAATTTTTACTCAACCAAAACTCTCGATATTTAAATAGAAAATCTTTTGACTTAAATAAACTTATTTTGTTTTTCCCTTCGGTGCAAGTCTGGCCGAGCGGTCTAAGGCGCTGCGTTCAGGTCGCAGTCCTCTTCGGAGGGCGCAGGTTCGAATCCTGCGGCTTGCAAAGTTTTTTTTTATTTTTAATAAAATTAAAAAAACTTTTAAATTTAATTTGTTTTACTTTTTCTAGTTCAATTCCATTACTTGGACATTTTCCAAGTGAAGTTACTGGTAAATCATTATTTACAATTGTACATCCAGAAGATGTCCATATAATTAAAGAAGCACATCAAAAATGTATTTAATTTTAATTTTAAAATATAAAATTTAATTTTCTCTTTTTTTCTAGTACATTCTCTAGGTGGAACCCAAATAGTTAAAAGTTCAGGTCTTCGTTTACTTACATATTCAGGGAATTCTTTGGTAATTGATAGTGAATGGGCTGCTTTTGTAAATCCGTGGACTAAACATATTGAAATGGTTATTTTTGAATTAAATTAATTAAAAATTAATTTATTTTTAAAGGTTGTTGGAAGACATTCATTTAATATTCAATCACAAATTAATAATATTGAAGATAATTCAAAAGAATTAATTTATTCTTCTTCAAATAATAATTGTGATAAACAAACAAAAATATTACAAACAATATTATCTGAGGTTTTTTTAAATTAAAATTAAATTAAAAATTAATATATTTATTTTAGCCAGTAAATAATAATAATAAAGAACAATCAGAATTACTTACTCCTCCAACACTTTCATCATTAATTATTCAACAAGATAATCAGCAACAAATAACTACTAATTTATCTTATAATCAAGTAAATTTAATTTAAAAATGAAAATTAATTTTTGAAAGAATTTTCCGAATTATTAAATTAATTTAGAGAATAAATTAAAATTTATTTAATTAACAGATAAATTGTCTTGAAAATGTCCATCGTTTATTAAAAAGTCAAAAAAGCAATTCTCGTGTTGGAACAGAAGAAGATTTTAAATCAATTAAAAGTAATCAAAAAACAACAGAAATTAATTATTCTTCTTCGAATATTTTAACAAAAGAATTACTTCAAAAACATAATCAACGTTGGGAAGAAGAATGTAGAGATAATTGGAATAAAAAACTTTCTTCAACAATTTATTTAAAAAGAAAATTAATTAAAGAAGAAGAAGAGGAAATTTTACCTTTAAAACAATTAAAATGTGAAGAAAATATTGTTAAAGAAGGAAATTGTGAAAGAAATTTTGAAGTAAATTATTTGGATATTTAGAGGGGGGGGGGTGGAATAAATATATATATTTTTTGTATTTAAAAATTAATGTTGGGGTCAAAATTAATAGATTTAGAATGGAAAGGGGTTAGAAGAAGGGGAAGGGGGAATTTAATGATTATCTTTTTTAGGAAGAAGAATCAATGACATTAGTAAGATTTACTCTACTAATTCCCTTTGAACATAAGAAAAGCCCCCCTTAAGAGAAAAGAAAAATAAATTAATTTTTATTCTTTTCTTTCAGAATTCTTCAAATTCCCCAATACCATTAAAAAGAAAATATTCAAATAATTCACAAAAATATTTTGGACAAGAAATTGGAGAATTATTAAATTGTCTTCAACAAAAAAATAAAAAAGAAGAAATAAATACAACAAAAATACTTCCTCAACAACCTAAACAATTAAATTATCAATTAAATAATAATTTAAAACAAAATTCTGAATTAATTGAACAACTTTTACAAGCCGCGAATTTTGCTAGAAATACTTTAGCTATTAAATTATTACAAAAAAATAATTTTTCTTCGTCACAACAATTAAATAATTTAAATTATTTAAAAGAATTTCAATTTATTTAAAAGTTCGGCTTTAATCTGTTGGAGGAGAAGGAGGAATGAGGGATTCCAAGAGTTTATTATAAAGTTTTGGGGATTTCTCCATACGCTAACCTAAAATCTCTTTTTATTTTTTAGTTAAGTCTAATTCCTCACTGCCAATTAAAAGCCGAACTTTAGTGGAATCTCTATAACGTTACCATTCAGGCCATAACTTCTTACCTATGCACTAAAAAGGGAAATGACGTAGGGAGGGGACGAAGTTATGGAGAGCTTCCACTTATTTCTTTTCAAAATTTATTTATAATTTAATTCTTAACCAGCTGATTGCCTGCCTATCCTTCAGCAATTTTTATTTGTTTATATTTTTAATTTGTCGATAATATTTCACTGCCATTCCTTTTTATAATTTATTATGCCTTTTTTTAATTTAAATATTTAATTTGCCAATTTTAATTTAATTTATTTTGTTTACCACTTTTATTTTATTTAAAAAACTTAGATAACCTCTTTCTTTCCTAAACATTCCCTTCAAAACTTTTAAATATAAACAAGCCCTTGTCTTTCAACAATTTTTTGAATTTTTTTTAATTTATAAGTAATTGGCCGAGCTAATGTGCAATTTATACATATATTTATTATTTTATTTGTATTTTCTCTGATAATTTTAATTAAATTATTTAAACATTCATAATTAAATATATTTATTTTTTTTGTCTCAACTAACCAGAATGGTTAAGTCTTTCAAACAATTAATTTAATAAACATTTTTTTCTCAAATAATTTATTTTTTCAATGTTAAATTAATTTTCTTAAATTCCATTTCTTAAAATTAATCTCTATTTTCCCTTTTTATTTTAAAATTTCTTATTGCCATTTATGTATTTTTACTTCTCTTTTAGTATTTAGTGTTCAAATTTTAAATTTTTTGTTTAAGCTTTTAAAGAACACAAAATACTTATTTTGATTATTTATTTTTTTTTTAAAATTTTTAAATGTGACAAATTGAGCAATAAAAATATTTTTTTGGGTAAACAAAGATTTGGAAAAATATATTCAATATTTAAAATTTTTTCCAAACTTCCAAATCAATTTAAACCCAAAAATTGTCAAAGTGTAACAAATAAATAAAATCAACAACAAAAGGCTAAAAACAAAAAAATCTTTTTTTCTTAATTAAAATAATTTAATTCTCTTTTTTCTTCTTTCCTTTCGTAATTGTTGGTTGTTCAGGCAAAGCATGATCATTTTGTTCTAATCCACGTTCAGCTGCCAACCATTCCATTTTTCGTTTATGTTGTTTAATTACTTGATCACTATATTCATCAATCATTTTTGAAGTTAAAATCCCATCTTCTGATGCATATGCAGATGCCTAAAAATTGAAAAAAATTATATTTAATTAAAATTATATATTCTTGCCTGCCATCCAAAAACTAATTTTGACAATTCTCTACCAGACATTCCTTTTGTTTTTTCAGCAATTTCTTTCATTTTTGGAATCCATTCAAAATTTCCAAGTTTAAGACGTTGCCGCCGTGATCCAGATGTTGCTGGGTCAGCAATATATTCTTTAAAATATTGAAGTAAAAGCCTTTCTCTTTCAACATCACCTTGAAATTTTTTTGATGAAGTAATTTTTGGTTAAAATAAGCACAAAAATTTATTGAGCATGAAAACTAGACAAGAAATTATTTAAAATTTTTGACACTAAATTTCGGAAAGATTTCTTGAACAAATTTATGGGTAATAGTCGGTTTCGTACCCCGCACTTTTTTCCTTACTAAAAGTATTAAAAATGGTCAGTCAGTCTTAGGTTATAGTACTCAGTCTTAGGTTATAGAACTCGTCGAGCTGTGTCGAATGACACCAAAATCAACCCCTGGTCTTAACTTTGGGCCGAGATACAAACAAAACCTTTGAAAGAGTAAGGTGTCTCACGACTACAATACGATTACTTTATGTCATAACTTTGTCAAATCTTGTTCAATTATGTTGATTTTGATGTCATTCGAATTAGCTCGACAAGCTTTTTCGAATGAGCTCATATTTTTTGCTTAAAAATGAGCTTGGTCCAAAAGAATGAGCTTGGTCCACCCTTTTATTTTCAAATTTCGGGGGTCTGTATCTCGGCCCAAAATTAAGACCAGGGGTTGATCTTGATGTCATTCGACACAGCTCGACGAGTTCTATAACCTAAGACTGACTGACCATTTTTTAATACTTTTAGAAAGGAAAAAAAGTGCGGGGTACGAAACCGACTATTACCAATTTATGTAATTAATTGAATTTAAGCAGATTTCCCATTTTTTGTTTCATTTCTAATTTAAACTAACCAGGCAAATCGAATTCAACAAGTTCATCAAGACGATCATTAACTGCCCAATCAAATTGTTCTGGCTGATTACTAGCAACAACTAACATAAACCTAACAAAAAACATTTTTCTCTTTAAAAACTTTTTTAGTTTCCTAATTACTTTCTTGATTGCTCTCCAGTTCTAAAAAGAAAAGCATTTAAAGTAGCTCTCATATCTTCACTTATTTGTTCTGTACTTCGTTTACGTAAAAATGCATCAGCTTCGTCAATAAATAAAACAAGGCCTTTTCTTGAAGTTTGAGCCCAATCAAAGATTTTATGTATTGCAGAAACACCATCTCGACCCATTGGTGCAACATCACCACCAGTCATTATTGCATAATCAAGTCCAGAATGACGTGCTAAACTCTAGAATAAAAAAAGTAAAGATGGCACCAAACATTTGTAAAATTAAAGAAAAAAGGAAAAATTAGAAAATAATGAAAATTTATGTAAGAGATAAGGATTCGGACTTCCTTTAGCGGATATAAGTACCAAAAATAACTGTAGGATGGAAAATTGAGCCGATAGATCAGCAAAAGAAAATTTTAATTGAATTTAAAATGTTAAACCCTACTTTTGCAAACATAGTTTTTCCTGTCCCAGGTGGTCCATGCAAAAGAACATTCCTGAATAGGCCATAATTTCGTTTAGTATTACTCGTTGTAATTGCTACATCACGTAATTGAGACTCCAATTTTGGCTTAAAAATTTAGATTAATTTTATCAAAAATTAACAAAAACATACACTTAAAATAATCCCTTTTAAAGGATCATCACCACGTCTAAAAATTTGTTTTAAAGCCGAATAAGGATGTTTTGCTACTTCAAAAGGTGTCATTCGAGAAGTTTCGCGAATTAAGGAAGGTTTTCCCAAACGAGCCTGAACATAACGAGCGACAACGTCTGTTCCTCTTTTGGCAGAATACCAACCTATAGCAAGAAGTGTGAGGCCACCAACCTAAATATTAATTATAATTTTAAAATTTGATTATTTTTAGTTATTATTACTCCTAGGATTTTTAAAACAAAATTTAAACAGAAAATCTTAAAATTATTCTACGATTAAACTTAAAGAGGGATATGTACGATATTAATGCTTAAAAAATTAAATCTTTTTAATTAAAAAATATACAGTTGTCGCAATTTTTGTCCTATCTCCAATAAATTCTTGAAAGCCAGCGCCAAGAACACCTCCCGCAGTTCTAATTTGTTCCATAATTGTCTTACGTCTTTCCTCTTCACTTGCACGCATCATCTCCAAATTAACGTCTCGATTTTCACGCGCAGATTTTGTTTTTGCTTTAACTTCAGTTTCAATGCGTTCTAAATCGAGTTTATGTCTGAGGCTGAGTTCGTGCTCAATTGTTGCTAAAAAAGATAAAAATAAATCAAAATATGAATAGTGACAAAGAGGTTTGGATAATAATTTCCTTAGCAAATAAATCCAGAATTTTATGAAAGCTATACCTAGGTAAATGAGGATGAAGTGATAAAACAATAAATTAGTTTTACGCAATTCAACTTGCTAAACCTAATAGAAAAAACAATTAAATTCAACTACCAGGATTTAAAAACAATTTTTAATTTAATCCAAAAGCAAACCTTTACGCATCGCTTCCTGTTTCTTAATTGATTCCTCCTGTCTTCTAAGTGACTCTTCTTGTAATCTAGCTTTAATAGCTGCATCTTCTTCTTGTCGTTTACGAGCCAATTGATCTTGATAATCAGCACGCTACAAAAAAAATAACAAAAAATAATTTTAAATTAATTTAAAAATAACCGCTCTGGAATGTTTTGTCTCTTCAATAAGTGTTTTTCGCCTCTCTTCTTCAGCTACTCGAATGTTTTCAGATTGTATTGAAGCCATACGCAATTCAATTTGCTAAATTTAAATTTTAAAATCTAAAACAATAAAAAAACCTTTTGTTGAAGTTCATATTCTTTTTGTTTTGATACCTCTTGCAATCGACTAAGTTCCAAAGCTTGTTTTGCATTTGAAGATTTTTCCAACGACTTTGCTGCCTGGGCCGCTCTTTCGAGAGCTGTCGAGTCAAAGGAAAAGGCGGTTTTTGCACCTATTTCTTGTTGCTGTTGAGCTGACCCGGCAGCTTGACTACGATTATCTAAAAATTGTTTAACTTACAAACATTCGATAATTAATAAACAAACAAACCATTTTCTAGAGAAGCACCATCTTGTGGAACAGAAACCTGTTGGGGTTGCTTAAATCCAAATATCCATGACATAGTGTCAAAGTTATTCTAAGAATAAATTAAAAATAAAATATATCTAAACAAAAATGAATTAAAGATTAATTAAAAATTATTAGATAATAGTTAAAAACAACAGATAATCTTTTATATTTTAATAAATAATTATTCAACAAATTATTTGTTTATATTTTTATCATTTAAAAGTAAAAATCCAATGAAATATGGACAGAAAATACAAATTTAAAATATTCCAACTAAGCAGGAGCCTTGTAAATAACCGCAATCATATATTCTTAAAATAAAAAAATATTTATTTTTTTCAGTTTTCAAAAAAACCTTTATCTGGGGCAACCAAAATTTCATTTTTCTTCGTTCGCAGACGTAAAAATGTCAAATCATTAGAAGCATCCATTTCTTTTACCGTATTTTTTGATTTATCACATAACTGATGAAGTAATAATGAATGTTGATTTGTAGTTTCATCATCCAAAGTTGAACGAATTGCTCTTCCTAAAAAATATTTTAGAATTATAATCTTTAAAATAACTCACCAATATTATCCATAATAATTACACCAACAACGCCTTTTTGTGATTGAATCCTTTTTATGGTTTCTTCAATATCAGAAGACATATTTTTCTTTAAAAATCAAGCAATTAAACAAAAACTGAAAGTGAAAGAAAAAATGTTACGCAGTTTAGGCAAACACCCCATTTATTCGCGGGACACACCCATTTATACGCAAGCCAAAAATAGGCCTATGTTACTGAAAGACCATGCGACCGTTGACTCCCGCGAAACGCGTGCCGCAAAACCCCTTGTGAATCGGTCTCGGGGTTGATTCCCAGTCTCGACTCTCGGCTCTTTTAACTCCCGACCATCACTATTGCAGGGACACAAATTTTCCAGAGAGGATACACAGTTTTACAATTTTGTTCAGAATCACCGAATTTAGCCTATCTTTGTATCATTCGAATGACCAGGGAAACAAACAAACAAGGGGGTCTAAACCAAACTATTACCCTAATCTACTTTTTTATTTTTTAACTACACAACTGTGTCAATCTTAAAAATCATTATTCTACAAAATAAACTTTAAATTGATCTAAAATCTATAATCCCTTCCTTATTATTGCCTTACCAAGCTTATACACCCTATATGTATTTTTGAATACTCAAAGCATAAATATAGTTTTTAAAATTTATCATCAAAATAAACCAAAATGAATAAAAAATTGCTAAACGTGAATAAAAATATTTTTTTGCTATTTTCTTTTAAATTTATCTTTATTTTCTTCTCCTCTATTTCCTTTCATTTACTAATTATTCTTTTATTTAAATTATTATTTTTGAGTTTTATTAGCGCAGCACTTAAAGGGTGTAATCTTTGTGTATGTCCAACAAAATCCTCATAATTTGGAGCTGTAAATCCACATTCTTCACAAACAAAAACTTTATTTCTTCTTTCTTTATAACCATAAGAATGACTTTGGCCATGTACTTTTCTTAAATGTGATTCTAAAGAACAACGTTGAGTAAATGATTTTTCACACAAATTACATTTATAAGGGCGGACACCTTTTAAATAGGAAAATTGAAAAAAATATTTCTTTTAAAATTAACCAGTATGTGTTCTTGTATGTCTTTTTAAATCAAAAGTATCATTAAACCCTTTCCCACAAAATGTACAAAGATAACGTTTGAGATCAGAATGACATTTTATATGTCTATTTAATAGCCTTTGTAAATGAAATTTCTTTTAAAAATTTAAAATTATTTTAAAATTTTAAATTAAAAAAACCTTTCCACACGTATGACAACTTAAAGAAGAATTATTAGATTTTGATTCACAAGAGATTTTACTGAAAAATAAACAATTATTTATTTTTAGTTTAAAAAATATACTTTCGAGGACTTTTTGGATTTTAAATTAGGAAAGCTATTAGGGGTTGAGGGCTAATGTTTATACATTAATTGTTGAATCTAATTGTTATTTATAGTTTAGTTTTCGGTTGTCTTATAAATTTTTAAGACAGTTAGGTTAGTATAATGAGTATTCTAAGACTACAATTCTAAGTCTACACGTTGAAAATAATGTAGAGGTAATAGTTTTTTGTTAAACTTACGTAATTGAAGGTTTAGAATTATTTAAATCCTCAAAGTTCTCCATCCGTACATTTTGAAGTAAAGGATTTTTAACACCATAACCTCCATTTACATACTCCCAATTACAAGTTGAAGCATTTTTTGCGGCAATGGCTGCTACATTTACTAAAGTTGTTTGTGGCAATAAAGGCAAATTCTAAATAAAGTAAATAAATATTTTTATAAATAAAGGAATTATATAAGATTTTGATTTAAAAGAGATAATGAATTGTTAAAAATAAAAAGTATTTAATTACTTAGAAGGATGAAATATTCAAATTTATCAAAAAAATATTTTTCTTAAAAAAGGAAGCAAATAATAATTTCTAAATTTTAATTAATTTACAGGAAATATGGCTGACGGTTGGGAAATACGTTGAATTTGTGGAATATTACTATCATTAAAAGAAGAATTTGTAGCTAATGATGAATCTGTTGGCGATAAACTATTAATTTCTTTATTTTTTGTTGGAGTTTGGGGTAATAAACGTTCAACAAAAAATGCTGAAGAAGATGGGGAAATAACTGGGGAATTTTTTAGATTTTCATTTTTTAATGTTTTTGTTGGCCCAATTGTAGATTTTAAGATTTCTGAATTTGTTGGTTTTAAAGGAGAATTTTGAAGTAAATTAATGGAAGAGGTATTTTCTGGTAATTGCAATGTTGGTGTTGTTGTTGATAATCCTTTAAAATAATATTTTTGTAAATTTTTGAGAAAAATTAATTTTATGATGAAAATCCAATACTTTGATAAGTGCTTCAAGTTTTAATTAAAAACTGGAATCCAAAAGGTATAGGTTTTATAAGGGGAATTAGAGTAGACAATCCGGCGCCGATTATTTGGCGTTAAGTATCATAAAGTTGAGAAAAATATTTTATTATGTAAATATACAGATTAAAAAACAAAATATTTCAAAAATATGTGACACGAGTTCCGAGAAGGGGTGTATTGAATTTTATTTATTTTTGTAGTTAGTTTAGAATTCCTTATCAATTTTTAATATTTGGGAAACATAGCCATTGGGTCTAAAACAATCAGTCAGTTTAATTAATTTTCGGCTAATTACAGCAATTTTTCAGAACTTTATAAATCCATCACTTACTCAAAAAACTAACAAAGAAGCTCAAAAAGAAAGGTTTAAAGCCCAAAAATGTTCGAAATCCAAAAACAAAATTTAATGGGGGGAGGGGCAAATAAATTAAAAAACCTTTTAAAGAAAGTAAAGAATAAATAAAATTTGTTTTGTTATTAATTTCATTTGTTGTTGAATTGTTATTAGAATATATTTGATTTAAAATTTTTATTATTTCTAAGGATTTTTGTGGAATATTATTTAAATTATTAATTATTTGTTGTTGTTTTGTTGGTGGTGGAAATATTAAATTATTATTTGTTGTTTGTAAAATAAATTGATGGGGAATTAAAGAATGTGGTGGAAATGGAAGGATTGGGGTTATTTGAGGGAACATTTTAAAATAATTACTAAAACTTTTAATAATTTTATTTTTAAAATTAAAAAAATTAAATTTGAAGAGTTAAAATTACCATAGAACGGAAAATAAAAAGATGGAAAAATGAGAGAAATACTTATATTTAACTGGAATAAATAAATAAAATAAAGTTGTTACCAGGCCTAAGTAAAAGAAAAAAAGAGGAGGGAAGGGAGGGAATTAACACATCTTTCTCTCAAATAATTTAGCGGCAGCCAATCAACGAAGAGAGAGAGGACCTTAAACACAGTTACACTATACGGCCTTTTCTTCTTCTACTTTACTCTTTTTTTTCAAACCTCTAACAAATAAAAAAATGACAAATTATCATATAAAAAATTTTTTCTTTATTTTTAAGTATTTTCGAAATATAAAGAAAAAATATTTAAATATATATACCTAAATTTTTACGAATAAATTTAATTAAAAAAGATATACATATCAAGTTTTTTAACATAAAAGATATTAAATAATATTTAATAGAAATAAAAAGATGGTTTGAAAGAAAGAAATCCTTCTTTTTCTTTAAAAAGACGGCCAAAATTAGAAAATAATTTTAAAAAATTGTGTGCATCAACCGGTAAGTCGCCAAAGTAATTTACTGTGTTGTGAAGAGAAGAAGAAGAAAATTAATAGAAATAATTACTTGTCTTCTTTTTCTTATTTTTATTTTAAAATTTCCGGAAAGGGGGGACTGGCACGATTTTATTTTTATTTTCTCGTGAAACTCTTTTCTTCTTCTTCTTCTTCTTTTTTCCCCTCTATAATCTTTAATTGCTCTACAGACTTTTCTTTTAAAAATAAGTTTCATGAGCACATTCCTTAACAAAAAATTATTTTTTTGTTTGATTATTTTCTTTTATTTTCAACAAAACTTCTTCCGCCTTTCAAGGATGAAATAACTTTCCTGAAAAGTAAAGGGAGGGAAGAGGAATGACAAAAAAAGGTGAGCGTAAATAGCCTCCTCCGCCTCTTTCTTCTTTTTTTCTTCACCTCAAGGTCGAGCATCTTCCTCCTTATTTTTCTGTTTTTAATGGCAGGAAGAGGAGAGGGAGGGAGAGGAGGGGAGGGGAGGAGGCCGTTTCAAGTGTAAAATGTTTTTGTGTGGAAACGGTATTGAAAAACTAGAAAATAAATAAACAAAAAAAGAATGAAAATATTAAAGAAAATAATATATAAATTATTTTAGAAAATTTTTAAAATAAAATAAAAAATTAATATTTAAACTACACACATAATTAATTCAAAAAAATATGTATTAATTACAAGCTATAAAATCAAGGTGGCGCCTTTATAAATAATTTTAGAAAATTTGTAGTAATTAGAGGAAAAATGTGAGGAATTTTAATTGACAAAAATAAAATAACAAAGTTTTTTTAAATATTTATGAGGTAAATAAAAAATAAATAGAATTAGAGATTTTTTCAATAATTTTAAGAAAAAAAAAGAAAATTAATTTCAGAAAATTTCGAATAACAAAAATTATTTTAACAATATTTATTTATTTATTTAAACAACATATATTTCCATGTTTTTCTTCTCTCATTCCTTTATTATTCAATAATTTCGGTTTTATTTAAAAGAAAAAATAAAGGAAGTTAATAAAAATATTTCGAGAAAATATTTCAAAAAAATCAGAAAAGAAAATACTTGAAAAGTATTTCCTTTAAAAAATTTTGTGAAAATAATTTTTAAGTAAAAAGCGGCAAAAAATAAAAAAATAATTTATTTTTAACCTTTTTACCACTCCTTTTACTTTCAAAATATATTCTTTACTTATTGGCACAAAAGAGGCAAAAACAAAAAAAAGTCAAGAGAACTAAAAACAAAAGAAATATTCTTTAAAAGAAAGTAAATAATTAAGATCAAAAAAAAAGAAGAAGAATTTAAGGGAGAGAAAATAAATATGTAATTAATTGAGGGGAGACTTTTAGTTAATATAAAAAAGGTCAAATAAATAATTTCAGGGGCAATAAAATAATTGTTCGCGCATTTTTAGAGGAAATTAAAGTTTTTTTGTTAATTTAAAAGAAAGAAATAATTTTTTTTTAACTTTAATTTTTTTTTCTTTTTAAACATCTTCCTTTCCTTCTCAATTTTTTAGTCTCAATTACTACTACTTTTCTTTTTATTTATTTTTAATCCTTAAAAATATTTTTTTCTTCCAAATTTAAGAAATCGCGCAACAACCAGCTAATAAATAAATAAATACAGCAATTATTTTTAAGTATTTGAGAAAAGGGGGCGGGCGGGAAAGAGACATACATTCAATTTATCCGTTGCAATGTAAAATATTTATATGTAGATAGTTGGAATATATAAAAACTGGTTAGTAAATAAATACAGTTTTTTTAGTAAATAAATATTTTTTTAAAGATTAAATAATTAGATTAACAAAATGACATTTTTAAATTAAATTTAGAGAGAGAAAATGAATATATGCTTTTTGTAAAAAAGAAGTAAAAGGATTTTCTTTTTAAAAAATTAAAAAGAAAATGTTTTTAAAAGAAAAAAGAATAAATTATTTGAATAAAAAGTTTAATTAAAAAATAGAGAAAATAAATATTTTTAAATATAAAAATAACAGAGAATAAAAATCGAGAAATAAATAAATTACGGTTGTCTGTGAGTAATAATAACAGAGAAAATATATAATGGTGAAGGAATGGCCGCGAATTCTGATTGGATATTTATTTTATAAAATTAATATGTAGGAAAAAATATATAAAATTGATTAATATAAAATTTAATATATGAAGAAATTACCTATTTATTCTTATTTTTAAATAATTAAAATTAATTAAATTAAATGTTAAAAACAATAAAGTAATGACTTTTCGTGTACCAGTAGTATCCACCCGTGCCAAATTTACAGCCCTAATTCCCCAAAAATTTTTTCAAAAATAAATTCACTTCTCTGTGTAAGGCCGGCAAATTCTATCCCTCCTCCCCAGCCTACTTGATAAATCAAAAAGAAAATACCAGTCGGGTGTAATAAAAGATTGGAAGGATAACAACAATCTTGATTTCCAGAGTCAATCCCCTTGCTGTGTTTTGAGATTTTTTAAATTAAATTAAATATTTTTTATTAAAATTCTGTCTGCCGCCTGAATGATTAAGGAGAAAAGCAATCAAGAGAATGGCAGAAAAAAAAAGAAAATAAAATTAATTAATTAAATAATTATTTAAATTAATTTGTGAAAACAATAAAAATAAACACAATTGAATAGAAAAAAAGAAGAAAACAATTAAAAAAGAATCGGCCAAATGGAACGGCTATGGGAATTTTTTGGAAAAGTGACCGGATGCTACAGAAAGAATTCAAACAGAAAATACTTATATTTATTTTTCTTTGACCGGTCATTCAATTCTTTATTTTTAATACTTTTATGGTCGGTGGATCTTGGGAAAATGATTTTTGGGATTTGAAAGAAAAATAAAAGAATTTGTGGTTAATGATAAAAATGTAGAGAGATTAGAAAAATAAAATAAACAAGTTGGTATTAAAAATATTTTTGGAAACAATTTTTGTTTATTTAATAGAAAGAAATCCTAATAAATCGAAAATTCGAAAGTCAGTACTATAAAATAAATTTAAAAAAAATCAAAAATATTTTAGATAAATTTGTGAAAAAAGAACTAAAAGGTTTTGAATAGAATTAACATGGAAAGAGATTTTCCTGAATTTTTTTCAATTAGTATTTAGTAGGGTTGTTTCTCGCCCCCGAAAGTCAGGGAATTTGAGACTTCCACCTCACTCCCGTTGCAGAATTTTCCCCGGTTTTCCTTGTAATTTTTATTAGCGGCATATTAATTAATTAATTAATGTACATTATTACTGCAGTAATTTTCGAATATTTTCGTTACGGTTAGGATATCCGGAGAGATTTTCCATGAACCGATATGATTAAATAAATTAGGTATAAATAAGGCTAAAACTAATATACTAAATATTTTTATCAAAAATTAAATAAAATAATTAGAGTATGTTTGAAAAGAATTTAAAGAAATTTTTTTGAAAAATAAATATGTATTAAAACAATAAAATGTTAAATTTCTTCCTTATTTTTATTTGGATCGAAAAAGTCATACATAATGCTGTCTCATTATTTTCGCGCATCCTTACAAAAAATTGAAATAAGAAAAGACTAAAAAAGCCGCAAAGAATAAAAAAATTAAAGAAAAGAACCTCTAGTATTTTTATTTCTTTTAAGAAATTCCGGCGGACGTTCTCTTCTTTAAAACCTCATTCAAAGTAATAATTATACTTATAGATGTTGTTAGTAGTCTACATTTTTGGATATTAATGGGGGGACTTTTCTTAAAATTTCATGTATTTTGATAAGTTGTCATAGATAAATGTAGAATGGACGTTAAATGTTTGATAAGAATAGTTAATATAAAAGCCTAGCTTCGCCAAAATCCTCAACAACACTACAAAATCCAAAAATCTTCATCGTCCTTCCCAAACTCTTCACATCTCTACAAACAAAAATGGGGTTCTTGATGTACATCATCTTTGCTCTGATCTTCGGCGCTGCTGGATTTGTGAGTTTTTAGTTATTTAATCTAATTTGTCTTCGTTAATTAAAATAAATAATTTTTGTTTTTTCTTCTTCAGGCCTTAAGCGAGTTTCTGAACAAGAAGAAAGCTGCGGGTGGAGCAGGAGCTGGACCGGATGCGGGATCTGGACCGAGCCCAGCGAAGGGTGCTAAGGGAGGCAAAGGAGGCAAGTCCGCTAAGACGCGATCAGCGGAGACCGCAGCAAGTCTCGGCAGCAAGAAGGGAAAGAAGAAATGAAGGAAAGAATTGAAGAAGATTGTGATAATATATTGTATTGTAAGGATTTTGGCTGAATAATTAATTGTCTCTCATTGTATATCTTCCTTCCCCTATATTCTATTGTTGGTGTTTGTATATATTTTTTGTTTATTGTATTGTATGTATAGTGATAGTAAATCCGGTATAAATATAATTATTAAACTTAATAGTCATTCCATCTTCAAGCCGTCGGAGTATCAGAATGAAAAATAAATTAGATAAAAATGTTAAACTGATTTGGACTAAATATATAAAGTAGTTTTAGATATGCGGAGAAAAGACTGGGAGTTCTAAATCGGAAGTAAATAAATGTTTAAGCCCTTTTCATTAATTCCATTGCTTCTCATAAACAATTGTAGTCATTTCCGTTGAGCAGAATCAAAGCAGCGATCATTTAACAAAAAAAAACTTTTAAGCAAGCAAAAAAGCTTTTCAACCGCATTTGTTATCTTTGAATAGATCTATGAAAATATATTTTTCTAAACTTAAAAAGGCGGTATTTAGGAAAAATAAAACATGGAATTTTAATTTTAAAAATTTGCTAAAATAAGTACGTACACGAAAGGGATTATTCATTAAGATTTAGAAATCTTTGTAGATGAATAACTAATTTAAAGCTGAAGAGAAATTAGTATTTAACTTTTTAAAATTCACACGCTTGTAAATTACATTATAAATATACACAAATGGTTGCAATGAAAGGCAAAGTATTATTTTTGTGTAAACTTTCATGGCGCCAAACGGTTGTTCTTAAGTGGCAATGAAAATCTCAACAAAATCAACACCGGAACCGTTTCGCCCCATTCACCAATGTTAAAATAAAAACGGTGAATATAAACGGAGCAGATAGGGAAAATGACAAAAGAATTACTATAAGTTTGTTTTGGAAATATTCAACCTCCTCCCTCTGTATAACGGATAATCCTCCGGAAGGCTTTAAAAAACGTCATTTAAAACCAATATATTTTCCCTCTAAAATAGAATTATTATTTTTTGGATAATTTGTTGATTCTAACAAAAAATAACAAAAATCCGTTTAAAAATATTTGATCAAAACAATAAACGAATTAAAAAAAAGAAATGGAGAAAGCAAAACCTAAAACATTAAAATAGATAAACGCAACAATAAAACAATTTTTGTGAATAAACAAAAATGTGTGTAAAACATGAATTATTATTTGATAAAACTTTTAAGTATTTTTTCAGGTGAAAAAGAAAATTTTGAAGATCCTCCACCTCCTCCTTCTTCACTTTTATCACTAGATGTGCTTCCTCCTTCAGTACTTCTTTCAGTATCCATTCCATCAACTGATCCTGAACGACCTGATTCATTTCTAGCAATTTCCATTAACAACTGTTTTTCTTTTGACGATAATTTCCTAAAGAAAATTTTTTAAAAAATTAAAAAAAAATATTTGAAATTTAATTAAAAATCAGGTAATACATTATTTTAAATTTATTTCTTTCAATTATTTTCGTTGCTTAAAACTAAGTATATATGCATATATTATTAAAATAAGTGTCAAGGAATTTATAATATAAAAATAATTATCTATAAAAAATCTTCCCCACTTGGGCATTCCAATTTTGATATTCAAAATTTGATCTCCATAACCAGGCTGATCAAGCCGTTTAATTCCCTTCCCTTTAAGGCACATTTGTGTATGAGAACTAGTACAAGCCGGAATATGCACTTTCGATGTCCCAACAATTCCAGGCACGTCGATAGTACCACCTAATGCTGCCTGAGTAAAAGTTATCTCAACATCAGTAAAAATGTTTTCACTTTCACGTCGATGTATTCGTGAAGGTGAAACGTTGACAACAACATAAATTGTTGACTGAAAGAATAGAAATTTAAAATTAATTTTACAAAAATTATTTTTTTACCCTTCCAACTTGTGTACGCAAAATCTGACCACTATCAATCCCAGCGGGTATATCAATTGTAAAAGCTTTTTGCTGAACAGAATGGCCATGCCCCTCACATTCAATACAAGGATTTTTATTATAAGATCCATGTCCACCACAACGAGAGCTTAATTATAATTTGTGCTTTTATTTGTCGATATATAGATACCAAGTTGTTTGAATGAAATATCCTTGTGTATGTTGAGTTACCATTCCAGTACCATTACAATAAGGACAAGAAACCTTAAAATAATTTTGAATTGAAAAATACGAAGCTTTATTTTTCCATTAATTCTAAAGCACACAACCGGTTAATTTTAAGCGGTTCGGAGTTAACATTACACAATCTTCTACTCACAAAATTTCCAATATTGTAATTTAATTTTCTTTCACCCCTTATATTAAAATGCTTAAGATGAAAACCTTTTTATACGGCGGCTCAACTCCCGTTCCTTTACACGCGCCACAAGCGTCAACAGTATTTATTCTCAAATCTTTACGAACACCTCTACACGCTTCCTCAAATGTGATATTAACTAAAAGTATTATCTTTGAAAATTGGGGGAAATATATTTATGAACCTGCAGCTTCCTGTGCCGCATCAAAGCCGTAACCACTTTCAGCAAATTGACCGCGTGCATTAGTAGAGAATCCACCTTTCCCAAAAGGATCAAAATCTCTGAAGATTTCACGAAATCTTTAAAAAAATATATTAAAATTAAAGACAAAATAAAAACATTTGTTCAGCCGAACGCCCTGAACGAAATTCCCAACTCCCGCCAAATCCTCCTTGGCCAGGACTGCCACCAGCGCCCGCCCGGGGTCCACCAGAACCTGGTGAACCAAAATTGTCATATTCAGAACGCCGCTTCGAATCGCTCAAAACCTGAATAAAGATTCGCTTTATAATTATAGTTAACCGCCATCAGAAAACAATTTTAAAATCAAATTTTAAAAACCAACCTCATATGCTTCTGAAAGCTCTTGAAATTTTTCACTAGCACCTTTTTCTTTGTTAACGTCTGGGTGGTACTTCTTTGCCAACTGAAAAACATATAACAATTCTATTCCGATTTAAAAAAATTTTTTTAAATTTAAACCTGGTAATAAGCCTTTTTAACTTCAGAATCACTTGCTGATTTAGGAACACCAAGTATTTTATAATAATCTTTCAAACGATTAAAAGAATGAAGAAACCGGCGAGAGATGAGCATCTCAAAGAAATGAAATATCTAATTAAACAATAAATAAAAAATATAAAAGTAAATAAAAACATTTGCATGAATTAATATAAGTAATTCTAGTATTTTTATAAAATAGATAAGTGTAAAGCAATAAAATGGGACAATTTAAATGTATAAGAATAGCAATATATAAGAATAGCAAACTATACGTATAATTAAAAAAATGATTTTACACGGTTTTAAGAATTTTAGAAAATGAGACTAACCATCGGGAAAGGTCACAAAAATGGAGACAAACCGTGGCACTCTAATGCACCGCAGGAATCTCTGAATCACAATCAAGGGTCGATGCTCGTCGACGAGCCGAATCAAACCATTTAGGGCGCCCGGATTCAAATTTAAAAAAAGTTCATCCATGCGGTGCAATGGGCTCGCGATAATTGGTCTACTCCTTAAAATTACGCAAAGGGTAATCGCCAGAATAATTTTATAAATAAAATTAAAATTTCCCAAAGTATCATAAATAGGGTTGGGCAAAAACAAAAATCTTTTTATTGCATAAGTTTATCCTTTTTAATATCCTTTCGTTAACTAATAAAGTAAAATTTATGGATTGACCCTTAACCTTAAAAATCTGGCGACAAACCTTTATAAGGCAAATATTTTTTCATGTTAGTATGGAATGAAATGAGCAGCAAAAAATTATAGAGAAATTTGAGGAAATGGGATATTTACACATCTTAAATTTAATAAAATAACTTTTTATATCACATCGCATCAAAGTGAAATCGATGAGTTTGAGCTTGTCTTTCCTTTTTATCTTGTTGTCGCTCACGCAGATGTAGAGCGGCAATTAAAACTAGTAAAATGATGCACATAGAAACCATAACTAATCTAAAAATATTCATTTTAGTTCTAACATTTTTAATTAAAAAACCAACATAGAAAGAATAATTAAACGCGAAGGAGTAACATAAAGTCGACTTGTCCAATTTGCGCTTCTGTCCTGTAGTCCAGGGGGAATCACAATAACTCGAGAATTAGGCACAATTTGTCTAATGAAGTCCTTCTGTAGTTTGCCTAATTCTGGCCATCGAGGACCACCTAAATGAACTTCTTCAACAAAATTAGGTGAACGGCTAAGGCCAAAAAGCACAAAAGGATTGTGTAAGATGCGGTGAGATGTTTGAGGAATTTGACATTGAAGAGCATTACGCATCCCTTGTTCGATTAAACCTTGGCCAGAGTCAGCCATTCGAATACTTACACAAGCACCTTGCCAAGCAATTCCACTACCTTTGAATAAAACAAAGCTACGAATAGAACTTTCTATTAAAATAAACCAATTTTCACTCGTCTAGATGATTCAGTTTCGGGATCACAGCATTGTCCGGAAGAGCATTCAGGACCAGTGAAAATTTGTACTTTCAAGAAAGTTGTATCGCCTTTATCGTCACATTTGATAAAATTGATCATTGGCCCATTAGGTCCCTCATATTCGTACATAATATCCAAATTTCCATCTTCTTTTAAATCAAAAAATGCAGATAGCCGAACATTTTGTACATCTTTTTGAAGAATTCTTTGTGGCTTTTTTGAAAGTTCATATTTTCTTTTAAAAAATTACAAGAACATCTTAAATTAATAATTGAAATAAAACCTATTAAAATTTGCAGCTGTATTAGTGTCGATAACGTTCTCCAAAATCAGAGGTACTTTCATTCCTCCAGATAGTGAAATTGTTGCAATTAAATCAGGAAACCCATTTTGAGAAAAATCGCCAATGCGGAAAAGCACACGTGTATCTCCATCTACTTCTGGATAAATGGTCGCTTTCTAAATAAAAACAATGATAATGCTAGGAATTGCTGAAAACCTGATTTCCAAAGTCTAAAGCGATTGTCCGCCACTGTGCTTTGTTAAGTGTTTCATTAAATTTATAACACCAAATAGTAGAGACTGAAGTGCATTCTTTACTGTCACATATGGGAACAAGAATTTCCTGGAAACCATCAGAGTCAACGTCGGCAACTATTGGACTTGCTAAATATTGTGACTTTTCTGTATTTGGAAGGTCAACAGTAAGTTCATTATTTAATTCCCATTTAAAATGATCACTTAAAAATTTAATTTAAAAAATATTTTGAATAAAAATTATTTACCTATCAGTAAACTCCTTGTATTTCCAAACAACTAAACGTTTCTTCTGTCCACTTGAATTATTTTCTTCTTGATCAACAAAAATTAATTCAGCGGACAGATCTCTGTCCAAATCAGTGAAAATTGGTGAAAACCCAGTAAAGACTTGTCTTGGGACAGGAAAGTTTTGTTTACATATTTTCAAATCAAATCCATGAACATCTTCTTGAAAATTTCCAGCAAGACAAACAAAAGAACTTTCAGAATTTGAAGCGGCATTTTTGTCAGAATTTTCAATTATTGCTTGAAATCCAATAATATCAGTAATTCCATCTCCATTTATGTCAACAAGACTTGGGTGATCAATAAATTGATAAGGAGTACAAATATCAGATTTTGAAGAATCAGTAGTTTTAAAGCATAAAGGTAGTTCAACAAAATTGTCATTTCGTCCATTCAAATAAACTTTTGCTTGGTAACGAGTTGGAGGACGAGGGGAGAAAACGCTTGCAATTTTGTTGACAAAACTGGCACTTGTATCATCGATTTTCTGTAAAAAATAAAGTTACAAAACAACACAGCAAAAAACTTTATTTGGGCCAATCATAGGGTTCGAATTACTAATAAAAGGTTAATAAACTATCACAAAATAACTAGAAAAAAATAAACCCTAATAGAAAAATCAAAAATATAAAAGACATACCGAAACAATAAACAAGTCTGGACAAGAATCTCCGTTAAAATCTCCAACATTACAAAAAACATCATTTCCATCTTTCCCCAAATCAATATGCTGTGTTCCATTTCGAAATTCTGCTCCCTCTGATTGTAAATAGACGACTAATTTATTTTGACTTCCAGTGCGTTGTTGTACAATTAAATCAGTATTTCCGTCTTTATTCATATCTCCAATACCACAAATTCGACCATTAAGAGGGTCAATTGGTTTGTCATCTCCAATGTTAACAATTGAACAGTGTGAAATCCTCATTAAAATAAGAACAAAAATAGATTGCCAAAATCGCATTTTTGATCTCTTTTTTTGGGATTTTTGAATGTTGTGACTTATACTAGGTTTTTTGTTTTTGGACCGATTAGGTCATGTGAGGTGTCATTCGAAAGAGCTTCGAAAACTGAATCGAACTAGGGGTGGGAGAAGTTGGTCCGACAATCAGGGGCCGAGTTACAGACCCCTGAAGTTTGAAAAAGAGAAGCTCATTTTGGGAAAAAAATTCGAAAATGCAAATAATAGCTCATTCGAAAGAGCTCGTCGAGCTGAGTCGAATGACACCAAAATCAGCTCGATTGGATGATTCTGAGCCAAGATAAACAGGTTCAAAATGGTCAACATAAACCTATGGGTCGTCGGCGAGGCGCTTGTGCAAAACCCCGCGCTTCGCGCGGGGTTTTGCGGCACGCGCCTCGCGGGGAGTCTACGGGCGATGGGTCTGGGCTCGTAACATAAACCTATTCCTATCTCCCTTGTTCTGGACGTACTTGGGGCCTCCGTAGCAGCAAAATCCTCAACAATGACCATAGGTAAGGAGCTAAAACAAACGATCATAACTTTCTCAAATCAAGTCGGATTTCGGTGATTTTGGTGTCATTCGACTCAGCTCGACGAGCTCTTTCGAATGAGCTATTATTTGCATTTTCGAATTTTTTTTCCAAAATGAGCTTACTCCCCCCTTCTCTTTTTCAAACTTCAGGGGTCTGTAACTCGGCCCCTGATTGTCGTACCAACTTCTCCCACCCCTAGTTCGATTCAGTTTTCGAAGTTCTTTCGAATGACACCTCACTTGACCTAATCGGTCCAAAAACAAAAAACCTAGTATAAGTCACAATACCCGGATTTTTATCTAAAATTATACAATAAAAATTGATAAAGAAATATAAAATATTTAAATGTCACAAAAACATTCAAAATTAACAATTTTTTGAAATATTTTTATTCAAAAAGACAATAAATTGGTCTATAACAAAAGAAAAAACTCAAAAATAACCTTAAATCATTAAAACTAGTGTTGCAGCCCGACACCAAGTAACCCAAACAAAAAAGAAATTCTAGCTCATTGGCCATCTACACATCCAACTAGGCGAATTTCATCCAATATAATCAAATCCAAAATAAAAATTCTTTGATCTAACGCTCTATATTTCCATAATTGAGCGACAAAAAAATGAATTTTTGGCCGAATAATTTGAGTTAACATTTTGTCAAACTCCGACTTTCAACCCCTAAGGGTCAGGCTGCAACCTTATCTAAAACAATTTCTATCTAAATATCTTTAACAAATGCCAGTAAACGTTCCTTCAATTTAGTCAAATCATTCGTACTTTCCTCAAAACATTTAACAGCACATTTAGTAAAACCATCATCAAATTCCTTTTTCTCTGAAGGATTCAATTTAACATAATCACGATTATATTTCTTTCGCTCCTTTTCTTGACTAAAAATAAACGTTAAAATTAATTTTTAAAAATTAGACTACATTTAACAAATTTAAATAAAAATAATTAAATTTGGAATTGAAAATTATATTAGATGAACAGAATAATTGAAGTTAAAAAGAAATTTCCAATTAATAAAAATTCAGAAGCAAAAAAGTTAACAATGTTATTAACTAACAATAAGTAAAAATAAAATTAACCCAAATGAATAGTTTTATTTTATCTCGGTAACTTTTACCACTTATTTTAATCAAAAGAAATAATATTTTATTAAAATTACCATGACATAATTCCTCTGGCCAAATGATTCTAAAAATCATTTAAAATTAAGTAAAATTATTTAAAAATAAAGGCAAACATTCATAGCCTCAGATTCCTGATCAAATTTGTCAAAAACTTTACGAAGCTTATCCTGACATCGTTCAGAACATTTAGCAACTTCTTTTTGATTAATCAAATTTTTACAACAATCTGCTGCACATAAATAACTTTGCCGTTGAATATCTCGAATATATCTAAATTAAATAATAAAAAAAATAAAATTATAAAAAAACACAAACTTTTTGTATATATCACTATACATAACTTCTAACGATTCTTTTAAATGATCTTCAGCCACATTCATTTCATTCAGATTTGGATCCATTCCGGCAGTCAACTTTAATCGAAATTAAGTAAATTTATAAAAACATTGTAAAATAAGAATTATCAATAAAACTACAAATTAATCGGGTACAGCCCGAAATGTCGCGGGCCAAAATGTCGCGGCCGAAATGTCGCGACCGAAATGTCGCGGGCCAAAATGTCGCGAGGCCGAAATGTCGCCGGCCGAATTGTCGCCAAGCTTTTTAATTAAATATTCAGATTTATAATCAATTAGAATGGTCCCAACGACCATCAATGGGACCATACTGAATTATAAAACAAATTTTACAAAAAAATTTTCCAAAATTAAAAAACCGGCCTAACTACAGTTTCCGTAACAGACTCAAAATTGGACAATTTATATATCATTCGAACGGGCTCGTCGAGCTGAGTTGAATGACACAAAAATCAGCTCGATTGGATGATTCTGAACAAAGTTATGACCAACTGAATCGTCGCTGGAAAAACTGTTTTTGTGCTGCTACGGAGGGTAGGCCGGGCATGGTCTTCGCTACACGATGGCCGTGCTTCGCTGCGGTCGTGCTCGCTTCGCTCGCGGCGACCGTAGCGAAGCGGCGGCCGTCGTTCCGCTCGACATGCCCGGCTTCCTCCGCAGCGGCAAAAACTTTTTTCCGCGTAGACCTTGTGGAAGGGGGTGTTAATTATAAGCTTGGCGACAATTCGGCCGGCGACATTTCGGCCTCGCGACATTTTGGCCCGCGACATTTCGGTCGCGACATTTCGGCCGCGACATTTTGGCCCGCGACATTTCGGGCGTGTCCCAAATTAATCATCGACACTTTGACAAGCCTAGAAAACAAGAGATAATAAGAAGTAGGAAGAGAAAGATTTAAAAATGGGATCAAATGTCATTTTAATCGGCCATTTCAACGCGGAAGGTACTTCGCATGTTTCGTATGCTTTACTATCCAACTTAATTCACAAAAAAGTCCAGTCAATTTTTTCATTTTATATTATACAAAAATTTATCACACAAACTTATCACATAAATACAATATAAAAAACAATAGATCCTAACAATTTATAATATCTTAATTTGAGGAGAAAAACTTAACTCGATATTCCTCACGAGAATTTAGATAAGAACAAAAATAGCAACAACAATAACAACAGCAACAACTTAATATCGTTAGAATAATAGACACAATTCCAAAAACTTTCCAAAATTCATGGCCACTTTCCGATTCAACCAATGCCGCTTTACAGTCCCTTTCTCCTTTTGAAATATTCCCAACCAAGTCGAGTTCACGCTTTAACAATTCATAACATTCATGTTGAGCACACTAAAATAAATTTGATTTATTTTTTTTGTCTATCTTTTAAAACTTACGAGATTAATGACACTCCCATTCCCTGTTTTTAAAGGTTTTCCGACCAGATTTGAATTGACGTCTATTATGGAAGATTCTGTTGTTGCATTAATTGTCGCTTCATTTGCGGTTGTTGTTGACACAAATACAAACAAAAAGAAAAAGATGAGAAGTCCCATAATTTTCTACAAAAATTTGAATTTTGTTTTACTAATTAGTCTTTAAATAGTAAAAGAAAATGGTAAATACAGTATATTATTTAATTAGAGTGCAGCAAAATCGCATTCCCGGGATCCCGTAACTGGATTTTTTCAACATTTCGTACGGGACGGGATCCCGCGGGATTAAACCCGTAAATCCCAGTAACCCCATTTACAAATCTACCGGGATCCCGCCGAGTTTCCGTGAGGAAATTTTTTTACTTCCCTCCTTATTGTTAAAATTATAACTCTTTATAATTTATATTAAGCAACTTGTATTTAATCATCCTTCTACAATTATCTACAAATTACTTTTATCTGACGAAGAGATCTATATCAGAAGAAGAAACAAATCACATCTAGTACCTCAAGAATGGTTTAATCCTTAGGAACATGATTTGTCTTAATTAATTTTAAAATGTAAATTAGTATATTATTTAAATTTTTCTCTTTAATTATTTTCACAATTTATTGGTCTTTTGGGTTATAAAAATTAATTTAAAATTTTCCTCTTTTTTACTCAAATTAAAATAAAATGCCATTCATTCTGTTTCTGCTTATTCTAGTTTGTAAGCATTAAATATATGTATATGTGTATGCTATAAAAAATAGATAAATACTTCCATATAGAGAAAAATATATTTTTGGTTATTTTACTTGAAAATTCTTTTCTATTTTCATTTATTTAAAGCCAAGAAAATAGACAAAAATGAAAATGAAAGGAAATATATATTGTGTATTTTGGAAAGGGAAGAAAAAAATGCCGGCTGTCTGCCTTTAAAGGCTGGTTATTTGTTTTTGTATATATAAAATTAGCTAAACAACATTCTCTATTTAATTATATTTATTATTTTATTCATGTTCCTTTAATGAAGTTTTTTCTGAATATTTTTCTCTCTTGATTCTCCAATAAAGTACCTAAATTAATCTAAATAATAAAATATACAGAGAATTATATCATAATTAATTTAAGTAGATCCATTTAATATTTTTTTCATTTTTGAATCTACCATCATTCAACTAAGCTCGTGACAAATGAATAAATCACATCTAGGACCTCAATGCTAACAAACTAGAACAGGGTTTCTATATCTGCGGATTTTTCCTCATTTTGTGGTTTTTTGATAGGACGATGAGGATTATTTTTAACAAAAAATATACATATTGTATAAAGTGATTTTAATTCAATTTTTGATATAGAATACGGATTTTTTAGATCAAAATTGCGGATTTCTAAAAATTCGAGATCGAAACCCTGAACTAGAATAAGACCCATATTTAAATAATTTTCGGATTTTAAAAAAAATTAATATTTGTATTTTTATATTTTCTTTTAAATTATTTTATTAATTTTTGTTTGTTTAACATTTATGTATTTTTTATTTGAAAGAAAAATGTTCTAATTCTTTATTCTCAATTTATATTTTTTCATTTCCACGTTTTATATAAATTCAATTTAATTCAATTCAATTTTTTAAATAAAGGATCAAAAAATAGTTTTAAATATTTAAATGTAAATATTTTACATAAAGTACTTTTTTTATTTATTTAAAATTATTTTAAAAAATAAAATGGGAGACAAAGCAATTTTAACTGAAGTATTAGAAGCATCTAAACTTACTGACACATATTCTAGTTTAACAGCTTCAAATATCATTGATCAGTAAAGTTTTTTTCTAATTTTAAATTTCTACATATTTCCTTTCCTTCTCCCTTCAATAAGCTTACGAAAAATAATTGGGAATTTGCAAAGTCCTTATAATTCAGACCCAAATTTTTAGTCTTTAATTTTGTAAAGCTTCCTCAAAGAGTTCTCTCACATACTTAACTAAATAAATCCAAAATTAATTAAGGTTAAAAGAAATAAAAAGTGGCTCCTCTCATTTAACAACCTCTGTACATTATGAAGGTTTAGATGGTTCAAACAGTCAAGGAGGAGGAAACACGAGCAATGTAAATGTAAATATTGAAAGACAAAATAATCAGAAAAAAGAAGTAACAACAAATGGAGTTCCTGATGTATATACTGTAGATGATGCTGTTGAATTTCTTGGTTTTGGACGTTTTCAAATTTTATTAGCATTTTTAACTGGATTAGCTTGGATGGCAGATGCAATGGAAATTATGATTTTATCAATTCTTTCTCCATCACTTTATTGTGAATGGGCAATTACTCCAATGCAGCAAGTATTGAATTTTAAATGTTTGGAATAAAATATAAAATTAATGCCATAAAATTTATTTTCTATTTAGTAGATTATATTTAGAATACCTAATCAATTTCTCAATTATCCTTATCCCTCTTTTTATTTAAAATAATTAATTTGAAAAAAGGCATTAATAACAACTTGTGTTTTCTCTGGAATGATGCTTTCTTCCACAGCCTGGGGTAAATTTTGTGATCGTTTTGGTCGTCGTAAAGGTCTTTTATCTGCTGCACTTCTCACATTTGCCATGGGTGTTCTCTCAGCAGCAGCCCCAAATTTTCATTTATTTTTAGTACTTAGAGGACTTACTGGAGTTGGAATTGGAGGAATTCCACAAGCGTAATAATTGTTTGAAAATAAAATAATTCTCTTCTCAAGTGTTACTTTATTTGCCGAATTTTTACCTTTGGCACAAAGAGCAAAATGTGTTGTATTTATTGAATCATTTTGGGCAATTGGGGCCTCTTTTGAGGCTATTTTAGCATTTTTTGTTATGTCAACAGGTTGGGGATGGCGGTGGCTTTTATTGTTAAGTTCTTTACCTTTGGCACTTTTTTCTATTTCTTGCCTTGTAAGTTAGAATTTTAGAAGAAATTGTTTTAAATTTTTAAAAAAGTGGTTACCAGAAAGTGCTCGTTATCTTGTAGCGGCTGGCAGGCCAGATTTAGCAATTTCAAGTTTACAAAGAATTGCCCAATTAAATGGACGTTCTTTGCCTCCTGGAAGGTTAATTGAAGGTAATAAAGCAACAATAAATGGACGGGGAAAATTACTTGATCTATTTTCACCAACGCTTGCTGGAACAACTTTTAGGCTTTGGATATTGTGGACAGTTAATGCTTTTTGTTATTATGGTTAATTTAATTTATTATCATACATATAATGTTAAATTTTAAAATAAAATAAAATACTCAACAAATTTTGGAATTTTTAAAAAATATTGAAAACGCTCAAACTGCTAATTTTTCAAAATTTTAAAACACGCCAAACGCCAAAAATTTAAGAAATTTAACCATGGCCGGGCGAACCCCTGCTGATGAAGTTCTGTCACTCAAGTTATTTCTATCTGCTTCGCATGCCACATTAGCTTAGTGAAAGCTCATCCTCCTATTTATACAATTATCAAAGTTGGTGACAAGAGTTAGAATATTCTAAATTGAATTTAAAACTCTTTAATTACATCTAAAAAATGAGGGAATTCTGTCACCATCCTCTTATTCTTTTATCCCATTTAGGTATTGTTCTGCTAACAACTGTACTTTTCCAATCTGGGGATGAATGTCATGGCGGAATATCAAAACAAATAAATAACTCATTAAATAATGAAATAGTAACAGAAACCCCAATAATTTTAGAATGTAAACCTCTTCTTAAAAAAGATTATATTGACTTGGTAATTATTTAAATTAATCAAAATTTATTAAATTTAAATAAAAGATATCAACAACTTTCTCAGAATTTCCGGGTTTAATTTTAACTGCTATGTTAATTGAATGGTTAGGAAGGAAAAGAACAATGGCTATGGAATTTGGTGTTTTTGCTTTATTTTCTTTTCTTTTAATTTTTTGTGTTAAAAGGTTTTTTTGGTAGTAGTAAAAAGACAAAAATAATTTTTTTAAAAAAAGATATTGGTTAACTACTTTTATTTTTATTTCTCGTGCATTTATTTCTGGTGCTTTTCAATGTGTTTATGTTTACACCCCAGAAGTATATCCAACAACCCTCAGAGCTTTAGGCCTTGGAGCTAGTAGTTCTATGGCTCGGCTTGGAGCTATAGGTAAAGAAAAGATGGAAATTTAATTTTTTTTTATTTAAAATTTTAGTAACTCCTTTTATTGCACAAGTTGCTTCTGGGGATTCTTTGTTGATTCCTATTATGTAAGGAGTTTAAATAATTGAGTCCAAATATGTATATTTTTAATTTTTAAAGAACATATAGTTGTGCATCCATAATTGGTTTAGTAACAGCACTTTCTTTGCCAATAGAAACTAAAGGAAGGCAAATGATGGTAATTAATATTTAAATTAAATTAATTTATAATTAATTTAATTTTATAGGAAACACATTAAAAGACGGAAAAAAAGAAATGACAGATTTTTAAAATAAAAGAAGTTAACAAATTTAATTTTTAAAATTGTTCTGTTTCTTCAGTATATTTAACTAACCAATCAGAAATAAATCCGATTGGATTGGCAGGACGTCGAAGAAGTACCTTAAAATTAAAAATAAATTTTTTAAAATAATTATAACACCTCTGCCAATGCTTTGGTTAAAACAGGTGCTACGGTACGTGCCAAATAAAGACCGTTATCACTTCTGAAAAGTCCAAATATTTTTTAAACTTTGATTCAATTTTACGTAGGCATTCCCAATCTTTCATGTAATAAATGTTCAAATCTATTCTTCTCAGCATCTTCTCCATCATCAATTCCATCTCCGTCCCCATTTCCATCAAATTCTATCATTTCCCCTTCATCATCAATATATTCTCTACCTCCACCTTTTTCTAATCCTTTCCTGCCTGTATCAACACCAGAAGAATGCAAAGAAAGTAAATCGGCTGATTCGCTCGGACTGTCAGGGAAGTCGCCGTGTTGCTGTTTAAATTCTTCATTGTAATTTTTCTTTAAATCTTTACTCACCACAGATTTGGAGAGTAAAGCATCTGCACCCAATTCTTCCACATCACGTTCTTTGAGCAATTTTAGATCAAAAACAGCATTCCGACGGTAATAGTCAGGTGTTCGACCCTCCTAAAAAGAATTTTGTTAGAAAGCTCCATAAGGATTTCATCGTCAATTTATTAGGACAAGCAATAAAAAAGAGGGATTACCTTCCTAACATCCCAGTATATATTGGGCCTGGAACTGGGGTTCCCAGAAACAAGATAACATACTTCATTCGGTTAATTGACCCCTCCAGCAGTAGAAACTTACATTATCAACAGCCATAGGATCAGCACCTGCTTTACCTAAAATTTTCAAATAATGCCCTCCATCACGTGCAGCTGCTGCATAATGCATTGCTGTCCTTTTATTATAATCTGGAGCATTAAGAACTAAAGGAAAATTAGCAGCAAGAAAACGAATTATTTCTGTTTTTTCATGAATAATTGCTGTATGTAGAGGTGTACAGCCATGTTTGTCTCTAGCTAATGCCTTTTAATTTAAATTTAATTTTCGAAAATTATTTATTTAATTTTTACCAATCTTTTATTTGTAATTAATTGTTTAATTGATTCAATTCTTCCTTCACGTATTGCTCTATGAATTGAGTCTATATTTGACAAAAGAGAAGGTAATTCTTTCAAAAATATTTGAGCTTCCGGATTATTTGATTTTTTATCGAGGACCAAATCACCGCAACCAGACATTACTAATTGTTCTAATTTCGCTAAATTTCCTTCTCTTAGCCATTGCTGAATGCTAAATATGTCTGTATTTTATTTATTTTATCTTCTTGATAAAAAATCTTTTTCAATTTTATTTATTTACTTTGATTCTAAATAGGAAGGCGCCACTCTTGTATGCAAAATTTGTTTTAATGCTTGTTTTGTATCTAATCTCATTCTTTCCAAATTAAGTTCTCCAGGATATTTTAAATAATATTTTGGTAATCTTCCATTCTTTAAAAGAATTATTTAAAAATATTTTCTTTTTTCTCTTACACAATCAAAAGTATTTGGATCAGCACCAGCTTTTCTCATTAATTTATACATATAACCCCCATCTCTTAAAGCTGCAGAATAATGTAAAGGAGTTCTTTTACTTTGATCCATTGAATTAACAGATTGCGGGTAATTACGAATTAAATACTTTTAAATTAAAAATTAAATTTTAAACAAAAATTATTTATTTTTTTAAAAACTTTAGCAATTTCTGTTTGTCCAAAAACCACAGCTTTATGTAAAGGTGCAAGTCCTCTACTATCTCTACAAAAAGCTAATTTCTTTCTGTCAGTTAATAATTTAACAGCACGTAAATTCCCCTGTTCTATAGCTTTGTGTATTGCTTGAACTTTTGCCTGATATTGAGGTAATACTTCTAAAAAGCTTATTGCATCAGCATCATCCAACTGATTAACCAAAAAAATTAAAAAAATTTTTTTTTAAATTAAAATAATTACTTGATGATTTCTCCCTAATAATAAATCAGCATAACCATTTAAAACTAATTCTTCCAATTTCCCAATATTTCCTGTATGTATCCAATCTGTAATGTCTTCTTCTAAATCTTGAAGTAAAGGACGATTTAATTGACCAGAAATTAATTGATTTATTACCTAAAAATTAAGAGAGGAGATTTGGATAGGTAATAATTAAATTGTATATTAAATTCATTAACTAAAAATTCTTTTACTAATTTTCCTTCAGAAAAACTTACAGCATTATCTTTAAGTGTTCTTATATTTAATCTTTTTCCATGTGTTCGATAATAAAAAGGTGTATGTCCATATTTATCTTCAATAAAAGCATCTCCCCCAGCTTTTTGTAAAACTTTAATCATATGTTCTCCATTAGCATCAGCAGCAGCAAAATGTAAAGCTGTTCTGCCTGCCTAGAAAATTATTTATTTTTAAAAAATCAAAAATATTTAACAAACATGATCTGGTTCGTTAACACAATGAGGGTATTTTGTTAACAGAAATCGGACCTAAAAAGGATTTTTTATTTAAAAAAATATTTTTGTATTTATTTTACAGTAATTGTTTGTCCATATAAAAGAGCTTTATGTAAAGGAGTCATTCCTACAAAAATAATTTTTGAAGAATATTTTCCAAAAATTTAATATATAATTACCGTGACTGTCTTTGGCAGTTGCTAGCATTGTTCTGTCAATTAAAGATTTTACTCGACGAACATCTCCCTCTTCTACAGCTTTATGTATTGAATCAACCTTAATTTTTAGAGAATATTTAAGGCTATATTTAATTTATTGAGAGAAAAAATTATTAAAATGATTTAAGAAGAAAAAGACAAAGTCTGTGAAAATGATTCTTTATTGCTATTTAAATTTTAAATTTTTAAAAAAATTAGGGCAAAATATATTTAATAATTAATTAGAATAAAATCCTCCCAAGAATCTCCCAAATTTATAGGTAACTTTCTTTACTTTAGATTGATATTGTGAGACTCCTTGAAGAAACTCTGCTGAAGCTAAATTAGTTGAAGATTTGTCTTTTAATAAATGTGCCCTTCCATCCAAAACTAATTGTTCAAGTTGTTGTACATCACCCAAGGAAATCCATCTTTGTACTTGCTCATCAGTAGGCGCGTCTAAAAAATTTTTAAAAAAAATTATAAATATTTTTTAAAGAATAAAAATATTAAATATTTTTGGAAAAACATCAGAAAAGATGAGAGAGAGAATGACAAAAAAGTATAAGGTTATTGAAAATTAATTAGAATATCTCAAAGTTATTTTTTTAGTCACACCAGGAAAATTAACTGATTCCTCAAGGAAATCACCGCAGCTTCCGCTCTCCTCCTCCTCCTCCTCAGTTTCCCTTCCTTCATCCAAAATCATTTCAGTATCTTGTCTATTTAATTCACTCAAATTTAAACGAAATTTTTCTCCTTCAAATTTTGTTAAAATCATTTCTTCTGTTGGGGCAGAGGAATCCAATGAATGAGGGGAAGAACAAGAAATTAATTTATTATTATTATTTGTATTTCTGTTGTTAATAAAAGGGGTGGTAATTAAAGGGTAATGAAAATGGTTTTGTCGACGTTCTAACCAAAATTTATACATTTTTGGGAAATTAGAAAGTAGAAAGAATAAAAAAAAATAAAAGGAAAATAATTTTTTTGTGTATTTTAAGAGAGATAATTAAGGATAGGAAAAATTTAAATCTGAAAAATATTATTTATCAAAAAACTTTTTTTAGGTTCTAAAGAGAATCAAGATATTGGAGGGAAACATTTAAGGGGGTAATAAAAGGTAAAAAAGGCACTCTCAAATAAAAAAATATTTTTTTTAGAAAATATTTAAGAATAGGGGCTTGATTGGAAAAAAAGCAAAAAAATGTATAAATAGTTGGTATGTATTTATGTAGAACGACGACAAAAGCATCACGTAAAAATAATAAAAGAGGCGGTAATAATAAATGAGGAATACATATTAATTACTACATCATTAATTATTTTTAAAAAATATATATGTATATAATTATTTTATAAAAATAAATATGTATATTTATTTTTATTTATAATTTTATATTTTTAATGTTTTTTTAAATATGTATGATAAACATTTTATAATTAAATCCTCCTTAAATATTAAAAGTTAGAAGGAGAAAAAAAACTTTACAGAAACTAAAAATTGTTTTGAAATTTCATTAAAAATACAAAAACAAATGATAATTTTGGATTAAAAATGTTTGTTTTTAAATAAATCTTTTTAATTTTTATTTCCTTTTTTCCTAAAAATGTTAATTGAACAAAGTTTAAATTTTGCTTATAAAAGTAGAAAAAAAATAAAGAGAGAGAGAGATAGGGGAAGGATAAAAGGGCTCCTATACAACTCATCCAATCCTCAACTCATCCAATCCTTAACTCATCTACACGGCCAAAAAGGGTCAACTCATCCAATCCTCAACTCATCTAATCCTTAACTCATCCACACGGCCAAAAAGGGTCAACTCATCCAATCCTTGAAATATCGGCCGGTTGAGTCCCTAGCCGGTTGAGTCCCTGGTCAGTTGAGTCTCAACCGGCCCAAGACTCAACCGGCGGTACTCAACCACTCAGACGGCCAGATACTCAAACGGCCAGGGACACAAACGGCCAGAGATTCAACTGGTCATGGACTCAGACGGCCAGAGACTCAAACGGCCAGGGACACAAACGGCCAGAGACTCAACTGGTCATGGACTCAGACGGCCAGGGACTCAAACGGCTGGTACTCAATAGTCTCGTTCCGAAGGATTGGATGATTTGAGCGTTTTTGGCCGTGTGGATGAGTTAAGGATTAGATGAGTTGAGGATTGGATGAGTTGACCCTTTTTGGCCGTGTGGATGAGTTAAGGATTAGATGAGTTGAGGATTGGATGAGTTGACCCTTTTTGGCCGTGTAGATGAGTTAAGGAATTTTAGCCGTTTAGATGAGTTGAACGTTTTTGGCCGTGTGGATGAGTTAAGGATTAGATGAGTTGAGGATTGGATGAGTTGACCCTTTTTGGCCGTGTGGATGAGTTAAGGATTAGATGAGTTGAGGATTGGATGAGTTGACCCTTTTTGGCCGTGTAGATGAGTTAAGGAATTTTAGCCGTTTAGATGAGTTGAACGTTTTTGGCCGTGTGGATGAGTTAAGGATTAGATGAGTTGAGGATTGGATGAGTTGACCCTTTTTGGCCGTGTGGATGAGTTAAGGATTAGATGAGTTGAGGATTGGATGAGTTGACCCTTTTTGGCCGTGTGGATGAGTTAAGGATTAGATGAGTTGAGGATTGGATGAGTTGACCCTTTTTGGCCGTGTGGATGAGTTAAGGATTAGATGAGTTGAGGATTGGATGAGTTGACCCTTTTTGGCCGTGTGGATGAGTTAAGGATTAGATGAGTTGAGGATTGGATGAGTTGACCCTTTTTGGCCGTGTGGATGAGTTAAGGATTAGATGAGTTGAGGATTGGATGAGTTGACCCTTTTTGGCCGTGTGGATGAGTTAAGGATTAGATGAGTTGAGGATTGGATGAGTTGACCCTTTTTGGCCGTGTAGATGAGTTAAGGAATTTTAGCCGTTTAGATGAGTTGAACGTTTTTGGCCGTGTAGATGAGTTGAGGATTGGATGAGTTAAGCGGACACGGATAAAAGGGGAGGAGAACAAAAATAAATATTTAAATAATTTAAAAATTCCCTACCTGGATCAAAAATAGAATAACCATCTTCATCCATAGATATATTATTATTTCTCATATTTTGTAAAGACAACAAACCATTTTTAGATATTTTATTATTTATTAATTTTTTCTCTTTTTCATTAATATTTAAAAGAGGTAATGGACGAACCATTTGTTTTGGATTTGCTCTATAACGTTCTGCACTAAATCCATTCTAAAAAGATTATTTTTAATTGTTGTTAAAATTTAATAAAAAATATTTAAAATAATTTATTTGTTTGTTTACTTTGTCAGGAATTTTTATATCAGCTCCAAGATGTGACAAAGTGTCATAAATAGCATTTTGTTGGGGAGCTGCATAATGTGCAACTGTTCTGCCCAACTAAAAAATTTTTTTTGTTTTTAAAATTTGAAAATGTTTAATTAAAAATTAAAATGTTTTAACAGTTTTAATGATTTTAAAAGAAATTACACAATTAAGGTAGGTAAAAGAGTAGAGGTTAAAATTCGGAGAAAATAAATAAAGATAATCAGATTTTTGGAATTACGACAATTGACTGGGGTTTAAAATGACGGTTCCCAAATAATTTCTGAATTAATGCTGCGCTGAAAATACTTTTTTTTAATTTTATTTCCTCAATTGCCCCCCCCCCCCATTTAAACTTTAATTTCTTTTAATTTACATGATCAGAAATATTTATATGTGCTGGAAATTGATTTGCTATAAATTCAACCATTTCATGTCTTTCCTCTAAAACGGCAATGTGAAGAGGTGTTAAACCTTTTTTATTTATTTTTTAATAAAAAAACATTGTATAAAAATTACCCCTTAAATCCCTAGCTTGAACAATTTCTTCGTCCAACAAAACTTTAAGTTTACGAAAATCATTTGATTCAATAGCTCCAAATACTTGAGAAAGTCTGTTTTGTGCTTGACGATAAGCATAAATATATTTAACTAATCTTAATAAATAAAATATTTTTTTGAAGTTATTTGATAATAATTTTAAAAATTAATTATTTATTTATATTTTTTACTTTTCATTTCCCAAATGTTTTTTAACGACAAGCCAAACTTTTCCACCCAACCCCTCAGAATATAATTGTTCTAATTGACGATATTGTTTTTGATTAAAATCTATAGACAAAACACGCCTTTCAATATTTTCATCAACAATAGATTCATCCCCATCTGTTGAATTATTAAATAATAAATAAGAAATTATTTTTTGTAAATTATTAATTTTTTGCATTTTTTTCTAAAAATAATTATTTTTCTAAAAAGATTTTTTTAGAATTTTCAAAAATAATTCCCCTCCCCCCCTTCTAAACTTTCTAACAAATATTTTTTAAAAAAATTTTCAAAACTAACCACTATCTTTAACTAAAAACATTTCCCCTTCCTCCCCCTCTCCTCCTCCTTCATTTCCTCCCATTTTATTATTCTCATCATCTTTGTTTATCCTCCAATTAGTCCTTATTAAATCCTCTTCTGTCGATTCATCCTCATCATCACTATCTGACAATATTACTTTCTCTATATCTGGAAATTCTTCTTCTTTTTGTCCATCCATCTAAATAATTATAAAATTTTTTTGAGAGAATATTTAAATTTTAAAAGATTGCTTATTTAATTAACACTATTAATTATACAAAAATATATTTTCTAAATAAATTTTTGTCCCAAAGGGTGTCTAATTAATTTTTAAATAAAATTTAATTATACTTTTGTGACAGAGTATAGGTAAGTAAGAAATACTTTTCTTTTTCTTGTCTACTTTCCCCTTTTATTTATTTTTTAAAAATTATTCTTTTTAACACCTTTTCTTCTTCATTTTCTTTTATTTTCTTTGACTTTTTTGTTATTTTATTTCCATTTATTTTTGAGGAAATCTCTGCTCCAGCTCTATAAAGAATTCTTGTCATTTGTGTACGTTGATGCTCATCTGGTAAACAGCTAGCATAATGTAAAGATGTCCGTTGAGCCTTAAAAAGAGAAGAAGATTTTTTTCATATTTTTTAAGGACAGTTCCCATGGAAATATAAAAATATAAAAAATTCTTTTTATTAAAAATGAATAAATATTTAAAAGTGACTATTTAATAATAATAATGATGATGATGTTATTTATAAAATATATTTTTGTTAAATTATTAAAAATAAATATTTGCGGATATAAAATGTCTGAAAAAATAAAAGAAAAATTAAATAAAGGATTTTATAGAAGATTAATTAATAATAATTAAATTAAACTAAAATAATTTTCAGAGAAATTCTAATTTTTCAATTAACCTGCAAATGGGTTTTAATTTAGTGTGTTATAAAAATCTAAATACTAAAATATTTAATATCTCCAATATACCTTATCTACTAAATCAACACAACGAGGAAATAACAATAATAAATATCTAGCCATTCTAGCCCTTCCATACAAAACAGCAATATGTAAAGGTGTTCTTCCATATTCGTCTTTCCCTGTTGCTGTATCCCAACTATCAACTAATTGTTTTAACGTTCTCTGGTCTTTATTTCGAATTGCTTCGTGTATCGCTAAAATTCGCGTTTGGAGATGTAAAAGTGTTGGTGCTAAATCCCGACTTTCTGGGGGAAATATTCTTCCCTCAATTTGTGATTTGTAATCGCCAGCTAAATAAAAAAGACTTGAGAAAAATTAAATAATTTTTCTCTAAAATTAATTCTTTTTATGTAAATATAAGTAAACTCAAATTTTAATAAATAAATTTAATTTTATTACCCAAAACAATTTCTCTCAAAGCTTTTACATTTCTTTGAGCAATCAATTCATCAATATTATCACCTGGCCGTATTGGAACTAAAAGAAATTAAAATCTTTTATTTTGTTTAAAAACTCCAAAACATTGGTTCAATCCGCGTATTTGATGCATATCCAATAAATGGGGTGATCGATGGAAATTCATAGGTGTATATCCTTCAACATCAAGTAAAGCCTCATTAGCTCCATAATCAAGTAAAATATCAAAACATTCCTCTTCCTCCACAGATTGTTGAATATTATTGTTGTTGGATTCGTCTGAATTTTCTTCTAATTTTAACCCTTTAGGGCCTAAAGTTCCAGCTATGGCAGCTGCATAATGTAAGGGGCTTCGGCCCTCCTAAATGGAAGAGAAAAATAATTAAAAAGAAAAATATTTACAGCATCACGAGAATCAACCAAATTACGGTCTTTTTCGAGAAGAATTCGAAGAATTATTGGCCGTTCAAAAATTGCAGACAAATGAATCTAATAAATTAATTAAAAAGTAATAATAAAAGGATATGTAGAATTGTTACAGTAGTTGTATGAGTTCTTGGATGTCGGGACTGTACGAGATGTCTAAAATCAATTAGTTGACGAACTGTAAATTCATCTCCATTTACTACAGCCTCCAAAAACCTTTCATATTTAACCTAAATATTTTGTGAAAACAAATAAAAAATATTTTTTTTGTTAGAATAATAATTTTTATTCAATTTTTAAGCTCACATTATATTCAGCTAGGTCTGCAATAAATTGTTTTGAACGATTATGGCCATAAATAAAATTTTCTTTATATTCCGTCCCCATTAAAAGGTCTGAACGGCCTGATAAAAGTAAAGATTCTAATGGTTGTATATCTCCATTAGCTATCCAACGATTGAGCTGTTCAGAAGTTCGGAGATTATCTCCCAATGGAGGAGGACGCCAACGTGCCCCAACAAGACCGGCACTAAATGGACTGCCTGCTGGAGGCCAATCTAGAGAACCTCCAGATTGAAGTGTAGGACGTGGAGGATCTATTAATATATATTTAAATTTTGAATATAAATTGATTAAAAACTAAGAGAAATTCGTAATCCTTGTGCTTTCCCTCTCCTTCTTTCTCGTAAACTACTCGTAATCTCATCTGGAGCGATTACTGTAACAACGTTTTCAGTCGAACTTTCATCCTCATTTTCTTGAAAATTATCTCCTGGTACTTTAAGGGAAACTCGGCGATGTTTAATTACATCCAAACGCATCTTTTAAAATTAGAAAAACATTTTTTAAATTATTTTTATCTTAAAAATAAAAATAGTAAAATAAAGTAAATAATAAAATATTTACATATTTAAGTAGGAGAAATGAATGATTTAGTAAATGAAAAGATGTTAGGGAGAGAAGAATCCTTAAATGGGTGTCCAAATAAATTATTTAAAAAATTAAGTTTTACTTTAAAAACATTGAAAAGATTAAATTCTCAAAGTCACTTAAAATATAAAAAAAGTTGTCTGGCTTCTTTAATAAAAAGTAATTTTTTGCATTTTTATCTCCCTAAGGACAAAATATTCCCGGATATCCATTAAAGTGTTTATAAATAACATTATTTTATATAAAAATTGCAGAATTAAATATTAAGCTGAATTTTATTTATGTTATAAAATAATTTATTTTTAATATACTAATTAATGCCAACTTTATTTTTAAAAAATTAAAACAAAATTTCAATTAAATCAAATTTATTAAATTATAAAATTTTTCTATTTTTCAAAAAACAATAAATTATGAGAATATACCAAAATTCTGGAATAAATTAAGCAAAAGAACCACGTACATCTATAATAAAATTTGTCATCAAATTTAAAAACCATAAAATTTGTCTAAATTAGTAATTTAACTTAAATTGTATATAAAATATATTTTAAATAAATAATCAAAAATCAACAACATCCATTGAATTAATTGGAAGTGGACGGCAAAAGCATTTCTGGCCATTAATTATCTCATTAACAATAACCGAAAATTCAGTTCCTTCTTTCCAAAATCGGCGAATTTGAATCTGAAAACAAAAAGTTAGAGGAATTGAACAAAAGAATGTGAGAAAAAATCTTTTTGGAAGACTGTAAAAGGTAGGAGAAAAAATATTTAAAATAACTAACCATATCAGCATTTACAATTTGTGCCTGAAACTGACAAGCTGGAAATTGCCAAATGGGAAAGTTTTCTGGAACATCGAAGACGCAATTGTTTAAAACCAAATGATCTTGAATATCCAAAATGTCAAGATCCTTGATTGAAACACTGCTTTCATTTTCTTTTTTTGTGATATATCCACGACGTAAACGTTTTGAACGATCATAGAAGAAAACCATTCTTTTACTATCAGGAGTTAAACATTTAGTTGGTTGTTCTTCAATAATCTCCAAAAGATCAGAGTAATCACTAAAAAAAGAAATTAATTTAGACGAAAAATCAGGGGTGATAATTTAAATGTAAGTACAGTACTATGACTTTAAAAATAAAAAATAATTTTAATCGAACATGTATTATGGAAAGAAATTCCTGCTTAAAAGTAAATTGTCTTTCTCAGCCAAGAGCAAGATTTTGAGCAGGAATAAATTTTCAAATTGAATTTTAGAATGAGAAAAATTTTGTCCAAATTTTAAATTAACAATCTCTTAGTTTGAATATGCTTTTTGTCAATACGTATCTTATTAAAAATCAATTTCCATCAACATTTAATAGTATAAAATAAACTAAAAACCTCAATAAAAGTCTCAATTTCGAAGAAAGTTGGCATAATTCTAATTTAGCATCGCCATTTGACACTACACTTAAGATTTTAACTCTCAATTTATTTCCACTACGGAAACCATTAAAAGAAGCAGTAGAAATTAAATTGTTCTTTTTAAGTTTCGGGCAGTTACGAATATCCAAAATGTATATTTTATCTCCTAAAAATTAAATTTTGAAATAAATGAAAAATTTAACCTTCAATTAAAATTTCACAAAAATCCGCAAGAAACTCCATCAAATATCCAAGTAGCCCCATTTTTGTTTCAAGTAAAGGATGTGGCGAAATTTTATTTAATTGTTCAAATATTTCATTTAAAAGAATTTTTCCATTTGCATTTTTGTCGAAAATAGTGGAAATTTTAATTGAAATTTTAAGAAAGTCTAATTTTGAATTGAAAGTTGGCTTGTCAACAGACTTAACAGTTGTAGTAGGTTGAATAGGCAATGAGGTGTTTGTTGAAGTTGAAGGGACGTTATTATTACTCGTAATTGTTGAAATGGAAGAAATTTTCGGTAAAGGCGTAGAAGTTCGTGACACAACCCGAGATGGCAATTTTGCAAAATAAATAGATGGATCGATGAATTCTCCTAGAAAAAAATAAAAAAGTTTAAAAAAATTTAGCTAACAATAAACCAGTTAAACATCGTCGTAATTTAACTGTATAAAGGCTTGAAGATGAATCTGATTGAATAACTCTAAAGAAAGAGGAAGCTGGATATGAAGCTTTTTTGAAAGATTCTCCAACAATTCGAATATTTGGTGGACAACCCAACAATCTATTTAACTAAAAATAAAATTTACTTAAAAATCTAGTTTAAAAACCTCCTTCGACGAGAGAGCACAACCAAATTCCCTTTCGTAAGACCTTTTAAGATCATCAATTTTTGACGAAGACAGAGAGCCATCATTCAATTGGAAAAGATAAAGAAGACGAGAAAGATCAGCCTAAAATTAAGCAAAATAATAATTTCAGACCCATAAACTAAAATTTAAAAATACCTGTGGAGGGTGGAATTCATTCTTTAATTTATCAATATATTTGCAAACAGAAATATTCTCTTTCTCTTCCACAGCGTCTTCAATTTCGTCAAAAAGAATATCGAACTCAGAATCATCAGAAACAAAAGATTCATCATCTTCATCGTCGAACTCATCAACAACTTCATCAACCTCAGTTTCTTTTTTTGCATCGACTGTAACAGTTCCAGATTGTTTATTAGAGTCAATAGGATTATCAAGGCTAGAAACAGATCCAATACGTGAGGAAACATCAGTAAGAGTAGATTCATCATCCGACGCTGGTACACGAAAGTCTTCGCTGAAATTTTAAGGTAAATAAGAAATAGAGGCAGGAACGACAACGGACTTACAAAACTGTCAAAAATTCTTGATAAAAGTTAAATTTTTGGATTTCGATAAAAAATTGACGAAAAGTTCGTAGGGAAATTAAAAAATTAAAGTGTGGTAAAATAAAAAGAAAACATACTCGTCAGAAATAAGCGGTTCAAATGTTTGACCAAGAATTGGTCGGCCTTTTCCCAATTTCATCGAAAATTCTCTCTCGGCCTGCTCTAATTCAGTTAGATCATTAATCGAAGAATGAAGACTTATAACTCGTGGAGTAGAGGCACGTGAAAAACCTAAAATATATTTAAATTCAAAAAAATATTTTTTCTAAAAAATACTTGGAGGTGAGCTACGTCCATCCCTCATCCTTTCTTCTTTTCCGTTAAGTAAATTAGTTTTATTTCTTGATTGATGTCCAGTACCATTTTGACGCTGAGACAGTGGTGCTCGAACACCCAAATCAATTAAATTCGCATTTTCAGAAATTGGCTGTTTAACCCGCGGTTTTGATGATGGAATATATCCTCGATGGTAAGGCGGCAATAAATGTGGGGGTACTGATTGCCCATTCTGAGAAATTGGGTGGCTCTGGTTAAATATTTGTGGCGGATAAATTGGTGGAGGAACTGAAGAAAGTCTAATATGAATTGGATTTTGTCGTTGATTGAGTCTAATCTTTCTTTCCCTAAAAATTAACAAAAATAATTATTAAAAATATTCAATACTTGTGTTCAGCAATTTCTTTATTTGACTGATCAATCAAATTCAGATTTTCGATAGTTGTTACAGTTGGGACAGGCTTAAAACGAACTAGACCACTTGGAAGTTCTTCAACTACAACATCATTTGGAAATGATTTCATTAAAGCAATTAAACCATCAACACCATCAGAATATTCAAGAAGTTTAGCAATATTATAAAGATCAGTCTGCCAATCCTCTCTGAAATTTTAAATTTAAAGACATTCAAAAAAATAATTTATAAATTACTTAAAGTCTTTAATAAATTCAAATATAACAGCTCCATTACTTCCATACGCAGTTAGTGAAGATTGTAAACGTTTTTGAAATTCTGCACGAATGTGCTCTTTATTTTTATCAGTCATTAAAAATAAAACTAAAAATTAAAAATTAATATGTAGAATAATATGTAGTAACTCTACAATTTTGGAAATATTTTTGCAATGAAGTTAAATTAACTATGTAAACAGTATAAAGATCAATTAATTGATTTTCTTAAAAGAATAAGAAAGAAAAATAAAATACAAAACTTCAAACAATGTAATTTGAATTGCAAAAAGGGCTCCTATACAAAGGATCGTTTTTTAAAGGACGATCCTGTTAAAGGATCTACACGGGCAAAAAATATTAAAGGGCCGTTCATTAAAGGATCTTCCATCAAAGGATCTACACGGGCAAAAACGTTCAAAGGATCTACATTTTTTTCAAAATTGCATAAAGCCAGTTCAGTGCCACCAGTTTGGCTGCAGTTATGTGCCACAGTCTAATAATGGTGATTAAGAGATATAGGGGGATTTGAATGGAGAATCAAATTTTCGCGTCGATGCGGATATTTGAGATGGATATCCACGGATTTGGAGTATCATATCCGTGCTCATCCATATTCATCAAAAAACATCCATATCCGTCCGTATCCGGTTATATCCATGGATATCCGGACATTATCCATATCCATGAGCAGGTCTGCATTCAATTAATAAAAAATTATTTGAAAAATTTGAAGAAAATGGACCCGAAGCAAAAAAAAAACGAAAAAATCTCTAAAAAAATATGGGACTCAAACGTCTCCTTTTGGGTGGGTACTAAATGTAGATCCTTTGAACGTTTTTGCCCGTGTAGATCCTTTGATGGACGATCCTTTAATGGTCGACCCTTTAATACTTTTTGCCCGTGTAGATCCTTTAATTGTTTTTAGACGTGTAGGTCCTTTGAACGTTTTTGCCCGTGTAGATCCTTTTATGTTACGATCCTTTGTAGGGACACGGCAAAAAGCAATTAAATTATTCACTGCCTTAACCCAAGATCGAAGATGTGCGCCATGGCGTTTTGTCGTTATTTTTGACCGATTTTGGCGTTTGGCGTGATTTCCCCCTTTTTGGCGCGCCGGAAGGCCAAAATTTTACATCCTAGCGATGGAAATTGTTTAAATAAAAAATTGAATGGCGGAATTCTAGTCTCATGGCATTCAAAAATTTTAAAATTTCGTCAAACGGTCTTTTAGACAATAAAAATTTCGCGGTACGCGTGCGAGCGCGGCACAAAAGGGCGCGACACGTTTGGCGCCCGAGCTTAAGTTTTTACTTTTGTCCTATCATTCATCCACCAGCAGAAGAAGTTGTTCCAACACCGAGGAATGTTGTTGCGGTAACGGGGGAGTTTGTTCCGTCAATTGGACTGAATCGGCGGATACTAAATCGTCCTTTTCCGCGAAAGTTTTGGCGTTTGGCGTGTCTTACAAATTTGAAAATTTGCTTTTTGGCAAAATCCCTAATTAAGACTTAAGTAAAGACCAGCTAAATTTCAACAAATTTTTTAAAGTGATTAGCAAATATTTGATGAAATAAAATGATAAAATATTTGATTTTTCGTCGGCAAATATTTTAAGTTGCAAGACCAAAAATATATAAGACCAAGACTAATTTTTATCCCAAGGGCGGAGCACAAAATTCCCATAGCTTTCGAGCTACTGGAATCGATTTTTTGACTTGCCACGTCAATACCAATACTACCTTTTCTGTCCTAGATAACTCCATCATTGGTATTGAGTTAGGCTCCGAATCCGGCCGGATCCGCTTAAAACGTCTGTTTCTTATTTTAACTCCACAGGCGTAAATTTTTGGAAGGCCCCCTCCTTTGTTGAAGTTCATTGTCAATTTTCGATAGTAGTTGAACTTTCGGGGTTGCGTTATTCAAAAAACATAAATATAAAATTTGTTTTTGTTTTTTTTTCATTGGAAAGTTAAAGTTCAGCATCTTTTACAAAGTAAAATATGGTGATTAGTACATACTCAATAATTCGTTTCATTTTTGTATACGCAATCTTTTTTCTGAATTTTTATTAGTTTAAAATAGAATACTTATAAAAATTGTTTAACCTAAAATATCTCAACATTTTGGGGGGGTTTTTTTAGCTTTCTTTTCTTCAATTTTATTGACAGCTGACTTTTAAATGCAATAAAGAAAAGAGAGAATTAGTAGAAATTGGTCTAAATATATTCGTTTTTCATTTTTTTTCAGTTTTTTGGAAGAAAAATCGACAACGATCCTTTACTTTCTTGTTAGTAAAAATAATTATTTTTTAAATTTATTTTTTTTTCTCGTTCTTTTCTTCAATTTTTTTCTTCCGCTCTTTTGAATTTTTTATAATAATTATTTTAACAGACATTTTATACATAAGTATATACTAATTAATTATTAAAGAATATCAAGTCATTGAATAAATTGTTCATCCAGCTGTAATATACTCAAGCATTGGACAAACAAATTATTTTTTTAAAAAGCTCTTCTTATTTTTTAAGTAAAAAGCTAGCTAACTTTTACCGCGCAGTCATCCATACTTTTATATTTTTCTTTAAGTTTTTGTCTGTATTATTTTACTTTGACATTCTCAATATTTTTTTATTTTTAAATAATTTTTTAAATTTTTTTGATTATTTATTCAATTATATTTTGAATTAAAAAAATATTCTTTCAAATGTTTTTGGGAATTTCTCATAAATATATGTTGGAAATGTGCGCGTCAGATTTAATTTATTTAAAAAAAATAAATTCATACAATCGATCTACTCTCGAACAGGTTATCTAATCTACATTTCCCTTTTTCTTTTTACACGAAAAATATTAGAAAAAATACTTTGTTGATAGTAAGTTAAAATAATATATTTATTTAGTATATACATTTTAATTGTCAATTGCGCGAACTTTTCTAAATTAACAATTTTATTTTTAATTTTAAGTTTTGTAATAGTTAATTTAGTCTTTAGTCTTATACCTTTTACCAATCATTTTATTTTTTTATTGAGCTTTTTAATTTTTTTCAATTTCAAGTTTGTTAATTTTATTTTTTAATTTTTATATATTTTAATCTTAATTTATTAATTAAATTTGATTATTTCAAATGTTTGAAAATTTTCTTTTTATGAAAAACGTTTTTAGCTTTAATTTTTTTTTCAATTAAATTTCCAAATTTGTCTATGAATTTGGAAATAAAAAAAGCAAATTCTTTAATATATTTTCAACGTGAAAATAAAATTAAAATCCTAAAATTAGAATTAAATTTTCTCATCTACTTTTGTATAATTTAATTTTAAATGATTATTAAAAAGTCTTTAAATTTTTAAAAATTAATTGATTGAGTAAAATTCTAAATATAATTTTTATTTATTTTTGTTTTAGCCAATTTTAAATTCAAAATAAAAGTGTTTTTTTCTTTTAAAGTTAACCAAATCCTCTTTATATTTAATTTGTAAATGAGTAAAAAATGAAAGAAAAAAGTCTTTAACACTTCCACCCACTCATCCATTTTCAGTGTTTTTTAAAAAATCTTTATTTTTGTTGGAATTCCTCCACTTGGCCAATTAGTTTATTTTTTGCAGTTTTTCTCCCTTTTATTGCCTTTTTCTCTCTCAGGGGATTTTTTAAATCGTGTCATTAATATATATAAATTGACAACACAAAAACAAATGACACACTTGATTTACTATTTTTATTTCTAAAAATAAATATTTTTTTATTTAATTATTAAATTTATAAAATTATTTTTTTACAAAAATTCTGTAAAAATAATTTATTTGCTCTCTTCTTTTTTTAATTTTTAATATTCTCCTTCAATTCCTCTAAATTAATTGGTTTTATCAAAATTTTAAGCCAATAAATTTTTGTTTTAAAAAAAGTATAAGCTAAGGGGAGATTGCTTTATTCTCTACCATTTTAGAGCCAACTAAACAATAAAAAGAAAAGCTAAAAACTAAAAATCTACAATATCTTAATCTCCGCTAACTAAAATTTTAAATCAAATTTTTGTTTAATTTAAAAATTAAAAAAATTAAAAAAAGTTTTTCAAAAAGAATTTTTTATCGTTAACAATTTGCATCAGAAAATATTTATTTTTTTTCATTTTATTCATCTTCTTTTCATCTAATTTCTCTCTCTTTTTAAAGCCATTTAACTTGAGACTTTTGGCACTTGCTAATTGTCTTTGACGCTCTTTTAGTTGTTAAAGTTTTTCAATAACAAAACAAAAAAAACTCTTGGCAATTAAATTGTTAAAAAGAAAGAGGGGAAAAAGGATTGGCAGAAAAATGTTAATTTATTATTTACTGTTCACCAACCTTTTCAATTTTTTGTGTGCTTCAGTAATTTATATTTAATACCTACAAATTATATTTAACGGTAAAATGAAAGGAGATTCACAAGTATTTCTTAACATTTCTTAAGGAAGTTATATTTCATTATTATTTTTGCACTTTAATAAATAAATAAATTTTTTGAAATAAATTTTTTATTGTCAATTTATTTAATAAAAAATGTTTTTTTATTAGTTCTATTTTTGGTTTAGTCACCCCGACAAAATATAATGAAAAACATTTTTATTTTAACACAGCGGGATCCTCAACAAAATTTACTTTATTTTTTTCTGTCAAAACTTTAGGCGTTAATCACATGTTTTTTTTAATTTTCTGCTAATGTAAATATTAAAATAATTTTGTTAATTTAATTAAATAAAAATATTTTATATATATTTTTAATTAAAAAATTCTGTCCACTGTATACATATTCTGTTTGTTAATAAAGAGCAATAAATGGTCAATGATTTAGTCAGCCCCGTCCTTAATAAGAAATTTTGAATTATTATGTAAATATTCTCTATGATATTTTTTTATTTAATAATCCAATTTATTCTGTTTATTTATCTGTCCATTTTTATCTTTTAAAAAACTTTTTTTCACAATTTTAAACTTTTAATTTTTCTCAGATTTTCTCTTTAAATATCAAAGTCCACATAAATTATTTTATTTTTTAAAGTCACCAACCACCAGCCAGACCACCACCACCACCTTCCTACTATTTATTTATTTTAATAGTACTCTTTTACGTAGATGTCCCCCCAATTTTTTCTTCCGCTTTTTTTCAAAATAATTTCCATTCAAGTTTCTTTATTGTAAATTTATATAGGTGAGGAATGCCGTTTTAAATGCTCTTTCCGCTTGAATTTCTCGACAAGCGGTTGGGACTTTTTAACTTTTCTTTTCCTGCTGGTTGGTTATATTTTACTTTTAATATTGAAAAAAGAATATATTTATATGTACCCACTTTTAGGATTTTTCATCTTCTGTCCTTAAAAAAAGTGAAAGGCTAAAGCTGTTCCATTTCATCGACCAATCTTCAATTGACTAACTTTTTATTTTTATGTAAATAAAACCAAAAAAAGCAAACAAAAAATCAAATATTTATTTAAAAATATTATCATTTTTATAATACTTTTCAAAGTTTAATTTAAATATTAAAAATCATCGAGAACTCCTTTCCCTCTCTTTTTTGAAATTATAATTTTTTGAATGATAAAAAGTTATCTTCTCTCTACCCAGCTGCTTATCAGTTTATTAATTATTTATTTAATTTTTAAATTATATTTTTTAAAATAATATATTTTTTTAACATTGTTTAAATTTTATTGTGTAATAATTTTCATCATTTTATTAACTTAATATAATTGATTAAAACGATTTTAATTTTGTTTAATAGTGCATATTTCATATATTTTTTTTAAAAATCTTTATTTTAATTTGTTAATATTTTTAAAGTACCTAATATTTAATTTAAAAATGGCTGGCTCAAATGGACGAGGTTATTTTTCTTTATTAGATTGGCTACGGAAAAATGCTTTAGTCTGTGCTACTGCTGGAGGTAATTTAAATTTTATTTTAATTTACAAAAAATATTCTTTAAGGTGTACTTCTCGGTGCTTTATTGGGCTCTTTAATTCGTTTAGGAAATCCTTCAAGTCAGACAATTATGTTATTAAGTTTTCCTGGGGAATTACTTATGCATATGTTGAAAATGATGATAATACCTTTAATTTGTATGTTTTCTTTAAAGAGAAAAAAATTAAAAATATTTAATTTTAAAGTTTCTTCTCTTATTTCTGGTCTAGCCCAATTAGATCCAAAACAATCTGGGCGGGTATGTTTTAATTTAAAAATAAAATTACTAAAAAATTATTTATTTTTGCATTAAAGGTCGGTAGTCATTTTTATAATACTTTTCAAAGTTTAATTTAAATATTAAAAATCATCGAGAACTCCTTTCCCTCTCTTTTTTGAAATTATAATTTTTGTTTAATGATAAAAAATTATCTTCTCTCTACACCCAGCTGCTTATCAGTTTATTAATTATTTATTTAATTTTTAAATTTTATTTTTTTAAATAATATATTTTTTAAACATTGTTTAAATTTTATTGTGTAATTCTTTTCTCATTTAATATGTACAATTGATTAAAACGATTTTAATTTTAATTTTTTAATAGTGCATATTTCATATATTTTTTTTAAATCTTTATTTTAATTTGTTAATATTTTTAAAGTACCTAATATTTAATTTAAAAATGGCTGGCTCAAATGGACGTGGTTATTTTTCTTTATTGGATTGGCTACGGAAAAATGCTTTAGTCTGTGCTACTGCTGGAGGTAATTTAAATTTAAATTTTATTAATTTTTACAAAAAGAAAATATTTATTTATTAAGGTGTACTTCTCGGTGCTTTATTGGGCTCTTTAATTCGTTTAGGAAATCCTTCAAGTCAGACAATTATGTTATTAAGTTTTCCTGGGGAATTACTTATGCATATGTTGAAAATGATGATAATACCTTTAATTTGTATGTTTTCTTTAAAAAAAGAAAATTAAAAATATTTAATTTTAAAGTTTCTTCTCTTATTTCTGGTCTAGCCCAATTAGATCCAAAACAATCTGGGCGGGTATGTTTACATATTTAAAAATAAAATTAAAATATATTTTTAAATTAAAGGTCGGTAGTTTGGCTGTAATTTATTATTTTGCTACAACAGCAATAGCTGTTATTACTGGAATTGTTTTGGTTTTAGCTTTACATCCTGGAAATCCAGAACATCACAAAGATTTAAGTAATGGAAGAGAAATTAAAAGAGTTAGTACTGTTGATACTTTACTTGATTTAATTAGGTAATTTTAAATTTAAATAAAAAGAAATATTCTTTTTAAAGAAATATGTTCCCAGAAAATATTGTACAAGCAACAATGCAGCAAATGGAAACTACTGTTCAAGTTGTTAATAAAACAATTCCTGGGAGGGATCCAATTAGATATAAACCTGTTTATAAAGATGGAATGAATATTCTTGGTTTTTTAAATAAATTATTTTTTGATTAAAAAAGAAATATTTTTTTGAAGGAATTATTGTTTTTTGTATAAGTTTTGGAATTGTTATAAGTCAATTGGGGGAACGTGGACGTATTATGGTTTGGCTTTTGAGTTTATTTTTTTAATAAATTTATTTTTAAGGTTGAATTTTTTGGAGTTTTGGATTTGGCTATAATGAAACTTGTTTCTCTTATTATGTTAAAAAATTAATTTAAATTAATTTTAATTTGTTTTTAAATAGGTGGTATTCTCCATTAGGCATTACTTGCTTAATTATGGGAAAAATTCTTGAAGTTGATGATATTAGCAATACTTTTCGGTCTTTATTTATGGTAATATTTAAATATTTTATATCAATCTTCTCATTAAGTTCCTCAGATTTTTTTAAAAAATATTAATCTTAAAAAGGAAACAATTAGAATAGTAGACATATTTAGGTAAATTAAAATTAATCAAAAATTAAGTACATATTAATTCAATCAGTTAATTACACTAACATTATACTTTTATTTTACAATTTAAATTTTATTATTTTTTTTAAATTTAGTACACAGTAACAGTGCTAAGTGGTTTAGCTATTCACTCATTAATTTCATTACCTCTTCTCTTCTTTCTATTAACTCGACAAAATCCTTTTATTTTTATGCGTGGATTGCTTCAAGCTTGGGTTACAGCTTTGGGAACGGTAAATAAAAATAAATTAAAATAAATTTTACAAAAAATATTTTAAATTTAAGGCTTCTAGTTCTGCTACTCTCCCAATTTCGTTTCGTTGTTTAGAAGAGAATTTGGGTATTGACAGACGTGTTACTCGTTTTGTTTTGCCTGTTGGGGCAACTATAAATATGGTAAAAGAATTTTTAATATATTTTTTTATTTTATTTTAAAAAGGATGGAACAGCACTTTATGAGGCTGTAGCAACAATTTTTATTGGTATTTAAAAATAAATATATTATAAAATGTTAAATTTTCAAGCACAAATGAATAATGTTCAATTAACTTTTGGCCAAGTAGTCACTGTCTCCTTAACAGCTACTTTGGTAGTTAATTTTAAAAAATATTTATATGTATTTACAGAAACTTTTAAACATTAATTACAATACAAAATATCTCCAAAAATATTTTTAGTCCTCAACCTATCTTAAGATATACCTAAAGATGTATTATTTTATGGATACAAAATATATTTCTTAAAAGACATAAAAAATCAAATTAAAATCCAAAAAAATAAATTAAAACTATTATATTATTATTAAGTATTCTCTATTTTAAGTATTTATGGTATCGTTGTACTTTAACTTTGAGTATTTTAAGTTTTTACTTATTTTCATTAAAAGGCTTCTATTGGGGCAGCTTCTGTTCCATCTGCCGGTCTTGTTACAATGTTACTTGTTTTGACTGCTGTTGGTTTACCCGTAAAAGACGTTTCTTTAATTATTGCTGTTGACTGGTTTCTGTAAGTTTTTTCTTTCTTCCAAAAATTTTTCAAAAAATTTATTCAATTTAGTGACCGTATTCGAACGTCAATAAATGTTTTGGGGGATGCATTTGGCGCTGGAATTGTTTATCATTATGCAAAAAAGGATTTGGCAAAAGCTGATGCTGAACATGCGAGAAAAATGCTTGAACAAAATGATGCTTTAATGATTGCTGGGGAAAAAGGGCGGAGAAGCAGTTTAGTTTTTTTGTGTTGGGGGGAAGAGAAGAATTGAAAAATCTCTATCCTCTCTATTCTAAATTCACACTTTATTTATATTTTTCATAACATAAATAATATATTTACATTCCAATATTAATTATATATTTTTTCAGCATTTATGGTTCACAATGATGATCAACAATTACAACTTTTAAATTCAAATAGGCATGGTTATGAGCCAGTCCCAAGTTCTGAAGAACCAACAGCAGTTACTCGAACAAGCGATCCTTCAACAACAACAAATAATAATAATCATCCTTAAATTTATTTCCTTTCTCTCTTTAATTGCCCCCACCCCCACCCCCCCCCCCCCCCCCCAAAAAAATTAAGGACACAGAGCTTTTCCTTTTATTTTACCAAAATTTTTTTATTTTAGTCATTTTTATCCCGTGTGTTTTCTTTATTTAAAAGTGATTAAAAAAATATTTTTTAATATATAATTTGTTATATGTATAATTCTGAATTTTCTTGGTTTTTTTAAAATGAGAAAATTAGGAAAAAAATTATGTTTTAAAAAGCCTAAAAGCCAAGTTTTTTTTTCCTTATATTGTTTTATTTTGTTTAAAAAATCCTTATATTTTTATACTAGTCTCTGTCTTCGTCTAACTTTTATTAGATTTTCTAAAGATATCTGGCTATTTATAAATTAATATCTGATTAATAAATAAGTCAGAAAAATCTGTTATAGAATTTTACAAAAACAATTGTACAAAAACTTTTATTTTTTTAACTCCATCCCTTACCGGTTAATTTTTTATCATTCCTTTTTGTCACAAATTGTCAACAAAAAAATAAAAACATTTTATTTTGAAATATAAAAATTTTTTCTAAATTATTTTTTATCCAGAAGTAGATAAAATTATGGGAGTTTCTCCATCACTGGGTATTTGAAGTTTTTGTAAAGGAGGAGGAGAAGGGCCTAACCAAAAAGTAAAAATCAACAATGCAAAAAATACCTGAAAATTAAAAATTTAATAAACTTTAAACATTTATTTTAGAAATTTAAACTGACACTTTCTATGGACATCCTAGAAAGAGAACAATTGAATTGATGAAAGTAGTTAATATTAAAAGAGACTCGGATTTTTTCTATAAAAGTATGAATTTTCGAGTATTTCCGGCAAAGAGCTATCTCCAATCAGTCACCACATCGCACATTTTTGTCGGCGGTCGAGCAACGGCACCAAACTTCATAGACTTCTTTGCGCACATAGACGATATTCGTCAAAGCAGAACAACAACAGATGTCTCACAACGGCGGTAGCAGTCAAAACAATGGCTGTAACAACGACAGAAACGACAGAGACAATGGCAGCAGTCGGCGACTTAGGGGCGTTCAGAAAGGGATCGGGCAATGCTCCTGGAGAAGTAGCTGTAACAAACGAGTGAGGATTACATTTACTTAATTAAGGTTTACAATATTCCCTCCCACTAATTTTCAGAAGCGAAAGACCACCGGATCCACATCACGTCAATCAGTTTTGGCCGCTGCTGCTCTTCGTCGCAATATGCCCTTCCAATTGGATGTGCTGCCGTTTGACACACTTGCAAACGCTGTCGCCTACTTGCCGTTTGATGATTTGGCCAAAATTGGACTTGTATCAAAAAAATTCCATAAAGTTTGTTCTTGTTAAGTTTAATAAAAAATTTTCAAGATATTTTAGGTCCAGAACATGACAAGATATTCGCGAAAACACATCTCCGTTGGATTGCTTCGTCGTCTTTTCCCTGATGCAATAATCCCTTCTCCGAGCACTACAAGCTGTGTTGGCATGTTGCAAGTAATGAGGCCACTTCGACGAGCACTTCGTTCCTATCCATCAGGAAATATCAATGAGGTGGACTTGTCTGAGTTGTTGGCCTTTCGCGAATCGCATTTTGAGGAGCTGTTGAAGGTAAAAACTTTGAAAAAATTTCTTCTAAAAGCAAAGATTATCTATTAATTTTTCAGTCCATCAACAACGGGAAATCATTGTTCACAGAGGTTCGACGGCTGAACGTGCGTGGTTGTGTTGTCGAACCAAAAGACATTGCCTTTCTTGCTCAGCTAATGCCCAAAGTCTGGTTCGTGCGCTGCTCACCACAAACGCTTGTTCTGCCAGAAGAAATGTTTGATTTTAGATAATTTTGAAAATAAAAATTAATTTTGTTTTTCTTTTTAAGCAAAGAGCATCTAATGCTGACTGCCGAACAACAATATCAACTACGAAACCGAGTGGAAGACTATGCCCAACTTTGCGGGAAACTAACGCAGCGACAACTCTTGCTATTGTCTCAACTCACCGAGCAATTCCCGTGTCTTGAAATGGTTCAACTAGACAAATTGTAACATCAACTACATAAATAAATATAAAGATAACAACTATACAAAGAAGGAAGAGCAGTAAAGAATAAAGATGTGAATAAACATTTCTCCATTATTGTACATAAACACAAACTTATTTTGAATGATTGTAATTTTGTTTTGTATATTTGTAAATATTGTGTATATATGTATGTATTATCTATATGTATAAATAACCTCCTTATCTTTTTGTCAATTTAAATATTTTCTCAAAATAAATTTTTTTGTAATTTACCGCAAAAATTGAAAAAGACATTATAATAAGCCATGTTTGTATTCCAAAGCAGCAATCTGTCATAGTTTCCCCACAGCAAATATACCAATGGAAGGGAGACCCAGAAGGGCATTGTGTGTGCCTATCTAGGGTCAGATTACGACACCATTGGCCAAAGTGCTTGTCTGCCCACGCATTAGGGCGAGTAAAGTTGACAGAAATTGGAGGTGGCTCTGGAGGCCAAGCCTTTTTAAATTAAAATATAATTGGAAAAGGAAATGTTTTCATATAATATTTGAGGTTATTATTGGAGTTGAATATGCCTATCTTTTAAAATTTAGTTTTCAGAAAGCAAAATAATTTAATCTTAAAACAATTTTATGAGTGAGAAGGTAGAAAATATTTTTTAAAGTAAATTTGTTAAAATGGATAAATTTGGTTTGAGGTGTCAGATGTTATTTAACATTCAGTCAACCTTCCGTAATTTTAAAAATTTAAAATAAACCTGAACAGGTTTAGGAGGATTTTGAAGAAGTAATTCAAACATTTTTGTTTAGAAAAGTTTATTTATTTTCTCTTTTTTTCAGAAATCCTTTTTTTATTCTTGCATTGTATTAATCTATTTAATAGTAAAATGATGGAAAAAAGGAATATTTTTTATAATGGATTATATAAATGTTGAATGTTTTTTAATATTAACTATAATTTATTTAAATAAAAAAATTATTTAGAATATATTTTGCTTTGGAGAAGGGGATAATTTTAATTAAAATTAATTTTTAATAAAAAAATATTTAGAAAAAAAACTCAAAAACAATTTAAATGCCTTCTTAATTAATTCTCGTTAAAAATATTGTGACTTTTTGTTTTTATAATTTACTAAGAAAGTACGAGAATATATAAGTAGAAAAAAAAAGAAAAAAAGAGAGAAAGTGAACATTGTACGCGATTGACTTTATAAAAATAAAATTAAGAAAACCGGCTATATTTGTTGATCTAAAAATAAAAAAAGAAGAAAAAATAATAATTAAAATTAATTTCTAAATATTTTTCTCTAAAATTGTAATAATTATTAATTGAATAATCAAATACTCTCTACCAATTAGGCGCCAATTTTTTTTATAAAAAAATTAGTTTAAAAAACAGTAAATTGTTTATTTTTTACTTTATACATATAACCTTGAGTTAACAACAGGTTAAAAGTAATTTAAAAGGAAAAAAATTTAAAAATTATCAAATTAATTCAAAAGGTTTTGTGTTGTTATTTGTTCTGGTAAAATTAATTATTCTACTACCTCCTCCTTGGTGTTTAAAACTAAAATAAAATAAATTAAAATTAATTTAATTTAAAATTAAATTAAAAACTTTTTAAAAATATTTTTTTCTTCATTCATTTTTTGATTTAAAAAATATTTATTTTTATTTATTTCTTCTAAAGTTGGTAATGTTGTTATTGTTGAAGTACTTGAATTATTACTACTTAAATTATTTAATGATTTTGATGTAATTATTGAATTATTAGAAGAAAAAGAAGAGGGGGAAGGAGAATAATTATTAATTAAAATATTTTTTGTGTTTAGCCATTCATTTCGTCTTTTTTCAGTCAGAATTTTACTAAATAAATTTAATTAAATATTGAAAAAAATTATTTAATAAATTAATAGAGTAGAAATTATTTAAATTAAATATTTTAATAGGTATTTAAAAATGGTCCTCTTCCCATTTATTTTTTCGCTTTTCTTTTTTTTTGGTCCAAGGTGAATTTTACATGCAATTTTTAGATTTTACATATTCCAAAATTCTCAAAAACGTTATGGCTTATTATCCATCACAATGGCGTCCCTCCACGAAAATAAATTTTTAATAAAAATCAATTGGGTATTAGGTTCGGATATCCGAGGATTCCCAGTATTTAGTAAATGATTCTCTTGAAACCGCCAAATAATTTTTAAATAATGCAAAAAATAAATGTAAATATTTTTAATTATTTTTTTAATTATTTATTTTTTATTTAAAGAAAAACCTTCCTCCTCCATTTCTCTCCTCTTCCTCCCATTTATTTTTTTCTCTTCTCTTCCTCTGATTTTTAAATTTTTCCATCACCTCTTGTCGACATAAAAATTCTTGATTATTTTCTACAAAATTTTGTCTCGTCATTTCTTTTAATGGAATAAATGAAGAAAAATGTGAAGAAGAAAATTGTTTATTATTTTTAGTCCCCCCTTTACTGGGTTCGTAAAAAATATTAAATTTTCTGTCATCCAAACTGTGTGCCTTTAAAAAAGTTTTTTTAATTTTTGCAAATAAATATTTTTTTGGGAGAGAAATAAATAAATATTCCATTGCAAAAGTTTTTGTAATTTATGTTTAGAATTTATTTTAGAAAGAGAATTGTTGCAAGTATAAACTAAATATTTACTAAATAATTTAAATTATAATTGTAAAGAAGAGGGTAATTTGGGAAAAGAAAATTATAAAAAATACAAAAAGTTATAATTTTGAGTTTGAGGAATTGGAAAATTAAAAAAATTCTTAAGTCTTTAAAGATTTATTGAGGAGGGGGAGGAATAATTTGGTAATTATTTTAATATTTAAAATCATTTCCCCAAAATTAAAAACATATTATATTAAACCTGTCTTTGAATTGGTAAATGTTGAGGTGGTAATATTAAATTAAAATTGTTAGAAGTTAATTTTGAATTAGTTAAATATTTATTTGTTGAATTGTTTGTTGTTGGGGTTGCTGGTAAATATCTCTTAAAATTTAAAAAAGAAAAAAAGTTTTTTAAAAAATATAAAAAGTGTCCAACGATTTATGATGTTTAAAATTATTTTCAATAAATTAAATTAATTAATTATTAAATACAAGTTTATATATATTTAATTAATTAATTATTTGTACAGACAAGTTTTAACTTTAAAATACTTCCACAAAATAATTTTATTTATTTAAATTTTTCTTCAAAATTTATTTAAAAAAACCTTTGTTTGTTTAATCGGCCAATTCCTCCAAATTTCATTTTTTGTTAAATAATTATTATTATTATTTATTTCTTCTACTTCCTCCTCTTCTTCATTAAAATAATTAGGTAAATCCCAAGAATGTATTTGTCGATAAATATTATTTAAATGTTTAGAATAATTTTTAATTTTTGTAGGTATATTAGTATATTGTTGTTGTTGATTATTTGAATAAATCTTTTTAAAAAATAAAATATAGAAAATAAGAAAAGAGAAGATTTTTCTAAAAATTCACAAAACAAATCAAAAACAAAACCAAAAACAATAAATTAAAATAATATTTTTAGTTGCAAAAAAAATTTTTTTTAATTAAAATAAAAAAGTTTTTCTTGTGAAATTTAGTATAAACAGCCAATCCTCCCAAAAATAAATATTTATTTATTACAAAATTGAAATAATCAAAAAAAAAGAAAAGAAAATTAAGTCAATAATTAAATAAATAAAAATAGTTAGAGAATTTAATGGATCCACTATTTTATAATATAAAATATATGCTCGAATATTATCACAATTTTCAATCAAAAAAATACTTAAAAATCTGATAATATTTTTTTATTTTTAGAGAAAATATTTATTTTTGTTTTGTGTTTTAATTTTTCTCTGCCTCTTTATGCAAATAATTTTTTATAATCTTTTTATGTTTCCAAAACAATTTCTAACCTCAATATATATATAAATACTAAATTTATTTCTAAAAATCTTTTTCTTTTTAAATTATTTTTATTTTATATTTTTTAAAGAATTATAATCAAAATTCTGTTAAATTCCCCTCCAGTCCCCCCACTTTTTGATTAAATACATATTCAACTAAACAATTAAAACATTTTCTAAAACAAAAATGTCTTTAATTTTTTCCCTTATTTTCTGTACCTATTTATCATTTTAGCTAGAAAATATTCTTAAATTAATTATGTTGTCAAATATCTCTTCAAAAATAACCCTTAGACTGTAAAACTCTTTAAGAATGACAATCCTTTAAAAGGATTGCCCCAAAATTTCTCATTTTTTGTATCTTTTACAAAAAGTACAAGTTCTTTTACAAAAGTAGCTAATACAGATTTTAGAGTATTTTAATTTTTTTTTGTGTATTTATGTATTTTATAGTTTATATTTATTTATAAAAATATTACCCAAAATTTAATACAAACTATTCCCAAAAATATTTATTTTTGTACTTTTTTTAATATTTTCTTTTTTAAATTATTTTTAGAAACAAAATTTTAAAAACAAAAAATTCTAAATTTGGAAAATTTTTGGGAAAAAAGCCGAATAAAAAAATTAGTTTTTAGTGTTTGTACTGGAAGCTGTTTAAACAATTTAGTAATCTAAAAATAAAATCCCAAAGATAATTTAAATAAAAAGAATATTTAGAGAATTTATTTTTATTTGAAATATTAATTTTATTTTAATTTCTAATAAAATTTATTTTTGTTTTTATATTTAAACAAATTTTTATTTAAAATTCTATTGTTTTTTGGGGAATTTATTTAATATTTATCTATTTGATTATTTTAATTTATAAATAACTTAAATTTTTGGTAATTATAAATTTTTTAAACATTTTAGAAGGACAATTACATTTCACTATCGTATACTTTCTCAAGATTAAAATCTGTATACTAGGGAGAACAATTAATTTTAAGCTCTCTTTTTAATAAATTATATGCCAAACTATCAACTGTACATATAAAAAATTTTTCAGAAATTATATGCATTGGTTAAGTGAATTGATTTGGTAAGACATCGATGATAAGGCGGATATAGGTTAATTCATGCTGATTTCCAAGTTCCGAATTTTAATTCATTTCTGATTTCGTCCCCTTCGGTTTTTCCGACCGACCCCTGGTATACACTATTAAGATATCAGTATGTCCTCACTAAATTTAATTGTATAATACTATAAACAATGGGAATATTATACTATAACGAGACTCGATCGTGTAACTAACCAAAATTTCAACGAATAAGAAACGGCTGGCAAACTTATACATATTAATAATAATTATTAAAAAAATATTAATTAAATCATTTCCCTTTCTCTTTCTCTCAAATATCCAAAAATTAATTATTCTCTCTTTTATATTATGTATAAGTAATTATAAAACATTTATATTATTTACTTAATGATCACTAAAATAACCAAAAAAAGATAATCATTTTTAATATTTCAATGATCATTTATTTCCTGTTACTTTTGACATAAAAAATAAATTATAATCGAGTAAGTTTAAGTAAAATACAAAAATTAACAGATTATTTAATTATTAAAACTATTTACATATATACAAGTTTACCCTCTTTAATATAATCCAAAAGCGGATATAGAGAGAATATTAGTCGAGGTCATTATTAAATAAATATTTATCATATATATTGAGAAAATAGAGAAAATAAAAAAATCTTTTATATATTTAAGTTGCAATTGATGATTAATATATATTTATTTGTTGGTAAAATTTATTTATTTAAAATGTCTGATGCTCATAAAATTTATTTGTAAACATTAATTACTTCCTTTATTAAACTTTTTTTGGAAAATATAAAAAAAATCCTTTAATTATTTTTTTCAAAATAAACTCATCCAATTTTTAATTTTTAAAATTCCTCTCTTCAATTTACTAATTTAATTTACAAAAATTTTTGCACAAAATCTTTTAAAAAATTTTTAGTCGAAACAATTTATTTAAATTATTATTCAACTATTTTTTAATTAAAAAGTAATTTTAAAAATTAATTTTTATTTTTTTTTCTTGCAATTTTTTCCTTTAAAATTACCCCATTCATTACTTACTTAGTTCATAGAATTTAAAATTAAAAAAACCTTTGTTGCGCCGGAAATTTTTATTTGTAAATGATTCCCTCTTTTGCTACAAACAATATAGGTATATATATTCATTACTTCGCGCAATCGCCCTACATTTATATTTATACTTTTTCCGCTCTTTTTTCAGATTTTTCCTAATGCGATGATCGCATTTTTGTTTAAGTGGTGAGGCGAGCGTTAAATAAATAAATACTTTTTTCATCTAAAAACCTTTCTTTTTCTCTCACTTTTCTTCCATTTAGTAGTTTTGTGTAAAATGTGGTTGGGTGGAAGGAAAATAAATGGAAGGGAAGGGAAAAGAAGTCTCTTATTCTTCCGCTTCTAATCGTATAAAAAGAATTGAGTGGTTGGGAGGCCTAGTAGTATAAAAGCCTTAAATTGTCAGCAGTCATCAACACAAAATTTACCAATCTTTATATGTAGTTATTTGTTCTCCTCTCCTTTAAATAAATTCTTTAAAAAGAGATTTTTGGGATTGATATATGTAAGAGAGGGAGAGAAGGAAGATTTTTTAGATGATTTTTATTTGTCTAGTTTTATCCTCCCAATTGTTTGTCCTTCACATCCCTCAATATATATATAAAGAAATGTTATTCTTCATTTAAAGAAAATATAATTAAAGTTTGAACTGGGAATTTTAAAGAAAGTAATTATTTTTTAAATTTAAATCCATTATAAAGCATATAGCTATTTAATTTCTAAGACTTGCAGTAGGCGGCGTGGTGTAATGGATGATACACATCAATCCGATCTACTGAAGATGCTAGTTCACCCCCAACCGCCGAATAACCTAAAGGAGAGAAATAGCTATAGCCCAGTAAATTCCCATTTTTTTTAGAATTCCTTTTAGTTAATCCCACAAAAATCTTTTTCTTAATGAAATAATTAAAAATTTTATTTTATTTTTATTTTAATTAAAAGGTTAACATTCGGCCCCTTCTTAAGAATTTTTTAGTTAAATTTTATATCTTTCTCATACTATAAACCTTATATGTATCAATTTGCTAACTGAAACTTTAGATTCTCTTTGGATAAATTTATTGCATATTACAACAATATAACAAATAAACTTTCAATAATTCAACAATATGTTGAAATAGTCCCGTAACTAAGGTTGATGTTTCAATACCTTAAAATTTGTCTACTTCTTAAGAAAAATTTTCTTTTGTTTTTAAGGTTTACTCAACTTTTTCTTTTGGTCTTATTTATTTTTGTGTAGTTTTGTAGCCCTATTTAATACCTATTAAATGGTACTCAGACTAGGAAAATATATAATAGATAAGTAAATGTCCTACTTATGTAGGTTAAGAAATGATTATATTTATCAAAGACTTTATTTCTAATAATAATTTATTTGCATTGACTAAAATAATATGCTGTTTGTTTATTGATATATGGAAATTATTTTATATATTTACATATTTTACTAGCATCTAAGTTTAAAAATAATCTACTAAATCATTTTTATACATATTATTTTAATAATTTTTTAATAAAATAATTTTCTGCAATTAAATTATATTTGCGGACAAAAAAATTTGCGGACTTTTTCCACCATAACCCTTAAATAATTTAAAATTTGAATTGATTTTATTGAATATTTAAAAAAGAATTGAGTAAAAGCAGTGTGATTTACTCGACTCTTATTTTTCTTCACTCTTTCATCATTAATAAAAAAAATAAGTCTAGGCTTTATAAAATCTTTATCTTCTCTTTTGGCGCCATTACTAAATTATATTTGCCAAAATTATTTTCGACAAAATGGTACCTAAGCCAAAATTAGCAAAAATGGTAATATAAAATTATTGTTTTTGCCTACGAATAAGCAAAAAAAGGTGGCAAAAAATGTAGCCAGAAAAAATTAATTGGGATAATCGGGACTAAACTCTCATTGTTTTGACTTTCATATTACATATGTTCTTTTGTGAAGCCTCGTTGAGTGTTGACACTTTTCGAGTTTTTTTAATAATAATTTTTAGTTGGTATCTAAACCCTTCTGTTTATCAAATTCTCTATTTTTCTGAATACTATTTTGGCTTGATTTGTTATTTACCCAAAGTTCCATCTTGTTGAATACCATTTTGTCTCTAAAATTTTCTTCCATCTTTCTTTTAAATATAAAATTTTTCTCTTTTTATTCTTTCTCTCTTTCTTTAAAAATGCCCTTTTATGAGTGTGTTATTTATTTTACACGTCTAAAAATTTTTATTCGTCTTCCCAATGCCTCCTCTCTCGATTACCTATAAAATGGATAGCCAAGACCTCCTCCCCTTCTCAATCAGTCTTTATAAATGTATTTTTCTTTAACTCCCTTAATTTCTTTTACTTTTTTTTATAAAATTTTAAATAATTTTTAAAACTTTTTTTTGAATATTTCTTAATCTTTTAAAGTAAAAAAGTCTCGGAAATTTTACGGTTTTAGACATTTCTAATATATAAATAGATTTTAATTGTTAAAATTATCAAAGCCAAATAGTCCCAAAATAATTATTTTTTAAATTTAAAATATTTAAATCTTTTATATTTTTCAAAAAGTAAATTAGTAGGTATTTTCTTTTATTTAAATTATTTATTTCTCAATAAAACAAATACTTTTTATAATTTATATAATCTTTAACAATTTATTTGGATAATTTAATAGAGGTTTTATTTGTTCTATTTTTTAAGTATTAAAAAAATATTTTTACAAAAATAAAAATGATGTAATTTGAAGAAAATTTAAATAATTATTTTTTTCAAAATTACAAAGAAAAATTTGACAGAAAATACTGAATAATTAAAAACTGCGAAACATTAGACTAAAAATATGAAAAAAAAAATCAAAAATTTTTCTTTAAAATTATTTTTTGCTTTTTTTTTAAAAAAGGTGAAATTTTTGTAGCAATTTATTAATCATTTAAAAAATATTTCTGCCAAAAAATTATTTTTGTTTTACTGATTAATAAATAGAAATATTTTTTTTGTATATTCAGCTTTTAACAAATTTTCCTTTTTTCAAAATTAAATATTTAAGGGAATGGATGGAGTTTGGAAATAATTTAAATATTTTAAATAGATTTGAGTATTTATCTCTTTCTAAATTTGGATAGAATTTATAATTTATTTAATAAAAATATTCTAAAAATTTTTAAATACATACGGCTATCGTTGACTCAAAAAAATTTTTTTGTTTACATTTAAAAACAAAAATTGACTTAAAATAAGAAAAACCTTTTCTTAAATTAATAATTTCATAAATTAAAAATAAATAATGCGTCCCATGAGCTTTTAAGCGTCCCATCAGATTGAAGGGACGCTATGTACTAGAGCCAAATAATTATATATTTAAGAATTTATATTTAATTATTTAAATATATTTCTTATTTATACTAAAAATGATCCTTTTACTTCAATCTCTTAATTTATATTTTATGTAATTTTAAAATTTTTAAAAAAAGTTTTTTTGAATATTTATTTATTTATTTATTCAGCTAAATATTTTAAATATCATTTCTTTAATATTTTTTTTAATTTTCCAATTTATATATAATCTGATAAATTTAAATTTGAGTTTTATAAAATTGACAAAAAATTGAATCTTCAAAAAAAATTTTTTTATATGTATAAAGTTTTTATTCGTAAAATTAAAAAAATTAATTATTACACATAATTCTGTAAGGACTATATAGGATATTATTCTTTTTTTTCCAAACACACACACACATACCCCTAAATATTTTTTACTTTTTAGGCAGATTCTTCTTAAAAATTTTTTTTACATTTTTTATTAACTGTACACAATCAACTTAATTCTTAAAATTAATTTTTTTAATTTAGTTATATACCTATATTTAATTATTATTTAAAAAAACATTCCAAATATTAATTTAAAAATATATGGCAGATTTTTGTTCTTCTGCTTTAAAACGTGAAAGAGATGAAATTACTCGTCTTCAATTACAAATAGCTAGTCAATTTTCAAATAATGCAGCAACAACACAAACAACAAATATTATTACTAGTCCTCCTTTATTAAAACAACAACAAATAATTTCACAAAATCAATCCAACAATAGCCTTCAATTGTAAAATAATAATTTTTTAATAAAAAATAAGAATGGGTATTTATGGAATTATATAGTATAGGAAGTAATGAAAAATTGTTGTTTCATCTCTCTTTAGAAATGTTTCTAGAGATTTTTTAATAATTAAATATACTGATATTTAATGGTGTTAGGCACGGTATACCGGCGGTATTTTTCTGGTATTTCGGAACTAAATACAGAAAAAGCCCATTTGCCAAACACTAATATTTGAGCAATTATTAAGAATTTGTGGATAGGAAAGAAAAACTGCTACTGATTCTAAAACTCTAATATTTTTTTTAAAAAAAGGTCAACTCATTTACCCTCTCAAATAATTCCATTATCTTTTTTTCCTACACAAACATCTTCTTTACAACAACAACATCCACAAATACCTTCCCAACCTTCCCAATTTATTCCATCTCCAATAACCCCTTCACCTACAATTCCTCCTAATTTTCTTCCATCTCCTTCTTTTGATTTTGATGAACAAAGAAAAAGACTTTTACAACTTCAACATCAACAACAACAATTTATTTTTGAACAAAATAATAAAAATAATTCTAATAATAATATAATAACAATTGATCAGCACCAACAACTTCAACAACAACAAAATTCTTCTTCATTTTTCCCTTTACCTTCTTTACAAAATAATTCTTTTTTACTTCCTCAACAAGTTTTTATTTTAAAATTTAATTTTAATTAAAAAATCTTTTTTTTTAATTTAAGAATTCTGGTCACTCTTCTTTTAATTCTTCTCAACAACTTTCTCCACAACAACCTTCCACAATATTTCAATTAAATTCTTCCTCCCAATTTTCTTCAGGAATTCAATCAATTACAAAAAATATAGAAAATTCTTCTGATTTTTCTTCTCTTTATTCATTAATTTCAGAAAATACTTTAATTCCTTTAAATCAAAAAGAAAAACAAAAAAATAATTTTTTTATATATCCAACAGAAAAAAATAAAAATAAAAAATCTTTTTCAGAAGAAATTATTTTTATTGAAAATAATGATGTTGAAAAATTAAATAATAAAAATAATAAAAATAGTAAAGAATCTAAAAGAAAATTAAAAGAAGCTTTAATTGAAAAAGTTAATAAAGGAAAAGAAGAAAATAAAAAAGAGAAAAAGGTTTTTTAGATTGTTGCATTAAAATTAAAAAATAATATTTTTCTTTAGTTAATTGAACAACAACAAAATTCATTTCTTCAGCAACAACAACAACAATTACCCCAACAATTACCTCAGCCTCAACAACAACTTCCCCAACAACAACCTTCATCTTTTCCTTCCCAAAATAATTCTTTATCAACAAATAAACAAATATCAGAATTAAATAAAGAAATAGAAAATACTTGTAAACGTTCAATTCCAATATTTCAAATAACCCCCCAACAATTACATTTAGCTATGCAACAATATTTTCGTAGTCAACAACAACAACAACAACCAGCAGAAGAAGAAAAAGAAGAAATAAAAAATAATAAAGAAATTAAAAATTCTGAAAAATCAGAAAAAATTATTGAAAAAGTTGAAGAAGAGGAGGAGGGAGAGGAAATAATTGTTGTTGATGGGGAAGAAGAAATAAATAAAAATAAAAATGTGGAAATTGTTGATTTTGAAGAAGAAGAAAATTTAGATGAAGATAATTCTTATGTTGATGTTGTTGGGGATGGAGAAGCTAGAAGTTCATTACCAAAAATGCAAAGAAAAGCACATATTGAATTTTATAGGTAATTTTTTTTAATTTTTTAAAAAGAAATATTTGTTAAAATATTTAAAGTATTTAGGAAATAAAATATAAATTTGGAATTAAATTTAATTAATTTTTTTAAAGGAAATTAAAAAGTTTTCGCAATCGAGCCCCTCAATTAGATTGTCAATTATGTGATGCCTCCATTCCAAATAACGATGCTTCAATTCGTTCTCACATTCATGGACATTGTAAAACATCCATGTTTGTATGTAAATTGTGCCAAAAAGGATTTCAAGACCAACATTTAGTTTTTGAACATATTGATAGAGAACATCCGGCACAAAAAGGAACTAAATATATTGAGGACAGAAGGGATATGGGTGGGTAAATTAATATTTTTAGAAAATAAATTTTTGGGGGAGTTTTTAATTATCCTCAATTAATTAATTTATTTGTAAATTCCCTTTAAATAAAATAAGAGAAATATTTACATTTACAAAATTAATATTTATTTATTTAAAGGGTTATTGGTGGAAATTTTAACTCAATGTTTTCCCAGAGTTTTTTGTCGAGCTCGTGACATTCTTTTTGATGCAATAGGTCGACTAACATCTTTAACAGAATCTAAACAACAAACAAAAATTAATTGTAATCTTTGTGGACAAATAGTCCCAACTATGAAAAGTTGTATTTATGGGCATTTAAGTATACATCCTTCTTACAAGTAATTTTATTTTTTAATTTAAAAAATTATAGTATGTGGAGGAAAAATTAAAATTTTAAAATTGGGGGAAAGAATGGGCATTTTCTAATGAATAAAGAATTATTAAACAAGGGGTAAATGGGAGGGGGGCGGAGGGGTTGATTTGGAAGTTGTTCTATCTTTCCACAAAGAAGATTTTATCCAAATATTTTTGTTTAAATATTTTAGATGTAAAAAATGTCGATTTTCTTCTAATGATGAAAAAAGTCAATTAGAACATCAAAAAAGAGAACATCCCGATTTCCCTTCAGGAGAACGTTGTTTTTGTATTTCTTTGGCTTTTGATGTTTTGTTGGAAACTTTAAAAAGTTGTTTTCCTATTGAACAAAATGAAATTTGTGGAGAAAAGAATTTAGAAGAAGTAAATAATTCTTCTTTATTTTTACATCCAGGAAGTGTTTTAGAATCAAAGAAAATGATAAAAAATAAAAAAGGAGAAGAGGGAGAAGGAGAGGAATGTTTAATTATTGAAGAAGAAGAAAAGAAGGGAAAGAAAAGAAATTTACTAATTAAAAAAGATGATAATAATAATAAAAACGAAAATATTGGAAAAAAGAGAAAACAGAGAAAAAGGTCAATACTTTCTGAGGAGGAAGTAACTAGTGATAAGAAAAAATAATTTTGTTTTTATTTTTAAAGACCAGATATATTTTATTTAATAATTGTTGATATAATTAAATATTATTCCCCCACAATCACTAATATCTCAACATTTAATTCCCAACTAAGTACCACCCTTCTAACAATTATTTAAATAATCTGGTCTTCAAAATATTTTAATTATTATTTTTAATTTATTTTTGCAATATTTTTTATTTTAAAATCCTTAAATTTAAAAAGTTTTTTTTTTCTTCTGTCACAATAGGACTAATAAATATAAATATTATTAGTCCTATTAATGATAAACCAAATCGGAAAAAATCTGAAAATCCTTTAAAGATTGGATCAGAATTGGAAATAAACGGTGAAATCTCGGAATGGTATAAAAAATTCTTTGATTCGATTGGTTACAACTTTCTACTAAATTTCCATCCCTCTTTTAGATTTTTCCAAATTTTAATGTATATAAAAACAATTTTACATTATTATTTAGAATATGGGGTAAATTTAATATTTTTTTATTTTTTAATATTTTTTATTATTTTTTGTTATATATAAATATTATTTATAATTTTTTTTAATTAAAATAGCCTTTAATTTAAATAAAATTTAGAAATATATATTTTTTATTAAAAATAAAATTAACTTTCTGATACATTTTAAAATTCTAACTCAGAATCCTAGTAGATACGATGAACAGAAACTGTTCTGTGGAATTACTCTAACCCCTTTCTTTTAACTAATATTTCAACAAAAAAAATTTTTTTTTAATTTAATTTAAATAATTTTTGCCTTCTTTTTATTAACAATTAATTCTTTAATTTAAAAACAAAAATAATTTTTTCTAATTATTTACCCCACCTGTTTTTGTGTCAATGTATTTGCTCTTCTTCTACGATTCCAACCATTTTTTGTAAAAGAATCTTCTTCCATTTCTTTTGATTTTCTTCCAATAACAGAAAATTGTCTTTTTGATTTTCCAATTAAATTATTATTTATTTCTTCATTAATATTAGTATTATTTTGTTGTTTTTTATTTAATAAATAATTATTTGGTGATAATAAAGGGCTTGTCTAAATATTTATATACATATGTATTTTTGGATTTAAATTAATTTAAATTAGGATTTAAAAACTTTAATAAATCTAAAAAGTATTTATTTCAAACAAAAAGTTTAATTTCAAAGTGACCATTTTTTAATATCCTCTTTTAAACCGAATTTTTAAAAAAATCAAAATAGTCAAAATTCACTTTTATTCCCAACTTTCTTTCTCAACTTTAAGAGAGTCAATTTAAAAGAAACAACCCCAGATTTAAAAATATAGGTAATTTACTTGTGTTCCACATTCTTTCAAATTAATTTGACAAAAATTCTTTTTTGGTTCAGAAAGTAAACGTATTGTTGAATTTCTTCTTTTTGTTTCGCTTTTTCGTTTTGTGCTTCTTCTATTTTTATTTGATAATATAAATTCATTTTCTTGATTGTTTGTTGATTCTTTTAGTTGTTGTGCTAGAAAATTATAAGTTTAAAATATTTTTGGCCTTTACAAAGAAGGCTTGACTGTCCTATCATAATTTCATTTATATTTTTAAAATATTGGTCCCATTTTTTCGAGCAAAAATCAAAAGAAAAAGAAATTCAAATCAAACAAATTTACTTATTTTCTTTTAAAGCAAAACTTTAATAAATTAAAGAAAACTTACTTTTAGGACCAATTTTAGGGAAAAGCTTTGCCAATTTCCCTGTATCATTAGCTAATTCAAATAATAAACTACGTGTTTGCCCTTCCTGTCCTTCCTCTTCTTGCCCCCAAAAATTTCCATTTTGTTGTGAATTTTTACTTAATTGTCTTTGAAAATGAGTAATTAAAGGTTTTTGACTTTGATTTGGATTAAATAATGGATTAAAATAATAATTAATATTATTCTCCTCCTCCTCTTCTTTTTGCCTTTTATTTATTTGTTCAAGTTCAGCAATTCCAATTATTGAAGGAATTTGTTGATAATAACGATTTCTACATAATTTTTTTTTAATTAAATTAATTTTTTTAAATAAAAATTTAATTAACTACCTAAATCCATTATTCCCATTATTTTGTCTAATATTTTTAGATTCTTTTTCAATTTTACGACAACAAAATTTCCAAAAATAAATAGAACAAATTACAGCTATTAATCCACCAATAATTCCAAATAATAAAATTAAAAAAGAAAAAACAATTTTATTTTCAATTTTTTTAATTTTAAATATTTTAATTTTTAAAGAAAAAAATTTTTTTGAATAAATTTTAGTTAGTAATTATTTTCTTTTTCTTTTTTCTTCCAAAAAATCCAAATTAACAAATAAATGTCATTTTGAATAAATGTTTTATTTTAAAAATTTATTAGAACAAAAAAAGTTGCTATTAATGTTTGAATAAATTAAAAAAGAAATATTTATTATACAATAATTAGAGGAGTAAATGGAAATTAAAAAAAATATGGATATAGGGATCTGACAAATCAAAGCTTTTGTCAATTTTTTTCAAATAAGTATTTTAAATTTAAAGGTTAATTATATGTACTAATAAATTGGCCGCTAATAATAAAATATTAAAATTGAATTGATTATATGTAAATTTTAATAAGTATTCGATTTTATAAGGGAGGGATAGGACAATATACATACCGGATTTATTCTAATAGAACCACTGTGGTTATATTTTTCAACCCCTCAAATTTCGTGCTTATATTAGAGACTGTGGTTCAAATGGAGACTGTGCTTTTATTTTTCAATCAAGTTTTTTGAAAAATCTTTAAATTTCAGGAATTTTTTATGTCATACATCTCCAAAAATGATTAAAATTTTTGATCAATCTGGTCGTTTTTGGTCGTTCTTTGCTTCCAAAATTCTCTGAAATTTCGCCTGCAGCGTTGAAACACCAATCAGACCGAATAACCGAAAGTTGCGATTCGGTTTTTCTGATCGTGGTGGATGGGACAGACCTCCATTCATTGGGTTCTGACTACTAGAACACTCACTAAATTCTTGATTCACGGCAGTCTTGAATGACGAGTTATGATCGAGTCTTGACGATTTTTTAAGTCAGGCTATCTATTTAATTTTAGTGTTATTTTAAAAGATAGTTGAGGGTTAATTTATCTGCTTCAGCAAGTAATCAGCGAGTTCTGGTCGATTTTTAATAATAAGGGTTAACCCAAAACAGGTTACCAAGTACTTCACCTCGTTTTATAACACTGTCTGGATTTGGTATTTCCAGTTTTTTTTGTATTTTTTTATAAAAATGAATTTCTGACTGCACGACATATGAAAACTCAAACATTTTCATCTAAATTCTGGGTTTCTTGACTCTGTCTAAATCCAGGTCTAAATCCAATTGTGGATTGAGTGACTCATTCCTGGTCAAAATTGACAGAACATAACGTTAAAGACGCAAAAATAACCTTAAAAGCCTTACACTACATCGATAACCTGAATCTTGTAATATGTGGTTATATTAGAGATGTGGTTCAAATAGAGACTGTGGTTCTATTTTTCAACCCCTCAAATTTTGTGCTTATAATAGAGACTGTGGTTCAAATAGAGATGTGTTTCTATTAGAATAAATCCGGTATTTTTAATTTATTTGTTAGAAAGATATTAATATCCTCAAGTTTATTTCCATTATTTTCTATTTAAAGGTAAATTCAGCGAAACTAATATTACTGTCACTGATTAATAAGAAAAAGTTTTTTTTTAAATTTTATTTCTTCTCTCTCTCAATACACTATCAGTTTAATGTGAAATATATGTATAACTAAATGATTCATTAGTTTTATTTTCTAATCAATCTTTTTTATCCATGATTCATTTCTCTTATTTTTCCCATTAAAATACGAAAGAGGAAGAGAATTTTATATATTTTATTTAATTCTATTTTTGTTTTTTATAAAAAAAAATAAAATTAATAGAAATTTTTTTAATTTTATGTGTTTTAAAGGCCTTTATAATGATGTAGTATTTGTTATTATAAGTTGTCATTCTTCCTTATGACTGATAAAATGATTATTTTTCTTGAAAAATAAATTCAGTTATTTCTAGTTTAGTTAATATTCGTAAGATTTTTTTTATTTTGTTAGTCTCTCGACTCTTAATCTTCTCCTTTTTTAAATTTCATTCTTATCTATATTAAATCCTCAACCAAAATTATTCGAAAGACCGACTCCCTCCTTTAAAATCCCCCAAATCTCCCCGATATCTCTCCAAAGCCTCTTAATCACTCGAAATGTCTCCTAATCCCCTCCTAAATCCCTCATTATCTCTAAAAACCCTCCCATCTCTCTCGATATCTGTTAATTCCACAAATACCCCCTTAATCACCCTTCACTCGATATCATTCATTGGAACAAAGGCGAGCGCAATTTCAATTCGCCCCACCCCAACTCGTCCCAATGAACAAAACTCTCGATTTGTCCCATAGAAACTAAAATACCCAATTCGTCTCATGTCAATTCGTCTTGAATCACCAGTTTTATTAATTTTTTGAATTCTACCAAAATTGTTAAATCCTAATCCTTTTATCTTTAATTTATGAATTTTAGTAAAAATATTTTTTAATTATGAGATAATTATTTTTCTATTTTTCACTTATTAAACAATAATTAACTTTTGTTATTTTTATTTAATTATTTCCTTTATATGCTTGAAATTGTTGATTTACACGAATACAGGGCTTTCTGTTTTAGGTTTATTTTTTAGAAAAAATTTTTTTTAATTTAAATTTAAAGAGGTGAAGGACGATGTAATATTGTAATTAGTGCAAAAGGGAGGACAGATAATTTAAGGTTTGAAAAATTAAATTTGTTTTGTTTAATTTAAATCCTCTAAAATTTAGAATTGTTTGGAGATTAGCAAAAAAGAGACGTTCAAATTTAATTAATTTTAAACCAAAGTTTGCTTATTTAAATATTTTTTTTTAATTTTTAATTAATTAAAGATGTGACATAATAAATAAATATATGGAACAATTTATTTCTCCTTTTCTTGATGATAATTATTTAATTAAAGCCAAACTTGTGAATATTAATTCTGATGAATTACATCATTTAGCTAAGGTTTTTTTAATTTTTATTTAGAAAATATTTTTTATTTTTAATTTAAAAAAAGATTCCTTCTCTTCCAAAAAATCACAAAATTGAAGATTTTAATGAATTAATTAGTACTTATCCAACTAATTCTTCTCGTTTTCCTCACAAATCCCATAATTGTTCGAGAACAATTCTTGCCCTTGAAATGCCTGATGCTACTCGAATACCCCGTCCAAATGCTCATTGTTTTGGGCCAACAATTACTTTAGAAATTAAACCTAAACAAGGCTAGATTTTGTTTATTTTAAATAATTTTTGAATGTTTTTTAGGGTTTTTTCAAAGTCATCCAGGCGTTGATGTCCCTTTTTGTAACAATTGCATACTGCAGGTTTTTTAAAAAGAAATTTAGTAAAAATCTTTAGAATTTTTTTAAATAAATTAATTTTGATTTTAATCATTTTTATCGAGAATCGAGAGGGTTTTTAATTCAAAAGATTTTTCTCTTTCAATAACTCCTATACCTAAAATTACTTTAAATTTTTAAAGAATAAATTTTAGATAGAAAAATGGAAGTCTGCAAGTTTTTCTTCAATGTATGATTACTGCCCTTTGGCACTTTACAGCGGTGAACGCTCAAAAATGGAATATGCTCTTGCCTCCTTAATTTATGACCCTCATAGAAATCTTCGAATTTTTGTTGATGGAAATTCTGTTCATGATGATTCTGATTCTCCAACAAATTTTGATGAAAAAATTCTTTCTGACTTAATCTTTCCTGGCACTCCAAATGCAAATATTCAAATATTTATTAAAATTGTTAGTTTTTCTTTTACATCATTTTTTCCCTCTTTCTTTTTACTCCATTTAATTATCCTTTCAATTCAAATTTAATTTCAAAGGTAACTTGCATTCTTGCCGGTGTCAACGATGACCAAAAACCATTTTCTCTTCAACAAAGCAGCGTTCTTTTTGATTTGCTCAAAGCCCAAAAAATTGACAATATTGGAATTGTTCGTGCTTATGAGCTTTATAAAAGTCTTCCACAAAATATACAGGTTTTGCTTTGATTTTTTGAAGAATATTTTTTTAATTTTATTTAAAGAGAGAATTGCAGAAAAAATCAAATCTTTTGGGACGGGGACTTGACTTTTTATCCAAAGGGGATGCACGTTCTCTTGTTGAAAGATATTTACTTGCCGCAACAATGAAAGATTGTTCCTTAATGGTTTTTTAATTTAAAAAATTTTAAATTTAATTTTATTTAAAATTAAAGATAAGTATTCGACTTGTTGACAAAATTGGAGAAAATATAGTTAGGACTGTTGGGGGAGGTTCTGGTTTTGTAAGTGTTCGTGCGTTGGATGGCCAATCTCTTTATTTTGCTTTTTCTGTATAAAACTGTATTTTTTAAAATTATTTTTCTTTTTTAAGGTACGTATTGTTGATTTGGATCCAAAAACTGGAAAAGTTTGTTTTTTTAAATATATAAAAATATTTTTTTAGAATCTAGAAAGTGCCTATAGCCGTTTTATGGCAGGTATTGGATTAATTAAATCACATCCAAATGTTCACCGTCCTTGTATCACTTATTAAAATTAACTAAAAAATTGAAGAAATTCCAAAACAATTCCATTTTTATTTATTTTTTATTCATTTTTTTTTTTGTTTTTTAATATATTCTATTGTTTGAATAAAATGAAAAATTTTTCTTTTTTATTTAAAAAAATATATTATCAGTTATTGTTATATGTACTTTTTTTAAATTTAAAAAATAAAAATTCAATACTCTCCCGTCTCTTCAAAAATGAATTAAAATAAAAATGGGGGAAGAGTGTTTGTTGTATTGGCAAAACTTTGACTTTTAATAACATTTTGTGCAAAAAAAAGTACTTTGAAAGACAGATCTATTAAATTTTGCGCGCATTTGTTCCCTCATGGAAGCAAAATGGTAGTTTTTTACGTTGCGAGCGAAGTGATAAATATACCAAATGAAATTCAGCTTTGCTTGTAATATCTAAAGAAATATTTCTTGCGTGAGACTAAATGCCTATTTTATTTTTTATTTTATTTTAATAAAGTTGAGAATTTAGTGAGTAATGTCATCTGAAGCAGTTGATGACGCGATAAGAAAAAATATTACTTGGACAAAATTGTCAGATGATTTACGTACAGTTTTGGGTGGTTCTCAACGAGAATATGACAAAAGAATATTAGATTATTCAATTAAAAATCAACTTAGATACAAGGAAAATATTGGTAAATATTTATTTGAATTATTTTTTAAATTTAAATTATTTTTTTAGTTAGATTTGTTAAAAGAGTTCAAGAGGAATATTATGATTGTTTACTTCATCATAGCAGAACAAAAATGATGCTTTACCCTTACCATCTTTCTGATATTTTGGTTCGAGAATTGCGTTTAACTCCTTTCACTTATTATACGTTTGTTTTTAAAATTTCTCTTTGAGGGTTTCCGGCGAGTTTTACTTTTTTTGAATTCGTGGTACACAAAAACATTCCCCTTCCAAATTTAGTTTTAAATATAACAAAATAAATATTGGTATTATTTTTAGGGAAATGCTTGTTGATGTAATGCAAGCAGAAAAGAGTTATGATTCTATTCCTAATTTTACTGCTGTTGATGCGATGCAAATCCTTGGAATTGGCCGCAATCAATATATTGACCTTGTGAACCAGAGCCGTGCAAACCGTCGGCTTTTTCGCCGTTCAAAATCTATTAGAGAAATGCTGCCCCAAAAGCCAGTCAATAATTTTACTGTAGAGCCATGGTTTTTATTCAATTATGGTTGTGTTTTGGAAAATGATGTTCGGGTAATTTTTTATTAAATTAAAAAAAGTTATGTTTTCATTAAATTTTAGTTATTAAGTTCTGTGGAGAAAGAAGTAATTGACAAACTTATGGATGAAGGAACTCAACTTTGTGGTCTTTTGGATAAGAATGTTATTCAGAGGTTGCTTAGCCGTGGCCTTGCTTATTTGGAAGTTCCAATACATCCTGAGGATTGTGTTTATGGTAAATATAGAAACTTTTTCATTTTTTATTTATTTATTAGTTCCTACTCTTGACGGATTTGTTATGAATCGAACTCAGGGAGATTTTTTTGAGACATTGCTTTATAAAATTTTTGTTGCTATTGATGGACAGACTTCTATACGAGAGGTTTTAATTTGAGATTTTTTAAACATAAACTAATTGTATTTTCAATTTTATTAAATTTATGCCCCTAGTAAATAATCAAGGCTAGTGCTCCCCGTTTCAGGTCTAATTCACTTTTGTCTAACAATTTTTGACATTCAGAAGAGAAATATTCTAATATCAGTCCAATAAGTTTTTTTCCATTAGGCATAAATTTTCTTTTTGGCTTTAAAATTATTTTTTCTAATTTTACCATTTAATTTTCAGCTCTCCGAAACAATCGGCATTGATATTGACTTAATTTGCAACGCCGTTTCTCTTTTTTGTCGACTTGGGTTTGCGCGTAAAAGAGTTACAGGAATTGAAAATTTTGTTCTTCACAACTCGTGGGGAGTGGAGAATTCGTCTTCTGGTTCTTGGTAAATAATTAAATACTTATTTAAATAATTTTATCTAGTCTTTCATCGCCAACCACACCGGAACCTTCTATTAGTGCAGAATTAAATGATCTCAACTTTTCTTTAATGAATATAAATTCTGCAGGTGATTTTGACGATGATGATATTGTTTCGGCTGTGGAAAATGTATTAAAGAATGATATTTTTGTTGAAATATTTTTCTATTTTTAAGGCTGTTTCGCAGAATTCTCCATTAGTTGTGGAAAGTTCGGCAAGTTCAACCACTTCAGCTGTTGCAAAAAGAATAGCATTTATTTTTGATTCTTCACTCACTGCCTTTTTGATGATGGGAAATTTATCTGCTGTAAATTTTCTTATTGAAATTTATTTTTAAATATTCTTTGTAGACTCTAAAAAATCATGCAATTACGTTGTTTGAGGTTGGTAAGCTAAGTGAAGATGCGATGGATAGTTTCATTGATGAACTTCAAAACGTATTAATTTTTACCTTATATTCTGATTTTTAGCTTATAAAATAATTTTAGGTTAATTTCTTTGCTGAAGGTGAAGCACAGCGTTATTCAGAGCATGCTAGAACTTTGTTATATACAATTCAATCATTAAGAAGCGTTTCTGAAATGGATCTTATACGAGGAGAAAGTCTTTTAAATTTGGAAAGTGCAGCACGTCTTAGAGTAATTGAAAAATCTTACAAGTAAATATTTAATTTATTTTTTAAATAATTTAGTATTTTAGACTGCTTGTTTCGATGGCTCCAATCGGTTAATTTATAAAATTACATTTTATCTAAAAAATAAATATTTTTTATTTTATTTTATACTTTTTTTTGTTATAGGTGCTGAAGCGTGTTGTTTACATTCGGCTAAACTTCCTCATTTGGGAACTGCCGCGTCAGTAGAAGTATTTTTTTAAAGATTTTTTTTATTCAAAATAATTTTTTTAGTTAACATCTCCTTGGTTTCGTCTTTTTATTTACGAATTAGCAACATGTGGTCCTCCTTCAATTTTCCTCCCTATGGGCACTTATATCACCAAACTTCCTAAACTCTTCTGGAAAAGTCGTCGTTTAATGCTTACTCAAGGAAACAATCATGAACCTGTTATTTTACCTATCGAAAGTTCTCTTATTCCAGTAGGGGATGCTTTGCTTTCTGCACCAGTTTTTTTACAAGTAAATTATCTTTATTAAATAAATATTTTTTAATTATTTTTCTAATTTTCAGGCTTATAGTGAACTTGTATCTGATGTTGAAATTGTAAATGTTCCATTTCCTTTTGATATAGAAAGTGAAGAGAGAGGCATTAATGGATCTATTCAAACAACAGAATGTGAACAACAACAATCGGTGTGTTTGTATTGAATAGTTATTTTTATTGCTTATTTTATTTCTCTTTGCGCTCTTTTTTGCGAACATTCTCTCTATTTTCATTTTTAACTATTGAATTAAAACAATCTACTAACAAATAATTGAATTTAAGTATTTAATTCATAAATTCTGTTTTTTAAAAATTCTTTTATAAGACCTCTCCTTCTTGTTTTCTCTTAATTTTCAAAATTAATATTTTTATTTTCAGAATACAGAATGTCTACAACCATTTACAAGACATCCAGTCGTTCAAAGGTTGCAATCTTCTCTTGGTTTAGACTATCTTTGTGGTTATATTGTACTTTTAAAATTGCATAACACTGATGACCCTTCTCAACCTTCTTTTGAAGATGAGGAGAATAATGATAAAAATGAAAGTGAACAACAACGTCCTTCGGATAATGATGAATTTTCTACTTCTAATCGATCGACGCTAATACCCTCACCAAATTCTGCTTATTCTCTAAGTGTTTTTCAATTAAGCAATACAATTACAAAGGATCCAAAGTAAGTGTTTCTTACAAGAAAACTAATTCTTCCTCTTAAGGAAAGTTTCAACCAGTCGAACACATTTATGTCGTGGGGAGTCTTTCAATGATTATGTTCTCTTTGACTGTGTTTTCGGCATTCCATTGTTTGATGAATCATTGAACAAAACAATCTGCCAAAGAATCTTACAGAAAGGTTTACTCACTCCCGACAAGTAATTTTATTTAAAAAATATTCTCCGCAAATAATAAAAATATTCTAGTTTTGAGAATTCACGTTCTTCTCTGCAAAGGATAGAGGAATTAATAAGGAAATTTATTTCAAGATTTCGGAATCCTTCACTTGACGAACAAAATGCAATTGTTGGAATTGACTCTCCACCAATTCCTTATCCAACAACAAATGTTTTTTTCGATCCAGTGGATGAGGATGGGAAATGTGGGTCAAAAGATTTAAATTTTTTGTAGTTTAAACGGGCACGGCCCACTCTGTCGCTAGGCTACTCTGTCGCAAACTTTTGGGGTATCGGTGGTATCATTCCAAAGCGCAGAAAATTTGCTACAATATTAAAAATGAAGAATTTTCAATAAAGGACATTGACAGTTATTAGTCTGCGACAGAATGGGCGTATCCCAATTAAATAAAAAATAATTCACTTCGACTTTTAAATTTAATTTTTGTACGGCATTTACAAAATATTAAATTTTATATATTTTTTCTGTTATTTTTGACCATTATTCTACAATGATCTAATCAATATATTTTTATTATCCAAATAATTCCACGCAGTCAACTTTATTTTCTTTCAGTTTCCAAGTTTTCATCATCTTTCCCCTCTCATATTTTTCAAGTTGTGTGCTTATTTTTCTGCAGCTAATAAAAAATAAATTTAATAATAATATGCTCATATGTAGTTAATAAATACTTCCTTTTCTACGTAAATTTATTTGATATGTATGACACTTAAATAATTTAATTAAATATTGAAATTTTGCGAATTTGTTTAATTTAATTTTTGTAAAAATTTAAATAATTATTAAATAAATTATCTTAATTTTTTATTTTAATTCTATAAAAATTGCTAATTAATTATATATTGTATGTTCAGATTCTGATAAATTTTTTTGATAAATATTTCAACAGATTCAAAAAAATTAAAGTTTAATTCTTTATTTATTTTTACTTTTTTACTTTAAATTATTTTGATTATTTTCTTAGCTTTTAAAATAATTGTAAATTTATTTTGTGTATAGCATAATAACAGAAACAACTAAAGCATAATCAATATGACCACGTCTACAGAAAATTCGTTTTTTTCACGTTTCTATGGCGTGGCACTTCTAGTCTTTGTAAACATTGTGAGTTTTTTTATATTTAATTTATTTTGTTTACCTTTTGTGGAAAGTTTTACAAACGAAAATTTTTATTTTTAACCTTGATCTACCCCAATATTTTAGTTCCTGTTCTACTTATTAATTTTTTTACCTTTCCTTTAAAAATTAAATTTATATTTTCTAGGTATGGGTTGCAGCTTCAGAAATAACGAGGGTTTTTTAATTTCTTTTATTCAAGCAATTTTTATTTTTAAGTATTTATTCATTGATCTCGATTTTAAAAGGCCACTTTTTTTCACCTACGCTAAGTCATGCATGTTATCTCTTTTTTTGACTTTTTATTGTTGTGATTGCAGAAAGAAATCTTCAGAATCAGAAACTACAACAACGACAAAAAACGGAAAAGTATTTAATTTAAATAATTTTTTTAAAATCCATGTAGTATATTAAATTTAAGGTTAGTTTACATATTTAAGTATATCCTCGATTAGAACTATAACCTTTTAAATTTTTTATTTGGAAAATTTTTTTGTAGGCCTTCTATTCTCGGTTAACTGAAAATGAAAATAGTAATAGCAGCGCAGAAGAAACAGAAGAAGAAGAAGAGGACATTTTGGATTGCAATACTTTGGTTAATTTAAAATTTGTAAAAATATATATTTTAAATTTCTTTTCTCTTTTAACAGACAGAAGCTGAATTCGAGCCAATTTCCATCACAGATGTAGAATCAAATACTGGGGATTTATCAGCACCTGAAAGTCAGAATAGTCAAACAACACCTGAACAACAAAAGAAATGTGAAATTGAAGAAAGTTTTGTATCTTCTACACCTTTAACTAAACCAAAAAGAATAAAAAGAAGAAGAAAAGTTCGTTTTAATAAATTAAGAGAAGTTCGTCGTTGGCCAGAAAGTTTAAGTGAAGCTGCAACATTGGCAAGATTACCTTATAATAAAGCTAAAGAAGTTGCAAAAAGTGATTTTTGTTCAAAATTTTGTGGTTCTCTTAAATTGGATCCAAATTCTGATATGTTTATTTATTGTGTTTATTTTGCACCTTTGGTGGGTTTTTTTTAATTTAGAAAATATTTATTTTTGTTTTTTGTTGGTCTTTAGGGTATTTTATTAATATCCCGACCCTTTTCTATTTGAGTCTCATTGTCAGATTCGTTTTCCTTTTATTGTCGACCATTTAATCTCATCAAGCATTTTAAGTAAAAGGTAGGTAAACATAAATTAGACTGGGACTCAAATAAGTGAGGGTATTAGTTATCTTCATTATTTTGCAAAAAATTTTTCAGTTTTGTTAAATTTACTTTAAAAATAATTTATTAAAATAATTCCATTTAGATTCAATATTTACTTTATTTAAATACTTTTTTTAAATTATTTTCCAGTGGTTACTTTCATCTGTCAGTTATCAGACAGCTCTTGCTTATTCTTCTGTTTCAACAGTTAATTTAATTTCTGCATCTTCTCCGCTTTTTGTTTTAATATTTGGAGCATTTTTTGGCAAATATTCTGTGGATTCTTTTAGTTGGTTAAAAGTAAGTTTTTGAAATTTAAAAATAATTTAAAATTATTTTTCTTTTAGCTTTTAATGGTTTTATTGAATATGTTGGGTGTTTGCATTGTTTCTCGTTTTTCTGGAAATTTATTTACAACTTCGTTATCTCTTTTTTCGGCATTTTCTAATGCTCTATATCTATTTGCACTTGCTCGTTTAAGCTTCAAAGGCAAAAATGTTAATATGCCTTTACTTCTTGGTAAGTTATTTTTTGGCTAAATTTTTGATAAATTTTTGGTTTTCTTTTAAAGACTCTTTTTAAAGACTACTTTTTTACGATACCTCTTAACCTTTATCATTTCTTTCAACATTTTTGGTTGGCAACAATTTCCTCAAATATATTTTTAGGAACTGTTGGTCTCTTTGCATTATTTGCGTGTACTCCATTAATATATATTGCACACATTTCTGGATTTGAATCCCAATTACCACTTCCAACATTTAAACAAATGTTTATACTCATTGCCAATGCATTCCTTGGCACACTTTTTGCCGATTCAATTTGGCTTTATGCAACACTTCTAACTGGATCATTAACTTCTTCACTTTCAGGCTCTTTAGGTGTCCCACTTTCAATGTTAGCCGATTCTTTTTTTCGAAATCAACCTCCGAATATTTGGCAAATTATTGCTTCTATTCCAATTATGGTGAATAATTAAAATTCTTTTTATTAATGCTTCTCTATTTTTTTTAGATTTCATTCTTGGGTGCATCTATTTTAACTTCAAGAGTACAAGAATCATAAAATATAACATATTTTATATTTATAACTTACAAACTTATATCATTAAAATTAGCCGTTTTATTAGTAAATTTTTTTTAAATTTTTTGTTGTTATTGTATACTTCTCGTCAAAATCTCCTTTTTTATATTTTTTTATTCATTTAGAGACATCATTTCTAATCAACATCTAAAGCCCTGCGTAAAGTAAAAAAACCCTGCGCCTTATACATGTGATGGAGTAAATTAAATTTCCTGTCTTTGCACCTCTCATTTTTTTCTTTATTTTCAATTCATTGTCCCCCTCTCAAATTCATTCTCCCAAGAGCCTTTAGTTGAGAAAGGTTCACTCGTTTACTTGTTTCTGTCATTTTATTGTTCCCTTATCCCATTTCTTAGCTTTTTCTTTTAAAAGGAATTTGCATCGCTTACAAATAATTAAAATTATTATATTGACTTTCTTCAACATTATCTTGACTCTCTAATATTAAATTGATAAAAAAAACTTTAAAAATCTAAAGTTATGCTCCAAAAATAGGTCTCGGGAGTAAAGGACCAATTAACAACGGGCTACTTAATGAACTCGAATTTCTCCGGGGCTCGTAATAATCCCGACTTACCAAGTAGAGAAATTCTGCTTTATCAATCTACCGAAATTTTTCTTCCATTCACTATAATTTTCTCTATAAATTTGGTGGCACTTTTTGAGCACACTCGCAAAAAAGACCTCTGATTTTTTTAAATATTTTTTAGTTTACCTACAATCTCACTATAATGCATAAACAAACCCAGTCTTTCTTAAAATTTAATTTCATAAATTTACTCATTATTTGGCTGACACAAATGGCTACCATAAAAATAAAATTTTTCTCGTAACTATTGCCCACTCTAATTGTCCGCCAGCCCTCCCTTCCCCAATTTTGTCGTTATTCATTCATTCATGGGCAGCCTCATGGCAAAAATCCATATATATTTATTCCCCCTTTTCAATTCTTATTTGTTCCAGCCTTTTTATTTAAAAGAAGTATTGGCCAAACATATAAATGCCCTTCTATATAGAGGAATGTTGGTGGCACTTTTTGAGCATTATAAGCGGAAATATTTACGTAAATAAATAAATATTTTTATCTAAATTTTTTTAAATAAATTTTTCTTTGTTTATTAAACTTGGTAATTTTAGCAAAAAATTTCCTAGACACAAATATTCTTAAATTTTATTTCCTCGTTTCAAAATTTTAAAAATATATTTAGGTAATTTAACAGATTTAGAAAAATACATTGAATATTACATACATTTTATTTTTCTTTTATCATTTTAAAAAGATCATTTAGTTTTTCTGTCACTACCGTATTTTAATAATTATCCCGCCTCAATTAAAAATTATAAATAACCAGTTAGCGATTGAAACAATAATTACCCAGGGTAATTATCTGAGTAAAAAAGCACCTGAGAAACTTAATTCAAGAATTTTTGGGTGAAATGATTTTTAATTTAAACAAAAAAATTCTTTAGGCTTTTAAAAAAAATTTTTTATTTTACCCAATAAAAAATGGCAATTTACTGCTTTTATATTTTTTTTGTTTATAAATATAAATTTTAAAATAATAAATTGCTTGTACGTATTCAGTTGAATGGTTACTTTAATAAAAAAAAATTTTTTTAATTATAAGAAAATATATTTATTTAGTAATAATTATTCTAAGCAAAAACCATCTACATATACTAACTATATTTTAAAATAATATAATTTTAGTTGATCCGAATGTTGAGAGATTGATTTATTTTTATTTTTAGAAACAGGTGTTTATTTTTTATTTATTTTTGGCTTTATTTATTATAAAATTATTTTTTTGAATATAGCCAACAAATTCTAATATATTTAATTTTATTATTTTATTTCTTCATTTTATCATTAAATATTTAGCAGAAAATAGACAAATTAAAATTTCAAGCATTTTGTCTTATCCATCTCGCATACAGTGATCAAAAATGCATAATGGACAGACAAATATATGTAGATTAAATAAAAAAAGAACAAAGTTTAAATTTCAGAAGAGCCGAGTTTCCAGGAATTTAATTGAGAATAAATTTAATAACCAAAAATGCCCCCAACTTTAGATTAATTTTTATATAAAATTTTTGGTTAAAACTTATTTTAAATTATTATTTTTATTTTTAAGAGAGAGATGATTGGAAAATAATATTAAATTAATTAAAATAATATTTTATTAATTTTTAAGGACATTTAATTTAAAAAATGAATGGAATAACAAAAAATAATAATTCCTCCAATTATTCCCAATTATCAAATATTAAACCATTACAACTTCATTTATTTAATAATAATTTACAACAAAAACAAATGAGTACATTTATTGGGGAGGAAGAAGATAATAATAATTCTTCTATTAATTTAATTTCTTCTAAAAAATATCATCAACAAAAAGAATATTTAAATAATGGAATTAATAATGGTTAGTTAATTAATTAATTAAAATATTTTTTGGAAGAGGGGGGAGGGTTTAAAAAATATATTTCTTTTTCTTTAAAAAAATTAAATAAAGCAAAATAATAATATTTAATTTCTTTTTTAGTTATTCCTTTACAAAATTCAATTGGAATTGATGGACATTTATATTCATCACCTTCCTTAAATTTAAATAATTGTAAATATAGGCAATCTACTAGTAATGGTTTTGGGCTTTATTCGAGGCATAAAAAGGCTAATAATAATTCTGAGGGTATTTTAATTTTTTTAAATTAAGATTTTCTTAAAAATAAAAGTAAAAAATAATTTACTAGGTAAAAGAAAGAAATTTATGTAAATAAATTAATTTATTTAAATAGATAAATATTTAATTGAATTTATTTTAGTTGAATAATAATAATAATTTTCAATGAAATATTATTAAAATAAAAACAAAAAAATTTTTTAAATTATTTCTTTAAACCAGTTTTCTAAATTTATTTAGTATTTATTTTAAACCCAATTTTATTATTTCTTTATTTTAAAAAATATATCTTTCTTTCAACAATTTTTTTCACAAAATAATAGAGAATATTTGTTAAATTTATCTTCACTTTCTTCAAAATTAAATAACCTCTTCCCCCTCCCCCCTTCTCTCTTTTTCTTTCTTATACCATTTTCTCGTATAATTTATTTTTTACCAATTTATTTAACTCCTTAAAAAGCCCTTGCTTCTTCTTCAGGCAACCGGTAAATAACAATTTGGCTGCCCTTTTTCCCCCAATTTTTTTTGAAATTTTCCTTCTCCTCTTTCCTAAAATTATATTTAAATATATTTATTTATTATTTTCCAACACGTATATCTCTTTTTTATGGTTAATTTCCTTTTAGTATTTTATTTGAAGAAAAGCTCATTTTTCACTCAATTCCTTTGTTTTGATATTTTTAAATAAAAGAAAAATATTTTTTGTTTAAAAGAAATACCTAAAAATATTATTATTATTTTAAATTAAATTATTTTTTAAATTTTTCTGGAATAAAAAAAGAAAGGGAAAAAGCTATTTACTTTAAATTAGCCTCTTAAATTTGGACAATTTTAAGAAAAAAAAGAAAGGGGAAAGAAAATTGGCGCCGTTTCAGTTTATTTTCTGTTTAAATTTATATAAAATTATTTTATTTACTTTAATAATTCCCTTACTTAAAAGTTAAAAAAAAATTTTAAAGAATAAACAAGTTTATAAAATTGTAAAATAATTAAGAATTAAATTTAATTAATTAAAAAAAATTGGATAAATGTAAAAAAATCTCTAAATCTATTAATTAATTATTTTATTTAAAATTAAAAAAAATTTAGAATTACAAACAAAAACAATGTCTAATGGAGGAGTAGGGGGTATTTCTTCTTCTTCAGAAATTATTACTCATCAAAATTATCAAAAATGTGAAGGTAACCAAATAAATAATAAAGAAGAAAATGAACGAAATTTAATTGAATTGACAAAAATAAATAATTATTTTAAAGAAGAAAAAAATGGAGGGGAGGGGGGGGAGGAAATTGAAGAAAATGAACGAAATTTAATTGAATTGACAAAAATAAATAATTATTTTAAAGAAGAAAAAAATGGAGGGGAGGGGGGGGAGGAAATTGAAGAAAATGAACAACAACAACAACAACAAACTTCTTTGTAAAATAATTTTTTTAATTTAAAAATATTTGAGTTTTAATTTTGGCAAAAGAAAAAGTTTTGATTTTAAATTTAAGAAAATTAAGAGAAAAATGGGGAAATTTTTTGAAATAAATTTTGAAATAAATTTATTTTGATTATTATTATATTTCTTTTTTAAAGTTGTAATAATTTCTCTCTTCAAAATGAAGAAAATATTTTATTATCTGGACAATCACAATTATTATTACAAGAAAATAAAGAAGGGGAAGGAGGGGAATATTTTGAAGATATTTATCAACAAAATAATTTAATTGAGGAAGAGGAAGTAATTAATGAAAGAGAAGCAACAGAAATACAATTAAGAATTAAAAGATTAGCTGGGGCACATCAATTAATTGGAAATAATAATGAAAGAAGTTTATCAAAAATTAATAGTAATAGAGAATTATTTAATGGAAATTTTGTTAATAATAATCGAAGACAGCCAAAACCTTGCAAAGAGTTAATTTTTGAGAATAAAAATAAATAAAATAAATTAATTTTTATTTTAGTTATGCTTTAAGTTTTATTGTTGATGCTAAATTGTTGCAAATTCGGAGGGCTGGTACCGAATTACAAGTAAATAAATATATTTTTTAAATATTTTTTTTCAAATTTCTTTTAAAGATAACAGATAATGAAGGTTTTCCCCTTCTCGATTTATGGCAAAGAGCTAGCTGTTTTCGTTCACATTCCTGGGTATTTGAATCATTAGGGTTAACAGTTTTGACGCTTTGTGATTTGGAAAGAAGAATATTTCCTTTGCCAAAACTTTTGGGTGGTGGAGGGACAGATTGTAGTAGTGGAGGTAATGGATATGTTCAAAGAGTTGATAATCCTGACGGGGAATGTTTTGCACATTTTGTTGTTGGAATACCTTTTTTGGTACAAGATAGAAGGAGAATGAATATTGCTAGATTTGGATTAGAACAACAAAGGTTTTTTTAAATTTTTGTTTAAAAATTGTTGGGAAAAAGGACTGAGTTTCTGAGCTAAAGCAAAAACAATATCAAAATATTGCTTGAGATTTTTCCCAAAACAATTACACTTCAATTACCGATTTTTGTTAAACAATGGGAACAAAATACCGGTTCTACTTGACTTTATGAGTCCAATCGAACTTTATGAGTCCAATCGAAGTTTATGAGTCCAATCGAACTTTATGAGTCCAAATAAAACTTTATGAGTCCAATCAAGATTTATGAGTCCAAACAAAACTTTATGAGTCCAAACAAAACTTTGAGTCCAAACAAATTTTATAAATCCGACATGTCTTATTATTCTAAGTAAAAACTGTGGCTCTACTACGGTTTATGATTCCAATCACAGCTTATGAGTCCAATCGTATTTTTGTGAGCTACGAGGGTAGGTCGTCAGATCAAAGCTGGTGATGAAAAAAGGGATAGGTTTATGTTGCCGAGCCAGAACCCAGCGACCGTTGACTCCCGTGAGGCGCGTGCCGCAAAACCCCGCGCGAAGCGCGGGGTTTTGCACAAGCGCCTTGCCTATGTTCCATAGGTCTAACAACATAATCCTATTTATTTTAATGTATTATTTAATAAATGTATTATTAATAAAATCGAATATTATGTGATTGGACTCATAAAATTCCTATGGACTCATAAAGTTTTGTTTGGACTCATAAATTTTGATTGGACTCATAAAGTTCGATTGGACTCATAAACATCGATTGGACTCATAAAGTTCGATTGGACTCATAAAGTCAAGTAGAACCAAAATACCTATATTTATACCGGATTTACTATCACCATACATACAATACATTAAACAAAAAATATATACAAACACCAACAATAGAATATAGGGGAAAGATATACAATGAGAGGCAATTAATTATTCAGCCAAAAATCCTTACAATACAATATATTATCACAATCTTCTTACAATTCTTTCCTTCATTTCTTCTTTCCCTTCTTGCTGCCGAGACTTGCTGCGGTCTCCGCTGAGCGCGTCTTAGCGGACTTGCCTCCTTTGCCTCCCTTAGCACCCTTCGCTGGGCTCGGTCCAGATCCCGCATCCGGTCCAGCTCCTGCTCCACCCGCAGCTTTCTTCTTGTTCAGAAACTCGCTTAAGGCCTGAAGAAGAAAAAACAAAAATTATTTGTTTTAATTAACGAAGACAAATTAGATTAAATAACTAAAAACTCACAAATCCAGCAGCGCCGAAGATCAGAGCAAAGATGATGTACATCAAGAACCCCATTTTTGTTTGTAGAGATGTGAAGAGTTTGGGAAGGACGATGAAGATTTTTGGATTTTGTAGTGTTGTTGAGGATATTGGCGGGACTGGGCTTTTATACTAGATATATACACCCAGATTTACGTACACTCCTATTGTATTTAACATTTTTTAAGTTGATTAGCTATTGAATAGGGGGGTTACCTTCAATTTTACCTATATTTCAGTTTTAAATCTCATTTCTTAAAATTATTTAAAAGATAATTAAAATAATATTTTAGTACCAATTATTTGCGTGTGTTCCATTGCCTTTCTGAAAGTGATGGACAATTACTTGCACGTTTAGAAGAATTAAAACTTCCTTCAAGACGTTCTTCTTCATCATCATCTACTAATCATCGAAATCGTTCCTCCTCCTCCTCCCACCACCAACAACCTCAAAATAATTCTAATTGTTTATATATGCTTTTACGTTTTAATCCCGACAATTCTTTAAAAATAAATGCCCAATTAAAACTTTTGTTGGTGGCTGCAGCTGCTCGTTTAGTTGCAAGTTGTTCACCAACACAAAAAAGAAAGGAAGAAAAATTTGGAGAAGAAAAAGGAAGAGGGGAAGTAGAAGAAATTAATGAAACTGGACAACAACAACAACAAAATATTTGTTCCTTCTTTTAAAATTAAAATTATTTAATAAATTTATAAATAAATAAATAGATAAATAATTAATACAATCTTTAACATTTCTTAAAAATTTTTTTATTTTTACTTCAGACAGAATATCAAATAAACCTAGTAAATGATATGAAAGATAAAATACATAAATTTTTATTTATTTTAAATTTTTAATAATAAAAAGATTTTATTATCAATTTTTTTACTCGAGTTTGTTCGAGACGAATTTAGGAAATTTTTTTATTTTTTTTAGTTAGCAGAATTTATTAGATTTTTTATTATTTTTGAATTACTTGAAATCAAAAAAGAAATAAATAATTGTTTTAAGAGGGCTCTATGTAGATAAAATTATTTTTTTTTGTATTCAAGACGGGCATTCATTCAATATCCAAATATCTATCTAAGCAGATTTATGCAAAATTACTATAAAAGCCATTAAAATCCATGAACCTTAACATCGTTATTCTACAAAACACAAAAAAAGCGTCGTAGTGCTTCTGTCTCTTCCACACCGTCTTCACAAAACAACACTTCACGTCTACTACAAACGAACAATGGGGCTCCTGATGTACATCATCCTTGTTCTTTTCTTCGGCGCGATCGGCTTTGTGAGTTTTCTCTTCTTTTTTTTTTTTGCTTAATTAAATTAAAAATAATTTTTTATTCCTTCAGGGTGCAGCTGAGTATTTGCGCAAGGTGAAGGACGCAGGAGCGGGCAAAGCGAAGGGTGGCGGAGCGCCTGGAGTCGAGTCGAAGTCTGGCTCAGCGGAAACTGCAGCGAGTGGCGGCGCCAAGAAGGGCAAGAAGAAGTAAAGGAAGAAGAGGAGCCAATGACTGTGTGACATCGTTGGATTGTGTGGATTCTGCCTAAATGATAATATGTATGTTCCCCCCTCCCTAATAATGTTCCTCCATCTCAGCACATTGTGATATATATTTTTGTCTGATAATAATAATATTGTTTTTCCCCTATTCTATTGTTGTTGGTGTTCACACATTTTGTGATATTGTATATATATAAATAGGCTTGTGAAAATAAATATATGTATTTGAGTGTTTCTTTTTGTTTTTTTTATTTATATCATTAAGAATTAGTAAATTTTAAGTGACTATAGGTTTGACTGGAGAAAAGTTTAGGGAAAGTAGTTAATTTATTCTTTCACATTTAAATCCAAAAGGAAGAATTTAAGATTTGGCAGATTTTTAAACAATTTTTGGAAGGAGTTTTCCGTTTGTGGATTAAGTCAATTTTTTGGGATTTAAGTCATTTTTTCGGGTTATTTTCACCTTAAATCTAAAAGGACAGAAAAAATTAAAACTAGGTATTATTATTTGTAATTCATTTTACTATTCTTATTTCTCAAAAATCCTTTTTAATTAAGTACATTTATTGTTTTATTTGCAAATATTAAATATTTTTTTAAATGAAAAAATTAAAATTTGTTTAGCTAAAAGTTTTTTTTGAAAAGTGACAATTTTACTAAAAAGTGTTTTTTAAACTTCTCTTTATTTGATAAAAAAATTTGAAAAAATCTTTTACAAATTTTACCAAAAAAATTTAAATAGGATTAAATAAAATAGAAAGATTTAAATAATTTTATATAAAAATATTTAAAATAATTAATTATTCAAAATAAAATTAAATAAATTTTTTTTTCAAAAAATAATAGATATTTCATTTATACATTGACGGAATTTCTAAAAAAATTAGAGAAAAATACCTAATTTAAGGAATAAAAAAAAGAAATTTTAATTTTTTAAAACAATTTATATATTTTATTTTTTAAATTAAACAAAAATAAACTTTTAAATTTACTTCTTTAAATTTATTTTTTTATTTCCCCAAATATTCTTACAATTTCTGCAAATTTCTTTATTCTGTGGAAATGCACGTTTATTTTTTTATTCAAAAACCGGATATATTTTTGGATGAAATGTCCTTCCATAAATTTTAATAAAAATATTTTAACATTAAAAAAAATAATTTTGATCATCACATTTCAATGAAAAAAATATTAATTAAAATAAAATAAATAAATTATATAATATTTATAAATTTAACGTCAAAAGAAAAGATTAATTATTTTAAAAAGAATATATTTGAAAATTATTTTTTATTTAATTTTTTTCTTTAAAAGTATCAGAACACACATATATTTATTTTAATTAATTAATTAATTAGTAATTAATTAAAATATTTATTTTGAATTATATTTAAATTGAAATAAGAAAAATAATAATTTATTTTATTTAAATTAATTAATTTTTTTGTAAGATGACAATATTAGAGAATATATTTATTTATTTTCACCTGTTTTTGGTACTAATTTTATTATTAATAAATATTTAATTGTAAATATACATATTAAGTATATATATTTATTTCAATTAATTTTATTTTATTGTCTTAATCTTAAAATTAATTTTGCACTTTAATTCTAAAAATAAATATACTTTTTAGTTAAAATTTCAAAAAAATTTTTTTCTTATTAAAAATGGCAATCATCTATTATTATTTTATCTGTATTTATTTTGCACTATTTTTGTGTGTATTTTTATTTATTTTTGTGTGTGCTTTGCTGTTGCCGCTGCCGTTTTTGTGTTCTCACTTTTTCCCCTTTTATTTTTCCTTGCTCTCGCTACACCCTTTCCATCATCATCCATTGCTTTGGCTGGTTGGCCGTGTCAGTCCGTGTCAGCCTGTTAGCGGCTATGGCCACGGCTGGCAGCCTATGGCCATTATTACTTGCCAGCCTTCTTTCCCCCTCCCCCTCCCTTTTTTTCTTCCTCCCTCGAGAATGACTGAGTAAATTCGTTTTCACTTCAATTCAACAATTATTTGACGGTCTTCCCCTTCCCCTCCCCTTCCCCCCTCTTCTTCCTCTCTCTCTCTTTCACTATATACCCCTTATGTCCTAAGGCATCTGTGCCATATATATAAATACTTCTCTTTCAATTTGTGCCATTCTCTCATATTTTTTAGTCTTCAAAATTCTCCACTTCAAATATTCTCCTTTTCCATTAAAGTTTCTGAAAAACACAAAAATTGCAACTTTTGAGGGGAAAAATAAAAATATAAAATTAATTTCTAATTTATTTAAAATTTCTTTAATAAAAATAAATAAATAATTCTCCTTCCTTTTTTCTTTCACACAATTATTTTAATTATTTTCTACTCTTGTTTGTGCCAAATATATTTAAATATTTTCTCTTAAAAGCTTTAGGCATTTCTTTTTTAACTACTAAATACTTTTCTCTTCTTTTTTTATTTAGTTGCTCTATTTAAATTTTACAAATGAAAAATTGCCAAATGTAAAAAAATTTTTCTAGGGCTTTTTTTATTTTTAAAAAATTAACTGGATATTAAATGGGGGGCTTTTTATGTATGTATGTATTTCTAAAAAATATTTAAATATTTATTGGAAACCGATGAACTTCTTTATTAAAGTGGAAGCTCTAAAATAAAAAGAAAATTAAAAGAAAAATTTATTTAAAAATAAATCTTTTAATATTTTTCTATAATAAATTGTCATACAAAAAGATTGTGACGAATAAATATTTATTTTATATTTAAAAAATAATTATTTTTTTTTCAGATTTTGCCTATTTTCTTCTGTTGTAATATTAAAATAAATATAAGAAAAATTTAAATAAAAATAAAGAGAAAATGGCCTTGCAAAAATATAAGAAAAAAAATTAAAACTTATCATAATTAACGTGTTGATCATTTCAAAAAAAAATTCTCGTCGGCATCATTTATTTATTTATTACTTTTAAATAAAATATTTTAAAACGTCAAAATTCTCTCTTTTTATCTTAAATTTATTTATCAGCGTATTTTTGAAAAGAAAAAAAGTTTTATCAGGTTTTCCGTTCTTTTTACATATAAAAAATATATATTATAATATAACATTTATATATTCCCATTCCCTTCAATCCACCTCCTCCTCTCATTTGCAAAAATTTTTTTAAATTAAATTAACGCAACACAAAATAATTATTTTTAAAAATTAAAAAAAAGGAAGGGAGGTTGAGGGGAGGGGAGGGAATATTTGAGTAGGATAAATATGTAGATCCACAAAATCCAAAATAATTTTGCTTACTCCTTGCTGTAGTAAACTGACTAATTGATACCTGTGCCCCCCCCCCCCCCCCCCCAACGATTTACTAAATTTAATTTACCTCTCCTCCCCCCCTCTCTAATTTTAGGTATAATTTTCTCAGCTCCAAAAGATTATTTTCGATTTATTTATTTTATGTTAAACAGAGACTTAACTAATAATCAGAAAAAAAAAGAATTTTCTAATTTTATTTATTCAAATTTAATTCAAAAATATATTTTATTTAAAAATTATTTTTTTAAATAAATTTATTGGGCGAATTACTAAGTTACCTATATTAAAAACTCAATAAACGTAAATAAATTTTTAAAATATTTCTGAAATTCTATTTTTATTTAATAATTTTTTTGTATATTTTTTTTCTTTTTTATTAATTATTTAAATATATACCTAAATTCAATTAAAAAAATCCCTCAATTTTCTACTATTTTTTCTTTTATTTTTCAATCAAACAATTTTTCAGTTTTTTTTCTTTCCGATCAGTTTTTGTACATTTTTTTGTATTTTCTTTTTTTTATTTTCCGTTTTTAATTTTTCTTTTTTTTTAAATTTCTTTTAAATCTAATTGTCGGCATTAAATCATTTTGAAAAAATATTTTTATTTATTTCTCGAAAAATTTAAAAACTTGTCCTTTTAATTTTATTACGTTAAAAGGAGGGGAGAGAAATATTTAAAGAAAGCTATAAATATTTATTTTTTAAAAGTATTTTATTTATTTTATTTTTAAATTTAAATAGAAAAGGAATTTAAAAATAATTAAATATTTAAATATTTCTTGAAAAGATTTTTAGGTAATCTCATTTAATTATTTTCTAAACTGTTTTATTTTTTTATTAAAAATTTCTTATTTTTCTATGATTTTATGTATGTAGTTAACATATTTAAGTAAATTATACATTTCATCTTCAACATCTTCGTTAATATCGAAAATTTTTAGGAAGGGTCTCTAAATGGGAAAATTTATAGTGAATTTCAAAATTTCAAAATTTATTTTAAAAAATCGAGAAAATAAAAAAATATCAAAACAAAATTCTTCTCTCCAAAAAACCCCTCAATTTATCAATATATTAATAACATTAATTTATATTTTATCGGTAATCAACCTTAAAAGACATTTAGGCAATTCTTTTAAATTTTCATGTTATAAGAAAAATAATTTATTTAATTATTTTCTTATTATTATTTATTAATTTGTAAAATTTGTAATCCAAAATATGTATAATATTTAAATTATTAAAATATTTTAATTATTTTTTAAATTATTTTTGAATTCTTTTTTTTTTAATTACCGTATTTTCTCTATTAGAATGCCACTCCCCAGTTGAATGCCAGTCTCTAATAGAATGCCACCTTGGAAGATGATTGAAAAATAGAATGCCACTCTCTAATTGAATGCCAGTCTCTAATAGAATGACACCCTTTTTTAATACTGAAAATTTTCCTACTATAAGAAATATTTGATCCAGTAATGATGTTTTTCAAATTTACCGGGATCCAGCCGAGAAACTATATCAGTGATATCAGGGATTTTGTTATTCGGAGGATATCGGTGGATTAAAGTGATTAATGGGATTTGGAGTGGTGATATGGGGGAATTTATGGTGATCAAGAATTATATAATTAGATTTGAGGAATAAAGATATTAAGAGATATTTTAGGATTAGGAGGGAAATATCGGTAATTCAAGGGAATAAGAATAATATAGGGATTAAAAGGGATATTAGAAGATGAGTTTTGGCTGAGTAAGAGGGATATGAGCAGATTTGAGATTAATCGATAATACAGAGGCTACTTGGAGATTTGAAAAAGTTTTTGCCGATGAAGACTAAATTATTGTAAAGTATAATTATAATTTTTGTGTATTTGTCAAATAATTCGAAAATTTTGAATTTGGGTATTAGTTCGAATTCGACTTCAAATAAGATTGCAGCATTTTTGCTATCTTTATTTAAAATTAAAGCTTGAGTCAATAGGGTTTCTGGTCGAATTTTTTTTCAAATTTTAAAATTTACTCATCGAAAAATACAATGCCACTCTCCAGTTGAATGCCAGTCTCTAATAGAATGCCACTTTGAAAGGTGATTGAAAAATAGAATGCCATGGCATTCTAATAGAGAAAATACGGTATTTTGTGTTTTAACCAATTATAAAAAAAAATATTTTTTTAAATTTATTTTTATATTTCCTTTAAATTTTTCACTCATTTTCTCCGTCTAATTTTCATTAAAATATTTCCGTTTTGGCTTAAAGAAAATTGTGACGAAAAAATAAAATATTTTAATTGATTAGGAAAAGAAGAAAAAAAACAGAAAATATTTTTATCAACCTTTAAATTCTTAAATTTTTGGGGTGTGATATGTACATATGTAGAAAAAAGAAAAGAAATTTTTTTGAATCTAGAATTTATTTTATTTTCTGTAAGTCACACATATAATTACCCCCTTATTCTTTCAGTTCTGTCTATATACCTAAATGTAATAATTTTCTTTTTTTAATTCAAAAATATATTTTGTATTTATTTATTTTAATTATTTATTAACTTTTTTTAATAAATAAAATCCCCCAAGAGTTTTTTTTCTTTTTCTACTAAATCCCCAATACAATTAATTGAAAATGCAAAGAAATAGGCACAAAATTGGGGACAAAAAAAATAAAAGGGAAAGAGAAGGACTGAAACACAAAGCACGCATATATTTATTGAAAAAATGAGAAAAATTCCAAAAAAGGAAACAGTCCCCCCCCCCTGTCAGAACTAAAAAATAATTGAAGTAGAAAAAAAAATAAAAGAAAGATATATTCAAAAAAAGAAGAGGACACAAATAATGAAAAAAATAATATATCGAGAAAGAAGCCAAAAATGTTGTTAAGCAAAAAGGAGGGGAAAAGAAGGAAAACTTTTTAGAAAAATTTTTTATTTTAAAGTCATGTGCCAAATTTTATTTTAAATAAAAAAATAATTTTTAAGTATTTATAATTGTAGAAAAAAAAGAATATTTATTTTTTTTGTAAAAATAAATTTGGATTAAAAATATTAAAAATTTACATATATGTATGTATAAATTTAGCGAAAGAAATCATTTTTGAATTAACGTCTTTCAATTAACTAAAAACTTTTTATTTTAATTTCTAACAAAATATTACCTAATTTTCCTTTAAAAATACTTCCAGATTCCCATACTGACTAATTTTTATTTTTGCATTTTTTTCCTTTTCTAAACAAAATTTTCTGACAGCCGCTGTCTTTTTAAAAATTATTTTATTTTTATGTTGCCTTCTATTTTATCTTTTTTTTTTATTATCCATTAAAATATTTTTAAGTATTTTCTTTTTTCTTTTTCTCTCAAAAAATATATTTTTTGTCATCTGTCACAATTCCCTTCCTTTTTTCTCAAACCCAGTCATATTTTTTGTCCGAACATTTTTCATTCGAACGGTGTTCGAATTATTTTGAACGCCGTTCGCTACCAGACGTTGCTAAAAGGAATGGGAAATTGAAAAAAAGGAGAGCGGAATATTTGAGAGGGGAGAGACTGACGGCGCTTTGGGGATTTTTTTACAATTGAGGGGGGGGGGAGGAGGGGGGGAGGACTGGCTTTAATGAGAACAGTGTGGCTCGTAGGGAAAAAGAGAAAGGCGGGCGTTCCGTCAACGTTTTCTCCCTTTACTTTCTACTTTTTTTTACAAACTAATATGGCCGAGGTAGAAAGGAGTAGAAGGAGAAGAGAGGAGAGAATTGAAATAGAGAAAGGACAATCTTCTTTTCTCCTCCCCTACGTAGAAAAAAATTTTTTTTATTTTTTTCTTCACCCCTATCTTTTACCAAACACGGTTTTTTTAAATACAGATATAAAGTATGTAGATAAATATATTTATTTATTTATTGCACTCTAATTTCGAATTTTTTGTAAACTAAATGCTTTTACTTTTTAAATTTAATTCTAAAAATATGTATATTTTTAACAATCCAAATATTTGAATATTTTAATTATTAACAAAATAAACATTTTTGATTTTAACATTTGATTTTAAATTTTAAAATTAGGAAGGCCTAAAAAAATTTTTTTTTAATTTTTTGAATTCTTCTTCTCCTTTAATTTAACTCCCCTATATACAAATAATTATAAAAATTAAGATTAAAAAACTTATTGATAAATACAACCATTCTTCTTTTAATAAAACTTCTCGAAAATCCCAACACAATGTATTGAAATTGTAATTAAAAATTACAAATAAATTATTGGCATTTATTTTAAATTTAAAATAATTAATTCCAAATTTTTTAAAATTTATTTACATACAAAAAACCTTTTCCTTCTATATATTCTTTTTTCTGTTGCAAACTTTTTCTTCTTTTATTGTTGCCCCTTCTCTCTTTATTTTTTTTAAATAAATATTCCATTTTGCTCTCCTCATTTTTAATCAGATAATTTTATTTATTTAAATATTTAAAATAAATATATTTTTTTTTAAATTAATTTAAATTTCTTTCTTTTTAATCCAAATTTTCCTTTTTTCCGAATAAATAAAAAAAATAATTGATTGATTTTTTAGAGTATTTTAAATAAATACAGGGTGCGGCAAATTGGCGGCCGCTTTTCTTTTTACTATAACTTTTTTAATTTTTAATGAAAATCGTTAATTCTTTTTTTACTGGATTCCCAGTACTCTGAGATTTTTTTTGATATCAAAATTGTATCTGAATTTCATAATTTAGTTTGTTTAATTTTCTCTCAAAGTTCGAGCAAAATTTTTTGGATAAAAGTCGGTCTGGATTCAAGGCTATGATTTTGATCTTGGAAATGTTTATATCGTTGAAATCAGCTTTTCAATCCGGTTCGAATGGCGATAAAATTAGGGGGCTACGACAAAAATCAAATGAGCTACGGTCCTCTGAATGATAAATTAAAATAATTATGGTAAAAATAAAATTTTTTGGTGAAATTTTCAAAAATGAAATTATAAGCTATTTCGATGCGCCTGAACAAGACGAGTCGATTGGTACTAAAATCATCGGGATTGAATAATTTTTGACGAAGTTATGATCAATTAAAGTTTGGCAAGAAAAAATGTTTTTTGATGCTTTTAAATGTTTGGACCGGCTTATCTTTACTATATGTGAACCAAATTTTTATTTTTTGGTACCAAAAAAAATCTCAGAGTACTGGGAATCCAGTAAAAAAAGAATTAACGATTTTCATTAAAAATTAAAAAAGTTATAGTAAAAAGAAAAGCGGCCGCCAATTTGCCGCACCCTGTAAATAAATATTTATTGGCCAAAAGATTAAAATTTATTTTAAAAAAAAAGAAAAAAGAGAATATAAAACACAAAAAAATATTTTTTTTTGTTAAAATAGTTGTAGTGTATTTCTATTTTAGACGCAACTTTTCAATAAAAAAATCAACAGAGCATTCCTAATTTTGTTCCGGTTTTTATTTTAAATTTAAAGAAAACAATAAATTTGTATTTTTTTGAAAAAAATATTTTCTTTTACTGAAAAAATATTTTTTTATAAATAAATTAATTAATCTAAATTTTTTAAAAATCAACCTAAAAACAAACAAAATCAATCACAATTCTTTATTTATTAATCACGAAAATTAAATCTCTAATTTTAATTTTTGTTAATTTTATTATCTAAAAATTTAAATAATTTTAATAAAAAAAATTTTCTTTAAATTTATTACAAAAAAATATTTATTTATTTGTACATATTTAACACTTGATTCTAAATATAAAAATAAATAATATCGAAACTATTTATTGTTTAGATTATTTATAATTGCTTCTTTTAATATTTAATTTAATCTTTTAAAAGCTTTCTTTAATCAGTAATTTTAATTTAATTTTTTTTAAAAATATTTTTTTAAATATTTTCAATTAATTTTATAAATAAAAACTTCCTCAATTCTGTGAGATTATAATATTTTAAAAACATTTTTTCTTTTCTTTTCTTAAATGTACTTTTAAATTTTAAGCTTTTTTTAAAAAATAAATTATTATTTAATAGAAAAAAAATATTTTTTTTCTTCTTTCAATCTTCGTCATTAAAAATTTAACAAAAAATTATTATTTAAATGGAACATTCGGCCATTTCAATGGCTGCAATGAGTACAACAACAGCAACAAATAATTTAATTTTAGAAAGCGGAATATGTTCTGTTTGTGGAGATAAATCTGCTGGAAGGCATTATGGAGTTAATTATTTACTTTAATTTTTTAAATTTATTTTTCTAAGGTAATGGCTTGTTATGGATGTAAAGGCTTTTTTAGAAGGTTTTTCTTTATTTTCTAAAAACATTTAAATATTTTTTGTAAAATATATATTTGAGAGAAAAAATATAAAATTCTCAGTTTAATAAAATGAATAAAAAATATTCGAGAATTTAATAAGAAAATTATTTTTTTATTTTTTAGGACTATTCGATCCAAACAAAGCTACAATTGCCGGTTTCAAAAACGTTGCAGTATAGATAAAGGTAAAGATTGGGAATTGGAAAATAAGAAAAAATATAAAAAAGAGTTGGAAGTAGAGTTCGGACCCGGACTCGCATTTTCCAAATCCTTTTCCTCAAGTTTATCTTCGATGGTCCTTGGTCATTAATTATTGAATATTCAAATTTTTCAGATAAACTTATCATTTTTAGTTTATTACTCCTCTTTAATTTAAACTTACAAAATTCAACAATTTAGACCAACGCAATGCTTGCCGTTTTTGTCGTTTTCAACGTTGTTTACAGGTTGGAATGGAAGTAACAGCAATTAGACCAGATAGAGATGTTATTGGAAAACAGAAAAATCCTCGAAAAAAGAAATTACTTTTATTACAACAAAATACTAAATCAGAAAATTTAAAAACGAAAAATAAAAATAAAAGAGGAGATAATAATAATAATTTTTGTTGTATTCCTTCACCTGGAGCTGAATCTAATAGGTAGGTTTTCTTTGTTTTAAAAATACAAAATAAATTTATTTTTAAAGTTCTCAACAAGAAGATTTACTTCTTGGGGTTTTTATGGATATACATTCCAAGGCTGGGGAGGGAAGTTTATTTCCTTCAACAACAAATAATGAAAGATTTTTTAATAATTCTTTATTATTATCCCCATCAAATAACAACAACAACAATAATTCTTCTCCTCCTTTTGTAGAATTAGCTATTGGAATTTCTGTTCCAAATACTTCAGCAATACAATTACGGCGAAATATTAAACCTGATCCAGAAATTTCTTTATTTATGTTATTACAAAATCCGCAAACTTTGGCCGAATATTCTCTCGAAGAACCGGTAAAATATTTCTGAATTTGGTTTATCGGCTATTATTCAGTAAATTAAGAAATCATAACCAAAAATCTCAGAAATCAACGGGAAATGGGGGTACAGTTCTTTGAAAAATATTTTCACAAACATAGACTTTAATAAAAATTTTTCTTTAGGCTCATGTGAAAGCCCATAAAATTTGCTACAAGATACACTTAGTCTTATATCACAGATAAATTCTAGAGACTTATTGTTAGTAAATTCTAATACACCAAAATACCCTCAAAATGTGCAAATTTAATACCCTTAACCTGTATGTATATCAAACAATTTCCATTTCGATAACTGAGATTTTTGTCAGATTTCTTCCCAGTTTAATTATTTTAATTCCAAACAGATTTCTCCAATAGAACCTGGCCGCTTAGCTTGTGGACAAATATTTTCAGCAGCAATGCGGAAATATGTTTTAATGTGTGTTGATTGGGTAAATGCTATATTCCTTATGGCTAATTTAGATAGTGCAAAGGAAAAGGTTTTTTATTAAAGAAATAAATATTTTTTTAATTTTAGTTGGATCTTTTAAAAAATTCTTTTGCTGCTTTTTGTACATTTGAACAAGCAGCAACAACAGCTTCCTTAAATAATTCAACACAAAATTCTCCTCTAAATCAATTATTTTTATGTAATGGATCTGTATTACCGAGAGAATTTTCTTCTTCTTCTTCAACAACATCTACTCAACAACAACAACAACAATGGATGATTGGGGGTGATTCAAGTCTTTTAGCTAATAATTTAGTTGGAAGAGTTTTGGATGATTTAGTTATTCCTCTCAGAAAATTATGTTTATCTGAACAAGAAAGGGTTGCTTTGACTGCTTTAATTTTATTAGATGGAGGTATTTGAATTTAAAAATATAATTATTTTTATTTTACCCAATCTGATAATTCAAAATAATTAGAAAAAAGAAAAAGTAAAATATTTTTTATTAATTTACACAACCGATAACCTTACACTAATTTTACCTCTTTCTTTATTTTTATCATTTATTTTTTTTAGATAGTCGAAGTTCTTTAGGAGATCCAGAAAGTGGAGAACATTGTGGTTTATACCAAATAAAAGATAAATTACAAAATGCATTATTTCAACACGTTAGAGAACGTTGTGATCAATCAATTAACAGAGCCAGTTCTCGTTTTGCAAATATTTTATTATTATTACCTGCTGTAGCTAAAGTTTCATCACTTTATTTAGAAAATGTTCAATTAGCTAGAATGTTTGGAAAACAATCATTAAATCCTTTATTGTCTGAAATTTTTGATAATAATAATGGAGGGAATGGAGGAAATAATAATTATTTATTAGAACAACAACAACAATTAAATAATGAAGAGTTTTTAATTAATTCCCCTCCTTTATGTCAACCAATTTCTTCTGGAAGTTGTAAAAGTAATACAAGCAGTAGTAGTAGCAGCACTAGTAGTAGTGGGTGTAGTAGTAGTAATAGTTGTATTAATAGATCAACAACAACAAATAATAATGATAATTTTGGGTTTTCTAATGGTAATTAAATAAATTTGAATTTAAAATAAAAATAATTAAATTATTCTCTTGATATTAAAAAATTCTATTAGAGATTTAAAAAAAGAAATTTTATTTCATGACAAATTCAAGTTTTCGATTTATGTACTATTTCAACTTCATTATACCCTTTCCAAATTTGAGATTTTATTATCCCCCCCCCCAAGGAAACCTCAAAAAATTTATATTTTTCTCTAAATTTAATTTAATTTTTTTAAAAAGCATTTAATAACACTTCTCAACTACTCGATCATCAACAACATATCCACTCTTCTTCTTCAATTAATTCCTCCTCCTCCTCGTCTACTGCCAATAATGTTTATACTAATAATAATGGACAGCAATTACTTTGTGGAATGGAACAATTATTATTAGCTCCAGTATATCAACCAGAAACACAAATTAGTGAATTATCTTCGCCTGAAGCTAATAATCAACAAAATAATTCTTTTGTTTCTTTAACTATGGAAACTGGGGGAGAAATAAATGGAAAAAATAATGAAACAAATATTATAAATTCTGATTATTTTGGGGAATTGTTTTCTGATATTGGTAAGTATTGGAAATTATTTGAATTTATTTAAAACTGAATTCTAATATTTTATTTTGAATAATCAATTAATTTAAGGAAAAAATATTATTTAGCCTTTCTTTTTTTGATTCAAAATTAAATAAATTTAATATTTTAGACAATAAGAGATTTTAGTGATTTTTTACAAAATAAATTCTTTTTAAAATTATTTTTTAGGAAATAATATAATAACGGATAATGAATGTATTAGTACAACAAATACAGAAATTAGAGGAGGAGAAAAGCAAAAAGGAGAAGCAATTAATATTGGAGGGGGAGTAATTGATAGAGCTAATAATTGGAGACAACAAAAGCAATATCGTTCTCTTCAAGTAGAAAGTGATTGTGTTGGAAATATTAGTAGACACGGTCCTCGACATATGTCTGCATGTTCACCTCCATTAACTACACAATCTTGTAGTATTGGAGGGGCTTTTTATCAAGTAATTTTTTTTTAAATAATTAAGAAAATATTTGTTTTCTAAAATCCTCAACCCCCCCCCCCCAATCCCCCCTTTCCTCTTTTTTCCATTCAAAAATTTATTTTTTAGGTTCAACAACATCAACAACAATATTTCTTTGTAAACACACCACCACCCCAAATGATTAACAATGGAAATAGTAATACTCAACAACAACAGCAAACACCTTGTTCTGCTGGACCTTATTTATCGGCATTTAAATATTAAATAGAAAAAAATTGTTTTTTTTATGATAGGAAAATCGCTCATAGATATGCGGGGTGAAAATATATTCCAATTTTCTAGCCAATTTATTTTATTTAGTTTTTTAAATTAGGTTATTTTGAATTTTAACTAATTTTTTTGAAACAAATTTACTTATTTTTTGTTGGTTTTAGCCGCCACATTTGTAAATTAGACAATCTTAAATGAATCTATTTTTGAATTTAATTATTATTTTTTTCTATTATTTGAGCGTCTAAATTGCTGTTTATTTACTAAATATATTAGAGATCGAGATTTTTGAGAAAGTTTTTAGTTACCGACATTGAACATTCAAGGAAAAATAAAGAAACTTTGAAAACTTCCTTAATATTAACCCTGAAACTTGGAACAATCAGATCTATCCCGATCCCTACACTTGTTGTTGTTTAAAAACCCTTTGTTTATTTGTTTATTTGTTGTTGTAAATCTATTTAAAATAGTTTAATTCCTCAGACATTAAATATATTAATTAAATCCCATAATTTAAAATAAAAACTTAACAAATAAATATATTTTCAAATAATTGTTTTTCTCTTCTTAAATATAAAAAACTTTATTTAAAAATAAACGAATATTTCGGTTAATATTAGACTAAAATCTCTATTTTATCCCATTGAGATATGTAGGAGTATGAAATACTTGAAGTTTCAATGCTTGAGAAAGAAGATTTAGGACCTACTCTCCAAAACTTGAAATATTCGTTTTTATATCTCCCTCCTCCTTCTTAATTTAAATCCAATTTCTATAGATTTAGTCTCAGCACAAACCTCAATAATTCCTAATAAAAAATATGGGTTTTTCTCTCTCTTGTCACTACAATCCTCTTATTACACGTAAAAATAAAAGCACCTCTCTCTCTATGTTATTCTTAGCATTATTTAAAATTTTTTAATTTTGTAGTTTTATTTTATTTTTAAGCACTTCATTTTTAATTATTTATAAATGTTTTTTAAATAAATTTTAAAAACTTGAAAAGAAATTTTTTGTTTAATATTTTTGTGGGATTGGCTTATTTTTATTCTAATTTTTAGATTAAATGATCATCGAGTCATATAAAATATAATTTAAGTGTAAACTTTATTCTTAAAAATATTTTAACAACAAATTTGTTTTTAATTTTTAAACCCCAAAAATTGTTCTTTTTTAGATGATCTTTTTAAAAACTAGAACAATATAGTATTCAATCCCATTTATCTTCAATCTCATTTTTAATTTAATAATTTATTTAAAAAATATTTTTCTCAAAAAGAAGGAAGAAAAAAATAAAAAATATTTTGTTTTGTTGCCGTCATATTAGATAAATCTTGTATTAATAAAAATTGCTCTTAAATACATACTATAATAAATTTGTCAAAAAATTTTTTTAATTATTTAAAAAAAAAGTTATTTAGCCCAAGCAAATTCACTCTGGCTGCATTATGGTAACTCCCAATTAAGAAATTCTAACATACCTGCCTTACTCATCAGACATTATGTCATCCTAAAATCACCTATTACGATCTGTTAAAACGATTTCAGAATGATACGCAAATCAATTATTACTTAGCGAACTTTCTTGTGTGGTCAACAAATTCAAAAACTGGCTCAGCAAATGGTTAATCTTTCCCAACCTTTACTTGAATACAGAGCCGAAGGCGTGTGGAAATTTTTGGGCAAAAGTTCGCACCTCCTTGGGTGATTGCCGAAGCGACTTTAAACTTTTGTGTTATTAACTCTTGCCTCCAAAATAAAACAAAAAGTTAATCAATCGGAATGTGATTATACTTGAGGCACATAAAACTGAGTAAATTGACTGCAAAAAACCACCCATTTCTTTTGCCTTAAGCACACGGGATGAGTTCCGCTGAAAGATCCAGTCCTGTCAAAAGTGGGCATGGACCCAGCGCTACAAAACGCCCTCAAGGATTTCGTATAGATAATTTTTATTTATTTTGACCCAAGGATTCACGAAAATAAAGGGATTTTGACCGTTTTTGCAAATACAACCCATAACATTATAGAAGTTGGGAATGCATGACAATTGCGCGTTGAATAACTATTCTATTTAAAAAAATGGACCAAAACTATCTTTTGCCCAGTTGTCTTAGTTCCCAATTGTCTCTTTTTCTTAAGTTTGGTGTCTTGCGAATAAATGGGACGGCCCACAAATGGGACACGCCCGAAACGGCGCGGGCCGAAACGACGCGACCAAAACGTCGCAGGCCGGAACAGCGCAGTCCAAAACGGCGCAAACCAAAAACTGCTCAGTGATAGAGGGACCGTGAGAGCGATCAATCGATTTCAAGTGATCAACCTATCTGTGATCGATCTGACCTTAGTGATCGAACAGAAATCAACCACCCTTTGGGTACACTGATCTCCGAATTAGTAAAATTTTGCAACAAGTTTTGCGCACTCGGGAGTTGTTCCAACAAAGCGGAAGATCGTTCCAACAGTGAGAAAAGTTGTTCCAGCAAGGAGAAGGTTGTTCCGACATTGGGGGATGTTGTTCCGATGGTTGTTCAATTTTTGGTTTGGCCGTTTTGGCCGTGCGCCGTTTTGGAAAGCGCCGTTTCGATCGCGACGTTTTGGCCTGCGACGTTTTGGGCTGTATCTCCCATAAATTGATGCAAATATTTTTAATACGTTTAACACCCGATTTCTTTTACAATTAGTTGCTAACATCTTTGTCTAATTTGTAGTTTAATAAATGTTTTAGTTGATAACTGAGAACTTACTTCAACTCTTTCTCTAATTATTTAAAACATCAACTCAACTAAATGGTTTCTAAGAGGTTAAAACTTTAAGCAATTTTTGATAGTATGATGCAGATAAACTGATACATATGAGATAAAATTAATTTTTGAATTCAGATAGTTTAAGAGATTGCTAAAATGATCGAAAATAGTTTCTTGGTTATTTTTAGGAACAATAGAACTCAAATGTGCCTGGTTACAACTGATGAACAATATAACCAACAAAATTCTCTCCAACAACACACTTCGAATGATACAAATACTAAAAGAATTAATGGAAACTCAGGAAGAACAAGGTTTTTAATTTTTAAATGTTTTGCTAGGTAGTCTCTTGTTATCTTTAGTAGATAAATAAATGTATTATAATAAAACGAAATAATATAGGTAATTATTTTAAGAAAGCGTACAACGGATAGCATATGTTAAAGAACTCGTCGAGCTGATTTGAGTCGAATGAGGCTAAAATTGGCCAAAGTTTTGATTTTTTTGTTCACAATCGTGAATCAAATTGATTTGGGTTTATTCGACTCATTGTCAGCTTTATGAGCTATTTTCCAATAATTATCTACTTGTTTAAAAATTTACGTACAATAACAAGAAGTTACCTGTTTTTCCTTAAGTTCTTCGTCTTCCTCTGAGCATTTTTGCATGGATGAGAGTGCTGGAACAAGTTCTGCCAGCAGCGCTTCAACTAACAACAATAACTTAGTTGTAGCAGTAAATGAACATGGACAGCTAGTTTGTGCCAATTATTTTAACCAAGTGCCTATTCTTTCACGCACTCGTCCTTGCTGGGCAAGACTAAAATATCAGCCAACAATTGAAAGTCTTCACGATGAAATTATGGACTTATATAATTGGCTAAAACCTACAGCAGAAGAGATTTGGTCCCGTCGTCTGCTTTTTAACAGAACAAGTGATATAATTAAAGGGATTTGGCCTGACTCTAATGTACAAATGTTTGGGAGTGTTGGTATGGATTTATTTAATTTATCTTTAATTAGGGTTAAAAATGATTCAAATTTGTTTAAACATTGATAACTTTATGCCCTATGTCGAATAAAAGGCGCCTTGAATTGTTTAAAAGTGAATCGTTAAAAAATCTCGTCAATTTATCAATATAAATTTGATGATAATTAGTCTTTTTGCCCTGTATTCAATATACACTGTCAGAAAATTTTAAGCGCCCTTAGTTTTTCGGGTCTAAACATAATTAAAGTTAAAATACATCTAAATATTTTTACGACTCTGCTATATATTCAAAGAAAAAACAATCGCTGATAAATTAAATATAGGTAATAGCGAAAATAAATGAATTTTCCTTAAGCACCCCCGAGGTTTTGGCATTAGGGGCGGTTCGACAATTCTACAAAAATTCCGGGGCAGTGACGAGATTTTTTATTTTCTGGGCAAATCTATGAATAATAATTTAGAAACAATTAATCCATTTTATTTATTTAGCAACAAATTCCTTTCTCCCTTCATCAGATATTGATATATGTGTTAGGACTATAAACTCAATTCAAATACCAGAAGACCTTCATAAAGTAGCAGATGTTTTAAAGTATGTTCTTTTTTTTGTAAAAATATATTAAGCTATAGATATTTTTTAGTTTATACACATTTCCTCAAATTTTTAGGGGATTCCACTTCGAGAATATTCATGTTTTGGATAAAACTGGTAAAAATATTTGTTGATTTTTTAATTTTGTTTATCCTTCTTATGACTTTAGAAAATTTATTTTTTAGCCTTTCCTCTTGTCAAATGTACTGATCAGCTAACACAACTAAATATTGATATTAATTTTAACATTAATGGGCGTATTGATCGAACTGTTGGCTGGATTCGAGACAAGCTAGATTTTATGCCTCATTTGGAACCCTTATTGCTTGTTTTGAAGCTTTTCCTTGCACAGCGTGGCCTTAATAATCCATATACGGGTGGATTGCCGTCATATGCTCTTGTTGTTATGTTGGTTCATTATTTGGAGGTTTTTTTTCTTTTTTGGCTTTTCTATTGCCGATTATAATTTTTCAGTACATTCGTTTAAAAAACAAATCAGATGTTTCTCATAAAGATTCCTATAACTACATGACCCTAATTGGAAGGAAACCGTTAGGCCTTTTACTTCATTATTTCTTCTTCTACTTTTATTGCTTTGATTATTCTGAAATGGGCATAAAAGTTCGAAATCGTGTATCGGCTTCGTTAGTTTTGCATAAGAAGGAATTGATTGAAGAACTTGGTGAAGAAATTTTTTACTCGAGTCCAGTCTTCATTTGCGATCCTTGTGAAAGAGGTTTGTCCTTTTAAAACTCAAAAATTTGTTTTTTCCCAAATTAAATCCTTTTATTTTTTAGGCAACAATCTTGGTCGCTCAGCTCATAATATTTTGGTAATTTTTTTTCTCTTTTCTATAGTTTCTTTTTAAAGACAATCCGGCAAGCCTTTTATGACGCCTTTAGAACAATTGGTACAACATTAAACCATTGTAATCAACTCTCTCCTTATATAAAAAATTTATATTGTGGTCCATTATTGAAGTTGCTTATCAGTGATGAACTTCTAAGTGGGCGAAAACGCAATATTTACAGGTTGCGAGAATTGCTTTTTGGTTCTTGCCACGGTCATCAAAATTCTATTTTGTCATTAGATAGCAATAAAGACGTAGTTGAAACAACTAAACATGATGAAAAGAAGGAGAAACAAGATTGACAATGCTCAATTTTGCTGAAAATATTTAAATGTGGGCAACAAATACTTAAAAATCATGTGCTAAATCCCGTATAGGAATAATCCCATAACACTATCTTTTTTGTTTTATTCTGTATCTCAAGATCATATATCCTCCTTTAACTTTTCCAATTCTTGTTTTCAGGTGTCATTGCCACATATTTATAGTTTAGTTTTAGGTCATCAGAACATTTTTCTGTTACCATTTATATTTCCCGCTAATCAAGCAATCTTGGAGAATATTTAACTAAAAAGATAAGAAAAAATATGTATCTAATGAAAATCAAATTAATTCTCTAGGATTGTGTTTTGCATTTGTTTTCATTTGTTTTTTATCTTTCTCCATGCCTTTCATTTTCTCAGTACTATATGCACATATAACTTTGAAAGATCTTGATTATTCTCACCGAAAAGGGTATCCGTTTTTCTCCAACAATTAATTTTTGGTTCTTTATAAAACAACGATGAGATGAATTGTTTAAATGAGAAAAACAAAAAAAAATCATCATCGCAATTTAAAAATTTACAATCAATTATTGAAAACGAGTAAATAGATATATATAAATTTATGATTCTCTGATTGTTTTTATACATCATGAAATATTTTTACGAATTATTAATAATTGCTAAATAACATTTAAAAGGTTTTATTTTATCTCTTTATTGAATGGAGCCTACGTGCCAATCAGTTGAACTTTCAATGCCTATAGAGTCAGCTGGTAGCAGTTCTCAAACTACCAATGCTTCACAAACTGAAATACGAGTAGAGGTTTGTTAGTAGAAAATTTTGGGCGTGTTTTTTGTTAGCTATCTAAAAGATGTTTTGATGGTGTTATTTTAGTATCTAAAGCACAATTGGACAGTAAAGAATTTCTCTCATTGTTATCAGGAATATTTGGAAAATTATGTTAATCTGCCGAATAGCGACTTGACATGGTCAATTAAGATTTATCCAAAGGGAAATGGTGAAAACAACAAGGTTAATTTGGTCTTTTGTTTTAGATTATTTAAGATTTTAGGATTTTGTTTTTCTCTGCCTGAATAGGGTACTTGGCACAAACGTAAAAAATAACAAGATTGGTTTCAGGTTAATTTGATAAATTCATTAATAAATATTTTACTTTATTGTTTCACTTGAAGGTCTCGATTCTACCTTAAAAACAGTGAAGGGAAGGATATTGAAATGCGAGTTCATCCAAATCCTTCACATTCTGACTATGTTTCTTATATAAAAAGAGATGTTCTCTTTCCTCAAATTCAACCTGCTGATAGTATTACTGTCTTTGTTGAGATTGATGTTGCGGTTGAGACAATCACTACTTCTGTAGATGATTCGTTTGGAGTAAAGATTTAGTCTAATAATTTTTATCTGTAATTTATTTTCAGCCATGTAGAAGTTGCACCTGTGAGAGGCAACTTGGCGAAGATTATTTGAAATTGCTGAGTGATATGGTGCTTACAGATTTCACCATTAAAGTTCAAGACAAAGAGATTCACGTGCACAAAGCTATACTTGCTGCTCGCTCACCTGTTTTTTCAGCAATGCTGCAACATGTTGATACTAGTGAATCGAAAACGGTATAAAAATTAATTTTGTCAAATTTTAGAATCTAAAATTAAGGGTATACTCGAAATAAAGGATGTTGAATATAACGTTGTAAAGGAAATGCTTCGGTTTATATACTGTGGAAAAAGTTCTGGGGAGTTGAGTGAGATTGCTTCTGATTTACTTATTGCTGCTGACAAATATAGGTTTTTAATATTTAATTTTATTCCTTTCAATTTTAAATTATAGATTGGAAGAATTGAAGAATCATTGTGAACAAAGCCTTATACAGGCTATTAATTTCGACAATGCTTGTCATCTGCTAATTATTGCTGATATGTGAGTTTAATATTTTGTTGATATTTAATTAACCTACTATTTTTCTAGGTATGGTGCTTCAAACTTACGTGAAAAGGTGCTACATTTTATCAAACTTCATCCTAAAAAAATTGTACACACTGCTGGATGGATTTCTATAATCAAAGAGCATCCTCAACTTGCTACGGATATTGTCGCTTCTTTTGATAAAAGCTAATAATATTGATGAGGTTTGGAGATTGTTTAATGAAATGGGGAGAAGTATCTAATGTGGCTTCCTTTTAACACTTCTATTTTTCCAAAAATAAAATTTTATTTTAGAATTATTTTGTGATTGGTTTAATGGTTATGTTTTTTAGAAACGCTTAAATAATTTGTTGAGTGTTTTCTTTAAAACAAAGTCAATTCTGCTTACACAGTTTTATATAATTATATATTTTGGAATATTTAAATTCTTTATTTTTTGTTATGCCAATTTGCGTTAAAAATTGACTTTTTAATACCTAAAATAAATTTTTATTTGACATTTTCTTAAAATGATTTTTAATCTTTATTTAACTGCAAATTGGCTGTAAATTTATGTATAATAATATAAATAATTGTAAAACTCGAATTATTTGTTTAAAAATCTTGTCATTAATTAAAATCTAAATTTTACTATTTTCATGCATCATGTGCTCGCTTAATTTTTACGTCATCAAGATTGGCGACAAACTATCGCATATATTTTTTCCTTTCATCTCTATTTTTGCAATCTTAACTGATCAATTTTCGCACACACATGCATTAATTGACTTAAAAATATATAAAAATAGGCACGAGTTTATTTACGCGTGCATTGAATTTTTTTAATCCTAATGAATTTAATGAGATTTTAATTATTTTTGTTTTAATTTTTAAAACAAACTGGATAATATTAAATCAAATTCTTTAGGATTAATATTTTTATATTTGTTTTATCAAATTCATTACATAAATTTTTGTTACTTTTTGTTTATATTTACTTAACATTACTTTATCTAAATAGAAAAAATATTTTTAAATTTATAAAAAGTCAGGTTAAAAATGTCTTCAAAGTTACGTCAAGCTTCTGTTTTGAGTATGCGTAAACTGAATGAGGTTTTTTAATTTTTGTAATTAAGGACTTGAGTGTTTGCCCAAATACTTCTACTTGTCTTTGTTTTATTTGGTTTTAGTAAAGAGAACTTGGGAGAAATAAAGTGGCCCTAATCCTTGGTTTACCCGTTGTTTTGTATCCATTGGTTTAAGCCAATTAAATAATAAGCAATTGCCTGGTCTCGGCGTTAATTTTAGAGAAGATATATTGTTAATTTGTAGTTGCTGGGTGATTGCAATCTCAGTCTTTCATCGCTTCGAGTTCATGTCCAACAAATTGGTACTTCAAGTGATGGTTTAGCATTGAGAAAGGAGACTGAAGAAGTTGCAAGGGTTTTAAATTAAAATAAATAAAAAATTCAAAAATTTATTTTAGGCCTGTTTTCAAGCTTGTGAATCTACTAGAGGTACTGTTCTGCCGCAATTAAAAAAGGAAGGTTAGTGACTTTTTAAATATAATTATTTTTTATTTAGGTAATTCTTTCAGTCAATGTGTTACTTGTTTTATTGGCTGTGTAAGTGGTCTATTATTGGAGTTGAAACGATGCCATGCTATGGAATCGACATTTCCTATAGAGGATGCACCATTAATGTTTGTTTGAAATTATTTTTTAAATTATTAAGGCATAATTTAGAAATGAGAGTTTTTGAGGTTTTTAGAACTATGTAGTAAAATTTGTATTGGAAGTTTTTAGAGTGTCAGCCAAATTCTCTCAAAATTTTTTTGATAATTTATTGTTTCTTATCCTAATTGCAAATATATTTCTTTTTATTAGTGTATTTAATATCTAAATTTTGTTTAAAAAATTATTTAGTGCGGAGACATTGATCAGACCAGTAGAAGAAATGCTTGAAAATTTGGAGAATTTAATTACTGTTCATTACTCGACAAGTGAGACTTCACCTGATTCGAAAGTGACTTCACAACGCCGTAAGACTGGCAAATGTCGACCACAGTGTATTTGTACTGATTTTGTCAAGACTAGCTATGCTTGATTTTGGTTAACAAATATTGAGAACAGAGCTTTTTAAATTATTTTTTTGTTTTAAATTTACAGACATTTATAACAATAATTTTTGGAAAATCTCAAAAATTATATATTTTTGTGCAAAATTTAAGAAAAATATTCTTTTTTAAATTTATACTAATTTTATTTCGATTTATTTTATATTTGTGATCTTTTATTCATTAAAAGAATAAAAAGGAAATTAAATTTTAATTTTATTAATATTTTTAAAATTTCAATGATTTCATTCAGTAATGTTCATTTCAAAATTGTTTTATTTTTAATTATTTTTATTTAAATTTTAATAGAACAAAGTGATCTTGTTTTGGCATAATTTGGTCAATTTTGTTCAAACTGCACTACATTCAATTAGGTTAGTTGGTTTTCCATTCACAAAGCAAGGCTGTTCAGGTTGGTACTTTTGGATGCATCCATTACTATATATCTGGGCAGAATAGGTACCCTTCTAATAAGTAACTACAAAGGATTTCTAGCGTGTTTTAAATTTTCAATATAATGAAGGTGAAATCCTGTGGTTAGAAATAGATATTTTGTGTATGTATTGTCAGTCAAAAGCATTTTTTATTCAAACTACCGCTATTTTATCTAACTTTCTCTCGTACTTATTCTCTACATAAAGTCGCCTTCCTATAGATATCCCTCAAATATTTTAGTCTGCTCTATATTCAGCATGCTAGACACATCTGAACCTTTCATAGCCTCATATACCCCAATAGTCACTGGATATTGCCTTCAATTTAGCGATAGCTCTGGCTTTTTTTTCCCTCATTTCTATCAATAAAAGAAGCGCATGTGCCTAGGCTCATCTTTATATATATTTCCCGATCCTCTTCTGTTTCTTCGCACTACTGATTGCGGCTATTTTAAACTAATAAAGTCGTGCAGTCGAGCCATCACCCAGCTTTTTATATCTATTGCTTGTATGCCTTTCCTTACTCTATCCGTTTTCTGCCTACCGGCTGTCACAGCCATTGCCAACAAACGGCCACCCGACCAAGTCTGTATCAAAAGAACCTCTATTGCTGCATTGGGATGGCTGGCTTGGACCGCCTTTTTTCTTTTCCTCTTCCCATTTTTCGCCTCCTATTGCCCATCCTTCTCTCCGTTCTTCCTCACTTTCCATCCCCATAGCCCATTTGTGGCGGCAGAGCTAACGCCAATTGCTTGTGGTCCAGACTGTCCTCTTCTTTTTTTACTTTCCTATTCTTCTCAAAACCCGCAGGCCTTCTTTTATTCTTACTTCACACGCATCCTCTTCACAATCGCCAATTCATTTCCCTCAGTTTTTACTCTTATTAAGGAGGATTCTGCGGCTCTCTGTCCTTTTCTTATTTATATTGCACTTTCTACTCATTTTCATTTCAACATATTCTTTCAAATCTTCATTCTCTTAATCAACCCGCTGTTAAAACTTTTAGGAGCAATGAGAACGAAATTACTGAAAGACGGATCACTAACAAGATTACTCTTTTATAACTATTTGAAGTCAAGCCCTTCTCGCATTTCACAAGTCCCCGTTTTTTCATATTTTCATCACTCATAATACATCGTCTTTTAAATTCATGATTTTTCCTTACATATTCATACACACGCACAAAACTTGACCGAGTATAAACTTTGAACTGTCATCACAAAACCCAATAAAAAGCGATCGAAGAAACCAAAACTTCCACCGCTTTTAGTGTTTTTATTTCAGGCATTGTCATTTTTTGATAGTCTTTTATTTATTTTTTTCCATTTATATATAAATATTTTTTCTTTCATTTTTATCATTTTCCATTTTTTACACAATTTTTTGCAGCCTAAACAGCTCTCTTGTTCAATCCTAAAGAGGTGCATGAAAAGTCACCACAATCTGCCTAGAGGAAATAACATCGGCAGCTGATCACATAATCCTTTCCGTCAATTAACTCTTTAATTTTCTTTTGTATAATCACATCTTCTTAAAGTAGCAGTAACGAATATATAAAAAAATACTTCAACGTAAATAAATCAGCGTTTAACCAAAAAATTTTCATTTAAATGATTTTAGTGAAGGGCGAATAATCCCAAATATCTTCATAGTTTTTATTGTTCTAAAAACAAAATTACGACCTCTGTTATTCAAATTATTAATTCGGGCGAAATAAAAACGAAGGAAAACAATTGGACAATTAACGAAAATAAACAGCCTAAATTGAAATTAAACGATATTATTATCACCACGAACGGACAAAGTAACAACATTATTGAGACTACAGGAGATAATACAAATATTATTGTTGATAAGGTTTCCAAACATTTGTTAGTTATGTTCAATGTTTCTTTTTTTCAGTGTATATCCAGTACAAAAATAGAAGCCAGTGGCTCACACCAGCACGGGCAGAGAAGGTCAACCGCCGCCAGGTCCGGCGGTGGTTCCTCGTCGGCCGGCTCGTTTAGTGCAGCGGCGACGACTGGAACCGCCGTTAACGGACAACAACATCAGTCATCGTCCTCCTCGTCTGCTGGTGGTGGCGATCAGAAGAAGCGCCATTCTACTGCCAGCAAAAAGAAAATGCGTATCATGGGTTGTGTCCTAGGCAGTAATGGTGGAGGGACAGGTGAGGAGTTTATAAAGGGATTGACCTGGGAATTGTGGATGGGTTTGTCTATTACTATATATGTCATTTCAACAAGTGGCACATCCTGAATAGGGGATTTACATTGTTTCTAAACCCTGAGTCAATGAGGTATTTATTTACCAATGAATTTTTTAACACCTCACACAAACGTAGGCCTGTTTTAATTAATTCAAAAAAATTTTAGAAGCAGAAGAAGAGGAACGTGAACGCGAAAGACTTAATAAACAAGTAAATAAAGAAATCAACAAAGAATTAAAGAAGGACAAAAAAGTTTTACGTGCCACTCACAGGCTTTTATTGTTAGGAGCTGGAGAAAGTGGAAAATCAACAATTGTAAAACAAATGCGAATTCTTCACATTAATGTGTGTTTTGTTATATTTATTCTTCTAAATATTAATTCTTAAGGGCTTCAATGAGGAAGAAAAGCATGAAAAAATTAGGGATATCAGGCAAAATGTTAAAGATTCGATTACGGCAAGTTTTTGTTAAAATTCGAAAAAAGAAATATTCAACTCAGGTTATTCTAAAAGCTATGGATTTGATAGATCCTCCAGTTATTATTGGTGATCCTGCTAATGAAGCTAGTCGTTCCTTCATTTTATCACTTCCAGAAAAAATGCCATCAGATGATCTTACTCAGGTAGATTATTTTAAACTTAAATTCTCATTGAAAAAATATTTTCATCAAAAAAGTTTTTCTCAAAAATACATTTTTTGGTAAAATTTGCAAGTTACAGCTAAAAAAGATCTTTTTAGGCAAATGATGATTCATAATCTCGTAAAGGGAAGGGTTATGACCAAGTTTTGTTTTTGAAATTTGGTGATGAGAAAAGTTGTTTGACTTTTTCTATTATGCTTTATTCTATTTTTGGAAGTTCTGGGCCCTTTTCTCATTTCCCACCCACTCCTTTTAACCTTTTATACTTTTTAAAACTATCAAAAATGGTAGCCTTTGATAAAGTAATGAAAAAAGAAATAAGAAAAAAATTTTTTTTTAATAAATTGCAAAATATAACGGTGAATTTAATTAAAAACATTTATTGGTGATAAGTACAGTGTAAGAAAAATATTTTTTGTAGGAAAATAGGCAAATAAATTCTACTGGTGATTTGTTTAAAGTTTTGATTTTTCGTTTTGTTTTTCTCTGAAAAATTTGTTTTGTAATTGGCTTCAATCCTTAATATTTTTATTGGATTGAAAAAAAGTGAAAAAAAAACGAGTTTTGCAAAAGTTCCGAAATCAAAATATTTGAGAGGCATTCTAAAGAAAGATTTAAGAGAGAAAATTAATCTTTGAATTAATAGTATTCGCTAATTTAATTAAATATTTTGTATTGAATATACCTGTCCATTTTTAGGATATTTTATGTCATACCTAGAAAAATTATTTCTTACAATTTGAGGAAAATAAATTAATTTTACTATTTCTTTTTTAGGAGTTTTACGATCATGTTTCCAATTGTTGGGCGGACAAAGGTGTTCAAAGCTGTTTTCAACGGTCTAACGAATATCAACTCATTGATTGTGCCAAATATTTTTTAGATAAAGTTGATGAAGTTAGAAAGTTGGAATATAATCCTTCTGAACAAGTAAAAATAAAGAAGTTTTTTTTTATTTTTAAATTAATATTAGGATATTCTTCGTTGTCGTGTTATGACTTCTGGAATATTTGAAACAAAATTTGAAGTTGATAAAGTGCGCTTTCAGTGAGTTTAAAATAAAAATATTTTTTTAAAAATATTTTGTCTTCTTTTTTAGTATGTTTGATGTTGGGGGCCAAAGAGATGAACGTCGAAAATGGATTCAATGTTTTAATGATGTAACTGCAATTATTTTTGTGTGCGCATCCTCTTCTTATAATTTGGTGATTTTGAATTATTTAAAAAAAATATTTTTTTTAATTTAGGTGCTTTTGGAGGACAGTACACAAAATCGATTGAGGGAATCTTTAGCTCTTTTTAAAAATATTTGGAACAATCGGTGGTTAAAAAGTATTTCTGTTATTCTCTTCCTCAATAAACAAGATATGCTTGCCGAGAAAATCAAAGAGGGCCGGCATAAATTGGAAACTTATTTTCCTGACTTTGCTAATTATCAACTGCCAATGGATGAGAGAATGCCTTCTGATGAAGATTCTAATGTGTACAGGGCTAAATGCTACATTCGAGGAGAATTTTTAGTGAGTTTGTTTTTATAGATGAAGGGGGGAATGTTCTTTTGAAAGGGGAAATTGATCCCTAAATTAAATGAAAATTAGGTTTGGTTAATTAAATATTAAATAATTAACTTCTTTTTTCCTCCTTCACATTTCAACGTAATTTTTTTTGTCTTAAAAACGAAACATTCTTTTTTCATTTCGGCACTTATGTATATAAATTTCTTCGATTTTTTCAATTCTTTATATGAGAAAAATACCGACAGCCAGTCTTTGTCCATTGCTTTTTTTTGCCTTTTTTTATTCTATATCATTCTTCTTTTTCCCCTCATTTCCCACTTTTCTTTCCTCAAAAACACTCACCACCACCACCACCACCACCACCAAAATATTCAACATGCACACACATAAAAACCTCCTTTTTATGAAAATGAACTAAAATAACACGCTGTTGTTGATGCTATTTTTAGAAACTCGCTTTTTATATATAATAACAACAACGTTGTTTTTGGGGTCCTTTTTTTCTTTTTTCCTTTGGTGCTTTGCCCGAATGGCTCACTTTAACTACTTTACTCTTTTTTTACTCCCATCTCTTTTTTTTCTTTCAATAGTATACATAATATTACTAAATTTCAACTGAAAAAGAATGAAATAAAGGAAAGAGGGGGTGATTATAAAAACTTAATGGAAAGTTTCAAAAAATTTAAGTACAAGAGTTTGGATGGAAAAAAGAAGTTTAAATGAAATTGAAAAAAAAATTAAATTAATTCTTTATTAAATTGGGAATGATAAATAAGATAGTAGATTATTAAGCTACCAGATGGGGAAATCTTTATAACGCTTCAAGCTCCCACATAGAGATAACGCTTCTTTTATTTCTAACTTAAGATTTTTTTCGATATCTATTCCTTCTACAAAATCATATACCTATTAACTCTATCGAGATTAATATTTAAATTAAAATATATGTATTTATTTAGTAAAATGGTTAAGAAGAATTCGAGGAATTTTCAAAAAATTTCTCCCTATTTTCTTTTCTATTACCTAACATTTTATTACTATTTTTTTCTTTTTTTTTGCTGCCAGCCGTCCTTTCGTTTCTCTCTAATTCACCGATCCACTCCTATTTCAGCTTGTTTCTAAAAATAGAAACATCAATTGCATTTGCTAAATTCTATTTTTAGTCAGCCGCTTCTATTTTAGCGACGACCTCCACCATCCGGCAGCTTTCCCTACTGCGGTAAACAACAAAACTGAAAAAAAATGAAAAAAATTGATGGGGGGATTGGAAGGGAGAGAATATTTGTTTTTGTGTGTATGTTTAGAGGGGTTTTATCCACCCTCGCTCAACACTTTTTACTTAATATATTTCTTTTTCCTTTTTTTTTTCTCTAACATTCCACCCTCACACGCACAGACATTAACAAAAAAAATTAGCTAGAATTTTTACGAGGGACTTTCTTTAAAATCTGGAAATTATTTTTTATATATTTTAATTATCTATACAAGTTTTTGAATTTTTGTTGTTTCGCTTTCTCGTCCTTTTTTAAGATTTCATTAGGAACGAGACAAATTTTGCTTTTCGCTTTGAAGCGGTAAAATTTCGTTTCTGAGACAATCAACAGACCCTCAAAAACTAAAAAATCTGTATAGTAAGGCTATTTCTTCACACTGATTTTGGGCATTTTATATGTTACAAACTTAGTTGTCTCTAAGTTTTGAAATGTTTATAAATAATTATTATTTTTATTAGCTTTTTTAATGATCCTTTTAATATTTTCAGAAGATCTCATCTGCTGGTGTGACCAACAAAGATAATAGCCACACACATACTTGCTATCCGCATTTTACTGTGAGATTAATTAATTCCGATTTTCTGAATTTTTTGATAATTTTTTAGTGTGCCGTGGATACTGAAAATATCCGCAGGGTGTTCAATGACTGCCGAGACATAATCCAACGCATCCATTTGAAGCAGTACGAACTTTTATAACGATAGATAGGGTTCTATTAAAACTGCTAAAAATCACTAATTTTTTTCTTATTGAAATGGTGATACTTGGGGGAATTATTGAATGTTTTGGTTGAATTTTCTTATAAATTGCGAATTAGGGGGCGGGCAATATTTTAATAACCCAAATGATAATTACAGACTATACTCAACTTTAAATTTCCCCCAACATTCAAAACTTCCCTTTTCAAGTTTCTCCATTTCAATTTTCAATCTAATCCTTTTATTAATTTTTTCTTTTTATTTTTACAATTTTCTTATGGATTTTACAAATGCTTGCTAAAACGGGTCCTTTCTCTTTCCTCTCCCCTTAACTTTTTTTAAAAGGGCTTTATTGCATTTATCCGTTCCTAAAAATGTTTTTTTGAAAGTATTTTTAATTTAAAAAATAATTTAATTTGCAATTAGCTCTTTAATTTTCGTTCTTTTTCTTTTCCTTTTTACAACATTTCTTTCTTTTTTTTATTAAAAAGCAAAAGGACTGTTTAATTTTTTAGTTAAAAATTGTCAATCCTTTTATTTTTTAATTTTTTTAAAATCCTTTTTTCTCGCATTTTACCACCAAAAAATAAAAATATTTTAATTTGTTTTATTTAGATTTATTTTAACCCAAATAAATACCCATTTTTTATATTTCCTCAAATCACCTCTCTCTTTAATGCTTGGAGCTGTTTTTTGCTGCTAAAAATGCTCTCTCATGTTCGCTGTTTTTTGTTTTCTTTTTTGTATTAAATTCGTACAAAAAATATATTAATTAATTAATTATATATTGCTTTTATATTTTAAATTAAATTAATTTTGAATTTTTATTTTTTGAATTTTGGGTAAAAGAAAAACTAAAAATTAAAGAATTTTCCAAAAAATTTTTGGAATAAAAATATTTAGTAACAATTACAAATTTATTTATCATAAAGAACAAACGAAAATTACAACAAAACAATTGGAATTTTAATTAAAGGATTGATTATATATATGTTTTTATTTTTTATTTTCCTCATTTGGATTATACTTCAACAAATGTTTGTTTACAAACCATCACACATTATAGCCTTAAAAATAAAAAATAAATTTATTTTTGTAAAATATAAGGGGGGGCACCTTTTCTTTTGCAATTTAGAACAATCCTAATAGCTTTTGTTTGCCACCATTTTATTATTACTACTGACGTTGTTTTTCGACGCCGCGCCTTGCTGAGGGAAGAGTTGATCCGGCTTAATTGCTGACAACGTACCATAGCCTACCTCATTTGCCCGAACTTTCTCTGTTGGCCAATCTGTTGAGTGATTTTTTAAAAAAAGTTAAAAAATATTCTATTAACCTTTCAGGAATTTAGGTGGTGGAGGCTCAGGTTTGGGTTCTTTGGATTCTTTCTGATCTTTCTGAAAAAAAAATATTAAATTTATATTTTTTTAATTAAATTAAAAAAACCTTTTTGGCACAGAAGACGAAAACAGTTGAAAACACAAGAATGAACGGCATTGAGGCAAAAAGTAGTTGAGCAGCAACATCCGTAAAACAAGACAAGAACAACATCAGGATTGATGGAAATATGTTTGGTTGTTTTGTTTTTATCAAATGTTGTCCTATAAACATTTAAATTAAAAAGAGTTGCTGTTTTTATAGTAGTAAATTTGTACTTTAATTGTTATACATATTTTTAATTTTGGGTATTAAAATCTTTATTTTTCAACTTTTTTTGATTTTCCATTATTAAGAAATTGAATTTACTATTTAAATATTAAAAATTAAAAAATTTCTTAAGAGTTGTAATTTTAAAATTATAAAAATTATTTTTTCCCTCTGTTAGTATCCACTCTTTGTCATATTTGGGTTTAAAACCAATCCTTTCCTTTTTATCAACAAAAATTTCGAATGTTATTAAATTTCCTAAATGCAAGAAAGTAGAAGTCTACTTAGTACGAAGTAAAATCAGAATTTTCAAATAATGATAAGAAGGCCAGAATACTCTTTTGATATTGAAAATTCCTCCAGAGAGATTCTGCATAGTATGTTCCATTCTCATTTCCTTTTTTATTGTTTTCATGGTGGAACCCGAATTCAATGCCCTCTTACTATATTTTATCTTTAATTTAAATATTCAAATTTAATTGCAATTTTTGTTGCTATTTTAAAGAGGGAAGCTTCCTTCTATTTATTTTTTAAAGGTTGGCACTACTTACATTTAAAAAATATATGTATAATAATCAATATATTATCATAGAAAAAAGAAAGGAGACTGTCTCTAATATATAAATGCCCACATTCTCTGTCAGGCTCTCGAATATTTTTTGTTGGCATGAATTTGTATATTTTTTTTTTGTTGGCATGAAATTTGAAAAAGGCATTTTCCTGTAATTTTTTTTGTTTTTTAATTTTCTCTCAATTATTTTTTATTTAAAATTATAATATTTATAGTCGGGGATACCAATTTAAAAATTAATTAATTAATTAATTAAAAAATTTAGATTATTTTTGTTTATAAAAAAGAAAGAAATGAATGAAATAATATTAAAATTAAATATTTTTTTATTTATTTTTACAATAATTTTTATAAAAATAAATTCCCAATTAATTAATGAAGAAGGACAACAACAACAAAGGCTATCACAATGCAATGATGTAATATTTTAAAAAATATTTTTTTAATTAAAAATATTTTTAGTGGGAATTTGAATGTAAAGATGGAAATTGTATTGCACGCTATGATCAATGTGATGGAATAATACAGTGCCCTGATGGGTTAATTTTTATTTTTAAATTTTATTTTATTTTTTTTTCTATTTAGATCAGATGAAGATAACTGTCGGAATAGGTTTTTCTTTTAAATAAAATATTTTTTATTCAAATTTGTTTTTAATCTTCCTTGGAAATTGTGGTTTTTAATTATTAAAACCCATTTTACGTTTAGCTAATTAATTTAAGGTATGGTCAAACAGAATAATTTATTCCGGTACTACATATTCGTTTATACACCTACATCTTCCTTTTTTTCCCTTCTCCTTTCTCAAAAATATTACAAAATGATTAGAGGCAAATAAAGTGGCCAGCCATTATATTTTCCAATCACAAATACTAAAAAAGGCAATTTTATTAGAGGGGGCATTCAAATGGAGAGGGTCATTCTTTATTTTATTTATCCCTCCAAAGGATAATACGGTAATTTAATCCAAACTTTATTTGCCTCTAATCATTTTGTAATATTTTTGAAGAGAAAGGAGAAACAAGAGGAAAAGAAAGGTGTAGATGTACATATGTACCTTTATTCCAATTTGATTGAAGAAAGAAAATCAACAATAACTAAAAAATAAAAGGAATATACAGTAGTTACTCAATTAATTGCCTTTCCTCAGATCCAGCTAAGGATTGAAGTAATAAGGGAGTATTTAATTGAGTAAATATAGGTAGTAATAAAATCAAAATAAACTAATTTGTAACTACATACATAAGCATTTACTTGTTCTCTTTAATTGTAAGGAGAACTCTCATTATTATTTTTATTATTATTAGGAGGAGGGAAGAAAAAGAGAAAGGAGGACAAAATCTCTTTTTCAACCAAAACTTTATTTTTATTTTAAAAAAGATATGAGCAACATCCAAGAAAAGATGCTGCCTCAATTAAATCTTCAACAAAATCTTCAATAGCAAAATCTACTTCAAAACCAAAAAAACTTGAAGTAGAAAAACCTTCCCCCAAATATTTATTGTTTGGGGCAATTATTTTATTAATTTTAATTATTATTGGGAATATATTTTCGAAATTAAAAAATAAATACAAACAAAGAAGAAATGCCGGATTTCACGGTTTAGAAAAGGAGAAAGTTTAATTGAAGAAGAAGATGATTTATTAATTGCGCAAGCTTACAGTAGTTAAAAAGAAAATAAATATATATTTTTTTTGACAATTTTAATTAAAATTAAAAATGAAAAAAAAAATTTTTTTTGAACGAGAGATTATTTAGTAAATTAATTTTATAATTTTTTTTATATAGATTCACTTAAAAGTTACTTTAATTCAAATTAATATTTGTAGTAATTTTTTGTTGCGCCATAGCAACCTGCGCCAAAACGTCCGTGTCCTTTTCCAATAATTTTTACTGAATTATTCTTAAATTTTTAATTATTTATTTTTTTAGAGAATGTATAAACCTTCAATTTATGCTAGATTATATGTTAAACGTTCTAGAAGAGCAAGAAATACTCCTCGTGTTTCTCGTCCATGGCGTCCCAGAGTAATTGCTTGGGCTGGGCCGGATGCTTTTATTCGAAATAGGTTTGCCTTTTTTTAAATTAATTATAATTAAAATTTAAAAGATTTTATGAACTTGATAATTGGTATAAAGCAAGAATTCACAAACCAGAACTTTTTCCGAATTTACATTTAATTGATCCAGACACAATTTTTGAATCTTTTGAAGAAAAAATTAAAGGTTTTTTTAAAATAATTATTTTTTAAATTAAATATTCTAAAAAAGGTGAAAATGAAAAGGAAAAGAATTTATTAAATATTGGATTTAAACGTTTGGAACAAAATTTAACAAAATTATCCTCGGAAGATTTGGTTAAATTGGAGAATTTGGCTATAAAAAATAAGCGTATTTTTTTTAATTTAATTAAAAATTTAGTAATCGCTGGAGGGAATTTACCTAAATTCTAAAAAATAATTTAAAAAGAATAATTTTTTTTAATTTCTTTCAGTTTTTCTTGATTTTTCAAAAATTGATTCTTCAAACCAATTGGCTCTTTTTCAACATTTTAACATTTTTGATGATTTATTTCTGCCTGGAGTTTATTTTTATAATGTTCAAAATCTAAATATTTTTTGGAATAAAAAAGAAGAAAATTTCCAAAATAATATTTATTTTGGAAATATAATTAAAGCTACAGACACAACAAATCCTCCAAATATTGAGATTGGAAATATTTTTAAAAATGATGGAGATACAAAAGATGATAAAACTGGCTTTAACACACGTTAATTTTAATTCATTTAAAAATAATTTTTTGAGGGCTTTAAGTGATTTTTTTAAATTTAGTTAAGTTTGGAAAATTACTGCCGTTTTTTGGCTCGGATAGACCGTGGATTTTGCCAATTAAGTTGGATATCGTTAATTTCGGTGTCACTCGACGAACTCTCTCGAATTTACTTTTTGAATTTTTCAACCAAAAAATAGGGAAAAGTTGATTGGACGTACTGTTATTGACGTCCAATCCTTTAATAGCCAAACTATTTTTTATATTTTAAATTTTCTGAAATTTGGATGAATCTGTGATAAAAATATTTTTCTTTCGGGATTCAATTCTTAATTAAGAATGTTTTTTATTTTTAGTTTTGATGCTTAATTTGGAAGGTCCAGGTCTTCAAAATGAAGAAGATAATTTAATTGAAGAAGACCAACAGCAACAACAACAATTAATTAATAATATAAAACAATTAAAAATTCCAGAAAAAGACCAATTATTAATTAATCATTTAAATAAAAATAAACAAATAATTCATTGGTTTATTGGAAATATTCCTTTAAATGGAGAAATTAATGATGGAAATACTTTAATTAATTATATACAACCAATGCCTTTTTATGGAACTGGATATCATCGTTTTGTTTTTATTTTATTTCGACATTCTGAAGTTATTAATTTTGACAAATATTTTGACAGGTAATTTTTTTTTAAAAAGTGGGGGGGGGGTATTGACAGACAAATTTCTAATTTTGTGGATTTCTGGCCCTTCGATGCTTAATCTGGGCGCAATGAGTGCCGGGATTATATTTCTGCTTACTTCTAGTATCTGATGTCTGTCAATATCTGCCGTCTTTTAATATAAAAATTACAAGAAAATAATTTGTTTCTGTAAAAATTAATTAACTTATTTTTAGAAATTAATTTTAAAAAAAAATTTTTTATTTTTAAAGTTTTGATTTTTCTTCTTTTAATTCCCGTATATTCAACACAAATTCTTTTTACAAACACTTTGAAGATAAAATTACGCCTTCTTCTCTTCGTTTCTGTCAAATTAAATGGGACTCTAGTTGTGATAGAGCTTTGCATTCTTTAGGTTTTTTTGAAAAAAGAAATTTGTTTTTAAAAATATTTAAAAAAAGGTGTAAAATCTCCTCGTTATTGGTATGAATGGGATCAACCTCTTAAGCCAGAACAGAAAGAATTTCCACTAAAACCGATGCCTTTTAATCAGTTTTGTGTTTTTAATTTTTTGTTTTTTAATTTTATTTTTTAATTTTTAAAGTTATCTCCAAATGTTTCGAAATCCAGAAACTGTTCGAAAAGAAGTTTTAAAGAAAAAATTAGAAATGTTAGTAAAATCAAAAGAAGAACATTTAAAACCACAAAAATATCCGGACATTTTTTATATGCAAAATCGTCTAAATTTGCCTTCATTTGTTCAAGAAAGAAATATAAAAATAAATATTGGGGAAGGTATATACTCATTTTTATATAATAATTATGAAAATCCTGTTGAACAACATTTAATTGAAAAATGGGAAATTAAATTTGAGGAATTAAAAGAAGAAATTAAGGAAGAAGAAAATGAAAGGAAAAAAGTTGGTTTAAATAAATAAATATTTAGTTTTGTTAAATTGTTTTTAGTTTTTAGAAAATAAATTATGATATATTTTTTTAATTTAGAAAACATATTTCTTTATCTCCCCATTTTTTCCTTTCCTTTTTCTCATTTCTCCACATCTATAATTTAAGAAATTAAATCCTTTTGGAAAACTAATTTCCATACATAATAACGAACATATTTAATTTTTCACCTAAATCAATTGGTTTCAAGTCCCGAACCCGGAAATATCAAAATCTCTCTGTTGGATATATTAAAAATTCTTTTAAATTAAAATTATTTTAAGTAAGCAATATAATATTTATTGGTCATTTGGTTAAAAGGAAATTTATTTTTAGGAATTTTTATTTATTTTTTTTGTTTCTATAATAAAGAAGTAAAAAAATATTTTTATAGCCAATATTTTGGCTATTAAATATATACCTATTTTTTATCTTTCTGTTTCATTTAGAAGGTTAAATGAAGGTTTAACTAAAATGAGCTATAATCAGATACTACTAAATTTTGCAGAGAAAATAAAAGAAAAAACGCCAGCTGGTTGCAGCTACTATCAAAAAAAATTTCTTTTTTGTTTTTACCTCCTTTTTATCCTTCCTTTCAATTCTTTAAAATAATCTAAATAAATACCCTTTCACCTACACTTTCCCGCCCACTTTTCCCCAACTTACATTAGCCGTCCCCATGACTTTAGTAGATTGGATCGATCGGATCGGAGATCTTTTAATTTATTTAACTTTTTTTTAAAAAAAGAGGTATTTACATGTGGCTCTTAAAAAGTTCCATTTGTTTTTAAAAATATTTTTGGCATTTGTTTTCTGTTCGTTTTATTTTTAGTGTTCTTTTATTTAATATTGAACGTTTTGAGAGGAAAAAGAAATGTTTTGATAATTAAAAAAACAAAATATAATATGTTTACTCCAAACGCTTCTGAATTAAATGGACAACAAGACATTAAAGTTTATATTTCTACAGTAACTGGAAATGCAGAAGTTTGTTGTTTTTTATGAATATTTAGTTGTTAAAATGTTTAAAAATATACAGATTTAATAAGGAGTGAATTAGGAAATTTATTTTTAAAAAATTCACCTAATTAATAAAAAGAGAGAGTCTTATTTATTTAGATTCGTCAACAAATTAGGCAGATATTAATGGTTCTCGATGGGATGGGTGTTCCCTTTCAACAAGTGGACATTACAGTTCGTGGAAATGAAATGGAAAGAGATTTTATGCGCGAAAAAGCAATTAATCCCAGAAACGGAACTGATGTGCCATTACCGCCCCAAATATTTTATAAATTTGAATATTTAGGAGTAAGTTTTGAGAATTATTTTATTTTAAAAGTTTGCTCAATTTATAAAATTTAAATAATCTTCAACAAATTATCATTTTAGAATTATCATGATTTTGAAGAAGCCGTAGAAAATAATAGACTAGAAGAATTTTTACGTTTATTACCCCCTGAAGAGGATGTTGCTGATGACGAGGTGAGAAGAATTGTTAATAAAAGATAAAAACTAAAAATAAAATAAATTTTAAAGGAAGAGGATGAAGAAGAGTCAGTAAGCGATGAAAGTGGGGAATATGATGAAAGTGATGAAGATGAGGAGTTAGAAAATGAAGATGAAGAGGAGATAGAATATAGTGAAGAATTGAATGGAGAGGTAGAAGTACCGAAAAAGAAAATTAAAGAATCTAACGAAGAAAATGATAAAGGAAGAGAAAAAGAGAAGATTAAAAAGGAAATTGGGAAGACTAAAATGGATGAAAAGAAAATTGAAAATAAAAAATCATCCCAAGAGAATGGTATTGAACCACGTAAAAAGATTTCAAATAAAGAAAATGAAGATATAAAAAAGGATGTTAAGAAGAATGAAGAAAAGAAAATTCTGCCTAAAAAAGAAACTAAACAACCCTCAGATACGACAAAGAAAACACTGGAAGCTGACAAGCCAAAGAATGAAAAACTGCCAATAAAGGATAAAAAAGCTGAGGCAGATTCAAAGAAAATGAACGGAGTTGAGAAAAAAGAAGTTAAAAGAAATGAAACAAAGCAGGTTGAACCTAAAAAGAAAGAGGAATCAAAGAAGGAACTCAAAAAAGAAGAGACAAAGAAGGGGAATGTGAAGAAAGATGAGAAGTCAGAACTCAAGAAGGAATTGGGGAAGGAAGAACTTAAGAAAGATGCTAACAAGAAAGGAGAACCCAAAAAGGACGATAAAAATGAAAATAAGAAGCAAGAAACGCAAAAGGACATTAAAAAAGAACCTAAGAAAGAAGTCAAGAAACAAGAACCAAAGAAGGAAATTAAAAATGAAGATAAGAAAGAAGAACCTAAAAAGGACACGAAGAAGGACGCAAAGAGAGAAGAATCCAAAAAAGACGTAAAGAAAGAAGAACTTAAAAAAGACACAAAGAAGGAGGAATCTAAAAATGAGGCAAAGAAGGAAGAACCCAAAAAGGACGTGAAGAGAGAGGAACCTAAAAATGACGCAAAGAGAGAAGAACCTAAAAAGGAGGCAAAGAAAGAAGAGCTCAAAAAGGACGTAAAGAAAGAACCACCCAAAAAAGTAGAAGAAGAATTGGAAGATGAGGAAGAATGGACATATGAGTATGTAACAGATGAAGATGAAGAGGAAATACCTCCAATAGAAAATGATTTGGCGAAAAAGAGTTTAGTTAATGAAAAGTCGAAAACTAAGACAATAGATTCGAATACAACGACAAAATCACAAGAACCAAAAAAAGAAACTAAGAAAGAAATTAAAAAAGAAGAAACAAAAAAAGAACCTAAGAATAAGGTTGAGAAAGAAGCTAAAAAGGAAATTAGTAAGGAAGAACAAGAACCTAAAAAGAAGGAAGAAACATTGAAGAATGAAGCTAAGAAGGATACAAAAGAAAATCAGAAAAAGGATGAACCAAAGAAAGTTAAATTTGAAGAAGAGGAATTGGAAGATGAAGAAGAATGGACATACGAATATGTAACTGATGAAGAAGGGGAGGAAGAAGGGGTCCCTCCAATTCAGAATGATTTGTTGAAGAAGCAGGTCGAAATAAAAGAAGATAAGACAAAAATTAACTCAAGAAATAAACTCCCGAAAAGATCTGATTCTCCTCCAAAGAAAGTACCAGAAAAGGAAATACCCAAAAGGACAGAATCACCAGCCAAAATAAGTCCACAACAAACAAACAAAGATGTTCCAAAGAGGACGGAGTCGCCTCCTAAAAAGGCACCAGAACCTCCTCCTATTAAGAAAGAAGTACCCAAGAGAACAGAATCGCCATCTAAAAAGTCACTAGAACCTCCAAGTAAAAAAGAGGTGCCGGCAAAAACTGAATCATCTTCCAAGAAAGTTTCAGAAAAAGAGGCGCCAAAGAGAATAGAAGCACCCAAAAAAGTGGAAATACCAAATAAGGCTGAACAGCCAAACAACAAAAATGAAATATCAAAAAGATCAGAATCGCCTCCAAAAAACGTGTCAGAAAAAGAGAAACCACCTCCTAAGAAAGCACCCGAAAAGGAAGTATCAAAAAGAGTTGAATCCTCACTTAATAAGGCATCAGAACCTTCCAGAAAAAATGAGATCACTAAGGACAAAGAATTGCCACCAAAGAAAGTAACAGAAAAGGAAATACCAGAAAGGAAGGAATCTCCGCCTAAAAAGGTACAAGAATCCACAAGCAAGAAAGATTTACCCAGGGAATCGCCCCAGAAAAAAGTTCCAGAGGCACCCAAGAAGACGGAATCGCTTCCTAAGAAGGTAACTGAAAAAAATGCGCCGGCAGAATCACCACCCAAAAAAGCGTTAGAAAAGGAGTTACCAAAGAGAACTGAAACACCTTCCAAGAAAGTTCAAGAAACAGAAAGCAAGAACGAGCAATTAATTTCTAAGAAATCGTTGGAAAAGGGGGTGTCAAAAGGAAAAGAAACTCTAACAAAGGTACAAGAAACGCCTAGCAAAAAAGAAGTGCCGCCACTTAAGAAGATGCCAGTAACAGAAGCAGCAAAGAAGAATGAATTACCACCAAAGAAGATACCGGAAAAGGAGACACAAAAAGGTACCGAATCTCCCTCTAAAAAGGCACCAGAAAAGGAAGAACAAAAGAGAACAGAATCACCTCCAAAAACAAAGCCAACATCAAAAACTGAAGACTCCAAAAAACTGGAAACGGCAATAAAGAAAGAAATAGCTAATAATTCTGTGGAAAAGCCGGATTCTAAAAAATCAGAGGTAGAAAAATGTTTTTCTAAATTTAATGAAAATTTTATTTTTAGAATAAAAAGAGTGAAAATATAACAGAAAGTAAAAAATTGGAAGAAAAAAAGAAAATAGAAGTTGAAGAAGAATTGGAAGATGAAGATGAATGGACATATGAATATGTAACTGATTCTGAAGGATGAGGAGAGAAAAGTTTTTAAAATGTGAAAGAGACGGGTTTAAGTTTTTAGTAAAGAAGAGAAGAAAATTAAATGTTTAAAGTTGGAAATTCACTTATGTATACCTCAAAGATGAGGCGCAATACTTGTGACTAAAGAATTATAATTTAATCATATTTGGACGTACAAACATAGTACGTAGATCTCGGAATTATAAAACCACTTTTAATAATTATTTTCTGATGTTATTTTATTTTGTTTCTTCACAAAGATTACAGTAGTGATAACCCGCAAATGCTACAAGTGTTGTGTTTCCTTCAAAACCCTTTCATATAAAAATTGCAAACCTATTTTTACCATGCAAGCAGATAAAAATTGTTAATATTTCTTTATTTTATTTGGCTGCAATAAATAGTATGTAAATATAATTTTAATTGATTATTTATTTAGATTTTTGTGAATAAATAGTAGTGATCATTGTTTAAATTTAACGACAAAACAGCTTTTCCTATGTTTTGCGATAAAAGATTTTGAATAGGTAAACTTTAATAATTTTTTGGCATTCTGTTATCTTCATTTTAAGGGACACGCCCGATTTGTCGCGGGCCGATTTGTCGCGGCCGATTTGTCGCGACCGATTTGTCGCCGGCCGATTTGTCGCGAGGCCGATTTGTCGCCGGCCGATTTGTCGCCAAGCTTTTTAATTAACACCCCCTTCCACAAGGTCTACGCGGAAAAAAGTTTTTGCCGCTGCGGAGGAAGCCGGGCATGTCGAGCGGAACGACGGCCGCCGCTTCGCTACGGTCGCCGCGAGCGAAGCGAGCACGACCGCAGCGAAGCACGGCCATCGTGTAGCGAAGACCATGCCCGGCCTACCCTCCGTAGCAGCACAAAAACAGTTTTTCCATCGAAGATTCAGCTGGTTCAGAATCATCCAATCGAGCTGATTTTGGTGTCATTCACCTCATCTCGTTGAGCCCTTTCGAATGACATATAAATTGTCCAATTTTGAAAATGGAACGGAAACTGTAGTTAGGGGTTTTTAATTTTGGAAAATTTTTTTGTAAAATTTTTGTTTTATAATTCAGCATGGTCCCATTTGATGGTCGTTGGGACCATTCTAATTGATTATAAATCAGAATATTTAATTAAAAAGCTTGGCGACAAATCGGCCGGCGACAAATCGGCCTCGCGACAAATCGGCCGGCGACAAATCGGTCGCGACAAATCGGCCGCGACAAATCGGCCCGCGACAAATCGGGCTGTACCCTCATTTTAACGCCGCGTTGTTAGTTTTTCATTAAGCGTCGTCATGAAATTTTCTTTTACATATTTTAATGTTTTTCTGATTGATTTTATTTGATTAAAAAAATTTTTTTTTAAATTTTTAGGGTAGCCATGCCCAGAGCACAATTTGAGTATGATGAAATTGGAAATACTTTTTATTATGTTATTGTTTCATTTTTTGCTGTTTTACTCCTTCCATTGACACACTTCTTATGGCCGTCACTTCGTAATATTTTTAAAAATTATTTTTAAAATAATTTTTTTATTTTTTAAAGCAAAAAGGATAGAATATTTAAAGAGGGGATGTAGATGTGAAGGGGATTTACAAAAACGTTACAAAAAGGAGCAAATAAAACCTTGGGAAAAAGCTAAATGTGTTATTAAAGGAATTGTTTTAATTATTTTGTGGATACTTTTTCTTTTGTTGGCCTATAAAGTTTCTCAATTGGAACAACAATATGAAGAGTTAATTTAAAGATTTTTAAAAGAAAAATAATTAAAATTTAGATATGATCCTTATAAAATTTTGGGAATTGATATTGTATGGTTTTTTAAGTGTTTTTTTGTTAAATAATTTTATTTTAAAAGGATTCTGATGTGACAGAAATTAAGAAAAAATATAGAGAACTTTCTAAAACACACCATCCAGATAAAGGTTTTTCAAAATTAAATTTTTGGTTTAAATTTAATAATTTCAGGTGGTGATCCAGTAACTTTTGATGCAATTGTTAAAGCTTATAAAGCATTAACTGATGAAGAATCCCGTGAGAATTGGCGTCTTTATGGAAATCCTGATGGGCCAAAAGGTTGGAGAATGTTTATTTAAAATTGTTTCCCCTAACGGTCCAATAAACCTCGAAATTTCTAAAATTCTTTACTTTTATTATTTGAAAAAAATTTGTATACGGCGGAAGCTACTCCCAAATTATATGTTAATCAAAAGACTGACTGAGTCGAATGTCACTGTATTAGACGACTACTTTTGAAATTCGAGCTCTCGTAATTTATCTCAAAAGTTTTCGATTTCCATAACCTTCATTTTTGTCTATAGTAGAGTTGTTATCTAATTTTTGGCATTTTATATCGAGATTATACTATTATTTTTTAAGCAACAACATTTGGAATTGCTTTACCGAAATGGATTGTTAGTGAACAATATGGAAATTGGGTTCTGGCATTGTATACTTTAGTTTTTATGATTGTTCTTCCAATTGGAGTGGTTAGTCTTTCCTTTTTTTTTTAATAATTTTTATATAAAATTTTTTTAGGGAATGTGGTGGTATAATTCAATAAAATATAGTGCTGATAAAGTTTTATTAGAAACATCTAGACTTTATGGCCATTTTTTGCAAAAGACTCCAAACATGCAAATTAATAGTATCTTTTAGTTATAATTTAAATAAATAATTTTTTAAAAGGAATTATAATGGTTTTGGCTGGATCTTTTGAATTTTGTAAAAAATTAAATACAGAAATTGTTGAACGTGAAAGTGATGACAAGGAAATTCCAATTGTTATGAGAGAATTGAAAAATTTGGGTGAAAAGAGGAAGGAACAAATTCTTTCTTTGCCGTGGAGTATAAAGGCAAGAACTTTGCTTCACGCCTATTTGACTAGAATTACGTTGCCTTCCGAACATTTAATGACTGGTAATTAATATTTAAATAATTTTATCTTTATTAAATTGTAAGTCAAAAATAACTGCCAACCCTATAGAAATTTAATAAATCAATTATTAGACAGAATACCTTCAAAATCAAACACTAAAACCTTTAATTAAAAAAATATTTTAGACCAAAATTACATGGTAAACAAATCTTTAATTTTGACTGAAGAATTTCTTCGCATTCTTCTTCAATTGATGCAATGGCCGATGCAAAGAACACCGACTATTGATTGTTTAGAAAATTCCTTACGAATATTTCCAATGATGGTACAAGCACTTTGGCCGAGAAACAGTAATTTGCTTCAACTTCCTCATCTTGCTGAAAGAAATTTGGCCATACTGAAAAGAGTATTTTATTAATTCTTTAAATTTATTAATTTTCTTAAAGTATCGGGTAAATACTTGTCAGGATTTGGCTAAACTCAATGAATCAAAAAGACGTTCATTGCTCAATACAATCACCTCTGATCAATATGAAGATGTTAATTTAATTAAAAAATTAAATATAATTTAATTTTTTGAAGGTTATTTATGTTCTTTCAATGATGCCAAGATTGGAAATTGAAACAAAAGTTGAAGGTTATAAAGAAGTCTTTTTCAATTAAATTCTTTATTTTTAAGTCCAAGGAGAGGATGATAAAGAAACTGTTACAATCGGCTCTGTTGTTACTTTAAAAGTTACACTTACTAGATTTCCTCTTTTGGACTTGGAAAAACGAAAGGAGGAAATTGCAGAAGGGATAAAGAAAGGAGCAGCATTACAACTTCAACAGGAGTGGGAAAAGTCCATTGATGATAATCGAGATGAAGAAGATGGACAAAAACAAAATAAACGAAAAGTCTGGGAAAAGCAGCCAAAGAAGAAGCCAAAGAAAGGGGGCAAACCAACACAAAAGGTAATTATAGTTTTAATTGGATTTAATTTTTTGTTTAGTCCAAAAAGGCACCACCTCAAAAACAAAATATGCCAATAAATGAGCCAGCAGATGAGACAAATACAAATGTTGACAAAACAGACAAAAAAATAACAGAAAACAATGAAATCAAACCTATTGACAAAAAACAAAATAATTCTGATCAAAGTGATGATTCTGGAAGTGAATCTGATGATGAAACTGTTTCTGGTAAAAATGAAGAAAATGAAACTAGTGATAGAGAATCAACGGTTTTTTTTGCTAAAAGTTTTTTAAAAAAGTTTAGTAAATTTAGGAACATCAAGGAGGTAAATATGGAGGGCCTTCTTCTAGTGACGATGATGATTGGAATGAAATGAATGACGAACTTGATGATGATTTTGTAACAAAAAAAGAAGTTTTGTTAGAAAGTGAACCAACAAATTATCACGAAGTTCATTGTCCTTACTATCCTGGTGATAAATATGAATGGTGGTATGTATATTTACTTGAGAGAAAAACACGAAAATTTGTTACATTGGTTCCTTGTAAGACACTTGATAAAGAAAAGACGGTTAATTTTTGCAAATTTCTTTGGGAATTACTTTTTTTTAGTTGGATCTACGTTTTGCAGTTCCTTCACAAAAAGGCAACCATTTATATACTTTACATGTCAGATGCGATTCTTATATGGATTTTGATTATTCAGTTGATGTTAAGGTATGTTTTTGATATTTTATGGTTTTTATTTTAAAAATTAATTTAAAAAAGATGGAAGTACATCCAGCAAGGGAGCCTCCACAAGTTAAATATCACGATTCGGAAGATGAGGCTGATTTGCAGGAAAAATTGGATTCATCTGAAGGCGAATATACAGAAGGGTCAGATTCTGAACAAGAAAAATGAAAAAAAGAGATTTTCTATGGATGTGAATTTTTATTATTCAGCTATCTGTTTTATATCTTGAGTTTATATATTTTATAAGCCTGCTGCTAGAAACCGGGTTTATTAACTTTTTCCGATCTTTCGTAACCGTAGTAAGATCGAAAGAATTTCTGACATTTCGGCAGTCTTACACACATAAATACTTTCACTATCCGGCCTTTATTTCTTTGTTATTTGTAAATATTTATATTCATGCGCTGCTAATATTGCGTAAAATACATATTGTTTTAACTACTTTGTTAGTCTGATTTTTAGATATATTTTGGAGAATATTAGATTTTTATATTTTTAGAGTTTTTATTTTTGCCTTATTTTTAATTTGATATTAAACTTTTTTAGACGATTTATAATTTTAGTTTCATATGGATCTCTTTTCTGGTGCTGAATTAGCTTTTGGCGAATCTTATTTTATACCTCGGAATCCTAACATTATTAAAATTACAACAGGTATATAAATTTTTATTGTTTTTTCTAACAAAAATATTTAGATTTACCAGTGAAGACAGTTGTTAGTGCTGAAGTAGGAAAATCTGCTGGTTCTTTTGCATTTACAGAGATTGGATTGCAAAATAGATTTATAATTTGGTAAAATTCATAGAAAATGTACATAGTTTGAATTTAATTTAGGCGTGCAGATGGAACAAATCTTTATTTAAATGAGTATTCTATTGACAAAGATCTCATTGACTCTTCACTTTGTTTTAATTTTTCACATTCTCTTATTATTCCTGGAACGCGCTTATTTGTTGTTCGACATAAAATTTTCTTAATTATTGTACCAACACAATCTGGTATTCACCGTTTTTACATTCATTTGGATAGAAACCAGGACGATTCCTTAGTAATTTTTATTATTTTTTGTATTTATATATTTTTAAAATTTGCAGGGGAATCTTTCCATTCTAAGTCGATTACATCAGTCCGGGGAACTTTACGCCACTCACGATTTTAATGCTTGGAAAAGTCCTGGAATTGCAACAAGTTTATCTGTTGGTACTGACCAAAATGGTTCAACTAAAGCAGTTGTTCGAATGTTGGATGGACCTGTTTTACGCATTACCTATCCGTCTATAAGTCCAATGGCAACGGCTATAGCAGGTTTTAGCTATTTCCACAATTTTATTCAAATAAAATTAAACTGCTATTGCTAGTTAAAGAATAATTTTTATTAATTTTTAGAGGAATATTTACTTCAAGATGTTGGAATGCTTGCATCATTATTTAAAAAACAACCCATTGGTATTTTTGATGCAGCAGTTCTGACTAGTGATTCTGGCGAATTACGAATTCTTAGCGTTTCACATGATGGAAAGCTTAGAGTTTTGGATGCTTCATCTGGAAATATTTTGTCAATTTTTGATTTGATTGGACAAACTCCTGGGTTTACTTGTCGACAAATTGAAGATATTTCTCTTCGTGTTGTGCAACCTTCTCATGGACAAATCGGAAAATCTGGGTTTTTGCTTGTTCATTTACTTCTTTCAGGCGGCAGTCATGTTCGTTTTATTTTAAGTTATTGTCTGGTTATTTATCAGAAAAGTTTTAACATAAATCATAGGGAATTTCTGAAAAGATTGTTCGAAAAAATAAACTTTTTGGGATAAGATTTTTAAATTATAATTAAATTATGAATGTGGGAATTATTTATTTCGATCCTTTATTAAGACAATTATTTTATTTATTTTCTTTTCAGTTCTTTCTTTTAAAACAAAATGGAAAGAATATAAATGTTTGCTTTTCAACATCACTTGATTATGTAATTTTTTAAAATTATTTTTAAATACATTTTTATTTTTTTAAAGATTTACATTAAAGATTTTACTGCAAGAATTATTTCTTCGAATCTTTCCAATAATAAACAAGAGAATTATTGTATTTGGGTTATTGTCAATGAACCACCAGAAATTTGGGATTCAGATGAAGAATTACAGCCATATACATTAATGAAATGTGAATTTAATTCTTATCTGGCTACTTCAGAAAATCAAGTGTGGGAAAGTGTTCGTCCAGCTTCTTCTAGCTGCACTGCTGATAATCGACTTTTTAAATATCAAAACTCTGAAGGAATAAAAAATCGAATTTTTGATGGAAATAATTATTCTTTTGATGTTGTTAGTAGAGCTGTTCAGGTTTTTATTTAGATATTGTTTAATACCTTTAAGATATTTTGAAATATAAAATTATAATAGTTTTATGGTTATTCTTACTATTCCTTACTATTCTTTTTCTCCAAAGGGCTCTCAGTTAAGGAAAGACTTTTATTTCTGAACTTGAACCTAGAAAATTTAGAAATTCCTTCCTTCTTAAATATTTTCTTTACTTTTAGATTGTTTGTAAACAACCACAACATGGAATTGAATATGGAAATTGGATTGCTTTAAGTCGTTTGCTAGATGACTTTCTCTCTTCTGGACAAGTTTCTTTTTAATAAAAATATTTTTTAAATTTTGTTTTAAGCTTAAACAGCTTTATCTTGTTGATATTGGCGATCCTGTTGATGACACTGAATTGTTACATGATGAAACAAAGATTAAACAAGCATATGAAAAATTTTGGGCAGATTTTCTTAAAACATGTGACCAACTTCAAGAAGAAACTTTAGAGCCTTTAGCTTTTTGGCAATCTGGATCTACTGGGTTAATTGGTGTTATTCAGAAAGTTTAAATAAAAATTTTTATTTTAAATTAATTTTTCTAAATTTTTTAAGTGTCGTTTTACAATTTATTTACCTCCAGATGATCAAATGCAAGCAATTTGTAAACCAACAAATATAATTGCCAAATTAATCTTTGATATAGTTCGTCCAAGCAATGTATTTATAAATTTAAAATATTTTTTTATGTAAAAAAATATTTTAGCCTTCAAAATTAAGCAATCCAAATAAAACTTCAGAATTAGTAAATAACAATTCAGATGAAGTTTGTCGTTTAATTAGCAGTTTTGGTTCTCGTGCATCTCCTTTATTGACAAAAAATCCATGCAACTGTTTGTCTTATTTAAAAAAATTTTTAAAAATAATTTTTAGTGGTAAAGTTTCGTTCTCATTTTCTTCAATCAAATTTTACTGTTGCTTTAATTGCTATGGCTTTTCGAACTATAGTTTTGGCACGTCTTAAAATTGCTTGTTTAATTAATAGTCTTGTTGATGTTATTCCACAAATATTGCTAATTTCTGTAAATTTTTAAAATTAAAATAATTTAAAAAATAATTATTTTTTAAAGTCTGAGGATCGTTTAGACCCAAAATTGGCAATGGTAATTAGTACATATAATAGTCGAGTGGCTCAATCAATTAATTATTACACTACTTTGTGGATTGCTTTATCTGTTCGTCTTGTTAGGTTTTTAATAAATTTCTCTAAAAATTTCTTTAATTTAAAAATTATTTAAAGTCACGACAACATTCCGAAACAAATAAATGTTGCCCAAGCATTTTTAAAATATGGAGTAAATGACAAGTTTGTTATGACTCAAAGACCAATGAGTAGAGAAGACGAAGATATAATAGATAATGGGACAATTGCTAATAGAATTGTAGATAATCAAATGATGGAAGATGACTTGGAAGACCCTGAAATTATTGAAAATGATCAATTTGATGGATTAGTTGAAGATGAACAGGTAGAGAGAGATTGGAGAATCAAAACAATTAATTTAGTTTTGTTGATTTGGGAACTTTTCCTTGCTCCTAAAATTTCTGAATTTTGGTTCTTCGTTTACGGCTTATCTTTAACCTTAAATCAATTCATCTTTTAATGTTATACATAATTTTGTATATTTTTAGTTTGACGATGGTGAATATATTTCTCATGCTGATGACATTTCATATAGTTCAATTATTCCAAATATGCATTTATTACCTCCACCTTCGCGTTGGGACGACACTGTTATTAAAAAATCTCGTACAAAACAAGAGCAACAACAACAACAGAATCAACAAAGTAGCTTTGGTCGTTTCTTTGCTGATTTAATTGAAGGAATGTTAAATGTTCTTTGGCCAGAATCACATACTTTAACTTTGCCTTGTTTTTTGGCAGAAAGCAATTTCTTTGATGCTTTAAAAGTAAAATAAATTAGAAATTATTTAAAAAAATTTTTTAGAATTATTGTTCTTTAAATGAGCCATTTCCATCAGAACTAAATTATTCTTTTCAATTTCTTCAAGCAATAGCTTGTTCTGGACAAAATAAACCAGAAACTGCTTGGACAATATTTCAAGAAATTTCAAAAGGAATTGAAAATGGAGATGAAGTTTTGAATAAATTACTTTGTAATTTATACCCATCACCATCTGTTAATTTATTGACAACAACAAATAATGAACAACGGCAAAATAATAATAATTTTCCTATTGATGAGAGAACAATAAAAAATAATAATAAACATTCACTTATTGAATATTATAATAAAGTAAGGGAAATATCTTTTTTTTTTGTTGATTAAAAAATATTTTTTATAGATTATGTTTATATTTAAAGAACATAAACATTCTGAATATGTTATTTTAGCTGGAAGTATGGCTGTAAAACATGCAAATGGTGATAGAGATGAATTACTTTTGGTTAAAAGAATTATTTTATTAATTAAAAAAAAATTTTTTTTTCTTCTAGTCGGAAGTTTATGCAACATTATTTACTCAACATTTATTAACTAAAACTTATTGGGAAGCCGTCCGCGCTGTTCTTCAAAATCCAAATAAAAAAAGACAATCTGTTTGTCTTTATCAATTAATCACTCATTTATTGGATACTCAACAAACAAAAATTCTTGTTGCCCTTCCTTATGGAGAATTGGCTGATATGGTAGTTGAAATACTTGAAGCTCGTTGTAAAGCAGAAATGGTTGGAAGTGGAACTGGAAGTTATAGTATGTACAATATTGCATATGCTTTTCACATTTCTAGATGTGAATATATTAAAGGTTTAAAAAAAGAAATGAGTTGAAATTTAAATTAAAATTATTTTTTAAAGCTGCCAAATTAATGTATGAACTTTCAATTCGTTTAAGAAGCGAAATTCAAGACCAAGCACTTTTACAAAGAAGATGTAATACTTTAGCGACAATCTTTCAAACTATACAAATTTGTGAAAATAATAAAAATGATGGGGTTTTGATTGTTTTGGATGATATTGAAGAAAAGGTAAAATTATTTTTAATAAAATTTTTAAATAAAACAAAATAATTTTGGAATATTTTTTTGATTTTTGGAGGGTTTTATATTATCTAAATAATTTGAAATAAAGAAAAATGTTTGTTTTTAATTACACGATTATTTTTACTTTAAAATTTAAAAAATTACATTTAATGAATATTTAAAATATTATTTTTTAGCAAAACATTGACAGAGAAAAATCACCAGAAGAGATAGATGAGGAATTTGAATTTGTTGATACTGATGGAAATATTAGCGGTTATACAAAATTTATTTTAAAATAAAATAATTTGTTTTTTAGAACCAAATAAAAAACAACTTTTAATTACAAAAGCAGACATTTCTAGAGAATTACTTAAAATTGAAGCAAGACTTGCATTAATTGATGCTGACCCAACAATAGTACCTCCTTTGGAAGAGGCTGGAATTTTATACGAATCACTTCGTTATAAACGTTATGATATGGCTTGGCTATTAATAAAGTTTATTTTTGTTAGAAATTCTTTTTTAATTTTTTTATAGGGAATATGGATTAAAGCCGAATGATTTATTAGCTCAAATTACAGAAGAAGCAATTAAAATTGACAATGAATTAAATAATGAATATATTAAAAAAGAAATTAATGAGAGTGATAGACAAGAAGAGGAAGAAGAAAAGTTGCCTGAATGGGTTTTTTGTAATTCAAATTTTATTAGAGATTTAAGCATTGGAGGGTTTGAATTTTAAAGGAAATATTTTTTAAATATTTTTTTTTTTATTTTAGAAATCAAAAACCACATTGGCGTATTGTTATTTCCTATTTGGATTTATCTCTTAAATTATCTCCCCACGATTCTTCAATTCTTCGAACAGTTGCTAATGTTTTTCTTAAATTTTCTATAAAATTGCCTGGTTGGCTTGTTCAAAAATATTCTGTTAGTTTTTTTAAAATATTTTTTGAAGACTTTTTGTCTTTTATTAACATAACCGGGACATAATGAAAATTAAAAAAAGGTTAACTCAAATAAAAACACAATAGAACTCTCCTCTTTCCCTCCCACTTTACTTTCTCTTGTATGTCCTCTCAATTCTGACGGGTGATTTATAGAAATTCGACTGTACTAATTTTAATTAATTTTTATAGGAAATTAATTTTGGTGATTTGCTTCGTTTATTAATTGATTATGGAGATTTGTCAGATGCATTTTCAATTTTATTAGTACAAATAGAAACAATCAAAAAACATTTAAATGAGAAAACTGCACAACAAATTATTATTAATCCTTTGACAAAAAGTAGTGAAGGCCCAGATGAAATGCTTTCTTTATTGCCATTAGTTCATATTGAAATGCTCTTTCAAATTGCAGAAAAAGATGAAAATAGAATGAATTTGGTTAGAATTTAAAAAAAAATAATTTTTTAATTTTAAATTTTTAAGCCAATTGCTGAGACGACAACAAAACTTAAGGAATTTTATGCTTATCATAGAGCAATCAGCCGAAACCCAGTGAAAAATATTTGACTTGAAAAGAAAACTTGTTGAAAAATTAATTAATTATAGCGATTGATTGCCACCTCCCATTTGACATTATTTATTGTATTTCTTTAATTATAAATATTTAATAATCAGAATTTTGAAAAAATTTCTAAAAATATACAACTTTGAAAGATAGTTTTCGGCGACAAAGATAATTTTAAGAAAAACGATGCCCAGTGCAGGAATCGAACCTGCGTCGTCTCGGCCACAACGAGAAGTACTAACCACTATACTAACTGGGCCGAAAGTTTCTGCACTGAAAAGTAAATATAAACCCGGTTCACGTAATAAAATTAGATTCTACAACTAGTGGCGCACTAATTGACGAATTTACACCAGAGATGTTTCGAAACAAAAAAATCTTCGGAAATCGAAATAAATTAAAAATATCGAAATCAAAAATATTTTTCCAAATCTTCGAAATCGAAAGAAAAATAACCTCGAAAAGCGAAAAAAATTTTAAAATGGAAAATAATTTGCAGGTAAAATAAATATTTGTTATGTTAGGTTCATTTGGATCTTCTTTAATTCTATGAAATGGAAAAAAGTAGGGACTAGTCGGTAGATCCTGGGAAATCATGGATATCAAAAATTCGAACACTAAATCCAAACCAAAAATAGGAACCGAATCACCGGCACCGCCGAATCACCGGCATCTAACAGTAAATTTACGCATCCTAAAGATTACAATTTTAATCTCAAGTTACCCCATTTTAACTTTTTAGTCTCAAATCACGAGTTTATCTATTTCTTAAAATTCTTCATGAAAATTTCCAACTAAAAGATATTACAGTAAAAACTTAGCTCTTACAAATTTATTTCATTTCGACATTTACAAATGCAAATATAAAAGTGTGAAAGATAAAAGATGCAAGCTTTACAAAAATACAAAACATAATTCATTTAAAAATTATTTCAAACATTTAAAAATTAATTAAGCAAAATCACAAGAATAATAAAATTAAAAAACGTATTTTCTTCAAATAATTTATAATATATTTTTCCCAATTTTTTCAATATCAGGAAAAAGATTGGAAATATAACGTACACCAATACTGCATTGGGGTAAATCTTTAACCAAATTAATTGTAGTACTTAAAATAAATAAAGCTTTTGCATAAAGAACTTGTGGACTTTCATTTTGTTGCAATGCTTGCTGAAAATTAATTAGATTTTTCCAAAAAAGTTTTTTAATTACATACATCAACAATAGATACAAAATATCTTTTAACTCCCTCAGAATCATTTACTTTGCCTGACAAATTTTTTGGAACAAAATAAATAAAATAAGCAAGAAATGTCTTAATTTTAAATATTGACATTGCCATTTGATGTGTCATTCCATTTACTTTTAAACTTCTATTGTAAATTCGATCACTTCGATATAATTGGAAAAGAAGTTCCATAGCTAAAACAAAGATTAAAGTGTTTATCTTAATTTTTTTAAATTAAATTTTAATTTTTTTTATTAAAACATTAATCTTTATGTTTATTTTAAAATAAAGATTAATGTTTTATATAAAGAAAAAAAGGGTGGGGAGTCTTCAGTGATTAAAATTGGGGAAAACTTTCTCCTCGCCCCAGGGTATTGATAATTTACATTTTGAAAACTGGAATTGTTGTTGTAATGCCAATTGATAAGCCTGTTGTTGTTGAAAAAATTGAGTTGTGGGGAAGAGTGGTGGAAGTGCTTGATTACCAAGAGGTCCACCATCATAAGATATCCCTGCTCTTTCTCTCTCATAGTCCCTCCATGCTTCTGCTCGTTCCTATTTCAAAAGAAATTTTTTAAATAAATAATTTATTTCAATACCTCATCATTAAGTCGTTCATCCTCCAATTCGTCAAATAATATGTCATGTGGATGATAACTAACAATTGCATCCGTTTTCTCCAAAATAATATCACCCAAAAGACGATCCTCAAAAGAAAACATTTTATTAAAAAAATTTTTAGGAAAAAAACTTTTGGAGGGTCTAAGCGAGGTCCTTGTCCGTCAAGTTTATCATTTGAAAGAGTATCTGGTTCAAAAAGATACATTTCTTCTAATTCTTGACTCGTGTAATGTCTTTGGATTTGGGCAGCTTGAGTAACTCGTTTTGCTATTGATTCTTTTGTTACTTGTCGATTATAAATACGTTCCTCCATCGTTCCCTAACAATTAAAAAACAAAACAATTTAAAAACAAAAATAAATTACAACCTGAGCAACAAATCTGTATATATAAACAGGCTTAACTTGTCCAAATCGATAAACTCTAAACAAACTCTGGGTATCGTGAGATGGATTCCAAGAACCTAAAAAATTTTAAATTTTCAAAATGAATAAAATTTCATACAATCAAAAATAACAACTCTATTTGCACCAATCAAATTAGTACCCAAGGAGCCTGCTTTTGTAGAAATAAGCAAAAGACGATTTCTATAATTTAGTTAATATTTAATTAAATTGTATTTATAATTCAACCTTAAATTTAAAGGATCATTAAAATCCTTTTGAATTTGATCACGTAAAACAATAGAAACACTTCCATCAATAATAATAATAATAATAATAATTTATTCACTAAAATGGGCGTAACAAGTACGTCTCTTAAATTTAGTACAATAAAAAAGAAAGTCAAAGCATAAAACTGAATAATCTACGCCTTTATGCCATCCCCACTTTTCTCCATCTGCCATCATTAAAGCTCGATGTCCATCCACAAACCACCCAGAACTCTGAGTAAAATATCTTAGCATTCGTTCCATAAGAGCAATAGAACTCAAAAATTGAGAGAAAACAAGTCTGAAAAGAAATTTATCTCCGATATTAATTTAATAATTTACAGGCCCTATTCAATCATTTTAGGCTTTTTAGGTTGGGTCGAATTATATTTTTAGCACATTCTGATAGTTTAATCAGAAAGTGTTGATTGACAAATAAGTTTGTTAGTTTTTGAATTATTTTTAAATTTAATTTTAATTAATCTTTTTAAAATTTACAATTTATCTCCGATCTTTTCACACTTTTTAATAATTTCAATAAGTAGTAGTAATTTGTTGCTTAAAGCAAAATTATCTCGATCATCTTCTGAAATTAAATCTTTTGCCCAATTTTCTATAGAAGGTGAAGAATTATTTATTTTGAGATCATTATGCATTCTCTTCAAAGATTTCCTTTCCAACTCGTTATTTTTAGTGGAAGAGGTTGAGGGATTATTCCTATAAAATAAATTTTTTTAATTCTAAAATTAATTTTACATAACAACAATATCATCAGCATCACTACTTTCTGTGTCAGATACATAATCATCAACAATAAAATCATCGATTAAAGCTTGAGAAGATTTATTTTGTTCAAGTTTCATTTTTTCTACCAAAAGGTATGGATGCGTCCAAACACGATAAAGACTTGAATTATTAAATTAGAATAATAAAAATTAGCAATTTTTCATTATTTTTTAGCTGTTAAACTCTTATTTTTCCCTTCCAACCCTAAAAACCATTTCTTTTTTTAAAGAAAAGGAAAAATACTAGGGTTAAGTATTTAAAATAAAAATTAAAAAAAACAAACATCAAATGATCATAAAGAAGTCTGATACCGACTTCACCGCTTGCACAACGTCTTTCCTCAATTAAATTTCGAAAATCCAAATATTTTTTATACAAATCAATTTGGACCTTTAAAATATTTTATTTAAATTTATAAATAAAATAAACTTTAGTTAGGCGAATATTTATAACATATTCTTGTTTTGGAGGAAGAGAATTCCTTTTAAAAATCAAATAAGAGAAAGGATAAATATTCAAAAAAAACCTCAAAACGCTATAATCCCGCCAATCTAATACACATTTAAGTCGATCAAAAAGTACATGGCATCTTCTACGCATTCGACGAACATCATAAGCACTTGCATCCTTTGCTCTTCCACATTTTATTATATTAGAAAAACGGCTTTTAAATTCATCGAGGCTACCAAGAAGATTTGGCCTTACAAAGTTGACCATACTTAAATTTAGAATATTAATAAAGGGATAAATGTAGAACAAAAAATGTAGAACATATTAAGGTGTGCTCCGTCTGATTTTTCTCCCCCCAACTATTTTGTAATTATATTAGTATTACAATAAGGCAGTTTAATGTAAGTTAAAAGAGAATGTATTTTTATAGATAATTTGAAAACAAACCAATAATACTCTTCTAAATTATTCTGTAAAGGTGTTCCAGTCATACAAATTCTTCTCTTCGTTTTTATTCTATTAATTGTATGGAAAAGCCCTGTTGAAGGTGATTTGAGTTTATGGCCTTCATCACAAACAATTAAATGTGGAGCTAGAAAAATATAAACAGGTGTGTAAAAGTAATTTCCGCAATTTTGGATTTTGATTCGCTGGGTTGTTATTCATCAATTTAAGATTTTTAATTAGGCAAATAATAAAGAGCCGAATAACCTTTTGAACTATCTAAAAGAGAAATATAGCTACAACCCAGCTCTGTTTCATAAAGCCAAAATTTAGGTTAGCGGACATCACTTTTCCCCAAAAAAGTACTTACCATTCTGTAGATATTCACAAAACTGTGGCCGAAGGTTTGCTAACTTTTCTTCATTTGATGTTAGCAATTTCCTCTTCAAAGGTATATTCTTCCTTTTATTCCTATTCATATTAGCTTTATCCTCATCGGTAAAAGTTAGAATTCTAAATAATTCATAACCAATTATAAGCACAGCAGGTCTTTCATAATTAATCCAACGTTTAATTGTTTTGAGACGTTCTTCGTGAGTCTTCCAAGAGTCTAATTCCAAATACTAGCAAGAATAAAAATACTAAATTAATTTCATAAAAACATACATTAATTGAATCAGTCTCCCCATAAAGCCATTTTTCAAATTCATTCATCCAATTTAAAACAACATTTTTAGGAACAACTACCAAAACTTTATTGATTTTCTTTGAAATTTTTTCATGTGTCAAAATAGTGTGAAGAAACGCAATAATTTGCAAAGTTTTTCCAAGACCCATACAATGACCAAGTATTGCTACAGATTTATAAAATAAAAAATTAAAGTAGGGAAAATCTTTTACCTCCACCACCAGGTTCATCCAATCGAGAAAGTGATTCTATTGTACAATTATAGAGGAATTGAATTCCTTCAGCCTGATGTTTCTTCAACACTTTGACGAGAAATGGATGTACTCGAACGGGAATTGGAGTTTCACTCTCACTGTCACGGTCCAACATGACACTTTTCAACGTTGGATTTCCGTGTTCATCTTAAAATAAAACTATTAAAAGAGAAACTTTTTAAAAGGTGAGCAAAACTTATTTGAAAAATATACCTGTACATTCAAAGGTGCTACATCCCGAATCGTCAGTATTTAATTCAATACCATTAAAGACACTTTTAGATTCTTCCAATCGTTTTCGTCTTTCCCTCTCAGATTTCTCAGCATCCAACGTTTCTTGTGCCAGCCTAACAAGAGGGATATTGTGTTTATCACCAGTATATTCAGCCAAATCATCATCGTCACTAAGTTTAAGAAGATCATCATCATCAATGCAAATAATATCTGCCTTCTTTTTTGTTTTAGATTCACAAACTAAACTATTCACATTATTCTGAACAAAAAATAAAACTGACAACATAAAGAAAAACCTTTTTTAATGAGGTAGAAGGAAAATTTCCATTCGAATTGACCTTGCACTCATCGTCAGAAAGAACTACACATTTCCTTCAAAAAATGCAAAGAAAATTAGTTATGCAAGGCTGCACTAAAGAAACTGTTATCATAAAATATACCTATCACTATCTGCTTCTTCGTAATCTACAATTATGTCATTGTCATCACTGTCTATTTGTAATGGAGAAGAACACAGGAACGCCTTCATGCTAATCAGAAAAGCTTCTCTAAATAAAAATCAGAACAATAATTAATCAGAAATAACAATGAACATATAAACAATGCAAAACCAAAAGAATTTAAGCTGAATGTTTATCAATAAAAGATCAATGTTCAAAAGTGTCAAGGTAAGAGGGAATCAATTTGCAATAAACTCGTCTAAATAAAGTACTATGCGAAATTTACAAACATAAAAAACTAAAACTTTCAAAAATATAATAAAAATATCAAAATTATTAGCCATTGGTCGTATTTTCTTCAATATTCAAATCTGGAAATAATCCAGTAGCATAAGCAAGTCCAATAGAGCATTGAGGCACATTCCGAACTAGTTTGACTGTTGTTCTTAAAGCAAACAATGCTTTTTGATAAACAGTTTGGGCGCTCTCATTGTTTTGCAACGCATTCTAATAAGAAAATTGTGGTGTAAATTAATGAGTTTGTTATACGTGTCGAATTAAAAATTACAAGAATAAAAAAGACTTACATCCAAAATACCCAGAAAAACTCTGTTAACTTTATCAGCGTTGTTAACATCACCAGCCAAATTTTGAGGTATTTGATAAATAAAATATCCAAGAAAAGCCTTAATACGGAATATATGCAAAGCCATGTCGCGCGTTATTCCTTGCACAGCTAAGCATTTATTAAAGACACCATCATGTGGGAAGTAATTAAAAAGAATGCGCAAATCTTTAAAAAATTATTTTGAAGGTAATAAAACATCTAATAAAGATAACCTCTTCCAAAAGGTTGCCCAGGAAATTGCTGTTGTAAACTATCAAGTATTTGAATCTGTTGAGGATTCAAACCACCATTTATAGGCTGTTGTCGAGCAGCACGTCCCTCACGTTCTTGCTCATAATCTTTCCACGCCTCGGCTCGTTCCTAAATTGATTAACATTTTATTCAATTGTTTGGTGCTCGCAAAACTAAAGATAATTAAGTTTAATACCTCATCATTAAGTCTTTCATCCTCCAATTCGTCGAATAATATGTCATGTGGATGATAACTAACAATTGCATCCGTTTTCTCCAAAATAATATCACCCAAAAGACGATCCTCAAAAGAAAACATTTTATTACAAATATTTAAAAAAAAACTTTTGGAGGGTCTAAGCGAGGTCCTTGTCCGTCAAGTTTATCATTTGAAAGAGTATCTGGTTCAAAAAGATACATTTCTTCTAATTCTTGACTCGTGTAATGTCTTTGGATTTGGGCAGCTTGAGTAACTCGTTTTGCTATTGATTCTTTTGTTACTTGTCGATTATAAATACGTTCCTCCATCGTTCCCTAACAATTAAAAAACAAAACAATTTAAAAACAAAAATAAATTACAACCTGAGCAACAAATCTGTATATATAAACAGGCTTAACTTGTCCAAATCGATAAACTCTAAATAAACTCTGGGTATCGTGAGATGGATTCCAAGAACCTAAAAAATTTTAAATTTTCAAAATGAATAAAATTTCATACAATCAAAAATAACAACTCTATTTGCACCAATCAAATTAGTACCCAAAGAGCCTGCTTTTGTAGAAATAAGCAAAAGACGATTTCTATAATTTAGTTAATATTTAATTAAATTGTATTTATAATTTAACCTTAAATTTAAAGGATCATTAAAATCCTTTTGAATTTGATCACGTAAAACAATAGAAACACTTCCATCAATAACTGAATAATCTACGCCTTTATGCCATCCCCACTTTTCTCCATCTGCCATCATTAAAGCTCGATGTCCATCCACAAACCACCCAGAACTCTGAGTAAAATATCTTAGCATTCGTTCCATAAGAGCAATAGAACTCAAAAATTGAGAGAAAACAAGTCTGAAAAGAAATTAATTTAATAATTTTGTGCATTTTTATGTGCATTTTTATTCAATGCATTTTAGGTTTTTGATGGGATTGAAAATACGTTTTGAAATGCTTTACACCAAGTTGTTGATTAAAAATATTTTTCTAAAAACCATTATATTTTTAGGACATTTTGATGGTTCAATCAAAAAGTGCTGATTGATATTAAATAGATTTTTAAGTTATTTTTAAGTTTAATTTTAATTAATTTCTTTAAAATTTACAATTTATCTCCAATCTTCTCACATTTTTTAATAATTTCAATAAGTAGTAGTAATTTGTTGCTCAATGCAAAATTATTTCGATCCTTTTCAGAAACTAAATCTTTTGCCCAATTTTCTAAAGAATTTTCGAACTCGTTATTCTTATTGTTAGCAGAAGAGGCAGAGGGATTGTCATTTAATGCATCTCTGAAAAATAAAATATTTGCTACTTAAACATTTAAAATGAATTTTACATAGCGACAATATCATCAGAATCATTACTCTCTGCCTCTGAATCATAGTCATCATCAATGAAGTCATCAATTGAATTTTGAGATTTATATTGTTCACGTTTCACATGTTCTACCAAAAGGTATGGATGCGTCCAAACGCGATAAAGACTTAATTATAAATTATTAAAAATTAACAATTTTTCATTATTGTCCAGCTGTTAACTTTTACTCTATCCTTCCAACCCTAAAAACCCCTTTCTATTTTTAAAATAAGAAGGGAAAAAAATACTAGGTCAAGGTATTTAAAAAAATTAGAAAAACAAACATCAAATGATCATAAAGAAGTCTCACACCAACATCATTAGTTCCACGTTTTTCCTCAGTTAAATTTCGAAAATCCAAGTATTTTTTATACAAATCAATTTGGACCTTTAAAATATTTTTTTTTGAATTTATAAATAAAATAAACTTTAGTTAGGCGAATATTTATAACATATTCTTGTTTCGGAGGAAGAGAATTCCTTTTAAAAATCAAATAAGAGAAAGTAGAAATATTCAAAAAAAAACCTCAAAACGCTATAATCCCGCCAATCTAATACACATTTAAGTCGATCAAAAAGTACATGGCATCTTCTACGCATTCGACGAACATCATAAGCACTTGCATCCTTTGCTCTTCCACATTTTATTATATTAGAAAAACGGCTTTTAAATTCATCGAGGCTACCAAGAAGATTTGGCCTTACAAAGTTGACCATACTTAAATTTTAAATATTAATAAAGGGATAAATAAGAAACAAAAATTTTTATCAAGGTATTTAAATTCTTGATGAACAGTTATAGGAACGTCCTAAACATAATTTGATAATCATTGCACCCTCGACTATTTTGTAATTATATTAGTATTACAATAAGGCATTTGGTAAGAGTAAAAAGAAAAATATATTTTTATAGATAATTTTAAAACAAACCAATAATACTCTTCTAAATTATTCTGAAGGGGTGTCCCAGTCATACAAATTCGCCTCAGCGTTTTTATTTTGTCAATTGTATAGAAAAGCGCTGTTGAAGGTGATTTGAGTTTATGTCCTTCATCACAAACAAGTAAATGTGGAGCTAAAATAAAAATATTTTTATAAAAGTAGATCTTCTCACCATTTTGTAGATATTCACAAAACTGTGGCCTAAGCTTATCCAATTTTTTAGTTGCTGGCAATTTCTTCTTCAAAGGTACATTCTTCCTGCGATTTTTACTCATATTAGCTTTATCCTCATCAGTAAAAGTTAGAATTCTAAATAATTCATAACCAATTATAAGCACTGACGGTCCTTCATAATTAATCCAACGTTTAATTGCTTTGAGACGTTCTTCATAAGTCCTCCAAGAGTCTAATTCCGAATACTAGCAAAAATAAATATACTAAATGATAATTTAATGTAAGTTAGATTTAAAAATCTCATTTTACATAAAATAAATACTAAAAGAAAAAGATCTGACTACTAGCTTTGAAATAATTAAAAAGTTAAAAAAGTTTTTTTGAAGTCTATGAAAATTAACAAGCCCAAGGAATTCAGTGAATTATTGAAAACTATGTACTGTTTTTGATAAACATTTAAGATGATAATGTGTAGATATTTTTTTTAATTTTTCAATGATTTACATGTTTTCTTATATTACTTTTACTATACTTGTATTTTTTATAGCCAGACCGTAAATGCACTCGTGGTTTGTTCGGATAAATAGAAACATACATTAATTGAATCAGTCTCCCCATAAAGCCATTTTTCAAATTCATTCATCCAATTTAAAACAACATTTTTAGGAACAACTACCAAAACTTTATTGATTTTCTTTGAAATTTTTTCATGTGTCAAAATAGTGTGAAGAAACGCAATAATTTGCAAAGTTTTTCCAAGACCCATACAATGACCAAGTATTGCTATAAATTTATAAAATAAAAAATTAAAGTAGGGAAAATCTTTTACCTCCACCACCAGGTTCATCCAATCGAGAAAGTGATTCTATTGTACAATTATAGAGGAATTGAATTCCTTCAGCCTGATGTTTCTTCAACACTTTGACGAGAAATGGATGTACTCGAACGGGAATTGGAGCTTCACTCTCACTGTCTCTGTCCAAAATGACATTTTTCAATTTGGGAATAGATTGTTCATCTTTAAGTTTAAAATTAGATTTTTGATGGTCGTTCTATTTCAAAAAATTATTTCCCCGTCCTAATTGTAAAAATATAAAATAACTATACTGATTAAAGATGCATTGCCAGCCTCATCAATAGTCAATTCAATCCCATTGAACTCGCGCTGTTTCTCCTCTAACCGCTTTCGTCGCTCCTTTTCAGCTTTCTCCGCGTCTTTAGTTGCTTGAGCCAATTTTTCCTTCGGAATAACTTTTCGTCGACCTACTTGTTTGGGAAAATCTTCCTCATCACTAATTTTGTTATTTTCGACTCCATCTAATGAATGAACATCTCCATCATCGTCAGAATAAATAATCCGCCTTTTCTTCCTATTTGGACTGTCAAGATTTTTACCTATATGAGACTGAAAAATAAATTTTTAAATTATTATAACCATAAATTTATTTGACTTTTTTGGCAGTCATTCGTTTTTTTGGTTCGTCTGATGAAATTATTTTAGAAGAGGACGGTTTTGAAACGTCATTTTCATCAGAATTAAGATCCTTGAGTTTCAGTCTATAATAATAAGTTTAGATTTTTAGACTATAACGACAAAGGAAATAAAATTTACCTTTTGGATTTAGCTCTCCGATTCTTTCTTTCTGAATCGCTATCAGAATCATCCCCATCAGTTTTTATTATAGTAGCATCAGAACCATCACTATCAGAAATTTTAACGCGAGTATCACGAAGTAAACGTCTCACTTCCTTAAGTAAAAAAATTAAAATCAAGTTTACTCAAGAACTTGAAAAAACATAAATTCGCATTTAATTGTAAGACTAACTGCGTCAGCCTGTCGCTGAGCTGGCGTCAACTTCGGTGCTTCAACAAAAGTATCATCTGTGTCAGAATCACTTTCGTCAGGACTCTCGGTAGAAGCCTCACTCTTTTCAGCATTATTCTTTGAAAGCCAATCACTACTTCCATTGCTTCCATTTTCGCTCGAATTTTTTGATTGTTTAGCAAGGAGTGATCTCAAATTCTAAATTACAAAATATTTTACTTTTCTAATTTTAAGATAACAGATAATTTGTAAATACTTACACGCTTTCTAAGAAAAGAATTTTTAGACTTCTGAGAATCTGATACAGAAGAAGCAGCACTAGATCGATTTTCGTTCTCATCATTTACGTGCTCACTATCCTCACATTCAGTGTCATAAACTTTAGGAGAAGAGATGGAATCCTTCTTTGATTTACGATTTCCTCCACGTAATAGATTATCTACAGTCCGTATTTGTCTATCCAACTCGGCGTTGATATCGTCATCCTCTACAGAGCTATTAATAATGTTCTTCCGTCTTTGTCCCTAAATTAAAAGATTTTTTGATAGTAAAAAATGCAAAAGATTAACTAGTCTTATGTTCAAAATATATAAATCGGATAAAATTACTTACACTCTCTATAATTTTTGCGAGCCGATCAAAATCAGAATTTTTAATTATCACTTCGCAATTCCCCATTCCACACTTCTCTATCGCTTCGTCATCAGCCGCATTATTTATTTTTATTTGTTGCTCTTTAATGGTACTTATTGCAGAGTTAAGATTTTCAAACGCTCCGTCAATGCTTATATCTTTCATTAAATTATTTGTAGTAACACTTTCACTAATACCACCATCTATGTCCAAAATTTTATCAATCTCCATAGAAGTACAGTGTTGTCCATCATCAATATTAATTTCATTATTTTGATTTTTCTGATGTTCAATATTGATCTCATTCGTTGAAAGAGCTGGTGGGACACAAGTTTTTATTTGAATAGGTGAACTTGCAAGGTCAATTTCTTCTAACAAATTATTCATTTCAGGTTCAACAAAATCATTAGTGACTGAGTCCACTTCCACATCAGAAACCAAACAACCATCACAATTAATAAATTCTGTTAATTTAGAATAAGATAAAAATTATTGTAAACAAACCTTGAGTTTCATTAACAACTTCATTAGAATTTATGTGCGCAATAGAATTTTGTTCATCATTGTTATCCTTTAAAGAATCAGTCCCGTTTAAAACTCCATTTACTCCTTCCACAGTTGAATTAGTAGTTACTCGTTCACTGACATGATTCTGATGCGAATTACGCAACGACGTATTATGTTCATCATTAGTAAGATCATTGTCTGGAGATTCTCCGCAAAGGAATTGTTTTATTTTATTCGAACAACCACTACAAAGTTCAACACGTTTTGGACAATTGGACTATAATATATAATAAAAAATTAGATAACTTTATATTTGCTAGAAAAATAAAAGCCCAAGAGTAGATACTTACGGTTTTAATAAAAACTTTCACTGAAACCAGCTCAGAAGGTTCTTCAGGTATCTGAACAACAAGTCCGCTGCGAGCACGCTAAAAAGAAAAACTCATCGAGCAATATATAAAAAAAACTCACATTAGATTCAGAACTATCATCTGGTTCACGCATAACTAACAATAAGCTCAAGTCTTAATGATTAGTAAATATTTAATAAGATAATTATAAGTATTTCAATGGCTTGGGGCAGCATAAAATTGAAAATTTAAAAAACAAAAACAATTTATTTCAAAAACAAAACAATGGAAAATTCACGAATTTACTGGCTCAACTACGAGAGAATTAATAAGAGAATAAACATCGTCATAAAGTTCACTGTAAGATTCATGCTTCTTAACCATTAAAACAATTGCTGGACGCTTGTACCCTGAAAAAATATGGAAGAAATTATCCTTAAAAATTAAAATTGCCTGCACAAAGTCCCAAATGCTCTCTGGAAGGTGTAAAAACATACGGAATTTCCTAAAAATGTGATAATAAACAAATATAATTAAAAAATAGTAGGCAAATAATTTCTTTAGATTTTAGTAAACCTTTTCCTCACAGAGTGCTGGAATGTGACTGTATACATCAATTGGCGAAACATTTCCTTAAAACAATTTAAATTAGAGTTACAAATCGAATATGAGAGTAATCCCATTTGTATAGGATTCAAGAAAAGTAAAAAGGAGTTCACAACGAGCAAGGAAGCGCACAGAGCGAATCATTTTTGGAAAAATTTATTATTCCATTAAAAATATTATGTGAATTTTAAGGGACAGGAAAATTAATATTCCAGAATGAACAGAGAAAGTAATAGTCAAACTTATTGGCTCATAATGGTCAGACATTCATTTACTTAGCATTTTTATAATGAATGACAGCCCCAATATAATAAAAATGTGAATTAAAATTTAAAAAATAACCTGCAAGTATAATTATACCCTTCTCATTCTTTCTAATAGCCTTCATAACATCAGAAAGACCATGCCGAAAAGATCCCTTTTCTTTAGCTGATTTCTTCACCAATTTATAAAGTTTTTTAGCCAATTTTCTAGACGCGAGAGGTTGTGAAATTGGATTGACAAGTTGACAAAGAGATAAATATTCCTCTTTTTCTGTCACAGGTTCTTTCATGATCTCAAGATTTGCACCATTTTCTGGTACTTCGACAGCCTGTGTATTCTCCGACAATTTCCCCATTATTCAATCAAAGAATGAAAACGAATCTAAATTATAAAATTAAAAAACAATATGGCAAAGCGAAAATAAAAGATTGATAGAATCGCGTGGCGACACAGTAGAACCATACTACTTCAGAGAAACTGTAGAAAATACGATCCGGGTAAAAATATTGTGAACTTACGCCTAATTATCCTAACCCAGAACGGTCGCGCCGAACTTCTCGCAACCAAACTTCTCGCGCCAAAAGGGTAGGGGACGATTCAGTATCCGCCGATTCAGTATATGGCCATAACCTTCCTGATATTCGACCGATTCGAATAATTCTCATATCATTCGAAAGGTCTCGAGATTCGACATCTTTTTCTTAATTGGCCCGATCTGATCTGACGATCTCAAAAAAAGTTACAGCGTGAAAACCGACTTTTATGCCTGTGATGTCGTTTATCAGTGATAACATTTTGTAGAGAGATCAGATCAGATCAGTCCAATTATGAAAAAGATGCAGCACCCCGAGGCCTATCAAATCATATATAAAGATTTCAATAATATTGATCTAACAAAAAGTTATGGCCAAAAAGCCCAAATACTGAATTGGCTGATACTGAATCGTCCTTATCCGCGCCAAAAAATATAACATAATGCCAAAGCTTATTTTAATGCTAAAGTGAGTTTTTATGGCTGACATTTAAAATATGAAGTGAAATACCTCTATTTTTTCATTGTATTTGTTGAATTGTTGAACTTTTTTAATTGAATTTTCATTTTTTATCAAAACTTTTTTTGTTTAGCTTTCTTTTTGGTTTATATCTTCACATATTTCTCATTTTTTTAACCAAATTTTATCGAAATACCTAGAACTTTAAAATGTCTTCTTATAGTACGGGTGGTTGGAGTTCATCAAATTCTACTTGGCCCAATTCGTGAGTTCCTTTTAATTAAAAAATTTTCATTTTAATTATTTTAAGAGGCACTGTTATAAATGGCGTTCACAATCTTCCCTTCTTTGGGCAGAATCAACCTCTTTTAGGTGTTTAAATTAATTTATTTTTAATACACATATTTTTAGGCAAAACATTTTTGTCATGGTTTGAACGGCCTAAAGCAAATTTTTCGGATATCATCGACAGAATTAATTGTCAAATTGTTCCCATTTTACTTTTATTTTGTGTTATGTCAGTTACTGCAAATATGTTTGTTAATTTGTTGTTAAACTTAATTTGTATTTATATTTAAGTTTTGGTTCTTTTGGTATGGAGCCAATGCGTTGTTTAGTATGTTTTTATTTAAAAGTTAAAATTAATTTAAAATTAAGAAAACGCCTGATTTGGATGATGATGAACGTGAATTTGCTTTAGATTACTGTCAGTCAAAGAATACCTACTATGTTCCGCCGGAGCAAAATATTCCTTGGTCAAATGAGGGGCGAAGAGAACGTCAAATTGGATACTATCATGTTTGTTTAGAAAAATATTATTTTTAGAAATTTTTTTACTTTATATGGGATTTTTGTTTTTTAATTCTATTTAATGTTTGCTGGATTTTTGAAATTTTCATGCAATATTTTCTATCGCAGATTTATTTTATCTTTATTTTTTTCATTTTAGTGGGTGCCTATCATGTTATTCCTCCAATCAATGGTTTTTATGTTGCCGAACTTTTTATGGAATGGATTTCACCAGCATAGCGGTAAAAGATTTAATTCCATTACGTGAAACCCCAAGAGTTTTGCCCATTTTTGTGTGCCCTCATTATTCTCCTCGTATATGTTTCGATTCAATTTACTTATTTTAATTAACAGGTATCGAATTCATCAAATTTCTCAAAGAGTGCAACAGATTAAAAAAGATGAAGTTAAATGATGCTGAAAGGCCAACTCTTTTGAGAACTTTGGGGGAAAGAATCGGAGAGGTTTTTATTAGTGTTTTTTTATATTTTAAATTTAATTTTCAGACTGTTATAAATCGAAAAAATTATTTTCGTTCAAAAATTCCTGCTTTTTCTATCGGCTCTGGTTCTTTTGTTACGGTGAGAAAAATTTTTTAATTAATTGTTTCCGGTTCTAATTTAATTAAAAATAAAGAGTATAACTTTAGAAGATTTTTTTTCAGTTAAAAAAGGGGGATTGAAAGAGGAGAACAAATAAGTGGGGGGTTAAAGGGGGAGTAAATTACAGTAGAATATAATTTTTACAAAAATAGTTAAATTAATAAACAAATATTTTAAAAAATTAATTTTTTTAATTTTAAGTGTTTGTATATATTTATCAAATTGCTTTATTTGCTCAACGTCTTTGTTCAATTTTGTCTTCTTAACTTTTTTATTGGCCACAATTATAGCTGGTGGGGATTTGATGTTTTGAGGTCTTTAGTTACTGGTAAAAATTGGCAGGTAAATGAAGACGATTATTTTTAAAAATTAAAAAGAAAATCTTTTAAAAGGATTCCCCAACATTTCCACGTTTAACGCTTTGTGATGTCTCTATCCGTCGTTTGGGAGATGCTGAACGTTCTACTCGCTACACACTTCAATGCCATCTTCGAATAAATACATACAATGAAAAGATTTACCTTTTTATTTGGTTAGACAATTTTTTAAAAATAATTTTTTTTAATTTTAAGGTGGGGATTCTTGTTTGTGGCTATTTTAACTTTTTTGAATTTTTTGTATTATGTAATTGCTTTTGCCTGCCTTCCTTTTACAAGAGAAAATACTGTCAGGCATTTATTGAAGCAGGTAGAGAATTGAATAAAAAAATTTTTTTTAAATTAATTTTTTAAAGAATCGTTTTGATCAAATTATGTATTCTTCTAATAAACTTCATTACAAATTAGTTAAATTGTTTGCCAAAAAATCAATTATTAATGATGGGGTAATTTTTAAAAATTAATTTAAAAATAATTTTAAAATTAAAGATTCTCCTTTTTTGGTTTATTGAAACTCATGCGGGTCCAATTGTTGCAAGAGAAATTATGGGCGAAGTTTTTGATGTTTATCTCGCCAAAATTGTGAGAAATATTTTTTTAATTTTTTTTTTGTTTGAAAGAAATATACAAAAGTTATTTTTTGGCCCCCTTGCGAGAACACAATTCTCCCTCATTTTTAATTTTATATCCCATCATTCCTTATTAAATAAGAAAACTTAAATTAAAATACACAATTTTTCTTTTTTTTTAGAATGCTGAAGATTTTGATGTTCCCAGAGTTATTATTCGGTCATAATTTTTCTCAATTTTTTATTTATTTTGTTAAATTTTAAAAATTTTATTTTTGTAATTTTTGTGGAAAATAAAAAGAATTTTTTTTGAAAAATTTTAATTAAAAAAGAAATTTTAAACAAAAAATTTTGGTTTAAAACAGCGTCTATACCTTCCAATTTTATGTTTACATTCTTCATTTGAACAAAAATGTTCATAATCTGCAAAACAAGTTAAGAAAATAGGAGCTAATGCACAAGGGAAAAGAAATAATAAAATACAAATAAAAGAACAAATTAAAGCAAAACGGCCAAAAATTGGTTTTGTAATTGTTTGAATAAAATGCTTTAAGAAAAGAAATTTTTTTAAATAAAAATTATTTAACATACATGACAACGAGGGCAATAAACATTACAAGGGTTTATTCCAAAATTTAATTCTGGAACAAACATTGGCGTTGTTTTAATAAAAATATTTTTATTTATTCTTTCTTCTTTTTGTTTTCTTTTTTCATCACACAATGCAGCAGATAATCTCAATAATAATGAATCTGTGCCTTCCCCCCTTTTCCTCTTTGATAATTTTAACCATTTTGCAGCATATTGACGAGCTAATTGTTGCCTTTTTCTTTTTTTTTTTAAATATTTAAAATAAATTTCTTTTTTATTTTTTTACTTTTGTTTTTGTAAACTTTTTCCTCTTTTTCTTTCCAATATACTCATTCCAGCACCCAATAAAATACCAGAAGCGACAAGAACAAGACCGTCTCTCATTGATCTAAGTCCAAGACGTGCAGGAGCTTTTGGTTCAAAATGAAAACAGGGACGGAAATTTTTATTTGGGGAACGTATCCATTTTTGTTCTAAACATTCCAAAGTTCCATCTGAATTTAAATATTTTTTGGGGGAAATATTTTAATTTTTTCTCAAACTTTCTGATAAACGTAAAATTGCTTGACTAATATGTGGAGTCCAAGCACTTCCTTTTCTAAGTCCAATTCCATATGCTGAACGACCAAAAAGAGCGCCACGAGTACGTAATTCACAATTATTAGCTGCTTCAAATTCGAGACGTACAGAATCCCAAACAAAAGCGCTTATTGAACTAAAAAGGAATAAATAGGGAAATAAATGAAAAAAAGGGTGTATGTTTGTGACCGACAACACACTCAAAATAATAAAAAATAAAAATTATTTTTTTCTTTTAGTAACTTCTCCAATTACACTATACCATAAATGCCCTACTACATATTAATTGCTCTGTGTAATTACATCAATATTTCGATGAAGGGGTTTTACTACAATAAAAATCTCTACCCATTTAACAAAGCCTGAATAGCAGAACGGGCATTTGGTTGATTATTTGCTTCCATTTTTCTAAAAACTGTTGACAATTCTACATGTCTTTTAAAATATTGATAAGTAGCTGAATGTGTAATTGTTGCTAAACTAAAATTTGCAGAAGGATTTCGAAGCCTGGGGTCATTAACTCCAGAAAGTGAACGTTCTGGTTGGTCAAGAACAAGAAAAGCAGCCAAATTAGCTGTATATGAGGCTACCATTATCTTTTTTTAAATAAATAAATTTATTTATTTATTTTGTTTATTAACCATGCAAAATCCACACCAAGCTAAGCCCAAAACTCGAGCACTAAAACTTCTCGGAGTTTCTTTAAAAAAAGAAAGAATATTTTTTAAATATTAATTTATTTACTTTCACAAACACCAGAATTTAAAAGAACACCCCAAGAAAACCATAAAGACTAAAAAAATAAATTATAAAAATAAACTTAAAATATTCACCTCTCCAATAGAAACCCTTTCTTCTTGTTCTGCTTTTTCAAATAAAGGATCTTGTCCAGAGGAATAAAAACGTTCAAATGGAGATTTTAAATCCAAAAAATAAACAACAAAAGCAACTAAAAATACAGCAATAACCAAAGAAAGCCATAAAGAATTCTTTAAAGGTTGTAAAAATGATTCCATTGGAGAACGTTTTGGACGCTGTGGCCGCGAAAATTAATTAATTTTTTTGAGAATTTAATAAATATTTTAAATATTTATTAAATTAATTACCCAACGTTCAAGTATTTGAATTCCATGATATAACCAGGGCTCGCTAAAGTCAATAAAACGGTCACGTTCTGGATTAATACTTAAAGCCTTTAAAAATAAAATATTTTTTAAAATTTTTTACTAAAACCCCAATAGCCATATCTGCCCTGTCTGCATCTAATTCTCCAATCTTTTTTTAAAGAAAATATTTTTAAATTAAATTTATTTTAAAACCATTCCAGTTAATTTAAATCCTTCTCCTTCCTGTTCACCAAGTAAAACAGCCCCATAAGAATCATTTAATTTTAATTCAAAACTAAAGCTATTATCTGCTACTATTAATTCTTCTTCTCCTTCCTTTTCTCCTTTCTCTTCTTCTCCATTAATTCTTTTAGAACCTTCAGATATAAGAAACAATAATTCTACAGCCATTCCACTACAACAATAAAATTCTTTTTTATTATTATCTAATTTTTCACAAGGAAACCAAGGACCTGACTTTAAAAATTAAAAGAATTTAATGTTTTTTAAAGAAATAATTTGACTAACTACTTGAAAACCTTCAACATTTATTGTTGGATTATTTAGAAATTGAAGTTTGGAACATCTTGAATATTCATCAACTATAAAAATTAAAAATGGATATATAGAAGGGAACCCTCGATTCAGGGATCCCCTCCCCCCTTTTATAAATGTATAAAATTGAATATCTTTGTCCAGCTCTGGCCGGAGTTGGAGCTAGAAAACAGTCAATTGCTCAAGCACAGGTTATAAGACTATATAACAGAGTTATGTCAAATAATGAAGTTTATTATTAACCACAGTTGAATTTTAATAAGATATTAGCCTCGGGATCAAATTCTACGAACGTAATAAGGAGAAAAGAGTGATATCGATATTCAAATTTATATAATCCAAATATTTCTGGTCTCTACATATTTACCTTTAAATGCATATACAAAAGGTGGATCAACAACTAAAGTAACTCTTAAATGTTTTGGAAGTGTTAATTCCGAAGGTTTTCTTCTCAATCCTCCAGGCCAAATAATTGCTCTATCATCCAAAATTAATTCTCCACGTCCATTTAAATTTCCAACAACTACAAGATGTCCACCAAATTCTTTAGCATTTAATATTTCATATGTCATTCCCTTTCTATCGCCTCTTTCATTAAAATTTATTTGTTCTCCACTCAAAGTTTCATAAATTGGTTGACGTTTTAATTCACTTTATAAAAAATTTTTTAAATTTTTTACAAAGAAAAAGAAACTCGAAAAGTTTTTCTTCAGCAAAATTTGTCCATTCAGAAACAGAATGTTGACATCCTTTTGGAGGATTAAATTTTAAAGAATTATTTTGTTTAAATGATTTAATTCCAGCTTTAGCAACAGCCAAACCATCTCTTAAAGAAGAGATCATTGATTGTTTAAGTCGAATACTTAATGCCCCTTTAGGAATATTCTTTGCATTACTAGCAGCTTCTGAAAGAAGCCAAACACGTCCAGCTCCAGTAAATTTAGTAGAAGCATTAAATATTATTTCAGAATCTGATTGCCTTTGAAATTGTAAAAGAGAAATATTTTTTAGATAGTAAAAAAAGGTTATTTTCTGTGTTATATGTACATCTCCAAAAGTCAGTGAGTAGGGGAGGATTCAGAAGTGTTTTTGGATCATAACCTTTCGTTTCATAGATATTACAGAATTGTATGTATAATTAGAAAGGTTTCTAGATGCTTTTTCATGATGCATTCTACAGAAAGTTAAAAATACTAAGCAATGTAACAGACACAAAGTCTCTGGTTTTATACTTTTTGTAGAATGATCGAGACAGATTCGACAAATAATAATTCTTTTTGTATTTTGAATTAACAGAAAAAACCCCAAAAGATTTTTTATGATTTATACTTTGCGCATAAAAGAACAGTATTTGCTGTATATTCTGTTAATTCTTCGAGTAAATTATTTTTCAATTCTTCAAGTGATTTAGAACCCAAATTTAAAGTTATATGTGCTTGAATCTAAAAAAATAAATGTTTTAATTAAAATTTCTCTCTCTATGTAAACATGTATTTTATGTGCGGCTAAAGCAGCTGCAAATTCTGCTCCATTTTGGTCTGCTTCAATTGTTATAAGAACAATTTGTCTATATTCTAAATTGGATAATACTCGAACCATTGCAATTGCATCATCACTATTTATATGGAGGTGAAGTACGCAAAAATGTTGGATATAAATTCTGTAAATTTACATAAATGTCAGAAAGACTAGCTAGAATAAAAATTCCAAACAAAAGTTACCTTTCTAGAAAATTCTGTATCTTTAATATTTGCCCCAATAGTAGGTACTCGATAAAACCCCAAAGCTGATGCAACAGCTGATAATGTTGATTTAATTGGTCGGAAAGCTGTTATGTCAGCTCGTTCTGACTGTGTAAGAACTACCAAAGATGAACTATTTAGAAGACGAGTGCAGACTAAATCTTGGGTTATCCAAAGACGATTTGGCTCGCACCTTAAAATTAATAAATAGGGGGTAGTAAAGTCGTTGACAGATACATATTTCTTTAGGTATAGGTCGCAAAAAATTTTTTTCTTTGGAGAATAAAAAAACTAAATTATCCGCTCAATTACCAGCTCTGCTTTCTATTCCTATATTTTTGCACTTTAAAATTTATTTGTTTTTTGCTCCTGTACTCGTACTTAGTATACAGGTACGAGTTTTGATATGATCTTCATAACAAAGGTCCTATCTTTCTACAAATATACTGCTTGGAGGTACAATCAGTGTGTTGAGAGTAAATAATACTTAAAACACAAATTACCCATAATTTTCTTCTCTACAATTATTTTTATCATTTTTAATTCTTTCAATAGGCCAAACAATTAATTGAATATCAATTAATGTTTTATTATTTTCATTATTTTCTTCTTCATTTAATACTTGTTTAATAACATTTTTAACTTGTAATAATTCCTCATTTTTATTATTTTCTTCTATTTGATTATCATAAAGAAAAAGTACATTAACCTTTTCTTTATTAATTGAGGCTTTTTGTAGTAAAAATGTTGAAAATATTAAAATAATAAAAAATAAAAACATTTTTATTTAAAGAAAAGAAAATATTTTTTAAAATTGGAACAGAAATTGAGAAAGAGAAAAAAAGTATTTTAATTTAACCATTTTATTTGTAAATAAATTGAATTTTCTTTTCTAATATTTATTTTGTCAATTCTAAAATTAAAAAAAAAGTATCTAGTCTGGGTTTTTTGAATGATTAAAATAATATTTTTAAATGGTGGCACGAATTTTCGTCAACGGACTTTCCGCAATGGACTTTCCGTCAACGACTTTTCGTCAATGAGTGGATGATTTTTTAATTTTGAGAGAAATAGAAGATGATACATGTATGTAAAAGTGTTGTCAGATTGAAAATTAGACTTATTTGATAATTCTGAACAAAGTTATAAGCAATTGTGTCACTACGAAGGATAGGTAGTCTTTTCAAGGTTGAAAATCGGTAAAATGAATAGGTTTATGTTACTGGTGTAGAACCCAGCGACCTTTGACACCCCGCGAGGCGCGTGCCGCAAAACCCCGCGCGAAGCGCGGGGTTTTGCACAAGCGCCTCGCCGATGCCCCATAGGTTATTCGAGAGTATTTGAAGAAATAAGGAATCTTATACAAAATTGGGCACATAATTTAGTTATTTGTGGCTTTGAACAGGCCGATTAATTTCCTAAATTTTTTAAAAGCGATCATTTATTGATGAAAAGTCCGTCCATTGACGAAAAGTATTGACGGAAAGTCCATTGACGGAAAGTCCGTTGACGAAAAGTCGGGGAGCCTTTTTAAATTATAGCAGTAATAGTTTATAAAAATTTTAAATAATCACTTAAATAAATTACAGTGCTGTGCATATGTTTACGGACAAAAGCATTAAAAAAATCGAAAAATTGAATTACTTATCGAAATGTATAAACCGCACTGTATAGTAAAACACACAGCAATTAATATTCATGCATTTTAATTAAGTCCGTCACTGTCGGGGACGAGATTTCTCCAAAAACAGTGGAAGACCAGAAACTTCTAGGCAAATCAACAATTAATTTTTAGTCGTTTCTGAGGTTATTGAATTATTCAAATTGCCACAATCTTTTCAAAACATATCCATCCAATCACATTAAACACATCTCTACGAGCCTTTTCAAAATAGTTATAATTTGGAAAAACAAAATTTCACCAAATTATGAAGGAAAATCTTTATATTTTTCTTTCGATTTTCAGGTGCTTCTAAAAAAGATGTTCAAAATCGCTTTCAGATTTTGAATTTGAGAGGCAGTGTGGCTGAATCGAAAATTCTGAAAATTAACCTGTTAGTAAAGTATTTTGTTATATTTACGCAAATGTAGAAAAAACCCCCACAACATAAGTCCTCTTAAAAAGCCTTATACTGTAACTTAATTTGAATTAACACAAAAAATAAATTTTAAAAATAAAATGCCAATTAAATAATTGACATGGGAAAAGGTCGATTCAGAGTCGCCGATTCAGAGTAGGGGACAATTCAGAGTCCGCCGATTCAGAGTAGCCAATTCAGAGTACGGCTAAAAGGGGACGATTCAGAGTACTAAATTTTCGGACCTAGAAAATCAGTTTTTCTTGCAATTTTTGTGGTTTTTCTGAGTTCCTACGATCTGATGAACGTTCTAAAAAGTTGCCAAGTCTTGACTCTAGACTTTTCTTGAGGTTTTTCGGTCTTAGGGTGAGGTCTTGGTCTCGACTTTTTCTTCAGGGAACGAATTTTTAAAAAAAAATGAGTCAAATAAACAAATTATCAAAAAATAAAAGTCATTGTCCTCATCTCACTTATTAAATTTGTGGCCCTAAAGAGAACCGTTTGGGTTGAGGCTGTTGTTGACGAATTTCCAACATCGCTTCTATTCCATCCAGGAATGAAATTCTCCAAGGAATTCATAAATAAATTCAAAAATTATCTATGTGATTCTTAATTTATGGGATTTCTATTACCAGAATATCAGTTCCGGTTCATCTTTATACACTAATTAAGAAGAACAAACGATTAAAAAAGCTAGAATTAAAAAAATTGAAGACGGTGAGACTCAAATGTTTAAAAACCTAAAGGTTTAGGCTTCAAAAGGTTTAGACTAAAAGTAACCAGGTAACGAAAGAGTCTTAAAATATGGCATCAAAACGAAAGTTTTTAGGATATAACTTTTTTGTTTTTAAATCAATCCAAATAATTTCTGCTTTAATTAAAAGCTCTGGATGTGCTGGTTATTTTTTCATAGAAATTGTTTAGTTTTTCCGACTTTCAAAAAAGTTAGGAGCCGTTAACTGCGAATAATCGTGATTTAACATACTTAGGCGGGTGTAACTTTCTAAGAAATGATCGGATCCTTTCATAAAGTTAATAAAAAGAATAAAAACAAATAAAGATTCTAATTGATAAAGAAAAATTTCTGGAAATGATCGAAATAAGAAAAGTTATGGCATAGAAAAAGGCGTTTCGATGCTAAGTCGCCGAGACTCTATTGACAAGCAAGCCTAAAGGTTTAGGTTTGTGCTGAGACTGAAAATAAATGTAAAGACAAAAGAGTCTTGCTGACTTTTTGACGTAATTCAAGTCAATTAATTGTTTTCATCTGTTTCTTTACAGATTATTTATGCCATTATAGCATAACAACACCATTTCATCATTTTACTAAACAAAACCGAAAAATTAAATGAAATTTTAAAAATTTTAAATCTTTATTAAAAATTATTTTGTGGCATTGAATAATAGCCTTTGGTTGTGCAATTTGTTGTTTATCTCTCTAAAACAATAAAAGGAAACAAAAAAGAATAAAAAGCAAAAATAAAACAATTGCATTCCAAAAATCTCGATTTTTAGGATATTTTATTCATCGTACTCTGAATTGTCCCCTTTTCCCCGTACTCTGAATCGGCGGCTCTGAGTCGTCCCCTACCCAAATGACATTTAGTCTTTTCAAAATGGTAAATTAATGAGTTTTCATAATATCGATTAACAGGTTTTTCTTTACGCGATTTTTGATTGCCAGATTTTCTGATAATTTGATTTAATAGATATTTTTTGTTTTTAATTTAAATGTTTTTCTTTTATGTTTTAGATATTTAAATTGTTATTTTAAACAATGATATACAACAAATTTGTTGAAATTGGCCGAGTAGTTTATATTACAAAAGGCAAGGATAAAGGAAAGCTGGCTGTTATTGCAAATGTTATTGATGGAAATAAGGTTTTTAGATTAACTTTAATAAAATATTTATTTTGGGGGGGGGGGGGGGTTTAATTGGGTTTGAATTTAATTAGTGAACATTGTTATACTTTACAATTTTATTGACATCTTGACCGTATTTTTGTAATTCTTAAATTAGCAAATCGAATTTCTGAAATACCCCTTAATTTTTAATATAGATTAAATTAAACAAAAAATACGACAATTATTAAATGACTAATGGATTAAATGAATAATTTTTAGTTAAAACAAAATTTCAGGCTCTTATTGATGGACCTTCTTCCGGTGTTCGCCGTTGTGTTTGCAACTTTAAAGACATGCAATTGACTAAATTCAAGATAAATATTCGTGTTGGTCAGCGTACAAAGAATATTGGCAAGGCCTATGATGACGCTGAGATTAACAAGAAATGGGGGGAAACCGAATTGGCTAAACGCCTTGCTCGAAAGAAATTGGTTTAATTTTTTGTTTTATTTAATCAAAAACATTTTTTCTAATTTATTTGCCAATTTTTGAATTTTGAATTTAAAATAATGTTTACAATTCTAAACAAAAATAAATTTTATTTCCTTTCATTTTTTCAGCGTGAAAATCTCACAGACTTTGAGCGTTTCAAGGTGTTCAAAGCAAAGCAGCACCGGAACCGTTTGATTCGTGAGGAGATGGGAAAGTTGAAAAAGGCTGCCAAAACTGAATAAAGGACAAGAAATTGTTGTTTTTTGTGAGAGGTTGTTGTGTGTTAATCTTTTATTCTTCTGTTAAAATAAATATATTTGAAGAATTTGTTTATTTTTTGAAAAGGTTATTAGATAAATTAGGTTAGGTTAAATTAGAACATTTCTGTACACCTTTCTTTGACTTTTTTAATTATAGTAAGGAGACTGAAACTTGTTGAAAAGCAATCTAACAATAAGATATCAAATGCTTTTGGCAATATTTCTATAAATTTTAAACAAATTCAGATGAAAATAAGAGGAAAAGACCTTCACATCTTTCAGATATTGCCAATTATTTTAATTCTTCAATTTTTCTCGTTTCGAATTTATCTGAAGTATTCTATATTTATTTATCAATATATTAATTTTTAAAGTTTATTTATTCCCTTTCGATTTTTTCTAAACAAATAATTTCATCATTGGAAAAAAACAATTTTTATTTTTCAAATTTTTTATGCTTCAATACACCTCAACCTTTTGTTAATAGATTGGTGGCTCTTTTGTTTCGAAAAAAAAGTCGACAAAATATAAAAGAATTGGCACTTTTTACACTGCAGGGGGCCAAATTCTTTTTTTATTTAAAATCCTTTGACAACAAAATAATTTTTAAAAAATAGTCTTTTTAAAAATAAATTACTTAAAAAATATTACAAATTTAACAAAAAACAATTTTAATTTAAAAGCAAAAAATAATAACAAAAAAATAATTTTATTAATTCACTGGAGAGAAAAAGGCACTTTTAATTTTTTTTATTTTCTCTAAAAAGTTCATTGAATATTCAAAAGATAATTTATTCTTTTACATATTACTTTATTTAATTTTTTTGAATAAAATTTCGCTCTACTATTTAATCCTAACAAAATTATTTTTTAGAATTTAAATTAAAAATTGTGATTGTATTTTTGATGGCATTTTTCTTCTTTCCCTAAATTTTCAAACTATAATATTAAATTAAATAATATATTTTCTCAAAATCTACTTAATTATTAATCTTATTTAATTAAAATATCATCTCTCTAAAAAAAGGGGAGGGGGTAATTACTCCTTCAATTAATTACGCCTTCGTGACAGCTTAAGTTCGGCTTCTCTAAGAATGCCGTAGTTGGAGTTTAAGGCTTTTAATTATTTAAAAATTATTTTTTAATTATATACTTACATACATAAAAATATTTTTATCCAAAAATAATTTTTCTCTTTAAAAGACAAGAGAATTTTTAAATGTTTTTGTCAGTTTCTGAATAATTTTTATTTATTTATTTATTCCTCTTCTTCAACACGCATTTTTAGACTTTTACATGTCAACGTCTCTTTAATTAAGTTTTCTACACGTCATCACCGTCTCCCCTACCCTTCCTCCTTCCCCTCCCCCCTTCCCTTCCCTTAATTTTTCCCATCCATTTCCTTTTCGTGTCTCCTTTAAAAATTATTTTTATTTTTAAAAAATTGAAATTTCTTTAAAAATCATTTCAAATTTCGCGCTGTCACGCAATTTTTTGGAGACTGAAAACTTTTTCTTTTAAAAACTTTCATTCTCTTGGGGGATGCCAAGAAAAAAATGAGAGGAAAAAAAGAAAATGTTTTTTTGATGATTTTCTTAATTTTTATAAAAATATTTTTTTGACAAAACAAGGAAATAAAAAATAAATTTATTTTAAAGGGAAGGGAGGGGGTGGTGAATTTGAGGGGAAATTAATTACAATCTAATCTCTTCCTATTTATTGAAACAAAGAAACGAGGAAATAAAACAACGAATTCTATATATTAGAGCCCGGACGGAGGGCTCGGTCGATATTTTTTCGATAAATACCGAAAAATACCGAATACCGAAAAATATCGAAAAAACCAAAATTTTCTCGGTCGATATTTTTTCGATAAATATCGAAAAATATCGAAATCGAAAAATATCGAAAAAAAAGTCTCGATATTTTTCGATTTTTCCAAAAAAATTAAAAAAAATTTTAAATGTTAAAATTTTGAGATTAAGATTGATTATATGAGATATTGATATCAGGGGATTTGTATGTGATAATGCCAACTCAATTACGGGGGATTGAGAGGATATCAGTAGATATAGAGGTATATCAGTAGATATGTATAGAGGTGGATTTTAAAGGGATATTGGAGGATTATGATATACAAAATATCTAGAGATTTAGAGTGAATAAGAAGGATAGTGTGGAGTTGGGGGTAGGTAAGATATCATGGGATTTTGGTGGATTAAGAGGGATAAAGTGGGTATCTTGGAATATGGAGATATTCCTGCAAATTAGGGTCCAACATTTACGGTCATGTGGCTGTTTTCACGGTGACTGTGGTTGCGTTGGTTTTTGCCACCGGACGGGGACAGTGACCCAAATCCTTGAATATCCCTCATATACCAAATCTTTGAAAATTACTTCAAATCACTCTCATCCATCGAAATCCCCCATAAGTGAGTTGACAATATTCTTCCATTTACAGTGTCATAAGCAAAAATTATTTGAATTATTGATCCAAAGAATAATAAGCCAGAAATCTTCCTTTTTCTGCATCGCAGGCGAAAATTTTGAGAATTTTGGATGACCCGGCTACACGATTTATTCCATTTTCAGCGCCGCAGGCGAAAATTTTAAGAATTTTGTAAGACCAAGAAGCTATATTTCTTCCATTTTTGTCCTTTTTGCCCCAAAAATTAAAATTTTTGACAAAAACGACGTTCGATATTTTTTTCGGTATTTTATCATTTGGTCGGTCGATTGTTTCGATTTTTAAATTTTTTCGGTCGGTATTTTTTCGATAAATATCGAAAAATATCGAATATCGAAAAATATCGAAAAAGTCAAAATTTTCTCGGTCGATATTTTTTCGATAAATATCGAAAAAAAATATCGAAAAATATCGATAAATATCGATAAAAAATCGTATCGGTCCGGGCTCTACTATATATGTAGTAATTGTTATTACTTTTAAAACTTCTTATTCCTTCTTTGACTTAACCTCTTGCTTTTATCCGACTTAAAATATTATTTAATATTACCTCTCCCCCCTCCCCTACAATTTATTAAATAATTATTTATTTATTTATTTATTCACCTTTTATTAAATCTTTAATTATTTTTTATTCTCTACAAATTTAAACAATAACAATTTTATTTGTGTTTTAGAATGTTAATTCTTAATGTTTTAAATTTAAAAAAAAAGTTTGAAAAATTGTATATTTTTAAAATTATTTTCAAAAAAAATTTTTTTGTTTTGTTTCCGTTTTGCCTTTCACAGCCAATTAAATGTCCAATTAATTGGCAGCTATAAATAATAATTATTTTTGATTTTAAAAATAAAATAAATAAAATATATTTTTTTAATCCTATGGGAGAAAAATGAATGAAAAAAACTTTTTTGTTAAAATGAAATTAACATATTTATTTATTTAATTATTTCCCAATTAATAAACAAAATTATAAATAATTTATTCCTTGTATTTTATAAAGAAAAATAATTTTTAAGTAAATAATTAAAAGCCCCTTCAATTCTTTTATTTTTTAAAGATTTTTTTTAAAAAATGAATAAAAATATTAATAGACCTTCTTCTTCTCGTTCAACTAGCCGCTGTTCTCATGGACAACAGAAAAAATCAGAAAAAAAGCAAAAACAGCAACACAATCAATTAAAAATAAATAAAAGCCACCAATTAGTAATTAATTTTAATTAAATAAATTAATTAATTTTTTAAAAGAATTTTTGGATTCCAACAAGTGAAAAAATTGTAAGGAAAGCTTATAGTAGTGGTGGTGGAGGATTTGTTGATGATGAAGAAAGTACAAAAGAAGAAAAGGAGTAAGTTTTGTTTTTAAATAAATAATTTTTCCTTCATTTATCAAAAAACTGCAAAAGTTTTTTTATTTGTTAAAATATATTTATTTATATTTAAGATATTTTTATTTTTTAACCAAAAGACAATTTTATTTTTTTTAAATATTTTATTTTATTTCCTCTTAAAATTTAAAAAAATATTTTTAAAAAAGTCCATATGTTCATTTTGGCAAACATTTCCTCTCAAAATTAACAAAAAAATTTTCTCTCATATTTTTTTTATTTCATTGCCCTCTTCTCCCTCTCCTCTTGACTTAAAAATTCTTTTTTTCTTTTTCTACATATTTTTTTATTCAAAATTTAGCCAAAAAATATTTATTTTTTAAAAAATATTTTATATTTAGTCCTCCCCTAGTTAATATGTTCAAAAAATAAAATAAGGAAAGAATTATTTTCTTCAAAAAATCTGGTCAAAAAAATTTATTTTATTTTGGTTGTTGAATATATTTGAACTTTTAAATATTTTAAGAAAATATTTAAGTAATGTTTTGAGGAAAATAAAAGAGACAAGAATATTAAAACAAAAAAAAAGTATTTACTACTACTAATTCCCCCCTCCCTCCCCCCTCCACCCCTCCACCCCCTCTAAACCAAAAAATATTTACTCCATTTATTTTTCTTTTTTCATTGTTTGTGTAGTTGTTGATGCTAATAAACTTGCGCTAACAAAAAATGCTTTTTTTTCTTCTGTTTTCCCACTTACCGTTATCGAAAAAAAATTTTTCTAAGAGGAAAAATAGACTGAAAGACGATATATTTTTGTAAATAATTTAAAAAAAAAGAAAAATATTTTTATTTATTTATTTGTTCATCTCTGTCCATTAAATAAATATTTTTATTTCTTTCCAATTTTTGTCCACTCTCGTTTTAATATTTTTATTTTTTAGAATTACTAAATATTCTTTTTCAAAATTAAAGCCCACACATAAGAAAAATTTTTTGTAACTTTTGTAAACACAATTCTAATTTATGTTTCAAGTTTTGTTTAAATTTTGGAATAGAATATAAATTTTAATTACAAAATAATAGAAAAAATATTTTGAAATACTAATTAAAGATATAGACAAAAATTTGTAAATATATTTTTTTTATTAATTAAAATTATAGCTATACATATTTTGTTATGTTTCTAATGGTATTAGGTACTTAGGTATTAGGTATATTTAATGGAAATTACCCTCAAAAATTGTGCCACACAAATAAATAAAATAAATATTTATTTTGACAATTTATATTTTTAAAATTAAAAAAAAAATATCCAAAAATGGTTATCTAGAATTCCCCCCAAAAAACTTTTTTTTATTTAGAATTCCCAAATTGCCAATACTTACATATATAAAATAACCAAAAACATTAAATTGATTTTGGACATAAAAGGAATGAAAAAATTGAGGATGAAGAAGGGGGGAAGGAGGAATTTAAGGAGAGAATAAGAAAGAAAGTGAGTGAGGGGGTAAACTTCATTTTAAGCTAAAATGGATTTTATTTTTTTATTTCTTTAACAAAAACTTTGGCCTTTTTTTTAAATTTAAATAAATATTTACTAAATATTTTAATTTTTATTTTCAACATTTTTTCGTTTTAAGTACTTAATATTTTTTTTTACACATTTCGAGTTTATTTTAAATTTTAATGTTTACATTTTGTTGATTTATTGCAAGGCTAAAATTTCTTTTCAAGTTTGGAAAACTTCAATTAAAATGTTTTTTCAATTTCCAAACAATTATTTAATTCGCCTTTCAGAGAATAAGCAGACAACCCCATCTTTTTAAGAATTCTTTAATCATTTCGAGATTCTTCATTTTTTTTGACCAAGAAGCATACGAGACATTTTATTTTTTAAATAATTTTTTTCTTTTTTTAAATCTAAAATATAAATTTAAAAAATTAAAAAATTTTTTAATTAAAAATAATACTAAAGATTTTATTTATTTTTTTTTATAAAAATTTTTTTCTCATTATTTTTATTTTCTTTTTTAAATTAATTTTTTCTTAAATCCATTCATTTTTACTATTTTTGCAACAGAGAACAACTGTCCATACAAATAATAAATCCTTTTTTATTTTAAATTATCCAATGACCATTCCCTCTATCTCTATAATATTAAATCTTTTATTATTTTTATTCTGCCCAAAAAATTTTTACTAAATATTTAGTAGTTTGATTGAGAATTGGAAACGAAGATTTTCAAAGAACCAACAACCCTATCTTTGCTAATAACTAGAGTTGTCTATTCACCAGATTCTTCGGTTAACCGAAATCGACAAACCGAGAATCTTCGGTTTTTTGGTTCTGTTTGAAACCGACAACCCTACAAATAACAATCAAACCTTATTTTTAGACACCCATTTTTTGGGTTGAAAAAATTAATTATGTATATGTATTGAATGTATCTCTTAAGAAGCTCCTCCACTTTTTAACCAACCAAATTAAAAAAAACATTATGTCTTAATTTTAGTTTTGAAAGTATCCAAAAATTAGTGTTAATTTACATATATATTTTATTTTAAATTAAAAAAATATTTAGAATTTTTTTTAATATTTAAAAAAGGAAAGAATTTTTATTAGATAAATATTTTTAAAAAGTAAATAGCCCCCCCCCCCCCCCAAACTTTTTTAAAAGTATTTTTAACATCTGCGCCCCTAATGAAATTATTTTTTTTTATTTTCTAAAACAGCTGCAAACTAAAAATAAACAAAGAAATATATTTATTTATTTTTTGACAAAAAAGTATACTAAAAGATCAACAGAACATTTTTATAGAATAATTTATTATACTTTTTTACTTTCTTTAAAAAAACTCTTGAGATGTTTTGTGTATATATTGTGTTTTGAATATAGTTAAAATATGTCTTTAATTAATTTTCCAATAAAATTTCAAGAAATAATTTTGAGAAAATAAAATTAATAATTTGATTTTTTTAAATTAACAAATCTGTCATTATACATATAAATAATTTAATAACCCAAAACTGCCAATTAATTTAATAATTATTTAATTTTATTTAAATTTAATCTTTAATTTTTTAAACAAAAATTTTCAATAAAATATTTTTAGAATTTACAGTAATTTACTACTTTTCTCTTCTTCAATGTTACAACAACCTCCACATCGTTCTCAATCTTTTCGTCACAGACCTAGGCCCAATACTTTAATTAAAGGGAGAGGAGGGGATTTTTGTGGATTAACAACAACAAATTTAAATAATTGGCAAAATATTGTTGACACAGCTGAAATTGAAACAACAAATGATTCCACCCCCGAACGGCGACGTTCAACCCCCACAATTCATCGGCGAGCGTCCTTACGTGGAGGATCTCGTTTTGATACAAGATTGGATACTTGGCCTGAACCTAAACAGGTTAGGTGGGGAAAGGAAAAAAAGGAAAGGTTCACTACAAATAAATAAATATCCAAAAAACCTCTAAATTTAATTAATTAAAATGCTAATATTTCTTTACTTTTTTTAAAGTTATATAATTATTTTTTATTGTATATTTAAAATTAACAACCAACCAATTATTTAATTTTTTAAAAATAATTTATTAAATACAAATTTTTTTAATTTAAAGATGAGCGAAGCTGAGGAACGTTTTCTTCGTTTACCTGATTCTGCTGATTATACGCGTGTTAGACAATTTAATATTGATGCTAAAGGTGCTGTTATAAGTAGAGGAGATTCTTTTAGAAGAAAAAGAAATAATTTAAATAATAATGATAATTTAAATGGAAATGATAAAAAAATAAATAATGAAAAAAATGAAGAACAATTAAATATGGCAAATGAGGTAAAGGGAGGAAAAATATCAATTATTTTAAATAAAGAAACAATTAAATTTTAGAGAAGTTCTACACGAACATCAAGTAGTAGTGCTGCTTCTGGTGTAAATTCAATAAATAGAATGGAGTCACCAGAACAAAATATTGGGAATTATTTTGTTGAAGGAAATAATGAAAATAATATTTTATCAAACTATAAAGTAAAAAAAATATTTTTTTAAAGAAATTATCCTTTTTAAGATTTGTGTTTTGGGAGAAATTAGTGTCGGGAAAAGTTCTTTAATAGCCCAATTTATTTCGAGTTCTGCTTTTTCTGATTTGGAAGATTATTCTGGACAGGATTCTCGTCCAGATGGTTCTGTTTCTGTTAATATTGGTGGACATGAATGTGAATTGAAATTTTTAGAAATTGATTTACAACAAAATGAAATACTTGTAAAAGTAAAAAATTTTAAGAAAAAAAAATAATTATTATTTTTAAATTAAAGAATGATTCTTCTTCTCCTTCCTTTCTTTCTAATGACAGAGATTATCATTTATTTTTAATTGTTTATTCAATTGATAGAAAAACAAGTTTTAAAATTGCTTTAAAAGCAATTGAACAATTACGATTTAATGGATGTTATTCACCAATTATTTTAGTTGGAAATAAAGCTGATTTGGAAAGAAAAAGGGCCGTAATGGAAAATGATGTTAAAAATGCTGTTAGTTAGTTTCTTAAATTGAAATTTTGTGGGGAAAAGAGAAGGGGGGGAGTTGTTGTTGGGGAGTTGTAACTTAGAATCCAATTAACAAATTAATAAACAAATACAGCAACATGAAGATAAAAATAATTAATTATAAACTAAATTTTTGTTAAATCTTTAAAAAAACAAATTTAATAGATGTACACTTTTGATGTCGCCCACTTTGAAATTTCTGTTGCATTAAATCACGATGTTGACGGTTAGAAAATTAATAAATAATTTTTTAAAAGAAATTCTTTTTTTTTAAAGATTTACTTGTTGGCATTGTTGCTCAAATAAAAGATTCATTTAAAATGAATATTTTAACAGAAAATGAAAATTTGGTTTTAAATTTAATTTTTAATTTCAAAAAAATATTTTTTTAATTAAAAAAAGAAAAAGAAAAAATCAGCAAAATTATCAACACAAGAATTTAATTTACAAAAAGATGAAGATTTTCAAGCAGCAATTAGACGGTTTTCTAGAAGAAAGAAACGTCAAATGCATGTAAATTCTATGGAAGAGACTGGAAAATGTTTAAATTTATTTACAAAATTAAAAATTTGGAGAAAAGGATCTTGCTCATAAAAATATAGAAAAAGAAATATATAAATTAATTTAAAAATATTTTTTAAAGATTATTAATAATATTTTGATAATACATATATTATTTTTATGTATCTCAAATACAAAAAAATATTTTATAATTTTCGAAATTTTTTAAATCAAAATATTTTGTGAATTGTTCTATTAGTACCTATATTAATGTTGTATAAAAATTTTGGATATAGTTTAGTACTAGAGTTGCGCATTATCGAAATTTTTTTTTCGTAATCGTAATTTGTAACTGAAAAAACGCCGCAATTCGTAATTACGATGCAACCTTGTTTAGTACCGAAACGGGTCAATGGCTTCAAATGGCCACTCGTCTACTTGCCGGTACACGACGAATAGGCGCGGCCGAATAGGCGCCGAGACGAATAGGCGCGAGACGTTTGGGCGCCCGAAGTTATTTTTTCCTGAAAATAATGCCCCATTTTTGCCCCCTTTTTGATCGATTTCGCCCCCTTTTTGGAAGCCATGCTCCCTTTTGGTGATTTGGAAAGTGCCACCCGGAATAATTTAATACATCAAAAACCTGAGGCCTACCAAAATTCTGAAGTTTTCGCCTCCGGCGGTGGAAAATGGAAGAAATCTGCCTTAAGAACCTCCAAAATTATCAATATTTTCGCCTGTTGAAAATTTCTCAACATTTCACCTTTTTTCCAATTGCGTGCAGCCCTGGTCCAAAGTCATTTCTGTGACTGGAGAGTGTAAGGAGATAAATAAATCAGAACAAAAATCAGAAGAAAATAAAAAATCAAAAAATAAGAACGTAAAGAACCAAAAAATTTTCTAGCAAAAAATCAGAAAAATCAGAATCAAAAAATCAGACTTTTTTAATTGTAGTAAATTAAATAATTTTTTAGGTATTAAAAATAATCAAACTTGGCTCAAATCAACGTACTGCTGAACAAACTTCTGCAAATTCTAATTCGTCTCGTTCTCACGCTGTTTTCCAAATTATTCTTAGAAAGCGGTATTTAATTGTAAAAAATTATTTTTATTTCATTTTGAATAGTGAAAAGAATGAAGATGCTCTTTATGGTAAATTCTCTCTTATTGACTTGGCGGGTAATGAACGTGGAGCTGATACAATTAGCTCTGACAGACAAACTCGTCTTGAAGGAGCTGAGATTAACAAGTCTTTGTTGGCGTTGAAAGAATGTATTCGGGCTATGGGACGTGATGAACAACATATTCCCTTCCGTGGCTCTAAACTCACTTTAATTCTCCGGGATTCATTTGTAGGGAAATATGCTAAAACCTGCATGGTTAATTTTATTTTTGTATATGCTTATTCTCTTTTTTATTTAAGATTGCTATGATTAGCGCAGGAATTAGCTGTGTTGAAAATACAATGAATACACTTCGATACGCAGATAGATGATTAAATTATATGTATTTCTTCATTTTATGTCTAATTTAGAGTTAAAGAACTTGGTGGTGAGAGGGATGATCCAGACGAACAACCGGAAGAACACGATGAAAATCTCTTGTGTAGCGATGATTGACTTGCGTTCATATAATCTCCCCATTATTTTATGGCAATTATTACTATTTAGTATTTTTATTGGTTAAATTTTAGAAAAATAAATTTTGTTTTAACATGAATTTTTCATTGGCCAAAGTATTTAACATCTTTTAAATATTTCCACATACATCTCAAATTTGAACAGACATTCCTTGTTTTTTCTTTTAATTTTTATTTTTTAAGTATTTTCTAAGATGAGTAACAGTTCTCTTTCTGCTCCATCAATTGGTACAAACACTTCACCGCAATCTCGTTCTCTTGTTCGTCTTTTGATTGGAAATGTTTCTAAATTTTTACCTGAAAAAACTTCAACAGACTTCACACATAAATGGACGGTTTAGATTTAAAAAGATTTTCTAATTATAAAAATATATTTAGGTTTATGTTCGTGCTGTGGGTCCTGAGCAGTTTACTGACAGATCTTTTATTAGGAAGATTGTTTTTCGTCTGCACGAAAGTTTTACGAATCCTGAGAGAGAAGTATCGAATGTTTGTTTTATTATTTTTAAAATTTCCGTTAGTTCGCTGATTGAAACTCCAGTTACCTTGGATAGTGTATAAAACACGTACCGAGTAAAATATTTTAAATTCTGGATATTCTTTAAAATATTTTGCATTTAATTTAAAAGTTCATAAAAAATAATTTAGCCTCCATTTGAAGTATCTGAATGTGGTTTTGGATCATTTGATATGGTTATTACCATTTATTTTGCTGGTCAGAAGAAAAGTTACAAAATTAACTACAACCTTGACCTTCTTTTAGGTTTAATAATTTTTATGTAATTTTCGGCACTATCTGAAATAAGGTCGGTAATCGTTTTTTTAATTACTTTTTCCATTACTTTTTTCCTTACTTGATATGACAGAATGGTCAGCATTTTCCTCCTTGTTCTATTCCATTATATTCCCTGTGGCATAATCAAAAGCGTAATGATAAAGAAAAGGATTAATTTTTAAATATTTTTTTCTCTTCGTCCGTGTTTTGTCTGTCCGTCTTCGTCCGTGTTTTGTCTGTCCGTCTTCGTCCGTGTTTTGTCTGTCCGTCTTCGTCCGTGTTTTGTCTGTCTTCGTCTGTCCGTCTTCGTCCATGTTTTGTCTGTCTTCGTCTGTCCGTCTTCGTCCGTATTTTGTCTGTCAGTGTGTGTGTTTTCCTGTCCTCTCATTTGATTATGCCTCAGGCAAATTTAATGGAGTTGAACAAGGAAGAGAATGCTGACCATTATGTCATGTCAAGGGAGGAAAAAAGTAATGGAAAAAACGGTTACCGACCTTATTTCAGATAGTGCCTAATTTTCTCTAAAAATTTTTTAAACAAAATATTTTAGGAAGTGATCATAAGAATGAAGCCGAATACAAAATTGAAGTAATTAATCCAAGCCCCGAATTCGCATCTTTAGTACCAAAATATTGCCGGCCACAAACCAAACAAAAATTGCCTTCTCGGCCAGCGCCTGCACTCTTTCCTTCTAATCCTGATAATTGTACAGGTTTAGAAATTTTTCAATAGCATTTAGATTTTTTATCGATTTGTTTGAATTAAAAATATGTATATTTTTGTTTTACAAATTTAAATGCTAATTCTCAACATTTTTGAGTTAGCCCTTTCGATTCTGATATGAATGTTCTAATGATTAAAATTTAGTTACAAAACAATCAAAAAGTAGTACAAATAAAGAAATTTCAACTACAAAATCTTCAAAAAGTAAAGACGAAAAAAAGGAACACAAACATCGATCTTCATCAAAAAATTCAATAAAAATTTCAAAACTGGATGTGGAAGTAAAAAATGAAGAAAATTCTCTGATTAAACAATCAAAAAAGGAAGAAGGAAAAGAATTGGATGGAAAAGAAAAAAATATAATAATTGAAGGAAGTAACAAAAAGGTTATTTAAAATATTTGTTAAATGATTATATTTTCTTAAAAAGCTAAGGAAGTATTCTTATTAGTTTACTTTCTCATTTTATGATTTTGCAAAGAAAAACTAATTTTAAATAAAATCTTTTTAGAAGAAAACTACTCCAGTAACTGCCCCCAAAAAGAGAATACAAGCAAGTACTGATTGCGAGTCTGATTCTGCTATACGTGATCTTTTTGAAGCGGTTAAAATTTAAAAATTATTTTTAAATTTTTAACAAAAATTTTTTTAAAGAATTTGCCATCAACTAGCAAAGAGTCTTCCCAAAAGGAGGAAAAAACTAAAGAAATTATAGAAAAGAATATACTTAAAACATCCAAGGATGGAGTTATTTCAAACTCTTCTGAAGATAAAAAAGAAAAAAATAAAAAAGATAAAGTCAAAAAAGATAAAGAAGTAAAGAAGGAAGAAAAACAAAATAGCAAAAAGAAGGAAGATGAAAATAAATTAATTGTTGAAAACGAGAAAGAAAGGCATATTAGTTCATCAAAGAAAGTTTTGACAGAAAAACCTAAAGGAAATGGAGAAGAGGTTTTTTTTTATTAATTTAAAAATATTTTTTATTTAAAAATTAGGTGAAGAAAGTAAAAATTGAGGAGACAATTTTATCTAAAAGAGATAAAGAAGATAAAAAGTCTTCAAAAGACGAAAAGAAAAATGAAGAGAATGAAGAAAAGGAAAAGAAGAAAGAAAATAAAAACGAGAAAATTAAAATAAAAATTTCTGAAATTGATCATAAAATAAATGAAAAAATAAACATCAAAATAAATATCAATAAACATCAATCCAATAATGAAAAGGATAAAAAACAAAAAAATAATAATAATATTGAAGTGGCTAATGAAAAGGGAGAAGAATTACTGAAGGAAAAGAAGGAAGAAATAAATAAAGAAAAGGAACTGAAGAGAAAGAAGAAGGAGGAATTGAAGAAGGATAAGGATGAGGTTATTTTTATTAAATTATTTTTTAAATATAATTTTAACAAAAATTTAAAGAACTCAGAAAAACGAATTAAAACAGAAAAAAAGAAAAAAGACAAAGAAAATGATAAAAAGAAGGAAGAAAACTTAGATGATGTTGATTCATTCAAAATTAATAAAATATATGAGAAGAAAACAAATACTGAAAATTTTGTAAAAAAACAAAGTGATGAAATTGGAGGAATAGAAGAAATTAAAAAATCTGAAAGTGAAAAGCCGAACTCTAGCAAAGATAAATTAACTATAGAAGAACCTAAAAGGCAAGTATTGTCTCCAGAATTTTTAAAAATTAAACAAACTGCAAAACAAACACCTCCTACAGCAACTGAGAAAATACAAGAAAGAGCTATTTCGCCTAGGTAATTTTTAATATTTTTTAAGTTGTGGATATGTAATTTGGTACAGAAAACGATTGTTTAACAGATGTTTATATTCCTTGGATTTCTTGAATATTCTAGTTCCAAATTGATTTTTAATAGTAAAAATTAAGGTCGCCGTTTCTGTAAAAAAATCTTCGGATATCCGTAACCAAAAAATCCTCGGTTCTTCAGTTTATTTCCGGACCGACAATCCTAGTAAAGACATGTCTAGATAATCTTTTGGATTTTAAAAAGATTAGTCTAATAAGATATAATTTAACTTTGTTTTTATTTTAATATCAGTATTTCTTCATTGGAAATTAAAAAAAGAAAAAGTGATAACCCTATTGAGGACTCCACAAAAATAGAAAAGAAGAAAGTTATTGAAAATAAAAGAAAATATCTCTCATCATCTTCTTCAAGTTCTCCAATTAGACCACCAAAAATACCAAAAGATGGAAATTTTAAAACAATTGAACCAACAAAAATTAAATCTTTTGAGCAAATAAAAAGAGAAATTAGAAAAGAAAAAACACCTTCCCCTAAAACTTCTACTTCTTTTGTTGAAGAAACGCCTGTCAAAATTGAAAGTCAAGAGAATGATGAAGATAATATATTTCCTGTTTCTTCCTCTCAACAAACTGATGTTGTTAATAAAATTGAGGAATTCAATGAAGATTCTTCTAATTTGTTTGTTTTATTTTTTAAATAATTGGCACTATCTGAAGTGAGGTGCCCCTTCATATTTTTCCTTGTAGTTAACTAGAAAGGGCCTATTTTCCTTATTGTCAGTATTAATTACTATATAATGAATAGGTTTACGTACTCACCAGTTGGCATAAGTCCCGACCCAGAAATACGAATTCGCTCCATAGAAGCAGCAACAAATGGAAAAAGAATTAATCCTTTTCAAAACGGATCTTTTTTTTCTAATAGTTACTGAAAGGAAATAAGGAAAAATATGAAGGCGCACCTCATTTCATATACGGTCAAAGAATTTTTTTGTATTCTAAGGTTTTAGGTTAACAAAATAATCAAATTTTGCAAAAAAATTTTCTTTATTTTAAAATTTTTATCAATTTGATAAACTACTTTTTTAGTGTCCCAATTAATCGAATTGATATTTTACGTCGAAAACTTGATTCACTACAAGAACAAAATGCTTTTGGAGATGAAAATATTGAAGGAGGAGAGGTAGAGGAATTACTTTTTAAATGTTGTGAATTATTATTGGAACAAAAAACTGAAGGAACTTTATTGAATATTGAAGAAAAAAATGTTAGTTTTGATTTTGAAAAGATTCCAGAAACAATTTTAAATGATTTGGAAAATTTATTGGTTGGGGTAGCTGTTTAGATTTTTTATTTATTTTTACGGGTTTTAGTATGTACAATTAAAAATTTAAATATTTTTCTTTTATTTACTAATTTTGTAGTAAAAGATTTTTAAAAAAATTGTGATTATTTTTAAATTAATTTTATTTCCATAATTTTCTACTTACATAATATTAAATATTCTACCATAATTGGATTACAGAAAAACAATTTTTGTAAGTTTATTTGTGTGACAATTTACAAAAGTTTAAGGCAACAAAAACAAACTGCGGCGCATCTCCTCTATCTTTTACCTAATTTTTACAAATCTTTTTTAGGGGGGATTTTTTGTAAAATAGAATAAATATCTTCTCTCTCTCTTCATTTATTAAATTATTTTTATTTTTTTGGTATTAATGACCTTTGTTTTTCTTTTTGCGCGCCCAAAATAAATTTTTCTCGCCATTGCAACGGCCAGCGGCTGTCATTTTTTGGAAGGGCGCGGCAAGGGACGACCCAATTTATGGAAGAAAAGTATATTTTTCTTTTGTCAATTCTTGAGTTCTTTTCTTATTTCACACGTAAATCCCAATAAAAGTCCATTCATTATCTCGTGGAAAATACCCTTTTTTATGGCTTTTGAAATTAATAAAATATTTTTGTTGTTTTTATTTGTTTATTGTTCAATTTCTGTTGAAAATGAAAGGAGGGAAGGTTTGGAAATAAATATATTTTGAAAATTATAAAATAAAAATTGTTAACAAAAAATAGATTCAACACCTCTTTTGTGGATTTTTGATGATAAAGGGTTATTACGGAAAGATTCTGTTATTGGTACACCAATACAATTTGATGGGCCAATTAAAGTTAATCCTTCTTTAAAAGAACAAGTAAATAAAAAATAATTTTAAAATAATTCCATCTTTAAAAGAATCAACAACAATTAATTAATGTTTTTGTTTATGAACCTTTTTTATTTCGAAAATATTTTAATATTTCCCCTCCAACACCTCTCCGGGCTGGACAATCTTTTAAATTAATTCTTGCCCAACAATTAAAACAATATATGGATGTTGATTATTTAAATATAACTTTACAAGCACAATTAATTGAAAATAATAATCAAGTAAGTGAAGGGGAAGGAGGGAAGGGAGGGAGGAAAGAGTTTTAAATAAAATTTATTTTTTTAAAGACTTCACAACTTCGAGTAGAACAAAAAGAATTACAAATTAAATTAATTGGGGAAGAAAATAAAAATAATAATGAAGAAGAACAAAAAGAAAATAATATTTTAATTGCTAAAAAGGATTGCAATAAAATTAGAGTAAATTAATAAATTAATTTATTTTTTTAATTAATTACAATTTAGTTAATTAATATTCCCCAAAATATTCTAAAAAATACTTCTTCATTTAAATTGTTTGGATTAATGGCTGAAAGGTAAAAATTAAATTAATTTAAATGTTTAATTAATTTTTTAGTTTTTCAATTTTCCAAAAAAATACTTCAGAATTAATTATTTCTTTTAAAAATAATTCTTTTGAATGTTTTCCTTTTAATTTAAATAATAATATTCAATTATTTATTGAAAATGAGGGAGATTTTGGGATTTCAAAACAAAATATTTTTAAAATAATTGAAGAAGAAGAAGGAGGAAAGGAAGGGAAAGAAAGGTGGAATTAAATTTAAATTTATCAAACAATCTAAAAATTTTTAAAGTTTAAATTATTCTTTTATTAAAAAACAATTTAATATCCAAATAACTTCCTCTTCTTCAAAACAACCACTCCCAACAATTTCCCCTCCAACAACAATTTTAATTTCTTTTATTCACCCAATAATTGAAAATAAAATAAATTTATTTGAATTTTTTATTGAAGAAAATGAAAAAAATAAAAATTTAAAAACTTTTTTGGAAATAAATAGAAGGACTGGGGCTGTGATTTTTAAGGTAAAAATTTTGGAGGAATTAAAAGGAGAGGAATTAAATTAATTTTTAAAAGGATTTAAATGTTGGAATTGAGGAATTGGGAAAGAATGAAGAAGGAATTATTGAATTTAATGTTATTTTAAAAAGTATTTCTTCTACAATTATTTATGATAAAGCTTTAATTAAATTAAAATTAAAAGAAGAAAAAGGAGGAGGAAAAGAAGGAGATGGAGAGAAGAAGGAGGAAATATTTTATTTTTTTGAAAGGGTATTTTTGAAATTAAAATTAAATAATTTAAATTTTTTAAAGCCAATTTATGCATTTGCTGTTGATCCTTTTAATATAAATAATTATTTTAAAGGAAGAAAACTTTTAATTGGCCATTTAAATTATTTAAATAAAACAAAAATTAAAGAAAATAAAAATTCAAATAATTATTTAAAACCTAAATTTGTACTTTCTGAAGGAGGGGAAGGATTTTTTAATTTTGAAAGAGAAGAAGGTGAAGGAGGGAATTCTTCTTCTGGAATTTTAATATATAATGGACCTATTGGACAGTTTAATAGAAATTATACTTTAAAGGTATTTTAGAGAATATTTTTTGAAATAAATGAAAATTTGAATTAAATTAATATTATTTTGAAAGAATATGAGTATTTGAAAGAGTATTATAATAAATTAGATTTATAGCAGGGAATGATTCAGAAAGTTGAAGCTTATATAGTTTTGGCAATAACCGGAGCCGAAGACAGCATACCAAAAGGGACGGGTCCTGTCGTGTTTTAAAAAGCTGGAGGCAAAAGAAATAAAATGCGTTTAAATTGTTTAAAAATTTTGCGGAATTCGGAGGCGAAAGAAAGCCCATCCCTAATACCCAACCAGCAATATTTAAATTAAAAAATATTTTTAGACTTTTGGCTAAAAAATATTTGTCTTTTCTTTTTAAGGTCCTTTTACTTTCTGATCACTTTATCGACTCTGCATTAATTCATGTTTTAATACCTGGAATTGGCTCTTCTTCCCCAACATTTCAAATGCCTTTTCAAAGAATTATTGTCCATAAATATGGAAAAGACAATGGAAATGATGAGATAATAACTGAAAACAATAGTTTATTTACATTATCAGCAGAAGATTTAGACCCAGATGCTCGTTTAATTTATGAATTGGGAGGGGCTGAATGTCAGACAATTTCTGGTATTTTAATGAAAGAAGAGGAATGTCTTGATTTATTTTCTTTATCCCCAAATGGAACTACTGGCCAATGGATACTTTCTTTGGTTGAAAAAGAAGAAGAAAATGAAAATAAAGAAAAAGTTTAAAAATTAATTTAAAATTAAAAAAAAAATTTTTAGATTGAATTAGAGAATAATTTAGGAGAGGCATTATTAAATATTTCTGTGAGAGATGAAGCACATCCTCTGGAATCTAGTGGTTCTAGTAAGTTTTTTATGTTATTATTAGAGAGTTTATGGTTCTTAGAAGATCCCTAGATAGTCAGAACTGAACAAAGAACGTGTTTCCTTAAACCTCCCTTCTTGTATTTTTGTTTAGCAAAAATTTAAATTTAAAAAAAACAAAATTTATTTTTAATTTAAGCACTTGTTTTACTTAAATTTATTCAACAAAATGACAATCAAATTATTAATAATTCTGAAGATATTAATTTAAATAATAATTTAACAACTAAAAAAGAAGAATATTTTCCTCCAATTTTATTAAAAATAAAAGATTCAACTCCAATTAATTCTGTTATTTATTCTTTTGGAATTAACAATAATAAGCAAAAATTATTTTATTTTTTATCTGGATTAAAAAATAAATATTTTTTTATTGACAAAGAAAATGGTAATTTAAATAAATATTTAAAAATTAATTTCTTCTTTTAGCAATTTTGTCTGTTGTCTTCCCTCTTAAAAATATTGGAAATTCTTTTCAGAATTTAACTATCCAAATATTTAATTCTTTAAATTCAACTTTATATACAAAAATACCTTTTTCAATTCAAATAATTTCTGGAGAAAAAGAAAAAGATTTTTTAAATAAAGAAAATAATTATTTAAAAGAAGAAGAAAATCTAAATAAATTTGGAAATTTAACAAAAAAAATATTTTTAATTAAAAAAGAAAAAGAAGAAAATAATTTAGTAGAAAATGAATTTATTGAATTACCTTTAAATTATGAAAATGTAAATTTTAATTTAAAAAATTATTATTTTTTAATTTTTAAAGACTTCTAATATTTCTTTTGATTATTTATATCAAACAATAATTAATAATATAACAACCTCCTCCAACAACAACAACAACAAATTAATTCAAAATAATATTATTCCTTCCTTATTTTTTATTCAAACTGAAAATATTGATAACAATATATCTACAACATATCCGGTAATTAAAAATAATTAATTTGGAAAAAGAGGGAAGGGGGGGATTCTTTCACAAAAAGTCTTTATTAAGGAATGTTCAAATTTTGTATATAAAAGGAATAATTTTAAAGTATTTTTAGAGTAAATACTTTTAAAATATTGAAAAACGAAGAAATAAATATAGTTTTACGAAAAAAATTTTTTGATTCTCCAAAATGTCCCCTTTAAAAAATTTATTTTAATTTTTTAGTTTACATTTCCTTCAAATTTTGAAAATAAATTTAATTTAAATACCAACAACAACATTTCAATAACAACAAATTCCACTCCAATACCAAATATTCCAATAATTCCATTACCCGAAAATTCCCCTATTGGAACTTATATTTTTTCTATAGATTTTAATTTCCCCCCTTCAAAACCTTTTATTAAATCTTTGTCTAATTCTTCTTCAATATCTTTTGGGTAATTTTTAATTAATTATTTAATTAATTTAATTATTTTAAAAGAATTGAACGTCGAACAATAAATTCTTTAGTTATCCGAACAAATCAGTCATTATTATTAAAAGAAAATCAAAATAAAGAAGAAGACTTCCTTTTTCCTCTAAATTTTGCTTTAATTTCAATTTTTGAAAACAAAGAAATTTTATTATATAAATTTTCAATTCAAATAATTTCAATTTCCAATTGCCAACCTCTTTTAAATGAAAGTCAACAATTATATTTTAATTTAAATGAACAAGTAATTTTAATTTAAATTAATTAGAAATTGATCGAGACAGGGATTTTGAATAAAAATATTGTAAAGTATATAACTATTTAATTCCTAAGGCTGTGTGTGCAATAGGCGGTGTGGTGTAATGGGTATTAGTCCGGTCTATTAAAGATGCTGGTTCGCTCCCAGCCACTGAATACCTTTTGCACTAACTGAAGGAGAGAAATAACTATATCACTATATCTCGCTTATCGGGAATCCAGATTTATTTAAATATTCTTGATCATTTAATTTTTAATAATTATTTAAATTTATTTAGCAATTAATTTCCTCTTCGCAACAATTAATCCCAATCACTTCAATTTCTGCAAATATAAATTCAAAAGCTAAAGGATGTCAACAAATTAATTATTATTTAGAAAATAAAAAAGAAGAAGAAAATATTTTAATTAATTTAAATAACCAAACTGGATTAATTTCAATTTCTTTATTAAATAATTTAACAGAAAATAATAAACAAATTTTTGTAAATTATTTATTTAAATTTATTTTTTAGTTAATTTGTTGGGCACAAAGTGGAGTATTTATTTCTTCAAAAATTCTTTTAATTATTCAAATAAATAAAAATAAAATAATTAAAAATAATTTAAAAATTCCAAATAATGGAGGAATTTCTCCTTTAATTTTACAAATTAATGAGGGAATTAAAAAAGGAAGTTTATTGACAACAATTAAAAATAATGGAAATAATAATTATTTTATTAAAGAAGAAGAGAGGCAACAAGGATTAATTGAAATTAATAAAAATAATGGAGAAGTAAGGAAGGGGAAATATAATTAATAATTATTTAATTACCCCCCCCCCTTCCTCCTCCTCCTCTCCCCTACATACAATTCCCCTCATCCCTATTCCCTCCTCTATAATTCCACCCCCCCCCCTCCCTCCCGTGTTCTAGAAAATTAAAGATCTATCGAAATATCCCAAAACATTAATTTCGACAATATTTCATTTAAATTCTCTCTTTTATTTATTTTTCTCTTTCATCTACTATATAAAATTTCATAAAAATTTCACAGATCAGAACTTTACGTGAAATTGATTTTGAAGAATTTGGAGAAGAAAGTTTGCCTTTACGATTTTCAATAATTAATGAAAATAATTTGGATGGAGAGGAAAGGAATGATGGAAATTTAGAATTGTTAATTAATATAAATAATTTGTTTGTTTATTTTTATTTAAAAATTATTTTAATTTTCTTTAAAATTTAGAAATGATAATAATCCAATATTTGAAAGAAAATATTTTAATTTTGTGTTAGAAAGGGATGTTGTTTATGTTGGTTATATTATTGGACAAATAAATGCCTTTGATAAAGAAATAAATGGTAAGGGGAAGGGAAGGGGGAGAAGGGGAATAAAAATTAATTTTAAATTTTAGATCAAATAATTTATTCAATAATTTCTTGTAATTACTCATTTTCTCGTTTATCTCGTCAAATAAACCCTCCAAACAAAATATTTTCTTTGGATTTCCAAAATGGAATTATTTCTTTAAATTCCCCAGTGGAGGATTTTTCACCTGGAAGTTTATTTACTTTGGAATTGTCAGCAGAGAATTTGGACGGGAGAAAAGCTGATTTTAATTCATTTGTTTATGTAAATAATTTAAATAAATTAATTATCTAAATTAATTCCCTTCCTGCTTCCCTCCAATAATTAATGGAAGGGGAGGGGGGGAGGGAATGATGGGGATTTTTGAAGAAAATAAATATTCTTTTTTTAATTTAAATTAATTTTTTTGAAGATTTGGATAGTTGAAAGTACAAATATTGTTTCTATTTTGATTGATAAAAGTCCTGTAGAATTAAATAATTTAAAAGTTTTGGAATATTTAAAGTATAATTTTTAAAAAAATAATTCTTAAATTTTTAATTTTTCAAAAAAAGATTATTAAACGAAGCAATTTCTCCTTTAAATTTACTTTTACAAGAAATTCGTTATAAACCGATAACAGATTTGGATGGAATACCTGCTAGAAAATCGGCACTTTTGCAAACAATTTTCTTTAATGGGACTAAATTAATTAATTATTTTGAAATTGAAAAAATTGTTAAAGATTTGGATATTGAGGGATTAATTGGCTTTGAAAGGGTAATTAATTGAGAATTTTCTAAATAAAAGGGGAATATGTATGTAGCTCTTAGAGTAGTTGGCCGAACCGGGACGAGTTCTCTAATAAGAATCTTGTTTATCTAGATCGAGATTTTTCGAGACATTTCGTACAATTCTCGTACGTCATTCCCAGTCCTTTTAATCGTGTTTAAAATACTTCTAGGCACCTCAGGTAATTGGCTGCCCTTTTTTGATTTTTTTTTAATTATTAACACTTAAATATTTAGAATTTATTACTTCCCTCCTCCTCCTCTTCTTCAACTTTAAATCAACAATTAACAACAACAACAACAATAAATTCTTCTACAAATTCTTCTCAATTATTATTACCCCTTTCATTTATTTTTCTTTTTTTACTTTCAATAATTATTTCTGTTTTATTTGTTTTAATTTGTCAACGTAAAAGGCAACAAAAAATTAAAAAACAAATTGAAGAATTAAATTTAAATAGAAAAAATAATAATTTTTCTTCTTCTTCCCAATCAGACAATTTTTGTGATATTTTATGTAGACCCACATTCCCACCTCCCCCTCCTTTACATCATTTTATATTATCACCACCACCTCCTCCTCCTCCACCGCCAACACATTCTTTTGGAATTGTTGATTTATGGTAGGTATTTTTTAAATAATTTAAATAAATTTAAATAATTAAATTAATTTTTTGGATATATCCCCTTTAAATTAATTAAAATATTAATTTTGTCTTTCTTTTATTAATCTTTTAAATTTTATTTTTTAGGCGTCCTTCTCTACCCCCACCACCAACACCTTTAATTGTTCAATTATCCTCTTCTATTAAAGCAACTTCTGAAAGTCAATATTCACAAAATAATTCTGATTATTATACTGTACAAGAAATGAAAATTGCTCTTTAAATATTTTTATTTATTTATTTTTAATTGTTATTTAAATATATAATATAAATTATTTTAAATTAATTTATCTATTTCTTCTTTTCTTTTCTTAAAGTGCTTTTCTTGCGCGAGCTCTCAAACGTGCAAAGACTTCCTTTAAATTAAAATAACAATTTATTTTTTCTTATTTTCTTTTTACCTGATCAGATGCAAATTGTTTACTAAAAGGTTCATCAAATTTACACCCAATAGTCCAAGTCCCTGTAGAATTTAAACAATTTGCTGATCTCCATATATACCTTTTTAAAAATAATTATTTAAAATTCTTTTCTCTTTATTTACCAATCATTTTCTCTTTTTTCTAATTGATAAGTATAATAATTAAAACAGGCACGATGTCCGTGATTGAAAGAAGCGTGGAATACAGTATGGGCTTTGGGGCAAACTAAATCACAATAAACACGTTCCTCGTCTCCATGTTGTTCCTTTTATTTTAAAATTATTTTTTAGCTTCAAATCCTCAGCTTCCTTTAAAAACTTACAGTAAAGCAGCCATCTCCCTCGGGTGCAGGTCTTCCGGGACTTTCAGTTTCTGAATCTTTTATTATCATATGACAACGAGCACGTTCCTTTCCAGCTTTTAATTGGCCATCAGGGGTTGCACATTTTAATTGGCGATATTCTATATATTTTTAATAAATAAATATTTTTTTGTTAATTATTTAACAAAAACAAACGTGGATGTCCACAACAAAGTTGTAATAAAATAAATAAAAATAAAAATTTAGATTCTTTGGACAACATTATTTTGTATATTTTATTTAATTAACTAACGTTTTATCTTATTTGATCTCCTTATATACTCCCTCTTTTATATATCCCTCCCTCCCTTCCCTCCCCTCCCTTCAAAAATATCTCGTTTAATTAAAAAAATGTTTGTTAATAATTGCTTTAGGCAATGATTTAAATATAAAGAAGATAAAATATAAATAAATAATTACATAATAAATAAATATATATGTCAGTCAAATCTCTTTAAAGCAGAACAAGAAAAAGATTATAAAAAAATAAAATAAAAACAGGATTTCTCGATATTACTAAAACCAAAAAAGCTTTTTTATTACAAAATATTTTTTTGTAAAAATATTAATAATTTATTAAAAAATCAGGATTATTAAAAATAAATAAAAAACAAATAAAGCTTCTTGATTGGCTCTAATTAACTTACAATAAATTTAGAAAAAATTATTTTTTCTCTTTGATCAATTATAGTTTTTTAAAGTCCCCCCCCCCCCTTTTCCTCTCTTTTTCCGTTGATTTTTTAAAAATTGTTATTTTGGGAAATAATGAAAAGGATTATTATTAAAAATACAAAAAATCTTTTTATTTTTTTGATTTTTCTAATTCTTTTTATTTGGAAATATAAGTAAAAACCTTTTGCCAGACAAATTTTTTTATATTTTACTAAGTTTTTCAATTTATTGTATTCAAGAATTTATTTATTTTTTATTCCCAATTTTCCAGTAAATTATTAATTTATTAAAATTAATTCTCTTTTAAATTTCTCTCCTAAAAAATATTTAATTTTTAATTAATCACAAGTTTTTTACAGCTGAATAATAAATAATTATTTTAGATAAAAATTTCATCATCGAATTGCTCATCATCATTTTTTGTTTACTTTTAAATATATTTATTTATAGTTTCCAAATAAAATTGGTCACCAACCACTCCCCTTTTTTTATTTTTATTTAAAATATTTAATTTTAAATAAATTAATAAAAAAATTTTTTTTCAAGATTAAACTATATTTATTTGACCATTCAATTTATTAAGGAATTTTTTTTCAAATATTTTTAAATAAAAATAAATTTATTTTAGTAAACAACAAATTCAGGTTTTTTTATTTAAACAATTTCCTCAAGAAATATTTATTTATTTTGGCAATATTTTTATTTTTGTTTTTAATTTCCTTTTTTTGATTGCCAAATAAATTAATTGATTAGTGAAAATATTGACAAAAATATTTTCTTTTTTTTAAATAAAATAATATTTATTTTTATATTATTCTAAGAAACATTTTTTAATTTTTAGTTTACCTTTTTTCTTTTTTCTCTAACAAAGCCAACCTACCTACAATTTTTTAAAAGTTATTTGAACATAAAATATTTATTTATCTCCATAGTAGCATTTAATTATTTATTTATTTATTTATTTTATTTCATTAAAATATATTTTCTCATTAAAAAAGCAAAGAATTCTTTTTTTAAAGAAAAGTTTAGTTTTAAAAATGGACAACAATAATGGAAGAATGACGGGAATTATTGTTGAGGGAGAGAATAATGTTGTTGGGGATAATAGACAGAATTATTCTCCTCCAAGTGCTCGAAAGCCTCGAATAACTGAAGAAGCCGCTGAAGCCGAACCTTATGGGTAAAAAAATATTTTTTTTGTTATTCCTAGGAATTTTTTGGGATTAATTTTTTAAACATGCTTGGTAGGGGGTTAATGAAGCCTTTTTTTAATTTTATTTTTTTAACTAAATTTTGGGCAGAAATGATTAAAATTAAATTTATTAAAATTTTCCAGACTTTGTGCACAAATTTTAATTATAATTTCTTATATATTTACAATAATTACTTTCCCAATTTCTGTGTTTATGTGTATTAAGGCAAGTTTTTTTCCTTTTAAAAAAATTTAATATAAATTATTTTAATTAAAGATTGTCAACCAATATGAACGTGCAGTTATTTTTCGTTTAGGCCAATTAAGAAAAGGAGGGGCGAGAGGGCCTGGTTTATTTTTTGTAATTCCTTGTATTGATGAATATAGAAAAGTTGATTTACGTGTTGTGTCATTCCAAGTGCCTCCACAAGAATTACTTTCAAAAGATTCTGTGACTGCTAATGTTGATGCTGTTAGTTGATTAGAAATAAGGAAATAAATTAATTTTTATTTTAATTTAAATTAAAGGTTGTCTATTTTCGTGTTTCCAATGCAACAGTTTCAATTGTTAATGTAGAAGATGCAAAAGCCTCTACAAAATTATTAGCGATGACAACCCTTAGAAATGTACTTGGAACTAAAACTTTGAGTGAAATGCTTTCTGACCGTGACCATATTTCCCATCAAATGCAGGTAGAAAATGATTAGAAAGGGAATTTTTAATTATTTTTTAAAGGAAGTTCTTGATGAGGCAACAGAACATTGGGGGGTTAAAGTAGAAAGAGTTGAAGTTAAAGATGTTCGCCTTCCTCGTGAAATGCAACGAGCGATGGCCGCTGAGGCAGAGGCTCAACGTGAGGCGAGGGCTAAAGTAAAAATTATTTTTAATTATTTTTAAATGAAAGGGATAAACACTTAAAATGATCGAGAAAATATGAAGGGAACTTTAATCTAATTTTTATTTTAATAGATAATTGCCGCTGAAGGTGAACAAAAAGCTTCTCGCGCATTGCGTGATGCTGCTCTTACAATTTCTGACACTCCAACAGCTCTCCAATTACGTTATTTACAAACTTTGGGGACAATTAGTGCTGAACATAATTCTACAATTGTTTTCCCGTAAATTAAAAATTCCCCCTTTTTTAAACGTCTTTTAAAGTTTCCCAGTTGATTTAATGTCAATGTTTGTCCAAAATCATTTTGGGAATAACTCTAATCAACAAAGTCATTCATCACAAACTGCCCAACATGTAAATTTAAATTAATAATTATTTTGTTTAAATTAAAAATAAAAATAAAGGTAAATAATTTTTGTGGAGATTTGGGAATGGAAAAGAAAAGTGATCACCCAGCATTTGTACCTGATTGAGTTTAAATTTAAAAATAAAAAAAGTATTAAATAAATAAATTTATTTTTTAAAGTTAATGATGCCTGAGACAGCATAAAAGAATTAAAAGAATTTTTAAAGAAATATGCACACACAATTTACATATATTTTTGAGTAAAAAATATTTTTATTTTTAAAAATAACCATTTAAAACGAATTTATATTTTTTGGATAAAGTTTTGATTTTTCTGTTAGGAACTACAAGAATTTTAAAAATTAAGATAAGCTTTAACCAAAATATTTATTTACGACAAAAACAATTTCTTACAAAAACACACAAATTATATATATTTACATTTATTTTAATAATTATTCCTCTATTAGGTCCTATTTATTTTTTACTTCCTACTTATTTCCTCTCTTATTTTTTCTTCCCTGTTGATGATTGCTTCTTCTTAGGCTTTTCCTTCTTCTCTCTTGGACTACTTTTTTTGAAGTATTGTTCAACAGCTTTACTTTTTTCTTGTTCAATATTTTTATCTTTTTCAGATTTATCTTCTTTTGTCGTTTCTTCCTTTGTTTTTTCCTTTTCGCTTTCTTTGGTTTTTTGTTTGACTGTACTTTCCGAAGATTTTTGAACAGACTGTTTACCAAAAACTGACATAAAGTCAACCGGGAAACTTTAAAAAAAGAGATTTTAAAAAGAATTTTTCTAAGAGAAATTTTACGGAAAAACAATTGTAGAATTGTTGTCGGCACTAATTTCTCCCAAAGTTTGAAGATATCGCAATTGTAGAGCTGTTGGAGTATCAGAAATTGCAAGAGCAGCAGCACGTAAAGCACTAGAGGCTTTTTGTTCGCCTTCAGCGGCAATTATCTAGTAAAAAACATAATTTCTTTCAAAAATTCCTTCTTTTTCCCTTACTTTAGCTTTAGCCTCGCGTGTAGCCTCTGCCTCAGCCTTTTAAATAAATTAATTAGGTAATTTAATCAAATAAATAACTACTAACAGCCATAGCCCTTTGCATTGTCCCAGGAAGTCTAACATCTTTGACTTCAACTCGTTCCACCTGAACTCCCCAATCATTTGTAGCTTCATCCAATGATCTCTAAAAAATTTTTTTGTAGATTTATACAAATATATTGATATCTACCTGCATTTCTTGTGAAATATGATCACGATAAGAGAGCATTTCACTCAAAGTTTTAGTTCCCAAAATATTTCGAAGAGTAGTCATAGCCAACAATCTTGTAGAAGCTTCAGCATTCTCCACATTAACAACAGAGATTGTGGCATCCGAAATACGGAAATAGATAACCTTTTTTAAATTAAATTAGGGGTAATTTAATCAAATAAATAACTACTAACAGCGTCAACACTCGCCGTTACAGAATCCTTTGAGAGCAATTCTTGAGGAGGAACGGAGTATGAAACAAGACGCAAATCAACCTTCTGGTATTCATCAATGCAAGGAATTACAAGAAAAAGACCTTAAAATTTAGAAAAAAGGACTTCTTTTATTAGAATCAACCAACAAACCCGGCCCTTTAGCCCCTCCCTTTCTCAATCTCCCAAGACGAAAAATAACTGCACGTTCATATTGGTTGACAATCTTGATACAAAAGAAGATAGAGATTGGGAATGTTAAGATCAACAAGAAGACAGCAAAGCAAACCAAAAGATTGGCACACGCCCTTAAAGAATAAATTTACAAAAATTTCTCTTTTAAAATTACCCAGGAGGCTCAGCATCTTTTGCAGAAATAACTTGTGAACGCCTAACTGGACGGATATTGGAAGAAGCCAAAGAAGGACTGCTCATATAACCTGCCATCCTTTGTTGATTGTCTTTGAGAAGACAAACTAAACACAAAAATCCCTCTCAATGAGAGAAATATTAACTGTTTATATAGTAGAAAATAGTTGATTTTATACATAAATAATGTTGATTAATTGAAAATAATTTAAATTTAAAAATTAGTAATTAAAAACTCTTAATAATAAAAAATTAATTGAAATTCATTTCTTTAAAAGAAAAATGAAAAAAAGATGCCCAGTGCAGGAATCGAACCTGCGTCGTCGCGGCCACAACGCGAAGTACTAACCACTATACTAACTGGGCCGAAAGTCTTCTTTCTTAAATAAATATTTGATACAAAGAATTACTCTTTCACAAAATGTATTCTTATCGATAACTGTTTTTTTTTTCATTTTTTAAATGCTGATTTATTTTAATTTTTAATTCAAAAACATTTACTATTATATAAATACCCAAATAATAAATACTTTTATTTTTAATTATCACAAAAATATTTTTATCAGACAGATTAAGTTCAAAAGCAGATAAAAATTCTACAAATAATATTATCAAAAGGATAATTTACACAGTCTACCTATATATTTTTGTATATTCATTAATTAATATCTTTATCCGCTTTAACTTAAAATATTTTAAAAAATTATTTTTGGCTTCTTTCTTCATTATCCAATTCTTCTTCTTCTATCATCATTTGTTTTCTTTCATCAACATGCCCTCCATCAACACTTGAAGTTTTTAAACTAAAAATTAATTAATTAAATAATTATTTCCTCATATTTCCCTTTACTTTTTTGTTGTTTTCCTTCCCCCAGATCTCAAAACTGTTGGCATACTTATTTTTCTACTTCTTTTTTCCCTTTCTTCCAATTCTTTCATTGCTCCTTCTAATTCATCTGTTCGAATTAATTGCATTTCTTTTGCCGTTATTTGAAAATCAGCCAAACTTCCTTTTGGAATTATATCCTTTTTTAAATTAACAAAATTTGTGTTTTGTTTATTTTTATTTACTTGTATTTTAAATGAAGCTCTAGTATGGGGTAATAATACAGTCATTTCATCAGTTATTTTAGAAGGTAATTGATCTGCTAATTCAGAAGCCATCATATAAGCAATATAAGTATTTCGATCAAGTACATAATTTAATTCTTTAAAAATATATTTAAGGGGGTACTTTAACCCCCAATTTATTTTATTTCTAAAAACAAACCAAAATCGTCGTCATCCTCTAAAAATTATTTAAAATATTTAATACATTTTTTCTAAAAAACCTCCAAATGGATTCATCAAAAACTGTCCAACTTTTAACCACCCAATATAAAAAAGCATTTGGAATGTTGTAAATATTGGAAATAAAATAGTTATTTCTTGTTCCATGGATTTTGAATCTAATTTTGGTTGTCTTCCAATTAAACAAATAAAAAAATAACCATAAGTAGCTATTGCAACAACCTTTTATTTATTTTTAAATTTTCATATTTTTATAATTATATCATTAATTTTCAAATATTTTTTAATTTTGAATAAAAAATTATTTAAGGATAAATTATTGAATTCTTCTTTCTCCTGTTTTTGAAGAATTTTTGAATAATTTTAAAAAATTAAATTCAAAAATCCAAAAAATGTATACTTAGATGGGGTTTCCACCAAAATAAATATTAAGAAACGGGTTTTTCACTAAACCATTCTTTATCTTCTCTCCCTCTCTTCATATCTCCCCTATTAATTAATTAAAACAATTAATTACTTGTGTATAAACTAAAGGTACTTTAACCCAATCATATACATATAACATAGCAAAACCATCACGAAATTTATATAATTGATCTACCAACATTTGCATTTGGACAGTATCTATTCTCCGTTCTCGTAATTGTTGTTTTAATAAATTTAAAATCCAAAGAAGAGGAACAAACCATTTACCATGAGGGGCATTAACAGACATATATAAATCATATTCCTTTAAAAATTATTATTTTTTCCCTAGATTTATTTCTTTCCATACTTCTTCAGTCATTAATTTACTTTCAACTAAATGTCTTTCTGTTGGAAATCTTTTTAATGTTCTAACAGAAATTCCAGTCCAAGCAATTGCTGATTGTAAAGATGACCATCTAGCAATTGTTTTTCTTACTTCTAAATTTTCTTTTCCCGGCAAACAAGTTGAGACTGTCTTCAATTAAAAAAAAAATTTTTTTTTTAATATTTTTTTCAAAAACCATCATTAATTTGTCCGGCCAACTAATCCAATTAAACTGTTCCCACCAACGAGCAACAACAACAGCTACGAAGAAACCAAGCAAAAAAGATAGAGGAATATATTGAGTACCTATTTCACACCATTTAATCCATCCAGTAAAATATTCTTTTTGTTTTTCGTCCATTAATCCCCACTTTAAATTTTTTATTATGAAAAGACATACTCTTTCTTTATTAAAAAAATTAGAGAATAATATTTTGGAACATTAATTTTAGGAAAACCCAAAAAAAAGAGTTCTCTTTTCTGTTCCCCATACCTGAACATAAAGAATAACATAATATGCTATATAAAATCCAATTAAATCTTTTAAAACAGCCTTCCATATAGACCCTCGCCATCTAAGCATTGACGAGGAAAACTTTAATTTTTTAAATTTAAAACAAAATTTAGGTATTTTATTTACCTCTTCTTCATAAGAGATGGTCATTTTAAAATAAATTTAATTTTTTTAAAAAGGAGAGGAAAAATATGCAGGAAATAATTTTTTAAATTATTTATTTATAGACAGATTTTAATATAGTATTTAAAGGGCTTTTTCTGAATAGAACAAAAAAATAATTTTTGGATTAATTTCTGTTTATTTATTAAATCTACAATATAAATTTAAAAATTTGCAAACAAAAATTTATATTTTTTAATTGATTTAATTTTTTGAAATGAAAAGATTTAAAAAAATAAAAGGAAAACTTCTTTTTCTGTCCAATTTTAAATTAAATTAAAAAATGAAGGAGTACATTTATATAAAAATATTTTTAGAGAAAAATAACCATTTTTTAAAATTAGGTAAAAATTAGAGGACGCGCGAAGGAAATTAAATAGAATAACAACAATCAATTGAAAATAATTTGTAAATTAACAATTGTGTGTAAAAAATATAAAAACAAAAGCCTAGAGGCAACAAACTTTGCTAATTTTTATTTTGTTCCACCTTTGTTGATTTTTTTGACAAAACACAAAATTGAAAAAAATATTTTTTAAATCTTTATTTATTTATTAATAATTAAACAGAAAATAATCAAAATCTAAAAAAATAATTTTAAATTAAAATTTTAATTATTTTTCTTTTTTTGTCCTTTCTTTTTCTCTTTTCCAAAATTCTTCCCAATCGGTGTAACCAATTTTGGTGTTTTAAAAATATTTTTTTCTTCACTAGCTTTTTCAATTGGTTTTAAATTTGTTAAAATTAATTCTCTAATATTTTTATTTTCTTCTTTATTAAAAATAAGTATTGAAGAAAAACTTTTAAAATTTAATTTTGAAGATAATGTTGTTGAAAGTTGAGGAATAACAAAAAATTTAATTGAAGGTAAACTAAAAAATTAATTTTTTTATTTTTTAATTATTTAAAAAAATACTTTAATGCATAAAACGAAAATATTTGTGACAAAGCTGAAGTATTAAATAAAAATATATCAAAAAGAACAATTGCATCTTGTAACATTAAATTATCTTCTAAATTTGCTTTATTTTTAATTTCTCTAAAGAGAGATCTAATTCCAATACGTACCAACATTTTGCGGTCCTCATTCGTTAAAATATCTTAAATTTTTATTTAAACAATTTACTAACTCTACCAAGTTTAAACAACTAATTTCGTTCATTGGATAATTTAAAATTATTTAAAATCAATTTTTTTTCAAATTTCTGTCTTGGAAAACCCCAAATACATATTTTTCATTTGTAATTGATTTTTCCGGGATGCTTAGATGGTTTTTTTTGTTTAAAAATATATAAAAATACCCACCATTAGAAGTTAATTCTTCTTTCCCTTTTTGTTCTAAAGAATTTATTTTCATTTCTTTCTTTGTCTTTTTAGCAAATCCAGCATTTTTTAAATAAATACTCAATTCTTCCAATATTTGTTTATAATCTATATTAGAATTATAATCAACATGAAAAACTGATTTAAATGATGATTTAATATATGGACGAAGAGTTTTAGGAGCCATCTAAAAATTTGTAGATATCTTAACTAAACTAATTTATCTCAATTGCAATCAAATCTAAAAACGTTATTGGAAAGATCTTATACTAGAAACAACAATATAATTGAATATCGAAATATTTAAAAGATGTAAAATAATTTGATTAAAATTGAAAAATAAATGTTCATACAAAATTTATTTTTCCAAAATTTACCCAGTAAAAATACTAAATAGTAAATAATTGCCATAAAATAATGGGGAGATTATATAAAAGCAAGTCAATATAGACAAGAGTATTTAAAGAAAGCAGAAGATATATAGTAAATTTCGAACAGTTATTTTAAAGAAAAAAGCAGAATTTTACAAAAAAAAATTTTTGTTCATGAGTATATATGGAATAGTATTTATAATAGAGTATGGAAAGCTCTGTATTTAAAAGCCTAATATCTGAAAGAATTTAACGTCAAAGTTTGTCATAAGGAAATTAGAAGGAATGCAGTAGAATCTATACTTTATTCGTCATCGCTCCACAAAAAGTTTTCATCGTCTTCTACTTGTTGTTCTTCTGGATCATCCCTCTCACCACCAAGTTCTTTAACTCTAAATTAGACGACATAAAATGAAGAAAAACATATAATTTAATTACCTATCTGCGTATCGAAGTGTATTCATTGTATTTTCAACACAGCTAATTCCCGGGCTGATCATAGCAATCTTAAATAAAAAAGAGAATAAGCATATACAAAAATAAAATTAACCATGCAGGTTTTAGCATATTTCCCTACAAATGAATCCCGAAGAATTAAAGTGAGTTTAGAGCCACGGAAGGGAATATGTTGTTCATCACGTCCCATAGCCCGAATACATTCTTTCAACGCCAACAAAGACTTGTTAATCTCAGCTCCTTCAAGACGAGTTTGTCTGTCAGAGCTAATTGTATCAGCTCCACGTTCATTACCCGCCAAGTCAATAAGAGAGAATTTACCATAAAGAGCATCTTCATTCTTTTCACTATTCAAATTGAAATAAAAATAATTTTTTAAAATTAAATACCGCTTCCTAAGAATAATTTGGAAAACAGCGTGAGAACGAGACGAATTAGAATTTGCAGAAGTTTGTCCAGCAGTACGTTGATTTGAGCCAAGTTTGATTATTTTTAATACCTAAAAAATTGCTTAAATCAATAAAATTTAAAAAATATTTACATCTTCAACGCTGTTAACCTTCAACTCCTTTAATCCAACAACTTGAACGACGCGTTTTGCATCCTCTAGGACGCGAAGCTTTGCTTTTTTGTTGAGCAAATCAAAAACCTATAATTTTTTTAAATAATTAAAGATTTAAAAAATATATTTAATCAAAATAATTAAAATTAACCATTGCCCCGTAGATCTCGAAAAAACTGCAAGCGACCATTAAACATTCATTTTTATATTCAGGCGAATGTAATAAAGCAAAGACATCATTAGCAGTCATTGCATAAATGCCAGCACTACAATCTAGATGTTTCCCTTCAATTATACCACCCATTGTATGTGTCTTTCCAGAGCCTGTTTGACCATATGCAAAACAAGTAGCAAAACCTCGTTGAAAAATAGTCCTGACAAGAGGCTGTGCACTAAATCTAAATAAAAAACAAAAATGAAAAAAATAGAATTTAAAGACAAACTTGTAAACCAATTCATTTGAAGAATTTTCATTGAACGTGTAGTCAAATTTAAATTGTTGATTAACCAGATATTTTGTTAAATCGACTTTTGTTTGAGGTTGGTGCACAATAACTCGATCCTTGTTTGGAATAGTAACCACCTCCACCTCTTTACCAGTCAATTCTTTTTTACTTAATGGTCTTTTGCGAACACAAACACAAATTCGGTTGTCTAAAACCGAATCTGTAATTCGTAGAGGACGATAGACAAGTTGAGATTGGTAGTCGCGGATCATGGAAAGAAACTCCCAATGAGGATTTCCAGGATCGATTTGCATTTGCAGCTCTCGTTGTTTGCGTGCCACATCCTTAAAAATTTTGAGAAATAAAATATTGAGAGTAAAATAATTAGGAATCTGTTTTAATAAAAATAAGATAATCAACCTGTTGAACCCTCCTTTGTTCACGATTCCTCTCCATGTCCTCAATATTTGTTAGCAATTTAGACCGCCTCGATGCTTGAGCCGCAGAGGAAGCAGGGATATTAGGTTGATTCTCTTTAAATTTTTATTTATATTATAATTCCATAAAATGTAAAAAAACCATCCGTAAAATGCACTGGTTCTGAACTAATATTATTCTCGTCAATGTCACCCAGCATTGCCACTTCTTTCTTATCAGACTTATTGTTAACATTAGGGATTGCATGTGTACGTCTAAATTAAATGTTTAAAAAAGTATAAAAATTAATTCAAACCTTCGCTCGCCAATAGTCTTATCATTGTCAGCAAAAGCAACAGTTGTATTAATGGCAGAAGAGGAAGCAGTTGTTGGCGGTTGAGTTTGTCCTAAATTTGAATTTTTAAAAATCATTGCTAGCAAAATTAAATGAAATACCATGATTCAATGATGAAATGGATTGACGAGATCGAGATGTGTGAAGACCAGAAGACGTAAACAGTTCGGGATTGTTCTTAATAATTGCGGCAAGTTCAATATCCTTTCCTTTAGTTTCGCCCTAATTTTTTTAAAAATCGATGAAGACAAATAAACTACAAACCCTTTCAAACCATTCCACAGAAATCATCCCAGTGAGTCTAGCAATTTGAGTAACTAATGCACCATGTATGCGACCGTCCGAACGCTTAATATTGACATTCATCCCAACAACAAGCTTATCAATGTCTACAAAACAAAAATATAAAATAGAATAACATAAGTCCGAACTTCACTCCATGAATCTAATCTAAATTCGAAAAGACATTTTACTAACTAAAACAAATTATCTTGACTTTGTACGATTAAGTTAAGTATGTTGATTTTAGTATAGTTTAATTAGCTCGCCGTTTTTTTTCGGATGAGTCATGATTTGTATCAGACTTGCACACGGATACGGATACAAATAATATCAAAATGCCTGCGGATATCCGTCTGTATCCGCCGTAAATATCCGGATACCAAGATCAGTATCCGTGTGCAAGTCTGATTTGTATAATCGAATTTTTTAATCAAAAAATAAGCGTAGTTCTTTCTATGAGTTAAAATTTCCAAAGGCCTAGGTCGTGACCCAAAACTATGTCAATAAATTATGGTAAGCTCGACGTTATAAACAAAGTGGAGTTTACCCTAATATAACTAGTAATAATAACCTTGAATTTTTGATGTTTGTTGAGCCTTGCCAGTATCTTTACTAACTGCATTTTGTTCAACCTTCGACGTTCTTGTTTCTTTTTGCTCAAAATGCTCTGGATCGTGAAAGTTTATTTTAATTGGAGCAACTGGAAAACTTTTTTGACGATTATTTTTGGGAGTCGGTTCCTGAAGAGATAGACCGACATTTCCATTCCTAAATTTATTCGGATAATTTTTTACTAACAAATATTGAAAAACCTTTTATTAGTCTTTGTTTTTGGCTCGAACGAATTTGAGCTCGTTTGTTTTTTGGCGGTAGCAACTTTTGTAATATCTCCATTAGCAACAGGTACCTCAGGTGGATCCGTTTTTGTGCGAAAAATAAGCGGATTGTACTTCACTAAGGCATTAAAATCCACTTCTTTCCCTTTTGTCTCTCCCTAAAGATAAAAAATGCGATACAAATTCCTAAAATGCAAACCTTCTCAAACCATTCAACGGAAACGCTAGAAGTTTTGTGGTTTATTTGGCAAATAATAGCACCATGAACGCGACCATCCGACCGAATTATTTCTACTTGCATACCTTCAGTTAGCTTTTCCATCTATAAAAAATATTAAATTCATAACAATTATGTATTTTAATAATTCAATAAAAAGAAAAAAAAAGTAAAAAATACGGAAAATCGACAAGCTTCACGACGAGGTTAAATGGAAAATCACGGTGGGTATCATTGCTTTTTCGGAAAATTATGTCACTCTTCTCTCTACAACATTTAAGTAGGACTTCTGAAACCTAGGTTATTTAGCCGAGATATCGGCCTGCAAAGTCGATCAATTTAGATTTTGAAGGAAAAAAATGTAAAGTTCGGGAAAATCAAAAAGAGAAAAAGCGAGAGATTGTAATAAGACTCAACGGGTACGGCCCACTTAGTCGCGGGCCACTTAGTCGCGACCACTTAGTCGCGACCACTTAGTCGCCGGCCACTTAGTCGCCAGCCCACTTAGTCGCCGGCCACTTAGTCGCGAATGGTCATTTTTCCCAGGAAAGGATTTAAAACTTAAACCAAGAGAACCAAGACAGCGCAAACCGATTTTTAAAAGTCGGTGTTTAAAAGTCGGTGTTCATCAAAATTTATTAAATGTAAAACGTTCTAACAAAAATTCAGTAACCAGGATAATAAAGTGAAATGATTCATGACCAGACAAAAAAGTAAAATTTAAAATAAAAATTAAAAATTGTCAATTAATTTTGAAATTGTGTGAGATTCCTCGTAAGTATTCAACGACAGTGCCCAGTTCATAGCGGTTAACAATAATTAAAATTCTTTCATCCGCTTCTTCATATTTCCTTCTTTTCCTTGCTGCATGATGGCCTCCAACAAATTGTTCGTACTGTGCATCACATAGTTTTACAACCTAAATTTAGATTGTAACTAGTTAGTTCAAAGTTCTATATTTACTTTTTTTAATTCATCCAAAAACTTCCAAATGGTTGGATGAGCAACTCCTAATTGTAACTGGACTTTTTTGTGAAACGCCTCACAATAGTTGTTAGTCTTGTCTTGATTGTTGATTGTACGTTCGTAGACATTCCATGAAGAGGGGACAAAGCTCTTCAATGAGATGAAACCAATCTTTAAAGAAAATAATAAATTCACAATTAAATTAAACAAAAACCTTGAAAACTTTCTCTACCAAAAATGAGAATCCGTTCCTCATCACCCTCTCCACTGTCTGCCAACAAAAATTGCTCATAGAAACCAGGTTCTGACTCATAGCGGCTGTAGTCAAATGGTATTACCAAAGTTGCCCTATTGTCAGGATTTCTAGGCGCTTGTTGTTGCTGTAATCGAACTCGTTTCACTATCTTGCGCATGGCAGATTTATTCTGAAGTTGGCCTAAATTTTTAAATTACTCTATCAACCCGGTAATACCACGATTGTGGTGGCTACCCCCCTCCCCCCCCCCCCGAACGCTAATTAAAAAACAAAAACCTAAAACAGCAGCAGAAACTCCTTGTACAACATTGCTTCTAATTTGTGCTGGGTTCTCCATTGTAGTTGCAGCACGTTGTCGAACATTTGTCATTATTTGTTGCACAGAAACTTTTGCTGCATCACCTGAAATATAAAATTAATAGTATAGGAAAATAAGTCACTGAAATTTACCAGTTGTTGAGCAACTGTGATCGGTGACCAATCGAACAAACTCTCTATTCTGGCACGATGTAGTCCAAATCCTGCCTTTACATCCGTTACTTCTCTCGTCACAACGCCAAAATATAAAATGCCCGTCCGCACTATCTTTGTCCTTCACGTAACAGTAGCCGTTGTGAGTATATTTTTCGCGATTTTTATTAGAGAGCATATTGGAACTTTAAAAAAAGAAACATTAGCAACAAAAGAACATAATGCAACAGAAGATTTATAGGAAAAAGAAATTAAAACTATATGAAACTAGAACTAGAAAGAAATTTTAAAAATTAAAAAAATAATAATTTCCTGGGAAAAATGACCATTCGCGACTAAGTGGCCGGCGACTAAGTGGGCTGGCGACTAAGTGGCCGGCGACTAAGTGGTCGCGACTAAGTGGTCGCGACTAAGTGGCCCGCGACTAAGTGTCCGTGTCCCAGACTCAACTGATCCGGTATTCCGGTGGGGTACCATTCCGTGCCGCATTCTGTGCGGCGGTTCGCCGCATGGATACCGCTGCACGGAATCGTCCCTTTCCGCCGGTATTCAACCGGGGGTGCTCAACTGGCCGTTCAGTTTTCGCCAAAATTTTTCATTAAAAATTTTCATGCGCCAAAAATTTTCATTAGCTTTGATTTTTTGGGTACAGCCCAAAAGGGCGCGCGGCCATAACGGCGCAAAGTCATATCTTGCTTCAAGATTTTCGAGCCTTACCAAATTTAGTATTAAACGTTTCCTCTCATCAAGCTAAAGAGATTGGTACCAAAATTGAAAAGGGCCAGAAATTTTACAACTATGTAGTATGGCTTTGCGTCGTTATGGCGCAAAGCCCTTTTGGGCGCGTCCCAATTTTTTTGTTTATTGTGATTTTTAATTATACTAATCACCTTCCTGATTTATTTAGACTAAAAATGTCGTCAATATTCCCTGCATATCGTAGAAATAGTCGAGATGAAAGAAATAGTCGAAATGATAGAAATAGTCGAAATGATAGAAGATCACGGGATAGTATGTCTTCTGGCTTTCCAGATGGACAGCGTTTCCAGCGTTTGCCTTTTGATAGCTTTGGTCATTCTGAACCTCCATCAGACTTAAATTTGTTTACCACGACTCAGGATCATTTGAGGCAATCTTATGAATCAAGACAACGAGAAACATCTGATCGATATATCCAGAACCAAATCCAAGCTGGAATTCGACTTGAGCAAGAAAGAAGTTGGGTTGGTACAAAGCAAGTTAATTTTGATGATGACGATCCAGATTTTGTTCCAATGGTATTTCTAAATAAATATTATCATTAAGATCAACCTCTAAGGGTGATTCCAGTTCTGCCTTTGATCGACAGCCACCTACGGTTCAAGTTGTTGTTGTTGAGAAGAAATCACGTAAGAGGAAGAAACATAAGAGACGTTCATCTTCCTCATCTTCTGCAGAAGGAGAATCCGTTGGAGCAAGCAAGCACAAGAAACGCAAGAGGCGCAGACATGAGTCAGATTCCGAATCTCAAGCTGATGATTATGCCGAGGGGACTTCGAGGCGTTCTATGCAATCTTCAGAAACGGTTATTGAAAAATATATGGAAAATATAAAAAAAAGTATATTTGGAAAATATATGGGTTAGGTACTCTTTTAAGGATCGCCCTTTTTCCCCTTTCCGTCATCAATCAACCTTAATCCAAAATAAGTACGAATCCCAAACCTGACCTAAACCATATACTTAAGTTCATATTATTTTAATTTAGGCCTTCGACTCATCACGCAATCCATGGCGTCTCTTACGCAGAAACGAATATGTTTATATTCCGTCACATATGGTCGTTGATCGCCGTTCAGATCTTGCTAATCTTCAATATGAACAGCCCTACAGAAGTGAAATTGCTGATTATCGAGGTGTTTTTCCTATGAATAATACTTCATTGAACGAAATTCGTGCTGTTTCTGAAACACTTGCGTCTCTTCTTTATAAGCCAATGGAATTTTTGGCTTCCGCTGACGAAAAATGCTACGCTGAAATTCATATTTTTAATTGGAACCGACTTCCTGTTGAGCGATTCTTTCGACGTAATACGGATGGCTCTTTTTCTAATTTTGTGGCATTATCACACCAGCCACGCAAGAAAGATGATGAAGGGGTTTGTCTTTAAAGCATGAATCTTTTATTATATTATTTTAGGCTTCTGTCGGCCCAGTGCTTGATCAAGAACTTCTCAATAAAATCGATATAAACGACTTTGGTCACTTCCGAATCAGCCAGGAAGTAAGTCATGCGGAAGCTGCTCAATTTGACATTGATGCACAATTTTCTGTTTTGCAAAATGCTGTAAATATAAATCGTCACGATGTGAAATCTTGGTTGGACTTTATTGATCTTCAGGTTGATTTTCTTTTAATTAGTGCGTAACAAGACGGTAAGCCTTCTACTATTTATACAATTTTTGTTAATTTTGGAGACCGTAAGGCTAATTTGTTGAAAATTTTTTGGCCAGGGGCTAACCAAATATGTATATAGTCAATTAAATACATGTTCTGTGTGTAGTAATGAAAAAAATTATTGTCTATCATTTCAATATGGCATTGGTGAATTAGAGTGAAATCGAGTAAAGACAAGTTTCTACCATTATACATATGTATTTTTGGGAAAGAAAGGGTCAGAATTTAAGATTACCAATTTTTCTTATTACTTCTTATTTGATTTTTGTTTAAGAGGCCTTACCACGCCAAAAACGAATGTGGCGATCCGAATGCACCTATCCAAAATGAAAAGGCCTACTATGAACGTGTTATGGAAATTATTCGTCGTGCTACAGGATTTAACCAAACAAGCCCTGAGATTCAAATTAAGAAGCTTAAAGTGATGGAAGGATATTTGGGCCGTACTTCTGATGAAGTTAAGAAAGAATGGGGTCGCTGTGAAAATCGCTTCATAAACAATCTAAATATGTGGAAGGATAACTTAAAAATGAGAATGAATGATCGTACAGTTTTTTCTTTGAAGAGAATGGTTTTATTATTTTTATTCTTTTCACATTTTATTTTAAGCTTGGTTCAATTTCCAAATGCATTGAAAAACTTGTTCAAATCAAGCTTGGAATTATTCGTAGCCATCCACCAATGGAGGGGACTGACGAGTTTCTCGTCGATCTGCTTGTTGCCTATTGTGCTCTTCTCATATCGACTGGATTTATTGATCGAGTATTTTTATCGTTTCTTAAAGTAATATTTTTAAATATAAGGCTGTTGTGATGTTGCAAGCTTTGGCTGAATTTCACTTCTTTAATCCAGTAACTGATATGAATGAGGATTTTAATAGCGACAATTGTGATAAAAAGTCTGGAAAAACATGGGAGGACATGTTAAGAAGTTTCCGCATTTTTTGGGACAGTGGATTTTTACGAATTGGAGACCTGGATGCTAGCGGCTGGTGCAATATTGAGCCAATGGAATACGAGGATCACGATCGAAAAGTTGATTATACGAGTTATGAAAGTGAGTTTTTGATGTCGATCTTTTTTTAATTCCTTTCAGGTGACAAAATTGAGGGTGATAAAACGCAAATTCGTTCTGCGGAAAATGCAGAGGTTGAGGAGTTAAAAAGGCAGTCTGTTTCGTTTATAGAATCTCGTAGACGTTTGGATAAATTGCGAGCACGGGTATTTGAATTGTTTTTTAGTATTTATTCATTTTGCAATTTTAGTATTATTGGGAGCCGGTTCGCATTAAACACGAGGAAGGAAAAGATTTATATGAGGTTATTTTTACTTTTTAGCCTAATTTACTCTTAAGATATTAAAAACATTTTTAATTTAAGTATGATTCCCGTTATGTTTCATTCGATGATATCAAGCGAATCCTTTTTCCGATAGATAATGACGATATAGCTCGTGAATTAATTTTTAAGTTATTGCATTTGTTTGGCATTTTTGTCCCAGGAGTGGTAAAATATTTTAAATATTGATATAATTTAATATCTTTTTTGAATTTTCAGACTTTAAATTCGCAAGGAGATATCTTACGGTCTTTTTCTCGAAAACTTTTTCCTTCTTATTATCCGAGTACATTGAAACTCGAGCGTTTTCCTAAATTTATTGCCAACTTTATCAATTTAATGGCTGAATCGAAGCGAATGGATATGCATCGGATTTATCCAGCTCTTGTATCAAAGTTAGATTTTTAAATTCTTTCAAACTAAGATTTTCTATTAAGCATATCAAATTCTTCGTTTTCCCGTGCTGAGAAGTCTAGAAAGCTCAAAATGCTCGTTCGATCTTTTCATAATGAGAAACGTCAGTCTGGTGAAAAAGTTACTGGAGACATTGTGCTTCCTGTTTTGATGGTTAGTTTTGAGGAGGTAAGTGATTCTGCTTTTTTAGATTATTATTAGTAATTTTTGCTTACTTTAATTTTTTTATAAATTTTAGCTCATTTTACTCAAAGAGAACGCTGATGATAATTTTCCTATTGAATGTTGTATTAAAGTACTTTATGAAAACTTAGACATGCATGGGAAATCCATCTGGGAATTTGCTGATACAATTCCTTCTGCCACTGATCCAATCGCGACAAAGAGAACCTATTTAATTTATCTTCGCCTTCTTATTTTTCTTGTTCGCAACTTGCCATTTTCGGATGAAGAGAATTGCCATACGAAAGTTAAAAACGTTAAAATTTCTGGAGCTGCAACTGTGCGATTACAAACAAAAAAGGAGTTACTTTTGAGCATTTGGCTGACAGGAAAAATTTCTCCGGTTTGTTTTATTTAGTACATCTAATTTTTTTGGCTGTCTTACAACTTCATTTCAAAAAATTATTTTCAGATTGAAGGCCATTCTACTAATATCGATGCAGCACGCGAAAAGGTCAGACGTATGCTATTAAGAGAGGCGCCAAGAGAACTTGATGACTTGAAATTTCGGTGGATTGGAAATGAATATGAATTTATTTTTGAATTGGCAGCATTGTTCTGTTACGAATATCCATTCCGTTCAAATGCTCAACGCTACAAATTTTTCCAAGAAGATAAACCTCTTTTTACTTCATCTTTAGCTAAATCATTGAGTGATTCCGCAGCTGTTCAGGAAGTTCGAGTTGCCGTTTTGAAGGTTTTTTTTTGCAATTATATTTTAAAGTATGATTTTTGTTCTTTTAGCATATTACTCATACTTGTAAAGGTTTAGAATGTACTCCTCGAAATTTGATTCAATTGGTTGAGAAACAAGTTTTTCGTTTTCCACATAGTGTTTTTCTTTTGAAGACGCTTTTAGATGTGAATAACAGTTTATACCAACGAAAGTTTCTTTCAAAGAATGTTAATGGAGGTTGTTGTTTTTAATTAAAATAATTTTTATTAAAAATATAAAAAGATGAATTAACTCGTCTAATACGTGATTGTGGTCGTCTATATGTTGAGCGAGCAAAATTTGCTGAGTTTTTGAGAACATCTGGTGAATTTAGTTGGACTTCTAAGGATGTTACAACGATGTTTAAACGTTTTATTGGTATATGCAAACAAATTGCAGAAAAACATAGGTAAATTGATTTAATAATTATTTTTATTTCCTGTTTTTATTTTTTAGTGATAATCTAATTCCTGATGATTATATTTGGTTCATTTTGATGAAGATAATGATTGATGGGAGAGAAAGCATTTCTTTTGAAAAAATTGATGAGGTAAGTGCTAAATACTTTAAATTTAAATTGCTCAGCTTGTTTCGAATATTACAGGGGGAATAAGTTTATTTTCGAGGGCGTTTATGAAACATCAGATAAGGATTAACCAGTTTTTCACATGAATTTATCAAAAATTCCTCCCCTAATCATTCTGTTTTAAAGGTATTTGCGGTTGGTCAAAAACTCTGCCCGTGGAGTAAGGCATTTCTATTTGAAGCGGCACGAAACCGACCAGTCTCTGAAAGTTCGTTTTTGACTTCATTGAATGGAGCAATTGGTACACATGGATTGAACAAATATATATTAGATGCTGAAGTTCGGCTTTTAACTACAGAAAATATTGTTTGATTCGAATGCTAAGAGATTTTGATGTTTTTAACATTAAATAATAAACATTTTAATAAAAGTAGTTTTAACTAGTTTTTAGATGGAATATCTAAAAATATTCTTTATTTTAAGATTATTAAAAATTAAGTATTTATTATTTAAAGATACCGAAAAAACATCTAAGTACATATTTTTAAAAATCTGTATTCTTTGCTATTATTATTATTTTTCTTTTTAAATACCCATTATGGTATCATCCCCTAAAGTAAAAACTATCTTTGGTTGTATTTTTCATCTGAAGGAAATAAGCGAATGTACCTATTCATTTTAATTTTCAACTTATGTAATTTTCTGCCTATAATTTTACTTTTATTAGCTCTTGAATAAAAAATTAAATGGGTTGAAAGACATATTTTACTTAAAAGTTATTTCTTTAATCTTATCGGTTAAATTGACAAAATTTTTAAATAATTTAGGATTTATTTTCTTTTGTATGGCCCATAATTTTGACGCTAAAATGGATTTTGGAGAATCTCGACCACTTGTTGGCTCTTTGAAGTATGGAAATTTAAAATAATTTTTTGTAACTTTGTATGTTTAGGCATCCATTCATTGTTTTGGCTCATTTGGGCTTTCGTTTTGGGGCAATTGTTTTTTATGTTCTCGCAAATTTCTTTTCGTCGTCTTTTATAATCCAATTCTTAATTTTGGTAAATTTTGTTTTTTATTTTTAAAAATTATTTTCTTTAGTTATTCTTTCATTCCATTGATCTTTGGACTGTCAAGAATATAACTGGAAGATATCTTGTTGGCCATCGTTGGTGGAATTTGGTTGATTCTGAAGGGAAAAACCATTGGCGATTTGAAATTACTCAGGTTTTTGTCTATCTATTATTGAGGAAAAGTTTATTTCTAATTTTGAACATTTGTTCTGTTTAAGCGTTAAATCCTAAATTTAATTCGGAAACAAAACCTCTAACTTTTTTAATTTTTAGCAGCCAGATAAATATGATCCATTTGAACGACAAATATTTTGGGCTGCTCTAGTCACAGTACCACTCTTTTGGGTCCTTTTAGTATGTACTGCTTTTCTTACATTACAATGGCAATGGATGATGATTGCAACAATTGGGGCTGGAATGACATTAACTAATTTATATGGATATTTGCGTTGTAAATGGAATAATACACAAGAAATGACAAATTATTTTACAAAATGGGCATTCTTTTCTGTTTGTTTTTTTTTTAATTTTGAAAAAAAATTTAAAATATATTTTAGATGTTGAAGAGACAACAACAGGCAAAACCAACGGTCCCTCAAAATGGACAGCCAACTCGCCCAGCAGAAATTGTTTAATTATTTTTTGTTAAAAATTGTTTTCTTTGCTATTTTTCCTTCTTTCTTTTGTTTACCTTAAAGCGACCTTTAATTTTTTAGCGAGTTTTTGGAATTCTGATATCTTTATGTGTGAATTTGAAAATAATTATTTCTAAATAATAATTAAAATATTTAAATATATTCTCTGTCTTTTCTTTCAATCATTATATTTTGTGTTATTATATATTTTCTGTAATTATTTTAAAAATATTTCTATCAATTTTTGTCTAATGTAAAAGAAGTTTATTTCGAGATTACAAATAAAAAATAATTTACAAATAAATAGGAAAATTCAAAATTTTATGGGCATTTTCTTTCAACAATTTGACGGCCACTTTCCTCATATTCTCCTTTTGAAATCCACAATTGTTGAAATGTTCCCAGTGACGAGACGATTGATCCACCTATCCAAGCCCCAAAACGTCTTTCTGCTGTTGTTGGTGCAGAGGAAACACGAATTTTTTGTGTCTAAAATTTAAAGATTTTTCTTCAAAAATTAAAATAAACTTACACTTAAACATTTCTGGGCTAAATCATGATTTAATCTGTCTGTAAATCCCATTATAAGAGAATTTCCACCAGTAACCATTAAATTGCTATACAATGACTTAAATAAAAGAATATCTATTGGTGGTAAATGTCCAGTTGACTCCCTACATGTCCGCAAAGAGAATGCGCACTTTTCTTCCCTTTCCTTGCATTTTTGGCGTTAGGAGAAATGCCCGCTTAAAGGAAGAGTTCTCCCTCATTTTTCCTTTTCTGTTATACATGCATATTATGCCCTCATGAAAGGGAGAGAAATGAACAACTAATAACAAAATGGAAACAAATATCTTTATTTTATAAATGATCAAAAAACATAAATTTGGGATAACATTCTCAAATAATATTTTTAAAAGATCAGTGGGATAACAGCCTTTAATGGGGCTTCTAAATCTAACTTTAACCATGTGCGCCGCTAAATAATCGAAAAATAAATGAAAATTTTCGCCGCTGAATTAAATTTTTTAACTGATCCACCCAGATACCCGGTCTTTTTTCGAACAGAAACACGACCCAACAACACGACCGCTGGTTTGCACGTCATTAATCGCTATATACATACAGAAGTTTAATTAATTTGTATTATTTTCTCTCCTTCCTTTCATAAGTTAAAGGGTAAATACTGAAAAGGAAAAATGAGGGAGAACTTTTCCTTTAAGCGGACATCTCCTAACGCCAAAAATGCGAGGAAAGGGAAGAAAAGTGCGCATTCTCTTTGCGGATATGTAGGGAGTCAACTGGACATTTACCTCTATTGGTAAATTAAATTAAAGAATAACTTACAGGACGTATTTCAACATCACACATTCCACAAGACATTAATGCAATTTGTGCAACATTTATTAACGAAGCTCGTTCTTCCTCACTTAAATCTGCGTGTTTTAAATCAAAAAGAGCTTCTGGAATTTTTGCTCTTTCTGCATGAAAATCTCTCAAATACCCACCTAATTAAAATTTAAATTAATTTCTAAAAAATATTTATACATGGAAATCCAAAACTAACAGCAGGCAATTTATCCATAAATTCAACATCTAAAGGCGTTTCACAAAGTTGCATTGTTGAATGAATTAAATCTTCAACTAATTGCTTAAAAAAAATTTTTAATTTTAAAAATAAAAAACAACAAACATCTTCCATAAATTTTTCATAACTTTTAGTTATTAATGGAGGAATTTTACGTGAAGTCCAAATGGGTTCTTCACCTTCTTTTACTTCTTTCTATAAAAAATTATTTTTATTATTTATTTAATGCATAAAGTCATATTTTTAACTAAAAAATATTTTCCAGAATTAAAAACAGTTTAAAATTAATTTTTTAATTTGGTTTGGTTATTGGGAAAGAGGAGAGCTTTGTAGGAAATATGCCCTCATATATAAGGCATCTCCCCTTTCATTAAAATAAAAGAGTATCTTCTTATAGTTAAATCCAACTATATTAAAAAATATTTTTTTAAACCTTCGAAGCAACTTTGTAGTAAGGAACTAATTCAACATCTTCTTTTATTAACATTTTTCTACATTGTTCTACCAAAAAATCACCTCCAACGGGTGAACGAACAACAGCTTTAATTTTTTTTAAATAATTATAAATTTCTTAAATTAAAAACCATTCGTAATACAATGTCCATCATAAACTGGGACTGCAGAAGTATGTGTTGCCCCACTATCAACAACTAAACCAGCAGTTCTCCCACTTGCAAAACTTTAAATAAAAAATTTTTTAATTAAAAAAATTGATTACTTACGCTGCCAGAGCTGCATTTTTAAATAAATAAAATGCCGGAACATTATATTTTTCAAATACCAATTCTGCCAATTTTTCTCTTTTATCCTTTTTGTTCCACTAAATATTTTTTTAAATTTATTAAATTTTTAAAATTATATAACCGGTGGTTCTGTAAAAAGTGCAGAATGATGTTGACTTTCTTTAAAAAAAATTAAATTATTAATTAAATTGTTTAAAATATTTTTCAATGAAAGATGTCGAGAAATTTGAGCAAAAAAATAATTTTATTTGTCATTTTATTTTAATTGTCCTAGCTAGATTTAACTTTTCGAGCTCTTTCGAATGACACCATGCTTGTACTTAATAGATTGATATACGTGATAAAAAATCATAGATGAAATGAAGTGTTAGATGAAATCTGAGCTCAGATTCGTAATCAGTACAGAAAATTACCCTAGAAAAGATTTTTACAGGATTTCTGAATTTATTTTTCGTCGGGACCACAAAACCGAAGGTTTGCCAAAATTTCAATAAAAATTCCAAATAAACAAAACCTGCCATTAAACATTTGTCATAAATAAAATCCAAAACTTTTTCAAAAATATCCCAATCTTCAACTATAAAATAAAAATTTAAAATTAATTTTTAAAAAATATATATAAAAACTCATTCCATCATTCATATAAGAAACAATTTCTGTTTCATTTCTCGGAACATTTATTTGAGAAGTTCCAATAAAATATTCAAATTTCTTTTTTGTTGTATTAATTCCTTTTCTTCCAGAGGCAACTTCTTCAATTGTTTCATCCGTAGCTGATTCAATTACTTCACGAACACCAACACGAGCAGGAATTTCAAACTTGAATAATTTTTTTTAGAAAAATTAAAAACTTTTTAAATTTAGTTTGGATCATTTTTGATAATTTAAAAAATCATAAAAGATTATAAAAACATTCTAAATTTTCTTGAAAAATCTTCTGATATTCAAAAAATGACTGAACCGATCGAAATTTTCGAGTATCCGGAACGAATTAAAAAATCCTCGCTTCTTCAATTCAGCGTAAACCACTTCTAAAGGAATTATTATTGATTATTATTTTTTTTTCACTATTTATTCTTTCCCTAAGACACATTTTAAATTAAAATTTAATTTAAACCTTCGGAATTTCCTCTCCTCCAAAGCCAACTCGAAAACTAAAGTAAATATAATTTTAAAAGAGCCGATTTAGAAAAAACCTATGTGAACCAGAATCAAAAACAATAGCCCCAACATCATCTAAAATCAATATAAAAATTAATAAAAAAAAAAGACACAAACCTCCCCCATAAATACCACCACTCATTATTAAATTTAAAGAATTAAATATCTAAAAATAAATTGAAAAAAAAGATAAAATCCGTGTCGGGCTAACTCAAAGAACGGCAAATCAATGTTGGAAACGGCAAATCAATGTTGGACAAGTCAAGGTCTTACCAAATCATGGAACGACCAACTCACGGTACAGAGAAGACCGACCAATTATCACTATTGTGATAATTGGTCGGTTGTTCCGTGATTTAGTAAATGTCTCACGGTGGGTTAAACTGGAAATCTAACCGTCTCGTCACACTATCTCGTTTTTCCTCTCTTTCATTTATTTACGCTCTCATTTTAAGCGTTACTCTCGTTCATGTTTTAGGGGGGACACGCCCACCTTGTCGCGCGGCCACCTTGTCGCAGAGCCATAACTTGCTAAAAAATTTCTGGCCCTTATCAATTTTTGTACCAATCTCTTTAGCTCGATGAGAGGAATCGTTTAATACTAAAGTTGGTAAGATTCGGAAAACTTGAAGGAAGTTATGGCTCTGCGACAAGGTGGCCGCGCGACAAGGTGGGCCGTACCCGTTTTAGGGTTACCGACTTTGAAAACCCATATCTCCGGTTTTTTCTAACAGATTTTAATTTTGTCTAACAATATGTTAGTATATAATTTAAAAAATCATTTGAAAAAAAAATTAGAAAAATTCACGCATTTTTCATAAAATTCACGCATTAACAAATTTTGGTTATATTTTCGATGATGATTTGGTTATTTTTTCGACCAAAAGTATCATACTTTTGGTATCATCCGATGCAGCTCGACGAGCTACGTCGAATCATGTCAAAATTGAATTTATAGAGCCAATTTAGGCTGAGTTAGGGCCAAAAGTGCAAAAAAATTTAAAAATCCATAACTTCGCCAAAAATGGATATTGGCTTCTCAAAATTTACAGAGTTGTTTAACTATTTTTTGGCTACAAAAATACAAAATTTGAAAAAATTCTGGTGGGAGGGCCAAAAGATATAATGGTTAAACTAATGAGAGAGAGTTTCCCTCGTTGACACTCAAACTCTGCGATGAAGGTGGCACTCAACTGGCTTACGGTTGGTGAGAAAGAAAATGAAGTTGGCACTGAAACGGCTTGCGTTTTTTGAGAAAGTGAGCGAGAGAAGTGAGAAATAGTGTTAACGCTATTTGGCGTAATTTAAAAAATAAAAATACACAACGCCACCAGACGCAAAACACCAAAAATCGACCAAAAATGGACGCCAATTGCCATGGCGCTCAGCCTTGATCTTGACATTTTAATGTACTGTAATGTACTTTTTTACGGAGCACCACAAAAGGGCGCGCACAAAAGGGCGCGCACATAAGGGCGCCCACGATAGGGCGCGGCACAAAAGGGCGCGGCACAAATGGGCGCGGCACAAAAGGGCGCCCGAGCTTAAATTTTTCCCATAATTTTTTTTAAATATTTTTCCCAAAATTTTTAGGTATAAAATTGTTTTATTTTAAATTAAAAATGTTAAATGCTGGACAAATTGATACTCAGAAGGGAAGAGAAAAATTAAATTACGACGGCCATCTCTACATATTTGACAAGCCAAATATTCATGGAACTATAAAATTTTGGAGATGCGAATTTAAAAATGGAGGAATTGACAAGTGTAAGGGGCGCATCTGGACAACTATGGAGAATGATTTTCTTCGTCTGGTGACGCCACATACATGCGACCAGCTCTAGCTGAAGTGCCTTCAAAAAAAGCTACTAATTTGGTTACTTGTTTAAAATTTTATTTTTAAATTTTTATTTTAGATGATCCAAAGAGCAAGGAAAGAAGTTAATGCTCCTCCAACAATGCCCGCAAATCTACACCAGCTTGTTATTCCAGCCGCCTACCAAATTTACAAAAAAACTGATTTGGTCGAAGAACAATTTTTGTTGAGTGATTCTGGAGTATCCTGTTTGTCATGCTCTACTTACTTGTAAAACACAGGCAACGTATGAAAGGATGTTCAACATGATACGAGCAAGTTGGCCAACATACAATCCGTCATCATTTTCCATTGATTTTGAGTCTGCTGTGGCAAATGCTACAAACTGTCTTCAACAGACAGTTTATTTTGATTTTATCTTTAAAGCAATTTCTAGAAATTACCTAACTCCCCACTAAAGTTCATTTTCAATTTAAAACACCAAATACTAACCGTTTTTAATTAATATTTATTTGTAGCATTTCTAGAAATTAGCCTCAACTGTTGAAGTCTTAAATTTTTGTTATTTAACTGGTCACAAATACCACAAAATTCGAGTCATAATTTTTCAGTGATAAATAGATATGTTTTCGAAATTTAATTATAGTCTAAAAATTTTGGGAAAAATATTTAAAAAAAATTATGGGAAAAATTTAAGCTCGGGCGCCCATTTGTGCCGCGCCCATTTGTGCCGCGCCCTTTTGTGCCGCGCCCTATCGTGGGCGCCCTTATGTGCGCGCCCTTTTGTGCGCGCCCTTATGAGGTGTACCGCTTTTTTATTTCGTTTTGCTTCGAAACGAAATAGAAATTTTTTATTTTGCTTCGATTCGAATTAAAAAAATTTTTATTTCGAGCATCCCTGGTCCCGACTGGGTTTCTTCTGCTACAATTTTCCGTTTCCCGTTCCCATTTTCTCAAAATTCTCTACAAAGAATAATATGTATTTACTCAACTCCAAAGGACATATAAAATACAAGGAGGATGAAAGAAAAGAAAAATCACTCGATATCTTCCCAAATCCCTTTTATTCCCCCCAAATATCCTCTTAACTACTTTTAATCCCTCTATATCCCTCGATTAAACTTTTAAAAAAGTCCGGAGCCGAAGCTACGGATCCTCACTTCATGTTATAAGAGTGTATTAATTATAAATTTGTTTTGTAAATTCGTCGTTGTAGGGTTGTCGTTTCAAACCGAACCGAATCTAAAATAGCCCCCATCTAGAGGTCGATCAAAAAAATACCCGCATAAAGTTATTTTAAAGGAAATACATTAAATTAAAAATAAAAGTGCATTAATTAATACTGCTTGCCAACATTGCAAAATTGATTAAATGCTTAATTTAAAAATCATTTGATAATTTTTTATTTCTCTATATTTAATATATATTTACATATTAAAATTTTTAAAATTAAATGTGAATAAAATTAATTAATTAATATACATATTTATATTTTTAATTTTAAAAATACTATGGAAATTTAAACATTAACGAGATTATTTATATATTAAATTAATGGTAAGACCTTCTCTAATGAACACATCGAGAAACATGTTTTTCTAATGTAATAAAATCTGCTGAATTCGAATATCAAAATAAAAGTGCTTCCCACGCGGGTCCAAACCTACAACCTAAAATTTTCTGGTTTATGTTCAAATTATATGTCATTTTAACAAGCTCATCGAACTGAATTGAATGACACAAAAAAATCAGCTTGTTCGATGAAATTTATACTGATATTTGTATTTATATCAGTATAAATTATCTTTTATTGTGATATTTGAACTCAACCATTTTATTACATTAGAAAAACATGTTTTTCGATGTGTTCATGAGCGAAAGTTTAGCCAGACAAATTAATTAACAAATAAATTATTAAAATTTAAAAGAATATTTATTTATTTATTTAAAATGATTAAACAATTTTTATTAAATTTATTTATTTCTTCTTTTTGTTTGTCAATTGATATTAAATTGGAAATTAATGAAAATTATCTTCAAAATCGTTCATTTAATTTCCAATTAAATTTTAATCAACAAATTTTTAAATGTTTTATTTTATATAAATTTGAGGAAGAAAATATTAAAATAGAAGGAATTGAATTGGAAAAAAATAAAAAATATTTATTTAAAAATGTTGATAGAAATTTTCATATTTTTAATAAAAAAGGAGAAATTATTGGGAAAAATGAAGAATATTTAAATGCTGAATTTTGTATTGAAATTTTAAATAATCCTTTGTTAGAAATAATTCCTTCAGCTAAAAACCAAGTAAATATATTTATTTTAACCTAATAAATATATAATATTTTTGAAAACTATTTAATTAATTAATTGATTAACATAAATGTATACCTATATTTCTATTTTTCAATATCCAAAACCGAAAGAACCCCTTAAATCTTGAGTCAAGGTTCTTTGAAGCCTTTGCCCCCTTTTCTTTGTCTGAATTATTGTACCAATAAAATTTCAAATTCCCGATTCCCGAAATTGGGAATTTGTTTTTATATAGTGTGTGGACAAGAGCCAAAATATTTCATCTTCGGCACTTTTAAAAAATTTTTTAAAGAAAATTTGTCGAAATTTATTTTCAATAAATAATAATGAATATAATAATGGAGAATATAAAATATCAATTTTATCAAATTATATTCCAACAAAATTAAATATAAAAGAAAATCAGATAGAACAAATTAATGAAAAAATAAATTTTTATAATAAAATAAAAAAGGAAAATATATGGCAAGAAATAAATTTAAAATTAAGAAAATTTTATTTAATGGGAAAAATGCCAGGAGAATATTTTGATAAAAAATTAATTTTAAAATCTGAAATAAAAGAAAATTATAATATAATACTAAAAGGTTTTTTACATACATATCGTATATTCCCCAATAGAAGTACACCCTACGAGAGATCGAAAAATAAGAGCACAGTTTCCAATAGAAGTCGCCCTTAGTTTTAATGTCTACATTTAGTTAATATATAGTAGAGTTGTCCGGTATCAATTCCGACATAAAATCAGAATCGGGGTTTGGGAATAATAATACCGGTCCTGATACCGATCCCGACTCTGGTATTCGAAGGAGCTAACATTTGTTTAATCAAATTCTTTACCCCAAAAACCGGTTTGGTCCCCAATGGTTTTTCAGTTTTCAGCGGAGGATCGAAGAATAGGAATCAACCATACGTTTCAAATCATGAAATTCAGGAGGGAAAGTCAGATTGTGTTTCTGGTCAGGTTTTTAGAAATTCGTGAGTTTTGGATTTTGTGTTCATAAAAGACGAGTCAAAAAAGACATGGAGACCTTAATTCTAATTTATTTTAGAAGAAATTTTTAAATTTAAATTTTTAGAAAAATTTCTTTTCCGTTTGGGTGTTAGAGAAGCAAATTGGCTTTTTGTGGAAATTGTAAATATCATTAAAGTAGCAATATATTATTTAAATAATAAATATTATAATATTATATATGTTTTTTATCAAAAAAATAATATAAATAATTTAAAAATATTAAATATATTGAAAGAAAAATATAATAAATTTAATGCAATAAATGAAAATGAAGAAAAAAATTTATTTGAAATTTTGGAGGAAGAAAGTAATAAAATATTTGATTTAGGTAAAAATTAATATAGAAAAAATATAGTCCTATCTTAGGATTCGAGGAATCCTCACCCTACAATTTAGGTGAAACCTGACAACTTTTAAAAAATCTAAAAGATAATAAAGATGCTTACAATTATTACAATTTTTGTTATACATAATAGTTCCAAATTTCTAAGGGTGTATTAAGCGAATTAAAAACTGTTTAGTAGTCCAAGACTCATGATCTGGACTAAAACTTTTGGCGGTGTCGACGTTTTTGAGGTGGAAAATAATCAAAAATTTGCGCTATAGAACCAAAAAATTGGTATTAAGACTTAGGATTAAATCTAGGTCTCATTGTTAGAATATTTTAATCTTGACAGTTCGACTGTTTAAAAGACCATGTGTTCATTTATCGTTTCTTTTAATTTTTGCAAAAATCCCTTTTATTATATACTGTTTACCATTAATTTAACCTACCTTTTAATAATTTATAAATTAATTATAAATAAATATTAATTTTTCAGTTGAATTGAGTGAAGATGATGACATTTCGTCCAAAAATATTATTTTTAGTCGTTTAAATATTTTATTAATTTTTCGAGTTTTTTTGGAATTATATAAACCATTGTCACAAAAATTGGGATATTTTAATAATAAATATGAAAAACAAATAAATTTAATTTTAAATAAAATTAAAAATTGTGTAAATAATTTAAATAATTGTTTAAAAATAAATATTATTAATGAAGAAATTGTTGAAGAAAAATTCTTTAAAATAATCAAAAAATATGTTAAAGATAAAGTAAATTTAGAAATTGTAAAAGTTTTGTCAATCGAGGAAAATCTTTTATATTTTGGTGTTGATATATTTAAATATGAAAATATGGAAAATAAAGGGTTTTCTAAAACAAGAACAATTGATGATGAGGTAATTTAAATTAAAATTAAATTTAAATATGTAGTTATTTTGATAATTTAAAATAATTTAAAGGAAAGAAAGAAGAGAGCTAAAATAATTAAAATGTATTTGTATGATAATATGAAACAATCGGATATTGCTCGTAGCTTACAAGAAACCCCGCAAAATGTAAACAATACAATAAAGAGATTTTTGGAAGTAGGTTCGGTAGAAGATCGACCTTGGAAAAAAAATAAAAATTAAATTACTATATAAATTATTTGGCATCCAATCTTGAATTTTGGATTATTGCCTGGCTGATTAATATTTGTTATGGTTTGAAAGAAAAAAGAATTATTTTGTGCTTTATTTAAATATATAAAAATAATTTTCATACATATAAAGTTTAACTGTACATACATAAATATCAAATCTTATTTAATTTAAAACAAATTATTCTTTTGGGATTTAGTAAAATGTTTGATAAAATGTTAGATTTTTACAGTTTAGATCGCGTTATAATTATTTAGTATAAAATTTTGGAAAAAAATATTTTCGTTTGTAAGTTGTTAGAGTTGCCAACTTTCTTCAATTAACCTCCTCCATCTAATGACAGGCAAAATTTTGAGAATTTCAGATGGCCAAGAAGCCAGAATTAATCCTTCACTGTAATACATATACGGAAAAGATTTAAGTTTTGGATCAGATTTTCAAAAATATCTGGTATCGAGTTCAGTGTTTAAACGCTCGTATGAAGTGTGAGTACGGGGTCAAAATTACGAGTGCGGGCAACAAGACGAGCAAAATTGTATGGACTGAAAGAAATATGCTTAACTTTCTCAGCTCCAGTAGAGGACGATTGGTCTCTGGTGGTTAAGGTGTTTGGATCATCCAGGTCCTTGAAGGATTTTATTTAGGTTTGATCTCTTGTCTATTATAATACAATTCAAAATTTATATATTATTTTTATATTTATTATTGAATCATAATCAATTGAAAATTAGGAAAAAATAAAGGTTTTGGCATTTTTATGTTTATTTTGTTTTTATAAAATAAAATTTTTATTTCAAAAAATTTTTCCTTCTTGTCTCTTCTTTTGTATTTTATTTAGTATTACAAGTATTTTTAACAAAAAAAGAGGGAGAGAATATTTACAATTGTTTTTATTTTCTCTTTTTTTTTATTGTCAACAACAATTAACTAAAACAACGAATTTTTGCGCGTGTAGATAAATAAAACAATGGATATTTGGACAAAGAAAAGATTGGAAAAAAAAATTATTTTTTACTAGAAATATGAAAATAAAAAATAAGAAGAATATATACGTACAAAAAAATCTTCGAGAAAATTTTAGAGAAAAATGCCTTCAAAAAGAGATTGTCTTTTTAAATAAATAAATATTAATTTTTATTTAAATTTATTTTAATTTTTTTCCAGAAAAATGTCCAATAAATTTTTTCTAATATTTTTATTATCTTTATTACAAAAACCTCCAAAAGTTTTTACTTTTAATAAAAATCATCGAATAGATGAAGAATCTATTAAAACACAATTTGCCCCACAATTTGAAATTGTTCCAATGGATGCTGTTTCTAAGGAGGCAAAAAACCTTAAAAAATATTTTTTAAAATTATATTTTTGTTAAAGGATTTAACAGAAAATATTTACAAAAATACTAAAAAAAGAGAAGTTCCCAAAGAAGGGGGAGGTGTTGGTATTTATTGGATGTCCCCAGAAGGACCAGATTTTCAGACTTGGTCTGTCCCAACTTCTTCTTATGGAAGTGGAATCCAACAACAACAAATAAATAAAAATATAGAAAATAAACAAATTAGTGAAAGTATATCTTCTTCCTCTTCTCAACAACAACAACAAACACCCCATTCCTCCTCCTCCTCCTCTTCCCCCTCAGGGCCTTCAATTTCTTTTCATCAACAACCACAAGTTGCAAATATTTTAATTTCTTTTGTTTTTACTTTCTTAGGCTTTTCAACAAGGATCTTCATATTCTGGTTATGGACAATATATAGGAGGCCAACAAAGTGGGGGAATGCCTGATGGAAGTTATTTAAATTATTTACAGAAACAAATAAATACATATCCGTTAGTTTTTTTTAAATAGCTCCAGTTTTAAGCGGGGCTTGGGAAGTTATGTAGCTCTGTTTGGCCGGAGGCGATACTTAATTTTTAAAATGGAGAGGTGGTCTGAGACGGAGCCACAAACACCAGACACCCAGAATTGTACATATATCTCTCATTTATTAAACCCTTTCTTCTCCTCTCTATACTAAGAACGTGTTTTTATAGAAAATAAACACTCAAATTTTTTGGAAATATTCTTCTTTGTTTCCTTTAAAACTCAATTAATTTAGAGTAATGATATATACTTTGGCTGATTGTATTCCCTGTCAAAGAGCAAAACATTTACTTGCAATTCATTACCCAGATGTTAGAGCCCATTATTTGGAACTTTCTGGAAATGAAGTTTGGCAACAACAATTACAAATTCAATTACAATATTTAACTGGAGTAATTTTAAATTTAAATTTAAAAATTAAAAAAATATTTAAAAAGGCAATTACTTTTCCCTATATTTTTGTTTGTGGACAATATATTGGGGGAGGCACAGAACTTTTTGAATTACATGAATCTGGACAATTAAGGTAAAAAATATGTAAATATATAAACTATTTTTATTTATTTTTAGGCGATTAATTAATTTATGTTTACAAAAACAAACAAAGAAATAAAAATGTTTGTTGAAAAATAAAAATATATATTTTTTGTAATTTATTATTTAATGGCTAGTATGTATTTTCTATAATAATTTCTTTTTCTTTATTCAATTTAGTGTCTTTAGGAAAAATATTATTTTAATTAAATATATTTTGTACTAAATTAATTGTATTGTTAATAAATGTCAATTACAATAAACGTACTAACAAAATACTTAACAAAAGAATACTTAAGGGAATAATTAAGCTAAATTAATTTGTTTTTTTAATGTAGAAAACTTTGAAATAACCAAAACACTTTTACTTTACAATCATCTTTACTCATTCAAAGTATAAAAAAATTGAAAATTTATTTTATTCTTTTAATTTCTCCTCAACTTTAACAATTTATTTAAAAATTCAGAACAATTTATTGTTAAGTAATCAAAAATTTACGAAAATGAAGGCGATTCTGAATTAAACATCATTCCTGCGCCACTTGAACGTGATGATTGCACATTCAACCAAGTCTTTGAAACCTTAAATTAAAAAATATCTTTTAAATTTATTTTGCAATTTTCCTTACCAAATTGTGGCTTTCAATAAATCGGTCCATACAACGTTGGAGACACTTAAAAAATAAATTATTATTTTTTAAATAAAAAAGTAGAGTATTTCCAACTTGTTTTTCTCCATTACTTAAACTAGTTCCCGGCGCCGTAATGCATTTACGAGTACATTTATCAGCAACTTCCGAAACCAAACTTTGAAGATTAAGTAAAATAGCTTGTTGCCGTAATGCATTTATTGCCTTAAATTTAAATATTTTTTGGATATTTCCAATGTTTTTAAAACCTTGTCTCTCTCCTCTGGAGTTAATTTTTGAAGTTTTTCTGTATCAATATCCAAATCCATTTTTAATAAAACTAAAAATATTAAATATTTTGACAAAAAAATAAATATTAAAAAATAATTAATTGAAAATAACAACAAAAAAATAAAAATATTTTAAAAATTTTTTTTCTTTAAATTCTTTATAAAAAATTCAACAAAATAATATTACAAATATTTTAATTTATTTATTATCCATATCAATATCATTATTTCCATCCCCATCAATATCTAAATCTTCCAACATTTCTTCCAATGTCGGCCCATCAATTTCATCATTTTCACCATCATCCATTGTTGAAATTGAGGGTTGTCCTCCTTTTCTTGATTTTTTATAAATATTTATTTTTTCTCGAAGTTTGGCATCTTCCTCTACATCTTCCATAAATTCCTTTAAAAATATATATTATTTTAAATATATTCATGGGATTTTGTAAATTTAATATAAATTTCGATAATTAATTGAAATTGATGGCAGGGGAAAAGTTCGGTATAAAAAAAATTTACAGCAAATTCTCTTTCAACACTTTCAGTCTCAACATTATCCAAAATCCTTTTCAATTTCCATTGACGTTTACGTGCTCTTCTTGTTCTGTCATAAACTTTTCTAACCAAAACCTTTTAATTAAAATAAATTAATTTATTTATATATAAATTACTAACCACGTCAGGCACTTTTTCTTCTTTTACCAAATCAAAAATACGATCATTTAAATTACTTTGCCAAATATTATAACCTTTAAAAATAAATAAATTTTTAATTATTTACAAAAATGAGAATGGAAAAAGATAATATTTACCCATAACAGAATCCCCAGGATTAAGTAAATGCCCCAAATGTGTTCTACAACAAATAGAATTAGCATTCGATTGCCCAACTTGATCACTAAAAAATCACCTTTATATTATTTAATTCCAATAAAAAAACCTTTTAACAACCCAAACATCAGCCAATTTATGTCTTTTCGAAATATGCCCTAAGGGAATTAATTGATCAGAATCCTCAATTTCTTCCACTTCAAGAACATAAAATTCAGTTAACATTTTTGGCTGAATAAGCATTCCAAAAGGTTCTTTCCAATAAATATTTCTTTAAATAAAAAATTAATTTTCAAAAAATAATTTACGAATTTAATTCAAATAATTGAAGTGTTTGTGTATTAATTAAAGTAACAACTTCTGTAACCCTTAAACAAACAACAAATTGACCAATTGAAGAAAATTGACGTCCCAAATGTTTTGGCAAACAAATAAGAGAATCTTTAATTATTGGAACAATATCAACACAATAAGTGTGTTTGTAGTCATAAAAATTGTTACGAACATCGTGAGTAACAAGTTGCTGTTAAAATTAAATAAGGATATAAACAATTATTTAGATAGGGCATGGAAATATTTTGTGAGTACCAGTTTAGAACGACCTATATGGCGTTAGACCGTTTGGCATAGGTTTAAAATTTTAGCCAAATTCTATCTGATATTTAACAAAATTTTGACGAAAAGATTTTGAAAAATTGAAACCTGAGAATGTTGAAATTTTGCTGGTAAAACAGCAGTAACAAAATCAACCATTTTACGTGCTTCTTGTTGTCTTGGAAAATAAAAATCTATTCCAGTCAATACAGGTTTAATACTGCTACATTTTGAGTGTGCTCCATTTTTAAGTAAAAGTTGTTCAAGATAAAAAAGTGTTTTTTTGTAATCACAACGTTGACGAACCTTTTTGTATTTACAAATTTTAAAAAGAAATTAATTTAAATATTTACTTGTACACATGCACGCCAATATGATTTTGCTTCATGACGATGACAGTCATCACACATCTAAAAAGAGAATAAAAAATATTTTAGAATATTTATTCTTAAAAAATTTTTCATTGATTTTTGTTCTAATTTTTGTAAAAAATTTTAATAGGAATTTTAAATACAACTAAAATATTCACGACGACATAATTTTTAACTTAAAAAACCTGATTAGCAATAACAAATTCAGCAACAAAAGATTGTTGAAGTATAGCTTTGTCAAATACTTCTTTTTGTATAGTCACTTTAACTTTTAATCTTTTAGAATGTGGCTCAGTCCAAATAAAAGAAGCATCAATAATTCTTAATTTTTGTTGTGTTGTAGCTGCTTTTAATCTTCCTAAACAAATAGACATTAATTCTTTAGATTCTAATTGAGCATAAATCCAAGCATTTGGAGGAACTAAATAACGGCTACAATTACGACAAGAATTTAGTTGAACTAAAAAAAAAATAAAATATTTTAAAATTTTTAAAAAAATTAGAAAATAAAAACTTTGTTTAACAATTCCTTCCAAAATATCTACTCTTGAACGAACACAACCCAAACACATATTTAATGGATTTGGAGCAATTGGAGCACCACATTCACAACAAGCAATAATCCCTTCAGAAAAAGATGGTTCAATCTCAATTTGTTGCATCTAAAAAAATCTTTTAAGTCTAAAAAACAAGTAGAATTAATAAAAGCAAATAATTGTTCAATGTTGGGAAACGGGCAACGCTTTAATCAATCCAATCAAAGTGATTCTTATATCATTCGAAGTCCCTTCAATAAGCGGACTTCCCCTCCCCCTACCCGCACTTACCAAAATAAACGAGCAGTAAGACAATTGGACAAGGGACAAATAGACAATGAATCGAAGTTAAGTAAAAGGCTGTGCGCCATGACGTTTGGCATTCTCGGATGTAGTATAACGGAGGCAAAATTTCGATGCAATTTAATTTTGGCGTTATTTTTAGTCGATTTTTGGCGTTTTGAGTTTCGCGTGTTTTAAAAATTTGAGAAATTGGCGGTTGGCATAGATTTTATAACAAATAAGTACATTTTACTTGATCACGAAGATTATTATACGTCAACAGAAGTCTGGCAAGGCAACAAGAGTCGAGTCAACCTTATTCTTTAAAATTATTAGTATAAAAAGCCAAAAATATTAATGTCTAACTTACAACAGACCGACAACTCATTGCACAATCTGTAAGTTTTCGACCGCTTTTCTTTTTTTATTTCAATATGTTTTTTAAAGCACAAACAGCGACATATCAACATCATGGATTCTGGTGGAAGTCAGGAATCTACCAGTGATCGTCAACAGAAGTCTGGCAGCAGTCAACAAGAGTCGAGTCCACAACTCGTCGTGGAAAACATTGTTGGACATCAACGCAAAGGGAAAGCACAAGCAATATACAAGACATTCCGTACATTCAAAAACCGTCATTTCTTCCTCAATTGGTGGAAACAATCAGGACAAGAATATAACTGGCAGATCAATTCTCGCCATCCTCATTCAAAAGGAATGGTTGAATACTACTATTGCAAGGTGGTTTTGTTAAAAAAAATTTTGTTTAAAATTTTTTTAATTATTTAGAAAAGGAAGAGCAACAAATGTTCAGCACAATTACGTGTTATTGTTGAGGCGGTGACCGGCGCTGTTTCTGTTGCTAAGGCTGATGGACGTCCACACAACCATGATATTGAGGTTTGTTTTTATTAAAAATTAAATTTTGAAAAGAAAATTATTTTTAATTTTTTTAAAGATGAGCGAAATGGAGCGCTTGATTCTGGAAATGGAGCCCTTCCCGATCAAGACTGCGAGAGTCCTCAACATCGCTACGGCTCAGCAAGACAAGCAACAGTCTGCCAAAGCGAATATGCCAAAATAGGACCAAAAAGAATAAAGACAATAATTAGGAATATTAGGAAACAAATAATTCCCTCCTTTTGTTGCTGTTATTTTAACAAAAATTCACCCTTTATGCTGTTTGTATATAAATTATTTGTAAATATTGTTAATATGTAATAAAAATGTATATATGTATATAAAAATATTAAAATAAAAATGTTAAATATTTTAAACCTTTCAAAACCTTTCAAAAATAATTTAAATATGTTGGTGGAGTTAGAAATTAATAGGTTCTCTTGTGAAGACAATTAAACTAATCAAAAATTAATTTTTAAATTTTTTTAAAATTAAAAACAAATTAGGTAATACATAACAGTTCTTTTCTCTTATTCCTTATATATTTTTTGAGAGAAAGTTTTAATCAAAATTATCAAAAAAGGTTGGTCAACCAGCTAAAATTTAGTCAAATAAAGTAAGGGAATTAAATATTTAAATATGTTCTAAAAAATATTCTCCATATTTACCTAATTTTCTATCTCTACAATTCTTAAAATAAGTAAATCTTTTTTTAAAAAAAGAGGGCAGATATATAAATTTAGAAGAGAGATAGCCGAAGTGGAGCTTGTATTGACGTCATTACTGGCAATGAGTGTTGCCAGAAAAATGAAAGAAAAAATGGTGACAAGTAAAAAATAGATGGCAAAAAAAGGGGAGGAAAGGAGGGAGGGAGGAAAGGAGGGAGGGAGGGAGGCTCCCCCATAAAATGTCAAATCCATATAATGGCGAACCCATAAAATGTCGAAATGGCTAAAAATGCACAAAATGTCAAATCCCATATAATGTCAAATCCATAAAATGTCAAATAATACTATAAACCAGGGATGTCTCGGGTCGAGAAAAAAGTCGGGTCGGATTTCGGGTCGGGTTTTCAAAATTTTCCTCGGGTCGGGTTTCGGGTCGAAAAAAAGTCCGGGTTTCGGGTCTCGGGTCGGGTTTCGGGTCGGGTCAATTAAAAATTTTAACATGTATCCAGATTTTTCGAAGTGCTGGGGGATATCAGTGATTTGGGGAATAATTAGAGCGATACCTGCGGAATTACAGGGATAAATGATGAGCTGGATGGATTAAAGCAATATCAGGGGATTGGGGACAGTGCTGGGTATGGCTCCGGGAGCTAGCTCCGGAGCCGGCTCCGGCGGAGCCGGAGCCGGAGCTAAGATTTTGAAAACCCCGGAGCTGGAGCCGGAGCCAAGAATTTGAAGTGCCCGGAGCCGGAGCCTGCGTAGCAAAAAAAGGAAGATTTTTGGCTTAAGAATCGTCCAAAATTTAAAAAATTTTCGCCTGCGGCGCTGAAAAAACGAATTTTTTGGCCTACGGCCTTCGAAAATTCTCAAAATTTTCGCATGCGGCGCCAAAAAAGGAAGATTTTTGGCTTATGGATCTTCCAAAAATATCAAAATTTTCGCCTGCGGCGCAAAAAAGGAAGATTTTTGGATCTAAATCCCCTTAATCCCCCGATATCGCCGTTAATCCACCTGAATCACACGATAATCCACCCAAATTCCGCTCAATCCATTGATAACCCTCTTAATCCTCTTATATCACTCGATATCCCCCTTTATCTATCCAATGAAAAATAATTCATTGATTTTCCACCCGGAGCCACCCCATTGATTTTCCACCCCAGCACTGATTGGGGATTAAGAGGGATATAAAGATTATTTGGGGAAGATACTTCACCAATTAAAAGAATTAGGAGAAGATATCGAATCTAATAATCTACCTAAAACCCATGATGCCCTCTCCAAATTGTTTGATAGTTAACTTTTCTGAGCCGTCCCATGATGTAAAATTGTTATTTAAATACTCTACTTTTAGCGCCGCAGGCGAAAATTTTGAGAATTATGGAAAGCTAGAAGCCAGATTTCTGCCTTTTTCTGCGCCGCAGGCGAAAATTTTCAGTAATTTGGAAGGCCAAGAAGCCAGATTTTCTCTTTTAATGGTGAAAAGTTCTATGGAAAAAGTCGGGTTTCGGGTCGGGTTTTCCAAATTTTCCTCGGGTCGGGTTTCGGGTTTCGGGTCGAAAAAAAGTCCGGGTTTCGGGTATCGGGTTTCGGGTAACCCGAGACATCCCTGCTATAAACCCACAAAATGTCAAAAAAGGCAATAAACCCACAAAATGTCAAATAAGGCTATAAACCCACGAAATGTCAAAAAAGGCAAAATTAAAAAATTGATAACAACGCAAAAAACCTAAATAGAGAAACGCTGTTCTAAAAATTGTATTGAGCAAAATTAAACTGGAAAAATAAAACAATTTTATTCATAAAAACACCGGATAAAACAGGATAAGTAATTAAATCAATACAATTACCGAATAATAATTTAAAAATCACCGAAAACAAAACAAAAAACCTAAAAAATTATAACTATTTTCATCAACTTCTTGTATTGAATGTACTTGGACCTCTCTTTGAAAAGCTTCTGATCCCAATTGCAATTCAATTAGAGTAAGACCTACATACGTTGACGCAAAATGTGCGAGAAATGTTGACAGAACGCCTGGCGAAGAATTGACCACCAAACTAAATCCTCGTCTCACATATCTTTGAGGTAGTACAATAAAGCTCGGATTGTTGCTGTTCTTGATTAAATTCAGACAATTCATCGGCGGGAAATCGCTGTTTTCTTGACTTCTGTAACTCGGCGAGTTTAAGCCTGATATCCATCTAAAAGATTAAATTAACCATCTTAGAAAAATTATTATAACAAATACAAGATGGGAGACAATTAATAACTCTTAATTGTCAAAAAACAATCAAAATATACAAACAAAACAAATAAAAACAACAAATAAAAATTTTATCGCCATTATGTGGGTTTTTGCCCTTTTTGACATTTTATGGGTTCGACATTATATGATTTGACATTTTGTGTATTTTTAGTATTATTTGACATTTTGTGGGTTTAATGCCTTTTTTGACATTTTGTGGGTTTATAGTATTATTTGACATTTTATGGATTTGACATTATCTGCGGGGGCGGGGAGGGAAAGGGAGGGTAAACTGGCATTATATTTAGAGAATTAAATTGAAGATAAAAAAAGAAAAAGAACAAAATTAAGCATTCTATTTTTTAGTAAAAAAATAAATTAATATTTATAGTAGTTAGTAGGTGACAAAATAAGCACGAACGAACTAAAATTAAAAGAAAGAATAAATCCCTTTTGGCATTCACACCCTCTCATTTGCCCTAGCAACCAATTAAGGATTATTTTTTTAAATACATATGTATTCTTTTAGATTTGATAAAAAAGCTTTTATTTATTTTTAAATTATTTTTTAAATACATATGTATCTAAAAAATTATTTTAAAAAGTATTTTTTATTTTTTTTCTAAAAACTTTTTCTAATCATTATTTTCTTTCTCTTTTTCTCTTAAAAACATTATTTTCTATAGCAACATTCTTTCATTTCTTTATCCGCCTGGATGAATAAACATCCCACCTCTCCCCCCATCCTTTCCCGATAATCGCGAGGACGGTCGCCCCTTGTGGCTTGGCCAAAATGAAAAAAAAAATAAATTGTTAGAAAAAAACATTCAAAGAGAATATTTATGGCCAACCAACTGGCTCTTCCCTTTTTTTCTTCTTTCAATGACAACCTGCGAGCGTGTGCTTACTACAGAGTATATACATACTTCCCTCTTAATATTCTATGTATTTTTTTTTTCTTATGACCGGCAACAACTCCGCACGTCTCCCAATATCTTCTAGTATTTTCAACCATTTTTTCAATTCTTTTTTTTTCATCTTATTTTATACATAGTGGGAAGTTTTGTCATTTTTTTTCTAAATTTAAAACTTTTCTTTGAGAAAAATATATTTTTGTGTTCATTTTTTTAGAAAAATCAATTTAAAATTTTTTGTCGAAATTTTTTTAAAGAAATTTATTCATTTATTATATTTTTAATATTTAGAAGCACTTGGAGAAGACCAAAATTTATATTTTCAAGGTTTATAGACTTATTATAACCCCGAGGCCTTAATTCAAACTTCGGAGTTACATAAATATATGTATATATTAATTATCGAAAATTGGGCCGGAAATAGATTCCAAGCCGAAAATTTTGGTTTAATCCGTCCAATGCCGACCTTCATTCCATTTTTTAACGGCAATAATATACTTTTAACATATTCACTCATTTACAACTTCTCCCGGCTGTAAATACATATACAAACTCTTTCCCTCTTTCCTTCTTTTAAAGCTTTCATTTTGCCTTTTTTTGTTTTTTTTATTTTTTTAATGTGCAATAAATAAATAAAAAGAAAAAACATTTTGCCAACTTAATCAAAACTTTATTTATTTATTTGTTATTATTTTAAAAAGCTTTTTCTGTTTTTGTCACATCGTGGAAAACAAAATAAATTTAAATAAAAAAAGTTTTTATTTAAAAGAAAATATTTTGTTTTTCTATTAATTAACTTTTTTAACTTTTCAATAAATAAAATTACAAATTTTTGAAAAATCTTTTTTCTTTTAAACATTAAATATAAATTTCCAAATAATTTTATTTACTTAATTAATTTTAAAAATTAATTCTTCAACGTGTAAAATTAAAAAAAACTTCCATTAAAATAAACATTTCTGCAAGATTATTAATTTTAAAAATATTTTTTAATTAAAAAAATTTTATTTTCCGAATATTTGTTTATTTTTTAAAAATATTATAAAGTTTTTTTGCAGAAATTTTGGAAATAAAAATTAAAAAAAAATATATTAAATGGCTATAATTCAGCCATCGGCAACTAAACACTTTCTCCATATAAACAAATAAATATTAAATTATTTGTTTCTAATTCTCTCAGTTAATTTGCACTTTCTCCCCCCTTTTTTCTCTTCTCTATTTTAAAATTATTATTCAAAATATAGTAAATATTTTGGGACGTGGCAAACAGATAAATTTTGTGAGCTGAGAATAATTGCAAATTTGGGAATTAAAATATTTAAAATTAATTTAAAAGTATTTTTTGAGGATTTAATTTGATTATTCCGCCTTCTAAAAGTTAAGAGAGGAAGGCATATCCCCAACTCTTTCTATAAATCCCTTAAAAATCCCTCTATAAATTTTAATTAATTAATTTAATTTTTTTCATCATTTTTTAATGAAATAAATAAATTGATTTTTGTTGATTAATTCTTTCTTCATTCTTTTTTTGTTTTTCAATTCCTCTTTTTCCCATATTCTCTTATTTATTGTTTATTCTCTACTCTCGATCCTCAATTTTTTTAAAGGCCAGCCACAATACGTGTACATTTATTTATTTTTATACAAAAATTCCTTCACATTTTTGTTAGCAACACAACCACAATAAATATTTAGAGAAAAGAGGAGCCTCTTCTGACCAGTCGAAGAGGCTAAACTAGTGATTGAATAAGGAGGGAGACAAGAAAAAAACGTGTCCCTACAAAGGATCGTAACATAAAAGGATCTACACGGGCAAAAACGTTCAAAGGACCTACACGTCTAAAAACAATTAAAGGATCTACACGGGCAAAAAGTATTAAAGGGTCGACCATTAAAGGATCGTCCATCAAAGGATCTACACGGGCAAAAACGTTCAAAGGATCTACATTTAGTACCCACCCAAAAGGAGACGTTTGAGTCCCATATTTTTTTAGAGATTTTTTCGTTTTTTTTGCTTCGGGTCCATTTTCTTCAAATTTTTCAAATAATTTTTTATTAATTGAATGCAGACCTGCTCATGGATATGAGTAGTGAGTGACCAGGAGAAGTCGGGGTCGGGGGGAGGGGTCCGACAAATCCCAAGGGTGTAGGGGGTATCCGCCTAATTTTCTTTGATTTTGCCGACATTATCCTATGGGTGTAGGGGGTTTTCGGGAGATTTCCTTTCATAATCTAAGTGACTAATTGGTCAATTAACACCTATTCAACAAATCCCTTTGAGCTTGCCGATGAATCGAAGTCGGGGGAAGGGGCTAATTGACCAATTAGTACCTACTAAAAGGGTCACCCGCCCTCTCCTCCTTCCCTCTCCTCCTTTCTCATAACATTTGCCCACATATTCCTCTCTTTTCTTCTCTACCTCCTTTCCAGCCTTCTCTCACTTTTTATATTTTTCTCTTTTTTTTCTTCTCTTATTTTATATTTATTTTTAATTTTTCACTTATAAACCGCCCATTCCCCATTGATTTTTCTCCTCTTTTTTTTATGTATTTTTAATCCTAAATTTTATTAAAAAAACTTTTAAAATTTTTAGTAAAAAAAAATAAAAAATGGACAAACAATTATTTTTGGAAGAAAATGATGAAAATAATACAAATAACAACAACAACAATTCAAAAATTTTTATTTGCAAGTTTTGCAATAAAAAATTTCCTAAAAAATTTAATCAACAAAGACATACTGAGAACAATTGTATATTCTTTTAAATTAAAATTTAATATTTAAAAAATGTTTATTTTAGGCGTACAAAACACAGAAAGCAAAAAATTTAAAAAAGAAAAGAAAACAGGAAATAAAAAAAAAAATAAACACGTTTGAGGAAGAAAAAATTGAAGAGGAAAACAATGATAAAGAAATTGAAGAGGAAGAGGAAGAGGAAGATGACGAAAATGAAGACCCGCAGGTAAAGAAGCAAAAGCTGGAATTTTCATGCGCACGGTTAAGACCCTTCACAAAACGAAAGGTAAAGGGAATTTATTTGATTTTAATTTGCAAAAGCTTTTAGCCATTTTGTATCTTTTAAGGGAAACAATTCTAGTAATGATTTATCATTTAATGACTATGAAATGATAAAAGTTGAAAAGACTGGAGAAAACAACCGTGTTGGCTTGATTACTTTAAATAGAGCTAAACCACACAATGCTCTGTGTAATCAATTAATGGATGAGCTAGCCGATTCGCTTCAAAAAATGGACAAGGACAAAACTTTTGGGGTTATTATCGTTACAGGATGTGAGAAGGTTTTTGCTACTGGGGCTGATATTAGAGAAATGGTTTTTTTTAATTTTTCATATTTTTTTATTTTTCAAAATTTTCTCAGGCTCCAAAAGAATTTGCTCACGTTTTTGGTACCGGATTTCTTGAAAATTGGTCTCAAGTTTCTAAAGTGCGCAAGCCTGTAATTGCTGCTGTCAATGGTTATGCGTTAGGCGGTGGATGTGAAGTTTGTTTTATTTTTATTTAAAAATTTAAGAAATTTTTCAAGTTGGCAATGATGTGCGATATAATTTATGCTGGAGAAAAAGCAATGTTTGGACAACCCGAAATTGGAATTGGAACAATACCAGGTTTATTAATTTTGAAATTACAAAATTTCGTTACTTTTCGGGTTCCTAGCTGAAGTATAAGGGTTTTCCTCGGGATGTACATAATGATCAGATTCCTCAATTCCACTTCATTTTCCTGTGTATCCATTTCCCTGTGTGCACATAATAAGGAAAATTGACTCAAACTAGGGGGTATCCAAAAAAGCCAAAAAAATTTTTCTTAATAACTAAATAATTTTTAGGTGCTGGCGGAACTCAACGATTGACTAGGTTTCTTGATTTTTTAAATTTTTCATATAAAAATTTCCCTCCAAAAGAATTGTTGGCAAATCGTTAGCAATGAAGATGTGTTTGACTGGTGATCCTATTGATGCTAAAACTGCATTACAAGCTGGATTAGTTGCTGGGGTATTTTTCTAAATTTCAAAATAATATTTTTTCCCCAATTAAAAAAAGGTTTTCCCTCCTGATCAATTGGTTGCTGAAACGATTAAATTAGCTGACAAAATTGCTTCTCATTCTCAGCTTTTGCTTGGTATGGCTAAACAATCGGTTAATCGTGCTTATGAGTCTACTTTAGAAGAAGGTTTAATTAAAATTAAAAAAGTTTTTCCTACGCAATCAACTTGGAACTTTTTTGGACCCGAAACCTGACCTAAGAGAATTTTGAAAACCCAGCCCGAACCCCACCTTTTTTTCGCTCTCTTGAAATCCCATATTTACAATTACATCTTTTAAAAATTTTTTTAGGATTACTTTTTGAACGTCAAATGTTTCATACTACTTTTGCAACTGTAAGTTTTTTTTAAATTTTAATCACATTAAAAAATTTTTTATTTTTTAAAGAATGACCGAAAAGAAGGGATGACTGCATTTATGGATAAACGTCAACCAAAATGGCAACATTCTTAAATTTTATTTTGGAGAGACGATGAATAGAATTGAATGGATGAGAGCTCAATATTTTATATAAGAAAACAAAAAATATTAAAAAAGGTTTATTTTATATTATTAATTTATTTTGACACAACTTTTTCTAAATTTTAAATTTGTAATTTTGAATTTTTTGGAGAAAATATAAATATTTGGTATAAAATCTTTAATTATTTTGATTTCTTATAGGTCTAGAATAGATTTTAAAACATAAAAATTTTTTCCATAAGATCTAGAATCCTTTCCCAACGTCTTATTTTATACATCCGTTTTGAAACCCAATTTTTTAAAAAATATTTAAAAACCATCCCTCGTTCATCTATTTTTCAGTCCTAGGATTTTTTAAATAGTTTTTTTCATCCTGCTAAATTGTTGAAACAACGGTATAGGTTTTTTTTATAACACCTCATTTCAGTCTTAAGATTTTTAGTTCATTTGTAATCCAAATTTTCAATTTTTCAAAAATATTTTTTTAACTACCCAAGTTTAAGATAAATCATCTAATAGTAAATATATTAAATAAAATAGTATGAACATTCAACGCCAGTTAAAAGAAGACTGGGACAATAGAGAATTGGAATATTTGCTTGTGGATAATGTCAGACAAATCGTTGAATTCATTTCACATTTTGAATTGAGCTGTAAAAGTAAATTGGCGTCTCTAAATGATTCTATTACATCTTTGGAACGAAAGGTGAAATTCTTAGAAGAGGCAATTACGAGGGGAGAAACTTTACATTAAATAACTTGAGTGTCTTTTATGAAAATAATTATACGATGATTTTGAATTAAATTGATAATTTAAATAAATTGACACGGTTTAAAAATTAATTTAAAACCATTTTAAACTGTTTAAAATCCCAAAAATTTATAACTCCTCAAATACTTGTTTATGTTTTCTGTTCTTTCACATTACACAAATCATGAAAATGAGCTCTGCGGTCTCTTTATAGGGAGCATTCGTCATCCCGAAGAGCAGCGACAAATGTTTCAACCATAAAAGAATAAATGCGCGAACGGTGTGGACGAATCTCTCTCTTTCTTTAAATGGACTCAAGCGGGAGTGACATGAAAAAAAAAAGATTAAAAAAAGAAATAATTGGGACAAGCACGCTTGTTTCTGCCGGCACTAAAGGGAATAAAGAAGTGTTTGGAGAAAAATGAAATCAAAATTTATTTAGTGCAAATTCCATTTCCCTTGTTTTTTCTTTTGCTCTTTTTTCGAGGAATCAACTCCTAAAAGAGAGGTAGAAGTTTTGTAAGAGAAAATCACTAAAACAACAACTCGTTTAAGAGGAACAGCAAAACAAAAATCCTACTATTAAAAAATTAAATTAAAAAGACTATTAAAGACTAAAAAACTAGACTAAAAAAGACTTAAAGAATAATAAAAAGATTTTTTTAATTTATTCAAATTAGTTTGTTAATTGAGTAATTTATTAATTAATTGCACGGTAACCAAATATTATGTCGAATTATTATTTTCACTATCAGATTCTTAGCCAGACATATTGTGACGGACATATCAGTATATTTAAATGTATAAACAGACCCTATCGAGTTCGGGACTACGACCATTTGGTCTTTGATAGTATATTGTCCTATTAATGGAAAGTTATATTTTAGAACCAACGTACACACGCAAGAAATTATTTTTGTAACCCCAATACCGATATGTCCATCCTAATATGCCTCTCTCTTCATCATCATCATTCCTCCTTTTCTATTTTAACTTTATTCAAATCAAACACGTGCTGTTTAATTTTTACATCAATAATTTGAATTTCTCCTTGAAAATTAAAATTAGTTAACGTCACACCCCCCCCCCCCCCACAAACCCAAAACCTAAATAAAAACTCACCATCCTCTACTTGCTCCTTCGCTGCTCCTTCAGCCTTTTGCTCCTTGTTGATGTTTTGCTCCTTCTTCAATTTCATCATCTTCTTCTTTTGAAGATTTAATTGTGCATAAATACGCAGCTTGCGTTCAATATAATAATTTCGTCGTTTAATGAACGAATTTTCAGCCTTATAGAATTTCAAATCATCCTTAAGCTTTTGAATAGAGCTCATTTTTTATTTTAATATATTTAAGAGGAATTATTTATTTTTTCAAGAATATTTTTCAGAGAATGATTTTAAAACTGACGATATCTCTTTTGCGGGATTTTTATTGTAATTAAATATCCACAGAGGTCTTATTACTGTTACATATTAAAATATTTGACCTTCCATCCCTGTCTATTAAAAAATATCCATTCACGTTTATCCTCAAAAGAGGGATGTCGGTAGGATAAAAAAAAAGTCAAAGAGTGAAAACGACAGTAGCATCTTTATAAAATAATTTCCATGCGCGGCACGCAAAAAATAGTATTACAACCTAAGACTAGGAGAAAGAAAAAATTAAAAGGTTAGGGAGCATCCTTATTTAATTAAATTAAAAGGATAAAGATTAAAAAAGGAAAGAGATATGAGGGAGCATATTATTTTTATGGAAAGCTCAAAGACTTAACAATGAGCGATAGAGAGAGGGACCGTATAATTAATTAAATACCAAAATATTTTTATTTAAATTTATTCAAAATAAATTACTACAATTAAAGTTGAGTTAATATTAAAAAATACAATTAAAAAAACAATTAATTGTTTAAAAAGTTTATTTTTTGTTATAAGGAGCGATCAAATCTGTTACCATACAATTCTTTTTCACACAATTCATACATATTTCAATCTTCATCTCGACTCGATCATTATTCATTTTCACCTTGTCTTGACTTTTGAAGAGCTGATCTCGACAAGATGTACACAAGTAGAAGGTGAGGAGAAACTTTCCGCGAAAGAGTTTCCAAAGAGCAGGTTTAGGAAGAGCAGGCTTTTTAAATAACTCCGAAGCCTGCTTTGCTGGTTTTTTAAATTCTGGAGATTTCTCAATAATTTCAATAGGAGTACCTTCTCTTTTTATAATTTTTGCTGGAATTTCGGGAGGAGGAATTGTAAAATCGAAAGGAGCAATTTCATTAATATTAATATTATTAATATTATTATTATTATTCATTTTAGTTCAGAATAAAAATTTTGTCAAAATAAAAATAATGAGGAGCTAATTACTCAGATCCTCACTTATATACCAAGCAATGACCTTGAAAACCGAGTATTTAAGACGCCAAAAAATTCAAATTTATTCATTTGGTAATTATTCAAAACAAAATGGTCCTCCTCTCTGAAGAGTGCGCACGCATTTTAAATTGTCCTCTCAAATCCCTGAGGGAGCAGCTCTTTCACCCGAAAAATAGAATTTTAATTTTGAAAGAGCTTTTGGGGCGCAAAGTACGCACCACATATGAGGACAGAAATGGACATATAAAAATGTTCAAAATTGGAGGGCTTTCAAAATATGGAGCAAATGTAACTCAAGCTTATGGGCGCCTCCCTCGTCCTTTCAATATTTCTGTGGCTGCTCATTTTTATGCACGCCATCGAATCCGTCTCCAACACCCATTCCTTCATTGTATTATCGAAAGATTTCCACGCCACATGGAGAATCGCTACTACCCTCTTGAACTTCTTGAACTTGTTGAGGAGGAGCAAAGTGAACAATCAACTCCGTCTACTCTCAAACCTTTGATATTTCGATGTGGCTCAGATTCTGAAGAAAATGACGAAGAGGAACTTTCATTGTGCGAACTTAGCCTAGGGTGGTAATACACACACATAGTTACACACACACACACCCTTCTAATACATATACCTAAAATATCTTTTTTATCCAAAATTTCATTTTTTGTTAAATTTTCATCTTATATTTCTTAATTATGCTTTTTTACCCCTAAAAGTAAACACTTCTTTTTCTAAATTCTGCTTTATTTGAAAATTGTAACTTCTATTTCTTAATATTGCATGTTTACCCCTAAAAATGACAACTTCCTACTCTTAATTTTGCTATTGATTTTTCTTTTGGTTAATTATGCTGTTTTACCCCTAAAATTGAACACTTTGCTCTCTTAATTTTGCTCCTAATTTTTAACAAAATTGTAAAATCCAAATTTATTAGAATAAAATTAAAAATAAAATGAAAGTAAAAATGACAAAGATGAATTTTGATAAAAAATTACAAAGGCGGTGAAATACGGGGACGGGTAGGATTATTGATATAGCCAAAGTTCAAAACATTATAATTAGAAGAGTTAACAATTCCTTTAGAGACAACGGGTTTATAAGATTTAAAAGAAGGCTGAGAGAAAACAGAGCCTAATTTAATAGAGGGCCTGAGAGTGTTCGGATATTCTATAATTATAGGATCAAAATCACCAGTTTTTCCAAATTTTAATACTTTTTCCTTAAAAGTTTGGTAACGGAGTCCTTGATTCTCGATGACATCCCAATTTAGAGTCATACCCCTAACTTTTAACACATACTCCGGCTCTGCTTCAGGCTGCTCCTTTCTCTGAAGTTTGAGTCCATATTGTTTGGATCCTCCACAGCAAAACTCTATGATGTCGTGAGCTGCGTACTCATCAGTGAACTCTCCCAGGTGAGGTCCGAGCTGAAGAGGGCAGACGTCTTCCGGGTGAGAGAATATTAGGGAGTCAGTATCTAAAAATTTAGAATTTTATTAGGAGCAAATTTTAATAATTACCTGTATAGAGCAGAGAGCAACCACTGGTCCGCACAACTTTTTGCATTGCTCGTAGCAAATGAATTCGTGCGGCTGAAGTGGTCCATAGTGATACAACTAAATTTAAAAATTAATATTTTCAAATTTCAAATATAATAAAGATCTCTTACCGACGTTGGAGCAATCGTGCTCCTCAATCCAATCTCTCTTTTTAACATAGCGAAGTAGGAGAACCCCTGGTTGAAGCTCATCAACGGCTGATAGATCAATCGATGGATCATCTTTGTATTCACAAAATTCTGCAGGGTCATCGGTGACAAAACTTTGCGACAGTCCAAAATTCCTCAAAGAGAAACGTCCCCCTGAAATTAAAAAAATATTAAAAGTTAAATTAAAAGAACTTACAAAGATTATTGAGCATTAATTTTGATTGAGTCCTCTTGCCTTTGTTCACAGCCATTTTGCTCCTGTCGATGTTGATTCCAAAAAGCTCCTTGCACTCATTGATGAATTTCGTCTCTTTCTCTTCATTTCCTTTAATGCTGCTATCAAAACCAGAGCTGTGGATCTTCTGCGCCATAAATTCGCTGATGTATGGAGCGAAGAGCTTGTCGTCTGAGTTGATGTACTCCAAAACTCGGAAGAGTTTCGTAACTATGTATCCCTGAAAATATTAATTATTAAATTAAAGAGCAATATAAATTAGACCTCATCAAGAGCGACGTTGAGCTCAATTGATGTACAGGTAGAAACCCAGCCTCTTTGGAGATCGGTGTGGGAGCAGTTGTAATTTGGGAGCACATCTCCAGTTGGGTATTTCCTGGCGCATGCTGCACAGAGTGTGAAGAGGAGACGTTCATCTCCATCAAGTTTCATAGGAAGAACAGCCACATCGATTTTCTTTGGAGGAATAACAAAAACCTTAAATAATAATTTTAATTTTAATTTAAAATATTAATTACTTTCAAAATAGACAGCTCAAATTTATTATCTGTAGATGTTGTCCAGAGCACATCTTTGTTCAAAATATGAACTTTTGGATGGCCGATAGGATACTTCGTTGTTACATTAATATAGGGGTAAAGAGAAGTTACGTCGTAGTAACTGATCTTTTCCCCTTTGGAAGAAGCATGGAAGAGCTTAAGCGGTCCAGTTCTTCCTCCGAAGAAACATGATCGAATATCGATCGGACCTCCATCCATATAGTTGTTGAAGCTTCTTTTCATTTCTCTATTCTTGGACAACATATCCTTAATTTCACACTCCCAATAGACTTTAATATTAATATTTTGTTGTTTGATGAAGTCTAGACGATATTTGTCGTGCTCCCTCTGCTTTCCTGCTGTTTTACCATTCGGGAGGAGCATGTTGTCTTGAGGGTAGCATCGGGAGCAGCCGTGCCACACACATCCATTTACTTCAATTCCAAGTTGTTGTTCCTTGACCCATCCGTCCAGACGATATTTGCCGATCATTTTCTCTCCTTCCTCCGAATAAGCGGTTTGAATGTTGACGTTGTTCTCCTTTGAATACCATTCAAGGAACTTAAGAGCAAGCTTGCTCTGATTATCGGCGTTGTCATAGCCCCGCTCTGGAACAAGTCCTAAAATTTTTTATATTAGTATAATTTTAAAAATTAAAAAATTAACCGAGATGACGCTCCTTCAGATGATTTGTTCTGAAGTGGCGCATACAGGCGGAGGCGATGGTCATAGCCTCACGGAGCACGTCTATGCCATCGTGAGCTTTTGTTGATGCTGCTCTCTGCCCTGCTTCTCTTTTTGTCACCTGAAATTTCAGAAAATTATTATTGCTCCTTAAAATATTCAAAGATTACCTCAAGAAATTCCTTCCTAAAAGAAATGAGAGCTGCCATCAAAATTTCTACATCGTTGGTGCAATATGATGCGAGCTCCTCATCGAGCAAAAATGGTTTTTTGCTGTTTTGTTGGTACCATTTATTGAAACTTTTCCTTTTTTCAGGCATCATTCCGTCCGCAAAGTAGTCTGATGGTTCAGGAAATATTTCTTTGCCATAGTTGTCAGGCCGATTAGAACGGTGTGGAAAATAAGGCTTATCTTCCACGTCTAATCCGAATGCTGGTACTAGAGATGCGAGACTCATTGGCATGAGATTGAAGCTGTCTCTGAAAATTAGGAAGCTCTTCTTTCCAATTTGCAGCTTTAGCTCATAAAGTTTGTTGCCGTTGTTTATCATACTTGGAGTAAATCCTCGGAGGAAGAGCATTCGAAAGACAATCACCATATCAAATCTCCCTCCGAAATGAGAGAAGGCATATGTTGTTGTCTTTTTTGTTAATCCTACAATCCAGCTCACGAACTCTTCGAGAGGATTTGATGTAATTACTTGACGATCAACTGTTGTTTTAGCGAATGCTCTCTCAGAGAAAGTGATCAAACGTTCCTCGCTGCAAATATTACAGTCAGAGCTGATATTATCAATACATTTTGGGCAGGAAATTTTAGCTGCAATGAAGTTCGGCATGTGTTTTCTCTTATTGTTGTCATGTTGCTCTGGGATGTGTTGCATAGTTTTGAGATCGAAGGCTACTATACGATAAGGAGCTGGCTCCTTTGGCTCAAGAGGACGAATGAAGCATCCTCTCTTTGTATCGTGAAAGCAGAGACATGTTGTACAATAGCGTTCGTTGCAAATATGTCCTTTACGACCGTTTCTGGTGTTTATTGCTACATCCCATATAACTCCGCAGGTTAAACACCGTTTGGAGAGGCTGCAGAAATTTAATCGAAGATGTTGTTCGAAGCAGTTGTTGTTGCTAAAATTTTTGGAGCAACCTCTGCAGTGTTTAAAAAAATTTCCAGGTTGGCAGGGAAATTTTGGGCCGACTTGGGAGCATTTTATACATCTTGCTTTGCAGGTCTTCACATGTCTTGAAGCACGATCATACACCTTTTCACAGCTCAAACAGTAAGGACGCCCAAAAAGTCCTCCCGGCTCCTTGACTCCGTGAAAGTGCTCGTTGTTGAAATAATAAAGGAGCAATGGTGTATCGTAGTCGGATGGGCCGTATTTAAACAATGGTTCATAGCGCCCCATTGATCCGAAAACAAAAGCCTTGAACGTGAATTGACCTTGGTATTCGTTGTTCCATAAATCAATAATTGGTGGTACCCATTCTTTAGCATCATAGCTCTTCATATTTCTAGGAGCTTTTACTTTGCGCATCAGCTCCTTAACATCCTTTTCAAATTTTCCTGCCCATCCATAACGACCGTGAAGGTAGTCATAGAATTGTCGTTTGTCGAATTTTTTGATGTTGTAAAATAAAGTAGCTAAGAGCGAGTAGAACAAGCAGAATGTGTCGACATTTTTTATCTAAATATTCATAAAATTAGTTTAAAATCGAAGCTCTTTGAAATAAACCTTGATCAAGCTATGGTCTTTAATTTGATGCTGAACAGGAGCAGTTTTACCATTAGCTCCTCCTTTCAGACGACGCACCTCCACTGCTCTTGTTTTGTCCAATACCGTTGTTGTTATTGTAAACGGCTTCCCCCATAATGTAACGCCCGATTGCTTCTTGCTCTGCGAGACCTTCAGGAACAAATTCAAGATCGAGTCGACGGTGTTTGATGTCAACTCCCTGAAAAATCAAAAATTTAGTTAAATTTAGGAGCAAATTAAAAATTTTTACATAAAGATTTTCACAAAAATTAATAAAGAGCACTTTTTTTAGGAGAAATTTTTAAGAGAAATTTTAAAAATTGATAAATTAAAGATAATATTCTTTAAAACCCACCTTATCGGCACCCAAATGTCCGATTCCAGCAGCTCACTTGTGACAGTGCATCCTAACTTTTCGGGCTCAAGCCCTTTGCTCCGGCTCTCATTTAGAGCTTCATCAATACAATGTTGGAATATTGATGAAAGCAAGTCCTCCGGATCAACCGGGACGTCCTTGATTAGGAACTTGGACTTGCTCTTGACCACATTGAATTTTTTAATGTGGTCAATTTCGTTGTCAAGTAATTCGACGTAGTCTTTCGTTGTTTTTGCACCGCTGCCGTATTGTTGTTCCCCATAGAGCAAATTTTCAATAAAATAATTTCGGGAGAATTTATGAGCAATTGGTGAGAAGTCGGAGGAATTTTTACGTTTTCGAGGATTCATTGTAACTAAAAAGCTAGTTTTACTTTATAGATATCAATTTATCTCAAAATTATAATTCATTGATATCTATAGTGCACTATTAAAAAAAGGAGCGGAAGGATCAACACAGAGCAAATAAAAAAAAGGAACGAGAGGAGCAAATAAAAAAAGGAGCGAGAGGAGCTAACTATTGGTAACAAGTGAGAGGTTTTGAGGAGAGAGAGAGTGTGAAAAAATTTTTGCGAAGAAAGAATTAAAAAATATTCAATAGAAATTATTTAAGTAAATTAAAAGATTAATAAAGCCAAACAATGTTTTTGAAAATATTGATTACAAATCCGCCAAATTGAGTGAAAAACAACGAGAAAATTAACCAGACCCCTCCCCTATCTTCCTCTTTTCTCTTTCTACCAGTCCCGCGCAGCTACCCTTACATCTCCTTTCATGGAATGCCGTTCTTTAAAAAACGACAGATGGTGTTTTTGAGGGAAAATTTTTCCTATCTAAAAAAAAGAAGTAAAATAAAATTCAAATTTTATTTGTTAGTTAAACACAATTTTATAATAGAAAAATGAATTAAAGGGACCAAACAAAAATAATTTAAAAATGAAAAGTGGCATATTTAATAATTTGAGCGCAGTCTTTACAAACAAAAAATTTATACGTGTACTTATTTCCTTCAATTTTTATAATTTCTTCTTGTTTCATTCCAAATGTCGTCTCAAAGCATTGATTACACCAAGTTGAGAGCTCGAAGTTATGATCCAAAAATCCTAGAAATGTAGAGTAGTCCAATTTTTCACCATTTTTAAGCATTATGTTGACTTCCTTTGTCAATGGATGCCAAGAGCAGTCCCAAAATTCAGCTTCTCCCTAAATAATTTAAGTTAAATTTGATTTTTTTCGAAACATTTACCTCGATAACACTCTGCTCAACAGGATTTTGAGGCATTTCATTCTGAGAAGCAAAAGTATGAGCCAAAAATGGTTTAGCTCCCTAAAAATTTCCATGAAAAATTTAAGAGTTTGTAAAAATTACCTCTTGCTTCATATCCTTAATATTTAAAAAACTGGCGAAGGTTTGCTCCATAATTATTATTTTAATTGTTTCTAAAGTTCTGTAAAAATAAATTATTAAAAAATTAAGTAAAAAATGAGCAAAAAATTTAGGAGGAATATAGTTGTTTAAATTATTGGAGAATGAGCGCAAGCGCTCCTCCTATATCTCTTTTTTTTTGAGAGCTCACGCAAAGTAGCCCTCCCCATAGCTCTATATACCATAACCTCCCGCTATTTATGAAATACAATTCCTTAATAAAACTGAAGCCAAGCTAAATTCAAATTTTATCGATTAATTAAATTTTTTACAATTTTTGTCACAAACAAATCAGGGTTAGGTTGAGAGTCTAACAATTTAATATATTGATGGAAAGAATAATTTAGAGAAAGAAAATATACAAGAGAAATACAATGGTGAGAGCAAGTTTTTGCTAGAGGGGATTGATAGGGATGTACATTTTTTAAAACAGAAAAATTTTTTAAAAAATGATTTGAAATACATTTACTAATAGGGAGAGCTAGACTATCAAAATAAATCACTTTTCTTCCTTTTGTATATATGAGAGCAATCCAATGTGATCCTCCTGAATTTTGAGAGTCCAAATTTATGATGAGCACTGAAGGGAGCCGAGTAATCCTTGTAGGAGAAGGAGGCCTATCACACGGAAAACATCCCTGAAATAGTTGGCTCGTTAAGGGGTTTGAGTTCAAAATTTTCACTATTTGATTGCTGTACATCTGTATTATTATATCTTTTTCTTTGATAAATTACCCAAAAGAAGGAACGAAATTGATAGACAATGAGACTTAAAATGAGGACAAAATAAAGTCCAATCATTCCCCAACAAAAGATGTGCCCATAAATATCATTTCCAGGGCTCTCTTTGCAAAGCTGTATTGTGGGAAGATTTTTATTTGGAAATCCTATTATTAGAGGTAAAGAAGTAGTAGATGGTCTAAGTTGTTTAATAAATTCGGAATACTCTGGTAAACTTTCCAAATTTACATCCGTATCTCTAAATAAAGAATTGGAGCAAGGAGCAAAAATTAGAGTAAAAATTATGAATTTCATTGTAGCTAAAATTTTTTAAAATAATATCAAATGGTAGTATCACTTGCAATAGTTCGGTTTTTATCGAGCATAATAAGAGAGTCAGCCTCTCCCATTACAATTAGCATTGCTCCTCCTTCGGGAACAGGCTGACTAAATTTAATGCTTATTGCAGTAGTGCCATTTCTTATTAAATCGAAAGTGTCTCCTTGATCTTCTCCACTATTCGTAAGATTAAAAACATAAATACAACTATTTTGACCAAATTGTTGATAAGTAATCCCATTGCTCTCACTAGAATTTGCAAAACCGAGAGCATCGTTCATATCATTAAAAGCTCTTGCATATTTATAATTTCTATAGTCGAGATCATAAGGAGCTTGAGGATAAGAGCGCCCATTGGCAATAATGCTAATTTCTCTGACATTGAAATGTTGGAAATTAAAAGGACTTCGCTCAACTGTTCCCACATAATCAGAATTTGAAATGAGACCTAGAACCACTCTTCTAGGGATTTGGTCCATAAATATATTTGAATTAAACTCATAGCGGCCTTGGCTAATAAAGAGCTGTTTCATCATTGTTTTCCTGACAGCATAGCGAGCTGGTTTAGTATCAAGTTTTCTTGTAATATCTAAAGCTAGTCCGTCCATGAGCTCAACTTTTTTAACATAGAGCTTGCAGCTCACTACTTCGAAATGATAATTTGTTGCTTGAGCGAGAGCTGGAGGAGTAGGAGGAGCTATCAATACAAACCTCGTATCATTTGGTAAAATCTCAATGTCAATCTCACAATGATTAATCAGATATAGCGGCTGATTAAATATATCCGCATCTAATTTTGAAACAAACTGGACCGTTCTACTATTCGTAAATAAACTTTTCCGTGCATTGAAAGAGCTCCCTATTTGTTGATTTGTTCCAGGTTCATAATAATAGCCAGAAGAATTTAAGTGAGAGCTCTTTGCTCCTGCGGAGTATGAGAGCTCATGAGATAAATAAGTTTTGTATGCATAGAGAGAATTAGAATTAAAAATTTCACGACCATTTACACTCACTCTCATATTATTAATAAAGGTTTTACCAATCATTTGTATTGGTGCCACGTTTTCGTCTAGAGTCAAATTTACAAGTTGCCCGCTGGCATTTTCTTTGCGAATGCGAAATTCTGTAAGTAAATAACATTTTGATAAATCAATGTAGTTTGAGCTCGAATGTATTTTGAAGTGGTAAGGGGTATCTGTCAACGGATTACTAGTTAAAATTTCAAATACTTTTGAAGAGGAAATGCTCACATTTGTAGGAGGAACATGAAAAAAGTCAAGAGCATTTGTTATAGAGTTAATACTTTCTCCGTCAATTTTATGAAAAGCCATAATTATTTTTTAAATTATTTTTAATATAGACCGAAAGCGTCTTTTCTTAATCTTTTTCTTTTAATGATTGTTTGATGAAGTTTATCTAATTCTCGTTTCCTTTTTATACTCTTTTTTCTTCCTGTACCAAACTGTTTGGGAAGACCACCTTTGTCCAAAACTGCATCAATTCCTTTCTTTCCTTCACTGACTAGCGCTTCTTTAATTGGCTCCCCTTTGTTAACTCTTTCTAACACTCTCTGTCCTGTATTGAGAGCTTCTGCAGATACGGTACTCCCTACTCTTTGAATAATAGGACGTATGAATCGCCAAAGACCCCGCATTACATCCCCGACTCCTGCTCCTCTTTGACCGTAACCTCTTTGAAAAGGAGGAGCTCCTCGGAAGTAATTATATTCTTCTGAAATACCATTTCCATTCATCTCATTAGGAATGAAATTATCGTAGGATACTGTACTTGTATCAAAAATAATATGAACCATTTTTTTAGATTTTATTTAAAAGTAAAAAATGAACAAATTTTAAAAATGAGCTATTTATATAGAAACGAAATTCAAATTTAAAAATTTATCACTTTTTTAAAAATTAATACAATATGAACTGTTCCGAAAGCAAAAGGGACTAATCTTCCATTGTCCATTGTTCTTAATTCAACCTCAATTTCATTGATTTCTCTAGGGAGCACTCGAGCATAGATGGGTGAGTCATAAATCTTCTCGTTATATTCTCCCGGTACAGCTCCTGAGATTGATACGACTCGGAGAAGAGAGCTGAGAGAATTCCCAACAATCATGTTTTCTGTCAATCCTTTGGCATATATTGCAAAACTTGAGAACCCTCCTCTCAAATCACAACCATACTTTGCAATTTCATTATTATAAACATTATTAGGATTAGAAAATCCTAAAACATAACCGAGCTGAGGTGAGAAAGAAATCGATGATATGCTTTCGCTTTTAAAAACCGCCTTGAAGCGAGCAAAATCCTTGAGATACTGTAATTCAATTGAATCAATTATATTTTTTATAAGAGTAAGATTAGCAACAGTCTCTTTCTGCTTGTAATCTTTACCAAATAGTACTTCAAACAATTTGTCAGCTCTAGGATTGTATTGCTCCTTCCTAGAACTCTTTAATCCCATAGCTCCTAATACAGTAGGTGAAGGTGGAGGTGTAGTCTGTGTCATATTGTCTTTCTTTTTCGCCAGTCCCATTGCAGACAATACGGTAGATGAGGGTTTTTGTGATTTCTGTTCATCTTTTTTCTCGTCTTTTCGCGAGCTCTCTAATCCTATAGCACTCAATACACTTGCAGGACGTTTTTGTGATTTTTTATCATCCTTTTTATTGCTCTCTAGCCCTACATTACTTGAAACCGAAGATTTTTGTGTACTATTTTCTTTTGATTTCTTCTCATCCTTTCTTGATAAATCTACGGCACTGGGAATATTAGAGTCTGGAGGTTTTTGTGTAGTACTAATTTGTTCTTTTTCAGGTTTTAGAGACGGAGTTTTATTATCTTGCTTGTACCTTGGAGGAGACTTCAATTCCTCTCTAGGAGCCGGAGGTGGTGGTTTAGTTTTCTGCTCTTCTTCCTTTTTACCTAATCCTACTGTAGTCAAAACACTTGATAGTTTTTCTTGCTCCTTTTTATCCTTCTTGTCTAAGCCTATAGAACTTAAAATACTCGAAGGAGGCTTTTGAGTTGTCGATTTATCTTGCACTTTTTTCTCTTCCTTCTTATTCAACCCTATAGAACTCAAAGCACTTGAAGGACGGGGTTGAGAGTGTGGCTTATCTTGCTCCTTTTTCTCTTCCTTTTTAGCTATTCCAATAGTACTCAAGAGGTTAGAGGACGGCTTTTGAGTCGAAGGTTTTTCTTGCTGCTTTTTATTTTCCTCTTTACTCACTCCTATATTACTTAGAACAGGAGGTTTTTGAGTCACAGTGCTTTCTTGGTGAACTTTCTCTTCCTTCTTGTCAGGCTTTATGCTACTCGAATCGGTAGAATATGGTTTTTGAGGAACACTTTCCTGTTCCTGTGGCTCTTTCTCCTCTTTCCTTTCTTTCTTTGGTTTTGGAGGTAGAGTCTCCGCATCCTCTATTGTAGAAGGAATTGGAGACTTTTCTTTCTCTTTTTCTTCCAAATAAAGTGGTGGGGTTCTTATCTCTTCTCTTGTTGGAGACGGAGTTTTATCTTTATTCTCATCCTCTAGATATAAGGGTGGTGTTATTAGTTCTGGGGAAGGAGATTTTTCTTTATTTTCTTCTTCCTCCTCGTATAGTGGAGGAGTTTTTAACGGAGGAGATATCGGTTCATCTTCAGAACGTTTAATCCTCTCAGCTCTCGGAGGAGATGAGAGCAGAGAAGGAGGAGGAATAAATGCTCCTGGTTTTTCAACAGAGCCTATAGCATCAGACTGATGTTTAAGTGTTGTAGTTAGATAATTTTTAAGAGCCTCCACACTATTATGAGAGGCTGCAGGAACTGGTACTTGAAGAACATTTTTCTTCAAATTTTCGTCAATAAAATGTATTTTCATCCATTGCTCATCAAGGGTTCCAATTGTTGATGGCCAAGAGAATGGGTAACTTATACTATGTACTCCACAAACCCAATTACCTGAAAAATACAAAGGCTTGGGGAGATGGACTCGAAATTTATTTGGCTGATTGTCTGGATAATCTGTAGTATTGCTCTCAAGAAATACAAAGAAACTATTTGACATTTTTATTTAAAGAAAAATTTTTTACAAATAGATAAAAAATTATAAATTGATAAACAATGAAACAAATGAATGTCTTTTATACTAATTGTGACTCTGAAATCCATTCTCGTTCTGGATATCCTATATATTTTACTAACAACTCATATGTTCCATCTGGCTTCTTTCTCTTTCTATAAATCTTTTCAATGCGGTACTCTGTGTCTGCATCCTTACTCACGCGAGCCAGCTCTTCTCCATAGAAGGAGCCTTTGAATTTTTCACCTTTCTCATCTCTAACTTTGTATCGAATTGGTTTAGCTTGGTTGTACACTTGATCAACTTCCAAAATTTCATCGCCCCAATTTGGAATATACCCTTTTTCAAATGCCCCCTTTCCAACACTCATCCTTACATTTTCTCCTTCCTTGAATTTTGGTTTGCCTTTTGTAAAATCAAACCCTCCATAAATTTTCTTCCATACCTCCTGAGCGTTCTCGAAATTTACATCGATAGGTCGCATTCCATGTACTCTACACTTTGACTTATTGATTCCTTCAAGAATTTTCGGCAAAACATCAATCCAATTGAGTATTATGTTTTGAGAAAAATATCGATATAGTCGTTGTTTAACATTTCGGATAGCTCTCTCTGCTAATGAGGCTTTAACTGTTGAGTGTGCAGGTTCTATCTTTTGTATCTCTTCTTTTTCAAAATATTCTTTTAATAATTTATTACGAAACTCCAAGCCTTTATCTGAAAATATTCTGTGTGGTTTCATGGGCATTTGAGTCAGGAGGAGCTTGAATGCTCCAAGCATATCTTCAGATTTTTTTGCTTTGACAGGGACTCCAAAGAGTCTTTTAGAAAGAACATCAATTCCTAGGAGCAAATATCGGTTGCCTTTATTATGTCTAGAGAGAGCCTGAAAATCGGCCAAGTCCACTTGGACATCTGTCATGAAGCCTGCTGCTACTGTTTTACTTCGAGGGAAATGCACCCTCTTTGGACGCATTAGAGTATAGGTGCGGTGTCCTTCCAGAAAATTTTGTACAGCGCTCCTAGGTATATCTTTATTAATTTTTCTAGCCTCATGCCATAGACTATCGATTCCTGAAAACGCTGCAGGCGATTCAGGATTATTATACAATTGTTTTAAGAGCTTATTATAATCCATCATTTTTTATTAAATTACCAAAGTGATGGTTTAAATGAGCTTATATCCTTTTGTGTGGGTTTTGTTTTCGCCCACTTCTTTTTTGAAATAGGATTCCTATCTCTACCACGAAGAGGAGGAGGAGCATCAGTTTTTCTCCTCACTTGTTGACGTCGACGAAATTTACGAATTTTTGTTCTTGTTTTTTCTGGAGAATCCTCGCGTTTTCTTTTAATTATCTGTCGAGAAATTGGAGGAGAGGGAGATTTACCTTCTCTGATTATTTGATGACGACGACGAGGACTTCGAGCTCTATTTAATAAAGTTGACTGCTCATCTCGACGTATTTGCTGCATTACTCCATGATCAAGAGGGATTTTAACATCTTGAGCTGCTTTCCTTCTTTGTAATAGATCTCTCCTCTTTTGAGCTCGCTCAATTTGTTTTTTCAGCTCAAGCTCTTTGTTATCAAATGAGGGTTTGGCTCTCTTTAATTCTTCATCAATATTAAAATCATGCTCTCTTTTTTTAGCCTGGAGAGGAATACGAGGGGGAGGGGTTACTAGTATATTTTCTTCTATTTTAGCTCCTTCAATCTCAGGAGAATATTTTGTTTTTCCTCTTTTTTTTGACTTATTATCCTTTTGAATTTTCTTTGACCTCTTATTTATTTTCTTGGAACTTTTAGTTATGGCTTGAGTAGGAAGAGGAAATGTAGATGATGATGGAGCATCGTAATTTTGCTCGGAAGATGGGACAGAAGGAGGAGGAAGAAGATTATATGCTCTATTAGGAGGCTGTGTTGGATATGCCGAGAACGAAAGATCATCGCTCATCCACAAATCATCATCATTTTCGTTGATATTTGTTGAAGGATGGACTAAATTTTGACTCATGATAGCTCCTTTAGGAGAGGCAACAAGCTCAACCTTAACAGGACGATTCTCTCTTTCATTCCTCATACTAAGATAACGTCTCAGCTCCTGATTGTAAAGAGTATTTTTTACAGAGGGTATATTCTTTTTCCTTTTAGCTCCTTCAACCTCTCTCCTTGCAAAATCAATATTTGGTTCGCCTGTATCATAAGTTGTAAGTCCCCTATAAATATCTTGAGGGACAAGAACAAATTTATTTGCCATTATTATTATTTTTAAATTTTAAAATTAATTTTTGCTTTTTATTGTAAATGATCGTGCTAATTCGATAAGAATAGGAGTTATGAGCGCTGCAAATGCTCCTACTCCAAATCCACTACCTTTTTGATTTAGAATTTTTCTAGCTCCTCTCTCGCTCCTGGCACGACTCATTCGACGCACAAAATCTACATACGGTAGGAGACGTTTCTTTTGACGAGTAGAAAGATTGAATCTTGATTTGACAATATTTAAACAAATTTCTGCTAAAGACAAAAGATGTTGAGAATTTGCCACTCTCAAGAGTCTCCTAATTTTTCGTTGCGACTTTGTTCGAGCAAGCTTTTGTAAAAAATCAATATTTTCTTTTACTAAATTACTAACCATTTTAATAACCGTTTTTAGGAATGAAAATTATTTTTTCTTCGTCCTCTTTAAATATGTTTGTCCGAAGTTTCAAACTAGGATCTGAAGAGGCGTGCATATCGATAACCAGATATCCATAAGGCTCTTTAGTAGCTTGTTTATATGCGTCAAGGAAATAATCTAATTGACGAGGAAAGAGCTGTACTCCAATATTGCGGACAGATAAAACAGAATTTGGAGAGCGCATGAGCACTAAGTATTGAGCATTCTGGCGAGCAACCTTTATCTTTCTCTCAAATAAATTTTGCGTGACAAATACAACTGAAAAATTTTGATGATGAGATTTTTTCGTAAAAAGCTCAGACAAATATTTTTCATCTATCGAAGTGAGCAAGTCATCGAGGATAAGGAGCAAAGGTTTTGAAAATTTTTTAATAAGCTCCTCTGGAGGAGCACCTGCATATACACTTACTCCGGATTTTTGAAGAAGAGGTACAATGTTACTCATTTCACCAAAACAATATAATATAGCTTTGGGTGTAGGATGAACTAAATAAGCGGCTTCGGCAATAAATTTTAATAAAAATGTGCTCTTTCCACTAGAGCTCGGACCTGAAACAATCATACCAAAAGGCGATTTAAAATTCAGTTCTTTATTCGAAAATATGGAAGATTCCATAGCAAATAATTTAGGAAAATAAAATTACAATTAATTGAAAATAATAAATCGAAAAAATTTTTAAATGATTTACTGAATCGATGCTATAGCTTCCATCTCTTCTTTTTCCATCTCAGCCGCTTGCTCCTTCAGAGCTTCTAATTTTTGCGCCTGAGTTGGAATTCCTGTTGTGGCAGCTGCTAATTTGTCAAAAAATTCATTAAGTATTCCCTCTTCAGCTGTAGTAGGTGTGGGAGGTTGTGGTTCTAATGGTGGTGAAACTGGAGGTGTTGCTAATGGGGGTGAAAGAAGAGGAGCAGGACGGGTAATTGGAGTTTGAGGTTTAGGAGCTGAGAGAGTAGCTTGAATATTAAGAGAAGGAGCAGGAAGAGCCGAAGGTGGGGGAGGAATATTTGTCTTCATATCCTTATCTTCGCAACACTTGACGTCACAAAAACTTCCATTAATATTAAACACTCTTCCTTTATTACGAATTTTAAAGAAGCAGTGACCAGGTAAGTCGTAAATTTTATCAAATGGGACAAAACGGCTCCCTGCAAAACGTGTGCACCAAGTTGTTACTCCCTCCTTGGTGATTGCAAAATCGAGCTCCACCTCTGTGCTCTTGCATTCTCGGCATCTCCCTGCTTGATCATAAGGAACAAAGCGGGGAGTGGACAGGCGGGAGCTGGAAAGAGTAATTCCAATAGAGGTTATGCTAAACTCGACCTCCGGAAGAATTTGGGAGGCGAGAAATTTCTTGTCTGTCATATTCAAAGCCATTTATAATTAATTAAAATCTATAAATTAATAAAATTATTTTAGGAAATTTGTGAGAGGAAATTAGAATGAATCTCCAAAATATATGGGAAATTTATGGATAGGAGCTGGCATACAAAATGGAGTCAAAGACTCGAAAACAAGCTATTAAAAAACAATAAATATCTACAAGCTCCGCCTATTGAGGTAAATAAGAAAATAAATCAAAACTATTTTAATTAATAAATCCTATATTAAAAATATATAAATTTTATTTAAAATTTTTTATTTAAAGTAAATTTTTATAAAGTTTTAAAATAAATTTTATTTAAAATAATATGCACGATTTTTAAAATATTTTTTCCATAAATTCATAAAAATTTTAATTATTTTCCTTTAATTTCTTCAAAAAATTATATTTCCTATAAATTCTTCAAAATTCTTTTTTCTCCTCACACAGGGAATTCTCTTCGGCGCAGAGAATTGATAGTAATTGGAGGAGCTATAAAAATTTTTTATATTAAAAAGAAAAGCAATGTACCAGAGCTTGGACGATTGTGAGGTGCAACATTTGCTGCAGCTCTAGCATTGGTGAACTGCATTAAGCGAGCCCGAAGAAGTCGAATAGTTCGACGATATCGCCACATTTTACAAAGAAATTTGAGTGTATGGATGAGCTTAAATTGTTATTTATAAAAATAACATAAAATAATAGGTAAGTTAATTTTCTCCTTAATTAAGAAGGAGCTTTAATTTGCTCCTTTATTAACGAAGAGCCTTAATTTGCTCCTTAGAGGAGCCTTAACTTTCTCCTTAATTAATTAGCTCCTCCTCCTTAACTCTCTTAATTTTCCCCGGGAGCAAAAAAAAAAGAGAAACAAACTTGAAGAATAATCACAAATGTGATTAGAAAATACATCCACATTAAATTATATTCATGGTAATTAGTAGAAGGAAGTTGTTGTTGTTGAATAATTGTAGTTGAAGTATTAACAGGATTTGCAATATATTTTGTAAAATTTTTAACATTAATAGATGAGTGCAAGCACAAGACGGGCTTGGTGAATAACGAGGGGCGTATGCAGTTCGAGCCGAAATCGCAACTACAATTCATCTCCTTAACCCATGAAATATTGCTCGGCGAGAATTTAAAAGAAGACATTTTTAGCAAAAAAATTTTTTAAATTTTTCTATAAAAAATTTTTACAATAATAATAGGTCCCTTAATTCACTCATTAATTAACGAGGAGCCTTAATTTGCTCCTTAATTAACGAAGAGCCTTAATTTGCTCCTTAATTAACGAGGAGCCTTAATTTGCTCCTTAATTAACGAGGAGCCTTAATTTGCTTCTTAATTAAAGAGGAGCCTTAACTTGCTCCTTAATAAAATTACTTAAAAAATTTTCTCATATTTGAACAAAAAATATTTAACAAAAAAATCTATTTAAACAAAAAAAACTTTAATATTTTTAAAAAAAAGTGAATCATTTAATAATTATTTACAACTTTATTTAGGCCCACCAACCACCCACCCCTGTATTTTCTTTTCATTTCTTCTCATTTTCTATCTTAATTAACATAATACGCAATAACAAAAAAAAAAAGGTTTTTACAAAAAAATTTTTATTTACAAATAAATAATAATTTAAAAAATTTTTAAATAGATCAAAAGATCTATAATTTATAGAAATTTTATAAAAATTAAAAAATATTTTTTTCTCTTCATTTTATAAAAATTTAATTTTTTCTTCTTCTTCTTCATTGAGTTTAGCGGGTGATGAGAGCCAGAAAAAAGACCATAAAATGTAGAGTTGCAACAATAAGAAGAAGCAACAAGATTAGAGCAACTCGTTCTGAATTAAATAATTTTATTTAAATTTATATGTAATAATTAAAAATAAAACACACCTCTCCAAAAAATCTTTTTAATTGAATTATTATTATTTCCTCCACCACCATTTTCAAAAATATTAAAATTCTCCATTTTATTTTTTGTGTACTGAAAATTAAAAATTTTTAAAATTTTAAAAGAAAAATTTAAATAATTAAATTTAAAATTTGCGGGAAAGCAGTGGAGAAAAAATGGCCGACAAAAATTTTATTTTGTGCGAGAGCGAGAGTAAAATAAATAAGAGGAAGAGAAAATGCATGGAAAAATATAAAGGAGGGAGAGAAGACAAGAAAGAAGGGGGAGAAGAAAAGAGAGAAAGAAGAAGGAGGAGAGGGTATGAGAAAGGAGGAGAGGGTATGAGAAAGGAGGAGAGGGTATGAGGAAGGAGGAGAGGGTCACCCTTCGGGTGACCCGAGGAAGGAGGAGAGGTTAATAATTTAATAGGGTCAATTAGCTCTTTAACACCCTTAATCCCTCCAAATCCCTATGTTGGTTGAAAAAGAAAAACCAATTAGTAGGTACTAATTGGTCAATTAACCCCTTCCCCACGACTTCGATTCATCGGTAAGATCAAAAGGATTTGTTCAATAGGTGTTAATTGATCAATTAGTCACTTAGATTATGAAAGGAAATCTCCCGAAAACCCCCTACACCCACAGGATAATGTCGTCGAAATCAAAGAAAATTAGACGGATACCCCCTACACCCTTGGGATTTGTCGGACCCCTCCCCCCGACCCCGACTTCTCCTGGTCACTCACTACTGATATGGATAATGTCCGGATATCCATGGATATAACCGGATACGGACGGATATGGATGTTTTTTGATGAATATGGATGAGCACGGATATGATACTCCAAATCCGTGGATATCCATCTCAAATATCCGCATCGACGCGAAAATTTGATTCTCCATTCAAATCCCCCTATATCTCTTAATCACCATTATTAGACTGTGGCACATAACTGCAGCCAAACTGGTGGCACTGAACTGGCTTTATGCAATTTTGAAAAAAATGTAGATCCTTTGAACGTTTTTGCCCGTGTAGATCCTTTGATGGAAGATCCTTTAATGAACGGCCCTTTAATATTTTTTGCCCGTGTAGATCCTTTAACAGGATCGTCCTTTAAAAAACGATCCTTTGTATAGGAGCCGAAAAAAAAAGAAAAATTCCCCCAAAGTATTTTCAATTCCTTTTTCTTTTAATTCTTTTAATATTTGCGCGCACGATTTTCTTTATAAAAAGAGGTGAGGGGGGGGGGGGGAATAAATTTAAAGTATGCAAAGAAAAAAAAGAGGAGAATTTTTGGCCAAATTTTGAGCATATTTTTTTCTCCTTCTCTTCTTCTTATTCATTTCCAGCTTCAATCCCTCATTTTAAAAAGCCTCTCGCGCTCTTTTTTTCCTTTTGATCTGCCAGCGTATGTATAATAAAAAAAGAAAAACGTCGCGACAGCTATTCAAACAAAAATAAAAAAAATTTTCAAGAGAAGAATACAAATATTTGAGAGGAAAAATAATATTAAATATATTTATTTTTTTAGTATATATTTATTTACAAATATTTTTTAGTTTCTTTAAAATAATGTTTGTAAATAAAGCTTAAGTTTATTTATTTTTTATTGAAAGCGAGCGTCGCTTTTTCTCAAATTTGCAAAATTAAGGAAAAAAACTTTAATTATTTAAAATAAACAATTTATTTATCAATTATCAACAAATTAGCATTTAAACATTTTTAGTAAAATAAATAGAAAATTTTATTTTATTTTATTTGTTTATAATAAAAACATATTATAGTATTTATTTTTTTGTTGTCCATAAACAAATTTGTATTTATTTATATACTTTAAATAATTTTTTATATTTTGTATTTAAATAATATAAAAATAAACTACATACCTATTTTAAAAAATACAATTATTTATATATGTTTTTTTTGAAGTAATTATTTCAAATTAAAAAAATTACTTGATTTTTTAAAATTTATTTATTAATTTAAATATTTAAAGTACTAAAATAATTCTAATTTCCATTCAAAACAAGTTTCTTAAAAAATCAGAAAATATGAAGATTATGCAGATTAGGTATATTTAACATCGTGATTATATTTAAATATATATACTTTTTACATTTATAATTTTTTAGTTATAAAATCTTTCACAAATTCCCCCCCCCCCTTCTCCCAATTTATATAATCCTTTCTTTAAAAAACATAAGAGGCTTTTTCTAATAAAAAAACAACTTTTTTTCTTTTCATGTTTATATTAAAAGCAATCCTTGGCCTTCTTCCGGTATTTTTTAAATGGCTTTTTTAAAATGATTTTTACAATCCTTTTAATTTTTCTTTAAAATATTAAATAATTATTTATTTTATATTTATTTTTTCCCTTCCTTTCCTTTCCTTCTTCTCCCCTTATTTATCTACTAATCATCTTTTACTTGTAAAATAAATGACAACCTCCTTCCCTTCCCTTCCCCTCTTTAACATTCCGTAACACGCCACTTTCTACTTAACACAGAACCCTTCTAAACATAAAGGCAAAATGAATGAATGCCGTTTGTCTCTTTTTTCCCCTTCTTTTTTTTTTCCATTTTGGTTGGCCTAAGCAACCAGCCAGCCGTGTTCTTTTTTCGACCTTCACACCCTTCCCCCCACAATTCTTTTTTCATCCTTTCCTTTTTTTCGCTTTCTATTTTTTAATTTCCTTTTTTATGCTTAAATCGATGAAAATTGTTTTAAATAAATTTAAAAAGAATTTTTAAATTTAATTTTAAATAAAAACTATTTTAAAAATACAAATAACAAGAAAATAAACTTCTACTAATTTTTACATAAAATTAAAAAGTAAACATTTACATATTGCCCCAGTCTTTCCTTTATTTATTTTTTGGGATCTGTTCTAAAATTATTTTTAAATTAAAATAAAAAATAATTATTAAGAAATATTCTTTTGTTTAAATTTTTATTATTTAATTTTGCCTAAATTTATCAATCGAATATTTAAACCTAATAAATTAAACAATTCTTTAAGTTAAAACTTTCAAACAAATTAATATTAACTTTGGAACATTTATAGTATTCTAAATTAGTAATAAATTTGCAGATCTATATATTAATTTATTTAAATAATAAATATTTTTATTTTTAATTATTTCTCAATATTTATTTTATTTTTTAAAGCCAAAAATTTTTCTCTCCCTCTCTCTTCCACTAACAAGTTAATTTTCAATAGAGAACATCATCATCATAATCATTTTTTATTTGTCAAAATCTTCATTTTCTTCTTCTTCAATTTCACTTAAAAACTGAACTTTGATCTCTCTTTTCTTTTTTAAATATATTTATAACCTTCATTTCGATCAGTTTTTAAGTAAAATAAAAAAGAAAAGACGAAATCAAGGCAAACGTTAAGAGAGAACCAGCCGGGCGGTCCCCATTCCCCTTTTCCTTTTTAATTTTTATCTTTTCTAAACACTCGTGTCTACTTTTAAAAAAAAACTTCCAATGATTTATTGGATTGTTGGAATGTCGAGAGTCTCGAAATAAAAGATTTCTTGTGACATTCGAGGCCTTTTAAAAATAAATTTTTTATTTAAAATTAAATTTTTATTTCCTTAAAAATCTTTTTTTCTAAAAAAAAAGACAAATTTCAATTAAACAGAACTTTGAGGAAATTGCATAAAGTTTAATAATAATTTGACCATCTAACAAGTAGCAAATAATTTTTTTTTCGAAATCTCGACTTTCTAAATTTCAACTTTTCCACCATTCCCCCAAATATTCATGTGTGTTTCATAATTTTCTCCGTGTCAATCGATTTTATTTTTCTCTTTTACCGTGTGCCCCCCTCTAACTTTCATAATATATCAAAGCATTTTATATTTCCCCTTTTATTTTTAAATATTCGCGTGACTTTATTTTAACTGCTACTTTAGGGACTTGTAATCTTCTTCACTTTCTTAAAATCATCCTTTACCGCATGTTCAATTAACATTTATTTATTAAAAAGAAGAAAAAGAGAATTAATATTGTAGGACATGCATCCCTCGGCAAAATTATAAATTAATAAATTCATGAAATTGTATTTGTATTGGATTTTCAGTGTTTTAAAGTTTAGTAATATTTCTTTGTTTTCAGTTATTATGGCAGGGTTCTAGGACAATCCCTTCATAGTTTAAATCCCAAAAATTTTATACCATCGTGTAAACTAGGAAAAGCAAGAAAAGAGAGTAGTAATCTTTTACCTTAAGATTACATTCCCTCGTTAATTATGTTTAATATACACCACACTTTATCGTCTTCGAAATTTGATAAATTTTTTAATTAAGATGTTATTTTTTGTTTTTTAAAGATTTTATTTATTTATTTTTTCTATATTTTTTAAAACAAATTTTTTAAATGAATTTTTTAAGATTTAAAATATCTTCATTAAACGGCTATCAATCAATCATTAATCGTTCACTACAAGTTAAAAAGCCGTATTTCTTTCTATTTTCATTTTTGGCCATAAAAATTGCCATTCCCTATAAACCTTAAAAAATAAAAGGGTTTTCATTCTCTATCTACATATTTTCTCTTTCAACAAAAGCCCCAAAAATTGTTGCCAAGCTATTCAAAAACTAGCTAGCCACAAAAAGGCATTTAATATTTAACTGCAGCAATTGAGACTTCTGAACATCAAACAGCAGCAGTGGCCCAATTCCCAGGTGGAGGTATTCCCGTTCTTCAACATTCTGGTAAAAATAAAAATTAATTGAAATTTGTGAAATTATTTTAAAAATTTTAATTAAAGTTCATCCATCATTATTTCAATCCCAACAATCATTAGAACATCAAAAATTGTTTTCTTCTTTACCAAGTAGCAGCGGAAGCAGTTCTTCCTCTTCTTTTACTTCTCATTTTTTAACTCCACAACAACAACAACAACACTTTATTGAACATCAACAACAATATAACGTCGGAGGTGGTGGGCAACCGTTGTATCAGGTAAAGTTCTTTTGAATTTTAAAAATAATTTCTAATATTTTTTTGTTTTAATTATCTGAGAGGATTTTTATTTTAATTGGTAGATTTTCTCAAGGGTGTTGTAAAAAGTTCTTATCAATTTTGAGAAAAGTTATGTCATAAATGAATTGTGCGTCACATAAACTTCCCTTGTATTCTGATTTTTCTCCAGCTATCTCTTTGGAATTAAACTCCCTAAACCACTTGATCATAAAAATAATACATAACTTCTGATAGACTTTTGACTTAATAAAAAAAACTTAAAAATTTAAATTATTTTTATATTTTAAAGCACCAACATCCATTACAAGGCCCGGCTCAGTCGTTGGCCTCCCATCCGCATCCACTGAAGGGCGGAGGCTCAGCCCATCAGGCGGCGGCAGGTAGAAAATTAAAATACTCGAAAATTGAGCGTTAATTTTAACTTAAAAAAATCAAAGTTAAAACAATACAAAAACATTTGTGTCAAAACAAGCTTTATTTAAAAATAAAAAAAAGACTCAAAAAATAAAATTTAACTTTAGCTGCCGCTGCTTTACAGCAGCCAAACAAGCGTAGAATGGGACGAAAGAAAATTCAAATTACACGGATTGCGGATGAGCGGAATAGACAGGTAGAAGGGAGAGGGGGAGTAAGGGAAGGGAAAAAGTAAATTTGGAAATTTTTTAAAGGTAACTTTCACAAAACGAAAGTTTGGATTAATGAAGAAAGCTTATGAATTGTCTGTTCTTTGTGATTGTGAAATTGCATTAATTATATTTAATTCTTCTAATCGACTTTTCCAATATGCCAGTACAGATATGGATAAAGTTTTGTTAAGGTAGTAAACAAAATAAATTTAAATGTCTGTTGAAAATACTAATTTTGGATCCACTAAAAATTTGAAAAAAATATTTAAATGAGAGACTGATCAAAATTGAATTTTTTTAAAGAAGCCACACACATAAATTAGAGATTATTCTCCTACATTATTTTCTAATTTAAAGGTATACAGAATATAATGAGCCACACGAAAGTCGCACAAATAATGATATAATGGAAACACTTCAACGAAAGGAATGTAAACAGGGAGCGGGTGTTGATTCTGATGATGATTTCTCTCCTCCACCAACCCCAACAGGATTAATTAATTCAAATGCCGATTTAGCAGCTACTGTTGCTTTAGCTGCTGCTCATCATCATCATAACGGGGGTGGAGGTAATTCTGTATTAGCTCAACAAATGGCAATGTTAGGCCAACAACAAAATAATGGGGGAAATGGTAATGGAGGAGGGGGATTTGCTGCAGCTAATGCTTTAGCAGCAGCAGCTCAATATGCAAATGGAGGGGGAAGTGGAGGTGAAAATTGATAATTTCTTTAAAAAATTCTTTTTCTGTTTAAAGGCGATCCATCACCAACAGGAGTGCCACCCCCACCCTACTCAGACTTTAATGGTGTTCAAAACATTGCACAACACATTTTTGGCCAAAACAATGTTTTTCTAGGAGCATCTGTTGCAAGACAGCAACAACAACAAATACAGCAACAACAACCACCAAGAATTGTACATCAGGTGAGGGAAATAAATAAATAATTAAAAAATATTTTCTTTACAAAATTTCAGTATTTTTTTAAACTTTTATCTTCTTTCCATAAATTTCTATTTTATCATCTCTTTTTTCGCTATCTAAATATAGAGTATTTACATAAATAGATGAAAACCTTTAAAAGGATGAGAACACTTATTTTCTAGGAATGAAAAAATTCTATTAACTTTTTTATTCAAAGAAAATAGCAAAAAAAGGCTTCCGGCTTGTAGAAAATTACATTTTTCTCAGTGGGAAGCATTTTTTTAATTTCCATCTTTGGCCTATTTTTCTTTCTTTTTTTATTCCTTATTTAATCATTTGTTTCATTTTTCTTCACTTCGTTTTTGGCACGTTTTTTCGTATTAAAAAAAGGGAAAGAACATTTTTTAGGAATATTATTAAATTATATATTAAATATTTGGAGAGAGAAAAAGTTTAAAAGAAGAAAAGGTTAAAGTATAAAATTTAGAGAAAAAAATTTGAAAAACTTTCCCAGTAGTAATTAAAGTTGTTAAACTAAAAAGAATTTATGTAATTAACCAAATTTAAAAATATCAATAAATATTCCAAAACTACTAATTATTCAATATAAACTAAAATATTTTATTAAAAAATTTTATTTAGCTTTTCGCCTCAACTTCTGCTTCTTCTTCCTCTGGTTCCTCTTCCGGTGCATTGGTACCTAATACGTGTGCATATTCACCTAATTCTTCGACAACGACTGCTCCCGTTCTTGGACATTCTTTAACCGCCGGAACTGTTGACCCATTAATTCATCAACAGCAACAACAATTAATAAGTAGAGATAGTAGTCCACAGTACCAACAATTACATAGCAGTGGACATCAACGGCCAGCTTCAACGCCTTACGGGTTGTTACCTCCTTCGTCATTGCCACCTCAATCATTAACACCACAACCTCAAATGATGATGAGTGGAGGAGGAGGAGGGCATCACGTTTGTTTTTTCTCTTTAGCAAAAAATGTTTACTTTCTTCTAGGGTTCAATGGAACAATGGCTATATGAACACCAACAACTTGGCAACAAATACCCTCAACAGCAGCAACATATGCTCAAATCAGAACCTTCTTCACATGAACAACAGCGTGACACACAACATATAAAAACAGAACCACCACCTGAAAAACGGTTACGGTTAGATCACCACCAACAAGGACAATTAAATAATTGGAAGTCTGCAGAAATGCAACAACAAACAGAGCCCTCTATACTATAATTTCCTCATAACTGTGTTTATCATCTTCATTTGTATATCGCTAGGCCGGTCTTCTTCCTACATACTTTACTAGAGCTCAATTATTTAATCCTCTTTTAATTTTTTGTTCGCTATTAAAAGCACGAGAAGTTGAAATTTTTACTTTCTTTTCTGGATTAAATTGTGCTTTTAAAGATAATTTAAAATCTTTATTTAACGGCCAAATACTATCTCTCCCTCCCTTTTCCCATATAAACATTTATATTTTTTGTTTAAAAAACTTTGATTTCTGTTCTTTCCATAGTATTGCATTTTTCCCTATCAGTCAACATAAACAAATCGACACGATTCGCAACCGAAATTTGATCCCCGTTTTATTTTTCCCCTCCAATTCTACTCTACATAAAAACACCAAAAAGAAATCATCAATTCGTGATAGACAAATTTTTAATAAATATAAATTACAAAGATTAAAATTTTCTTCATAAATAATATGTATGTATTTTTTGTCATTTTTTAATATAAATTGAGAATAATGTAGAGAAAATATATTCATAAATTTTAACCTAGATTTTCCAAAACCAACACTATACTCAAAAAATATTCAACGCAGTTGAAGGGGCAACCTATTTTTCTAACTCAAGAGATCTTATAAGGAGGATGAATTTTCAAAAAAGCAAACAATTGTATTTACAACCAAATATCATTTATTATAAACAGGAAAAATTCGATAATAAAAGTGTGGATGAAGATTCAAGTATTTTATTGTAAAAGAAAAATTGTCGTCTTAATCATACAAAAGCTTAAAACGAATTATTTAAAAAGAGATATTTTAAAAATTATACGCGTTTTATCTCAATCTACAAGGGAAATTCCGAAATAAAACACGTTCATTTCATTCAGGCAGTTTTTAAAAGAGTAAAATTAAAATATCAATCTTTCAAAACAAAAACTACGGACAAAATAAAGGGTGGGAATGGCTCATGGAGGATTTTAAAGACACATCAAAACAATTTATAACAAAATATTTTTAAAAATTTACGGCCATTTTTCCATAAATGGGGTTTCAAGAGCTTCGGAAAGGAGGGCCACATTGTTGTTGGCTACTTTTATTTTTGGTGTAGACATTCTGCAAAAAATTGGCCAAATTTTGTGCAATGTGGGTTTTTGCTACTTCATCAATTGAAGGTCGGAAAATACCCGGCAGTTGTCCGTTGTTGTTGTGAAGAAAAGGAGGTGTGGCTGACGAGGTACTGGTATTACTTGTGCTGCTATTATAACCGTTTGACTGGCGAGTATCATTGTGATTGCTGTTTACCCCTGTTCCTGATACTCCACCTCGTCGGGTAGCGTGGCTCTGCGACGATTGGCCAATATTCTGCAAAAATAAATATAAATTGTTTGGAATAACAAATCTGGTTTCTTTTGTGAGGTTTTTGGATCAAATGTAGAATCAGAAACTATCCCAAAATTAAACATTCAAGTAAAAAATCTAGTTTTATAAATGTAGTAAAATATTATGGTTGGCAATGATGAAAGACTAAAAACACAACATCCCAATCTCAAAAAAGGAGTCTGTGTTAAATTTAATAAAGGGTAAATGGCCACGCATTTCAACTTGAATAAAATTCCTAAAAATTGGGATGTCACGCCGTAAAATAATTGGACCAAAAACAATTAGTGAACAATCCGATTGAAATATTTGGTTATCTCTAACTGGCCATTTTCCCTTCTTTTTGATGTTGATACGGAAGAGGATCTGCATACCACGGATCCACCTCCACCTCCTCCAGCACCACCAGAAGCATTGCTGTTTGGCGTACCTGCTGCAGAGGCATCATTAAGCTGCGAGACACTAATTGCGGTAGCCAGTCTGTCATCCTCATCGTCGCTGCTTAGCTCAATGATATCCTCCTCAGGAATGACCTGTAAAAATTTAGTTTAATCTTTTAAATTGTCATTTAAATCATAGGTACCCACCCGAACGGTGAGTATTAATTTTCTATTCAAACAAAAAACAATATTTAGGTATTTTAATTTTAGAATAGATCAAATTTTGGCTCTGGTCTAGTTTATGCGTCCAGTGAACTTTTATGAGTCCAATGAAAATTTATGAAAGCATAAAATACAAATCTTTATTTTTATGCATTACTCAAGAGCTCTAACATAAAACTAAACATAACTGGGTAATGGATACGCATCAGGGATGATCGAAAGACAGGCCGAAACTTGCGGACCGACTTTGCGGACTGATTTTTTAGTTCATAAAAGCTTAATCGATATTTAAATGGTAAATATGCACCCCAAGAGCTAGATCCGTGACAGAACTCTAAACATTTCATTAGACTCGTAGATTCATTGGACGCCAAAATCTTTAACATTTAAAAAAACTTACCGGTTTCTTCTTTGGAGCATTCGATGTATTAGAAGACGAGGTTCGTTGTTGTTTAGGTTCAATCACCGACGTTTTTGGAATAATCACAGTTGGTTGCGGTGGTTCTTGTTGATGAGCGACACTTTCAGTTGAAACACTGTCTGTCTTTTTCTTATCAACAGTTTTGGATGGCTTAGTTTTAGCAGGATCCACAATCATAATATCATCATCGTCAGCATCAGCCATTGCGGCGTCTTCATCACTACACAAAGAAATTGTATCATTGACCTTTGGAAGACCCCATGAACCATCACGAAGTAATTCAATCTCTTCAACAGAACTGCTGACGCTTTTAAGTACATCTTCGAAGTATCTGAAAAAGATTTTCAATAAATTAAAAAATACAACTATACAACTAAAAAATAGGTTAAATAGAAAAAAATTTTCTTGATTGATGCCAGAAAATGAGGCCAGTAATTCGCATAACAAAAATTAGTTGTAACATAAACTCACTTATCAATAATTAATTTCGAGTAAATGGCATTTTTGTCACAAACTGGACATTTCCAACCAGGTCGCTTTTCGTTCATCATCAAATAGTTGTATAAATCAAAGGTCTGTAAATGAGTACAATCGGCAGCACGAGAAGGAATTTTAATGCGCATTCGACCAAGCTAGGCAAACAGAAATATTAAAATAAACTAAAAAATAAGTTACCGGATCAACCAGAGAAATCTTGCAAGAATCCATTTGAACATCATCTTCATCACCACTGAGACGTCGAATAATATTATCTCTAGTAGTAGAAGCTGGGCGTGATGCGTTCGGATTGTCACGAATACGTGCAAGAAGAATATCAGAATTAACCCGTTTAACAAGCAAAACCTAAAAAATCATAATAATAAAATTTCCCTTAAGTATAAACCGTAAAAGCCCAAGCACGTTTATCGCCATTCCACTCAAAATTCAGACGGTGTGGACGGTCTTTGCTACGAGGCGGTCTACAATAAGGGGTGATATTCACCGGTCGAGAATAACGCTTATGTTCGGCATTCGGTTTGTTTGTCGGTATAATTGCCTTAAAACAAATATTTATAATTAATGTCAAAACAAAAAACTAACTGGAAGATTAACATTAAAATCATCCAATCGAACTGCAGAACCTGGAGGAAAAGCATCGGGCTGTTCCTCGGAATTTTCCAAAAGAAACATTCGTAACTGAAGCTCATATCTCGGCAGTTTTTGGTCCTCAGGATATGCCAATTTACCAATATCGTCTGCGGAGACACCAAAAGTACAAGAAAAGCGACCTTCACCAGGACGAGTTGGAACAGGATAAGATGGAAGTTCTGTCATCGGGACAATTACCTAAAAACGACACGAAAAATTAGATGTCTATAAATGTTGCAAAAAATGGGAATTTATTTTCCCGAAGCTTCCAGGTATGTTATGCAGCAAACGTAACGATAAAAGAGACCAAACAAAAGTTAAAAATTGAAACCTTAAAAAGATCATAAAACGGAAGTTCAACTGTACGCAAATTGCGAACCAACCCTCCCTGAGAGTGCTGCGGAGGAATGTAATGAGGCTGATTTTGAGGTGGCAATGACTGACTAAAGTTGTTAGGCTGATAGGCAGGGCCTCCTTGAAATTGCTGTCCATAAGCAGCCGCATAATTCATAAAATTTCCAAATCCACCCGGAAATTGAGACATTGGTGGAGCAGCAGCATTAAAACCATAAATTCCTGGTTGCTGATTTGATGGGTGCATTTCTAAAAATAATTTCCAGATTAGTTTTTTACATAATGATCTCTGATAAAAACGAATCATTAATTAGTTAAACATACGATTATTAGGCATTGTTCCGTTAAGTTGTTGATTTCCAAGTCCTCTTTCGGGTTGAGAAGGATATGGTTGTGAGCTGTCACGAATTCGATTAGATGCCTGGATCTCGTGAACTTTTGCTACAGCGCTAGATTGAAATCTTGGATTTTTAAGTAGTGACTCTGCTCGACTAATAAGTTCGTTTTTCTTTCCAATTTTTGGATATTTAAAACTTGAGACTAATTGTTGAAGTTCTTGAACTCGAAAATTTCTGACTGCTTCCTGAAATTAAATATCGTTAGAAATATCGAGAATTAAAACAAAGTTCTTAGCCAAATGGGGACCGTGGCCCCTTAAAAAAGTTATTGTAACTAGAAAAGAACGATTCTGAGAGCAACAGTTTAATTATCGGTTTAATAAGGTTAACAAAAATTGACTTTTAATAAAAAGAAATAATTAAATTGGCTTTTTGCGATAATACAAGCCAGCTCATAACAAATTAATGTAAAAATCGATAAATATGAATTATATTTTAGAATGGCTAAGAACTAAAAATGTTATTTTATAAATCGATAGGACGAATAAAAAACAATAAATTCCAAAGAAACATTAAGATGCAAAACAATCAACATTCCTTTTCAACGAAAATAAAAAACCAGTCAAAAAACACCAACTATTCCACACTCCTCACTAAGTCAATTCGCCACAAAAGGCAAAAACGGACTTTTCGCCGTTAACCCACCTGCCAGTTAACTTTAAATCAGAATGGAATCGAACCGACAAACTCAAACAACAAGAACACAACTCGAAAGCCTCTTACCTGACAAGCTTCTATTTCACTTTTAGAGAAGGAAATGTTACCACCACTCATTCAATTTTTTATAAAAAAATTTGTTGTTTCTCGCACACCTAAAAGAATTATTTAATTTGTGAGTATTCAGAAGTATATTCTTTGACTTGGACAACTTAATAAAAGATTTTAAAGCAAAAATAATTAATTTGGATTTTGTCATATTTGGAGACAAATTAATTTTCTTTATATAAAAACAATTTATAATTTAACATTTAAAATTCAAATAAGACAAAATCCATTACAAATTCTTTGCATGATAAGGGGAAATAAATATTAATTTTTAAACAATTTTTTAAATCAAAATTAAAATACAACTCTAATTTATCTAAATTATGTCTATTTTCTATACCATAACTGAACCCTTTTCATTCTTTTCATTTTCTTTTGCAATTGTAAAACACCATAAAGAAGAGCTTCTGCTGATGGCGGGCATCCAGGAACATCTATAGAAAAAATTCTTTTAAAATCCAAAAAAACCCTCAAAAAACAAACAAATATCAACAGGGATAACTCTGTCACAGCCTCTAAGTACAGAATATGCATAATGATAATAACCACCACCATTTGCACAAGATCCCATGCTAATTACAAATTTCGGGTCGGGCATTTGATCAAAAATTTTTCGCAAAGCGGGGGCCATTTTGTTTGTTACGGTACCAGAAACAATTATTAAATTAACCTTAAAAAATTAATTTCAGAAAAATAAATTAATTTAAAATAAACTTGTCTTGGAGAAGCACGAAAGACAACTCCATAACGATCCATATCATAACGAGGAGCAGCAAAATGCATCTAGAAAGTTACAAATGTTCTAACAAAGTTAAAAGAATTGTAAAATTTTAAAAGAAAAATAATTTAAAAACTTTAATTTTTTAGTATTAAAAAGCTTTTAGAGTTAATAATTATAAAAGATGTCTTAAAAATATCAGAATTTAATAGTTGATTTTTTCGAGGGGGTAGGCGAAAAATTTAAATTTTTGCGCCGCAGACAAAAATTCCGAGAATTTTAGTAGCTATAGGCGGAAGTAAATCACTATTCTTTCTCTCCATCCTCTCAAAAATTTTTTTCTTTCTCAGGGGTACGGGCCTGATTTATTAGATAAACAGATCATTTATAGGCAGTGAGTGGTGATCTTTTTTTACTACGGACTTTTAAATTATCAAAATATTCGCCTGCATACTAAAAATTGAAATTTTTACAAAAATGATATCCACTTCAATTTAAACCCCAAGGGTGTAACTTTAAAATATTTAAAAATTATTTACCATTTCAACAGCACAACAAGCTAATCCAAAGGTAAGTGGCCTTAAAAAATAATTAAATAAAAATCAATTTTTCAAAAATTAAAAAAACCATAAAGAATTCTTTTGACACAAATTCATTAAATCATCCATACGCATAACTGCATATTCCCCCCAACTTGAAGCTGGTTTCATAGGAAACCCCATTTTCTCTTCTACTGTTTTAGGTCCTGCTTCTGGGTCTGGATATGAAAATCCAGGGTCCCCTTCAACTTCTTTATTGCAGACATTTGAAGAAGAAAGAAAAAACTTGCTTGTTTGGGAGAATGAAGATGGATTTAATAATTGACGAGAAATAAATCGATTTAATAACATTTTAACTGAAATTTTTGAATTTTTTTTTGAAATATTTTGTAAATTTAAAATCAATACAAAGGTTTAATTTGTTTTTAGAAAAAAGTTTGTAACAATTGGCTTGTGATTTCAAAAGTGATTATTTCATAACAAAGCTTAAGAAAAATTTCCTTTCACTGTCTTTCCATTACAACACTATATCAGATTTTCTTTTCTCTCTCCTTTTAAATTTTAATCTCTCACTTTCTGACTCTCCTTTTTTTACATACTCCTTTCATATGAGAGTACAAAATTTTGAGGTACAGTATATCTTCAACAACATGTCTAGCCTTATCTGTTCAAATACAAATCTACAACCTATTTTTGTTTAAGCATGTATTAAAAGTAGAGTTGGTCGAGGTCGGGTTTTTTTTTGAAAAAACCGAGACCAAGGATCACCGAGACTGGAAAAGCCGAGATCGAGGTCGAGGGGCAAATATGGACCCGAGACCGAGGTCGAGGACCTTGGAAGGTCAGGAAGCCAGATTTCTTCTATTTCTTACAAAAAAGGCAATTCTTGGGGGTGTATATTTATCCTCGGTTCTTGGCGAGGGCCTCGGTTTCGAGGTCGAGGTTGAAAAATCAGCGAGGTCCTCGGCCTCGGCGAGGCCTCGACCTCGACCAACTAAAATTAAAAGTTAAACTTTTAAAAAATGTAGTTAGGGGAATGGAAAATGGAACTGGAAAGAGGCCGGGATAGACAAAGGATCGAGAATTCCGGGATTTCCTGATTTTAGTTTGGACCTGCCAAAAATGACCGGGATCCTACCAGGAAACCGATTTATTTTTTGCAGATTTCCTTTTTACCGAAAATGAGAATTACCTCTCTCATACGTCACTTTCTTACGGTGTATGGATTCGGTTATCTCTTGGAATAAGTTATATGTATATGGAGGAAAAAAGAGATTTCAGGTACTCAATGTCCCGTTTGTTGATTAAAACCCGGGATTTCGAACACGGGATACAGTAGCATCCTTTACAAGATCCCATCCCGTGCCGCACTCTAATTCCATAACTCTTGATGAAGTAAAATATGCTTGAACTTGTCATCTTTGCTTTTTATCATTTTATTCTTAAAATTTAAGTATTTACATATCTTTTTATTCTTTATTTATCATATTTAATATTAGATATTTATTCCATATTTTATATATTTTTTTTAGTCCCTAACAGTTAAAACAACAAATTAGTAGCATTTAATATTTTGTAGCATAAAAAGTAAAAGAGAATAAAGTGATCTAGTTAAAAACACGCAAGTGGATATATGTATAATAGAAACGAGAGGGAGGTAACTAAAATGGCCGGGAAAAAGCTAAAAAAAAGTTAACGACAGTTGCTAGTTAGTGTGTATATGTTATCCTTAACTAGTTTGTTTTTGCATTCTTTTCTCTCATTGCCACCACTTTACAATTATTTTTAGTGGTTAAGTTGAGTGATCAAAAGCTTCTTTTCTCGGGTGCATCAATAATAAAACGAGTGTGGGATATTTTTTATCGTTTTGAGTCTAAAAATATTTTTATTAAAATTAAATTAAAAATTTAATTTTAATTCCAATATTTTTGTTTAAATTCTGAAAATTTAAATAATAAATTCATTAAGTATTAGTCATTTTTATGTTAAAGTAAAACTTAAAATTTTTATTTTATTAATTAAATACTCAATTAATCCTTATCTTCGTCTCTTTTCAAAAGAAAATATTGGTCAGCTATAGTCTCCAAATTTTTTGTTCTTTTCTTCTCAAAATAAATCCAACTCTAAAAACTTTTTATTAAAGTTGCTCTAAAAGTGAAAAAATCCTCAAAAAAATCAAAAAAATGTAAAAATCCTTAAACAAAATACATCCAATTGTCCACAAATTATTTTTTTCTCTTCCCTACTAAACACTTTTTTACACTTTTTATAACCAAATGAGAGAGTAAATATGTTGTTGATCGTCACCTAAAATCTTCTCAGTATTTAATAAATTCTTTTGAAGTATTTCTTTCTCGATCAATTTTTTGTGGGACTTGGCTGGATATTTTTATTTTGAAGAAATTTTACGCTTTTTTCTTCCCTCGCTGATTTTCTTTTTTTTTTTCTCCCTTTGTGTCCACTTTTATTGTCCACAAAAACCTTAAAACACTACATTTATTTATTTAAAAATTAAGGAAAAATAATTTTTTATATTTTTATTTCAAAAAATGCCTTTGGATCTAGTCAAACCAGATAATGAGCAATTAATTCCAGGTAGTTTAGGAAAAATTTTTTTATTTAAGAATAAATATTTAAAGAATTATTGGCTGCTTTTAAACCAAAAAGTTGTAAACTAGTTCCGGCACCCGATTTAAATTCGGCGTCTTTCAATTTAGAAACAGCTCGGTTTGGACAGCAAATTTATATTGGTTAAAAATATTTAATTATACATAATTTAAATTTAATATTTTCTTAGTGTCAGATTCTTTTAATTTTGAAGAAGCAAAAAAACAAATAACAGGAAATGTTCAATTACTTGCAACTAAAGATGTAAAATAAATACTTTAATTAATTTTAAATTAAACATAAAATTAAACTAAAATAATTTGTCTGGCTGGCCAAACATCCTCAATAATTTTAATATCAAAATTTTCCCCTTAATTACCCCCTTCCTCCCCCCCCCCCCCCCCCCAATACATATAATTTTTTAAAATATCTCTTAAAGGGTTATCATATTTTTACTGATGGTAGACCTGCAATAGAAGTAATATATCTTTGTTTAATTGATATAATTGAATGGAAATTGCCTGTAAAATTATTATTAAATAAACTTCTTGGAAATGAAAATTGGGAAATGGTTTATGCTGAAAAATGTTCTTCCTTTTCTGAATGTAAAAGTCCAGCAACTACAGATTTTGGACTTTTAAGAGTGCAAAAATTGGAGGAAAATAATGACGAAAAAGAATTAAAAAATAAAGAGAAAAAACAAGTTGAGGTAATTAATTAAATCATTAGAATTGTTTTTTAGGGAATGCTAAATAGAAATCGGATAATTGGGGGAGAGGGATAATTGGATATAGTGGAAAGGTTTTAAAAATAAGGGAAAATTAGATAGTGGGTATATGTTTTAGCATACTCTCTTGGCTCAAAAGTCCCACCCTTCTTTTAATAGTTTTTTAAAACTACCAAAAAAAAATTCTACAAATAATTTATCTGAATATTTTTAAAAGGTTTGGTTAACTCCAGTAAATCAATGTATACCTAAAAAAGTAAAGAAAAAAGTTTTACGTAAAGTTCCTAAAAAGTCAGTCAAGAATGGATTAATTATACAAAATGATTTAAAAAATAATTATGAAAGTAATAGTAGTGAAAGTAGAGAACAAACACCTTCACAAACAACTACAACTAGTGAGGAAATATCAATCTCTAACAATGGAAATAATAATGAAATAAATGGAGGTAATTTAAATATTTTATTAATTAAAAATTGCGGAGGTTGGCTTGCTCCTATTATTTTATCGAAATAAGAATTTTGATAAAAGTAAACAAATTGAATGTCCCTGTGCCGTTAATTAAAATAGCCATCTACTTAAAAATTTTTGAGGCTTTATAGAACATTTAAAGAATATATTTCAAATATATTTTTTAAAGATTCAAAATTTTCAATTCAAAATGGAAAAACAGAAAATTTAACTAATGGAAATGTTGGCCGTATAGCTAATAAATTTAATGGGATGGCTAGTGGAGAACAACAAAATAATAATAATTTAAATTATTCATCTTCTTCCTCAATTAATCAGCGTTCTAGAAGTCATTCTTTGGAAGAAAAAGAACAAAATGAAAATGTTAAATCAAATTCGTCTATGTCTGCTGAAAATAGGCGTTATAGCAATCCAACAAATATATTTAATGTTTGAATTTTTTCTAAAAAATATTTTTATATATTAAAGGAAAAATAGATAATAATATTTTTAATTTTTAATAATAGAAAACAAAAATTTTAGGCCCTTCTAGTAATTTTTATTCTTTAAATCTTCTTTAATTTAAATAAATTATATTTAAAAATGAATATTAAAAGTATTTTTTGTTTTGTTAAAAAATCATTGGCTTTTGAAATTGCAAAGGAATTAACGGTTTTTATTTAATTTAATTTAAAAGAAAATAAATATTTAAAAAATTACCTATTTTCTTTTCTTTTTTTAGGAAGATTATTCACAACAAAAATTGGTTGATCAGCAACCTATTTATCTTGAAATACCTGTTCAATTAAGTTTATCTCCTACACAAACAAAGGAAAATGAAAATAATAATCACAATAATTTATCAGAAAATTCAAATAATGAAGATGGTAATTATATATTTTATTGAATGGAAATTATTTTATAAAAATTCTCCTTCAAACGAAGGAGAATTTTTTTTCTCCTTCGTTTTCACCCTCCCCCTCCCCCATTTATTTCTCTCTTTTCTTCTGTTCTAAAAATAATTTTTTGAAGATTTTTCTCATCGACGTGCTTCTTTGACTGAATCACCACCACCTCGCTCTACCGCAGATAGTGATTCCCCTAATAGTTTATCTTATGTCTCAGCACATGCCGATATAATACCTTCTTCTAATCGACGTCCATGGCGAAGGGAAGATGCCCCATCGCCTTCAACATCTCTTATATTACAAAATACTAGAAGAAATGTTACCTCCATAACTCCTACAAATCAAATTATAAATGGCCCTATTCATAGACTTGTTACACCTTTGGGCAGCAATTTATCGCCAATTAGCAGTTGTGGAAGTGTGGAAGGACAACAAGTAAAAAATTTTGCTAAATTTTTTTAAAAAAAGAATTAAGAATTGAATTTTATTTAAAGTATGCCCGGCAGTTTTTCTTTGTATATGAGTACGGAAGATTCCTTATAGAGGAGAATTCCTCTTCTTTCAAGAACACAACTCCGTCCACATATCATTTATTCTTTCAGGGTATTGTTCCCATAACAAAGACACACTCCTTTCTCCATTCTTTCTTAAATCTTTTATTTTTCACAGGACTTTGATAAAGCCAGTAATAATAAAAATACAATTAGTTGCACTGATTCTCGTAGTTATTATGATGATGAAGAAGATGAGGATGAAAGTACTTTAATGTTATTAAATAAAGAACGTAGAGGTGCTAGTGCCGATGATGGAGATGAATTAACTATAATGAGTTCAATTAGAGAAGATCTTTCTTTACGTGATAATTATCATTCAAATATTACAAGAAATCATCAACATTTAAATGGAAATAATCGAATAATTAGAGGAAGACATGGAAAACATAATAATTTTAATAATATTGGACATTCACCTAGTCCTCCTCTAAGAAATGTTTTTTCTATAAAATTATTTTTTTCTAATTTTTAATTTTAGTCAGCTCTAAGTCGAAGTGTTGGCAGTCGGGGAGCTTTAAGTCGTAGCCCTTCTGCTGCTGCCTCTCATAATCTTCAAATGGTTCGGGGTATGTTAGGCACTTTTAGAATGCCTGTTCCTGCTTTACAACAAATACTTGGATTATTTTCATTTAAAGAGGTGTTTTTTAAAAAAGATTATTTATTTATTTAAAATAATTATTCAAAAAAGATTGGAATACTTCGACGTGTTCACCCTCATTGGGATGAACTTGCTGGGCAATTATTAAATGTAGCACATTTTCGATTAATTCAAAGAGCCCAACATTTATTAACTGATTGTCAACGACGTGTTACTAGAGAGCCAAGAATGGCTCAACCAGTTAAATTACTCACTAGATTACATGTTCACGCATTAAATCCTGTTGATGGAATGCGTGCTTTTATGGATGAAGGTAATTAATCTACTATGTATATTCTGATATATAGGCTTCGAAGACTCGTCGGGAGTTTAAAGAGTTCTAAAAAACTTTTTAGTTTTACTATAATTTTTATTAAAATAAAATAAATATATAATTTCTTAAAAAGGTGTTTTATGTTTTCCCTATGGTGCTTTTCTTGACCAAGCATATTCTTTACTTTCTCGTATAGATTTAATGATTGAAAATAATTATTTTGATGAAGAAAAACAAGAAAAAGAATATAATGAAGTTTATTTTAATTAAAAATCGTTTTAAAATTAATTATTTATTTATAAAGGCAGATAATTTAATGGATAAATTGGCAGAAATTACAAAAAAAGCTGTTTTTCATTATAAACAATGGGTTGAACCTGAAGCTGAAAAAAGAATGAGTGAACTTTATAGAGTATCGGCACAACAACGTTTACAGAGAATTGACTCTTTTTTGGTTGAAAGTAGCGTTAGTAGAGTTGAAAGGGAAGCAGAAAAAGTAAAAAGATTTAAAAAGAGAATTATTTTTTTTAATTTTTTTAAAGAATCGAAATGAAATGAGTTGGGAAATGGAGCAATTAAAACAACAAAATACTCAATTAAAAAAAGAATCTAGAGATTTACGGCAATTATGTCAACGTTTAGACCAAAGAGTTGATGTTTTGGAAAGAAAATTTAAAACAATGGCTAGATTGTTACAATAAAAATGATGAAGAAAAGAAAAAAAAAGAAAAATATTTTTTAAAATGATTTTGCTCAAAAATAAATAAATATTCTCCCTGCTATTTTCTAAAATTTAAAATTCCTTTTTTAATTAATATATATTTTCCCTAATAATTTTGTTATTTTTTAAAAATAAATTGTAAAATATTTAATTATTTTTTAAAATTTATTTTTTTAATAAAAAAAAGTTTAGTAAAGACTTTTTGATTAAAATTGTTCTTATAAAATAAAAGAATTTTTTAAATAAATAAAGTTTTTAATTTAAAAAGGGTTAAATTAAAATGAAATAAAAACAATTTAAAAATTAAATACTAATCTAAATATTCTCTTTTTTTAAATCTAAACTTGTTGTGGCATATTTGTTGGTGGAGCTTTTGGATGAGGCATAAGCATTTGAACTAAATTTACATATGTTTGTTGTGCTGGTTGTAATTGCTCTTCTTTAAATAAAAGATAACTTTTATTTTTTATTTAAAATTAATTTAACCTTCTTTCCAATGCCTTCTAGCCACCATTGCTGCATGCCCTTGACATTTAAACTTTTTTCCTTGAGTACAGCCTCTTCTTGTATTAGTTCTAGTAATAGCAAAAAGACCTAAAGCCATTAGTAAAAAAGCAATTCCACATGCACCAAAAACTGCCCTTTAAATTTTTGTAAATTTAATTTTCAATACTTTTTGGGATTCTGAATAGAGAAATATTATCAGAGTACGGATGAAATAACCTTTAAGGGGTTTTAATTATAAAAAAATATTTTTTTAGAAAAACAAACCAAGCCCATAAAGGTATATGACTACGAGTTGTTATTATTTGATTATAATTATTTATTTGTTGTTTATTAATTAATAATTTATTACTATTATTATCTTCTACTAAATTATTTTTTTCTACTAATAAAATTCCAATATTTTCAATTAAATTAGATAAGATTCTGAATGGAGGTTTTGAACTTGTTAATAATTGAATATTTGTTTGATTAACTAATTGATTTATTTTATTAATTCCCAAACGTTGTTTAATTAAAGAACCAGAAGAAATAAAAATAATCTTTTTTTAAATAATTTTTAAATAATTCTAAAAAAATAATTACAGGTGGAATTTGTACAAAAAGTATAATAATATCTTCTCCACAATTACCCATTCCCCAACGTTCACGAAGAACATTTACAAAATTATTTCCATAATTATTAATCCATAAATTGATATTACTTAAATAAATAAATATTTTATTTTTATTTTAGAGATGCGCGAGAATGAAAATTTTCCAAAACTCGAGACCAAGACTCACTCTAAGACCAAAATTTTCATAACTTAAGATCCACAAAGTAATTATTTCCGCGGGAAATTTTTTAATCTCTTTAGGCTCCATGCTTAAGAAATTTTAGTCTTCAACACACTTCTCTAATATTTTTTTAAAACTTACTCTTCCCAATTTGACGGCAATTTAAATAGACTTTCATTATTTTCCTCTGAATCTTTTGTATTATTATTTTCCAAACATTGATTGGCACTTAAAAATAATAATTAAATACTAATTTCTTTTTTAAAATTAATTTACTTGTTAACATCATTATTTAAATTTAATTTTTTTAAAAATCCAAATCCAAAACGATGCCAACAATAATTATTTTCACTTTTTATTTCATCCAAATTAGAAAAAGAAGTTAAATCTTCTTTTTTACTACAAACACAATTTTTGCCATAAATGTTTATTAATTTATTTATTGTTTCTTCTAATACAAAAACTTTAAAAATAAAAAATATTTTTTTGTTAAAATTTCACAAAAAACAAAAAACCTTCACTCATCGAAATACTCGATTCTGGATCACAAAACCAATCAAAATTATTTAAAAATATTTTTTGTTCTTTTTGTTCTTCATCTTCTTCTTCAATTAATATTCCTTTATCTTTTAGAGCTTGTCCCCTTTGACATCCAAGTCTATCATTCAATAAGGGGAAATCACAAACAGAATTAAATGAAAATAATGATGAAATTGTAATTGATAAAAATAAAATAATTAAATAAATAAATTTAATTATTGAAAATATCATGAAGATTTTTTATTTAGTAAATAACTAAAAATATTTATATAAAAAAATAATATTTTAAAAATATGGTAGATTAAAGTTAATAATATAAATAAAAAAGAAGTTTAACATCTTCTATTATATTTTTTGCATTTTTTGGAAAAAATGCAAGATGTCTCAATTAATTTAATAAAAAGAGTTTTAAGACAAAATTATGTTCAGGAATTTGTTGGGTGGGAGGCGGATTTGAACTAGAAGGGATATATGTAAATTACAGCACATACAAACTGTTGTGCCACCATCTAACTATTTTACAGAAACAACAAAAATTTATTTAATTTTTATTTATTTTAATAAAATAAGAAAAAACTCATTCAATGGGATTAATCTATAGACCAAAATAGAAAAAAATAAAGATGGAAACATTGAGAATATTTAAATAATTGACAAATAAAAAAAAGAAAAATAATTTTTTCCCTAAATAATTAAAAATTAAAATATTAATTTATTTATTTTAATATTCAGGAAATCCATTTGAAAGAATAAATAACTGAAAATGAGCGTGCCTTGTGTACATTTTTATTTTTGTTTTATAATTGCTGTTATGGGAATGAATGACAGGAATGTGCCAAAGACAAAAGGGAAAATTAATGAGAGAAAAATGAAAAAAAAAGAAAATCTCGATAAGGCAAAAAATATATTTTATATTTTTTTGAGATAAAAAAGGGAAAAAAGATTGAAATCTGAGAGGATTTTTGTTAAAAAAAAAAAATTAGTAAATATTTTTTTGATGTTTTTATTTTTAATTATTTTTTGATGTTGTTTTAAATATATTTTAATACTTTTTAGAAAAAATATTTATATTTTAAATAATTTTTAGAAAGGAGTAAGTAAATGCTTCTTTCTTTCCTCTCCACGCTTTTTGCATTTTTTTCATCCGCCTAATTGGAAATAAAGTAATGAAGGAATAAAATGAGGAAATAAAAGTACAAAAAATATATTTGACAGAAAAAAAAGAAGCAAAAACTAAGCTTAATATTTAATAAATAAATATAAATTATTTAAGAAATAATCAATTAATTAATTGATGTATTTTTTTAATTAAACATATTTAATAATAATAATTTTCTTTAAATTATATTAAAATATAATTTTTAATGACAAAACGTTTTTGATATTAACAAACACCTGCCATTAAAAATAAAATATGTACACATTAAAAAGTTTTATTTTTAATAAAAATTGAAAAAGATTTTTTTAATTATTTAGATGGAGCAAAACCGACAAATCCAAACATTTTAATTCGAATTTCGATACTCGCCACCTTCACCCAACCCTCAAATATCCATCCACCTTCAAAAATGAGAGAGAGAAAAATAAGCAAAAAATTAAAGAGGATTGTTAAAAAAAGAAGAAAGGGATTCTTTTACGTAATTTTTAATGACGAAAGCGAAAATAAATGACTATTAAAAATAAATTTAAAATTATTTGTAAAAAAATTTTCTGCAAAAAAAGGAAATCTTAATTTACTTTTTTATAACCAAAATTACCTAATTATATAAAAATTTAGAAAACTCAAATTTTCTGTTTTAGTTAACAAATACCTACATATATTTTTTCCATTTCAATAAACAAATATTTATTTTTACAAAAATTTTTTTAAAAGAAAAATTATAAAAAATAATATTTATGGTCAGTTTACGCATTGAAATGAAATGAAAAAGGAAAGAAAAAAATTAACATTAAAAAATATAAAGTTTGTTTTTACACTAATTGAGAAAAGGAGAAAGGAAAAGAATGGGAAGATGTTTTTTAGTTAATTTAGAAAAAGAAAAAAATTTATTTAAAAAATTTTCAATTTATTTTCCAAAAGATTTATTATTAAATCCTTCAATTAATTTTCTACAACTATGGCAACATTGTAATTTAATTTTTGGTTGGTCACATCTAAATTAATTTATTTATTTAAAATATATCACAAAAAAACAACAAACGTTTGAAATAAACGAAGAATATCGCAAAAACGGCTTTGATCTTCACACAAACGTAAAGGCAATAAAGCTTTAATTAAAATTAAATAATTAATTAAAAATAATTCAAAATTACATTTTTGTTGTTTATCCTTTCCTTCTTCTCTTTTTTCTTCTTCTCCATCTCCCTCCTCTCCTTCTCCCTCATTTTTATTTATTCCACATTCAGGTAATTTTCTTTTAAACAAACAAGCCCTTATAGCTATTGGCCTTTTTGTTTGATTACAACTTTGCCCTGCAGGTTTTTTAGTTCCTCTCCAAACACAACGTAAAAGTCTCATTTGAACACCACCATCCCCGCATTGTTTACTACATTTACCCCAAACAGAAGGACGCCAATCAGCCGAACAATTTACTTTTTTTGAAATTAAAATTTAAATTTAATTAATATCTATCTATTTATCTACCAACCATTTTGACATTCTCTTTTTAATTTTGGACGAGTTTTTCTCGAACAAAGCATCGGATTAGCTTCTGTTTTATTTCCAAAAACACATTTTATCTAACAAAAAATATTTATTTTCTCCCTCTTTCCCCTCCCCAAAATTACTTCTCTTCTTTGTAATGCTGTCCATTGTTTAACACATCTAGAAGAATTACATTCACTCCATTTTCCAATTTCCCACCGAGCACATTTTGTATCAAAACATTCTTTAGTAATTAAAGGACGTATAGCCCCAAAACTTTCACAAATATTTAAATCCTCTAAATTTGCAGATTCATTTCCAAAAAATATTTTACAAAAAATTTGGCGAGTCTTTAATTTAAATTTAAATTAATTTTTAATTAACTAAATACTTGTATTCCTTCCAAACAATTTAAATGTTCACAATCCCCCCAATCAGAAACAACAAATTCAACACGAATTTGGCTTGGATCTTTAGTAGCTGAGGCTATTCTTTCATAAAAAGAATATTGGCCGTTATTATATAAAGAATTACGAATTCTCTTAATTTTAAAAAATAACTCTTAAATAATCTCTGTCAACAAACTTGAAGTAATTTTTTCTTTTTTGTTGCCTTCTTTTTATTATTTTTTGTTTTATTATTTTCATTTTCTTTGTCAGGTTTAAATTTAAGTGTTACATTCCCCAATTGTTTATTTTCATTATTATAACAAGCATAAATACCCGCATCGTGTTGACGTGAATTAAAAATTCTGAGAGCCCCATTTTGGGAGATTTTTAGACGAGCTTTTTTTGAAAGGAAAAAAATAATCTTTTTAAATATTTTTAAACTTACAACTTTGTAGAAGTGGGTGACCATTAACCGTCCAAATAATTTTCCTTTTATTCCCAATATTCTTTACCGGACATTTTACTTTTACAGAAGTACTTTAAATATAATTATTTTTTAATTTAATCTTCTTTTTACCCTTCATATAAATTAGCAATCCCCCCAATTTGTAAAGTTAATTTTCTTGGTTGATTATATTTATTTTTATTAACTTCCCCTTCTTCCCCTTCTATATTTTCTTCCTCTTCCTCCTCCTCTTCTTCTTCTTCATTTTCAATATCACCCAATGGTTGGTCTTTTGCTGATTTTTCTTTAATAAAAGGTTCAGAATAAATAAAAGGAATTAAATTATTTGGAGAAGAATTTAGTATATTTTCTTTATTTTCATCAATATCCAATGGAGGACAATCAACTAAATAAAAATAATTTTTTTAATTAATTTAATTATTTAATTACCTAAATTACTACAATTTTTAGTAATTATCGGTCTTTCACTATTTGTTGCTAAAATACATTCTTCTATTGCTTTCTCCTCTATTTTTCCAAAAGAATCTCTTTGTATACATGAAAGTGAACGTTTTTGTTCACCAAATCCACAATTTGTTGAACATTCACTCTTTAAATTATTTTTTAGAATTTTCTAAATTTCCTCAATTTTATTTTTACCCAATTTCCAACTTTCCATTCAGGTGCACAATCAACCATTCCACAAGGCTCTTCATCTCCGGGCCTTTCCCCAGGGCATTGTATATCCGGCAATAAAAGTGTTGTTTCCGGTCCTTTCCTTGCAATTAATTGAATACATCTTACTTGACGAGTTCTGAGTCCTCCCCCACAAGAATGTGAACAAACAGACCAATCAGAAATCTTTTTTTCAATTAAAAAAATATTCTTTTTTAAAAAAACAAACATCCCAATTAGGAGGGCAAGGTTGTTGATTACATTGACGAATTAATTCTTCTGGTCTATTTGTCTCGTTTTCACATTTAGAATAAGGAACTGTTCTTCCACTAGATAATTCAATACAAAGTAATGGTAATTTTTGGTAACCTTAAAGAGTAGAAAAAATAATTACCTATTTCGATAAAAAAATTTAAAGGTTACAAAGCTTCAGAAAAGAAAGCAACTACTTTTAAACTTCTAATAAAATTTATTCCCTATTTAGCTCCTTATTTTATTATATTTAAATCCGTAGAATATTTTTGATTGAAGTTATGTAAATAAATACTTCACTCCGAACTTTCTTGTCTCACCCTGTATTATTTTAACTAATCTCCACCCGCCCCCCCCCCATATTTAATGTTATAATTATTCGTTTTATTCTCCCCTTTCTTTAAAAATATTTTTTCTAAAAAACTTTATTTTACCCCCTAAACAAGATGCCGAACAAACTGTCCATCTGCCATGTTTCCATCGATAAACATTTGGTTTAGAAGCAGTTAAGTCCAATAAAGATGAGGGGGAGATTGAAGGTTTGCCGTTTTTGTGTGAAACAACAGGAGGACAAGGCTTAAGTTGGCAGTGACGAAATTGGATTGGGCGAGATTGTCCTGAATAAAATGTTTAAAATTTAATTGCTATAAAAACATTTAAAGTTTATTTATTTTTATTTCCACCAATCAAAAAATGTTGTTACTTTTCCTCAACAATTTTTGTTTATTTTTAACAACAATTATTTTCTTTACATTTTCAACTATTTCTTTTGCTACTTTGTGTTGTAGGGTATTTTCTATAATTTAATTTTTTTTAATTTTCCAAATATTCTTTTTTAGAAAAAGAGAAAGTTAAATAAACCGCCAACATCAAAACAAACAAGGGCTGATGTGAAAAATGAAAATACAAAATTCTTTAAAAGTAAAAAGCTCTTTAATTTAATTTCCTTTAATCTTTCTTTCTTTTAAAGAATGGCCTGAAGAACATGTAAATCCGGATAAAGTTGGGTATGATACACTTTCTGGTATAAACAAAGAAGAAGTATTTCCAATTCGAACAGAAAGGGATTATCAAAAACTCCCCCCAACAAAATCATTGGCACCCTCTAAATCCTCAATTTGGATTGCAACAAGAAGTTATTATGGGGATGAGGATGAAGAAAAAACAAAGAATAATAACCATTCTACTTATATTAAAAAAGAAGAATTACCAAAAACACGTTTAGGAAAGAAGAAAAAGAAAAAGAAGAAAACAAAACAAATCAAAAAGGAAGAAAAATTGGCAAAAATTAAGAAGAAAAAGAAAAAAGATAAAGATTAAATTGAGAATTAATCTCAAGGTGGAATTTAGCTAAATATTAATGTATTATTAAAAATTGTTTTGTTATTTTCTTTTAGTAGTTATAAAATTATTAAAGAAACGCCTATTTTTTAGGTTTTGTATTGACTTTCTGTTAAATTTTTAATAAATTAAAAAAAATATTTTTTAAATTTACCCTGACACTCATAATCAGTTAATTTAATCTGTTTAGCCATACACTCAACTTGTCTAGATCTAATACCAGGTCCACAACTTGTTGAACATTCACTCCACCCACCAACATAAAATCTTTAATATTTTTTCTTTTAATTTTTCAAATCTTTTCTACCTCGGTTTATTTCCATTTTTTTCATTTATTTCATTTTCTTCTTCTCTTTCTTCAGAATAACTTGTTATTCTTTGTTGTTCTTCAATTAATCTAAAAATTAAAATTCAGAGAGACATTAGATCCCAATTAATTTAAATCCCCCCTCTTTTTTACCCATTATTATTTGCATAATCCTTATTTATATTTTTTGGTTCTTTTATATAATTTTCACTATGACGATGTCTCCAATCATTTTGTGATAAAATTGGTAAAATAAAAATAAATAGTAAAATAAATAAATAATAATTAAACATTTTAATTAGTATGTAAACTTTAAAAATATAAAAATAAAAGTACTTGGAGAAGAATAAAAGATTTAAAAATAAATAAAAGATGAAGAAGAGTGTTTTATTTTAAAAAAAAAGAGATTGAGTGTTTTTGCCATTAATGGAAAAATTAAAAATATTTAGGATTTTTAAATTAATGAATTTTTAGAATAAATTAAAAGAATAACTGAAAAAAGAAAATGATTTAATTATTTTTTAAATTTAAAAAGTAAAATTAATAAAAGGAGGAAGATGACCAAGACTGGAGCTAAATTAAAAGATGAAAAATGAGGAAATGAATGAAAAATGAGAGAAAGGGAGAGAGTCAAAGAAGAGTTACATATTTTAATTATTTTGTTGCCAGGAGGAGAGAGAGGAATAAATTCTAAAATAAAATTTAAACTTCTGTTAGTTTAGTATATATTTTGAGACTATTTTGGACAAAATTTTTTTTGGAAAAGTAGCTTTTTTAATGAATTAAAAGTAAATAGAGAATGTAGTTAATTTTCTTTTTATTTAAAAAAAGTAAAAAATTGTAGAGAGAAAAAATCTTTTGACCAAAGGAAATGGTCAAATAAAAATTAATTCTTAAGGGAATATTTTTGTAAAGAAATATCCAAAAATCTCGAAATACAATTCATCAAAAACCCAGAAACTACAACCTTTTTTTGTTTACTTAAAAGTGCATCATTTTAAAAAGAAAACCACCAAAAAAAGATATTTTTTTTAATTTTAGATTGTACCACAATTTCTTATTTTTGTCCAAACTTGAAGAGCTTTTTTATATTTCTCATTTTTACATTTGAAAATATTAGTTGAGGAAATATTTTATTTGGAAATGTTATATTTAAATAGTTAAAATTTGAATTGAACTGAATACTCAAAATATAAAATTAATCTTAAAAATTTAGTTCCTTACAATAATAAAGAGTGACCATAAAATGTTCTCATTCAGGGCTAATAAAGAGATAAAAAAACAAAAATAGAAAATATACTCTAAACTTTCACTGGTTTATAACTTAAATAATTTCAAGACCCCCCCCCCCCAACCTACCTATTATTTATTTGTTCATTTTCCAATTCCCCGCATGGAATTCCCGTCCAACAAGGCTGGCTTTTTGGTGGTTTTTGTTGTTTTCCATTCAATAAGCAATGCCAATCAGGTAATTTCCTTCCTTCAGCTCTACATTCAACAGGTCTACTTCGAATACCTCTACCACAAATTGCTTTACTACACTGACCCCAATCACCAATTGCCCATTCCGGACAAGCACCAATATTACATTGACGTATTTCTACCTGAAAAGATTTTTAGTTAAAATTTATTTTTAGACAAGTCTTTAAAATATTTTTCATATTGCAAAGCAAATGATAAAATTTTTTTAGTTATCTGGACTTTGGGAAGCGCTGGAAGGATTGTTTAAGCCTATTCTTATTCATTTAGATAGAGATGTTTTAAAAGAATATTCAATAAATTTTTTCCTGTATTTATTGGAATGATGAAGCAATGAAGATTTTTAAATGTCCTTAAATAATTAAAATCCTTATTTTGAAAATTTTGATGTAAAAGGGTTTAAAATTTTTAAATTTCTTTTCCAAAATTGTTTTTTTAAAAACGTTAAGTAAATATTTAAAACTAATTATCTCGAAATTTTTAGTCGAATATGAAAATTTTGGGACTGCCTATTATTAATTAACAGAGTATTTTACATCTCTCTTCTAAGAGAGAAAAAAAGAAAAAAAAGAGTAACGGAAAGAGAAAGAAAGTAGAAAATAATATTACAAAAAATTACTTAATTTAAGAGAAGAAATACACCTTGTTTAATTTATTTGTATTTATTTTAAATATTTAATTATTATTTTTAATGTTAAACTATCCCTGGTCCCTTTGTATTCGGACGAAGAAATCTTTCGCCTTTTACTAAAGATTTCCGTGCAGGGGGACGCTTATGGGTTTACCCTAATTTTTGGAAGTGATTCTTTTTTGAATCACGTAAATTCTCTTTAAATAATTAATTACCGGTCTTTTTGAATGCCAGCAATGTTGATCATTTAAATGTTTTTGTTGTTGACCTTTATCATCTACTTCAGCACAATAAACATTTCTTTTTTGTTCTCCTAATCCACAACTAACAGAACAATCACTCCAATTGGTTGTTTGCCATCTTTAAATTTTTAAATAAAATTTAATTTTCAAAACTTACTCTTTTAAAAATAAATAAAAACAATTAACTTCAATAAAAATAATTATTAATAATTTAAATATTAAAAACATTTTTTTATTTTAGAAAAACTTTTCTTGAAAAAAAGAAAATAAAAAAAGAAAGAAAGTATTTAGTACTTTTTGGCAAATTTAAAAATGGATGAGATGATGATTATCCTCTGGGGGAATTTAAATGTAAAATACAAAAAAAAAATAAAAAAAATAAAAAAAGAAAATATAAAAAATATAAGTATGAAAATTAATAAGAAGTTGGGAAATTGAAAATCAAAAAAAAATTATTTTTGATCTAAAAAGATTTTGATCTAGTAAATATGTATATTTTTATTATTAAATAGAAAAAAATTAAAAATAATAAATTCTCTCAAAACAATTTTTGTGAGAGAAATGTTAAACTGAAAAATTGCTACAAAAACACAAACTTTACAAAAATAATTTAATAAAAAAAAATTTTTTTTTCATTTTAAATAATAACCAAAAAACTTACTTTGATATACAAATAATTGTTGGACATATTTTTATTTTAGGTCTAGGCCTTTTCTGTTTTTTACACATTCTGTCAGGTACAATTCTTTGATTTAAATTATTTACACAAACAGAAACTGAGACACTTATACCTTTTTTTAAAAATAAATAAATATTTATTTATTTCTTCTCAATAAAAATACCTTTATTTCCACATTTTCCTTTACATTTACTAAAATATCCTCCTCCTCTTCCTTCCCTTTCCTTCCATTTAAATAAATTATTAAAACAACTACTTCCATTCCCCCCACAAACTCCACATTGATCTTCTTTTGTTAAACTTCCAATAATTTTATCACACCCAAAAGGTTGGCAATAACCTTGAAAACAAACACTTTTTGTAAAAGAAGGCAATTGACAGGGAAAACCATTTAGAAGAAAATTATTGTGAAAGGAGTGCTTAAAAAGCTAATTTTGAAAATTAATTTTTAAAGAAAATTTTTTTTTAAAAACTTGGGTTAAATTTGTTGAGCTTATTTTACATGTTTTTGGTAAAGAAGAGGAAGAAAAACAATTCTCATTTAAGGAACATAAACGATATCTTGATGGAGAACCGCCAGAACAATGATTGTCTAAACATCTTCGAAGTTGGTATTGAATATTGAAAGGCTGGTTATTATTACAGTTTTTCTAATTAAAAAAAGAATTTTAATTTTAAATTAAATAAGAGCGAGGTAAAAACTTAATCCCGGGGCAGTTATTACCACGTCTTTCTCTTCCTTACATTTACAAAACAAAAACAAAAAAAAACAAAACACAAAATTTATACAATTAAGCAATACAAACAAATATTTATTTCAAAAGAAATTGCTTTTTCGTTAATTAAAAAAATAAGTTAAAAATTTATTTTAAATTGCTCATTCCTTCCAAGGCCAAGAAGAGGAAGAAGTTGTTATTATTGAGGAAGACCAAGTATTTCCTAATATTTTTTTGATACAATTTTATTTAAAATTATTTTAAATTTAAATATACATACATTCAGAATTTGGGTTGGCGGTTCCTGGAAATCTTCAGATATCCAGAATCGCCCACCCTAATTTCAACCTATACATATTAGGTACTTATTAATATTGGTTAATTACCTCCTATAGGTGGTCGACGCCAACCATCCTCCTCGCTGCTTGAAGAATAATAATAATATTGTGGAGATGATTTTACAATTAAAATAAAAAGAAATAAAAAGGAAATTTTAATTATTAAATTAAACATTTTATTTAATTATAATTTAAAAATATAATTATTGTATATATTTTTGGTTATTTTTATATTAACAAATTAAGGAGGGTTAACAAAAAATTATTTATTTAAATATATCCAGTTTTTAATTTACAGACAATTTTTTATTAAATAAAAACTAGCTTAAATATATTAAACACAAAAATATAAAAAACCAAACAAAAAACATTATTAACTGATAAAAAACAGAATCAGACTAGAAAAAAATATTTATTAAAAAAATAATTATTTTCTCTTTTTTTCAATTTCCCCTAAGGATATTTTTAATTAAAAATAATTTTATTTATTTATTTATTTAAACAAACTTTAATTTGTGGGGGGCATTCACTCCATTCAGACCAACTACTCCAACCGAGACCTAAACTTGTTGACCAAGCTGTTGTTGATAACTAATTTTTGTTATTAAATATATTTTTATTTTAATTGTATATTACCCTCCCCCCTACCCACCTCTCCCCCCTCTTAAATAATTAACACAGTTCTTTAATTATTTTTTTACCTTTTTATTTTCACTCATTTTTACATTTTCAATATCAGAATTTGTTTTAACAAAAAATAAAATATTTAAATAAATTAATATTTTTGTCAAATAATTTAATATAAACGTCAAACAAAGATACATGCATTCAAAAATTTTTATTTATTAAAACTTTTTTTCCATTTCTGTTAATTTATTTTTAATTTTTAGAAAATAAAAAAAAAGAGAAATTAATAAAGATTATTACTCTCGAATTTAAAATGAATTTTTAAAATTATTTTTAAGAATATATACTTAAATATTAATAAAAAAATAAAAAAAATTTAAAGAAATATATACACACTAATACATATTCCTTTTTGGAATTTTTGTTTTTAGAAAATATAATATTTTTTGGAAGAAATATTTATTGTAGATGATAGTACTCTTGGGAATTAAAAAATGGATAAGTTAACTTTTTTTTGTTAAAATAAAAAAATATTTCTTTTCTTTTTTTATTTTTAGGTTTTTGTTTAATTTAAATTATCAAAAATTAATAAATAAATTGAAAGAGAAAATTAATTTCAAAAAATTAATAAGAAGAATTTAAAATATTTAGGTATTATTTAAAAAAACATTCATTCATTTTTCCAAAAAAAAAATATTGGAAAAATAAAATTAATTATTTAATGTTAGAAAATGAAAAAAAAACTTTTTTTAATTAAATTTATAACGAAAAATTTTCTTGGAAAAAAACATAGCAACAAACAAAAAAAGGAGGAATAAAATATATAAATTGAATTTGTGTTTTGAATGTAAACCTGGAATTTGAAGTTAAATATTGGAAAATAAAAAAATTTATTTTAAAAAATTCGAAAGAAAAGAACATTCCAAAATAAATATTTATTTATAGGAAAAACATTTTTGAAAAATAAAATCTTAAAAATAATTTTTGGAAAATAATTTGAAATTTAATAAGTTTTTATCTTGGATCAGACTCGTTAATTTATTTTTTATAAAAAAATAATTTTGCTGAGTAATTTAAACTTGATTAAAAAATCTGTCTTTTGAGACTAAATAATATTTTGAATAACAAACAGACATTTTTGTAAAGTTCTTCGAAATTCAAAAAAAAACAAAGAAAAATAATTCACAAAGTTTCTAAAAATAATTTTCTTTTTCTTTTCTTTAAAAAGCAACAAAAAATGAATATATTTATATAATAATTTAAAGAATAAAAAAGGAAATTAAATGTCCTATGGCCAAAAAAGGGAAAGAAAATAAAAATAAATGGCAAAGAAAAAGGTATTTGTCGACAGATTTTAAAGCAATAAATTTTGTAAAAAATGTTTGGAATTTTAAATATTTTTTAAAAATATTTAAAAGAATTTTTTTCAAATTCAAATTTTAAATACTACATTATTTTTTAAAATAAATTTATATAAATTATTTAAAAAAAATATTTATTACACAAATATTTTATTTGTAAATTAATTTGTATACTGGCTACAAAATGGTATAAGTGAAGAAAAGCTGTTTTATTGTTCATATTCAATATAAGAATACTCGGGTAATTACAAGGGGCCGAGGGGCTATACTTTAGCCCCCCCCCCTTGAAATGGGGAAAATTAAAAAAATTAGGAGGGAAATGATAAAAAAAGTGAATTTTTTCGCCTACAACCCCCAAAATGTTCGCCTGTGCGCTGAAAAAACGCCCCCGCTACGCCCCTGGGTAATCCGAATATTTAAAGATTACTTTAAATATTTCTTAAATTTTAAAAATAATTTTTTAAAAAATTCAAATTTTTATATTTAAAATAAATAATCAAAAAATAAAGATCGTTGAATGAAATTGAAAGAAAAAAATATTATGATAGTCCCAAATTTAAATTTATTTATTTTCAACTTCCTTTACTTCTTTTGTAATTGTTAATAATTTAATTACCCGTTCCAAATCAATTTTGTCACCAAAAGCCATTTTAGAAGAAATTAAATATAAGTTGGCTATTGAAGAGGATATTTTCTTTTCAGGAATTAATTTGGAAATTTCCTTTTTTGCATTACAAATAAACAATTTTTTCTGTTGAAATACTTTCTCTGGGTCATCAGTATAATCCTTTAAATTTAAAAAATAAATGTGTATAAAATAAACAATTTAAAATTTCTCTTTTATTTTTTAATTCCGTCATTAACTATGAATTAACACATCCTAATATATTTTTTTAATTTTATATCCCTCTAAAACTTTGAGGATTTTTAATTTAAATAATTATCATAACAAGAGACCAAAATAAAAACCACCCCAAAAATATTTACTTAATAAATTTATTTAAAATATCAAGTATTATATCTTTAAATTTACCTGCCACGGAAGAGATCCAATAATCCAATAAAGCATATTATGAATCAAAATTTCCAAATCCCCTCTAAACGAAGGCAAACAACCCCTATGTGCATCACAAGAAGTAAATAAAGGAGTCCCGTTATGAGCTACAAAAAAAAATATTTTTTTAATTAATTAACAATTTAAAAAACCTTGTTTTTTATTTTCTTTTTCAATAATTTCGTCAGGTAATTTCCTAGCAAGTCCAAAATCAATAAGTACAACACGAGAGAGATCAGAACCAGTTTTATTATCTAACATTAAATTTGAAGCTTTAACATCTCCATGAACGTAATTCTAAATTTTAAATTGAAAAATAAATAAAAATTAGAAGTGTTATGTATAAACCCTAAACACAGGGAAGAATGACTAAAGAATTTTTAGAAAATAAATTCAAAAATAATTACTAATTTAGAATAGAATATTAAAAATTAAATATTTTTCAATTTAAATTAATTTAAAATCAATTACTATTGAAAAATAAATCAGAATTTGTTTCCTTATTGCAAATTTTGGAATAGTAAACATTAAAAAAAATAAAAAAAACCTGATCATGTAAATAAGCCAAACTATACAAAATTGTTTTAGCAATTAACATCGTCTCATTAAAAGTAAAAACATTTCCAGGTTTTGATTCACGAATAGATTCAAGAGAAATTGCAAATTTTGGAATAACCAAAAAACGAATTTCTGTATTTTCATAAGTAAAAGAACCAGAACTAATATAGTGAGGAAGTCCAATAAATTTTAAACCTAAAACAAACAAATTTTTGTTTAAAAAAATAATTGAATTAAAAAATATTTATAAATTTAAGTTTCCTTATTTTGATCGACATATTAAAATATCAACAAGAACTATTATAATAAAATCCTTCTGAATTTTATTTTTTAAAATTACAAAAAATGATAACAAAAAGTAATATTTTTAATTCAACCGCAAAAACTTTAAAAAAACCTTTCAAACGTTTCCATTCTTCCAACATATCTACTTTCAATACTCTCATATAAACATGCATTTCAGTAAATAAAGGTCCATTCCCTTGTGGTTCCATTTTTACAGCAACAGACTTTTTTGTAGTTTTCTTGATTTTTTAAAATTTCAAAAAAAATTAAATAGCAAAAAAACCTCAATTCCTTCATAAATTCTTCCAAAACCTCCCTGTCCAATTTCTTTCCCAATAACAAATTGTTGCTTTAAAATATCAGAAAATTCTGTTCCTTTTTTAACGACAATTGCTTTTTTATGTAATTTTGGTACTTTACGAGCAGGCGGCATTTTTCTTTTACTTAAATGCTTTGAAAATAAATTTTTAAATTAAAAATAAATTTTATTTAAATAAATCATCAAAAAAAATTTTTTAATAACTTTCTCATTGTAAAGTTTATTACAAAACATTATCTATTTCGCGTTTCTTAAATTACATAATATGGTGCTAAGCCACAGTTAACGCCCTTAACCTTCTCAAAGATTAAATAAACACTTTACAATTCTTGAGACTCTTCTGTCCTTACACTATTTTACAGATAAAACAAAACCTAAACCTTTAGGCTTGCTCGTCAACAGAGTCTCGCTGACTGAATCTTCAAACATCGTTTTTGGTGGCATAACTTTTTATTTTTTGGTAATTTCCGGGAAATTCTTAGATAAAATTCAATTCTCTTTTTAATTTTATTCTTTTTACAAACTTTGGTAATAGTTTGGAATTCGCCCCCCCCCTTTTTTTCCTTTCTATTTTTTCGTAGTTTTTTCTCATTTTATGGCAAATTATATATCATTCGAAAGAGCTCTTCAAGCTGAATCGAATGACATTAAAATCAATGAAATCTGACTTAAGTGAACAAAGTTGTGACCGCTTATTTTATCCACTTGCATTGGCACAAAAAGTTTACCCAAAAAGGATTTAGCTTTATAATTTTGGTAAGAATGATCAGATCTAGCCAATCATTGTATCATGCGACCAGGCTCGAAGAGCTCTTTCGAATGATATATGATAAATTATGTATCAAACAAGAAAGCTCAAAATGGTCAGGGAAGCGTTGAAAAAAGGGGGGCGAATTCCAAACTATTACCCAAACTTTAAGATCTAATCCGATCATCTTTTTAAAAGATTCACCCGAATAATTATGGTAAATCACGATTGTCCACAGTTAACGTCTTGTAACTTTCTCAAAGATTAAATAAACACTTTAAAATTCTTTTTGAAAAAGAAAAGCACATCTAGAGCTTTGAGTTGATATAAAAATTATTTGGATCGAGTTATAAAATAAAAAAGTTAAAACCCAAAATGTTAACCTAGAAACTATATTTTTGAGACTCTATTGTCATATGGTTGTTTCTAGCCTAAACCTTTAGAAGCCTAAACCTTTAGGTTTTGTTAATTTTGAGTCCCACCTAACAACTTGACTTCTTTTTTACACTTTTTATTGTTTTGAGTTCCTTATTGTTGTTTACACAGGTAGTTTATGCATTTTGCTGTTCATAATCATCATTTATTTTTAGTTTAGTATTTATTCTTAGTACCCCCTATAAATATAAATTATAATCTTTTCTCCATTATTCGTTTTTCAATCTCTTAGTACAAACTATTATTTTATTTTTAGGTATTGACAATGCTAAAAGTGATCAGCATTATTTTAGATATTTTTTATTATTCTTTGCTCATCACTTGTTTCTATTTATTCTCATATTACATTTATTTTTAGTTTAATAGCAAAATCCTCTCAACTTTTTAAAAAAAATTTCCTTATTTACTCAATTTATTTTTGTACTTTCTTCATTTTTGCTCTGGCATATTTTGAAAAGGAAAGAATTTAACCTCCTGACCCCCTAAGGTGTGGAGTAGTACAATATATACATATGATAAAAAAACAGATGAGAACACTTTCCTGCAACAGAAGTTTGTTGTAAATAAAATCATTTTTAAAGTGTTGATTGAATTGGTTGGTATTTTTTTGTTATAAAAAAAGTGATAGAAAATTGATGAAAAGAAAAGAAGCATTTGGTCCAAAAATATTTAAAAGAAAATAAATATATTTTATTTGTTTTTGATTAACACTTTTTAATGGGATAAAAGTTGTCCTTTTAGATTTTACCGCCTATTCACAATTAATTTATTGCCTTTAGGTTATCGGCTTTTAATTGATATGAAAGTTTAGTAATCCAATTAAAAAATATTCGTGTAAAGAATTTATTTTCATGTTGTTGTCAAAAATATCCTGATATTGAAAATCATTTTATAATTCTTTAAAAATAATCTTTTCAAAAAGCTATTATTTTAAAACCCCTTAACATTTCTCCAAATTTCATTTATTTCATTAGAGAAATAAACACAAATTTTTATTTTCTTAAACATTAGAATTCTAAAAATGCTTGAATTTGACCCTAATCACGAAAAATGGCAATGTTGTTGCTGTAGAGTAACGGCAGGTTTACAAATTATGGGTATAGTTGAGGCAATTTGTGCCTCTGCTGTAATACCGTTTGCATTGAATCAAATGAATGAACATGCTCAATCCGGCAATGTTCGGAAAAAATATTCTTAAGCTTAACTTTTTGTTTTTTAGAATGGGAATTTTGTTGTTTTTTATGCTTCTCTTGCTTTCGTTACATTATTAATTGTAATTACTTCTCTTTTAATGATTATTGGTATACGGAAACGTAAAGAAAAACTACTTTATCCAACAATAATTGCCCGTGTACTTCTTGTAATTTTTGTAACGGTAATTAAAATTTAATAAGAATTTCCTTTTCTCTTATTAAAAGGTATTTGGCGTTAGTATAGGAGTTGTCCGTCATGAAAATGCTAGCGAGTTAGACGATATTAAGAGTTCATCAAAACGTGGAAAAACTAAAATTTCTGGCAGAAAAATTGCGAGTCAAGTAAAAAAAAATAAATTTTTAATCAAATATAATAAAATTTTTAGGAAGAAGCATCAACAACATTAAGATTGGGTATTTAATTAAATTAGTTAAATTTTTAAATATTTAAAGTTTTTTTAATGGTTTTGATGATGTTTGTAAGTATGGTAGTCTTCTATACAATCTTTCTAGTTGTGAGAGGTGTTAATTTCCTTAAAAATTACAATCGCCTTAAAAGACGAAGAAGCTCATTTACGGCAATTGCATATTTGGGTAAGTATTAAAAAGTATTAGAATAAAGAAATCGAATTGGGGCAAAAATACCAACAAAATTAATTTGTTTAGTAACAGTGTTCATATGGCAGGTCCATAATATATTGGGTCTCCTCTCTCTTAACTTAATTTTTTTAAATCCATTAAACCACAAATCAAGAGGACGAAATATCAAAAAAATTCGCAACTATCCATTACGTTGAAAATGAGGAAAAAATACCCCCCCCCCCATAATATAGACTACAATTCCACTCTAACAAATAAATTCATCTAAAAAAGACCTTTACGATTTGTTTAAAATCACCACATTTTCAGATCCTAATTTAATGGTTAAAAGGCCTTCACAAGCTAGTAGCTCAATTTTACATTAGTAATAGATAACAAGAAAAGAATTTAAATTAAAAATAAAAACAAAAAAAAACATTGTAAATTTTTCAAAAATTGTCGTAAAAACATTTTTATCTTCTTTTTTTTCATTGCTTTTGTGTACTTATATAGAGGACATTATTACCTCGAATAAAAGCATCTCCATATTTAGCTTTTAATTGACCACCATTATATTCTTCTGTTTGTTCTAATGCTATATTCATAAATCCATCTAAACAAGAAAGTATACCTTTAGAAGAAAAATAATTTTTTTTTCAAAATTTTTATTTTAATAATTTCAAAATACCTCTATAATCAACACCAGAATTTAATTTTACAACAACTGGCTTTCCAACAATTTTTTTGAGAAATTCACTCGGTGTTTGTCGTCTAGTAATATTCATTTAACTTTAGCTAAATTATAACAAACAAATTAATTTTTGAATAAAAATAAAAAAATATTTTAAAGACAAAATCCCAATTTCTAAAAATTAAGAAAAAAATCAAAACAAACTATTACAAACTGTATATATTTTTATGACTGACAAAAATAAAAGAAAGAAATCGAACATTTGAATGTAGAGCGTATAAGGTTTTTAGAAATAAAGTTTAAATATATTTCTGAAATTAAAAATATTTAAATAGTAGAAGACCAAACTATTGTCTTGTACTAATATTTACATTTAAATTCAATTTTTTAACACAAGGTCAGATCTCCGAGTAAATGGAATGAGAAAAAATAACACATAAAAGAATTTTGAATCCAAATTAAATTTTAATTTAAATCATTAATTATAAGATAGTTTTTATATATAATTAAAATAAACCAAGAAAATATTTAAATTTTTGTAAATATGATGGAGTGATAATGTCAAGAAGTGGAACAATTTTGTTTTGACAATTAAATTTTGTACATACCTTCTACATATCACCAAAATATATACCTCCCCCTCTCCTCACAATTTAATATGTGTTAGTCTTCATCACCTTGCCCACTATCCTCGGCATGTTCACTTTCTGGTACATCCGTTGTGTCTTTAAAATAATTATAAAAATATTTTTCTTTAGAATTAAAAAAAACCAGAAGCTCCATCATCGTAATAATCTTCTAAAAAAATTTAAAAAATATTTATTTTATATATTCACAAATTTTCTAACCATCCATATCAATAACGTCATTATTATTCGTTGCAGCTATTTTTGTAGGAACGACATAGTCTTCAATAGTTTCAGGGACAACAACCTTATCTTTGCGCGCTTCCTCTTTTGACTTGTCAACTTGCTTTCTAATTTTTTAAAATTGACAGAATGCCGAGAAAATATTTAAGCAAAAAATTTCAATTTTTACCTAATTATGTTCGCATATTCCTGATCACCTTCTTCTACAAAAGAAATAGACATTTAAAATAGCTATCATCTAAAAAAATACCTTTATATTTTCTGTAACTAACAGAAGCATCGACATTAGCTGGAGAAGAAGTGTTTGGCTCGTTCAACAAAGAAATGACTGAAAGAAGAACTGTACGAACAGTCTGTGTTGGATTCCAACGTTCACTTGATAACTAAAAATTTGTTTAAAAAATAATTTTTTTTCAAATTAAAAAACCTCTCCACTTTGTGGATCATCAACCGGCGGGTGAAGAATACTAACACAAAGTTCTCCGCTCTAAAAATAAATATTTAAAATATATCTCAATTTAAAAAGTACCGGGTAAACATTTGGATGGTAAACTGGTTGTATAAACCTCATCGAAGGAGGTGAATAAGGATAATTTGTTGGAAAAGTGAGAACCTTAACAAAAATAATGAAAGCATAAACAATTTTTATATACCGCCTTGAAGTAGCCACCCTGAAATTTTAAAAATTTAATAATTGTATATTAAATATTATCATTAGAATTGATCAAGTTTTGATCAAGACTAACTTAAGTTTAGTAAATATAAAACCTGATAAAGAGTTCCAGGTGGCCCAAAAATAGCAACGGTCCATTTAAATAAATTGTCTTCATCACAAACAACTTTAAAGCCTTCAATTGGTTGTGATTGCAATGATTTTAATTCCATTTGCAAAGCACGTATAGCCGCAGCATTTGTGTTTGAAGAAGAGGTCAAAGAATTGTTAGGCTAAAAGGAAAATTTTAAAAATTAAAAAAATTTTAACCATTATTTTGAAGTATTTATTTAAATCTCGTTGACCCGTCAAAGAATTAACCTGTTTATTTGATTAATAATGTAGTTCCAAAAAATACGCAAATGTTTATATAATGTAGAAGAGTAGAAAGACACAAAAATTAAGTGCTGCCAAAAATCAATTAGATGAGGTGGCTAAAAAATTCAAAAAATATTTAGTTAATTAAATATAAAATGAGAACAAATAAATTGTATATTTAATTTTAAAATTTTTAAACTAAAAATCATCATTCAATTTTAGTTAAAAATAGAAAAAATGCACGTGAACAAAAAGACAACTCGTGCCAGTGGCAAGAATCGTTAAATACATTATGCCAATAATTAAATAAATTTGTGCCAAAAATAAATTTTTTGAATAAAAGCTATCGTAAATTATCCAAAAAATGTTTGTTGTTAGTAATTCCGAGCTTACCGATCTTTTTAACTTTATTACTAAAATGTAATTTAATAGCTGTAATGTGTGCGAAAGTGACAAAGCCAATTTATTATCACACAGGACCTAAAATTATTTTTCTCCATTATCCTTCAAATACACGTTATTACCTTTATCCCTGCAAACACTGTTTTAACTCGTACCAAATTCGTCCACGTACTTACAAAGGAGAGTGCCTGAGGTGTCCGCGGGACTTCGGGATGAAATTTGGCAGACAGATAGATCATACCCTACTTTAGTTATGAAATTTTCACCATTTTAGCAAAATGGTACCGGGGACCGAGTTATAAGCCCCCAAGGTATGATCTACCTGTCTACCAATTTCATCCCGAAGTCCCGCGGACACCTCAGGCACTCTCCTTTGTTAGTACGACCAAAAATAGGGGGTACTAGGTACAAAATTTAACATTATTCCGATATACAAAACAAAAAAAAATAGATTTTTTGGTTATTTCTTAAGCACTTGGCCAAAAATTGGGGTAGTACAAGGTGCGAGTACAAGCAAAAAATAGGAGTACGAAGTACAAGTACGGACAATTTTGAAATTTCCAAGCACTGTTTAAGAAATGACTAAAAAAAGTGTCTTAAAATTAATTAATGTTTTCAAATCTTTTATCGAGAAAATATCAAAAGCTAAAAACTAGGTTAAAAATGAAGATTAATATAATTTCAAAAAGAAATTTTACATTTAAATTTTTTAAATCTAAAGTGAAAAAATGCTCGCAAAATTTAAAGAATATGTATTTCCAAAAAATAATTTTTTTTCAAGACATTCTTTTATTCTTCATTTAATTTTCTTGTTTCTCCAAATTATTTTCTTCAACTTTTTTTATTTCTTTATTTTTGTCTTTTTCCTCTTTTAATTCTTTATCCGATTTTTGAATAATTTCAACATTTATTTTTATTGAAATTGGGAATTTAAAGGATCCATTTCCATTAGAACGTAAATAAACATAAGTTAAAATTGAAGAATAACCACCATACAAAATTAATCCAAAAAGAAACAAATATGCCTTTTAAATAATTTAAAGTTTTTTTAATTTATAAAAATTAGTTTACCCCATCTCTTCCTGATGATATAAACTGTACAATAAATAATATAGTGAAGCAATATGAAATGATTATATCCTTTAAAAATTAATTAGTATATAAAATAATTAAAGTCTAAAGTTAAATAGAGATTATTCCATTCCTTAAAACCCTATTTCTGAATGTGATTTATTCAGATTCTTTTAAAAACTGAAATAATATAATTAATTAAAAAAAAACAAACAGAAAAGAAGAGAGTAGACAAATTAATTGGTTTTGGATTATTTTGACTTTCATGAACTGCGCAATCCTATATATAATTTGTGAATGGAAGGAAATTGTTTGTCACACGGCTTTTATAGTAAACTGATTTGGGGAATGAAGAAAAAGGGGCTTTTATAGTAAAATGATTTGGGGAGTGAGGAAATGAGGGCTTTTATAGTAAAATGATTTTGGGAGTCTTTTGAGAAAGTTGATGTAGACAAAATTGCCCCAAGGTTTTAGATGCAGTTTTTGATCCTCTTTCGAATAAGCTATAGCATATGGGGAGGGTCTCTAAAATCAAAGTTATACCGTTTTGAATATTTACAAATTTAAAATTACTTTTACAACCCATCTATTTTATCTTTCGAGAAAGTTGTTCAAACAAAATTGCCACAATCTTTTAGATACAGTTTTTGATGCTTTTTCGAATAAGCTATAGCTTATGAGGAGGGTCCTTAAACTCACTGAATTACATCACTGAGTTTTCGGTCACTCCTTAAGTGCATTTGTTTACTATAAAAGCAAATTAGTCATTCCATCCTCTCATCTCTACAAAAACAACGACAACCCCAAGGTTTTAGATGCAGTTTTAGATGCTTTTTCGAATATGCTATAGCATATGAGGAGGGTCCCTAAACTCTTCGAATTATAAAAAGTAAAATGTTTGTTAAAGAGAAATATGGAGACTAAAAGGGAATCATACAAGATTTCGTTATTTATAAATGAAGTTATTCCTTGAGATAAAAATATGGCTCACTGTGAATTCAAATCCTTGACGACTTAACTTTTGATTCTGAGTCAGCAATAAGTTAGTACAGGTTTGGTTGAGAGAATGTTCTGTCAATGGGCAACAGAATAGTTTAGGAGTGGGTTAGATAATGGCCAACAGAATAGTTTAGGAGTGGGTCTGATAATGGCCAAGAAAATAGTTTATGTTTGAGTTAGAGAAGCTTTTGTTAGAGAAAAGAAAAATCCGTCAATATTTTAGAAAAGCGTTCATGATTTGGCAGAGACGTGTTCAGACAATGGTCATGAGAATTGTACATGATTAGGTTAAGGGTTTTGGCAAGGTTTTGTTTATGTTTAGACTAGCGAAGGGGCTCGCCCGTAGGGCGAGCTCCTTCGCTAGTAATATAAAAGCCAGTGAATAAAACTGAAAATTGCAGGATGAAAAAAACAACCAACTGATATATTATGAACTTCAAAATATGGAAAATACATTGCAGAAAATAAAACAAGTGTTTGTAATAACTTTAAAATTAATTAAAAATCTTTAAAAATTTATTTTTAAAATACCCATTGTGTAGTTTTTAACATTCCAAAAGGATAATGACGAGAATATATTTCTTCGATTAAAGAAAAATTTGGAAATTTTGTTTTATAATTATTTAACCCAACTGCCCATAATTGTGATTTACGCATCTTTTTATAAAGATTAAAAATTAGCAACAAGTTGACAAGAATTGCAAAAGAAGCCAAAACCTGCAAAAATTGACATAAATATACAAAAAACCGAGTATTTATTGTTAGAATATATGGTTGTTGGTAGTTCTGGGTATTGGGCATTTGTTGGCTCCGGCTCCGACCTTTTTCAAACCCCTCTCCGGCTCATGAGTTTTCAAAATCTTAGCTCCGGCTCCAACGGAGCCTTACTTCGGAGCTAGCTCCCGGAGCCTTACTCAGCACAGGTTATCGGCTCTTAGATTTAGAACTAACGACCATACAAAAGATACTTTAATTTAAAAAATGTTTGAATAAAATAATTTAAAAAAACCAACCAAACAAATCGGATCGAGTAACAAATTTACAAATAATCGTTTTTTTCGATTAGCAATTGTATCTAATAAATAATCAGAATTCAAGTAAAAAGAATCTGTTTCAGTTAAATCAACATAACCCTCAAAGGTATAATTGAAATTTGCAAGTTTTGGGCCAAACCAACGATATTCAGCCAAACATTTTACCGAGGAAATTATACTTGCAATAATTAAAATTGGAATGGTTATTGCATAAAAACAAATATCCTAAAAATAAATTAATTGGGAGATTTTTAAGGCTTTAAAATTTTTCTAAAATTTACCATTAATGAAAAGAACGCAGCCATAAATGTATTATACTTGACAAAATGGTGAACAGTTAAAGAACAAAAAGCGAAAATAAATAAAATTATTTGGCTGAACGCATAGGTACTTTCCATGTGATAAGGTTCTTCATACAAAACTGTTGTCCAATATTTTGACCAACTAAGAGAGTAAGAAGCACAAAAACATGATCCAACAGCCAAAATAAACAACAAAATCTGTATTAGAAATATTTAAATATTTTTAATTAAATAATTACCAAATTTGTAATTTTAAGAACACGAAAAGGCCAAAATTTGTTGTAGACTTGAATATAATTTTTCTCCTTCTCGAGTTGTTCTCCAACCAATCTTTGTCATTATAAGACTCTTTATAAGACTCTTTATCTTCATTAATCTTTTTTTTATCTATATCAGATAAATTGTTAGTATTTAAATTCTTGGGATGGTTGGATAACATTGAAGAAAGTCTAAAATATTTTTTAAATTAAAAAAAGTTTTTAATAAAAAATATATGGATGTATGTATAAAACACATAAATGTACATATATTTACTACAATAAAAAATATTTCATCACATATAGCAAAGTTAAAGCAAACAAAAAAATCTTTGTCACAAGTATTAAATGCCCGTCAAAAAACTCCGAGTTAAGAATAAAGTGATAAGAAATTGGGCAGGAAAATATTTCAAATTTAAAACATTAAAGTATAAACAGAAAAATTATAAAATGTTGGATGTTTTAAAGAGAAATTCGTTTTAGAAATTAACTTATTTCTTTTTTTGCTATATTTTATAAGGAAATAAATTTTAATGTTAGTATTTGTTAAATTAATGTGAGTTAATGTTTTGGTAGTCATGCGCAATTTCTCATTATGCACTTTGAGAGATTTAAATTTAAAAATAATATGAGGGCAATAATGATTTGAAATATAAACAAAAAATTAGGGAAATAAAAAAATAATAAATTATTTATTAAACTAACATAAGAATTGAGAACTAATTTTCAATAAATGAATTAATAAATAAAATGATTGACGAGTCTTCTAATACAAAAATGTCAATTTAAAATTTCCTTCCTTAACTTAAATCCATTTAGTTGGCATTTTTGGCATATAAATAGAGATTGAATCTGATTGAATTCCACGACAAACAGACATTACGAAAGGATCGATTGGATGGAAAAGAACACGTGCATAAAAGGATGGATGGGCTCTCATAGAGTCTGAATGGAATTCTAATTTTGCATGACAAGTTTTTGTTTTGAGATTGTAAATTCTAAAATTCTTTCAAATTAATAAAAACATCTAAGCAAACTTTAATGGCTGGTCTAATTGAAAACGTCCTTTTTCAATTTGATAAATCTGCCTTTCATCTACACTAAAGAGATTGGGATCCAAATACGGGGAAGAAATCAAATGTTGAGTATTTGGTAAGGGTAATGCTGCCAAAAATCTAAAAATAAAAGCAATGAAAAAGAATTTTAATTATATGTATGTACGGGATAAAAATAAAAAGTAATATTAATTAACCTTTATACCTTTCTTGACTTAAGGAATGAACTCAATACAAGTTATATAAAATGATAAATTCGATAAACGCTTGTAATTATTTTTAAAGGCCTATCAAGTGTTCTCTACATTAAGAATGCAAAAGAATTTTTGTTAAAGTGGCTAAAATAAAATTCTACTAACCTTTGTCGAGTTTGTTCAAAACTTTGTTGCTTCAACTGATCTTTAATAATTGCTTCATGTTGTTTTTTAAGTGCCCTACAATGCTCCATTGATGTTGGAAAATAATTAGAAATTAAATGTCCATTCTTGAAACTTTCAGTAAATTTTTCAAAAGCATCAAAGAGATGTTGCGAATTTTTATCAAAAACTCCAGAAATTTCTCCAACTCTCCATTGAAAAAGAACAAATAAATATTGATGACCAGAATGAGAATCATTATGTCTAGCTTTAAATATTTTAAAATTAAATAAAAAATCATAAAATAATTACGATGTAAATCCATTCGAATTAAAATTAAATCTGGACCAACAAATTGAATTTTTTGCATTTTAAATTGAGTATAAAAATCCATTTCATAAAGAAATTGATTGATAGTTCCGTTAGTAGCATGTTGTTTATATAAAAACGTTAGAAAACGTTGACGAAATGCTAAAAATTGGAAACTGGATTGTAGGTGAATAATTACAAAGGAAAAATGGCGAAAATATAAATGGCCAAATCTTTCGCGAGAATAAATCGGATAAATCCACGACTAACAATTTATTAAATTTAGAAAACTAATAAAACATATAAATTTACCTGTAAAAACTCCATCAATTCTATCATCTCCAACACCCATCCTATTATCCCATAATTGATCATCATCCAAAACTGAAGGACCAATCTGCCTGAGAGGAATAAATAAACCAGAATGTTTATTAATGCCAAGAATGTGAATTGTTTGATGTTGAACAGAGAGAATTCCAAGGGTCCATTCCAATAAATAAACACCACTATGTACGTTGATTTCGTCAAAATCGAATTTATATTTCTCAACAAGTTGACCTTTCTATTAAGTATTTAATAAATAAAAAATATTTTTATATATTTAAATAGAATAAGAGATGAATAACAAGGAAATTTTTGAATTGTATAAAATTAAGATTTCTGACAACGTCCCTCTAAGGAATTATAAACCTAATAAAAATGAACGGTTAGGGAAAAACAATCGAATCTCATAAGTTAAAAGGAACCTAAAACTAGCAAAAGTGGAAAAATAAAAGACACAAATCAAAAATGAATAGCGATTAAGAAGGATGTAATAATTTTAAACTTTATAAAAATAATTAAAAACCTCCAAATCAATTGAATAAAACACAAAATGCATTAGATGAGAATCTGGTGGAAGCGATTCCTGATTCTAAATTAAAAAAATAATTCATATAAATATTTAAAAAATGAACCCTTAAAATTCCATTAAAAGTTGAACGATTTTCTGGAACAGGAAAAGATGATAAAACAATCAAAAAGCGGGAATCAGGCGTAATAAAAGCACATTCTCTTGAAATTATACCAAAGTAAAATGCTTCAGGAGAGCGCGGATTTCCAAGAGGATTGATTAATTGAACAACAATTTTTTTTCGAAAAATTGCCTAAAAAATTTTAATAAGAAGCAAAACATATAAAAAATATTTTTTTAATTTGTTAGATTATGCAGAGAAATGTAAAATTAAAAAATACCCAAAAAAGATTATTCCAAGTTTTATCAACCCCAAATTGCACTCCAGCATAAGGAAATATAAATATATCACGAAAATTTGGAGAAATTGCAATTAATTTACTTCCATCTGGTGAGAAGCGAAGAGGAAAGAATTGAGGTCGATCTACAGCATATTCATTCCTGGATAATGAAATACTTTGATAAAATTCACGAGACCCTTTAATAAAATTGCTTCCTAATAAATATTTTTATTTAAAATTTTTCTAAGAGAAAAAGTTAAACAAACCTTCCTTTCTTGTACCAAGTTCCCGAATGACAAGTAATTGAACAATATTTGTAATAGGAAAACGTTTTCTTCGACACCAATCAACGTCATAAGGCTCACGCATTATTGGGTAATTAAAAATAATATTTAATTGTAGAGAATAATATAAAGAATATCAAGTTAGCATTCTTCAAAGGAAAAACGTTTAATTAGAATAAAATTTTTTTAGAAAAATCGATAAAAATTTTTGTTGGTATTTAGAAATCAGAGAAAGAAACGGACAAAAGATAATTTGGCGAAATGTCGATAAAATAGATTTTGCTACAATTCATCCTTTTATTGAACATTTTTGTGAGAATTATTCAGCGTCCGGCTGACGCATTTTTAATGCCAGCTGGGTGAATGTTTTTATTTCTGAAGGTGTTTTATTTAGGTTTTCTTGTATCATCATGGTCGTGCGATTAATAGTTTATGTTTCTATTTTGCTTTACATAATAAAAAAAGATAACGATTTCAAAACCGCCATTCAATATACCTACCTATACTATTTCCACTGCAAAAAAATCAATTAACGCCGTGCCCGCATAAAATGTCGAATCCACAAAATGGCGCTAGGTTTAAAAACCCACAAAATGTCGAAAGTGGTAAAAATCCATAAAATGGCGCTAAGGCCAAAAACCCACAAAATGTCGAATCCATAAAATGGGAATCCATAAAATGGCGATAAGGCCAGATATCCACAAAATGTCACTAGAATTTTTATTTTTTGTTTTTATTTGTTTTGTTTGTTTGCTTTCATAGTTTTTTGACAATTAAAGGTTATTAATTGTTCCCAATCTTATATTTGTTATAATTTTTCCAAGCTGGATAATTTTAGTTGAATATCAGCTTAAATTCGCCGAGTACAGAAGTCAAGAAAACGGCTCTTTCCAATCGATGAATCGTCTGAATTTAATCAAGAACAGCAACAATTTTCAGATGACATTGCCGCATATCTTGCGTCAACGTATGTGGGTCTTACTCTAATTGAATTGCAGTTGGGATTAGAAGCTTTTCAAAGAGGGTCCAAGTACATTCAATACAAGAAGTTGATGAAAATAGTTATAATTTTTCAGGTTTTTTGTTTTGCTTTGTTATTTTTGTTGTTTTTGGCGATTTTTTATGTGTACTTATCCTGTTTTATCGATTCGGTGCTTTTATGAATAAAACTGTTTTATTTTTCCAGTTTAATTTAGTTTTTTTAAATTTTGCCTTTTTTCGACATTTTGTGGGTTTTTAAACTTAGCGCCATTTTGTGGATTCCCATTATATGCAATCGACATTTTATGGGGGAGCCAATTAACGCAATTTTATTATATTTATTCCTTTTATATTTCTTCAATTTACTTTTCAACCAATAAAAAATCTAATTTTAAGTTATATTCAGGAATCCAAATTTTTCTGTTTCAAGCTTAATTTGGTACTTAATTATTCTTCTATTTTTAGATTTCTCTTTTTAATTAAGCTACTGATTTCACATTTTATCACTTTAATAAAAACGTTGAGTGATTTTGACGCAAGTTTATGCGATATAGCCGACTGGCTACAAACGACGACTCGTTAGACGAGTATACGCCACTGATGCTCAGCGATCAACAAGGAGTAAGTGGGACATCACCTCAACATCATCATTTGAATACAGCTGATAACGCTCATTTGCTTCCAATTCTGTGTCCGTCAGTGCAGAGCAGTGTTGGCGGTGGAAGCAGCTTTGGGTCAAACCGGTCCGGATTCTTTAATATGTTACAGTGAGTTGATTTTGTAAATATATGAAACTGAAATTATAATTAGAGTTGCCGTTTTTGAGTTGGGCCGACGTTCGAGTCATTTTTTTCGGGCCTCATTTTTATCGAGCCGGACCGACCGAGTATTTTTATCGTTTGTATACATTTTTATGAATATTCCAATTTACTTTTCTTATCCTTTTTTCGATTTGATTTTTCATATCGTTTTATCCTCTCGACACTTTTCAATTGATCTGACATAAGAATCCGTTTTCAATTACATGGGTTTGTGCATTAAAAAATTAATTTATAAATTGGATTTATTTATTTTTTATAATTCTTATCCGTAGAAAACTTAAATATTGCCATAAATTTATTTGTAAAAAACAATATATTATCTCAATTGATTTTTAATTTTCTTATGCCACGTTTTGTTACAAACGAGCATTTGTGGGCGAAAGAAGTGCTCTATATATATTTTTCCCCCAAAAATACAATGGAATGCATGCTAATCGGTTTAACCACTTACCATTGCATTGTGTTTCATTGCGCCCTTAAACCCCCCCCCCCCCCATCAACAACAGAAACGATTGAATTATAAATAATACAATCAATTGTTTTGTTGTCCCTTCTCTCATAGACTTTTTATTGTATTTATGTTAATGCTTTTATATATATCTTTACTGTTAAATATGTTTAGAAATTGTAGAATTTATCGAGTAAATGAGCAACAATTTTCTCTTCGAAAGTAATAAATTTTTGGTATTTTTTAAGATTAGTTTTAGTTTCTTTTCTTTCATTTCTGGTTTAAAAATTAAATTTTTTGACCTAAAATAGCCATTCAATTAACTTTATATCTTCTAAAAAATTTTTTTCAGGTGCTTCAAAGGCCTTTTTCGCCGCAAACGTGTTCGGCACGCGCGCACAATTAGAATTGGCCATGGCCCTGTTTGTACAGGTGGTCATTCGTTTCCACCAAATGTCATCTGTAACAGAAAATATAATATATTTACTTTTGTTCCAATGGTTTTTATTTAAATTTATTTTCCATTTAATTATTATCTTTAAGGTTCTTTTTCAACAATTCAAATTTTTTCTCAATCTTTACTTTTTGCTCATGGCATGTAGTCAATTCTTTCCGCCTATCCAAATTGGATCACCAATTACTTACTGGGGACCTTTGGTATTTTAAATTTATTTATTTTATATATTTTATTTGTAGGGATTTGTTCTCCTTATTACCTTAATTCGTGAATTTACCGATGATATGGTTCGTTTAATTCGTGATAAAGAAGTGAACAGTGAAAAATATGAAAAGATTACTTCTACAGGGAAAATACTTGTGAAAAGCGCGTTAGTTTCAAGTTGTTTTTATTTTTTAAATTATGATTTTTAAGCGAGATCCAAGTGGGCGATTTGGTTGTTATTGAAAAGGATAGAAGAATTCCTGCGGATGTTGTATTGTTGCGGACAACTGAAAAATCTGGCGCTTGTTTTATTAGGACCGATCAGGTTTTTTTATAAAAACTATTTTGTAAAGCCAATTTTTTAAATTTTTAGTTGGATGGTGAAACTGATTGGAAACTTCGAGTAGCTGTTCCATACACTCAAAATTTGGTTGATGAACGTTTAATTTTGGATTTAAATTGTGAGGTTTATGCAGAGAAACCACAAAAGGACATTCATGCGTTTGTTGGAACATATAGGGTTTTTATTTTTAAATCATTTTTTCTTTTAATTTTTTAAAGATAAATGCTGAAGATTGTTCTCATGACGGTTCTTTATCTGTTGAGAATGTTCTGTGGGCAAATACTGTGTTGGCGAGTGGAACAGCTATCGGTTTAGTTGTTTATACAGGAAGGGAAACGCGTTCTGTTATGAATACAACATTACCAGATAGCAAAGTTGGATTAATTGATAGAGAGGTTTTGTTATTTTTTAAAGAGTATTTTTAAGTAAATTTAGGTGAACAATTTGACGAAAATTCTTTTCCTTTTTGTTGTTACACTTGCCTCTGTGATGGTAGTGATGAAGGGATTGGACACCTACTGGTATAGATATTTGATGCGTTTTGTTCTTCTGTTTTCCTATATTATTCCTATCTCACTTCGGGTTAATTTGGACATGGCGAAGCTTTTCTATACATGGCAGATTGGCAGAGACAAAAATATTCCTGAAACTGTTGTTCGGTCAAGCACTATCCCTGAAGAGTTGGGACGAATAGCTTTTCTTCTTTCTGATAAAACTGGAACTTTAACTCGAAATGAAATGAGATTTAAGAAGGTCTAAAAAAGTTTTTTTTTATTTTCTAAATATATTTTATTAGATTCATCTTGGAAGTACTTCTTTTGGGGGTGAAACGTTTTCTGACGTTAGAATGCACGTTGAGTCAGCTTATGGAGGAAAACTTGCTCGAAATTCATTTTCCGTTAAATTGCAGACCGCTGTTGAGGCAATTGCACTCTGCCATAATGTTACGCCAATTGATGAGAAAGGAAAGGCAACATTCTACCAAGCGGCTTCACCAGATGAGGTTTTAATCTACAATTGTTTTTTAATTGTCTAAATGTGTAATCTCAGGTTGCGTTGGTACAATGGACAGAACAGGTTGGGGTGAAGCTTGCTAAACGTGATCTAGCTTCAATGCACCTTGAATTGAGCGGAAATAGGATTAAATCCTTTCAAATTCTCCATCTTTTCCCCTTCACTTCTGAATCTAAAAGAATGGGCATTATTGTCCGAGATGAACACACTGATGAAGTTTCCCTCATAATGAAAGGTGCTGATACAGTTATGGCTCAAATGGTATGGTTATTTTATTTTTTTAGGTCATTTTATTATCCACCCCCCCCCCCCCCCCCCCCCCCCCCATATTTTTTTTTGATTCTGGTTGAGGGGTTTGGTCAAAAAATTAAGGAACACTACAAACTACAGTTTATCCATTCCATTTTGTTCCACCTATTTTTTAATAAATGTATAGATGCTTTATGAAATTCTATTATTTTTTCTTTCAATTCCTCTTCTCTTGATATTTTAAGGGATTGAACAATGTTGTCGAACTCATATTTTCTATTGATGAGATTATTTCCTATATGTGTAGACAGAATCAAACAGCCTTCTAAGAAATCTTGGTTTTAAAAAAAAAGTAAAATTTTTACCCAAAAACTTTGCATTTTTTTCTGATATATTTTGTATTAAAATGCCGTACTCCGCATTTTGTAGATTGTTGAAGGTTCCTCTATACTTATGTACAGCAAAACGGTTTTTAATTTTTGTTGTTGTTGTAACGCCTACGTATTTCCAATCCGTTATCGATATTTCATCTCTAACGAGATAGACCTAAAGTATGTTTTACGGATTTTAACAAAAAGTGTGGACAAAAAGTTTACCAAATGATCAAAATTCGTTATGAAACAGCAAAGTTAAAAATACCTTCCATTTAATTCTCCTATCCAACGGTGTTCATCTTCAGTTGAAACAATTTGAATAATATTATCTCGATGAAATCCTAAATCATGCTCATCTTCTTGTTCAAAATCAGCTATAGCTCTTGCCTTTCGTTCTCCAACTTCATTTCGTGTAGTAAAGAAAATTTCTCGTTCTTTAGTTGAATCAAACCCCAAAGAATAATCAGCCTGATATAAAAAGTTACAGCAAAGAAAATTGTAATAAAACCTGAGTGCAAATTTGTCGTTCACAATGTTCCTTTTCATTACATTCAGAGAAATAAGCACAAATTTGAATTATTGCATTACGCAAATCTGATAATAATTCTGGTTGGCGAATATTCTGAGGGTCATCTTCATTTCCTCTTTTCCATCTTGAAGCTCTTGCGTTTGCCGTTTTGTTTGTTGTTTTTTGTTTTTTTCTTCTTCTCGCTTCGTGCCCACGAGAGCACGTTTCCTTATTATACGAAGTAGCATTCATATTTTCTCTAAAAATTTTTAAATTTAAATTTCGAAATAAAGCAAAGAAAAAAAGAGAAACAAAAAAGACAAAATATACAGAAAGCAAAGAAAAAAATAGAAACAAAAAAGAGAAATACAGTAAGCAAAGAAATTCGCGTCGAAACAAAAAATAAAATGTTTCCGGAAAAGATTCCAGATTATTTCCGGAAAATATAATAAAAATAGAACTTTCCGGAAAATATATTTAATTTCGAGATAAACGAGAGATGCCGAATTTTTTCAGTTGGATGCCGAATTTTTTAAAATGTTTTTTGACCAAAATATTAATCAGACTTTGTTCTATAAAATCAACAGATAAAAAAATTTTTGGTCAGATTTTCCCCGAGATATGAATTTTTAAAAAAAACGACAAAACGCCTAAAAACAAAAAACTTTCCGGAAAATATAATAAAAATAAAACTTTCCGGAAAATATAATAAAAATAAAACTTTCCGGAAAATATACTAAAAATAAAACTTTCCGGAAAATATAATAAAAATAAAACTTTCCGGAAAATATACTAAAAATAAAACTTTCCGGAAAATATACTAAAAATAGGTTCAATACAACGATTGGTTAGATGAAGAATGTTCAAACATGGCAAGGGAAGGTTAGTTCTCTTAAGGTAATTAATTCTAAATTTAAATTATACAGGTCTTCGAACATTAGTTGTAGCAAAGAAGGTTCTTAGCAAAGAACAACTTGCCGATTTTGAACGTGAATACCATCGTGCCAAAATGACAGTTACTGATCGAATGGAGAATATGGCAGCAGTTGTACGACTTTTGGAAAATGATTTGCAATTACTTTGTTTAACAGGTGTCGAGGATAGGCTTCAAGTTTGTTTTTTATTTTTCAGAATTAGTAAAGTATTGCTACCGTAGAATAATTATCTTTATTATTAGTTTTTGTTTTGACTTATATGTTTATATCAATAGGACCAAGTAACCACTTCGCTTGAACTTCTTCGTAATGCTGGCATAAAAATTTGGATGTTGACCGGAGATAAAATGGAGACTGCCATTTGCATTGCTAAATCCTCTGGACTTTTTTCTAAAACAGATAGTGTTCATGTTTTTGGACATGTCCGCGATAGAACTGAAGCACATAATGAATTGAATGCTTTAAGAAAGTATGTGTACTTTGATATCCTTATTTTGCATTTTCTAACTTATTTTAAGGAAGAACGATGTTTCCCTCGTAATATCTGGCGCATCTTTAAATATTTGTCTTCAGTATTATGAGGCTGAAGTTGCTGAATTAGTTTGTTCATGTAAAGCAGTTGTCTCATGTCGATGTTCCCCTGAACAAAAAGCACAAATTGTCAATCTATTGAAAAAGTATAGGCACCCACTTCGTGTTGCAGCTATTGGCGATGGAGGTAATGATGTCTCAATGATACAAGCGGCACATGCAGGAATTGGAATTGACGCAAATGAAGGTAAAAAATATTCATAATTTCAATTATATGTATGTTAATGCAATTATTTTATAGGAAAACAAGCCTCCTTAGCCGCTGACTTTTCTATTACACAATTTTCACATATCTGTCGTTTGCTTTTGGTTCATGGGCGTTTTTGTTATAAACGTTCCTGTGCACTATCACAGTTTGTTATGCACCGAGGACTAATTATTTCAACGATGCAAGCAATATTTTCTTGTGTTTTTTATTTTGCATCTGTCTCACTCTATCAAGGCGTTCTTATGGTTGCGTAAGTTTTTTTTATTAAATATATCAAGTCTTCATTTCTATATACTTTAAGTTATTCTACTGCTTATACAATGCTTCCTGTTTTTTCACTTGTCGTTGACAGGGATGTAACGGCACAGAATGCATTAACTTATCCTGAACTTTATAAAGAATTAGGCAAAGGGCGTTCTCTTTCGTATAAAACTTTTTGCATTTGGGTTATGATAAGTATATATCAAGGTATTTTTTTAAAGAATTTTATTAATTCTTTAAGAAAATTTTTTTAAAGGTTCAATTATAATGTATGGGGCACTTTATGCATTCGATGAAGATTTTATCCATATTGTATCAATTAGTTTTTCGGCTCTTATTATAACTGAACTTGTGATGGTAGCAATGACTGTCCACACATGGCATTGGGCTATGTTAATGGCTCAGGTTTTTATTTAATATTTAGAAAATTATAATTTTAAAATTTTATTAGGCACTTTCTTTGAGTCTTTATGGGGCTTCTCTTGTAATTTTTGACCGATATTTTGACCGTCAGTTTGTGCTCTCGTCTGAATTTATTGTTAAAACAACAGCAATTACTTTAATTTCTTGTATGCCTTTATATGTTATTAAATTTTTGCGAAGACGTTTTTCACCTCCTTCCTATGCAAAAGTTAATTGACGAGGATTAAAAAGATTTGTTTTTTAACATAGAAGAGTGTTAAATACTGAATGACTGATAACTTCCTTTTTTTATATTTTCATTTTTAATTGACTAGATTATTCTTTGAAAGATGATTAATTTAAATTAATCATTTATTTGTAAAGACAATTGTCTCGGGTTTATCTTGTTTTGATTTTTTGTTTTTTAGTTTTATGAAATGAAAGTAATAAAATCAAAACATTCCTTCCTTTCGTAAAATTGTTTAATTTAATGATATCCTTATTTTATTTGTCATCTTTATACCATTATTTGATACATTTGACCGATATGTGCATGAGTGATATCTTTCCTAATACTCTAAAATCCCTTTAAAAATTACTGTTTATTATAACCGGTGCTGGGTATGGCTCCGGGGCCGGCTCCACTAAAAGATGCAGTTGGAATACCCTGCTCTTTTTATAATTAAATTTTTTTAATCTTCCAATGCACATACACTTATATTTTAATTTTTTCCAAAATATACATAAAAACTCTCAAAATATAATTTTATATAATTATGCGAGTAAAAACATTTTTTAATAAGGAATTATTTTCTATTTTGGTTTTGAACCATTTTTTAATTTTTTAAATTTTTTATTAATTTATTTTAATTGTTTTTAAGAAAAATGACTTTATTCTTCTCTCTTTGTTGTTTCTCAATATCTTTTACACCTTCAATGATGCTTTTCAGACGGTTGGTTGTCTCCGATCCATTGCGAATTATTCTTTTTGTTCTTGGGTTTGTTCTTAATTTTTCAAACATAGTGAGCAGCGAGAGTTTGGGGAAATCAGAATTGTAGTCAGATATTTGTTGAAATGCGCGTATTAGAATAATTTATTAAAGGAATAATTTTAGAGCATTTTTCTGGCTGCTTTCTCTTTTGTTTACTTCATTACTTTGGACAATTTCAAATAATTTGTGTGCAATTTTCATTTGTTCTATATTGCTTCAAGAAGTTGCCAGATCTGTTTATTATTTTTTACTTTACAAGGCACAGAGGTAAAATTTGAATTACTTTTTAAATTCTTTTCAAAATTTTAGTGGTCTAACTAAATTAGTTTCTGATGGAACAGACATTTCTGGCTTTCGTTTAATGTTTTCATCCAGGCATGTCCTTGCTATTGTTTGTGGACTTGGTATGGGTGTAATGGCTTCTTTGTTTTTATTGACAAATATTCTCGCTGATTATTCTGATGACGGAGTTGTTGGGTTGCCATCAGAGATTTATGGAAATGGGGTAAATTTGGAGGAAATTATGTTTAAAAATAGATAAAGTATTCTGGCTATGTTGATATTGATTTGATAAATCTCTAATTTTAATTTATCAGATCGCAGATTTGTCTTTGTATTATTTAGTTATGGGAAAATTTAGGACTTGACTTTGTATTGAATAATAAATTTAAAAAGCTAATATTTTTATTTTTCTCATTTTCAGAGCACAAAAATTGTAAAACTTCACGACAACGATGCTTATTTTCCAATTTATTATTCACTCTCTTGTTCCTTTTTAACTCTTTTCAACGTTCTTTGGACAATTAATTTATGGGATGGACTACATAAATATTTCCATAATTCAATTGATTCAACTATTTTGACAATTATTTTTATTTTAACATTTATTTTTCATGGAACTTGGTATGGGTGTAATGGCTTCTTTGTTTTTATTGACAAATATTCTCGCTGATTATTCTGATGACGGAGTTGTTGGGTTGCCATCAGAGATTTATGGAAATGGGGTAAATTTGGAGGAAATTATGTTTAAAAATAGATAAAGTATTCTGGCTATGTTGATATTGATTTGATAAATCTCTAATTTTAATTTATCAGATCGCAGATTTGTCTTTGTATTATTTAGTTATGGGAAAATTTAGGACTTGACTTTGTATTGAATAATAAATTTAAAAAGCTAATATTTTTATTTTTCTCATTTTCAGAGCACAAAAATTGTAAAACTTCACGACAACGATGCTTATTTTCCAATTTATTATTCACTCTCTTGTTCCTTTTTAACTCTTTTCAACGTTCTTTGGACAATTAATTTATGGGATGGACTACATAAATATTTCCATAATTCAATTGATTCAACTATTTTGACAATTATTTTTATTTTAACATTTATTTTTCATGGAACTAATTCTTTACTGGTAACACTAAAAAATTTAATTTAAAAATTAGTTTTATTTAGAGTGTCTGGTTACGAAGTTCACCAAATAAAATTTTGTTATCTCAATTGGCTTTACTTTTTGTTACTTCATTTTATTCTTCTTGTATTATAAAGAATTACAAATTAACAGTATTTCAGAGAAGAAATAATGCTGATCTCTAAATTATATTTTTTTTGACTATTTTGTTTAATTGTTTATTTAAAAGAATTGGAAATTTACATTTTATAAAAACATTAACAAAAATATAACAAAAATTATTTAAACTTTCTTTATCTTTAAAAAAAAATCAGAAAAGTTGTCCTCCACTATGATAAAGCTGAACAAGACGTCTAAGAACTGCCCTCTGATCAACCGATTCGAAAACATGGGGAGCGGAAAGTAAAACGCCTAAAGTACCACCCAAAGTTATACCAAAAAAGATTAATAAAAGAAGTCGGTCAATAACCATTGCAACATATCTCCAATCATCTCTATGCTGAAAATAAATAATTTTAAATACTCGTAGCCCCTCTTTGGTTATTCCCTAACTCTTGAAAAGTTGAATGAAAGTTTTGGATAAACATTAGGGATTTATTTCTGTTCCATACATATAAAGTATTAATTTAAAGATTTTATTTTACAGTTTTATGTTCCTCTTCTTTTCTTAAATGATCAGTAATATAATCAATTGCTTTAATTGCCCTTATAGCATCAGAACTTAAAGGAAAAGCTTCCGAAGATATTTCTCTTGTTTCTCTGTTGTTATTCCAATTTCCACTAATTTCTCTAGAAGACATTTCTATTTGGTCATTACTTTCTATACAATGTGGATGATGTCTTGAAGGCCCTGTTAAGGCAAAACGACCAATTCCTGGTAGAATTGCAGCTGCAGCTGAAGCCAATCCTCTAGCTGAGGAATTCCCGGTTATTCCATTATTTATTGAAATTGTATGTCCTGAACGTGCAAGTTTAGAACCATAACCAGCAGCATGCCGATAAACTATTGGATGTCTTCTTGGTCGGCGCATACAAAGTAATCGAGGAATAAATCTTAGAAAAAGTAATGAAGAGAAAAAATCAGAATTATTCTTTCCTTACTTGAGAAAAACAGAGCGAACCCATCCAGGCATTTGATGAGTTATTGGAGAACGAAAATAAATATTTATAATAATTACAGTAACCAATATAGTAATAACATTTAACACAAAAGTTAACTAAAAAATAAATAAATATAAATATTTTTAAATTAAATTTAAATTAATTACAAGTAAATATTTAGCCATTAAAGGAATTGTAGATGATGTTGGAGGTAATATTTTTGATACAAGAAGTAAGAATACAACAATAGAAAGAAGAACAGAAATCTTTTTTTAATTAAAAATTATTTTTTAACTAATTTCCTTTACAGTTAAAGTCATTTTCTCTCCAGAATCTGTTGGCAAAAAAAATACAGCCATTGATAGAAAGGCCATTAAAACTGTTGGAATTATTAAAACAACTGTATAAAAAAGAGCTTTTCGACGTAATCTAAGTTGATATTCAATTCTGGAACGTTGATTGACTAATGTAGCTGGGGCTCCTTTAAAATTTATTAGCTTTTCCAAAAATATTATATTTCCAAAAATATTAGTTGTTCCCCGACTGGGAGGGGGGAATGGGATCCATCAAATCTTTCGACTTTCGGGGACGGAGAACAATCCTATTTAAAAATAATTATTTATATACCAACAACATCCCATATTTTAGATTCTCCATATTCTAATAAATCTATACCCGCTGATTTATCAAAATCCATTTTAATTTCTTTTTCATTATACTTTTAAATAAATAAATATTTAATTGTTTCGTTTAATTTACCGTCCAAGAACCAAAAATTAAATGACAAACTTTAAATTGAAAAAAATATTTTTATTTCCTTTTTTATTTATTTTACTTTGTTCATCAAAAGGAAAATATTCAACATCTTTAAATAATTTAATTAAAAAAATATTTATTTATTAAATTACCAATAATACAAGAACTTTTATAAATAGCTGGGGGTACCCAAAGCATATCCCCATTATATTGAATAACAACATTTGACATATAAGAAACTTCATAATTACCGTCAGCATTATTAAAAAGGACAATATCTGGAAGCCAAACTTTATCTAAAGAAACACGCCTAAAATTAAAAAATAATTCTCTAAAATATTTTCCTTCTCTCTTACAAATCTTTAACTCCCCCATAATTTACTGGATTCCATTTCAATTGAAAATCCTTTTTTAAAAATTTATTTTTTTTAAATTAAATAATTAATTATAACTAACATGCCATTTTAAAGTTAACCAAACATTTGATTGCATTATCTTTTTAAATTTAGGTATTTAAATTTAAACTTAGTTATAATTACTTGATCTTTTTCATCAACATTAATTAAAAGTAAAAGTTGAAGCCCCATTTTAACAGTAAGTGGCTGGCTTGAATTTCTCATTGGCAAAATTAAAGAATTATAACCACGGAAAATATCAACCTTTTTTTAAAAAATATTTAAAATAAATTTAGTTAATCAATTAATAACTAGGGCTAGGATTTTTAGGTTTTTTAGATAGGTTTTTTCTAGATAGGCCTGATGCTGAAACGTTCAAACCCCTTTTTCGGAGTTTAGTGTCTATTTTGGCAGTTTTTAGTGCCTATATAGGCGCCTATTTCTGACATTTTAGTGCCAAAAATCCTAGCCTTATTAATAACCATTAATCTTTCTTCTTCATCACTTCCAGAAATTAAATAAAATTTAATTAAAAAATAAAAAAATAAATATTGAATATTTGGGGAGGAAAAATTAACATTAATTTTTGCTCAAAAATATTTTTTAATTAAAATAATAATAAATCAAAAAAAATATTTTTGTAATATTTTTCTTCAAATTTTTAAACTTTTCTAGCAAAAATAAGAAAAATAAATAATTCCTATATAACAGCTGTTAAATATTTAAAAAAGTTATTTTCGAGGAAAGAATTGAGCTGAAAATTAATGGAAAAAGGATGTTATGAAGAAAGAAAAATTTTTATTAGAAAAATAAAAATAAACATTAAATTTTTATTAAATTATTTTAAAAAATGTTGCCATTAAATATATATTTAAATTAAAAAAATATTTAATTTTCAAAATTTCATTTCTTCTTCAGCAGAACGTTTAAGTTGTGTAATAACTTGTGTTTGATTAACATTTTCAAAAATATTTGGAGCAGAACAGAGAATCCCTTTAAATAAATAATTAAATTAAAATAAAAAGAATCCTCAACCAATTGTCCCACCAACAGTTACTCCGAAGAAAATATAGAGAAGTAAACGGTCAATTACCTTAAATTAAATTTAAATTATAATTTTCCAAAAAAATTTTAATTTATTCTGAAAAGCTACGGAAATAAAATTTGGTATGTATCAGATAAAAGAGATTAAGGATATTTGGTGTTATCATTCAGAGTCGAAAATAATGAGGAGTAAGGAATAAATAAAATTTTGATTTTCCAAAAACTTTAAGAATAATTTTTTCGAAATATTATTTCTTTCTGATTTATATATTTCTGATTTAAAATTTATTTAAATATCCCCTCCATACCATAGCAACAAATCTCCACTCTTCACGTATTTTCTTATTAATATTTTCTCTTCGTAAATGTTCAGTAATACAATCAACGGCATCCATTGCTTTCAAAACTTGTTCATTTAAAAGTTCACTATCCTCAGTCCCCAATTCTCGATGGGAGGGGAAAGGGGCGGGAGTGACCTTTTTTTAAATTAAATTGAATATTTATCTAAATAAAATACCACAGGTTGGGACATTCTCCTTTTACGTAATCTTTGTTTTTGTTTTTCTTGTTTTTGTAAATAAATTAAAGGTTCTATAAATTCTGAACAATTTGGATGGTGAAAATACTTTTAATTTAAATATTTTTTAATTAAAAAGATATTTATTACTTTTTTAGTTTTATTCATTTCAATAAACTTCCCAGGCTTAAAATTTTGTTTTGTTTGTGTTGTTGAAGAATTTAAAGAAAATTTTTTTGAATTAAAATTTTTAACATTTTGTGGTCTATTCATCATTAAAAGAAGGGGTAATTTACAAATAAATATTGAATAAACCCAAGGGGGCATTTTGTGTGTTGTTGGCCCTCGGAAGTAAATATTAATAATTATTACAGTCACAATAATTGTTATTATATTTAAAACTTTAAAAAGAAAATTAGGGAAAAATAATTAAAATTAAAAACCAAAAATCATTAATAAATATTTAGCCATTAAAGGTATAGTGTCAGATGTTGGAGGTAATATTTTTGAAACAAGAAGTAAAAATACAACTAAAGCAAGTAAAATACTTATAGCTAAAGTTATTTTTTCGTTGGCTTCAGCAGGTAAGTAGAAAACAAGCATTGAAAGAAAAGCCATTAAAACGGTTGGAATAATTAGAATTACGGTGTAGAAGAGGGTTTTTCTTTAAATTTTAATTTTTAATTTTCAAAATTTTAATAATGTAGATGTCTAGTTGATGTCCTCCTATATGGCTGCAAAAGCAAACAGGTAGAAGACGGATATTTACCAACAATTAATTTTGACAAAATTGGAAAAAATAAAATATGACTTAGTTAGAACTTTAAAGTTTATCTATACAGGACGGATTGTTGGACTCAAATAAAGTGCCCCATAATTTAATTATCATTTTTTTACTTTAATTTAATTACTTTAATTTAAATTAAAAATACCTTCTAATTTTTATTTGATAAGATATTTTACTTTTTTGATGAATTAATTGTCCAGGTACTTCCATTAAATCCCAAATAGCACTTTCAGAATAATCATTTAATTCTACTTGCCTTTTATTCCCCAAATAACTAATTATTACCTTTTTTTAAAAATTAAATTAATTTTAAAATTAAATTAATTAAACTTCATTTTTATTAAAAGTCCAAGATCCAAATATCATTGCACAAGTTTGCTCATCAAAAGGAAAAAACTTTTTTTTAAAAAATAAATTTATTTAAAAAGTATATATTTAAATACTTCAACATCAATTATACAAGAACTTTTGTAAATTGCTGGAGGGACCTTTTGAAAGTAAAAAAGAGAAAATTATTGTGATTATTACAAAAAATATATAAATTTTGTAAAACAATCCCCCCCCTCCTCCTCCGGAGAGACTAGAGTGGGACTATTTTAATTTTTAATTAAAAATACCCAAAGCATTTCTCCATTACTTTCTATTACCTTTTAATTAAAATTATTTTCTTTTAATTTTATTTAAAATCTTCTTACAACATTTGAGTAGAAAGCTGTTAAAAGAAAAATAAATTATTATTTAAATTAATAATTATTTTTGTGTTAAATTAAGAGAAGAAAATTTTTTAAAAATCTTTAATGACTTTTTGATAATTTAAAAGTAAATATTATTCCAAAAAGAACTACATACATATTCAAATTTAAAAACCAAAAAAAACTTACAAACTTCATAATTACCATCAGCATTATTAAAACTAACAAAATACAAATATTTAAATTTAAATAAATATAAAAATCAACAACTAACAGAACAATATCTGGTAACCAAACTTTTTCTGGAGGAACACGAATTGTTCGAATATTTTCATAATCAGAAGGATTCCTTTTTTGATTAATTAATTCCTTTTAAATTAAATAACCATTTCATTTGATAATCAATCCATTTCATTGTTGGCCAAACATTTGTTTGCATTATTTGATTTTTCTCGTCAACATTAATTAACAAAATTAAAGCCAAAGAAAAACGAATTTCTAAGGGAGAATTACTTAAATTGGCAACAGGCCTAATTAAATGATTGTAACCACGAAATAAATCTTTAATTAAACGTTCTTCTGCTAGTGATGAAAAAACAAATTTTGTTTGGAGAAAAACTTTAAAAAAATAAAAATAAATTTTAAAAAATACAATAATTATGTAGAGAGAAATAATTAAGGGGTTGTTGGCTATCGGTAATGAAACCAAAAATTTTGATATTTCTTTACAAAAATTAACCGATTTTATGAAATTTATAAACTGAAAATTTCTGAAAATGAGTGTGCTTTCTTAAAAATCCTTCCAAAATAAAAACTGATGAAAACTAGGAATACCGGTTAATAACTGGTCGCCAATAATCATAAAAATAATGAGAAATTAAATGACAAAATAAATAAATATTTATGAATTTATTAAAAAAATTATTTTTTTCATGCCAAGAGGTTTATAAAAAATAAAAAGAAAAAATATAATTAATTTAAATCATCTAAAATTTCAATTCTATTTTTAGCAATTAATTGTTTAATAACTTTTTGTTGATCAACTTGTTCAAAAATATGTGGAACAGTTAATATAATAGCTATAGCCCCTCCTAAAGTAATTCCAAAAAATAAAAGAGAAAGTAAACGGTCAATAACCATCGAAATAAAACGCCATTCATCACGAACCTTTTTTTTAAATCAAAAAATAATTATTTAATTTAATTAAAAAAAACTTTTTTATCATCCATTTCTGCTCGAATATGTTCAGAAATAAATTGGACACCAGAAACTCCTTTAGCCATTAAATTACTTAATTCTTCTTGTTTTTCAATTAAATTTTGAGAAAATTTATTTAAAAATAAATATTTAGAAGAATTATTAAATATTCCTTTTTGTAATTTTCTTAATTGTGGAAGTGGAGAACCGGGAGAACAATCAAAATATCTTTAAAAAATTAAATTAAAAATATAAAAGATTCAAGAAAAGAAAAATTTATTAAATTATTCCCACTTAAAAAATTTCCATCAAGGAAAACTGATCCTTTCGAGTATCTATTTTTCAATGAGTAGACAAACTTTTAGAGAATTATTGAAAAAAACATCGGGAGAAGGGGTGAGCGCATTAAATTTTGGCCTTCTGGTTGACTTTTGGCTTTCCAAAATTCTCAAAATTTCGCCTGTGGAGCTAAACTAAAATGAGGAAGCCCTATATCTGAATACCAATATTCTGCCATAGTGGAGCGACTCAGAAAAACCTTGACTCCAGATCTGGAGCCCAGATTTTATTACCTTCTCTCCTTTTGACTTTGTGTTGTTAAAAAACGTTTTCTTCTAGCAATTTGCTTCTTTTTTAATTTTGTATTATTATTTAAAGATAAATTTCTAGTAATATTAAATGGAAGAGTATTACTACTGTCAACTCCAATTTCTGTATTTTGTTGATCAACTTCTGCCAATCTTTTACCTCCCCTAACATTTAATGGACGGTGACGAATAGAAGAAATACCTAAATTTCTTCGAAGGGGTTGTGGAAGTGGCATACAAAGAAGTTTTGGTAAAAAATTTAAAAATAAAATTCGAACAGATTGAGGCATTTGGTGTGTTAATGCAGAACGAAAATGGACATTTAAAACACAAACTGTTGACATTATTGTTATTATATTCATTACTAGAAAATAATAATTAAGTAAATTTGGTTTTTAAAATTGTTTGATAGGAAATTTGAATTAAAAGGTAAATAAAAAACAAGCATTAAAAGAATTATACAGGCTTGAAAATTAAGCTAAGTTTTCTTCAGTCTAATTATAAAAACATTTGTAGGCGAATTAAATGATAAATTGCTTTTGTTGAAATTTTTAATTGGTATTTTAAATTAATTTAAAAAATATTAATTTTTTTTATTAAATATCAAATTTATTTCCAAACAAAACCTACCAAAAGTCATTAATAAATATTTAGCCATTAAAGGTATAGTGTCAGATGTTGGAGGTAATATTTTTGAAACAAGAAGTAAAAATACAACTAAAGCAAGTAAAATACTTATAGCTAAAGTTATTTTCTCTGAACATTCTGCAGGTAAATAAAAAACAAGCATCGAAAGAAAAGCCATTAAAACCGTTGGAATAATCAAAATAATTGTGTAAAACAAAGTTTTCCTTCTAATAACAATTCTAAATTCAACTCTACTTTTATCTAAAGACATTCTTCCAGGTACATCCATTATATCCCAAATGCCGGAAGGGGAATAATCCTCTAAATCAACAAAACGCTTATTTCCATACCATCTAAGTTGGACTTCTTTAGAGGAATATGTCCACGAACCAAATAATAACTTTAAAAATAGAGGGAATTAACTAAAATTTAAATTTTAGTTAAAATATTTAAAATTCCAAAATAATTATTAAAATTCCCTACCATACATGTTTGTTCATCAAAAGGGAAGTATTCAACATCTATTAATTTCCAAATTTATTTTAATTATTTAATAACCCCCCCCCCCGCCTACCTATTCTACAAGAACTTTTATAAATTGCTGGGGGTACCCAACTAACATTTCCTTGATAATCAACAACAACATTACTTTGATAACTAACTTCATAATTACCGTCAGCACTTAAATTTTGATTAAAAAATTTTAAAAAACAAATTAATTACTTATTAAATAAAACAATATCAGGTACCCAAACTCTGTCAACTGGGACTCTAATACTTTCAATATTGCTATATTCTTTTGGATTCCAACTAAAAAATTTAGAAAATATTTTTATTTCCTCTTAACCACCTAAATTGGCAATCATTCCATTTCATTGTTAACCAAGCATTTGACTGCATTACTTGATTTTTTTCATCAACATTAATTAACAAAATCATTGCCATACCAAAATCTACATAAATAATTGTTTGGTTATAACAAGGGGATGGACGTATTAAAGAATTATATCCTTTAAATATATTTATTGCTAAACGTTCTTCATCATCAATAAATATATTATTATTATTTGGTAAATCTAAAAAGAAAATATTTTAATTTAAATACTTTATAACCTGTATTAATTACACTCCCTCAAATAATTATTCACAACCCCCATCAAATACCCTAAAACAAGTTCAGATTTCAAACCTCGTATAATTACCTAATTACCCTCCTAATTACTCCCTCCAGCGGAATGTCGAAACAATAATTACCCGGGGTAGTTAATAAAAGTTTTATGTATGTGGAATTAAGAGGAGAAAGGGTTCTAGAGGAGAGAGTGTGATAATCTATAACAATTTAGCTACACGAATCCCGAAAAGAAAAATATTACGGAATCCAAATCAAACTATGGAAACCAAAGTTTTTAGAAAATTGTTTGGAATTAGCCGAATAAATTTAATTTAAACACCTTTAAAGGTAAAAAATAAATTCCTTACCTAAATTTTTCGATTTATTTATTATTGTTATATTTTTCTTCCTTTCAGGTAATATTTTAATTGCCAAAGAATTAATTTGTAATAAAATAAAAAATAAATTTATTTTTATCATTTTAAAAAGAAAAACTTTTTTTATAAATAAATAAAAATACAATTGAAAAAAATAAAAGAAAAAAGGGAAACAATGAAAAATGGCTAAAATAAAAATATATAGCAATTCAAAACAATTGGATTAAAGGCGCAAAAAAAAGAAAAAAACCTCTTGGCATTGAAAAGTAAAAAAGGAAAGAGAAAAAAGAGAAATTTAAATATTAAAGTTAGAATTAATTTATATAAATTAATTTTAAGTTTTTTTAATTAAAGAGAATAATTTTATTAATTTTTTAAAGAAAAATAATAATTTTTAATTAATTTTATATTAATATACTCCTTTTAGTAATGAATAAAGAGACAAGTCCAAATTTATTTTAATAAAATTAATTTTTAGAAATTCTTATTTAAATTATTCCAAAAAAATATTTTAATTTATAAATTAAAAAAATGTATTTCTTTTTACCTGACAATGTAATAAATAAAGTAAAAACTTCCAAAAATCTAGCCAAATAAAATATTCTAAACATTTTATTTTGTCGTTTATTTCATTTAAAAAAATAAAATTAAAAAAAATTAAAAAAAAGAGAATTTGTGACAATTTTTGACTGATGGATGTTTCTACTATTTATTTTTAACCGATAATAAAAAGATTAAAAGAAATTTAAAAGGAAAACATTTTTTGGAAAGAAATTTAAAATAGAAGGAATTAAATTTTGGGGGAAGGGGGGAGGGGGGGGGGGGAATTTTAAAGGGGAAAATAAAAGAATTTTTTTTGAAGTCTTTTTTAACCAAAAAAAATAAATTAGAAAATTGTCAAAAAAATAATAGTTTTGGCATTTTTATTTAGTTAGCTAATTCTTTTTTTATTTAAAAGAGGAGAAAAATTGATGAAAAAATACTAATAAGAAATTATTAAAAAAGGGGAATTTTAAACAAAAACAAATAATTATTTTTAAATTAAGTACAAAAAGATTTTAATGCTAATTAGTTAATTGGGGATGAGAAATTGACAGTAAAATTGGAGGTATTGAAGAAATTTGTTTATGATTTATTGCCCTCCCTTCCCCCAATAAATTCTTAAAAATTTATGTTAAATTTAAGGGATATATTTTTGGATCAAATTTTTGGAACAAAAATCAAAATCAGACTTTTTTTAAAATTATTTATCACAGAAATTAAATTAAAACAAAAATTAAAACAAACAATAATAATTTTAAACAATATCTTTTTAATCACTTTTTTTATTTTCCAATAACAAATATTTGTCTGTATTTGTAATTAAAATATACAAAATAATCCAAACAGAAATCCAAATCATTGCAAAAGGAAATAATGTTAACAAAATTAAAAAATTTCCGCTACTCATTCCCCAATCTACTTTTTGTTCTTCTTGTAATCTATATTCTTCCATTGATTCTGTTACGGCTGTTTGGTTAAGCAAAAATTTGTAATAAATTTCTCCAAGTTTACCATGCTTTAAATTAATTATTTTTGTGGAGATTAAGGAAGGAGAAAATAAAAAAACTTTAAATGTCGTAACATGCTCTTGATTAATACAATATCCTTGAGTATTTTGAAGACCATCTTTTAATCCCAACATTAATACATGACCACAAAAAATAGAAAAAATAAATATTTTAAGCATTATTCTGTTAAAAATCTAAAAAAATATTTTTAGGAAGACAATAAAATTAATTTAAATTTTTTCATTTTTAAAATTAAAAATCAAAATAATTTTCGTAAACCCAATTCTAAAAATTTTAAGAAACTTCTCTTTCATTGAGAATCTTTTGATCTTTAAAAATAATTTAGGTAAAAACTTTGTGCTTTTAAGACTACAATTTTTTAAATAACTAAAAATCAAATATATTTAAATTAGAAAATTAGTTTTATTACAAATAATTAAATATATTACAATTATATATTTTGATTTTAAGAAATACAATCAAAATAAACAAAAATAGTATACAATGCAAAAATAAATTGTCGACATTGTCACTAAATCAAATTAATTGTATAGGGACTAAACAACGATTAAAGTTATAATTTTTATGTATTTGTATGTGCTCTATATATAAAAAAGCAAAAGCAATGAAAAGAAAAGAGAATTTTAAAAAAAGTAGCAAATCTTCAAAAAAAACCCCTTTTTCTAAAAATTTCCCTTCTCTTTAAAATAGTAATAAAAAAATAAAGGGGAGAGAGAGACAAATCACAAAATATAATTTTGATGTTGCCCTCAAATAGGCAATAATTGTCGTTGTTTTTCTTTCTTTCTTAAAAACATCAAAATATAATTCAAGGCAACGGCATTAATTCGTCTACAGTATCGTGCTGCCGTTTCATTTTCCCACCTCCATTATTGTTATTTTTGTCAGCAATGCCCCCACCATTGTTTATGATTATATCCTGTTTTTGTTGTGCTTGCTGTTGCAAGAGCCGCTGATTACGACAACGACAAACAGAAATTACTTTATTGCCTTGTCCAATATATGCACGCACAGAGGATTCCATCACAAGTACCTAAAAAATAAATAAAATTCAAAAAAATTTTAATTAAAAAAAACCTTCAAATATTCCAAATATTTTGGTCCAGATTTGCTATTTTTTTGAAGTCGATCATGTTTCCAGCAAGGCTCAATCAATAATTGTTGCCGGACTTTATATAAATTTTGAATATTTTCTTCAGAAGTCATTAAAGTTAGTGAATGCTTTAAAAAATATTTTTTTATAAAAATTAAAAGCTTCTAACTCTCATTTCTTCCAATTCAAGTCGAAATCCTCCCTCATATACACTTTTTCGTAGTTGAATAATAACTGCACGTTCAATATCAAATTGGTCTAATTCTCGATGGTCTTCACTTGTTTGTAAAAGTGCACTAACTAAATGATTATTTTCTGCTTCAAATTCAATATGAACTGGACTTATATCCTAAAAATATTTTTTTAAGAAAAATATTTTCCTAAAAAACCTGAATAGCCCTCACAGCATGTACAACAGAAAGAGCTGTTCCACTCAAATAATAATTCATAAAAGTTGATTTCTCTGACGATGGAAAGTGAATTGTAGCATTTGTTTGGGTAGAAATAGCGCTAATCAAAACGCCCTCAGGCGAGCCAACCATCATACGACGTTGCGAGACAGGAATTTTTAAATAAGCAAAAAACAAAGGACGCTGAAATATTTGAGAAAATTTTTAAAAAATTTAAAAGAAAAACCTCTTTAAAAAGAAGTTTAGTCATTGCCTCGCATGCAGCTGCCAACATTTTGGAATCTTTTCGTGATGCACGAAATACAAGTGAAGGATTGTTCATCTTTTAAAAAAGTTAAAAGTAAAGGTTTTAATAATCAGAAATATTCTAATTAATTTTCAGCCTATTGTTGGTGATAATAACTAAAAGTTCTTAACTTGTATTTAAAAGAAAATAGTAAGGAACATTTAGAAAACTTTACACAAATCAAAATTTATATAAAAAATATTTAAAAATACCTCTGTATTATTCATAGAAGAAAAAGGATTTGGTGGATAAAGAAGTGAAAATTGGACACGCGAGAACTCTCGAAGGTCATCACATTTTTGCCATTGACGGATTAATTCAGCCAAATCCTTACATTCAATGTCACCTTTTAAATTCTTCAGAGGTGTAGCAATCGTTATTGGACAGAGAGCCTACAAAAAATATATTTACGAACTTATTATTAAAAACAAACTCGAATTCGGTTCATTGCAAGGTCGACATTGGACAATTCCCCAATAATTGTTACCTAAAATTAAAAATATTTTTAAATTATAATCTCGAAATACCTGATTGAATAACCCAATTTCTTCGGAAGATTCATCTTGTTGATTTGCAAATTGTAGCATACAATCAGTATCTTTAATAATATCAGATAACGAATCATTAACTGCCCAAGCTTCTCGTCCATTATGTAAACTACAAAAATCGCTGTTTTGAACTTCCATTGTAAGACGAACTTTGCTTGGAATATTTTGCTACAAAAAAAGTTATTTAAAAGTAATTTCTTAAAAAGAAATTTACTCGTGGAAGGCTACCAATTGGAGGTGAAGACAGATGTTGTTGTGCTGCCATATGATGACAACGAACATATTCTGCTCGTCTCTTTTGCTCAAAACAGTCAATATTACGTCGAACAAATTCATTATATAACTTTGAAAAAAGTATTTAAAAAATATTTAAAATTTAAATTTACTGAGGCAGATTCTTGACAAGAATGGAACATTGAGCCAAATTGGCTATGAACAGATGGTGGCGTAGCTGATGACGTTGAAGAACTGTGACGGCGATTTTGTTGGAATCTAGCTACAAATATTAAAGACGTAAAATTAATTAAAAGAATTTTATTTAAAAAAACCTTTAGACGTCGCTGACATTTAATATAATAAAATAGAATATTCACAATAGGAAAAGAAGAAAAGTGTTGCGTAAGGAAACCTCTTTTTTGATACAAATGGATCAATCTATAAACAAAGCAATGAGAAGCAATGAGAAAAGATTTTGTAGTTTATCTTAAAAATTGGATAAATAAATGTAAAAAAAATATTTTTTGATGAAAAAAGGTGTGCATAAATTGTTACAAAAAGTTTACATAATTAAGAAAAAAAATATTGAGAAATAATAATTTAATTTGAATTTCCAAAAAAAAATAATGGAAAAAAAATCAAATTTTTAATAGGTACAATTTCACACATAGAACAATTTCACATTGTGGGTAATTGAACAGTAAAGTTAATTGCATGTGAGCTGGAGACAAACCGAAATCTTGAGGTTTGCAGCAGGGGTGGGCGAGATTCACGAGATACGAGATTCTCAAAAAAATACGAGAACGAGATAAAACGAGATACGAGATCTCTCAAAAAATACGAGATTTCACGAGATACGAGACCACGAGATACGAGATATTAAGTATTTATTGTTTTTCAAAATTTTTCATACATAAAATTGTGAAGTCGAAGATATAGGGGTTTGAATGGATAATTATTACAGGTGGAGGTACTATGCGTTTATCGGCCCGCATGTCCGCAAATGTTTGTCCGCTAGTTTTCTCTTTTTCTTCTCCTTTCTTCCCCACTTCATACAGATTAAAAATGATCATCAACATACATTTTTTTCCTTCTTTTTCCTTTCTCATAAATATAATAAAATGGTCAGAGGCAAAAAACAAACAAAATTTTGTATTAATGGGCACGAAATAAAGTTAACCAGGTACTTATTTACTCCCTCCGTCACATTTTCAAAGATGTACGAAATGGTCAGTCAGGGAGAAGAATCTAGAACATAACGAGCTGTGTCGAGTGAAACCAAAATTAACAAAATCTGACTTGATTTGATCGAGATACAGACCCCTGAAAATTGAAAAACCATAGGAGCTGAGACGATTGAGTCGAATGACCATGGTTTGACAAGGAGTTATGACATGAAGTAGACCTATCGAAGTCGGCGACCTGTGGCATAACTTGTCAAATCTTGTTTTAACCGTTGATTTTGGTGTCATTTGACACAGCTTGTTGTATTCTAAAAATTCCTCCGACAGACTGACCGTTTCGCACGTTTTTAACAAATAGTTGACTGGGGGAGTGTGAACGATATTTTTCTGTCCATTTTTTGCACTTGACCATTTTTTTATATTTATGAGAAAGGAAAAATAAATGAGAAGAAAAAGAAAATGCCATGTTGATAAACATTTTTAATGGAGAAGAAAGGAGGAGAAGGAAAAGACAAAACTAGCGGACAAACATTTGCGGAAATGCGGGCCGATAAACGCATAGTACCCAGGTGGATTATGAAGGATATTGGGGATTTAGAGGATCAAGGGGATTTATTAAATATCGGGGATTACGGAGAATCATGGGATTTGGAAGGATCAAGGCTAGTTAAAGAAACAGATACCATGGGATTATTAGATTTGTCAACTGATTTAAGTGATATCGGATACCGGGAGATATTGACACCCGATAAGGAGTCAAAGTTTTTCTGAGCCACTCCATGATGAAGGTATAAAATATAAATATCTTCATAATATCCGCTTAGTCACTAGATAACCTATTAAATTCGCACAATCCATTAATATCTCTCGAACTTGATGGATTCCCATATATCCATCAGAATCCTCATATCTATTTAAATTCGCCTTAATCCCAGTAGATCGGCCGATATTCTTCTATCCCTTCAGGTCCACCGATATTTCCCACTTGAGGACTTTATCCCTTTTCCTTTTTCAGCGTCGCAGGCGAAAATTTTGTGAATTTTGGAAGGCCAACACGCCAGATCTCTTCCTTTTTCAGCGCCGCAGGCGAAAATTTTGTCAATTTTGGAAGGCCGTAGGCCAAAAATTCACCATTTCAGCGCCGCAGGCAAAAATTTTGGGAATTTTGGAAGGCCAATGGGCAAGATTTCTTCATTTTTTCCTAATTCTAGGATCTTAAAATAGTCCAAAATTTTTGACAGTTTTTTCTAAAATACATTGAAAATATCTCGTGTCTCGTGGCAAAATACGAGATACGAGACACGAGATACGAGACCTCTAAAAAACACGAGATTTCACGAGATACGAGACACGAGATACGAGACGAGAGCCACCCCTGGTTTGCAGGGAGGATCAGTAAAATCCCGCACCGATAGTTTAAAAAAAAATTAAAATTCGCTTCTTGGTACACTACAGTTCGGCGCGCACAATTGGGTGCCACCGATTGGGTGCCATTTTTCAGCGCAGCATGTTTCGGCGTTTATGGTAAAAATTCGAAAATGCAAATCAAATGATATCAAGATCAGCTTGATTTCGATGATTATGAACAAAGTTATGACTAACGGAATCTTAGCTGGAAAAACTTTTTGTGCTGCTACGGCACGATACGTTCAATCGTGCCGGCAGTGTTAGTATAAAAGCCCTCGTTAAAGTCAGTTTAGTTGGCCAGACAACGGTTAAGCTAGCCACTGCCTGCTCCGGGCTTGGGCAACCTAGTTTAATAGCAGTAGTTGCGTAGTTCTAGCTAGCCTCTGGCTGCTTCGGGCTCGGTCAACCTAGCTATGTCTACGTTAACTATTGCGCTACGTGGCCCCTTTGTGTTAAGTTGTATTCATTAGTCGACACTTGCAGACGGTGTTTCCTTAACCAAAGGGCTGAGTATAGTTAGCCACTGCCTGCTCCGGGCTTGGGCAACCTAGCTATTACCCGGCTAGGTTAGGCTAAACTAGCCACTGCCTGCTTCGGGCTTGGGCAACCTAGTTGAACCTAACCCGCTTCTTACGACCATTGCCACAATTGTTGCAATTGTTGTCTTAGTTGAGTAGGTCGCTAGCCACTGCCTGCTTCGGGCTTGGGCAACCTAGTCCTACGGAAGTGGTGGAGTACAAGGTTTGCCAGTTTACAACCGTGCACCTCCTCGCGGTGTACTCTGGGCATTGATTTAAATTTTTTAAATAAATGGCTAAGCACGGTACAAACGGGAAAAGATTTTTGATCTTAAGCCTTTTAAATCCCATCCTTTTTCTTCTCACACAAATCATTTTACGATAAAATAGTATCAATTGAAGATAAAACTTGAAGACTTTTGAGAATAAAAAGTAAAAAAGTGTTTAAATCAGGACTCCGATCCGTATTTATTTTGGAAGTGATTTTATTTTCTAAATGATTTTAATCTCGGTCTATCTTAACGAGGTAAAGCATCCTTTAAAAATATTGAATCCTTTTATAATAGAATTGTATGGATTTTTTGGACAATTTATCCAAAACCGCTATAAGTTTTAGTTAAATTAGAATTTAATTAATAATTTCTATTGTAATACTTTTTAAAGATTCTACTGGATCTTCTAGATTCTGCTGGACCTTATTTTTCTTTTTTATTTTTAAAATCCTTTCATTCGTTTCTCACTTTTAACTATTTTACTTTAAAAAAGCTAACAAAATTTGTAAATTATTTTTATTGTTTAATATCATCATCTTCAAAAAAATTGTTTCTTTTTTCTAGTTTATATCTGCTTTTCTTTTTCCAATTCTCGATTAGTTATAAGAAAAGAAAAAATGAATGGGGGGAGCGGCATTTCGATTTGAGAGAGGTTTAAAAATAAATGAATGAGTGCGGGAAATGGGGGGCTTATGTTTTATGTAGATTTATTTATTTATTCATTACTTTTCTAATATATATATATTTAGTTAGCCCCCCAATATATCCACTTGAAAATATAAAAGAAATTAGAAAAGATTTTAGTTAAAATATAATGGATATTGCCTATCCCTTTCTTTATTTACAATTGGATAATTTTTGTTTAATAATTAAATTGGGGGATTTTGTTTAGAAATAATTTCAATTGTTTGTTAAAATAATTGACTAAATTATTTTTCAAAGACAATTAAATCCTTGTATATCCAGTTATGATATCCGAATCAGAACTTTGGAGAAAAAATTAAGACTATGTAGACTATTTAGAACAGAAAATGTAGAACAGAAAGACTATGTAGAACAGAAAATATTTAAATATTTTTTTTCAAATTCTTTCAAACATCTTATGAGAGAATTTCAATGATTTTTGATATTTTTAGATAATTTTTAAAATTTCAATTTTTGGTTGAATTTTAATATTGACTATTTTTATATAAACTTTTTTTTGTTTAAGCAATGATTTATGTTCTATATTTATTTTATATTTAAGTGTGCTTTAACTCCCCGAGGAATTTTTTTGGAATTATTTTTTAACAAAAATATTTTAAAAATCAAAAAAAATTTTTTATTTAAAAATTAATTTTTATTGACTTTTTAATTAAAATAAATTTAAAAAAAATAAAATTTTCTTTTAATTTTTTCCTTCTATAAATTTCCTTCTATAAATATATATTTTCCTTCTATAAATATATTTTTCCTTCTATAAATATATATTTATTATATATTAATTCACCGCTTTTGCCCAGCAGCTAATAATCCTCCCTCATTCAATTTTATTATTAATCCATCCCGACAGACATAAAGAGGGCTAAATAAAAATAACTAAAATGAAAAAAGGAAATGTTTTTATATTTTTTTAAGAAATTAATTTTTTTTCTTAAAAAAATAAATATTTAAATAATTTTAAAAGAATATTTTTATTTCTTATCATTATCTAAATTTCTTAAATTTAATTCTTTTTAAGAAAATTTTCAATTTTTGATTTAATGGGTTGTTAGATAAATAATGAGCCCTTTTCGCATTTTACTTCTTTATTTATGTATAGGTATTCGAATTTTAGTTTAAATTATTTTACATTTACTAGAGTCGATAGTTCACGCTTTTTTCTACTATATAAAACCATTTAAAAAATTAATTTTGATTTTTGAAGTTTTTTAAAAAATTTTTAAAATTATGGCCTCAAAATCTGAAATTCGGACTGTTGTCTTGTATTGCTTCTAACGCGGTCTAAGTTCAACTCAAGCCAAAAAAGAAAATGCCGCCTTGAAGGGCACAAGTTGGGCATCTTTTGCAATAATTAAGCGATGTTACAAAAAATTCCGTGATGGAGATATGGGCCTAGATGCCAAAAACCCCAAATTTGGGCTAAATTTGGTGTTGTACGCTGAGAATTAACTCCTAAGGGAAATGGATTGACGGGGGAACTCTACAGAAGTATATTTGACAGAGTTCAGATTGCTTTTGATGGTTTCACTGCTTGTGCGGTTCGTTATGGTCAAGTTGTCTTTCAACAGGAAAATGCACCCCTGCATCGCGCGAACGAAACTCGATCCCACATTACGGAGACACTCGGATGTCAACTTTTATTTCATCCGCCTTATTCTCAGGATATTGCGCCGTCGGATTACCACTTATTCCGTCCGATAAAGAATCATCTGCGAGATGTGAGGTTCCAAAATGATGCTCAACTCTCAAATTGGGTTGCCAAACTTCTTGATACCAAATCTGCCACTAGATTTTATAAAGGGGAATTAAAAAACCGCCCAGCAAGGGGCAAGATGTGCAAGATAATAATGGACCTTATATTGTTTCTTGATTTGATTTCATTATTTAGTTATGGTAAATTGTTTTAATTATGCGCAAAGGGCTCATTATTTATCTAACAACCCATTAATATTTAAAAATAATTTTTTTTAGAAAGAAATCTAAAATTGTAATATATTTATTTTCAATTTGATCATTGATCACAAAATAATTATTGTTAAAGATTTTTTCTCAAAAATTAATATATTTATTTTATTTTAAAGTTTTGCAGCTAAAATATATCCTCACAAATTAATTTTTCCCTTTTACTTTCATTTTATTTTCAATCAAATCATTTCCCCCTTCCCCCTTCCCTCTCCCCCCTCCTCCCCCCTTCCCCTCCCTTCTCGATATATTTAATATATCATTGTTCTTTTTTAATTTTCTTTATTTACTTCATCATAATTTCTTTCTCTTTTTTTATTTCTTCAATCATTTTTTGAGCAATTAACAGTTGCTTTTAATAATAAATAATAATATTCCATTAAAAATATATATATTTGTTATTTAAAAGAAAAAAAAAGATTTTGAGGGAAGGGAATTTATATTAAGTAAAAAAATTTAGAATTAAGATTTTTGGGGAGGGAAAGAAATGAAAGGAAGGTAGGGCTAATAAAAATAAAAGTTATTTTATGAAAAAAAGTAAAAATGAAATTAAAGGCTTTGATGATTTGATGGCCCTTTTATTTATTGAATTTAATAAAAAAGAGAGTTGATTTTTTTAGTTATTATTATAAGAAAATGATTCTTTTATAAATTTAATAATAATTTAAAATTATTAATTAATTAAATCTTTTCTTTATTAAATTTAAAATTTTTTTTTCTCAATTTTATTTTCCAATTATTTAAAATAATTAATTGTTCTGTCATTTTTATAACTGTTAATGGCATTTTACTTAATTTTTTGTGTCCTCACATGTCCGTCCCCCTCCATTTTCCTTACTTTTCTATTGTTCCTTAAAAAAGTTTTTTTATTATTATTCCCAAAAATTAATTGAGAGAGGAGAATTAAACTTAACCACATTTAGCGCCTTCTTACCTCCTCTTCCCCCTCCCCTTCTCCCTTCTCCTCCCCTTCTCCTCAACCACTTACCCTCATTTATACAATTTTCTACAATTTATTTCTTTTATTTAATTTCCTCCATTATCTCTTAAAAATATTTTTGTTTTTTTCCAGTCAATTAATTATTAGAATATATTTAGGTAGTTAATTCGGGAGATGATTTTCTCTGGAAAGAAAGAGAGAGAAGTAGACAATGGCTAATTAGAAATATTTAAAGTTTTTATTTCTAGATAGAAAACATTTTTATTGTTTATACCAAAAACAGATGTAAATTTTGGTAAGAAAAATGGCAAAAAATATTATAGGAGGATGGGGAGGGGGGGGGGGAGGGGGGAGACTATGTAGTCATTTAAACTAAAATAAACCTGTCAGTATTTTTTAAGAATTTTAATTTCTGTAATTATTTTATTCCTTTAAAATATTTTATTTACTTTTTTATTGAGTTAAATATTATATACAGGATTTATTTTAATAGAAACACATCTCTATTTGAACTACAGTCTCTAAAATAACCATATCAAATGGAGGTGTTGAAAAATAAAACCACAGTGATTCTATTAGAATAAATCCGGTATTTTTGTATATTTCAAAATAGATATCCACAAAATATTTATTTTGTTTTCTCTGAATAAATTATTGGATTAAAATAAAATAAAAAGGTATTGGTACAATTTTTAATTGTTTTCTCTTTTTTGTTCTTCTATTCTTTCAAATTATTTCCAACCAAACGAAAATAAATTTTATTCAATGGCAACAAACAGATTGACCTAAAAATCTTCTTTTGTTTTTATTGTTAAATAAAATTGTTTGCCAAAATAATTTTCCAAAAAATATTTTAATAATTAATTACAAAATAAATAAAATCTATTTAAAAATATAAAGGTGTTTGTCGAGAAGTTAATTAAAAAAATCAGAAACAACAGCAAACCACAGTTGGTGGTCATTTATTTAGTTAAACAATTTACCAACTTTTTTTAAAACAAATAAAAATATTATTTTCATTTTCCATTGTTTAAAGAAAAAAATCTTTTCTTTCCTTCTTTTCACAGCGTGGAATAATTAAGTGTGAAAATGATTTTTAAAAAATTTTTTAAAATAAATTAAATTAATTGATAAATTTGGAATAACTTTTAAATTTCCTTTTAAATTATTATTTTAAAAAATATTCTCCTTCCCCTCTCCATTCCCTCCTCTAATTTAAAAATTATATCTTCCATTTCATTTATTTATTTCATACTGTAAATATCCACTTTTCTTATTCCCTTTTGCTTTTATCTACTTAAATATTTTCTTTACCAAAATTATTTATTAGAAGGGAAAAAAGGGAGGAGGGGATTGGTGCATTTACATAGAGTTTTGTGTCATCATATTCCTTTATTTATAAATAAATATAAATATATATCCAACCACCACCAATCCTTCCAACTTTTTTTTTAAATTTATTTATAAAATTTACCAAAATATCTTTTCTTTTAAAAAAACAAATTACTTTAATATTTCCCACCATATGCTTATTCTTCTCTTTTATTTATTTTTAAATTACCTTCCTTACCCCATCCATTTATCCGTAAAATTTTTTTTCAATTTTTTCTCCATTTCATCCACATTTTTAAATTTTAATTTACTGTATTTCCTTTATATATTTTATTTTATTTTAGTCGCAACTTCTTCTTAAATTATTTTTTTAAAAGTTATATATTCCACTTAATAATAATATGTAAGTACTTCAATATTTATTATATATATTATTTTCTCCCATCCAATTACTTTTTCTTTAAATTCTTGTTTTATTCATTATATACTTCATTTGTTTATGAAAAGAGAAAAAATTATTTTATTTATTTAAAAATATAATTTACTGTATATGTATACCGAAAAATTGAGAAAATATTTGGAGAACGCTCTTTTTGTTTTTAGTTTTGATTTTTTAAAATAATTTTTTAAAAATCTTCTCGAAATTTTTAGATTAATTTAAAAAACATCTTAAAAAGACTTAAAATAGTTTCAGAAAAGATTAAAAAGTTTTTTTGTTCAAAAATACATGGGTTTTTAGCTTCTATTGAACTCGAAAAATGAGGTATCAAAAAACCTAAAATAGTCCTGAATTATATAACCTATTCAAATAATAAATTAATACTTTAATGACCTGTACATGGATACAGATATGAATACAAATAATATCCGGATGCCTGCGGATATCCTCCGCAAATATCCAGGTATGGATACCAAAATCCGTGTCCATGCACAGGTCTGCTTTAATTAATTCAAAATAACTTTAAAAATTTTACTTTTCCTTTCTAAAATTTGAAACTAAAAAAATTTTTTAGTAAGCTCTGTTTATTGTTAGTGTTTTTATTTTCGTTGTTTATACATATTTTTCCAAGCTGAAAACTTTTTATTTTGAACTTAAAATAATAATGGTTATTTTGTTGTTAACCTTCTACTAAATAAATATAACAATCTTTATTTTTTATAATTCTATTGGCCAACAGGCATTTAATTTCCTTTTCTTCCCCCTTTTTTGCAATCCTCTGATTGTAAAAATATTGCCACGCCTAGCATAATCACTTTCATCTGTTTTTCAATCTCTTCTAAGGACAATAAATAAATATATCTAAATAATTCTTCCCCTTTTTTTATTCGAATTTATTTATTTTCCCCATCCCTCTTTTCTTTATTCCGCGGCCTTTTCCTCCTCCCCAAATGATTAATGAGCGGAATTAGCTTTCCCCCCTCTTCTTTACTGCATCAAACACTCATTTTAAGCATAATTTGTGCCTAAATTTATTGGCCAATACAGCCGCAAAACAATGCAGAAATTAAAAAAGAAGAGAAGAAAATCTTTTTTTATTTTTATATGCCAAATTATCCATTATAAATATATTTTTTTATTTTATTTAAAAAAGAAGTATTTATAATTTATATAGAAATAATTTAATGTCTTTCCTTAAAAACAATTCTTAAAAAAATAAATTTCCCAAAATGAGTAATTATTATTTTTGTGGTTTTTAAAACTTGTCATAAATTTTGTGGCTCAATTTATTTGTAATAAATATATATTTTTGAATATATTCTATCTAATTAATAATGAGAAGATTTCCATTAAAATCAAAATAATAATTTTCCTTGGATATTAAATATATTTTTTGTAATCATCTTTTAGCCAAAAAATCACTAACATATATTTTCTTAATTATTTTAAACAAAAGAAGATTGAAAATTTAAAAATTTCCTCCCAAATATTTCAAACAAATTTTTAAATTTAGAGCTTACTTAAAAAATCTTTTTTTTCAACCATCTGTTTAAAAAATGATCTCTCCAATGGCATTAGAGTCATTACTTGAAGGAGTTCAAAATCAAGATGTAAATATAACAACAAAAGAAGGACAACAACAACAAAATCAAAATAATAATTTTAAATTTTCTAAAATAAATGAAGGGGAAAAAATAAAAGAGAATGAACAAATAATTAATAGAAAAAGAAAATTAAGTTTAAATTCTTCAACAAATTTTGATGATTTTAATGAAAATAAAAATAATTTAGTAAATTCCCCAAATATTTCATTTCAACAAACAATTCTTGATTTGGCACAATCTGAGGCTTTAAAAAATAAAAATAATGAAGAAAAAGATTTTAATGGAAAATTAGAAACTGGCGAGGAGGAGGAGGAAGGAAATAATGGAGATAATGATAATAGTAATGATATTAATAGGCAACGTTCTCATTTACTCGAAATTTTTGAAACCCAGAAAGCACTTCATAGAATGCTTAGTCAATTTGCTGGTAAGGATATTTTATTTTTTTAAAATTAATTGAAGTAAAATAATTGAAGATCATTGAATTGAATCATGGAAAAAAAGTTTTGGAATTATTTTAAATATAGTTAAAACAAGATTAGGAAAATTAAGTGTTGGGGCAATTTTTAATTAGAGTTTCTAATTCATACAAAAATATTTAAGGTCATCAAAGAATATTTTCTTCTTCTCCATCCTCCTTACCTTTCCAACAACAATTAGCTGACCACTTATCACCTTTTCTTTTATCTTTAAATAATACAAATCAACAACAACAACAATTAGAAACAATAAATAATAACAATAACAATAATATCCAATCAACATCCTCAACATCAACAGAATTATTATTTTCTGATTCTTCTTTTCAAAATAATCCCTTTTTCTTACCCCCATGGCATCAACAAAAAATTTTTTTTCAATTTTCTTCTGAAAAATTAAATAAAGAAGAAATAATTAATAATTCTGAAATATTTAATATTGATGGACCAGAAGATTTAACAACAACAAAAGATGAGAGAGAATCTTCTACAACAACAATTTCAGAATTAATTAATAATGGACAACAACAACAACAAAATTGGAGTTATGAAGATCAATTTAAACAGGTAAAAGATTAAAACAAGTTGTGTAATGTTTATTTGAATGTTGGAATGAAAAGAAAAGAAATGTTTTGTTTGGAATGTTTTGTTTGGAATGTTTTGTTTGGAATGTTTTGTTTGGAATGTTTTGTTTGGAATGTTTTGTTTGGAATGTTTTGTTTGGAATGTTTTGTTTGGAATGTTTTGTTTGGAATGTTTTGTTTGAAATGTTTTGTTTGGAATGTTTTGTTTGGAATGTTTTGTTTGGAATGTTTTGTTTGGAATGTTTTGTTTGGAATGTTTTGTTTGGAATGTTTTGTTTGGAATGTTTTGTTTGGAATGTTTTGTTTGGAATGTTTTGTTTGGAATGTTTTGTTTGGAATGTTTTGTTTGAAATGTTTTGTTTGGAATGTTTTGTTTGGAATGTTTTGTTTGGAGTGTTTTGTTTGGAATGTTTTGTTTGGGACAGAAATGTTTGTTGATTCTGAAATGATTTGTTGCGTTGAAATTGTTTTGATTTTTAAAATGTTTTTTTATATTTTGTTTTTATCATCATATTTCTGCTTTCCCAAATGTTTTTGTTAATGTTTTAGAAAAAATTAATTAGTTTAACTTTTATATTTTATTATTCCATTTAATGCAAAAACAGTTTTAATATTTACACATAAACATTTTATATTTCTAAGCTTTTTCTGTTTATTTTCTGTTTAATTTTTTCCTAACATCTCTGGTGCAAATTTTCTTTTTGTTTTAGTTAAAACAAAATAATTTTTATTTAAATAATAATCCTTTTAAAATAAATTATTTATTTAATTTTAAACTATTTCTTTTAAAAAAAAAGATTTTTAAAAAGTATTTAGTGGTATTATTTTTATATTTTCACACTAAATAAATATAATAATTTTTTCCTAATTTTTAAGTAAGGAAAAAAGAAAATTTTAAAAGGAATTATTATTTATTTATATTTTTGGCAAAAATTGTGTGTATATATTTTAATAAACCGAAAAAAAAAGAATAAATAAATAGAGGAAAAAAGGGAAAGTTTTCTTATAAATTTAAAAGGATAATTTTTTGTGAAAAGTCTTTTTTGCGGTAAATTTAAGTTTGTTTATTTATGTTAAAGAAAAGACTTACAAAATTGTTTATATGGATATTTTGGATTATTAAATAAAGCAAAATAAAGAGTAAATGAGTGGATTAAAAAGATGTTTAATTTTAATAAATTATATATTTTAATTTAAGTATAGCCATTATTTTTTGGGGCATATTTTTAAGTTTGTGACATTTTATCCAAATTATTTTTTCCTTTTTATTTCACTCATTACTTATTAATTATAACTTTTTGTTGTCCATTTAAATGTCCCCATTATTCTACTTTAAATGTTGTAGCCTTGTACATATAGAAAAATATTTTTTTAATTTTTAATTGTTTCGCTTGCCTTCATTCATTTAAATAAATTTATTTCTTCCCTCTATTGGTTAGTTAAATGAGAGAGGAGAAGCGTGGGAGAGATTACTGTGGCGATATTAATATTTATTTGAAATTAAAAAATATTTTGTTGGTAAACCAAAAAAGGGCCGACAAGTTTGGGTTAAGCTTAGATTTTTCCTAAATTTTGTCGGATCTTCATTCACCGTTGTTCCAACACCGGAAGTTGTTTCTACATTGAATCCCTTTTGTGGTTCTCCACTGTATGTGAGGGAGAGAGAGAGATTGAATAACTAAAAAATTTAAATTAAAAATATTTTTTTGAGATATTTATCTCAATTCTGGCCTTTATTCCTAATGTTTTTACTTTATTTTTGATTAAAATTTACAAAAATAAATTTTTTTTCATTTAAAGCTTTATGATCTCTCTGAAGATACATCAAGAAAGGAATGGCTTAATGATTGGCTTCAATTTATGCATAAAATAGGCAAACCTGTAACTAGAATTCCAATAATGGCTAAACAAGTTCTCGATCTTTATGAGTTATATCGACTTGTTGTTCAACATGGGGGGCTTGTTGAAGTTATTAATAAAAAACTTTGGCGGGAAATAACAAAAGGATTAAATTTACCTCCCTCAATAACCTCTGCCGCATTTACACTTAGAACACAGTTTTAAATTTTGTTTAAAACCAGAAAATAATTATTTTTATTTAAAAAAAGATATTCAAAATATTTATTTGATTATGAATGTCATCGACACAACTTTAGTAATATCGCAGATTTACAGGCAGCTGTAGATGGAAATAAACGAGAAGGACGTAAAAATCCTCTTCCAGGGACGTCAACAACAACAAATTCTGGTTCAACACCCCCATCTATTCAAAAACAAGAACAAAATGTAAAAAAAATAATTTTTAAATTAATTGGGAGGTTGAACTTATTAGGTAAGGGTTACATAGTAACAGTTGTGCTTTATATAAAAATGATAGGCAAACCATAGGGGCATCGACCAGAATTTACTTCAGATTTACCTTTATTTAGATGGAGGCGTGATATTAATGATTTTGTAAAATGTAGAATTATTTTTTCGATCAGAAATGATTAGTTTAGTATATAACAGTAAAATTGCATATGTACTATTTAGGAAGAATTGTATCAAGTCTTTAACATTTTTCTATGTAAATATATATTTTAATTTAAAATAGCTACACCAACAATCACCAAATTCTTCACAAATGTTTATAATTCCACCACCATCAACAAATAATTGTGTAACGACAGCCCAAATAATGGTTGCGGCAGCTGCAGCGGCCGCAACTTTAGGTACTTTTCCTTCTCAATCATCATTTGCCGATCTTTTTGGAAATTTAAATAATAATTTAAATTTACAAAAAAATATTTTGGGATCAGAAGATGATGGAGATAATGGGGATAATTTAAATATTAATAATGGTTAATTATTTAAAAATAAAAAAAATTAGTTAAAACATTAATAATAATTAAAAACTTTAAAAATTTAATATTAAACCTTTAAAAAGTTTAGAGAAAGACAAAAGATTTTACAATGGAGAAATTTTTTTATTATTTTTCCAAACTTTTCTCATTTTGAAGATATTTTTAGCATCAATTTAGACTTTTGATTAATTTAAAACAAAAATTGAATTTCTTTGTATTTGAATAATTTTCTATTTAATATGCCTAATTATAACCTTTCATTCCCTTAAACTTAATAGAAAATGAGAAAAGTCCTTAAAATCGTTTAAATTACGATAGATTATTTAAAAACGAATAAATTTGATCAGAAAAAATTTTTTTCGAAAATCTATTTTAAATATAAAAATTTATTAATTATTCCCTTTTATTTAATTAGAAGAACAACAAACTTTCCAGCAACAATTAAATAATGTATTAAATGCAGTCTCTACAAAACATGTATTTAATAAATTTGGATTAGATTTTACAAAAGAAAATGATGGAGAACAACAACAACAATATTTAAATTTAACACCGACAATATTTAATTTGCCTTCTTTTTATTCTTCTAATAATGATTTAAATAATTTCAAGTAGAGAATTTTTTTATAAAAATTTTAAATTAAAGACTGGGAAGCATGGACTCTTTATACTAGTTCACAGCTATTAAAAAAATTTCACAAAAGAAATGATCGAATAATATTTCAGAGATTTGTAAAAATCAAAAATAATTTTTTTTTAATTTAAGAAAAGTCCTCATAAATTTAAATTAAAAAAATAATTTTCAATTTTCAATAAAATAAAAATAATATTTCAAAGAAATGATCAAGAATTTAATTCTTCATTTTCTTCATCAACTCCTCATCAACATATATTAACAGAACCAGAATTAATTAAAAATAAAGAAAAATCAGAACCTTCAATAATTAAAACAACAAATAATTTTAAAAAACAAAAACGTTCACAATCAGTAAATACAACAATTAATTATTTAAATAAAGAAGAAAAAATAAATAAAAGTAAAAGAAAATTTGTTTAAATTAATTTTTAATTTTTTCTTTAAATTTAAGCAATTAATGAAAATAAAAAAGAAAGAATTTTAATTAAACAAAGGGGGAAAATAAAAGAATCTTCAATAAATGTTTCTTTAAATTTAAATGGAATAATTTATAAAGGAATTTTATTTGCTTGTTTTAATAAAAATAATTTGGAAATAAATGAAAAAGATGACTGGGAATTTTTAATTAAAGATGAAAATAATTAAAGGAATTATTATTTTGTAAATATTTAATTAATTAATTGTTCTCTCTAATATATATAAATAAATCTGTTCCGGTTTTTACTAATTTTTGCATTCATTAAATAATTAAAAAGTTCTCCAGTTAAAAGAGAACTGGAGATTTAGTATTTCAGTCAAAATGTTTATTTTCTTGGCGTCGCAGGTAAATTTATGGATTTTCAAGTGGTCAGGCCAAAAGACTGGAATTCTTGTTTTCAGAAGGAGAAATTTCTCTTCGTTGGTATCGTGCTGCCTTTATGTGTATATTCTTGATTGAACAAAATTATGATCGTCTGTTTTAGCTCCTTATCTATGGCCTCCGTGAGGTTTTTGCTGCTGAGGAGCAAAGACCCTCATTAATTGTCTAAATTAATTTAATTTTAATTTGTCCTATTACTCAATTTTTGGACCAAAATTCTGGGTTCTGCTCATTTCTGAAAGCAACACTTTTTGTGGTATTTTGCAAATAATCAAAAAACTCAAAAAATGTACTGTAATTTAAGCCTGCACCAAACCAACCGAGCAAAATGGCCTTGCGTCAAACCGGCCTGTACTACTTTGCCCGCGCCAAATTATCCCATTTCTTATTTTTCTGTTCTAAAACCCAAGCTATTCAGTTGCAAACCCATTAGTGGTGTTGCACACATCTTTTTTTAGCTGTTTATCGATAACACAAATCAATATAAAGAAATCATTTAATAATTATCTTTTCCCATTTCACATTTATTTACTCAATTTTATTTTTCGTTTTTAGAATTTTCATTTATATTCTAAAATGAGTTTAACTGTTGATAAAAAATATTTTATCGATCGGGCTACACGGATTTATTCGGCTTGGGTATTTTTAATAATATTTTTATTTTTTATTTATTTTTGTTCAAGGAGAAAGATGAGGACCTTAAATCTTTGGATAGTCTTGTTTTTTGTGTTGGGACAAATCAAGATGAATTGCCCTATTCGAAATCTCAATCGATTCAGGTCTATTTCTATTTTGTTGTCCTTGGGGTCTTTTACTGGAATTTGTTTTCCTATAAGGAATCAATAGAAATTAGGTATATCTAAGTCTTGCAGAGACATGTTCTTTTTTTTTTGTCTGTTGTTACCCATTTCTATTTTTGTTATTAATATACTTCTCAATTTATAGACCTGGCTTTTCAATTGTGCACTTCCAGATACCTTACTCATCTTGACCAAAAATGGTATTTATTTTCTTGGAAGTGACAAGAAGGCCCAATTCTTCTCTCCACTTGAATCTAAGGAGAATTTAAATCCTTTTGTTCCACCTTTCTCTACATTAGTTAGAAATAAGACGGACAAGGATAAGGACAATTTTGAGAAGTTGCTTGGAAAGTTGATTGATGCTGGCCGTCATATTGGTTGTTTCACAAAGGACAAACCTGATTCTCCATTTGCTAAGGCTTGGGATGCTGGCTTGAAAGCAAAGAATTTGGTAATTTTTTTTAAATTTTTGTCAATTATCCGAAAAAAGTAAATATTCTTAAGTTTATTTTTATTGTTAAATCTACAAATTACTCATAAGATTTTTTTAAATTTAGTTAAACTTTTAATTTATAGTCAGTTGAAGACATTTCTCTTCCTTTTGCAAAAATCTTCGCTGTTAAAGATGACAAAGAAATTGAATTACTTAAACATTCTGCCCATGCAACAGTCAATGCTTGGAATTATCTTAGGCGTAAAATTGTTGACATTGTTGATACAGAAAAGGTTTATTTATATCATTCTTTATTAATTCCAATAATTTTTAGCGCATCAAGCAAAGTCGTTTGGCTGAAGATTTGGAGAAATCAATGGTCAATGTTCAAGTACAAGGGGAATTGGCAAAAAAGAATATTTTGGAAGTTTGCTATTGTCCAATAATTCAATCTGGAGAGAATTGTGCTTTGAAATTCAGCGCTCAGAGGTAATAAAATTGATTGGTACAGGCATTTAGACAGGAAAAATTTTCGTGCATGGGAAAATAATTTGTGAAAATATTTTACTTTATTTACTTTTCTGGTCTTTATATCCATTGTATTTAATGTGGATTATATTTTATAAATTAGACTTTATTTTTCATTACTTTAAAGAATTAATATTTTAGCCCGGATAAGCTTCTTCACTTTGGTTCAATTGCAAGTACGCTTGGTGCTCGATATAGCGTAAGTATTTCTTTAAGTGATTTTTTAAGATTGTTTTCAGTCTTATTGTACTAATGTTGCTCGTACTTTAATGGTTATGCCAACGGAATTAATGGAACAATTATATGAACTTCTTTTAACAACTGAAGCTGCTATAATTGATGCATTAAAACCTGGTCGACTCATCTCTGAGGCTTATGAAGCTGGAATTAATCATTTTAAAGAACAAAAACCTGATTATCTTCAATATCTTGTTAAGAATTTTGGGTTTGCTTTTTTTTATTTTCCCAAAAATATTTTTCATTTTTTCAGTTTTGTAACTGGAATTGAATTTCGTGAAAGTGGTTTGCTTATCAATGAACGATGTAATCATCTAGTTGAAAAGAATATGACATTTATTGTTGCTGTTGGACTTCAGAACTTCCCGAATAAGGAAGCAAAAGATGATGACAAAAAGACTTGTTCAATTTTTATTAGCGATACAATTCTTGTTTGCGAAGTTTAAAATGGAAAATAATTTTTTATTATTTTAATTTATTTTTAGGATGGCCCAAATGATATTTTGACTATTGCAGCTAAAAATCGTTTGCGATCAAATTCAATTAGATTTCGTGAAGAAACTGCCAAATCCTCAAAAGAAGTGGAAGAAACATTGTCTACTCGCACTAAACGTTCTGTTGTTCTACAAGACCAAACTAGAGTTCATTTTTTTAATTTTAAAATTTAAGTAAAATTATTTTTTCAAAGCATAAACAAACGAATGAAGAGAAACGTAAAGAACGACAAAAAGAATTAGCTGAACAAATGAATAAAGAAGCTAAGGAACGTTTATTGTCTAACAAGTCTGGTACTGCTGAAGCTAAAAAGTATTTTTAATTAATTACACACTTTATTTTTTCAACTTTTAAGAGCAAAGAAATCAAATACTTCTTACAAATCAGAAGAAAAGTTTCCTGATGAGCATGAAGTCGAGAAACTTATGATTTATGTTGGTTGGTAATTTTTGTTTTTTAATTACTCGAATAATTTTGATTTAATAAGTGATACTCATTTTTTAAAATACATTTGACAGATAAAAAGCACGACACTATAATTGTACCAATCTTTGGTATTCCTGTCCCTTTTCACATATCAATGGTCAAGAATGCCAGTTTGGCAAATGAGGGTGACTTCTCATACTTGCGTATCAACTTTACACATCCTGGTTCTCAAATCGGAAAAGAAAATCCACATTTTGCTCTTGCAAAATATTTGAAAGAATTGTAAGGATTTTAATTAATTTTGAAATTCAATTTCTTTTTAATTTTTTAGATCATTCAAGAGCAGCAATGTCCGTGAACCGGGTGAGGTTAATGCACCCAGCTTGAATCTTCAAAACGCTGCACGCATGATTAAAGAATTGCAGAAACGTTTTCGCACTTTGGAGGCTGAAGAACGCGAAAAAGAAGGGGCTGTAAAACAAGACAAATTAATTATATCACAAAATGGGAAAGGAAATCCAAAATTGAAAGATCTTTATGTTCGTCCAAATATCATCGCAAAACGAATCAGTGGGTCATTGGAGGCACATGTTAATGGCTTTCGTTATACTTCATTACGAGGAGACAAAATTGATGTTCTCTATAATAATATTAAACATGCCTTCTTTCAACCTTGCGATAATGAAATGATAATTCTTTTGCATTTTCATTTGAAGGTTTTTTAAATCTTACTTGCGAAATTTTTATTTGAAAAATTAGAATCCTGTTCTTTGGGGAAAAAAGAAATACCTCGATGTGCAGTTCTACACTGAAGTTGGAGAGATAACCACAGACTTGGGTAAATACCACCATATGCAGGATCGTGATGATATGCAAAGTGAACAGGTTATAATTTTTGTTTTGAGTTTTTTTAAAATTTACTTTTTGTTAGATGGAACGTGAAATGCGTAAAAAACTCAATCTTGCTTTTCAAAGTTTTTGCGACAAAGTCTTCCGTATGACAAATGAGCATGTTGATTTTGATACTCCATTTAGTGAACTTGCATTTATTGGTGCGCCACATCGATCTTCTGTTAAGTTGCAACCAACTTCCTCATGTTTGGTGCATCTTACTGAATGGGTTTGTTTCTATTTTTATTGTTTTTAATATTCTTTATTTAGCCACCGTTTGTTGTCACCCTTGACGAAGTTGAATTAGTACATTTTGAACGTGTGACGGGCAATACAAGTACATTTGATGCTGTAATTGTTTTCAAAGACTATTCGAGAAAACCACATAGTATTGGACAAATACCTTCATCTTCTCTTGATGGTATTAAGGATTGGCTTAAGTAAGTTAAGGGAGACAATGATTTTTAAATAAATTTAAATGACACTTATTCTTAAGCTCTTGTGACATTCGCTACAGTGAAGGTCCTATGTCATTGAATTGGGCAAATATTATGCGCACAGTTAATGATGATCCGGAGGCATTTTTTGAGGATGGTGGTTGGAATTTCTTATCCGCAGAATCGGATGAAGGAGAAGAAAATGATGTTGAATCGGATGAATCTTCTTTCCATGCATCTGAAGACGAAACTTCTGCTAGTAGTGATGAGGACGAGGAAGAAGAGGAAGGTGTTTCAGAAGAAGAATCCGGTAGGATATTTATAAAATATTTTTTGATTTTTTTATTTTTCTAGAAAGTGAAGCTTCACTTGATAGTGAAGAGGAGGAAGGAAAGGATTGGAGTGATCTCGAAGAGGAGGCAGCTAAAGGTTTTTTCTTAAAATCATTCATAAAATGGTTTTTTCTTTTATAGCCGATCGAGTAAAAGCACGCGAAGAGGATGAGCATGACAAGCGTCATCATCAAACTAAGAGAAAGGGAGTCAAGTCTGGCCCTCCACCTAAGCGTCGACGCTGATTATAACAAATAGTAGAAGGAATGAGACTCTATAATTCACTCACATTTCCTACCCCGTTTCTATTTTAATTCCCTTTTTGAAAATATTTTGACCTGTCACCCTGCAAATTTGATTTATCTTTTTCTAATTTTACGCGTAAACATTTGTAAAGGATGTATATTTTAATTTGATTTCCGTTTCTTCGATCGGATATTTATTTTTAAACTATTAAAGTTTTTTGTTTAATGCAAATAACTGTGAATGATCAACAAGCAAGTGATCAATAATAACCTCTGCATTTATTTATCTTATATTTTTTTATATTTTATTTTAGCATCATAATATTTTCATATTTTGCTTTTCATTTCAACATTGAAAATGGCATATGGTTTTCCGGTACTTTGTTTTGAGCCGTCGGAGGAGCTTGTATTTCGAGGTAGATTTTGATAGTAGTGATAAATTTAAAGTAAAGAAATTTAATTGGGAGGAATTTGTGTAAGAATTTAAAGGATGTGGTTTCCAGGATTCCTTCCTAATAAATATGTATATAAAATATTAAGAAGGCATTTTGTAAAAAGTTATGCCACTTCGAATACCACACGCCCAAATATCTACACTAATTCAACTAATTTGTTACTTTTTATTTTAGACAAACTTGGTCATGTTACTGGTGTTCAGCTGATAGTTAAAAATAAGAATCTGGATGAGATTTACTTTAAGGTTACTTTAATTCTAATAAATTATAATTTCAAGATATAATTTTTTAGGTCAAGTCAACTGCTAGTAAATTCTACAGTGTGAGGCCTTCCTCTGGAACTATTAAGCCTCACGGCCAAGTCAAGGTTATCATTCAACCTCATGATGATTCTGCTAAATCGTTGGATGTTATTGAAGAGAGTAATCATCGCTTTATGATTCAGGTTGTTCTTAAATTTCTATTCTTTAATCTTTGATTTCTAGTCTGCTTTCGTTGACAACAAATCTCCAAAGACGGCTGATGAATTTTGGCAAAGCTTTGATAAGGGGAAAGTTCCTGTAACCACTTGTAAATTGCATGTTCGTGTTAAACGTCTGGAGGCTAATGTTATTTCCTCTACTGAAGCAACTAATGGTGGAACTTCTCACAGTCAACATCGACAAGGGCTTGAAGATCAGGCTGAGGCATTTGCTAAAGCGGTATTTTTCCTTTTAATTTAATTTACTACAATTTAAATTTTAGCATTTTCATGTGCAAAATACTAGAGCAAAAGAGCATGTTAAGGGCGTGGAGGCTGTTGTAAGGAAGGAGGATCAAGAAAAGAAGACAATCAATGGAAATCTGTCAAATATTCCATCGATTCCTCTTGTACGGGACATTGTTGAAAATATTGGATTAGTGACGAATACAGTTGAAGAAGTTCAGGTTTCAATTTTCTATAGATTTCTTTCGATAATTTTATTATTAGAATGGTGTAAAAGGTGATGATATGAAGGACGGAAAGATTGATGAGGCTTCTGAATTGGAAAAGGTTATTGGTAAAGACAATAAAGAGGGGGGTAACGAAATTGAAAATAAGTTCAAAAATTTGAATGGTGCGGCAACTGCGGTTGCTAATGCTGAAGTTATGGTGGAAAATAATGAGGAAATTCAGGTTTTTAAATATTTTAGCTTCCATAAAGACAAGTTACTAGTGCTGTGTATTTGACATTTTCCTACTGCTCTTTTTATCTATACCATCTTTCTTTCCTGGCTCCGTTTTTTTTAGCGCCGATTAATTTTGTCAAATAATTTTTATTGACGGAGAAGTTAAATTCCTAAACATCTTAAATTTTGAAAATCTTAAGGTTTTTAAAGTTAACCATCTATTTTTTGGACAACTAAAGGAAAATACCATCTTTAGTGAGTGTATAGCCGGAGTTGAGGCGAATTGAAAAGTTGAGCTTTCGGGTATCTAAAAATCTTGGGCGCTGTTCTGTAAAACGAAATTCTAGCATTGGCTTGAATTTAAGTTTCTTTATTAAAACCAATGTCACTTTTTCATTTTCAACGTCACTTTTTCATTTTCAAATATATAAAGACTATTTAAAGATTACATTTAAGAAATCATTGAATCTCAACTTTGGTCCTTCAAATGGTGATTGTACAGAAGAGATGCGTGTTCAAATGGAGTCTCCACTTCCAAATAACCAATCGTCTCATTTTACTATTGCGAATACTTCTACTAATGAAAATAAAATTGATAATTTATCTTCAACGATGTTTAAGCAGCAAAAGCCTCTTTTCAATTCTTCGCAATTCTGCTATTATCCTATGCCATTTGTTGAGCCTGCTTTTCATAGTGGAGCAGAAAGTGGAAATGGATATTATGGTAATTTTTAAATTTTGATAGTCAATTAATTATTCTGCTTGATTTATTAGTTTTAAAATACTCTCTTTTAAAATACTCTCATTTTAAGTTGAATTTTCTTCTTAAATATTAATTTGAGCTCCCATTCTCCTTTCATTTTTTGCTCATTTTTATTTTTTTATTTTCAAAATCTAAATATATTTTAATTTACAAAAATCTAAATTATTATTTTTAGGTCGTTATATTGGTAGTGTTCTTGACAAAATGCCAAAGAAGTTTGCAATTACTATGAAACGTGAAATTGCTGAACTTATTGCTAAATATGAACAGAAGGTTGCTGAGGAGGAAAATGAGTAAAAGAGTTATTGATTGATTTTGCAATAAAACAAGACATTCTCGAGCTTTTACGTAAATTATTATTATTATTTTAAAGAGTAGATAATTAATTAATTTCTTTTTTATTTGAATGACAAATTTTTGGAATTATTTTGAATTTTAATTTAAAAAGATTTAGATAAGAAATTAATTTTTTATCTACAAAATTATGCTCATTTTAAATTATTCTTTTTTGTTTTGGGAGAGAAGTGTTAGAGAATTGCTTCAAAGTACATATATTTTCTGCTTTCATTTATTCTGGGATATTTATTGTTTTGGAAGTGATTAACTTAAAATTAATTTCAAAACACTCGTTTATTACTGCGAATTTTTTTGGATTATTATTTATTGGTATAAAATGTATTAAAAAATTAATTTTTATTTTATGTAGAAAATTAAAAGTATGGTGGCAGGGGGGGGGGGGCAAATTCCTTACTTAGTGACAACTTCAAAAATCATTCAAACTCTTGAATTTTGGTTTCATTCGACTCGTCTCGATGGAATCTATTGAAATAATTTAAAATTAAATTTATGAAAATTTCACCTAAAAATTTTAATTTAATCCATATATTTTAAATAACATTTAGAGAGCCACTTTTTATGTCATTCGAATCAGTAATTTCAAATTGCATCACTTTTGCTCGAAAATTGAGATAAATTAACCTGAATAAATTATAAAATTAAAAGGCTGTTTAGATATCACTAAATTTCTCAAAATGTTGTAAATTGAATTAAAGTATTTCCTGTTGAAAAAGTGAGGTGTGCTTAAAACAAATTGCGCGCCTAATTTATATTTTGGAGGGAAATTAGTTTAAAAATTTAAGAAAGACTTGCCCAAATTAAATTGATTTTATCGTGTGTTCATTCACCTTAACTTTTTCGTCTTTTGTCTTGATTTCTCCCTTTCCATTTTTTTACCGAAGAGTAGCTGATTCCCTTCCCTTTCTTGTTAGTTGTATTTTTTAATTGTTTCTTTGAAGAATTTGTTTAAAAAAAGGAGGGAAAAAGATTGCGCTCATTTAGAGGGGTGAATGAGAGAGAGAGAATGTTTTATTATAACCAAAGTCAACAATTAATCATTTAATGGGGGGAATATCATAAAAATGGTTACCCCCACAACTGCAGCTGTCAATTCCAACGAATTATTTTCTTTAATTGATAATAATAATAATAATGAGAAAATTAACCATGGAGCAGCGGTGAAATTGATCTCTTCTGAAAAAGCAAGGCAACATTTATATTTTGTTGATGATGAAAGTCAAAAAGACGAATTAAATAATGTAAGGAAGAAATAAAATTAATTAAGGATTTGGGAATCATAACAAAAAATTATTTTGTATGGAAGAGATTTAGGAATTTCTGCTAAAATAAAAGATGTCAAAGGAAAGGGTTGGGTAGATTTGTGGATACTTTACAATATCCTCAGTATTTAGGGGGTTTAACCAAACTACGATTAGATTTTTAGAAAAATGGTCGATTGTGACTGAAAAATCTGAAAAAAATATCTAAGTCTTGAATTTAAAAGATTCAAATATAAATCTTCAAAATCTCCTTTTCCTCCCACTAATTATTTTAAATAGTCTAGAGAAAATGGACAATTGCCTAATTGCAAGCACTTCCCTGAAAGAAGATTTAAAAGAAATAAACAATGGACAAGATCATCTCCATATTCTTTGTGGAAAGCTAAATTTATGTTGGATTATCAATGTTCAGAAGATGATCTCAAAAAAGAAGTTGAAATTTTTAAATTTTATAAAAATATTTTTTAAAGCTTTTAATGGCTTCTTTTTCACATTTTGGTGTATTTTTGCTTATGTTTTTACATATTTTATTTGGATCTTTTATTTTTATTCAAATAGATTCAATTATTGGAGAAAAGCCTTTTTATGAAGTTTTTCTTTTTTCTTTTACAACAATAACAACAATTGGTTATGGAAATATTGCCCCAAAAAGTCCTTTAGGAAGATTATTTTGTGTTTTTTATTGTGTTTTTGGAATTCCCTTAGCATTTATAACATTAACACAAGTTGGGCAATTAATAACTGAAATATATTGGATTTGTTTAATTTCTTTTAAAAATTGGAAAAAAAGAGAGGAGGAGGAGGAGAAGGAAAATGAAGGAGAGAAAGAAGAAGATATTTTTGAGCAAGTTTTTAAAAATAAAAATTTTTTTAAAAATAAATTAATTTAAAAAAATAGTTAGCAGAGATAGAACAACAATTACCGATTATTATAATTACTATTTTAATTGTTTTGCATTCTTTAATTGGTGGATTGTTATTTCATTTTGTTTTTGACAATATGCCTTTATTTAGAGCTATTTATTTTAGGTGAGAATTAAAATAAATAAAAAGTTTTTATTGGTAGAATATCCCAGATTTGGTAATGGATACGGATACAGATGAGGTAAAAATGCCTGCGGATATTCGTCTGTATCCGCCGTAAATATCCGGATACGGATACAAAAATTCATGTTCATTACCAAGTCTGAAATATCCAGTAAAAATTAAATTAAAATATATTTCAATTTTAGTTTTATAAGTATAACAACAATTGGATTTGGCGATATTTCTCCAAAACCTAAAAATTTACTCGAAACAATTTCTATAATTATTTATCTCAGTTCTGGAATATCAATAATGTCTACAATGTTTGGGTAAATTTAAAAACAAAAATTAATTTAAATTAATTATTTTTTAAAAGTGCATTAGGTGAAAATCTTCGCCGAATTCATTATTTGGGAAGAAATTTTAGTGGAAGTCAAGATGTTTGTATTTGGTTTAGTGGAAGATATATTTCAATTAAAGAATTAGTTACTTTAGTATCTAATCAATTTAATGCTTCGCCTGAAAGACTTCGAGAAGTTTTGGATGAATTAGATATACTTACTAAATTAGCAACATTAAATAATGGAAATTCTAAAGAAATTAATAAACAAATAAATTCAACAAAAAATAATTTAAATATTATAGAGCAATTAAATAATAATAAAAAATTATCTACTTCATCATCATTAAGTACAGAAAGAGAAAGGGTAAAATGAAAGTCTCTAATTCTAAAAGCCCCCCTCTTTTTTTAGATGATACAAGCACTGGGTACTTTACACCAAATTGGTTTAAAAGGAACTAGAACATTTCGAACTCCTTCAATGAATTCTTTTACAGCATATGTTCGAAATAACTTTTTTGTTCAGGCAGAATTATCACAGAATACTGTAACGAGAAGTTTAGATGATGAAAATTTAATTGTTTGTAGAAAACCTTTTTTTGAATAAAATTCTTAATTGTTTTTTAATTTAAATATTTTAATTTTTTTTCTACATTATGAATTTATTCTACCTCATAACATTATCATTATTTTTAACTTAGTTATCAATAAAAATCTTTTTCAATTTAGTCCACGTCTACAATTTCTTCATTAAAGTAAGATTCTCCTAGTTTTTTAATTTTTCTGTTCAAGGGGTTTTCACCTTTTGTTTAAGTGTCAGGAGTAAAAAATATTTAAAAATACATAAATTGACATTCAGTTTAAAAAATTATTTAAATAAATTTTATAAAACAGAAGAATTTTTTGAGAATTCAACTACAAAACAAAAAAGATAATTTAAACAAGTCAACGAAATCAATATTTTTAAAATTAAATATTTTACTCTTTTCTAAATTCTACAAGTAATCTACCTCTTAAAGCGTAAAAATCGAATTCTACTTCAGGTTCTTTGGAATAAATATAAAATCTCGAGTTTGGATAATTAATATTGGAAATTTGATAATCTGTACATTTGACACCATTTAATTGCTTAATTTCAACATTTTCTGCTCTTTCACTTAATATAAAATTTGTCTTATCAATAAATCTTAAAAGAATATCAGGCACTATTTTTGAACAGTCTCTTGTTGTTATATGCTAAAATTCATTAAAAACAATTTATAAATTAAAATTTAACTCAATTAATAACTTACTTCAACAATAAGATCATAAAGTCGTGGAAATCCAGATAAAAATTCAAAAAAAACTTTTGGGAATTTATTGCCTTCATTTATTAAAATATTGAATAAAATATCTGTATATTGCTCTATAATGTCAACTCGTGTAAAATCAATGTGGAGATAACGACTTGCTAGATGATTTAAAACGAAATCCAACACATCTTTACATAAATTATTGCTAGGAAAAAAATATATTTGTTGAATATTAAATTGTGTTGGAATTGTGTTGTGATTATCAAATAATATATTGATCATTTCTGGATTAAATACTACATCTCCAAAACCACAATGCTCAAAAGCGCACTTAAATAAGTGTTCTAACCAGCAACGAACAATAATCATTTTTTCAATATTTTTTGGGAAATTTTCCAATTTTAATGCATACCAAACGGAACTTCCGTCAACTGAATAAAAAAATAAAAAATTAATAACTAATCTGGTCATAAATAACTAAAATTAATTAGGTACTTATCGGTTATACGCCCACAAAGTGATGTGAGTGCCAGCTGAATTTGATCGACTTTAAATTTTTAATGCTTGATCCAATTCAAATAAATCATCAATTCAAAAGCCCTCGATAAGAGGAATATTTTTTTCAATTTATTGAATCAAGTCTGATCAATTGTTAAAAAGTTATAAACCGATAAATGCGAAAAACACAAAATAACTGGACTTATTGTGTGTAACGTTTAAATGAGTGATCAGACTTGATCCATCCTATAGATAAAAGGCACCGCTTATAGAGGGCTCTCGAATGATATCAGATTTAAATAGTATAATAAAAAAGTTATAGCCAATCAATGTTGGATGGCAATCAGTTTGTGGCCGTATAACCGATAAGTACCATTAATTAAAAATACGTCACTATTTTGAATACAAATATTTTTAAACCTGTCATCTTTATAAAAACTTTATATAACGTCTCAACGCCCTCTCCATCAAGAAACAACGGAACTGATTTGTCTATTGCTTCTTGCCACTAAAAATAAAAGTAATTACCTAAATTAAAAATTAATTTAACCTTCGCCTTAAGTTGATCATTTAAAGTAATTTCAAAAACTCCAGATTGAGGATCAATGATTGCATAAGCAGGACAGCAAGTAGCCTAAAATTAAATAAAAAAGTTATTCAACAAATATTTACTATATCAATAGAGGAAAATTTCATTCGTGCCAGTTCTCCTTCATATTTATTAATTAAATTGCAAAAATAAAAATTGGCTTGTCTTAAAGAGAATAATTCTGAGAGATTAAGAAATTTTAATACATCAAGTTGAACTTCAGTTGGTAGAGAAAGCATTTTAATTTTAAAGTCAATTATCTAAAATTAAAGGTCAAGGCTTTTCTGTTTAATTGACAGAAAAGTTAGCTTTTTCCATGACGGAATTTTTCCTTAATAGATAAAAAGAGAAAAAAATAAAAAAGGAAAATTAAACAAAATGAACAAAAACAGGGAACAAAAACTAAAAAAATCAAAAAAAAATTTAAAGAAAATGCGAGGACTCAACAGCTCATTTTTGCGGGGACTCAATCGGCTGGGACTCAACCAGCCAGGGACTTAATCGGCAGCAGCACAGTGCTTCAAACCCGTTGAAAGACAGCGCATAGCAAACAGAGAAAAAGGCCGTTTCAGTGCCAAAAATAATAACCGTTTGAGTGCCAATTCATCGCAGAGTTTGAGTGTCAAGAGGGGATTTAACTTTATGAATGTGCATTAACTTTATGAATTTTGCATTAAAAAATCTGAAATTTTTTTTATAAAATATTAAAACATTTATCTATGAAATGGTTGCAACAGATTTTTGAAAAATGCAGAAGTTTTCGAGATATTGGATTTCAAAATCGGCACCCTAAAATAGAAACGAGAGTAATGTTAAAAATGAGAGAGTAAGAAAATGAAAGAGAGGAAAAACGAGAGACTACACAAATTTTGCTATGCGCGCTTTTGAAGCACTGTGCAGCAGGACTAAATGGTCTTTTTCCTGGGTAAAAAAAGGAAAATTAATAAAAAAGGAAAATTAAACAAAATGAACAAAAACAGGGAACAAAAACTTTTGAATACAAATATTTTTAAACCTGTCATATTTATATATAATTTCGACAGTGACTAAATTCGACAGTGATTAAATTCGACAGTGAAATTCGACAGTGACTAAACTCGACAGTGAATAAATTCGACAGTAAACTATTTTTTCTTTTTTCACCGTTTTCCTCGATTTTCGACAGTGAATAATTTCGACATCGACTAAATTCGACACTAAAGCCTAATTTTTAAAAAGAATGGAGAATTAGAGAAAAAAAAACGAGGAATTTTTGTTAATTTAGAAAGATCTCAATAGGCGCTATCATTTTTCCAACCAGAAAGAAGCCTGATCACTCGTTAAAAACTACGATGCAATTATTTGGAATTTTTCATATTTATCGCGTTATAATCTTTTAATGATTGATCAGATTTGATCCAGCAGTTGAAAAAAAGATACCGCGTATCGAGGACTTTCGAATCATATATGATTTACTCAGATTGGATCATGGCTTAAAAAGTTATAGTCGATTAAAGCTGGGTGGCACTTAGTTAACCGCACTCAGCTGGCCCGTTCCGCAGTATAAGGCCAAACCGGGGTGCTGAACCGGCGACATTGAATCTGCCTTTAACGAAAATTCCTTGCTTTTTTCTCTAATTCTCCATACTTTTTAAAAATTAGGCTTTACTGACGAATTTAGTCGATGTCGAAATTATTCACTGTCGAAAATCGAGGAAAACGGTGAAAAAAGAAAAAATAGTTTACTGTCGAATTTATTCACTGTCGAGTTTAGTCACTGTCGAATTTCACTGTCGAATTTAATCACTGTCGAATTTAGTCACTGTCGAATTTATCAGACACGTTTTTCCTGCTTAATAAAATCATTTTTCTGCGTGCAGATTTTCGATTCGCGCTTAAGACGAATATTGGCTCAGATTAATCCGTTCTGTTTTTACTCCTGTAAAAACAATTTCGATAACTTAGAGGAATTTACCCTGCTTCTGGCTGGGTAATACAACTAGATTTATACCCTAGCTATTTCAAGAACACACTTTTTTATTCAGGAATTTCTTTTCTATATTTAAAACTTGTTGAAAAATGTCTGGTCGAGGCAAAGGTGGAAAAGCAAAATCTGGTGGAAAGGCAAAGTCACGTTCATCACGTGCTGGACTTCAATTTCCTGTTGGCCGTCTTCATCGTTTACTTCGCAAAGGTTTTTATTTAAATTTAATTTTTTTAATTATTACAGTTTAATTAAAGGTCATTATGCTGAACGTGTAGGTGCTGGGGCTCCTGTCTATTTGGCTGCCGTTCTTGAGTACCTAGCTGCTGAGGTTCTTGAATTGGCTGGGAATGCTGCTCGAGACAATAAAAAAACTCGAATCAATCCAAGACATTTACAGCTGGCTGTGCGTAACGATGAGGAATTAAATAAGGTCTGAAATTTTATTTCATAATTTAAGTTTGCGTCAAGTGAATATAAATTTTTTCTGTTTAAATTAAAATAAGTTTCCAAAGAGTTCTAAAAACATTTTTCAGTTACTCTCTGGTGTGACAATTGCGCAAGGTGGTGTTCTTCCAAACATTCACGCTGTTTTGTTGCCTAAAAAGACACATGAAGGTTCTGCCTAAATCTATATATTTTGTTGTCTCGGAAATTCTTTAAAAAATGTAAAATGGAATTGTTTTTGATTATTTTTGGAATTCTTTTCTCTCTCTTTTCTTGTTAAATTATATACACAAATTTTACTTTACAACTTTTAAATTTTAAATATTTTCTTTATTTGGGTTTTCTTTTAACGATAAAAATTTGGTATTTTTCTGTCATTATATTTTAATACATATAGATTATCGTTTTTTTACAATATCTGTAAATTATTTTTAAAATTAAATTATTTTATTTAGAAAGATATTTTAGAGTTTTAATGTCTGAAGAAATACAGAAAGCAATCCAAGTTTTGGAAAATGAGTACAAAACTAGAAAGGAAGCTTTTGACAAATGGAGAGGTTTTTTAAGTTTATTTGTTAATTAAGGGAGTTATTTTCCTTTTGAATATGCCTTTTAAGATCTAATTAATTTTTTTATAGAGGACCATGCTGCTCTATCAGACCACAAAGAATTCGGCATTTATGTTGATCAATTTCGTAACTGGGAGCGTACAGTTTTAGAAAATATGAATAATTTAAAAACAGCCCTAAATAAAAGTAAATCTATTGCAAAACCTTCAGAATTACCAACTGTTGATTTGGACACCCAATTAGAAAAGTATTAAATTTGAGAATTTTTTAAATTAATTTAATATTTTTAGTGTTTTAAAAGAAGTTTCTTTGCCTCAATTTGTGCTTGCTTTTATGACAATGGCGCAAAAAGACCCTTCTTTTTTGAAAAAAGCTTTTGAGGTTTTTTATCATTATAAATCGTTTCATTTGTTTTTAGGTAGTAATTGAGGAAAGTAGAAGTACTGGGTTTTCAAATCCAATTTTGCCTCAGAATGCTGTTATTTCCAGGTTTTTAAATTAATTTATTGTTAGCTGTTTTAAGAACGAAACTTTTTTTTAAATTCTAACCAAAACTGATCCACAATATAAATTTCAAATTTTTTGTAGTCGATCAACACCTTCTTTTGGCGGTTATCATCAACCTTCCCCATTAGCTTCAGCTAGCGCCTCAGTTCATTCATCCGTTTCAAATAATTCTTCTGGAATTTATCTTCCATCAACACCCCAACAACAACAACAGCCTCCTCAACTTGTTGTCCTTTCTTCTGCTCGTTATGGAGTAAGCGGTACACCTCCAACAAGTTCGTTGGCAACAAGTGGATATAGTAGCAACACACAAATGTCTAATTATGGATTTCTTCCAGAGGGTAAAAATTTGTCGTTTATTCCCCTCAAAATTTGTTGTTTTATTCTCTTTCTTCATTTTTGTCTTTTAGCCATAAAATTTCTTCTAGTACCCCCACTTCCTCCCCTCTAGTCCTCTAACTATAAAAAAAGTTAAAATTCCAAGAAAATTTATCTTTATAATTTCTTTATTTTAAGGATGGCGAGTTGACCCTGCTATTCGTAAACAGCCGAAAACTTCTTCACCAATTAGAGAATACAGATCACCTATAAATTTGCCCTTCAAAGATTTTAGTCAAAATTGAAAAGTATTCAAATATACATATTTTGATTTAAATAAAATTCAAATTAATTGTTTATAAGAGATTCATTTTTAAATAATTTGTTTATAATACAGTCACTATTTGCGATTTTATTGCCGAGTAGCAATCGAAGACGTTTTAAATTTTCGTAATTTTTTATTTCCTATTTTAGATGTATCTGTTTTTTTCTCCTATTATGCTAACTTCAGATTCAACTATAACTACAATTAATGCTTTTAAAGCTGTTCTGCTGATTTTACTATTTTTTGGGACGTTTTTGGCATCAACGGTTATTTTTAATATTTAATATATTTTTAATTTAGAATTTTTAGGCATTTCTTTTGATCAAAAAATATATTATGGGAGGAGCTGAAGGCAATCATTCCTCACATTTTGGACGGAAAATAATCTCTTTAATCTCCTGTTTTGGTGGCGGTGTTTTCTTAGCAACTTGTTTACTTGATTTATTACCTGACTCAATTAACGGAATCAAAAGTGCTGAGAAACGACTTGGGTATCAAATTAAATTTCCTTTGCCTGCGTTTTGTGTTTCGCTTGGTTTTCTGATTGTGTTAATTTTAGAGCAGGTTTGGGCTTTTATTTTTACTTTTATGTATAAACAATTTGTCATAATTTCTAAATTCAATGACAATCATGGGCATATCAAGAGTTTGGATTTCGGGGGGACGCACCTCAAATTTGGTGCCAAGATGGAATTTTTTAATTCCTTAATTTACATCTGTGATAATTTCTAAATTTTTTAGTTTGGGGTAGCGTATTTTCTTATTTTTAAAAAGTAAAAATTCTCATATAATACTTTATATAATTTAATAATTTGTAGACAATTATTTATGCTAATAAACGCAATTGGCTAAGCAATTCATTTATGGAGCGTCTTTCCCGACGTGAGGATGGTCATGGTATTTTAACTTTAAATAGAAGAACTAATTCAAATGAAAATTTGGAAAATACTCATCTTTTGGAAAATGATGATAATGAATTAGAATTAAATGAAGATTATTCTATATTTAGAATACTTCTAATGGTTTTTGCTTTATCATTACATGCTGTTTTTGAAGGGCTTTCTGTTGGAATGATGACTGATGTTAATTTATTGTTGCAGGTTTTTTCTCAAAACTTAAATATTTAGTACGAAATATTTAAAGGATTAAAGGACTAATCGATTATATTTAAGTAATCTATTAGCGGATTTTTGCGGCTGTAATGAGATGAGAGGGGTGATTCAATTATCTAGACCACAATTTTTAGCCAAAAATTCTGTCTAAAATATACGGGCCGCAAAGGTCACATAACCAAATACTATTTTCAAATTTCAATTTTTTAAGGTTTTCTTTGCTTTACTCATCCACAAAACAATTGTTGGATTTAGTCTAGGCCTACGTTTGGTTCAATCTCGCCTTCATCCCCCAACAGTTGTTCTATGTTGCGCAGTTTTTTCCCTACAAGTCTGTATTGGTGGCTTTACCGGATTGGCTGTCTTAAAAATTTTAAGTGGAAGCCCTTTAATTTTCCTTATATCAGGAATTTTACAGGTTTTTCAAAAAAAAAATTTTTTTGTTTTTTATTCTTTAGGCAATTGCTTGTGGTACCTTTCTTTATGTAACAGCATTTGAAATTCTTCCACATGAATTGAATAATGATTCTAATATTCCGCAAAAAATGTTATCTCTCATTTTAGGTTTTGCTTTAATTTCGATATTTATTGCTTTATTTCCTGATTCTGATTCTTGAATTTATTTTTATTAATTGTTCTAAATTTCACATTATCTGTTTTTTGACTAAAATTCGCAGTCCCCAATTCCTCCAAAACAATTTTAATACATTTAATTTGAAGGCTTTCTGAAACTCTTCTAGAAAATATTTGAAAATTTTTAAATTATTATAACTCAATTCTTATCTCAAAACTTCAATCTCTACATAAACATAAATTATTTTTACATTCCTTACCTCCGGGTAGATTCGCTTTTATATGTGCCTTTTAAAATATTTTTGTAAATTATTTCTTTATATGAACTAGTAGTAAATATTTTTAAAAAGATTAATTTTTTGTTTATTTTAATGTTAATTATGCAAAAAATATTTTAAGAATATTTTTAAAAATTTTAAGGATTTGAAAATTAAAAAAATAATATTCAAAAAATATTAATCCAGAATTACTTTTCTAGCGTTAAACTTTTAAATTTGCAAAGAAGCACATTAATGGGATTTTATTTAACACTTTTGGTTATTCTAATTGTTATTGCTATACAATTGTTTAGGTTAATTATGATTATTATTTTTCTTTTTTAATTCTTTTTAGATATCCCAGCACTTTATTGGCATGGTTTCTTCGTCGATTTTTAAATTGTTACTTCGCTAAAATAAATGGTATTGGATGGTTTTGTTTTGGTCAAATTAAATTTCTCTTCCATAACGGGCTTTGCCTTGAATTGGAAAATTTACGAATTGATAAAATTTTTGTCTGGCGTTCATGGAAATGGCCAAAATTAAATTTGCACGTTTTTGTGAAAAGTTTTCGAGTTGGTGAATTGAAAAATGGAAAAATTGAGATGGATGGTTGTATACGAAATTTTGATTTCAATGAGTCAATTGAATACGTAAGTTTTACTAAAAGTTCATTTTACTTGAAATAATTTTTTTCTACAAAAATAAAAATTTAAAAATCTTTCAGAAGGGAAATTTTGAATTACTTGATATAACCTTCAACCGTTCTAAAGGTGATTCTATTCTCTTTGTAAAGTTTGGAAGTTCTGTTGATTTTACTTGGTCTCCTGTTCTACACTTAAAATTAAATGATTTAATCAAGTTATTTTTTTTATTTTAATTAATTAAATTTTAATGTTTTAGAGCCTTTTATTCCAAACTTTCAAAATTTTCTAATTTATTTAAATCGCTTTCTTCCGCTTACAATGCAGAACCTTCTACCTCTTCAAATTTACTTTTCGATGTCCAAACTGAACACTCATTTGAATTGGCCTTTCGTCTACCACAAAATCACTTGTAGGCTTTCTATTTATTATTGATATTAATCTTGGAACTGTTGAACGTACAGAAAGTTTGAGCTTGTCATATGATCTTAAAAATTTATAAATCAGATTTTACTTTTTATGTCGTTATTATAAATATATCGTTTAATTTTTAAGGATACGTTTAATATCGCCTTCATTTTCTTTTGAACGGACGGCTCCTTGTTTCGCTAAATTTGCTGCTCCAAATTTATTAGTAGAAATGGATGGACATATAATTATGGATTTTGAGGTGAATGTTTTATTAATTTTTGTATAGAAAATTATAAATATTTTTAATCCCCTTTGTCAAATTTCTTTTGAATTGGGGGAGAAACAATAGAATTTTTCTCGATATACTATGCCTGATTTTGACGATTTTTATTGTACATACAAGGGAATTTTGTACATTCGAGCGAATCTCTATGATAAAATTTCTTTTTCTTTTCAGTCACCAAAATTAGAATGCGTAAAAGAAGATATTTTTCTAAAATTACTTCGAAGTGGATTTTCTCAATTAGAATTAGAAACAAATCGTTTATGGTCTTGGAGTGCAGAACAATTGCAAATTGTTTTTCCATATGGTTATAATTTTGCTGATTCATTTGACGATGTTAATTTTTGAAATTTTTATAGAATTTTTTAACTTAATTGAATGTTTTAATTCTAGCTAATTAATTGTATCAAATGGATTAAACTAGTCCATAATATAAAGAGTCGCCCATTCACAAAAGAATCTCCATTGCCTGCCGATGTTAGAATTAGATTTAAGGTTGTAATTATTTTAATTTTTTATACAAATCTAATCTTAAACACTAGATTGTTACTCTTCGCATCGAGGATGATCCGTTTGAAATTCAACTTCAAAATATTTATGAAGTACAAATGGATGAAGTTTTTGAACGAGAACGAAGAAAGCAAATTTTAGATGCAAAAATTGCTCAACTTAAGAAAGAGGATCCATTCTTTCCAAGTATTTAATATTTTTATTACACGTCCTTGCTATCCTTTTTGGGATAAATTGTCCAAAATAGGCTATTCTTTTGTCCAATAAATTTAATTTACATTAATTTCAGGTAATAAAATTGATGCATTATATCAATCTTTAATAAAGAAAGATGGTCAGCTTTACATGGAAAGAATTCAAAAGGTCCGACAACAACAGCTTGACCGGTGTCTTTTTCATTGGGAAATCAATGAATTAGAATTGCGAGCTTTTGCTGATCTAACTCTGCATGGAAGAGAAAATGTTCTTGATTATATTCATATTTTTAATTCTGAATCGTTAGTTTTTTTTTATTTTTTAAATAAATCTTTTAATTTCAAGTAATTTCTCTATCAATGATCCTCAATTTTCCACACTTTGGGCTCGTGTTGTCGAGCTAGAAGCAGTCCAAAGTCGAATGAATTTTCGTGATTACCCTCTCCCTTATATGAATCTACAAAAAGCCCATTTTTGGGGCACTTTGGTTGGAGCTGAACAAATTATGGGTAAATTTGTTTTGGAATAAAATATTACTTAATTTAGAAAGCAGATCAATTCGTCACCAATTTATTGATACTCCAGAGCCTTGGGGACGATTTATTATTGAACGAAGCATGTGCCCACTCAAATTTTTCTATGATCTTAAATGCGGTTCGATTTAGAATTTTTATTTAAAATTTTTGAATATTTTTATAGAAATTTCTGACTTAAAAGTTACTTATGGCCCTTGTTGGGAGCCTTGTCTTTCAATGATTAGTCTTTGTTGGAGTCTTATAAATGCACCTTCTAAAGACCCTTCAGGACCTCTTCCTTTTTGGGACAAACTTAGGCTACTTTTACATGGACGTTTTGCTATGTCCTGTACTAGGCTACAAACATCTATGCTTGCTTCTACTGATCCTTACAATGATACTGAATTGATTGAAATTGTTTGGGAGGATTTTGAATTTGATTGGCTAACTGGTTTCAGATTTTGTATTTGATCATTTTTTATTATGTTTTTAGGTGAATTCAACATTCGATCTGATGTTGATGCGTATATTCGAACAGCCAGTAAATATGACGATAGAAGGTTTTTTTGACATTTAATTATAGTTCTAAACAATTCAACTTTCTCTTTTTTCTAGACTTTTGCATCTTCCTCGCCTAATTTGCGCTATAAGTTTAGACTGGATTTGTCTTGGTGATCAACACGACCACCATTCTGTACAGCCTTGTGCTCCTGACAAATTGCCAGAATATTCTATTAATATTGTTTGTCTATTACGCTATTTTTTTAAATGTATGAAACAATTTTAAGGGTCATGATTCATATCGAGCTTTTCGTTCTTCTTGTGTTGATGTAAATATTCGTTTTGAAATTAGTGAGTGTGATGAGAACAACATCAAACGACAGTTCCCACAGATTCAACTTTATGCCAATACATTCAAATGCCTTGATTTTCTCATTGTTTGTTTTTTATTTTTCAACACAAAAGTAAATGGTTATTTTATATAATGAGAAAAAATTTAAACAATGCACATTGCTTATATTCTCATATATTTTTACTTTTTCAGAAAACACTTATGACCGTAAACAGACCAGTCAAGCGAGGACCTATTTTTTCAACTCAAACAACAAAACGTTATCAATTAAGTAGACATTTTAGGTTTATTTTTATCTTTTTATTTAATAAAAATTTTTAAGGAATATGAATCTTAGTTCAACCTTGCAGAGGTTTTCAATCTCTTATTGGATGTCTTTTTCTTCCTCACACGGATTCCGAGTGATTAGTGATAATCTGAAATTTACTTTTTCTGCTCAATTACAAGTACATCAACATCATTCTAATGTATTTTTAATATTCATTAATATGATTAAACCCGATTTTTAGGATCACATTTCTAGACGATCAAGAATTGATTGGAAAATATCTCATGTGACTGCTCATCTCGAAAATACTCAAATTCATTTATATAAAGTTAAGCCAAATGATGAAGATTTACTTCGTGATGAACATATTCCAACAGATAGCAGTAATTCTTCATTCTTTGTTGGCCTTTCCCGTCTTACTTATATACGTGAAGCAAGGCAGAGTAAGGTAATAGAATAAATTTTAATTTTTACCTTTTGACCTATCAGTAATTTTTTTAGAAAAATTCTTTTCAATATGGGACTGAATATTCCTCAAATCCAAATAGTGATGAATCTAGTCAATCTACCTGTTTGGGAACAGCAGTACATCGTTTGACAATTACTGATTTGAAGGCATCTTGGACAATTGACAATCGTGACATTTGTTTGGTTATTGCTGAAGGGGTACAGAAAGCACATATGTTGCGAAAAATTCTTACAAATGAAGCATTGAAAATGTTTAATGTAAATAGAATTTTTATATTTTTTATTTTCATTTTTCCAGTTCGGAGATGAAGCAACCACAAGCACTAATTCTTCAAATATCCCAGGAATAAGTCGCTTGAATTCCAACAGTACATCATCACAACGAACTACTCGAAATCCATCTGTCAAGAGAGGAATTGCTGTCAATTCTGGAAGCCCGCGTCATGAAAATGGGGATGCTGGAAGCTTGCTTGACGATCGTGAAATGCTTTGGAGATTAGTAGATGAAGCAGAAACTAATTTGGTTGCTTATAGTGAAGAGGTTTTTTTCTTTTATTCTTTGTGATTTCCCTTTTTTCTTTGGGTTTCTTTTTTTTAAATGTCAAATAAGTAAATAAGAAAAGATATCTTTCTGTTATTAATTTCTCCCTTTCTTGTATTCTTCTTACAAATGCTAGGCTAGTGTTAATATTAATGTTTTAATCTATTAAACTAACTTTCATTTAAGGTAGCATATTTTCTTTTTTCTAACTAATGTTCTTTGTTTCCTATTCTTCTTGTGTTAAACTAGTATATAAAAATCCACATTTTTCTCAAACATTAAATATAGTTGTGTAATTCTTCCTTTTTAAGATTGCACAAAATCCAACGGATTCACTCAATGGTGTTGGTATATGTACAATGGAAGATGTTATCTTAATAAACTGGCAAAGTATTTCTCTTCATTTTAATAATTATCTTTAATTTCTAATAGTTGATCTATTAAACAGTCAATTGGTTCTAAAAAGTTCAGAAAAGGTTGGTGGCTTTATGCTGGTTACGGCAGCAAGGGCGTCTGTTTCGCAGCGGTTACATGTGCCTGTTTGGAGAAGGAAGCAATTACTATTGAAGAAATCTTGGATTACAACACTTTCAGGGATGCAGGTTTTTTTTTTATTTTTCTTTTTCTTTTATTATTGAAGAAAATTTTTAGTATTTTGCACCTTTATTTATTGCTCAAGACGATTGCAGCCTTAAACCAACAGAATTCCGTTGGCTTAATCGTGATATAATTGAAGAGAAACAGATGCCCACTGATCAGCAACAAAGCAAAGTAGAAGATTTTTCAACAACTGGTGAAGCTGTTGGTGGTGTTGTAGTAGGTTAGTTATTGATTTTATTGATTATCAATCTATGCTGTTTACAATTAATTTAGATAATAGCACAATTTCTGTTGATTCATCTTCCTCTATTCAATTACAACGAGTTGCTTCAAGATGCAGTTGCCAACTTTTCTTTTGTTGTTTCTCTGATATGCTTGGCACTGAAGAATTGGAAGATTTGGAAATAACAATTCCAGCTGTGAATGATTATTTTTTGTTATTTAAAAATTATTCTTCGTATAATTAGGCCAATACAACAAAAGAACGAGGCAGCTTGGGTGTGCGACATTGTGAGGAGGTTGACACGTTCACATTAAAGCACAACATTTTGGAAGTTTGTACAAATTCAGAACAATATCAGGTTTATTATTTTTCAAAGGTACAATAAAAAATCGTACATTAAAATACAACATATTATACTTAATTCGCTTATTTTAGATGTGTATTGATATCCTACAAAATCTTATCATGTTTATCGATCCTCGAAAAACCCAATCGGAAGAAAATAGGAGACGAATGTGGTTTGAGTTGCTCAAAAGGCCAAAGCAAAGTGTTCGCGTTTCAATTCAAAAAATGCAGGTTATTAGTATTTAATTTCTATTCTTAACATATATTTTTAATGATAGAGTGATCTTCGTGAACTTGTTTCTTTAGTACGTGCTTTGGAACGACAAGCATTTTTTCTAAATAAAGAGATGCAATTGAATCCTTTGGATCCAAAGTACTCTTACAAATCATTTAAAATATTTTTCTTTTATTTTTAAAGACTTGAATTAGAAAATAACCAATTACAGACAGACATTGATGAATACAAACAACGACAAAATTTGCTTATTGATGAGCTTGTCATGATGATAAGTTGTTATAAAGAGAAGGAAGTTGAGGAACGTGCACAAAAATTTATAACTCAATTACGTGTTGGAAGTGAAGAAGTATATGGAGATGATGAACAAAAGCCATTCATTTCTAGACTATTTGAAGGTAACTTTATCGAGATTTTTTGAAATTAAAATTAATAAAAATATCTTTTTAGTTTGCTTCGAAAATTGCATATGGCGACTAACTGAGAATGATGGTCAAATTTCACTTTCCGAGGTTCAAATTAGAAATTTTCTTTACACAAGGACAGCGCGCATTGATAATTCTGGTGATCATTTGTTGGAGATTGGTGTTGTTAAAGTATTGAATTTATTACCCAACAGCAAATACAAGGTATGTTTATGTTATGATTAAAAAATGCTGACAAGGGAAGCTGCCCTAAAAATTGCTTTTGAGTTAAAATTCTATAATCATTTATTTTTCATACTAATATTTTTCTCATCATTTAGGAAACTTTAGCTCGTCTACAAACCACTACTAGTGTTGACGTAACACCAGCTATGCGTGTTATTTGTCGAGAATTGCCTGCCGTTGGTGGAATTAGTATTAAAGAGCATTTTGAAGGTTTTATTTTAATAAACATTTATAAATTTAATTTTAAAGTTAATATTGCCCCAATGCATGCACAAATTACTTATCGTTTTTTCGAAAAAATGATGCAATATTTCTTTCCTGGACGTAATATTGAGAAGGAAGATCAACAGAATTTGGATACTTCTGATGACCAACAACAACAACATAACCAACAGGTTTTTTAAAATCAAATATTAAAAAATATTTTTCTAATTTAGCCACTTTCTTTTGCTCAACGTATTCGTGGGGCTGTGAATCACTCATTTAGAAGTACAAAAACTAAAGCTGCACAATATGCTGCAATTCGAGATGAAATTGATAAAATGAAGGAACGCTCAGAGAAAAACAATATGTTCGTTTACATAATCATCCCAGCTGTTCCTTTTCTTGTTTCGTATAAGGTTTGTTTATGTTTAAAATTTTATTTCCTAATCCCAATGCGGTTCCGCTTCTGTTTGTAAATTGAGAAATTAATTTTAGAGATGAACAATTTTGACACTAAATTCGGGGATGGTGAAATAATATTTGTATCATAACTATTACCATTCTAGGGAAATAAAGAGAAAAATCTGGAGGATGTAGATCGCTTCAATCTGACCTTTCCAAATTGTGAATATCACGACAAGAACTGGACATGGTTAGATTTAGCATTAGCAATTAAACAAAGATGTAAACGGGTCCTCCTCCAACAATTTATTAATCAAAAATTTTTACGAAATTCTCGGCAAGCTGGAATTGAGAGATTTGTGGCTGAACCTATTGATGATGAGGAGAAGAAACGAATTATCCTTGGAAATACTGTTTGTTTTTTTAATCTTATTTAAATAAAAATATTTTAAGGCAAGCATGTTGATGGAAAAGAAGAAGCGAAAGAAATGATTTGAAATGTTTTGTATATATATTTTAGGAAATTTTTATTCTCACTTATTGTTAGGTAATATAGAGGTAATCTGTTGCTTTTAATTAAACTTATCAAGTCAACCCACATTAATTGATCTCATTTTTCCTTCTAACAGATAAAGTTACATAATTTTTGACTGCCCAAATTGTTATATGTATAAAATTTTAATAAATTGTTATTCTCTTTATTTTGGTTTTTACCATTATTTAATTATTAAATAATTACCGATTCTTTTTTAATTTTTAGATGTATGAAAATTCTAGTGATTATTCTTCAGTGTTAAACGAAACAAAAACTTCTCAAGATTACGCATTCGATTGGTCAGTTTTAATTGATGCAAATCTTGAATTTTTTAATCCGGAAGTAAAGAAAAAATCCCACATTCATTGTGTCTTTTCGCGTGTCTACATTGAGTGAGTATTTTAATTAAAATATATGCACGTCTCGATATCCTTGGGCCCGTTTAAATATTTTCGTTAATGACCGTCGGCAATTTTTGATGTGGGGGATGCATAGTTTTATAATCTTGACTGTTAAATACTGTTAAAAACTAATTCTCTTTAGCAGAAAATTTTTTAATATTTAAAATTTTTAGCGATATGGATCTGTTACGTCAAGGCAATGATGATGGAGAATTTGTTGCTGATGAAAGTGAATCAAAAGAGGATTTATTAGAAGAGCAGATTCAAGAAGTTTCAACAAATATGCAAAAGGACAAAGATGCTGCGCTTGGATTCGTCCCAATTTGGAATTGTCCCCCTCTTCACAGTGTGCCGGGCGAAGATGTCGTCAAAAAAGAAAAATTACAAGATGAAATTGATTGTTCAAATGCTGAAAATCTTAAAAATAAAGCACCGACAAAAAAGCAAAAATTTTGCAAAGATTTTGAAAAAAATGTAAATAATCTTAAAATATTTTTATTTTAAATTGTCTTCAGGTTCGTAGTTTTGGATTCGCAACTGGTTTTGATTTAAGTGGAGAAACTTTTTATAAGAAAAAAGTTAATGGTAGTGAAGATGGAAGGTTTGTTTTAGTGAATAGTAACTATAAAGTTTAGTTAAAATTTTAGTGAAAGTAGTAAATTCAGTGCTGAAATTCTTGATTATGCACAATTTTGGCAAAATGAAGACTGCAAAAGATTTTCTGGATTTGAAGGGAAAAAACGGAAAAAAGCAAAGGCAAGAACATCATCTTCTTTATCGGCAACTACAAGTTCTTTACAAATATCTGGCACAGCTAGTAAAGTAGAATCAAATACTTCTTTAATCGAAGGTTCAGAAGATTCTTTGTCTATAAATATTTCTATGGAAAAATTGAATTTTGAGGATAAATTAAATTTTGATTTTGCTTTTGATCCAAAACGAGATAGAAAATTGGTTGCTAAAAGGGCTCGCAAATATTTTTCTGATGATAAGGTTTTTTTCTTTATTAAAGGTTATCAAAGGGTTATAAAATTATTTTTTAAAGGAAATGATGAAATATTGGTTTCAACGTTATCGTTACTTTACTAAATTGGATGAGGGAATTTTATTAGATCGTGAAGCCTGGTTTTCGGTTACACCAGAAATGCTTGCACAACATGTTGCTGATCGTCTTGTCCGAATTAGAGATTGTATAATTTTGGATGCATTTGCTGGTTCTGGCGGAAATTCTATTCAATTTGCTTTGAAGGGTGCTTTTGGTGAGAAATTAAAGAGATTTTTTTAATTTTTAATGAAATTCTTCTTTAAGTTTATGCAATTGATCTTGATCCAGTGAAATTGCGTTGTTCAGCAAGAAATGCACAAATTTATGGTGCCCGCGATAGAATAAACTTTATTTGTGGAGATTTTTTCCATATTTGCAAATCATTAATTGGAGCAAGGAAATATAAGGAGGAAAATAAAATTGTTAAAAGGTTTTTTTTGATTAATTAGGGAATTGTTTATTAGATTTTTTGCTGACAAAGGAATCTTTAATTCTATCTTAACTTTTAAGTGTCACTTGCCTATTATTTTAATTCTCTCAAAGTATTCAAAACCGTTAAGTTAAGCTAAAAACCACTTCACTGCATTAATTTTTAAAAATTTTCATTTTCAGTTCATATCCTTACACAACTGATCTTTATCCATTTGCTATAGATGCTGTTTATTTAAGCCCACCTTGGGGTGGACCTTCTTATGCAAAATCAGGAAAAGAAGAATTTGATTTACAAAAAGACATTATTTTAGATGGTGTTAAAATATTTAATTATGCAAAAAAGATCTCACAAAATGTTGTTTATTTTTTACCCAAAAATACTTCTGTCGATCAGGTTTTTCCTTTAAAAATTTTATTTCAAAATTCTTTTTAAGATTATTGCATTGGCAGCATCTGATGGAGAAGTCGAATTAGAGCAAAGTTTTTTGGGAGAAAGAGTAAAAGCATTGCACGCTTATTATGGAAAATTGGTTGCTCATGATTGATTTTTGAATTTTAATTTTTTTTTGAAAATTTTTAAGAAAATAATTGATTTAATTGTCTTTTCTTTTTGTTTTTCTTTTCAAGTATAATATATTGAATGTGCCAAATTATCTCATTTATTATATAATTTTTGCATTTAAATATTAAAAATAAAGAAATTAGCTAAAGTAACTTTAAGAATATTGGCTTTTAACAGGCATTAAAAATTTCAGAGTACGGAAGTGTCTCCCCGAATCAAGAATTTTGCACTACTGTAATAAATGATTAAAGGATAAATAAAGAGATTCTACAGAAAAAATTAAAGGAATGTTTAGTTAGTAACGGCTCCATTCATTATTTTGCAGTCACAATTATTCACTCTACATTTTGCACTTTACTCCAAAAAATCGCAGAAATGTCAATCAATCAATAAATTGCCTAATGATTATGATTGAGTCTTGCACTTCTCTTTTCCAAACTAATTTAGTTGTGACACCCGTCTGGCGCCAGACGAGACGTGTCAGACTAAATTAGGGAAAATATAATTTTAGACAAAATGGCAACCATTTAACATAATTTTTCGAGATATTCTTCTGGGACATTTTTGCCTCTATTGGAAATTGGCAAAACATTGATTGACAAAATATGGGATTGGTAAAATATGTGGGAGCCATATTAGTACTGTTAGTTTTTATTTCCATCCCTACACCGATAAATGGATAGTGGAAGTTTTTGAAGAGAGCAATGTGTAGTAGCTCATATACTTTTCGATTGCTTGTACATGCCAATAGTTTCTGTTGGTTGCGCGTTTTTTACACAAATCGCACCATCTTTTTTTTCATTATCCTCTTCTTCTACACATTCTTTGCTTTTTTTAATTCCTTGCTAAATTTTATTTGTTATTTCCTCCTCTTTTCTTTCTCCTTTTCCCCTTATTCATATGCAATCAAATTTGTATTAATATATCAGTCCAGACAGTTTTCTAAGCTTTTTCTTTTCTCACACCTTTTTTGCCTTTTTTTACTGGTTGTCAATTAATGTCTCTCATTTTTGATAGACATTTTAAATAGTTTTTCTTTTATTCTTTATGTGGCAATATTTTAAATTAAATAATAATTACTTTTTTATTTTTTTCTTCAGAGAAGTTCAACCCTCTTTATTGCTTGCTGCAACAAATATATATTCTTTAATATTTTTCTTAAAAACAATTTCAATTACTAAAACTTTATATTACTATTATGATGAAAACGGCACCACAATCGTCAATCGCTTCTGCTGCTTCTCAACCAAAAATTGAGAAAAAGCTTATGGATGAGAAGATTTCAAAAGTGCGAGAAGTTGTTAAAAATGTTAGCACTAATGACATTGTGTTGGCTTTACACAATTTTGAATTGGACGTTGAAAAGACAATTCATGCATTTTGTGAAGGTTTATTATTTTTAAAATTAGGGGAACCAATATTTTATTTAATTTCTTATGTTTGTTCTAAATTTATTTTTAACTTTCAAGTATGGCTTTTAATTGTTTATACTCACCTCTTTTTCATCTTTTATTTTTAATTTTGATATATAAACTTCAGGCGGTTCGCAAATCGCGCTCGGCGATTGGGAGAAGACTGGGACCACTAAAAAGCGAAATAACAAAAAGAAGTCCAAGGCGGCAAAGGGCGGTGGAGGGAGTAACAATGGCGAGATGGCCAAAGAGTAATTATTTTTTCCTTTAGAGTATTCACATTAATTTACGCTTTGTTTTAGAGTACAACGTGGGACAAGTTCTGTTTCAAGTTTACCTTCTCCCGCAAACTCTACTGGGTTTGCCACGCCTGTTTTGCATCAATCACAACAAATTTTGCTCCATGACGAGAATAATGTGCTTGTGGAGAACGGCCAACAGCGACATACAATTCCACCTCCGTCCGTTGCCATAGCTAAAAGTCCCATTCAAAATTTTGTTCCTCAACGTGATATGACTTCTTTCATGCCGGATGCTCAACAATTTCAACCTAAGAAGTTGGCTTCTGAGAATTTAGGTAATTCTGCGGTTTCTTTCGCACTCAAAATATTTCTATTTTGTAGAAGCTAATAATGCTACAATTCCTTTGACGGGCAGTACATATTCAAATTATTTGGACGAAAATCGAACTCTTTTTGAAAACGAAGTTACTTATGCTCGCGAGAATATTCAGCGGTGTTTAACGGTTTTTGACTTGAAAATTATTTTTCCTACATTAATTTTGTTTCAACTTTTACAGCAAATTCGTGACGCAATTTCTTTACGAGAGCAGGAATTGATGTCTGAACTTACTCAATGCCATCGTGATGGACTTGCATATTTTGCTTCAAGAACCGAAGACATTAAACAAATTGCCAAAATTAAAAACGTAAAAATCGCCGCAGACCTTGAGAAACGTAATTCAGCAGCCAAAACTGTTGACTTGGAAACAGCGTTGACAACACGCTTTTTATACGATACTAATGCATTTACATCACTGGTTGAGTCGTTGAATCAGTTTGGAAGTGGTGGGTTATTTAATTAAATTTTGATTAAAGTTTTTTTTCTTTTTAATTTTTAAAGTAATTCCTGTGAAGGCGACCGAAAACATCATTGACAATAACAAAAAATTAGAGGAACAGCGAAAGGAAATTAATGACAACAGAAATGTTAATTCTATTGTGAGCCAAGCTGTGCGACGCTCAAACAGTCCTTCGAGTTTAGTTAGCTCTGTAGATTCTGGTTTGGGAGGACAAATTAGTCCTGTTAACCAAGGTTTTTTAAAAATTATTTTGAGGGTATTTTCTTTCTTTTTAGAGAAGGGACTTATTGCTCAAGTAGAGGAGAATGGAATTGTGCTCAAATCTGATTCCATCGCTCCTGACCAACTCGCTGAGATTCAACGCAACATTTTCGAGTCATTGAAGGCTAAGGGTATTGACCCAGCTTTGCTCGCTGATATTAATTCAAATGGAATTGTGGCTCCAAGACGTCGACAACCACTAACTTCTGGAAATTCGACTGATGGTGGGAATGCTGTTAATGGGAATGCCCCCAAACAACGTGGTAATGTTGGAAATACTTCAAACACTTCCAAGAAGCAGCAAACAAAGACGGGGACTTCTAAACAGACGTAAAGGGTTTTTAAAATTTTATTAAGGACCTTTGAATTGTCTATTGTGCGATGACATATTTGTGACATTTTTTGGGGAATTATTCTATTTGGCAGATTCTGGACCTTTTTTTCTTAAAAATTTCCCCTTCCTGTTGACTCTTTCTCATAAATTTTCTGGACGTATTTAACTGTTTGCTCTCTTTTTTAAATATTTATTTTATGGTTACTATACAATGTATGTTTTTTTGTTCTTATTTGTGATCGATTGTCGGTTGATTATAAAGGAAATTAAAAGAATTTTGTTTTTATTTTTAAGTTTAATATGTTAAAAATTATTTGTTTAAAATTCTTTTAATTTTCATTTGTCTAAATATATAAATAAAGGTTATCTTGTTTTTTTCTAATTAATTGCTCCAATCTTTTAATATAGCTATAAGAAAAGTATATACATATTAATTATTATTAAAATTTATTTTTTTTTGAAGAAATGAAAATTGTTTTTAACTAAATTATTTTCTCTTTCAATGTTTTTGGAGAATAAAATTCCAATTTCTCCACATGTTGTAAACAAATAATCTAAAATTTATTAAATTATTTATTTGACCAATTTAAAGGGATTGATTTGTTTTTCCTTAAATTTTGGAAAGAATTTTTTAAAATTCTTTTTAAGCAAATCTAAACCTGAAAAATATATAAACTAATTAACAACCATCATATCCTTTCTATTTAATGTGCTCTTATTTTTAGCCTTTCTACTTTCCTTTTTGGATAAAAAACGATTAAAATGAAACAATAAAAAAACTTTCTTATCTAAACCTAAATTGTTGGTTTTGTAAATATTAAAAAAGATTTTTGAACTAAAAAGTTAAAAAAAGTTTTTTTTGAAATTTTTTGGTGTATACAAAATCAACAAATAAAATACATATACCGTTTTTCTTTTATATAATTCACACACATCTATTCATTCAGACACCTACATAAAAATATCTATTATTATTTAAATACACCAAACATTTTTGTATTATTTTGAGATTTGTGGGTAAAAATAAATTGACTTTTTGTTATTTTTTTTACAAAGGTTATGGATAATTCTTTTTAAATTTTTTTTATAATTTTTAAAATATTTAAATAATTTTTTTTGGAAATATAAACAAAATAATGTCAAAAGATAATTTAATTACTGCTTGCGCTTTTGTTAATGACAAGAATAATTTTGTTTTACAAAAAGTTTTTGAACATTTGACTACAAATTCTAATGAAAATAATAGGTTCTTTTTAATTATTTTTAAATTTTTGGTTTTTTTTGTGTTTTATGAATTAACTGACTTTTTGTTAATCACTATTTATTTAAATAGCTTAGGGCCTAATCTGAATGCTCAAAAGGCGGGAAAGAACTGCCGCCAAAATGTTAAACTTTCTGATTCAACCAAATGTTGGCCGAGTCCTTTCCTTTTAATTTATATTAGGATAAAAAGTTAAATGTTTTCTTTTTAATTTAAATTCGGCACGTCACGAGTGGGTTTTCACTCTTGGGACCTAACGCTGTCTATTTCCCGAGCAAGAACGGACTAGGATATTATATCATGGGAAATATTTTTTTAAATTAGTTATCTAATTGTGTAACCTTTTTAATGGAAAATATAAAATCTTTAAAAATATTTTTAAGTTCATCAACAATTCTTCATTTAAACACAAAATATTATATTTGTGATGTTCCAGTATTTAATTTTAATTCATTTGAAGATTTTACAGAAAATCAATCAAAACAAAAAGACGAAAATTTATTTCTTGCATTAATTGTTTGTGCTTTTCTTGATGAAATAAATGAACATTTTTTGGATAAACTTTCTAAAATTTCACAAATTGAGTCTTTGGATGTTAAGGTTTTTTTGAAAATTTATTTTAAAAATTTTTTAAATTTATTTTTAGACACTTATTATAAAAAATTGGACAAATTCTGAGGGTTTTGATAATAAATTAAATTCTATTCCATTTGATTTTGCAAAATTAAATAAGTTTGCTCTTACACACAATATTGAAATAATTAATGTTTTTAATGAAGGATCGGTAATTTTTAAAATTTAAATATTTCTTTAAATGTAAAAAATTTTTAATCGGACAATTTTTTCGGGTTTCTGAGAGAAAACTAACTTTTTGCGTGTTTATGTTGGTTCTAAAATACAAAAACATCTTTTTCCAATAGGGCAATGTATTATCCAAACCCTGAAATTAATAGTAGGGTAATTGTTCGTACATTGAAATTAGAGTTGAAAGTTTGGAAAATGTCGGATCCAGTTTAGGGATTTAAATTTTTTATCCGGACCGGAGTTTCCGGTTCAAGATCCCGAAAATCCGGTCCGGGTTTCAACTCTAATTTAAATATCTCGATATTTCCTCCACAGAATAAAAGTTAAGGGGCTTTAATGTCTTTATTTAAAGAATAACCAACCAAATGATTCCGATGATGATGAAGAAGAAATGGGAACTAAAGGAATTGCTCGTATTGTAGAAGTTTTAGAAACAGTAAAATGGAATGGAATTAAATTAAAACAAAATCCAATTAAAAATATTAAACATAAAAAACAATTTTTGGATTATATTAAAGAAATTGATGATGAAGAGTTTTTGTGGGAAAAGTTTGGAGGAGAGAAAATTGAAGAAAAGAAGAAGGAAATAAAAATGGTGGATTATCCAGACAATGAAGATGAAGGTTTTTTTTTTGAGAAATTTTTAAAAGGGTTAGTGAACTTTCTTTTATTTTTTGATACTTACTAGGTCAGAATTTGTGATAATTTAATAAATTATCAAGGGGAAATTTTCTATGAATTTGTCTTTTATTTTAAATTAGTGAAAAAATTGAAAAAAAAGGAAAAATACTCTAATTATATTTTCATTCAAAAATCTTTTAGAAGCAATATTGGAATGGTTTGATCGTCCATTGACTAATTTCAAAATCAAGGTAATTTATATTTTAAAATAAAATTTCCTTTGACCTTTTCTATGTTTATACGTCCAATTATTTTTAATCTAACCGTTTTTCTAAAAATCTTTTCATTTTATTTTTTTAATTCTGTTAATGATATTTGATGTAATCCGTGAGTGATCAAAAATCTTTGTTATGTGATTTTAGCTTATAAATTATTTTGTTTGGACGGATAAAAAATGATTGGACGTATAAACATAATAAGTTTGATTAGGCAAACAAAGGGTTATTAGACTAAACAAAAACTTTTCTTTTTTTAAAGGAATTTCCACTTTCAACATATTCCCAACATCAAGGTCAATACAACAATACACAAAATATGTCCATTCTAAGAATTCAGCCAGAAAGTATTCAACAACAAAATATTATTCGACGCCGTTTTGATGGGACTAATAAATAAAGACAAAATAATATCAAAAAAGTAGAGGAAGCATTATATTTATTTGATTTTAAAAATTTGCTTTTGTTTATAAATAATTTTCACATTGTTTATTTCAAATTTGAATTTTTGTCTTTTTTATTAGATAGCCACGTTTCGCTTATATGACACTTCTCATAAATGTAGAGAGAATTTGATGTTAAAGTGAGTGTAGTAAGAATGTGGTACGATCACACTCATGTAACTTTTAGGCAGGAATCTTGTGTTCAATGAGGAGTATCGTGCAAGTGAGGTCCGTTTTTATATACAGAAAAAATGTGTATCATATTTATAAATTATGCTAAAATATTGTTTATGTATTTCGCCTTTTTAATAAAAAAAAACATTTTTTATAATTTAAAATTTATCCAGTAATAATAAACAAGTGATTTGGAAGTATTACATATTTTTTTAATAAAATTTTCTTGGGCTAAGATATGAAAGAACGAGATTTTAACTCCAGCAACAGGAAAGGATACAGAATTTTAAGAAACTTGGGCATCTTTTTATAATTAAAATGTTACAGGAAAATTAGGAAAATAGATAAAGCATTACTACATTCTTAACTTCTTTGATAAAAAAAGAGTAAAGTAATGCTTTATATTTAAAATTTATATTGGTGAAAATAGCTATTTTCTAAGAGATATAAACAAAAAATCTTTTCCTAGTCCCGAAAACAAAATGTTTTTCGAATCTAACCAAAATCTTAATCTCTAATTTGTAAAAGAAGAATTAATAGCTAGTTCCGCCTATACATATAAAAAACAACAGAAAATAATAAAATTCTAGCTAGTATTTTTACAAAATTTAGTTGCCTCCAAAACGTTGTAGAACACCCAAAATATTTTGTTGTTTTTGTATTTCTATAGCTGTTATCACACTTGTATTGCTATTGGAAGAATTTAATAAATTAATTCCAAGTTCATTAATTTTTTGTTGAGCAAATAAATATTTTTGAATATTTTTTGAAGATTTTGGAGGGGATTCTTCTGAATTACTATTTTTAATTGACAAATTATCTTCATTTTTAGAAGAATTATTCCCATAACATTCTAAACCTGAAGAACAACTTTCACTTGTTACAATTGTTCGAGAATTCTAAAAATTATTTTATTTACAAAAATTAAGAATACAATTATATGTTCCTCCTACGACTTTTAAGTGCTCAAGTTTTGTTTTTTTAATTAAAAAAAACTTACTCCTCCATTATTTTCCTTTCTATTATTTTTAATAAATAAATCAGCTAAACAAAATATTCCTCCATTTTTTGTTATTTTTCCTTCTCCAAAAGAAGATTTAAATAAATTATTTTCTTCTTCTTTTTTAATTAAAGAAAATCTGGAACATTCTGGACTACTTTTACTAATTATTGGAGAATTATTATTTGAAGAATTTTTACATAAACGATTAAGTTGTTTTGTTGGACAACAACTTGGAAATCCAGATTTATATATAAATTGACAATTCTTTAATTTAAAAATTAAAATTATTATTTAAAAGAAATATTGTATTTACCGTTCCATTAGGAGAGTAAAAACCATTTTGAGTAGGAGGAAGTCCTTTAGAATTGCGAAAACGGGCATAACTTTCATTTATCTGTTTTTAAAAAATCTATAATTAAATTATCTAAAAATAAATAACAAATAAAAAACAAAGGACAAAACAAAAAAAAAATTTCTCAACCAAACTTGGATGGATGACAATTTCTTCTTCACATTTCTTCTCTTGTGGGAGAATTTGTTTTTCCTTAAATTACACAAAAAACAAAACAATTTTTTTAAAAAACGAAGATTTAAAAATAAAAATGTTAAAAAAGCGATAGAAAATTAAAAAATAAAATTTTCAGTTTAGAAAAATATTTAAAAGTTAACTGTCTGTAGCGAGGACTCGAACCCTACCATAAACAATTGCAGTCAGTAACGATACCACTACACCAGAACTCACGAAACCAAATTTTTAATTAAATACACAATATATTAAAAAGAAACAAAAATAATTAAAATCCAACCTCTCTTCGCAACGACAATCGTCTAATACTAAAATCCAAATCTTTAGAACCAGGCCTTCCTGGAGTTCCTAATTTTGGTGGACAATAACTAGAAAGTGAATCAATACTTTCTGTTGAAGAACCAGAATTATTTTGCAGAGAAATATTTCTGTTGGTTTTTTGTGGAGTTGAAAATTTCCAACAAGAAGAGGCACATTCATTATTTGATTGTCTTGGAGAGAATTGAATTGGTGAACAACATGCATCCTTTGATAAATTTATTTTTTAAATCTTTTAGTTATTTTATTAAATAACAACCTGAAAGATTTTTTTAGATATTTGTTGTCCTCCATTATTTAAAGGAATACAAGTGGGAGTACTTGGAGAATCAATTATTGGTGGTTGCCTTTCTTTTTCTTCTTTAGAAATTTTTCTTTTCTGTTGTTTTGAAGTAATATTATTTAATCTTTGTAAATGTTTTCTATCTTCAAGAGTACTACGAACAGCTTCTAATAAAGCACGAGAAGGCACATCAAAATTTTGACAATTTAAAGACATTTCTTGCTGAGGTTGACAATCAACTAAAGCATTTGAAGTAGATGGTTGGTGGGATGGTGATTGTTGTTGTTGATCAATAGCACCCCCAGAACCCAAAGAACTACAATGTGCTGATGGACCATACCTGAAGTTTTGAATTTATCATAAAATGATTATTAAGCAGAAAAAATAAACTTAAAAAATAAATTAAAACAAGAACCCAGATCAATTTATAAAAAAACTTTCCAAACCTTGCAGAAAACATTGGAGTTCCATAACATCCACCAGAATCAGCTCCTTCCAATTCTGACGCTAAAGAATCATAAAGCGAGTCTACACTATTTGTTCGTCTAATTGGAGGTGGGGGAGGAACTTCAGCCTTTCGACGATGTTCCCTCAATTCATCTTCTGTGTCTTTAAGAACTACAATAAGATCTAAATAGCGTTCTTGGAGTAATTCAATTTCAGAACGAAGTTGTTCATGTGTTTGTATTTCATTGTCAAGACGTGTTTGAATGTCTTCATTTTCATCCCAAAGCTGTTAATTCACAAAGTTGGAAAAATTATTTAAAATAAATTACATACAATACGTTCCCGTTTCTTCCTTTCAGAAATATCAGACAATAATCGTTGGATTTCTTCCGTTTGGAATTCACATTGTTTTGCTTTCTCACCCAGTTGAACTTGAATTTGTGCAATCTTAAAGAATAATAATTTACAAACAAAAATTATTCAAAAACCTTTAAATTCGCCGTCCTCAATTGGGACATATAATCGCTAACAGTATTCCCTTCTCTCTTTTCAATAGTTTTCTTTTGTTCTTCCAAATCATCAACCTAATTAAAACAAAAAATTTTTTAAATAATTATTAAAAAAATATAGACCTTAATACGTAATTGAGTATTTTCTTTCTCCAAATTTGAAAGTTGTTTTTCCATTCGAGAGAAATCTACCGACCTTTAAAAGAATATTATTTAAATATTTTATTTACAAAAATAGATATATGTAAGAGGACAAAAAGTGAAGTCCTCCCCCTAAGAATATTTATTTTTTATCTCATCCCACTAAAAAGATTTTTAATTAAAAACCTCGCAGAACAAGAATTACTACAACAAGCTTTCTCCGTCTCTTCCTCTTCAGTATATTCATTCTCCAAATCTACAATTGTACGAAAAAGTTTGCTACGTTGTTTTAAATGGCGTTGAAGTTGAGAGATTGTTTCATTGCTTGATGCAAGAGATTCCTCGAGAAATTCATTTCTAAATTATTAAAAAAAATAAAAATTAGTATTTAAAATTAATGGAATATAAAAAGTTATTTAAGGACATAATTTCAAAAAAATTTAATTAAAATTAATATTTAAAATAAATTACTTTTCTAATAATTCCTTATTCTCTTGCAACAAAGAATTTCCTAAGTTAGCTGCCAACTCAAGATCTTGTTTTCTCTGAAAATAAACATATTAATTAATTAATAATATTTAAATATTCACCAAATTATTATTTTCTAACAAAAATTGTTGGTGATTTCGGAACATTGGGAAATAATTTTTAAAAATTTATGGTTAAATTCCGAAATAAATAATTAATCTGCCCAATTTAAAATTAAACTTTTTAAAAAAACAAAAAAATATTTTAAATAAAATCGATTAAAAATAAATTTTCTTAAAAGATATAACAACTGACAATTTCTTTTAATTTAATTGATTTTTTAACGAATTAACAAAAGAGAAGAAAATTAATTTTTATAATTAAATTAATTATTTAATTTAATTATCCCTTCTTTCTAACAAAAAATTAATTTAAAATAAATACCTCATTTAATTCCTTCAAAAGCATAGCCATTTCTGAAGATGTTGGTTCTTCAAAAGAAAGTCCCGGTATTGGGCGAGGTGAAGTTTTTGGTAATTGAAGATTATTTTTGTCGGGAGGTGTTGTTGTTCGTTGTTTAATCTTTGCTCTCGATGCTGACATTGGTGGAAGAGGGCGAGAGGAGCGAATAAGAAATTCTAAAAAAAATACATATTTATTTTAATCAAAAATTAATTAAAAATTAATATCGTCACAAAAATTGAAAAGATTTTAGTAAGAAAATGGAGAAAGAAAAAGAAGGAAAAAAACTTTTTTTTGAAAATAAATCAGAAATTCTCATTTCAGAAATTTAAAATTAATTTTAGTTAATTTTATTATCCTCAATTTAACATAAAAATTAAAAACAATAAAAATATTTAAAAAATTAATTTATTGCGCAATTTAACCTTGAAAGAAATGCGGGCTTTTTGAAAAAAAAGAAGGTATAAATTTGTTTGGAAGCGAAAAAAAATAAAAAATAAAAACGTTGTTAATTTAGGAAAAAGGTCAACTTTATAAATGTTGATATATTTTAAATTAACAAAATTTAAAAATATTCAAATAATTTCTAAATAACCGAAAAAAAAAGAAATTAATCAAAAAATATTCCTTTTAATCGAAAAAACAAACAAAAATCGTAATTGTACTTTCAAAATTTAAGTATAAAATAAAAATCATCAATGAATCATAAGCGGGTATATATTTAGATGGAGAAAATTCATATTTTATCCCAACTATTTTTATTCAAAATATTTTTTTAAAAATTATTTATATATTATTTAGCTGCTGACATAAAAAGGATTAAAAAAGAACGTCAAAAAAGAAAGAATATTTTCAAAAATAATTAAAACCCTCAAGAAATACGTAGTTAAAAATACAAAAGAGAAAATTAAAAAGAAGATGAGAGAATACTAAAATAATAACCAAAATTAAGCCCTTAAAAAGAACAATGTCTATAATAATTGTTGAAAATAAAAGGGATATAGGATGAAGATTAATCCGAGCAAATAAAAGGAAAAAATAAATGGACTTTAAAAGAAATAAATATTTATTTTTTTATTTCAAGTATTTAATAAAATTCTTGCAAATAACAAAAGTACAATTTTAAAAACAATTGTTTTTGAAACATTTTATAAGGATATAGAATTACATTTTTGTTAGAGATTTAATAAAAAGGATGTTTTGAATAAAAATATTTAAAAAAGGACATTTTCTCTAAAATAATTTATTTCGTGAAATCTTCGGCAGTATATGAAAGTAAGGGCGCCATCCCATTTTTTCCATCTTCCTAAAAATATTTATTTTTCTTATATTTTTCTCTCTATTTTTGATTTGTGCCGTAAGGCTATAAACGCAAAAGGATTATTTTTCCGTGTTGTCCGGGACCGATATGTGTCCGTGTGTGTGTGTGTGTCCGTGTGTGACCGATGTGTGTCCGTGTTGTCCGGGACCGTGTGTGTCTGTGTTGTCCGTGACCGTACGTGTCTGTGTTGTCTGGGACCGTGCGTGTCTGTGTTGTCTGGGACCAATGTGTGTCCATCAGTGATGGGAAAGTTCCAAAATTTCTCTGGAACTAGTTCCAGTTCCAGAACTACTTCTCCAGAGTGTTTTAAAGCAATGCTGGAATATTTTTATAGTGGGGACACACATCGGTCACACACGGACACACACACACACACACACGGACACACACACACACACACACGGACACATATCGGTCCCGGACAACACGGAAAAATAATCCTTTTGCGTTTATAGCCTTACGGCACAAATCAAAAATAGAGAGAAAAATATAAGAAAAATAAATATTTTTAGGAAGATGGAAAAAATGGGATGGCGCCCTTACTTTCAGATAGGGTCAAATCTTCGAAAAAAACTAAAAATATTAAAAAAGAATTATATTTAATTTAAAAAGATTTGGAAAATTTTAGAAATATATATATTTTTATTTAGTGGAATTAAAAAAATATTTCAATCTTAAAAGATAAACAATATTTGTCTGAGTTTTTAAAAAAAATTAATTAGAGAATAAATCTAAATCTGGTTAATAAATCTTCCCAAAAAACATTAATGAGCTTAAAAAACAAATGTTCGTTAGACTTTAATAGAAAATATATAATTGAGACAGGATAAAATATTTAATATAACACAATTGGCCGGAAAAAGACAAAAAATATTAGAAAAATAAAGAGATAATTATTTTAATTATTAATAATTATTTTAGAGGGAAAAAATAAAATAAAAATAAATTAATGACAAATTAATTTTTTATTTAAAAAATTTTTCCTATTTTTAAGTAAAAAGAGAAATACAATAATTGAAAGAAGAAATTAATTGCTATTAGGTCGCGTCATAATTAGTGGCCGTTTTTTAATTTGGGTTTTTCTAATTAAGTTTCTTAAAAATATTTTTTATTTTTATTACGAATCATTTTTTAGTGTATTTTCTAAAGGATCCCGGCATTTGAGAATTTTTGGGTAGGTATTCAGGGAGTTCTGATCGAAAATGTCAAAATTTTCGAAATCATCGAAAATCTAATTTTCTCGAGTATATGTAATGATAATATTTAGTGTAATATATCATTCGAAAGCCCTTCAAAATCTCTATCCGTCGGGCACAATTTCGAATTTTTAATCCGAAAGGTCTAAATTTTTCAAAAATGTCGAAATTCGAATTCCGGGTTCGACACAATTTACAGACGTTATACCTCGTATTTAATATAAGCCCTGTATGTTGTTTAGAAAACCGTTTAGATCATCCTGATCGGATGATTTTACGCTGAGTTATGAGAAACAACTTTTTGGGGGAGTGTCGTCTCGTTTTCCCATCTGTGCAAAAGGGAGTACACGCGGCATTTGATTTGCCTTCCTTAAGCGCAGCCTGCGTTTTTTGAGTCACCCGTGGCCATACTTATAGAGCAGATATCCCTCTATAATTCAGCAGTAGAAATAACCGGATTCCATCTAAGCCAGCCGATCAGGACCGTTATTCTTAATGACACCAGTCTCCCTCGACCATGTTTGCTTCTGAGAGTCATACGGCCTTCCTCTTATAGCCTGAACCCTATTCTTTGCTGTCTAGCATAGACAACGAACCCATTAACCAGATCATTAACATAATTTGCTTCTTTTGTTGCATTTTTGGTAAATTAAAATTTTTGGTGTAAATGCTTGTGAATTTCACTACGAGGTAGTGTTGTTCAAAAAATCATAACTTTAAGAATATCACCCGTGTATAGCTATACCTGGTATTAAATTGAAGAGGAGATTCAGATCTTTATGATGATTAATAATTAAAAAGAAAATTTGTAAAATAACACCCCTAAAAATTCAATCTAAAAAAACGGCCACTAATTATGAACCGACCTAATATTTTTAAGTTAAAAATTAATTAATAAAAACAAGGAAATATTATTTTTAAAAAATACTTAAAAATTATTAAAATAATTTTTTAAAAATAATTTCCTAAAATAAATTTTAAAAAAAGTATAAAATTTCATAAAAAATCCTTTAAAAAAATAAACTTAAAACAAATGTTAGACTTACTTAATTTTCTAAAAAAGAATTGATCATCCGAAAATAAAATAAAATTTTTTTTAAATTCTAGGTGGGAAAATAAACGAAAAATGAATTTTGCCTCAATCTTTAGTTAAAAATAATTTTTTTTCTTTTTTTATTCTCAACTAATCGCATTTGTCATTTATTCTTCTCCCCACAAAAATATTCCAAACAGAAAAAAAAGATGATAAATCATTAAATCTTTTAATGCGATGAAAAGAATTAGGGGAGCGGAAATGATTGAAAAATAAGGTAAAAAATAATTTAATTAAAGAAAAATAAATTTGAGAAATTAAAAAATACTTTTAATTTTTAAAAATTACAAATTTAAACAACAAATAAAAACAAACAAACAAAAAAAATTATTTTAAATTAATTCCCCGGACTCAAATTAACCGAGAAAATGACTGGCGTAAGCGTTACATTAATTCGAACGTTTAAATAAAAATGTAAGGTGGCTGGTTGGTTAGGGGACTTTGATATAAAATATTAAATAAATGAAAAAAGAAGAAAAAAATGCCAGTAGAAGAACAATCAATAAATATATAAAAAAAGAATATGTTTGTTTGGAGTAAATCGAGAATGGAAAAAAAGGAAGGGGGAAAAGATGCTAAATAAAAAAACAAAAGCAATAAAAATAAACAAAAAAAAAGTATTAATTTTAAATTTAAAAGAATTTTGTAAGTCCAAAAATAAAAGAAAAGAAAAAAATTTTTGAAAAAAGAAAAGTAATTGAGAAAAAAATATTTAAGAAAAAACAAACAAATCTTTACTTGTTTAAAATATTTTAGTTTTTAGTATTTGTTTAAAAATTTGGAAAAAAAGAAAAATAATTTTAAAATAAATTAACAAGTATAAATTTTAAAAAATAAATGTGAAATAAAGAAAATAAATTTAGACAAAAATTTTAGCAGAAATCAAGAAATTAAAGAGTAAATTCTTGATAGAAAGGGAAAAATAAAAAGTTTTTAAAAGAGACTAAAAATTAATTTTTAATTTAAATAAAAACTTTGTAAAATACTTCCTCCACTTTACAATTTTAAAAGTTTGCCAAGCAAGAAATATGAGCCAGCAAAAATAAATGAATCAAACAAAAGGAAGAAAAATTTTTGGAAAAATAAAAGTAAAAAAGCTTTTTAAAATAAAACAAATAAAAAAAAGAATTTTTTAAAATAAATATTAAGTAGAAATAAATTAAATATAAAAGTAAATAATTAAAACCTCTAACACCTATCAAATTATTCCTATAATGCCGATTTTTTGCCAGAAAATGGGTAACTCTCTTAGAATAATAAAAAAAATAAGATTTGATTCGGATTAGAGTTTGTTGAATTTTTATGAACATTTTATCCGTTAAACTCAAGGGGGAGGGCTTAAAACTTAGTCTACAACCTAAGTAAAATTTTTAACAAAAAAAGTTAAAAGATAATTTTAAAGAAAATTAATTTAAATTAACAAAAAATAAAAATTTAGAAATGTGGAACTTGAAATTAAAAGCAGAGATTAAAGATATTTGATCGAATCTTTAAGTGAGGGTTTATGTTAGTATTTTGTAGAACATTTTTTTAATTAAAGAGAAGTCAATAAAAATATTTAAAAATTAAAAAAAACAAACAAACCTTCCCAAAACATTTCCTTTGATTGTTGAGATAAATTATTATCATTAGAACAACATTCATCATTTGTGTCATTATTATTATTTTGTAAAGGTGTTCTTCTCCACATATTTATTTAAAGGCAATTGTGTTATTAATTGAGAATAATTTAATTAATTAATTCTTCTTTATTTACATTAAATATATACATAAAGATATGTACTGAAAGTATAAAAAATATATTTAAAATTACGTGAATATTTAATGGAGAAAGATAAGGGATTAGTAGGGATTTATTTAAATAATGGTTGCCAAAGATTTTCAGTAAAAATTAAAAAAAAATAAAATATTTTGAGGAATTTGTAGTTAAAATAATTATTTTTAAATAAAGTGCTAAGAAAATAAATATTTAAGGGATATTTTTAAATATTTAACCCGGGTTTCCGTTAAGTTTTGAGATATTGATGATGAGAACATGTTAGAACTTTGTTTATTTTATAATTTTTATTCAATTTGATACTGGAAGTTCTGTGGATTTTTCGAACCCCCTCTAATGCCGAAAATATAAGTGGAAGTCGCAAAATTGGGCATATATTTTAAACGAACTTACGTAAACAAAAAAGGTCAACATTAGAATTTAAAGATTTGTTTCTGATTGTGAGAACTAATTTTCAATTTTAAAATAAAACAAATTTGGCGAAATGTAAAAAAGAGAACAGACACTCTGTGGCTCGCTCTCAACTGCAGCACTCTAGTGAACAGTTTCATTGCTCCTTACAGAAGGTCGATTCCTTATAAGGTAGATGCAATATAAGGTAGATTGGGGAAAAATATATTAAAAGATCGTTTCTAAGGAAAAGGCCAGTTGAGCCCGCCGTGTGCTCTTAAACGGGCTTTACCGTTGTGTGCGCGCCCTTTTGTGGTGAAACCCTTAATTTGGCTTTGCTTTCATCTCATTCTTGCGGCTGAATATACAAATTATTTAATTTTGATTTATACAGATTTCTGATTCTGTAAATTATACTAAAATTTTCTTTTATGTATTTTTAATTTAAATTACTTTTTTTCAGGTTAATTATGGATTCTATAAAAAGTATTATTGAAAACAACAAAATTAGAGGACGTTCAAATGAATATGAAAATAATTACCAAGGATTTAAATTTATGCCTGATTCTGATGGCAAAACTCGATTTATGAGTAGTGATGGTTCTATTAAAATTAGAGTTTGTGTAATTATAAATATTAATGAAAATTTAAACTTTTTAAAATTATAAGCATTACTAAAAAAGGGGAGGCCTTTCCTGCAGACTTTTTCCCCGTTTCCCATTTTGGGAATTTTGTTGGTTTTTGGCTGGTATCAAATTTTACTTCAAATTTCTTTGTTAGAATTTATTCTTAATCCTAAAATTTTTCCATGTATTGTCAATTCCATATATACCTATTTTCTTAGTTTCCCCGATAATTCAATTTCATTCCTCGTTTCTCTAAAAAATTTCTTTGTTACTAGTTTTTAATCCTAACTGATTGAGGCTGAAAATATTCAGGAAGAGATATGGAATAAGTCCGCAAAAAGTCGCCCCGTTTCTTTTAATTATTCAACAATTTATTTCATTTAATTTCAGAGCAAATCTGGTAGTTTTATTGATGATAACGGCAATGAGGAAAAAGAATTACGCCGTTCTTCTCGAGTTAAAGACCGTCATTTTTCGCAATCTTATGAATTCTTGAACATTCGTAGCCGTATTATTCGAAAATCTGGAAAGATGCTTGATTTTAGCAGTAGCTCTCCAGCTAATTTTACAAATTCAAATGAAGAAGTTTCGAATAATTTATCTGATAAAAAAGATGATTTAATGACTTCAAATGGACAGGAAGAAGGAGAAGGGAATAACGGTTTTGTTCAACCGGAGTTGTCACAAGAGGATTTTCTTAAGGTTTTTAATAGGGCTTTTTTCTTGATTCTGACTGGTATTCGGGTCAAAGGTAATTTTGGAAAATAAGACCGGGAGCAATAAATCCTTTTTGCATAATCGCCTCTGAATCGTGGTTCGAGTCATATTTTATCTATTTCATATCGGGTCTTTCTTGTCTTTTTTATCTTTTTTATTTATTTGATTAATTTGTTTGGATTAATTTGTGATCATGACTCGATCTCGTGCACAATTAGGGTCGGCACCCCCTAGTTTTTAATATTTAGAATATATTTAACAATATTTTTTTATTAGACTCAAAAACGTCAAAATGATACTGGTATGGAAGATTCTGATAATGATGAACGTGAAATTTCTACTGCTCCAATGCAATCTTCTGGAAGTAATGAAGAGAATCGGGATTTGGTTCGGTTTTAAAAATTTTCAATTCAAAAATTGGTATTTTTTGGTTAACTCCCTACATTTTCTCTTGTTTCCTTTTTTCCTAAATATTTCGAATGTTCAAATAACCAAATGAATAATATAAAAAAATAAACTTTTCAATAAAGACAATTAAAGTTTATAAAATTAAGTACTATAAAATAGCCAAGAACCGAAAAATACCCAAAACTTTATTTTAGGGTAAAGTAGCAACAAACAATGAAGAATCAATTCAAACTCCAAAAGAAACTTTTAATGTTCACGAGACTTCAAGTATTCTCAATACTTCTCAAGCAAGCTCAAAGCGAAATGCGAAGAAAGAACGTCGTCGATATTTGGATGGTGAATATATTGCAGAGAAAATTCTCGATGAACGCGGAGCTGGAAAGAAAAAGGAATATTTGGTTCGTTTAAATTATTTTTAAACAAAAGTCTTGAAAATGTTGAAGATGTCTTGAATATTTTTACCTTTCATTTTTAAATTTAAAACTTAGGATTTAGTAGCTTCTGACCACAAATTTTTTATATTTTCTCCGATTTTAATTTACTGTTTTATTTTTAAATAATTTAAGATCCAATGGATTGGTTATTCTGATCAAACTTGGGAATTGGCTAGTCATTTTCAGCAATTTACTAAACTTATTGATGAATTTCACGAAGCTAAAAAGAATAAATTGAATGATTCAAATAATGAGGAATCTGATAAAAATGTTAAAAAAAGAAAAATTCGTCAAAAAAGAAGTTATTGGCATTATTTGGATAGTGATGATGATGAATATGAGGTTATTTGTTTCTTTTAATTATGATTTTTTAAATTATAGGCAAAACGTTTGAAAATGGAGGAATCAATTTCTGAGGAAAACTCATCTACTATGCAGCAAGGAAGACAGAAATATAGTCGAAAATCAAAAGATAACTTTATTGCTGCTGAACTTCCACCATCAAGACGTCGAAGTGAAGGATTGATTATTAAGAGTAACAAAAAGAAGGAAGATTCGCAAAATAAAATTGAAAAAGAGAAAGAAATGGAAGAAAAGAAGAAGAAAATTGAAGAAAATTTACAAAAGACACCAGAACAAGGAAAGGACAAAAAGTCTTTTCCAGAAATTGTTGAAAGAAAAAAGAGGACTGGTAGACGACGTGGACGACCATCACTTGTTAGTATTTCTTCTAAAAATTCTGAGGGTAGAGATGTTGAAGTACCTGAAGTTGTTCCGGAGACGAATGGATTGGCTAATAATTCGGAATCTCAGACTTCTGAGATTCCGTCAATTCCTGATGATAATAGTGGAGATGAGGGAACACAAACAGTTTTAAAGAAAACTACAAGTTTGTTTTAGTTTTAATTTAATGAAATTAAGGGGAAAAACAACTTTTTTTGCGGTTGTTTGTCGGCATAACAGAAAATAAATTAATCACTCAATAATAAATTTGTTTGTTTTATTATCATAAACCTGACCTTTTCCTAAAACTGTTTTTAACATAAGTATGTGTAAATAAATAAATTTTTAATTTAGATTATGCTGTTACTTGTGGTGCTATGCCTTTGAGTTTAATAATAATTAAGACAATTAAATTTTTCAACTTTTAGGTATTATTCGTATGCGTGTTGAATATGGGAAAGAACCGGAGCTGTTAGTTAAATATCAGGGAGAGCAATTTGCTGATGAATGGGTTCCTCTCAGTATTTTTAGTCAACATGCTCATCAAGTATAATTAAATAATTTTTAAATTATTTTTTTTCTCAAATTCAGAATTTGGTCAATCAATTTATTTTCAAGTTTTTGTTTAAAGTTTGCAATATGCTTCGTGAAAGAGGAATTGAAATATCAGATGTTTCTACTTGAGAAGGAATTAAAATATTTATTAAAGTTTTGGTTAATTATTTATTTTTGAAAAATCATAAATTAGGTATGGGTTTATGTTTTGATATCCGATTTTGTTTTAATCTTTTCCCTCAATTGGACATTACAATTTTTGGTAATTTCTATTAACATCAACCGACAATTATAATTTTGAGTTTTTTTAAAATAATTTTTGCAATGTCCAATTTATTTATTTTTGAGATATCCTTTAAAATTCATTATATATTTTGACGTTTCTCCTAAAATATAATTTTTTTGTGTTGTAAACACATTTTAAAAACATTCGTGGAATCATTGTTTCAAATATTTTTCCTATTTATTTTTGGACTACGAGTAAATTATTTTCTCTCTTTTTTTGTTTTTTAAATAAAAGTTTTTAGTACATATTTACTATAATATTTTATTTAAAAGTTTTTTAATTATTAAATTTAGTTTTTTTAATTGTCTAAAAATGATGACAGGCGATGCTCAAGATATTCTCGGGACAACTTCTTTGTCAAGAAGACAATCCTCAACACTACCAAATTTAAATTTAACAAATGTTGACAAAAAGGTTATCTTATTTAAATTGTGAAAGTTTTTTCCCATTTGTTTTTTATGAACTACTATGACTGGTTTGTTTTTTGGGTTATTCAGTTTAAAGTTTCATGCCAACTTTGAAATGCCTCAATTTTAATTAACATTATTTATTTAATTCCCATAGCATTTTCCATTGTCTTTTGTTAGTTTAACAAAATCTTTAAAAAATTTAGACAATTAAAAAATCTGATCAAATCAAAAGACCTGCAGGTATGCATCGTGAATTGTTTAATTTATTTGTTCATCAGGGAAAAGATAATAATAAAGGTTTTTGTTTTTTATGTCAAATTATTTATTTTTAAAATTTTAGAAAAAATCGAATCTTTAGCGCCAACAAATACAAAACATGGTTATTCTGTTGTTAAAGCAGATGTTTGGTTTTTAGAAAATATGATAATTATTTAATTTTTAGTTTGGTAAACGTATTGTGCGTAAATGGATGTGGAAGCCTTTTTTGAATGATGCTAGAGAAGATGGATTACAGCTTTCTCATTGGGAGAGGGAAGACTTGATTGGACAACCATATCAATTTGCTCGTTTTAATAAAGTAAAAAGTTTTCTAAATTAAATATTTTTTATTTCAACCGGTAAGGAGGTTGACTTAAAAGATTTAAAAATAAATGATACTAAATTCTTATTTTGTCGGCGAGTTTATTTTTTGTCAAATGCAATATTAATTTATATTTTATAAACTAATTATGTTCATTCCTTTTTGTTTTAACTGGGGGGGTTTTTTAAATAAAAATCATTTAATATTCTTAATTAAAATTTCTATTTTTTATTAAAGCAATTAGATCCAGTTACATTCACTGATACGGAATATGATGAATATTTGGATGATGAACGATGGAATAAAGAAGAGACAATTCATTTACTCGATTTATGCCACAGATTTGACCTTCGGTTTATTTTCTTTTTATTTTTAATTTATTAAATATAGTTGGCCAATTGTGGAAGATCGTTTTGACCGTGAACGTTTCAAAGATCGAAAAAGTGTTGAAGACATGAAGGAACGTTATTATGGAATTGTTAATGAATTAAATGTTGCTAGAAATACACAATCGGAACCTTTAGCATATGATGCTGAGCATGAGAGAAGAAGAAAGGAACAATTGGTTAAATTGTGGAACAGAACAGAAGAACAGGCAAGAAAAATTTTGATTAACTACTAGGTCGGTTCATAAAAAAGTTCGTTTTTTGTTATCGCAAGTTTTTTGGGTGATAACTATTTTTATCCGATTTTATTTTTATCTTATTTTGTAGCCCAGAGTCTTAGCTTTATAATGATACCAAAATTTTAAAAATATCAAGGATCAAAAAAATTTTATGCCTTCAGAAGTGAGCGTGGGTAAGGGGAATATTTAGTGGCAGTTACACATCCCATTAAAACTAAGTAATAATGCAATATTGGCATCAAGAAAAATCAATGAAATGATAGGCAGGGATCTTGTCTAACCTAGTGTAGCTCAAAAATTTTTCAAAAAAATTCGATCTGGGAACAATAGGACCAAACGCAAACTTGGACCGGGAAGGCCACCGACTGTAAACAAAGACGTCCTTCCTTGTCGGTGAGAATAACATCCGGATGTTTTTTTATCAGAACTGTAGCTGGGACCTTGCTCTATAAGTACAATATAGCAAGGGTCGAAAAAAACGGATCGTAAGCCGAGGAGGACAAAAAGAGTAATGCACCAACCGACTGGGAGACAAAAACAACAGGGACTTTTTTTTAGCCTTTCAAGCCTGGATAACTATCGAAAGGGTTATTCATGGAACCGGATTGTTACCTAAATTTAAACATATGCCAATTACGATAATAATACACAAAAAATTATTTGGAGGAAAAAATATTAAGACCCTCTTTTGGTCCCCCGCCCAACCAACTACCCAAAAAACGTATGTTGTGTATTCTTTTGGACGTTGCTCGGTCCGTTGGTGTCGGAGGTACTTCAACTTGGTACCATTACAAACTCCAACATGCATATTAACTATCTCACCCAGGAAGATTTCGTTTGTTATATTCAACGTCGCCAGGGACTGTTTACTAGACCTCTGGTTTTCCATTAAAATAACGCTCCCTTACTCCGCTCATTTTTGACGACCTGCCATACCCCAAATAAACTTTGTTGGAAAGTGTTACCCCACCCCCCTTGTAGCCCTGAGTCTGCTCTATCAGATTAACATCATTTTACTTCTTTAAAAAATTTTTTACGGGACGGGCACTTGACTGATGACGCCAAGGTCGAGACTGTGGTGGGGAAGACAGTGCTTCAGAAATGAGGTCAGATTTTTTTAAAAAGAGGTATCCACAAACTTTTTTCTGGTTTAAGAATGTTGTTAAGACTCGGGACAATTATTTAGTAAAGTTAGATTTTTTATCTGTTTCAGTTTGCTTGAGATTTATCGATTTTCTTTGAAAATAAATTTTTGGAAAAAAACGAACTTTTTTATGAACCGACCTAGTAAAATAAATATTTAAAAAAGAATTAGAGAAAAGCTGAAACATTAACTATATATTTATTTTAATTATTTTTCAGATTAAAGAGGAAGAAGAACTTAAAGAAGCTGTGAGAAAAATTGAAGCAAAACGTAAAGAGCGTGAAAAGAAGGCCCATGATTTACAACGTTTAATTAATGCAACCGCTGAGAGAATTTCTGTTTCTCCTGACAGGTTTATTTTTGAATTTTCAAAAAAAATATTTTTGAAGTTCAACGTGTGGTTCTCCTTCTGTCGTTGGTGGGACTTCAACCAGCAGTCGTGCAGCACATCGGCGATCTCTCAAACGGCTTAGGACCCAAGCTTCGTTGGCTTCTGATCAATTAATGCCTGTATATTTTAATTAAATTATTTTTAGTAAAATTTATTTTAGTCTGAACCACATATTCGTTGGCCTGAATATAGACAACCAGGTCCTCATTTGCGTACACAGGAAATGAAATTACCTAGCAATACAGGTATAGTAAATTGAAAGATTTTCTAGCTTAAAATATAAAATATTTTCTTTAGCACAACGAAAACTTAATAATATTGGAATGGTTGTTACTTCACTACAAATTGGTTAATATTTAAATAATTCTAACAAACAAAAATTTATTTTAAAGTTTCAATTGGTTTGGAGTATCCCCCTGCAACAGAAGAAATTGTTAAGCTTTACAATGATTTTCGTTCAAATATTGTTCTTTTACAAGAACTTAAAACAGCGGTATATAATACAGAACAAGAGCTTGACCAATTGTCAAATCGGTTGAGAACAGAAATAAATATTGTATAAGAAATTTTTTTATTTTAATTTTAAAAATTAGTTTTTAAGGAACTTTCAATCGAGCCAAGACTTAGAGTTACTGAAGCATTTTATGAGGAATTTACTAGAAATCCGGCTTGTTTAAACGAAATAAATTCAATAGAAGGGGAAGGAAAATCTTCAGGGAAAACTGGAGGAAAGGGAGGTAAACAACAAAAACAATTACCAAAACTAGCACCAGTAACTTCTCGAAGGATTACAAGAATGATTGAAACAAATCCAATTTCTATGACACAGGTAAATAAAAAAATAAATGGTTTTAAAAATATTAAAAAATATATCTAAAGACACGGAAAAAACGTACAACAATTACTGCTGAAGGAACTTTAACAAGATCATCAATTCAACAATAATTCTTTGGCAGGAAACAATATTTGCCTATTCATTTCTTTTTTTTCCACAAGATTGTTTTAGAATTAGTTTTTAAATAAAATTTTGGTACTTATCCCTTATACTATACCACACCCCCTCAAAGTAGTGTCCAAAATGTCATATATGGGGTAATAAAGGGTGCTGATCACGATTATGGTGTTTATTTCTCAATATAAGAACCCCCTCACCCATAAATTGTTATGGTTCATAATGGTCAAACCTCAAGTTTGGACGCATTTGACTACCACAATGGCAGAAACGTTCAGTATGAAGCAAACCGCAAAAAATCAGTATGAAGCAAACCGCAAGGGACTGTTTACTAGACCTCTGGTTTTCCATTAAAATAACGCTCCCTTACTCCGCTCATTTTTGACGACCTGCCATACCCCAAATAAACTTTGTTGGAAAGTGTTACCCCACCCCCCTTGTAGCCCTGAGTCTGCTCTATCAGATTAACATCATTTTACTTCTTTAAAAAATTTTTTACGGGACGGGCACTTGACTGATGACGCCAAGGTCGAGACTGTGGTGGGGAAGACAGTGCTTCAGAAATGAGGTCAGATTTTTTTAAAAAGAGGTATCCACAAACTTTTTTCTGGTTTAAGAATGTTGTTAAGACTCGGGACAATTATTTAGTAAAGTTAGATTTTTTATCTGTTTCAGTTTGCTTGAGATTTATCGATTTTCTTTGAAAATAAATTTTTGGAAAAAAACGAACTTTTTTATGAACCGACCTAGTAAAATAAATATTTAAAAAAGAATTAGAGAAAAGCTGAAACATTAACTATATATTTATTTTAATTATTTTTCAGATTAAAGAGGAAGAAGAACTTAAAGAAGCTGTGAGAAAAATTGAAGCAAAACGTAAAGAGCGTGAAAAGAAGGCCCATGATTTACAACGTTTAATTAATGCAACCGCTGAGAGAATTTCTGTTTCTCCTGACAGGTTTATTTTTGAATTTTCAAAAAAAATATTTTTGAAGTTCAACGTGTGGTTCTCCTTCTGTCGTTGGTGGGACTTCAACCAGCAGTCGTGCAGCACATCGGCGATCTCTCAAACGGCTTAGGACCCAAGCTTCGTTGGCTTCTGATCAATTAATGCCTGTATATTTTAATTAAATTATTTTTAGTAAAATTTATTTTAGTCTGAACCACATATTCGTTGGCCTGAATATAGACAACCAGGTCCTCATTTGCGTACACAGGAAATGAAATTACCTAGCAATACAGGTATAGTAAATTGAAAGATTTTCTAGCTTAAAATATAAAATATTTTCTTTAGCACAACGAAAACTTAATAATATTGGAATGGTTGTTACTTCACTACAAATTGGTTAATATTTAAATAATTCTAACAAACAAAAATTTATTTTAAAGTTTCAATTGGTTTGGAGTATCCCCCTGCAACAGAAGAAATTGTTAAGCTTTACAATGATTTTCGTTCAAATATTGTTCTTTTACAAGAACTTAAAACAGCGGTATATAATACAGAACAAGAGCTTGACCAATTGTCAAATCGGTTGAGAACAGAAATAAATATTGTATAAGAAATTTTTTTATTTTAATTTTAAAAATTAGTTTTTAAGGAACTTTCAATCGAGCCAAGACTTAGAGTTACTGAAGCATTTTATGAGGAATTTACTAGAAATCCGGCTTGTTTAAACGAAATAAATTCAATAGAAGGGGAAGGAAAATCTTCAGGGAAAACTGGAGGAAAGGGAGGTAAACAACAAAAACAATTACCAAAACTAGCACCAGTAACTTCTCGAAGGATTACAAGAATGATTGAAACAAATCCAATTTCTATGACACAGGTAAATAAAAAAATAAATGGTTTTAAAAATATTAAAAAATATATCTAAAGACACGGAAAAAACGTACAACAATTACTGCTGAAGGAACTTTAACAAGATCATCAATTCAACAATAATTCTTTGGCAGGAAACAATATTTGCCTATTCATTTCTTTTTTTTCCACAAGATTGTTTTAGAATTAGTTTTTAAATAAAATTTTGGTACTTATCCCTTATACTATACCACACCCCCTCAAAGTAGTGTCCAAAATGTCATATATGGGGTAATAAAGGGTGCTGATCACGATTATGGTGTTTATTTCTCAATATAAGAACCCCCTCACCCATAAATTGTTATGGTTCATAATGGTCAAACCTCAAGTTTGGACGCATTTGACTACCACAATGGCAGAAACGTTCAGTATGAAGCAAACCGCAATTTTGAAAAAATTTTGCAACGTTTGATTCATCAGGACATCCCCCCATTAGTGTGTCGTAATTATAGGGCATTTTTTATTTATTTTTATTATTATGGGTTCAAATGAATGAAATCGTTTATATACTCATTAAACGACCAATAATCACACAGAAAATAAATATTAAATATTAGTGCATTAATATTGCTCATACCTATATATTTATTTAAATAAAAACTTGGTTTGACCATTATGAACCATGACAATTTATGGGTGAGGGGGTTCTTATATTGAGAAATAAACACCATAATCGTGATCAGCACCCTTTATTACCCCATATATGACATTTTGGACACTACTTTGAGGGGGTGTGGTATAAGGGATAAGTACCAAAATTTTTTATGTTAGAGACGTCGAGGATATAACCTTGGGTATATCACTTAATATCTCAATAATTAAAAATGAATTTTCTGTGCCAACGTCGAAATTCTGATTAAAGTTATAGGATGTAATAGCGTCCAAATTAATTAAAATAAAAAAGTTTTCTTCATTTAACTGAAAATTTTGAAAACAAAAAATGAGAAAGTATAGCTGGGTGAAGAATTTACGCGGGAAGTATGTGCGACAATTCTATCTTCTCGACTACTTTTCACCTAATTTTCAAATCGTTTTTGGTGTTTTAAATGCGCAAGAAAAAAATCAACACAAAAAACGAGGAAAAATACATTAAAAGGTAAAAAAACTTTCACATTCATTCCTCATCTCAAACCAAAACTTCACAAAATTTTGAATTTGTAGGCAATTATTGCCCGCTTCCGCAATTTCTGTTGTTGTTACTGGCAGTATTTGTGTTGCTGCCACTACTTGTAGAACCACCTCGATGACCACCAACTGCTAACATTTCAGATGCTTCAGAATTAATATATGGCGAAGATGTTGTACAGATTGGGCCATTTTGTGTACCAGAGAAGCAACTTGTTATTCCATTCGAATTTACAATGGGGCCGAGAGAATAGGACCTAAAAAAGTAAATCATTGGTGAATAATTAGGGAATTTTAGTCGAAATTTGAGAGGTTGTGGAGTATTTTCTAAAAAATAGAGGAAATTTATTACTATAAAAAGCTGACAAGAATCATAGAGACATATTTAAAAAAAACCAACATATTTTGCGTTGCTTGTAATAATTGTTCCAAATTTAATGTTGAACTAGCAACTGACAAGGGTGGCGGTGTTAATGATTTTTGTGTATTTTGCGATGAAAAATTTTGTTGATGTTGAATTGGTGAAGAACCAGTTGACAATGAAGTACTATTTTCTTTATCTCCGCAACTTTTTGTGACGAATCCATTTTGGAAAATAGAATTTTCACTTGGAGTAGAGGTAAACGCGTTCATCATATCAGCTTGATCTTTTGTGTGTTTTGCCCGGAGTTGGGCTAAAAATTACTTTATTCCAATTTTATAATTTTAAATTATTTATACCTTTCATTGAAGCAATTTCAGCTTTAGAATCATTTAATGCACGAAATAAATCTTGTTTTAATCTATTCTCAGCTGAAAGTGTTTGTTCTAACAAGAAATTCTTTTGACGAAGTGTTTCAATTTGTTTGCTCTAAAATAAAATAAACAATTTCAAATAAAATTTTTACACAAAATGTTTAAACTTTTAGGAACTGAATTTCAAAATTCAACTGAGACGCTTAATTTTTAATTTTAAAAAACCTCGTCATTTCTAGCTGCAGATAATCGGCGCATTTCCTCTTCGAGTTTTGAACAAAATTCCTCTTTATTTTTAAATTCCCGTTTTAAATGCTTCAATTCTTTGTCCATATTGATTAACTTTTGTTTTTGTAGTTCACCATTTTCGTGACTAAAAATTGAATAGAAAATTTTTTTTTCTTGATTATTCTATTTTTACCGATTAGAATTATCCACAGCAGCATTTAACTGTTGTTGTTTTGCAAGTCGCTCATTTGCTAATTCTCTCTCAATTTCTATTTTCTTCAATTGTAATTCACCAACACGTTTTTCCAAAGCTTGAATGTTTGTTTTGAAATGTTCATTTTGTTTGTTTAATTGACGGCCTTTTTGTTCCAATTGTTCCAATTTTTGTTTTTGTTCTCTCTCGTATTGACGCCATTCACATCGAGTGGTTTGTTCTTGTTGTTGTGCAGAAGCAAGTTGCGAACGTAAATCATTCTCACCATGACGAGATATTTTAAGCTCATTTCGAAGTTTCTCCATTGATTGCTCCAACCTTAAAACAAAAATTTATAAAGAAAATAAAATTCTCCAAACATTTGTTTTTGTTTCAATAAATGTTTCAATTCACTCATTTTCATTGCATTATCACGTATTTGCTCCCCATTTTCTGTTAAAGATAAATCATTTCCAATCAAAAAAGAAATTCCACTGCTTCCAGCATTCGGTGTGAGAGACAAATCACCATTTGCGTAAGAAATTGAACAAGATGAAGTTGTTGGAGTTTTTGCCGAAGAAGAACTTAGTTGTTGTTGTTCATTTGTTGTTGTAGAATTTGAGGAAAGAGTAGAAAGACCTCTTGGTCTTCGAGCTCGCCGTTTTCCACTTTGAATTAAATTTACATTTGAAGAATCTAAAAATGAATTTTAAAATCTTTAAAAAGAAGGTAAAATAAATAAACCTAAATTAATTGTTTGATAATGATTAGAATCTCTTTCCCAATCATCCTCTTCAGCAATATTTGAGCCATCACCGCTAGATGAAATAATATCATCTTGTCCGCCAACAGAATTTGAATTTCCTTTCAATTTAGACATTAATCTTTCAAGTGTTTGTTGCATAGAAGGCGTTAGACTGCTAAAAATATATCCAATTGTAGATAACACAAAAAGGCAACAAAGTCGAAAAGCATTGATGAATAATTTTCGAACTTAAATAAAAGAAAAATTTTAATATCCTTGCAAAAATTTAAGCAAAAAATATTCTAAACTTTTTTCTAAAAATTAATAGAATATGTATAGAAATATTCAAGAAGACAAAGAAATAGCCAAAAATATATCTTAAATATTCAATTAATAAGAACAAACCTTTATTAGTTACACTACCACTACCATTCATTATAGCACTATCAGCACCACGCCATGACTTCACTATCGTTGTATTAGTAACGCCACCTCTTTTTAAAGTTCCATTTTGTTGCTTTGTTTGTTTTGACTGCCGTTTCTTTGGTAAATTACTCATAATTGTGTTAGATGTTCCAATTGAAGTGTTCTGGGGTATCTAAATGAAATATTTAGACGCCAAATATACAAATATAAAGGACTGGCAAGTTATACCTAGCGTAATGGATTCCATGCCTTAACGTTCGAATAAAACATTAAAATGGATAACGAGTGTGATATAATAAAAATTTAAATTTACCGAAGATAATGATGAGGTAATGCCCGATGTTGAAGTATTTAACGGTGCTGCACAAATTGCAGCAAATTGAGTTGATGAATTTGAAGATAAACGGGGGAGTGTTGACTGTGGACCATCCAGTCCATTCAAAAATTCAGTTGTAGCAAATCCACCATTCGAATCAAAATCTAAAATAAAAATTAATCAAAAATTTTAACTTTAAAATAAACCAAAAATTTCATGTTGTTCCATGGAGAAATGGCTCCTTGAAGAAATAAAATGCTTTCGATTTTCAAAGGACGCAGGCAGAGCGTCTGACAAAATTCTTTCGTAAAATTCATTCTGTCTACGAACCTCTTCACGTCTAATTCTCATCCTCCAATTACTAAAAAATGATTATTAATATTGTTTAGAAACTTCAAAGTAATGTATAATAAAGGAAAAGAATAAGCTTTTCTGTTCAATACCGGAGTAAAACTTTGGAACAGTCTCCAAAATACCATTAAAGGTTCCCCAAAATTAATCGAAAATTTACTCTAAAACTTAAAAGGCATGCCTAAAAATTCCAAACAGAAAGATAAAAAAGTTATTTAAATTCAAAAATTCCTAAAAATATATAACTACTCAGAATATAAATTTTATTTGAAATATAAAATATACATATAGCTAAAAAAATAATTCTACATAGCTATATAAAATTCCTTTAATTAATTTCTTAATAAAAATTTTCACATGGGCGTGTCACGTTTTTTCTCTAAAATTTAAAAGAAATGAAAGAGTGCAATGCCCTCTTTCCATCGATTTTTCCCCATGATTTATTAATTAAAGATGACCGAAATCCATAAATTAAGAGTGAGAGGGATGAGCGGAGGGGGGAAAACAATATTTAAAATTAAAACATTAAAAACCTAAAAAATGACTTGACTCGAAATCCTAATGTAACAACAGGAAAACCAATACAATGCGCCGCAAACGGTCTATAAAGTTCGAGGCGAGGTGATGAAGTAGATGATGCTGATGAAGGTGATCCCACAGAAACGCTATCTGAAAAAGGAAAAATTGAAAAATATTAAAGAGGTTATTAAAAAACATGAAGTAATAAGGGCATTGAAAATATTGAATACCGAAAATAACCGATACCGAACAGGGGCGTTTGATTTTTAGCGCCACAGGCGAAAATTTTGAAAATTTCCCTCAGGTGGGAGGGGGTCCCTGGCTACGGCCCTGATACCGAGCAATACCGATTCCAAAAGTTTATCGGTATAGTGATACTATAAGATTAAAAAACTAAAATATACCTGCTGTTGAAGGAAAGAGTCCAGCAGTCACCCAAGATGTTCTTGTCAGATACCATGTTGCGTTGTCGAACCGGTATCTAACGGAGTATTCAAATATTATGAAGAGAGCCCAAAGAAATATTGAAGGCAAACAAATGCCTCTATCAGCTGTTAAATAAAATAAAAATTTAGAAAAAAATTGAGAACAAATTTAAGGTATATTTTGGGTAAAAAAGGGAAATGTTTATATCAGCGAGCTTACAATATAAAAAATTTTCATACATGCTTGGTAAACAAATTGGACCCAAACATAGGTGCTAGCAAGAAAAATCAACACTTGTATTGGGATAAATAAATAGCAGACGAGATCTGAAGTAGCAGTGACGCAAACAAAGAACACGGAAAAAGCCTTAAAAATTTAATAAAAATTTTGTCCTTTCTCCCAATTTTTTATCTTTTAAGATATAAATTGGAAGAAACAATAAAATTTTAGATAAATGTTAAACGCTTAACCCCCACTTTTAATTATACAAAGTTTTAAAGAGAGAAAAAACCTTCCATTAATCAACAAATAAAATTATAATTGAATATATTCCTTAAAAGTTTAAACAAGTTCATCTCAGAAATCGGGAAAGGAATTTTCAAACGAAGATAGTCCACAATTTATTCAAAATCTATCCGAACTATGAAATAAATTAAAAAATAAGGATTTTAATTAGAAGAAAATTTTAGAATCTACCAAAAATTTACAAATCTTCTACTTGATTCAATTTATTTTTTAAATTTAAATTAATTTTAAAAAATTACTGAGTACTGAAGAGAAGAGGAAAAGGCGTGAATACGAAAGGATTCATAAAGATGGCGAACCAAAAGCCAAAGTGGCCAGAGCAATTCAAAACGAAAACCAATAAGAAAATCGAGTGTAATACATCCGACCCACATCAGAAAAAACTTTAAGTAGACGAGGTTGTAAGCGTTAAAGAATCTGAAAAGTAAACTACAAAAAATTATTTTTTTTAATTAAAAAATAAAGGATTAAACTAATGCCGTTAAAATTTCTCCAAAACGATCCCAACGTAAGAGAAATTAAAGCCCAAAATATAAGGTATAGTATAGAACAAAATATGCGCGCTTTAAATTAAAGTAGAAAAATGAAAATATCAAAGAAAAAAGCAATGCAGATTGTTTAAATTTTGAAATCTAAAAAACGTCTAAAAATAGAAAGCTCAAGACAAAATTAACAACTTAAAAGATAATATTGGCACTTATTTGTTAGTTTTTTATGGATTCCTATAATAGAATAACAATAATCTAGATAAAATTAAATGGCAATAAAAGTGAAAATAAAGTTTCGCAGAACGAGAAATGCCAAAGAACCCACAGAAAAATCTTAGAGAATTAGTCAAGAATTCACAGGAATCGTTCCCTATCTGCAAATAAAAACGCCTACAAGCTTAAATTATAAAACTAAAAATTGCCGTCAAGAAAATAAATCCGATACATTTAATATAAAATTAAAATTAAAAAAAACCTTGTAAAATAAACTGATTCTCCGATTCGACCACGTCCCTTAGCTGTACGCCTAAATTTTGGCGGCGCATCTACTGCACGATAACGTTTCATTATTTTAAAATATTCAAATATTATTATAACAAAAGAAAAAAAAGAGAGTATTTTTTGTTGTCGTTCTAATTGATGAGTCTAAAATTTAAAGAAAAAAAAATTAAATTAAAATAATAATAAATTGAAGGAGAATTTTAAGAGAAAAATAATAAAAAAAATAGTTTTTAAACAAAATAAACAAATTTTCCAATAAATTTCCAATTTAATTTAAGTAAAAAAATAGGCTAATTTTTATTACCCAATCTCAAAAATAAATAATAATTTAAATAAACTATTTTTGGATTAAAAAAAATTTTTTTAAATAAATTTTTACGGTTTAACAGTAAAAAGAAACAAGTGGGTTAAGGAATATATAAAGGGGTAAAAATAGGTATATTCAGGGGGAATAGAAAGAAAAATAGTAGAGAAGAAAGAGCGCACCCAAAAGCACACAACAAACAAAAAGAATCGATCTTTTTCGGAGAGTTCTCTTTCCACAAAAGTATTTTAGTTTATTTGGAAGAAAAAAAAATAAGAGAAAAATTAGATGAAGGATATTCTGAATATTTATTTATTTTTAATGTTTTGGAAGCAGATGGCTTTTTGTGTTTGTGTGGATTTTTTGTGGATGGCACTTATATAAATATAAAATTGATGATGAAAATAAAAAGTGGGGGGAAGTCTCCCATTCTTTTTATTATAAAAATGCTTGAAATAAATGAAGGAATTTACAAAAAAATAAACAGAATTGGTAGAAGAAAAAGATTCTAAAAAATTAAAACAGAGGAATAAATATTAGGGATATTGTTGTTGTGCTTTTACTTTAAAAATATTTCGAAAAATGTAATTAGGTTATAATCTTAAGAAAATATACTTTAAAATAAACATACATTTAAGAATTTACAAAGTATATACATATTAAAGAAGCTATACAAATGCGTTTTTTAAAAAGTGCTCAATTTTAATTTTTAGTGAGACCATTAAATGAAAAATTAAAAAAAACAGTATTGCGCAGATTTTTAAACGCCAAAAATATTACTATTTCTCTAGGCATATCAATAGGTAGATTAAAATTTAAATAATTAAGAAAAAAGAAAATATCCATAAACAATTAAAGATAACCCAAATTTTACCTAAAATCTCTAAAAATAACTCAAATATTCTTTTTTTTTGTAAAATCAGCCTTTTTGATTACGAATTTTGTCTATTGTTTATTAGCAGATCGATGAAGTATAAAATATAAAAAAAGGAGGGAAGCATGTCCTCAACAGACTTCATTCACACGTACATATATACAAACCTCAAATAAAGCTTTATTTATTCTCACCATTTTTCTCTCTCTCAGCTTTTTCCAGTCTTTCTACTATTTATTTCTTCAGACAATTTCCCCATTTTTACATTCTTGTCTTGCTGTGAAGTAAAGGGACAAGTCATTGCCAGAGGCGGTATTTGGGACTAGCAGGCCAAGAAACACAGTTGTTGTCCATTCTGCCTCTCTATAAAGCTTTAGATAGATACAGAGGGCATGTGCTTTTTAATGGACAGCCGTCAAAGAAAATTTCCTCTCCCCTGGTTGAGACTTCATCATAGTATAAAACTAACTAGTCTTTACGAGCTCCCTATAAATTTGGGGAAAATCGAGATTAAATTATCGAGATTATTATTCTTTTCCTATTTATTCAAAACCTATTTTCACAATTTTCAAACAAATTTTGATTCAACCCCCGAACCTGCATATCCTCAATTTATTTCCTTAAACAATAAAGAAAATGCGCAAGAAAAAAGGAAAGAAAGCAATGAGAAAAAGCGTTAAGAGCATGGAAAATAAAAGAATAAAAAATATGTAAAAAAAAGTCAAGTGCATGAGAATTTAATTTATGTATATTAAAAAATAATTATAAGAAAGCTTAAATAAAATTTAAGAAGTTAAAACTTGTCAAGTAAAAACGCTGAAAATTTGTTGTCTGACGCAAAGAGCAACAACCGCTTTTAGCAAAAGAAACAACATTAAAGAGAGAAAGCGCAAAACGGAGAGGTAGAGACGTTAAATCAATATAAAGAGCATAACGCCAAATAAATAAATAATTTTTATTTTTATAAAATTTAAATTTTATAAAGTTTAAATTTTAGAGATTAGAACTTTGTCGTAATCCAGTTCACTTTCCCGGTCCTTTTTTCGCTTTTTTGGAAAGGCAGGGATGAAAACGGGGTCGGGAATTCTTGGTTTCCCGTCCTGGGTCATAAAAATATAAATTCTCCAAAATTCATTTAAAAAGATTCACTTTATTTTCCCTTTAACTACTCGTTTAAAAAATGTGCATATTAACATTTTTTGTAAAATTTTTTTTAAAAATGCATAAATAAATGATAATTTAGTGAAAGTAAATTAAAACAAAATAAGTCAAAGAATAATAGAGAACGTCGAAAACTTTATCTTTTAAATTCTTAATTAATTTTCGGATTCTGTTTCAAAATTATAACCAACTTTAAATTTTTTCAATGCTTTCGAAATTTTGTATATTAATACATTTAACTAATCTACAAATATTCCCCAAAGTCCATTAAATTAAAAATAAAATTTGATAAAAATATTTAATCCAAAAAAAACAAAAATAAGTTAGTAATTTCATTAAAAACAAGCTAATAATTATTCATAAAATAACCGAAATTATGACAAAAATAAAGATAATTTGGCCGAAACATATTTTTTCAGGAGTTGACCAATTTTGATGTTTTTTGTTTTAAAAATAAAGCAATTTTTAGGTTTTTTTTTGAAATTAAAAATACTTTGCTATATGTTGTATTTATGACAAAAAAAAGTTAGTATGTTCATTATTTTTAAATGTCGGGTTCTCAAAAGTCGGGTAGGCGCTAAACATATAAAATTATTTTTTTTGTTTGGTTGCTAAGGAAAAATGGCAGATGCAAGAAAATTTTTAATGATAGAAACAATTTACAAAAATGTGTTTTTTGTGTTTTTTGTGCAGATTGATGAATTTTTCTCAAATTTTTTAATTATTATTTAAAATTTAAGAAGAATATTCTTTTATTTTTTTTAAATTAATTTACAATTTTATTTTAATTAAAATCTCCAAAAAAAATGACTGAAAATAGTCCAAATAATTACCAGCAACCTCAACAACAAGAGCCAAAAGAATTATTATGGCCACCTAGTGGTTATGTATTTGAACAAGAATCTTTATTGCCAGCTTATTGCAAACCCAAAATTTGTCCATTAAAGTCAGTTACTTTGGAAAAATTGGAAAAAATGCAAGAGGAGGCAAATCGTCGTATGAGAGAATTGGAGGAAAAGGAGAGAAAAGAAATTAACGAAAATGAAGAGGGGAATAATGTTTGGATTTATTTACTAATAAAAATTAAAAAAAGAAAATTCCAAAAATTAAACCTTAATTGATTTAAAGAAATGTGGGGAATAAATAAATAGTTACTCAGATTATTATTGGATGTCAGAAAATGAAAATAAGAAGAAACACGGATTTGAGATTTTTTTAAATGAGAATAAAACAAAAAATTTGGTAATAATTTGGCTGACCCACTCCCCTTTTTTCCTATTTTTTAAGCATTTTGAGTATTTTTGCTTGATATATAATTTAGGTATTATATATCATTCAAAAGAGCTCTTCGAGACACAAAATTTTTTTAATAAAATTTTAAAAATATTTTTATAAATTTATTTAGAACGAAGAAATTAAATCATCAAGTAACACTAATGTAAAAGCTGATATTTGGAGAGCAGAAGAAGAAGAGGAAGAATAAAGAGGGGCGAGTAATAATTAAATCAAAAACATAATTAATTAATAATAAACAATTATTAATAAAGTAATCTGAAAAAAAATATAATTTTAAATTGTTTAATAATTTTTATATTTGATAGAAATAAAAATGGCAAAATAAAAATTGTATTATAAAAATTGAGAAAAAAAGACCAATAAAAATTGTAAATAACGGGATTCAAAACTAAATATATATTTAAAAAACTAATTACTAATTAATTATTTATTGTGTATTAGTTGCTCTTCTACTACTAGTTGAAATAGTCGATTGTTGTTCTGAACGTATCCGATAAGCTTTAAATGCAAGACAAATGCTAACAATTAAAATTGCCCCTCCTACACAAATTGCTGTCAACTTTTGATTATCTTCCTTTAAATTAAGAATTAGAAAAAAGCAAACAGAATCATTTAAAATTAAATTAATATAACCAGTGCCTCGAAATTTATTTTTCACATATAGTAAATAGTACCTCTCTGAGTACAAATTTTTAGTAAAACCTTCGAAGCACTTAACGTAAATAAGTAAAACTTTAGACATACAATAGCATCAGTTAGTCGCTCTTTAAAATGTTCGTAAAAATGTTCCAAAGCAGTTGGTGGCTCCGGTACTCGATGCCCGCGTTGTTCCTTGAATTTATACATTGCAAAGGAGACAACACCATTAACATCCTTTGCTGCCTCGTTATAACGAAAAAATTTTCCTCTGTGAAATCTGCAATGAAAATTAGAAAAAAATATTTTCTTTAAATAAAAAAAAACTCAAAATAAAATTGTTGGACATTGACTTTCATCAATTCTAAAACGTTCTGTAACGTCATCACTAACAGAAGTGTCCACTTTTCCAACATTTATTAGACCACGAAGTCTAATAAATTTAAATAAAAATTATTTTTAATTATTTTTATTTAGCACCTATGGGCAACTGTTTCAAACATTGGAACAAAAGCATTACAATCAGATTCTTCAGAATCATAGAACATAACAAGCCATTGAAGAGCTCCTTCTGGAGGGGAATGGGAATGTGTTCTCCATTCAAAGTTATCGTCATTCAAGTCCCTTTTTTAATTAAAACCCTCACAATTTCAATCACAAACCCCCCTTCCTCACCAAGTAGCCACTTCGTCATGTGCCCGCAACCAACGTAAAACTTTCTCAGAATCTTTAAAATCTCCATCATAAAGAATTGGACTGCTACGCCTGTAATATACCAATGCCGGGAATGTATTTACTCCACATTCACGAGCAACCCTTCTGTCATCAGTTTTTACAACCTTTTTTCGAATTTAATTTAAAATTCACAAATACTTACTTCAATATATCCAGTAGCCTTTAAATAAATAAATTTATTTTTATAAAAATTTAATTAATTACTTCAATATCATCATCAATTTCTTCAATCTCTGAGAGAGCATAACTACATTCTGGACATTTTAACCTTCCATCATCTTTTTTTTCAAATATTTTTTTTAATTTCAAATAAAAATTAAAATTAATTACAAAAAAATATAACAAGATTTTTGGAAGTATCCCTTAAAATTTCATCAATTTGTTCTTCATCCACATCCTCTATAGAAAATTCATGTTGTTCTGTTTGGGAAGGGGAATGAGGAGATGGTGGTGAGGGTTGTCGATTGGGTTGCTTTAGAAAAAAATTTTTTTTTTAATTTTGAAAATTCTAAAATTTGGGGGAGGGGGGGGGGGAATTAATTTTTTATTTTCCCCCAAAGTTTTAAATATAAAATAAAATCAAAAATTATTAGAGAGCTTAATAGTTTTTAAATAAAATTTTTTTTTATTTTCCCCTACTTTTTGTAAAATATTAGAAGATTTTATTTGTTTATTTGATTGTTTTGTATTAATTTCCTGTGCAGGTATTGGATCTTCTGCTGCCGTTGTTTTGTAATGATTTTTAATTTTTTTAGAATTAACAGAAAATAAAGGAAAAAATAAAAGAAAAAATAATAAAAATAATGATGAAGATGGTGATTGAAATAATATCATTTTAAAAATGAAGGGAAAGTTTTTCTAAAAATTTGTGTTTAAAATTATTGAAAGTTTGTTTAAAAAATTAGAAATTCTATTCCAATTTTTAAAATTAATATGTAATTAAATAAGCAAAAAAAAAAGAAGATGATGTTTTTATTTATTTAAATTTAAGGAAAAATTAATTAAATAAATTGAGAATTTTCTCTGATTAAATATCCCTTAATTTAACATGTCCAAATACCCCTCTCTGTTTGTAATTCTTTGATCCCGAGGATTATGTATGTAAATTTAAATTTATATTTATTTAATTGATTAGTTTATAATTTAAGACAAAATCAAAAACATTCTAATAAAAATTTTAGTTAAAATCTTCTAGACATAAGTTTCTCTTCTTTGGATTAGCCACAAAAGCGGCTGCTAAATAAAATAAAGGATATATTGATTTATTTAAGTATTTTTTTAAAAGTTTTTAAACAGTTGTAAATTAGTGGAAGTTTAAATTAAATATAAATTAAAAATAAATATTTTTATAAAGGATCTCAGATTTAGAAGTATAAATATTCAAAAAATTTTTGTTAATATTTTTAAATATTCTATATGTATTTGAAAGGAATTATTTTAAAGAAATTAAAATTTTTATTAAAACTTCGGTAATAGCTACGCTCGTTTTTGGAATCTTTGTGGTTTCTTTTGAATTTCGTTAGCTCTAATGATTACTCATTGAGATAATCGAATGTTATCAAACTCTCAGATTGAATGATTTTAAATGAAGATTCAATCAAATAAACTTTTATAGAAAACAATATATGTACTGCTTCAGCAGTTTGGATGGACTTTTAGAAGTTGGTAGTAGAAGTACCTAGACAATTTTATTCCATAATATAGCGGCTGTATTCGCAAAGGAATTGGATGTTTTAGTGTTTTTGTGTTTAGCTAATATCCTCTTATAATTTATTTGGGTGGAGATTTTAAATAATTTGGTTGGACAAAGATGGGCGAGCACTAGAGGTGAATCGGAATTCGGATTTCCGACTTTTGAGCCATTTCCGATCTCCGGCACCCTCGTCATTTCCGATTTACCTCTTATAATTTCTTAAATTGTCAAATATTGCAAAGTTGTTTCCTTTTTTTTAAATTTCCAATTTACTTTTAATTTAAATTTTTTATTTTTAACAAAAATAATTTCAAAAATCATTTATTTATTTATTTTCCCATTTAAATTTCCAACTTTTTTTTAAAAATAATTATTTAAAAAAAAAGTACACAAACATAAAAAGTTAAAATGACAAAAACTAGACATTTTAAAATAAAAAAAAGTATTTCATTTCTTGTCAAAAAGCAACGAATTTAAAAAAAGAGAAAAAAAAATAAAAGTAAAAAGGGCAATAAGAATTTAAGTGGAAAAAAGGTAAAAAATCGAAGAATTAATTTTTAAAATTATTTAATATTTTTATTTACTTCTTCTTTTATTTTTTCAATCTTCACAAACTTTTATAAATAAATATTTTTTTATTTTAAAATAATTTTTAGTATATTTTAAAGTAAAATTAAATTAAATCGAATTAATTTTTAAATAAAAAAATCCCTCCTTATTCTCTTTTAATTTAAATAAAATTGAGAAATTAAAATATGTATCTTTTTTTTTCTATAAAAATTAAAAACAAAAATTTTTTTTAATTTTAATTTATATAAAATATTTTTTGAAGTACTATTTTTATTTTTAGTGATTGATTTGAAACAAGTATTTATTTATTTTAATTATAAAATCTCGTTTCTTTTCATAATCAATATAAGTAGAAATGTTTTACAGAAATTTTTGTGTAATTTTTGGAATATTTAAAATCTAGAATAAAAATAATTGTAAATAAATCGTGGTTATAAATAATTTACATATAATTTTTATTTAGAATTTACTAAATGTTTTTTCTAAATTAAAAACACAAAATGTATTATCAACAAACAACTTCCCCAATTTATGTTTTATTAATTTTTATAATATTTTCAATACTTTCATTAATTTCTTTATTTATTTTTATAAAAACAAAAATACAACAAAGACGTAAAATAAATGATTCTACACCAAAAAATATTTTTAATTTAAATAATTGTTATAATCGAATACGAGAAGAACAAATTTTATAAAAAAAAGAATAGGAAATTAAATATAACCTGTTTTTTAAATATATTTCTTTTTCTTGAAATAAATATATTTATGTATACTATTTTAGTTTTTAAAAATTAAAAAATATAAATTTATCTAAATTTATGAAATTTTAATTTAGTACATATGTACGAAAAATTCTACAAAAGTAGTACCAGCAATTATAATTATTAAAACCTAAACTAATTGTGAATTGCTTCTTCTTTTTCTACCTCAACAATGGTTTTAGTTGTTTAGAAATTTTTACTCAAAAATTTATCGATAAATGTTATTGATATTTAAAAATCATACAACACTTAAAGTGAAATTTTTTTAAAATTAAATTACCTATAAGTGGAAAGTTTTTTGTTTGTGTAATTTTATTTGGAAATGTAACTTCAATACAAATTTAAAATCTACTTGAATTTTTTGGTTTAAATAAAATAAGAATTGGAATATGCTTTTTAAAAAGAAAGAGAATATTAAATTGGAGGATATACGAAAGTAAATCTCAATTTGGATTTTTATTTTTATTCCCAACTTTTCAATATATGTAATTCTAAAATTTTTAAAAATTTATATTGAGAAATATTTAAATAAATTAAAAAAAATATAAATGGATTCACATGTTTTTCAATAAATGCACTTATTTCAATGTAAATAGACAGACATTAAGAAATAGTAAGAAAATTTTTTTATATAGATATTAAGAAAAAAATTATTTTAATTTTTTAATTTACTTTTAAAGGATTTTTAATTTAAAAATAAATAATTAAATTAAATAAAAAAATGTCTTATTTAAATAATATTTTAATTAAAATAATATTAATTTTAATTTTTTATTTAATTTCAACCAATTATTGTTTAAAAATAAAAGAATTAAAAGAAATAAATAAAAATAAATGTTTATATTTAAAAACAGAGGAATTATGTTTAAATAATCAAAATTGTTTGTGGAAAAAACAAAAAACAAAAAAATGTTTGTTTAGTAAATTATTTAAATGTCAATCAAATAATTATTGTATTTCTAAAGAAGAAAATAAATTAATAATAATTAAACAAAAATTGGGAAAAAAAAGAAAAGAAAAATAAATAAAAAATAATTTAATTATTTAATCTTTTATTTCTAAACAACTACAAACAAAAGGAGCTAAATTTTGTCCTTCTTCCAAGTCTTCATTTTTAAATTGTTTTTCTATTAATTCCTTTAAATTATTAATTTAATAAAAACTTTTTTTTGATTAATATTTAAATGTTTACGTTTAATAAAAAAGTAAAAAACAAAAGTAAGCATAGCCGGGGCTTTAATTTTAAATATTTCTTACAATTTATAAAGTCTATGATCGCTCAAGTCTTTTGGGAATTTTAAGGCCAAATTTAATTTTCTAAACAACAAGTCTATATATTTACATATAATTTACAAATAAGTAAAATTTCAATTTTGTAACCATTAGGATTTATTTATAAGTACATTACTGCGAAAATAAAACAAATGAGAGTCCTGATTTTAGCTTTCAATCTTTATTGTTATAATTTACTAATTCAATTGATTATTTATTTTATGCGGACCTATGCGGAACAGACCTGCATGAACCGCCAAGTTTTTTGGCGGTTTCCTTTTGTTTCGGTCTCAAATAGAGGTTCTTGTTTACTGATATCTATATTGTTTCGAGCCCAAACAGTTTAGGAGTAAGGACTAAATTTGCCTAGGCATTGGGTATTTAAAACAGAAGTTAATTTAATTATTTTATAAAACCTTTAACAGATGCATATCCCTTTCAGCCTTTGTAGTAGCCAAAATAGAATTAAATAAAAACATTAAATCAGAATATCTTTTAACCCCTTCCAAATCTCCTTTATTTGTTTGTAAATATTTTAAAAATATTTTTGAATATAATTCTGCCGAATTTTTCATTTTAATTTTTCCTTGTGAAGATATATTTGGAATATCTATTTATAAATATTTATTAAAAAATTAAAAAAATATATTTATATAATTACCCCAATTACAAATAAAAATTGAACGTAAAATTACAAATTCATTTTGATTAATATTTAAATGTTTTAATGTTTGCAGTAAACTATAGAAAGCAATTCTTTTAAGATGTTCAAATCTTTAAATAAAAATTAATTTTTAAAAATTATTAAAGTTTTCCATTTGGAGTTATCTCTCGATGCCTAGATATTTTTTTATCAACATAATTTTTTTGAAAAATTAATTTAAAATAAATATTTGTTCAGTTCCAATTATTTAATATCGAAGTACCTGGTAGATTCACTAAGAGGATATCAACTCTTATAATATTTATTTTTATTTGGTTACTCTGGAGCTGAAAATCGTACCCAAATGTACATTAAATTGGTTGTATGTACATGAAATAAGAAAAACTGATCCCTATACCTATTTTTATCTGGACTGTTATATCTCCCAGATTTATTGGTACTGGAAGCTATTTTCAGCCATCGGACTCTTTTTCAGTTTCCGGGGCTTTCTAAGCTCATGGACCTCATTTAAGCCAAATTGGTATACCAAAGTTAGTTAAACTGTATTTATCCTTATATCTTTTTAAAAAATATCTTAATAACAAAAAAACAAACGTATTTAAAAAAATTAAAAAATTATTTTCATCTCTCATTTTAATTTTATTAATTTTATTATTTAACATTAAAATAGGTGTTGAATTATTTGGTAATGTTAATGTTTGTGTATTTTGTAGTAAACTTGAATAATAATTTGAATCGAATGTTCGAATCATCATTGAAACATTTAAAAGTAAATATTTCTTTAAAAAATTAATTAATTTTAGATGGCGATATTAAAGGTTAAAGTTTAATTAAAAATATAAGCTAAAATTATTCATTAACTTTATACCATCATTAAAGATGCTAGTAATTTTTAAGAAAAGAATGCTAATATTATGGAATATTATCTCGTTAATTAATATATATTAGTAAAGTAAGCTCGAAATATAAGGTCAGATAGAAATTTAATATTTTCAATTCTTCAATTTAAAATTAAAATAATTAAAATTACCTTATCAGAAATACTTAATTCTTCATAAAAAGGCATAGAACGTATTAATTCAATTGCTAAATATAAATCCCTTTAAATTAATTTGTAATATAAAAAAATATAAAAATAACAAACATAAAAAAATAACTGGGCACATGTTTATTTAAATTTCGTCCTTCCATTAAATCTTCGAGTTCTTTTGAATTTACTGAAGCTGGGTTAGGCTATAATAATTAAATAATTCTAGAAAAAGTTTGTGTTAACCAAAGTGTTATTTAGATATAATTTCGTTTAACATTTGCGAATTATTTATCGGATCCAGAATAAATACTCGATCTTCCTCGGGATAATATAATTTTAAAATATGTAGGTTATTAAACAATTAAATATCTCAAAATGTCCCAAATCGAACGGCATTCGATATTAAGTTTAAACAAAGTTAACTTAATTTCTAATTTTCTTTATTAAAAGACAGAAAAATCTTTAAATTATTTTAAAAATTTTAAAGTTTAGAGGCAAAATCTTTTATACCCCTAATTTTACAAATAAACAGTTTATTTTAAGATAACTAACAAAATTTGAAAAAATAATTATTTAAAATTACCTCAAATTTTTTATATAAATTTAATAAATTAGTAGTAGATTTATCTAAAAAATCATCCAATTTCCTTTTAAACATAAATTCAACAGATATTCCATAACGGGAATTTCTAATATAAAATTTTTTATTTTCAACATTAATTAATTCTGATAATATTTTTGTTATTTCACAATTTTTATTTGTTGTTGGAATTATTGAAGTAGGTAATTTCTAAGAGAAATAAATAATTAATTAAAAAATATTTAAAAAATTCGAAAATATCAAAAATAATTTTCTTCTTGTTGTGTCCGCACTTGCAGAAAGAATATAAATGAAAATAAATAACCCAGCATTGGGTTGGATGGTGGCACAGTCGGTTGTGCTTTCGGTTTGGGCTCTTTCCGTGATGGTTCAATTCCATCTTCCATCCACACATTTTTCCACAGCATGAGAACATGAATACAATACTTCTCAAGAGTTATTTGTTTTTCAATTTTAATCTTTTAAATTATTAATATAAATTAGAGTTCAGACCAGAGGTGGGTCGGAATTCCGATTTCCGCCTTCCGATTTCCGACGTTTTTTTCCTTCCGATTTCCGATTTCCGAAATTTTGGAAAAATTTCCGATTTCCGACAATTTTTGAAGCATATTTCCGACTAAGGATTTTTCCAAATTTTCAAAATTTTCGCCTGCGGCGCAAAAAAAGGAAGAAATCTGGCTTCTAGCTTTCTATAATTCTCAAAATTTTCGCCTGCGGCGCAAAAAATGGAAGATTTTTGGCTTAAGGATCCTCCAAAATTCTCAAAAATTTTGCCTGCGGCGCTGTAAAAGGAAGTTGAACGGTATATCGGAGGATTAAAATAATTAAGGTGGACTTTGAGTTATATCGTGTGATTTCAAGGGGTCATAGGTCTTCGATCTTTGTGCGCACACACACATATCTCTGTTAATCCCTTCGAATTTGACTTTTGAGTTGCAAAAAGAATTTACACCCTCAAATTACACTCAAAAAGGCCCATAATTTGCCACCTTACAATTTTAAATATTATTTCAGTTATGAAAATAAAAATTTTATTTCCGATTTCCGCCTTCCGATTTCCGATTTCCGGCGTTTTTTTCCTTCCGATTTCCGATTTCCGAAAAAAAATTTTGATTTCCGATTTCCGAGTTCCGACTTTTGAGCCATTTCCGATTTCCGACAGTTCCGATTTCCGACACCTCTGGCTGTTCCGACCCACCTCTGGTTCAGACCGAGATAAAAGCTCGAACAAATATATCTATTATTTTTCGAGGTATATTGTACGATTCTCGCACGACACTCCCAGTCCGATCTCCAATATATAAATATCAGATATATTTACTTATATATTACCTTATTATTATTTTCCAAATCATTTTGTTTGTTTAATTTGTTTTTTAAAGCCAATTGTTGTACTAGTAATTTATTCATACCAACATTTAAACATTTAGATAAACGACAAGCACGGCATTTAATTCCTTTTAATTTTTAAAATTAAAATTAAACAAAAATTATATTTTTTCAAGTTTTGGGAATAATCCAATTATTATCTAGCCATTCCTTTCGAGACTATTATTATTATTATTATCAAAGTTCTGGTATTTTGTGTGAAGGCTAATTCATATTTAGAGTGTCGTACATTTAGTATAAATTGAGTTTCAGCTCTAGCTAGTGTTTGGAGCTATACAGCTCTGAAACTGTACAGCTCCGAAGCCATACCCAACAAAATTTACGATCTTTGATATATTGAGACCAGCAGTTGTACGCTCGTACCAAAATCTATACTTGCTTCTGTTGTGTAGTTGTGTCGCTATAGTATAGAAGTCAGTGAAAGCGTCAGTCTAATTCAGCCCCACCCTATAAGCTATACTCGACAATCGAGTAAATAGGAATGAAAAAATGTGAAGGCTATTTCATATATTGCCTAGATTTCTTACCATTTTCAACCAAACAATTTGAATTTTCTAAGCAAGAATATATTTTATTTTCAATAATTGAACGTCGAAAAAAGTGTTTACATCCTTAAAATTAATAAATTTATTTAATTTTTCCTAACAAATTTCCCCCACTAACCATTACAACTTGGAACATCGTAATGATAAAAAAATGCATTCTTTTCGCAAACAGCACATTTATTTGGTTTTTTATTTTGTTTTGAATTATTTAAATTTAATAGCGACATTTATTTAAATAAATACAGACCTAATTCAATGAAATTTTTAAAAGTAATATTTAGGCATTTTTGTAAAAAAAAAGGTTTAAAATAGTTAAAGAATCAGCTTTCTAATTTTCTAAATTCTTCTACGCCAAAAAACTAAAAGAATCATAAATGGTGCAATTGAGATAATAAATGGTTAAATGTGCGGAAATAATGCGGGATAGTTGAGCAATAAGAACCCTACATTGGATAGCTCTCTCTGGATCCGGTTCCGGCTCCGGTCAAAATTTCGGTTCCGATGAAGCACTACTAGGTAGCAGGGATGGGACGGGCTGAGAAAAAAGTCGAGTCGGGTTTTCAAAATTTTCTTCGGATCGGGTTTCGGGTAACCCGTCCCATCCCTGCTAGGTAGGTTGAAAAAAAAGGTGAAAAGAATGTCAAAAATGACGAATAATTTTTATTCCCCGTTGAAGGATTTTTTAGGCAAAGTAAAAATGATAAAAAATTTGAATTTTTCAAATTTTTTCATAAAAAATAATAACTGGAATTTTTTTAATTCTTGAAAAAATATTTTTCCAGCCATCCAAAAAATTTTCTAGGTTGATTAAAAATGGAGGGTTTTTTTTCAAAAATTGTTAAGAACTTTTGCTAAAAATGATAATTTTCCGAAAAAATCCAAAATAGGTGAATATAATGAACTAAATCAAGAAAACTTTTAAAATAGATTTAAATTAGAGATTGGACAAACGGCAAAATCAGATATTTGATCAAAATAATTTGATAATTATTTATATTTGAAGAGATTTGATAAAATATTAACTTTTTATAAAATTTTTAATAAATACATATAAATGGGGGTATTTGAGAGGGGGAATATCAGGAGATTTGGTTTAGATTTAGTTTTACATTTAGATTTGAGTGTTGCGAATTAAAAAAGAATAAAAAGGTGAATTGAGAGGTAAACACCTATTTTTCGATACTTCCATAATTGACAAATACGGTGTACCTAATAGGGTTTTAACATTAAAAAGATTAATTATAAATAGTAAATTTTTATGCAAACTACATAATTAATATACACTAAAAGTAGTGAAAAATGTCAATAAAAATGTAAGTTAAAAAAATAAAGAATTAAAAAATGCATTAAAAAAGATCAATGTTAAATAAATTACATACTACATATAAAATAAAATAGAAAGGCAGGTTTTATTTATTTTAGAAATATTTAAAATTTATATATTAATTTAGATTTAAAATATATTTAAAAGCATTTTTGATCTACTACTACTACAAAAATTTTTTTTAAAATCTAATTTAAATATAGTATTATTGTGGGATACGTAAATAAATATATTTAAATGATACTGATCTTTCTAAAACAAATAAATTATCAAATCCACGTTACTCCAGCTTTAATTTAATAAAAAAGAGAAAAAAATAAATTCAAAAACTGTTTAATAAAAATATTATATTTAAATAATAAAATAAAATAATTTTTGAAAAATAAAAATAAAGCATGGAAATTGTCAACGGAATAAAATTTGAGTATAAAATACATTCACACACACACATACATAAATAAATATAAACGAAAAATGTATCTGTTAATTACAAACTGGGACTATACATATAATTTAAAAAGCAAAATCATCTATAGATAGAGCCACATATTTTACCTAAATTAGTGTTGTCATTGGTTTCTTAAAACCAAGAATAAAATTTGAGAGAAAATTTTTTATATAATATTTTATTAATTATTTAATAAATTAAAGCTAAAAAAGTTTATTTAATATTTAATTTTAAATTTAGATAAAATTTATTTTGGAAAGAGAAAGAGAGAAGGAAGAGAGAGAGAGAAAATGGGAGATAGGATCTTTTACATATGAGCAAATACTCTTTCAAAATTTAAAATTTCTATTTTAAAATTATCGAAAAGCTTATTTATGTTTCTGTAAATTTTTAAATATCCAGAATCCGGTCCGGGTGTAAAAAATGTTTTTTAACCCGGGAAAGTCTGTAAATGACCAGCAATTTGAAAGTTCGAACTCTAGTAAAAACATTATTTTAGACTTCAAGAGATATCCACTAGAGATCGGATAAACGGCAAAATCAAATATTTAATCAAATAATTTAAAAATTATTTTATATTTGAAAAAATCAAATTTCTTCAAAAGCTCACCAAACAAATATTTGATCAAATAAAATCAAATAAAAATTGATCGAATATTTGTTTGGTCCGATCTCTAATATCTACATACAAGACATGTAAATATTAAAAAATACTGATCAGAACAAAAGTTTCAATTTATCAGTCACTCATGAATTAATAAATTCATTTTATTAGCCATAAATTGACCAAGCCAGAATTGACCAAAAAAAAGAATATTTTATAAAATTAGTAGTATCCGGCCGGGTTAAACCCCCAGAAAACCTTTATTTACAATCAGTTTTCGGCCCTGATTTTAAATAAATAAATATTTAATTGTTAAAAAGCAAAAGTAATTGTATGTATTTACATATGTAGGTATCGGAACGGGCCTGTTGAGCGTGGCCGTTTGAGCGTGGCCAGTTGAGCGTGGCCGATTGAGCGTGAGGACAGTTGAGCGTGGGCCAGTTGAGCGTGAGCCGGTTGAGCGTGGCCAGTTGAGCGTGGCCAGTTGAGCGTACCTTGTTTATTGGCCGGTTGAGCGTCAATATATTATTCTAGCCGGACAGGATCCAGCAGGATTTTTCCGGAGTCCGGGTCCCAAATCCGGGTTTTTTTACGATTTCCGGATTTTTTCGTACCGGAATAATCCGGAAAATCCGGCCGGATCCGGTCCGGCTCTAATTGAAAATCCGGATCCGGGTCCGGCAAATTTTTTATACCGGATTTGGGACTTAAAACATTTTAACACAAAAATTAATGAAACATTTTTTTTGAAAAATCCGGAAAAAACCGGGGTCCGGTCCGGAATCCGGATAATTCTGCCGGACTCCGGAAATTATTTTTGCCGGATTAAAACCGGACCTGATTTTTTTGATGAAGTGATAAAGCTATTTATTGATGAAGCTACTAAGTTTTTATGTTCTAGTTCTAGATTTTCGAATTAATTTTTCGGCCACATAGGCATTTGTTGTAGTTATTTTAGGTATTGACGCTCAACTGGCCATTTATCAAGGTACGCTCAACTGGCCACGCTCAAACGGCCCACGCTCAACTGGCCCCACGCTCAACTGGCCCCACGCTCAATCGGCCACGCTCAACTGGCCACGCTCAAACGGCCACGCTCAACTGACCCCAACCGGTAGGTATTACTAATAATCTTTTATTTCTAAACAACTATAAACAAAAGGAGCTAACTTTTCGTCTTCTTGTTCTTCTTTTAATTCATTAATTGTTTGCACATTTTTAAATTGTTTTTCTATTAATTCCTGAAAATTAAAAAATTTTTAATTAAAAAATATATTTTTTGATTAATTGGCACCTAATGGCAAAACTTCCTAGGCATTGGAAGTTTTATGTTAAGCCTGGGAAGCTTTTACTATTGCGTCTCGTTAAAGTGGAAAGTTTCGATCGTGTATGTACTTTGAAGAATCCCGGTAAAGTCGGACTTCGTTTTTAACTATCCCCGATTTTAAATTAAATTTCTTCATCACCAAAGGGTATTTAAAACAGAAGTTAATTTAAATAATTATTTATTTATTTTATAATACCTTAAATATATACATTTCCCTTTCAGCCTTTGTAGTAGCCAAAATAGAATTAAATAAAAACATTAAATCAGAATATCTTTTAACCCCTTCCAAATCTCCTTTATTTGTTTGTAAATATTTTAAAAATATTTTTGAATATAATTCTGCCGAATTTTTCATTTTAATTTTTCCTTGTGAAGATATATTTGGAATATCTATTTATAAATATTTATTAAAAAATTAAAAAAATATATTTATATAATTACCCCAATTACAAATAAAAATTGAACGTAAAATTACAAATTCATTTTGATTAATATTTAAATGTTTTAATGTTTGCAGTAAACTATAGAAAGCAATTCTTTTAAGATGCTCAAATCTTTAAATAAAAATTAATTTTTAAAAATTATTAAAGTTTTCCATTTGTCCCCCAGCCCGCAGTCTATATTAGAGTTCAGCGGTATCGGGATCCGGGATCGGGATGGGGGGGGGGGGGGGGTTTGTGTCTATTATTGAACATGCCACAAGGAAAATTGAGTGAAATCGAGGAAGAAAAAATGCTGACGACCATTCGTACAAATTAAGGTTGATTGATGATGAAAAAGGAAAAAGAGGCGTAGTTAAAAAAAGCGTACCTAAAGTATATAAGTTCCCGTATTTCGCACCTAAGTACGAGTACGAATTTTAGTACGAGTTTATAAACACTGGTAGGAAGTCGATTTGTCTACGGAGGAAGTCGATTTGTCCTTAAAGTTTTTTTTCTATTTATTTGTTAAATTGAATAAATATTTAAAATAATTTAATAACAAAAAACAAACGTATTTAAAAAAATTAAAGAATTATCTTCATCTCTCATTTTAATTTTATTATTTAACATTAAAATAGGTGTTGAATTATTTGGTAATGTTAATGTTTGTGTATTTTGTAGTAAACTTGAATAATAATTTGAATCAAATGTTCGAATCATCATTGAAACATTTAAAAGTAAATATTTCTTTAAAAATTGATAAATTTTAGTTGGCGATATTAAAGGTTAAAGTTTAGGGTTGCATTTTCGAGTCGGGCCGAAGTTTGAGTTATTTTTTCGGGCTTCATTTTTTCGGGCCTGCCCGACAGAGGCTTTTTCGGGCCAAAATTCGATGCCCGACTCGATCTTTCGGACCAGACCGGGCCTGCAACCCGAGTTAAGTTTGATTAAAACTATGGGATTATTATTAGGGATGCCTAAAGAATACAGTCTAAATTAGATTTGTTGGTAGTTGGTACCGGTATTAGTAGTACCTCAGGTTTTAATTTAATCTAAATTTATAAGAGTTTTAGTTAAATATCGGTTTACCCTCCCTAGCTTTAAACATTTTATAATGTCGGAATGCAAGTTAATTTTTTGAAATTTAAGCTAAATTTTATAGCTATTCAAAAATTCTTATAACTTTTAACATTTTTTTTAATTATCGGGTGATCGAATTCAAAATAAAAGTTCAGATAGGAATTTACTATTTTCAATTCAAAATTCAAAAAAAATATTTTAAAATGATTAAAATTACCTTATCAGAAATACTTAATTCTTCATAAAAAGGCATAGAACGTATTAATTCAATTGCCAAATATAAATCCCTTTAAATTAATTTGTAATATAAAAAAATATAAAAATAACAAACATAAAAAAATAACTGGGCACATGTTTATTTAAATTTCGTCCTTCCATTAAATCTTCGAGTTCTTTTGAATTTACTGAAGCTGGGTTAGGCTATAATAATTAAATAATTCTAGAAAAAGTTTGTGTTAACCAAAGTGTTATTTAGATATAATTTCGTTTAACATTTGCGAATTATTTATCGGATCCAGAATAAATACTCGATCTTCCTCGGGATAATATAATTTTAAAATATGTAGGTTATTAAACAATTAAATATCTCAAAATGTCCCAAATCGAACGGCATTCGATATTAAGTTTAAACAAAGTTAACTTAATTTCTAATTTTCTTTATTAAAAGACAGAAAAATCTTTAAATTATTTTAAAAATTTTAAAGTTTAGAGGCAAAATCTTTTATACCCCTAATTTTACAAATAAACAGTTTATTTTAAGATAACTAACAAAATTTGAAAAAATAATTATTTAAAATTACCTCAAATTTTTTATATAAATTTAATAAATTAGTAGTAGATTTATCTAAAAAATCATCCAATTTCCTTTTAAACATAAATTCAACAGATATTCCATAACGGGAATTTCTAATATAAAATTTTTTATTTTCAACATTAATTAATTCTGATAATATTTTTGTTATTTCACAATTTTTATTTGTTGTTGGAATTATTGAAGGAGTTAATTTCTTAAAATTAAAAAAATATGTGTAAATTAATTCAATTACTAATTGGTAAAGAAAAAATCAGTTGTGGGAAGGTTTTGAGGGAAAGGACAAACCAATCTTTTTTACCTCATAGAAGTTATTTTTACTATTAATTAATTACATATAATAAAAATTTCTACATTTTTTAGAAAAAGTCTACTTAATAAAATTTTTAAAAAATTCAAAGAAAAATTTAAAAATTCCTCTGATTTTATTTAATTATTATTCTAATAAAGTTGAGAGGTAAAGACAAGTTACACGATATCCTGAATTTTAATGACACGAAACCCGTCCAGATATTTTACTCTATCCATCCATACCCTAACTTATAAATTAATTACCTTTTTATTATTTTTCAAATTATTTTGTTTATTATTTTGAGAATATAAACAAGCGCCGTTTTGGTTTTTTAATTTGTTTTTTAAAGCTAATTGTTGTACTAGTAATTTATTCATCCCAGCATTTAAACATTTAGATAAACGACAAGCACGGCATTTAATTCCTTTTAATTTTTTAAAATTAAAATTAAACAAAAATTATATTTTTTCAAGTTTTGGGTATAATCCAATTAGGTATTTATTTAAATGATTCTGACATTGTTAGTTATTTTTCCAACGTGTTAGCAGTATTTGTACATACTATCATTAACTCATAATTAAAAATTATTTTCATAAATTATTTAAGAAATATAGAGACAAAAATTTAAAGAAAAGATTTCTAGAATATGGAATTTTATATTGACTAAATAGTTAACATTATTTTAGAGACTTTTCTTGTTTAGACTTGAATAATTCCTTAATTTCGGTCAAGAATTTATCTTTTAATAATAAATTTTTAACCATTTTTAATTTCACAAATTGATTTTCTTGGGCAAATATATTTTCTATTTTCAATAATTGAACGTCGAAAAAATTGTTTACAACCTTAAAATTGAAATTAAATTAATTGAACTTTAATAAATTTTCCACTAACCATTACAACTAAAAACATTATAATGATAAAAAAATGCATCCTTCCCACAAACAGCACATTTACCCTCTTTTTTACTTTGTTGATTTAAAATATTTAAATTTAATGATGATGATAACATTTATATTTAAATATTTCTTCTCTAAAAAGAGGAGAGATTTTACTAAAATTACAGTAAATTCTTTTTTTTTGTTTAAAAATTGGAAATTATTTTAAACAAAAATTTTTAGATAAAATAAAAACGAAAAAAACATGAAAACAAGCTATAGTTCAGATTCCTGTATAACAATGAACTAATTAAAATTTAAATTGTGGAAAAGACAAAAATAGTTTCTCAAGAATGAATAATAAAGTTTAATATGTACTATCCATATACTATCCATATACTTTCTTTCGAGATTATCGATATCAACTCTTGAAGAATTCTATAATCTGAATAATTGTTTAAATGAACTGATATAAATAAAAATTTGTCCGACTTTATAAAAATTATGAATTTTCTAGCAATTTACCAAGGGTGTGCCAGTTTCGCCTTTTGCGATTTTTAAAGTGCTGTTCCGGCACATCCCTGCAACATACATACTACATACATTTAGAAATTTCTAAAAAAATAAGGTCCTTTTTGTTTAAAAAAATTGACATAAATTTATTTCCAAAGAAAAATTCCAAAAATTATTATTTAATTAAATAGAAAAAATTTGTCAGACTCCAAACAATTTAATTTTTCTATAAAATTTCGATTTTTAAGAATTTTTAAACAAATTGCCTAATCTCACTTGGGGTAAACAATCAACACTATACCTTTTTTACTATAATTTCCTCCCTGTTTATCTGGCATAAGCACCTTCTCTCTTTTCTTTTTGATTTATGTATAGGGGAAATTTGGCGTAACCGTTTAAATAACCCTTAAATTAATCTTCGAGCCGAGCCTCAACAATAAGAGCTACTCATTAAACATTGCAACTTTATTTTCAATTTTATTTTTCTTTAGATTTTTGATTTCGAAAAAGTTTAAAAATATTTTCTATTTAAATATTTTTGAACATTTTCTATTTTCGATTTTCGAGGATTTTTTTTTGTTTCGAAACAGCTCTGCCTCAACTTTATAACACAGACATTACAAATTTTAATATAAAAGCTCATCTATTATACATATAATATTTTTAAAAAGTTTAAATTTTGGGTGAATTTAATTAAATTTATTTTTAATTAAAATAAATATTTAAAATTAAGTAAGGCGATAACAGAGAATTTAATAAATATTATAAGTCGAAGTGGGGAATTCTAACCTTAAAATCTAATAGCAAATCAATTATTGCCAGCTTTTCGATTGATTTAATTAAGAAAGGAGAATTAATTAAATAAATTAATTAAAAGAGATAGAATATATGTATTATGTAGTATGTAGTATAGGGCTAATTAGGTAAAAGTGCACTACTCTATTTTCCGCTAAAGTATTTCTGCAAAAGTTATTTTTTTGTTGCATTCTGCGCCTTACATTCCCTTAATTTCCATCGTCCTATCAAATGATTTGTTAACAGCTTGCGTGATTTATGTTCGGCATACTTCACGAATAGAGTGAATCCGGATAAAAATTTTGGGTTATATCCGTATCCGTTTATATCCGTGCCACTTTTAACCAGACTAGGACACGGATACTAATTTTGGTATCCGTATCCGGATATTTACGGCGGATACAGGCGGATATCCGCAGGCATTTTTATATATCTGTATCCATATCCGTATCCATGTCCTAGTCTGCTTTTAACTAGAGTCCGTCGATATCCACGGATATAGAACACCGCACATAATTTACGCAAGTTGTCAACAAATCATTTGATATTCCGATGGAAATTAATGGAAAGGGGCAAAGGCGCAGAATGCAAAAAAATAACTTTTGCAGAATACCTTTTGCGGAAAATAAAAATAAATATTTTTAACTAATTAGCTAGCCTATACATACAACTAGAGTTCGTCCGAGTCCGAGTATTTGAGAAAAACCCGAGTCCGAGTAAAGCCGAGTTTGAAAAACCCGAGTAACGAGTCCGAGTTTTATTTTTTGACCCGAGCCCGAGTACGAGTAAAACGGGTAAAACGAGTAATTTTTATAAAACAGTATTCTAAAATAATTTTAACAAAAACAATACTTTTACTCATTATCAGTGCTGGGTATCGGGCATTTGTTGACAGTGATGCAGGGGATCATCATCCAAATCCCATTTATTTTCTTAATCCGCCTATATCCCTCTTAATCCGACGAAATTCCATGATACGCCCATGGAATTGATGATGATAGGAACCATCATCAATTCATTATCAATGCTGGTTTGATCAATTCATGATCAATGAGCAATCACCCCCCATGATCAATGCTGGCTCCGGGGAAATTCGAGAGATTAATTGGGATATCATTGGATTAGGTAAGTCGTCGAAAGTTAATCACGAGATCCGTAGCTCTATCCCTCACTTTTCGCTCAGCTGGCTTAAATTTTGAGAATTTCTGAAGGCCAAGAGGAACACCCATGTTCCGGAAGGCAGATCCTTCCCTTGAAATATTCGACTATCACTAAAATCCACCCAATCCATTCACATACTCCAATATACACATAAGTCTTAGTTTTCAGCGCCGCAGGCGAAAATTATGAGAAATTTGGAAGGCCAAGGACAAAATTTTTTCCTTTTTCAGCGCCGCAGGCGAAAATTTTGGGAAATTTGTAAGATTCTTAAGCCAAAAATCTTCCTTATCGCGCCGCAGATAGGGGAATAAAAATACTCGGTTTACGCCGAGTCTGCCGAGTATTAAGTTACCGAGTACCGGTAACGCCGAGTATTAAGACCCCGAGTAACGAGTCCGAGTAAAACAGCAAAAAACCCGAGCGAACGACACGAGTATACTCGTACTCGTTCGGACTCGGACGAACTCTACATACAACTACATACATCTTACCATCACTTTTAATTTTTCCTTCTCTTTCTTAATTAAATCAATCGAAAAGCTGGCAATAATTGGATTGGCTATTAAATTTTAAAGTTAAAATTCTGTATTTATCCTTGAAATCGAAACTTCGAAAATCGAAAATAGAAAAAGTTCAAAAATATTAAAATAGAAAATATTTTTCAAAATCTTCCAAATCAAAAATCGAAAGAAAACCCCAAAGGTTAAAAATCGAAAAAAATTAAAACTAAAAATAAAGTTGCAATATTTAGTGATTATGTATGTAGTTGATAAGTTAATTCTTACCGTTAAGTTAATTTTTTACTTAATTTTCAAAAAGCCCGAAACCGTAAAATGCAGGGGTACACAGGACCATCTTCCAAATTTCGGACCCCTAGCTGAGCCCTAGTCTAAATAAATAAATAAATGATTTGTGAACATTTCAAAATCAACATTTGTCCTGTGTCATTTGTTCTTTTGGCATTTCCGGTCTTTGAACTCATCTTTCCCGACTAACCTCTGGTTGTCAAGCCGAAATCTGACCTTTAATTATTAACAAAAGCTGACAATGCCGCCTCCTGCATAGCCTTAGAAATATTACTTTAGTGCCAGAATCGAATCCGAAGTTAATAAGGATCGTTCCACTTTATTTTTTATATAGCTAAGAATATATAAATATGTTGATCATTCAATGGATCAATTTTAAATTGCAAAAGAAATTAAAGGATTAAATTTTCCCCTAATTTATTCTATTCTTCCAATTAAACAATTAGGTATTTTTAAATTCAAAAAAAAATTTTTTTTCGTAATTTCAACTTCCAATTAATTTTTAATTAATTTATTTGGTAATCTTCCGCTTTACTGGTCCCTATAAAAAATGTGGTAGATGTACTTTTTCGATATTTTTGAGGTCTGCCAGGAGGTAATCGAGTGTGCTGAGTCCGAATGTGGGCTTAGAATTTGTTTATTTCGAACCCCGGACCCGAATTCGACCAGGTCGAATTCGGGGTAAGAACCATTTATTTTTCTTTCTCTTCCACAGCAATTTAACATTAATAAATAAATGAATAATATTTTTACTTTGATTTTACCGATTTATGTGCATACAATTTATTGTTAAAAAAGAAATAAATAAAAGAGAAAATATATTTATGTATTTTTTGACCTTGGGAAATTTTTAGAAAAAAAATCTGTAGAACACCATCACTCATTATACCAAGAAAAGCTTAGAATCTGGCCTTCAATTATTAACAAAATATCTCAAAATTATGAGAAATAATAATTTTTTTAGAAAAATTTTAATTAAAAAAAGAATTTTTCTGTCATTCTCGTATTTCTATTTTTTAAAAATAAATTTCAATTTTTTATTTTAAAAAGCAAAAATAAAATAAAAGTTTAAATAGAAAGAGAGAGCATAGAACAAGAAAAAATAAATTTTTAAATTTTTTTAATTTTAAAATGGGCTCAAAGAGTAAAGAATGAATTTAAAAGAAAATGATGATTATTTAGTTAATTTTAAAGAAAAAAAATTTTTTGAAACATTTTATAAAAATATTTTAATTAAATAATTTATTTAGAATTTTGTGAGTAAATTAATTTGTTTATTAATTTGTTTATTTATTTTTTAATTAGTTTTTAAATTAAAATAACAAAAAGCTATACTTACTTTTATAAAAATTAAATTTAAAATATATAAAACAAGAATGCTAATAAGTGGATAGTGAAATGTCGAGTCGGATTTAAAATAAAAAAAACAGTTCGGATTTAGGTAACTACTCATGACATTCTGAATCAGAATATCTTAAGTGGGTTGCCTGACTATTTTTTGATTAATTTTTTGGTTCTTCAGAAAACAAAGGATTTCTGCTTGCTGGCTTTCTGAACTTACAAAAATCCTCTCCTCCATCACTACAAATGTAACGAAGTTTAAGCTTGGATTTATAACCACAGTTCTTCCGTAAAATTTTCGATTCAATTTCTGATATTTTAAGATTTTCCCTAATTCTTTATTTTTTTTTGTTAGTTTCCATTATTTTTAAAATAATTATGGTTGCCTTGGCTACTTTCTTTTTTTAAATTTTATTAACCAAAACATTTCCCTAACAACAATAACAGTGCTTATTTGTCTATATTTATTGTTTATTTAGCTAATTTGGCAAACCTTTTTAGAGTTTAAAAAAGAAAAGTGCTTCCTTTCCCCCTTTTTCGAGCATTTATTTAATTTATTTTTAAAAAATCTTTTAAAAGACAAAAAAAGCCTCGATGAACAATTAAGGAATAAAAATTTTGAGTTATAAACAATAAGTTTTTATAAAAATTTTTGATGCGCAGAGGTTAATTCTACAGCTTTCCTTCTGTAAAAGGGCATATAAAACAGTTTTTATAATCTACTAAATTGGCTAATAAAACTTTTCAGAATCACTCAATCTTTGGAATTATTTTTGAAAATTTTATTTTAAAATATATTTTTTTGACATAACTAGTTGAATATTTTTTCCTTTAATTTTATTTTTTAAAAATTAAAATTTAAAATTAATTAACTAAAGTACAACAACCTTTTAATAATTTCTCTTTAATTTTTAATAACTAAAAAATTAAAAATAATTTATTTATAATATTTAAAACAATTTATATTTATTTATTTCCTCATTGAGAGCCAGGCACCGAAGTACATACTTATATAAATATAATTCAATCTGTCTTTGTCGTTTTTTCCTCATTATTAAAAACCCTGAGCAAGCAAAAATTGAGCAAAAAAATATTTCCGCCTTGTCGAGTAAATAATAAAAATAAATAAAAATAAAAATTTATTTATTACAAAACGTAAAGTTGAGGAAATTTTTTTAAAGAAAATCTTTAAAAAATATAAATTTAAATTGTGTTTGTATATTTTTTATTTGTAACTTATTTTATCAATA